>OX336337.1:8279357-9616691 GCA_946902875.1 Nematopogon swammerdamellus
CTCTCCGAGATATAAGGGGATCGTACTTTTTCGTGAAATCGGAGCCTACACTGGAGCGAACGAAAAGACATTTCCAATGTCAAAATTATTTCTAACCATTCGATGTGTTATGCAATAAAAAAGTCAAG
Organism: Nematopogon swammerdamellus; assembly: GCA_946902875.1. Taxonomy (NCBI): domain Eukaryota; kingdom Metazoa; phylum Arthropoda; class Insecta; order Lepidoptera; family Adelidae; genus Nematopogon; species Nematopogon swammerdamellus. The sequence goes on from OX336337.1 coordinate 8,279,486, forward strand.
AAGAAGAGCATCTTTAATTTTAGAGCCAACTAAACAACTAGGCACAGGCAGGGTAATGCCGTGAACATCACCGGCGCGCGGCGCGCGCGGCGCATAAAAAAATATGTTAACTGAAATGGAAACTGGTCAACACTAAAAATATTTTTTTGTATTGAGAATACTAAGCTAAGCCGAAATCTGAACGGTTTACAATAGGTAGCCCGTTTACACGCTTTTAGTAAATCTATTTGGTATTAAAATGGTACTCTCATTTGTGGTCAGATCATCTGTAATCCTGGATATAGGTTAAAGGACGAATTCATAAAGGATTTCACTCGCACAACATTAACCGAAAATATGGTCGTAATGAAAAAAAAATAAAAAATTCCAGGCATCCAAGGAAGGAATAAAAAATATAATAATCATGTGATAGCTATCTGTCAGTTTCATTGCTTGCTGCGCTCGCTTGCATTATTTTGAAAGTGACTAAAACATCTCAAATCGATGTAAAAAGTTTCATTGATTATAAATAAAAGTACATACCTACAGTTAAAGCATAGTGAAAATGGCGTTCGAAGGTAAAGTAATTCTCATTACTGGAGCTGCTTCCGGTATCGGCGCATCAACCGCTATTCATTTCTCAAAATTATTTGCTAAACTAGTTCTAGTCGACAAGAACCACACAAATCTGACTCGAATCGCATTGTACTGTGAAAAAGCGCGAGGTGACAAGCCGCTCGCGGTCACTGCAGACGTCAGTGTGGACGCTGATGTAAAGAGAATCATGAGCGAAGCTATAGCTCACTTTGGGCAACTCGACGTTTTGATCAACAATGCGGCCACTCTGTCAGTGGGAGGGATCAAAACCGGCAGCGTTGAAAAGTTCGACAACGACATGGGGACGAACATTCGAGGTGTCTACCACCTCACTATGTTGGCAGTCCCGGAGCTCATGAAAACTAAAGGCAACATCGTTAACGTTTCGAGTATTGAGGGGCAGAAACCTAATCTAAGCTCCCTAACTTACAGTTTGACGAAAGCCGCACTAGATCAGTTTACGAAGTGTTTGGCGCTTGAGTTGGCTGCGGACGGAGTGCGAGTGAATTCTGTCAATCCAGGATTCGTTAGGACCAACATGATGAAGAATTTGGGAATGACGGAGACTCAATTGGAGCATTACATGACCAACATGGAGACTCGGATCCCACTGAAGAGAACAACTGAACCGACGGAGGTGGCGCAGCTGATCGAGTTCCTCGCCAGTGAGAATGGCAGGAGTATTACTGGAGCCCTTTCTGTTATAGATGGAGGAACCTCGTTATGTTAGCACTTTAAACTATAGAAATCTATGGTGCATCTGGGATATCCTTTATTTATATTTATCTTTTAAAGTTTCGTATATTTAGGCTTGAAGAGAGAATCACACCACAGTGTTTATGCATATATAATCATAATATGGAAATATGACTTAAACTTCCAATAATTTTATCTTTGTAACTAAATATATCACCCGGTCAACCAATGGATATTAAGTACCTCTCAAACGTCCAAAGGTTGATTGGAAAAAAATCTCTGTGAGGGATAAGTTCGCCTTGGCACTTTATTAAGATGTTTGTACTTGGCACTTTATTAAGATGATTGTTTCTTAAGATGTTTGTACCTACACTGTGTTATTGTTAATATTCTGCCTACTTACATTTTAAGAAATAAAGAACTATTATCTTATCTTATCTTATTTAAATTATGTATTGGGCTTGTTCTGTAAAATATTTTTAGACCAATAAAGTATTTCCACGTACTATCTAGGTAGAAACATTGTATTCATTCATGCCACCACTTAGAGAAAATTAATTTTAGTTAATTTAATATCAGATAAATATTTATTTCTTTGTTATAATATAATAGTAGCTGATCCTGCGGCCTCGCTTCACGGTGGCGCATATCCCATAACTATCCTGAGATTTGGCAAAATATTGTGAAACCCCATGCGTATTGGTTGGGTAGTTCTCAATTTATTTACAGATTTTCCGCTTAACCCTTTGCGTTACGAAGGGGCCGGCCGGCCCCCAAACGGTTTACTACCGTTGGCTTCGGAAGGGACTGGCCGCCCGGCACCCGTTGGGCAGCGTTCGTAAATATAGCTGATAGCGATTTCAGTAGGTAAATTTTTCTTGTTTAGCATGAGTGAGCACATTCGATTTATTGCTAAAATCCTTGCGAAATTAATCAAACTGACACTAGGAACACTTGATCGACACACACAAAAAAATTAATCTGACAGGTGTCACTTTTGTTCTATGTCATTTCCGACAACTGTGCAATAAATCTATTCGTACCATAATTAATGTACCCGTATTTGAAGAGTATGTCAGGTACTTTACTTTAAATTTGTATGGCGGAATTGTAAATTTTAGTTATAAAAAATTCTGAAAAATATTGAAATGCGCTTCTAAATAAGTGAATCGTCACTTGTTTCACATCGTATTTGTAGTTAATTTCATTGGCTTTAATAGAGTATTGATTTGACTTTACAATATTTGAGGTCTGTGTGTGCGCCGCGCCGCGTCGAATCTCCGTGCGACGAAAGTGGCATGGAACTATTCTGCGACATATTTAATTTTTGGAAGCCAAAGGGTTAATATAAAATCAGATCCAAAAGAAAATTTATTCTCAAATTAAATAAAAAAATATGTCCGCACGGAGGTTTCCGTATCTATCCGCTATCAATAACATCCGCCTATCCGCACTCCGCACAGGTGGCATGGTCCTCGAATTTTAATTTCGAAGATATTATGTAGGATGATCGGAGAGAAGCCTCAATGAGGTTGATGGCAATTGACGGTGGGAAAATGACAGCACCTCATTGAGGTCGTTGGCAATTGAGCGGCTGTCTTTTGTCTTTCAACAATGCAATGCATAAAAGCCTGTGGCGCCATCTATTATTCAGTAGTGTGACTAATCGATTTTTCCCACGTTTTTTGTATGGGAGCCCCCCTTAATTTTTAACATTTTCTTTTTTTTATTATTTATTATATCTTAGCAACACATATTCTGTGAAAATTTCAACGGGCTACCTATTATGGTTCAAGAGGAGGCTGTATCCCTCGGACAGACGGACGGACGGACAGACAGACGGCGGAGGCTTAGTAATAGGCTTCCGTACGGGATACGGAAACCTAAAAATGTGCATGCCGTGAGCATTGTGTCCTGTAACGTTTCATCCGAAATCTCAATTCACTGTGAAAAGAGTAATAATGGTCCCCAGGAAAACTGTATAGGAACCCCATGAAAACCGACAAGTCGGTCTTCCAGTAAAAGGTACGGTGTGTAAGTACTATGCAAACTCCTGGTAAAATAAACACAATAGGGGATTACGAGTCCTAGGTAGATACCATCAACTCATGTCTATCAAACAATTATCACGATTCCTGTCCGCACAGCGATCCCTCAAAACATAAAAAACAAAAACAGCTAGTGGTACCCTAAACGTGAGAGTATTCGGAGAAAGGTATGGTACCTTATTAACAGGGTAAAAAACACTCGACTGAGAGTGATTGGGACTCTTATAAAGAGACTCTAACCCAATATAACCATAGCATTCGGGAGGAGAAAAGAAAAGGAGGGGAAACTTCTGCAATGGCATTGATCCACAACGGAAGCATCCAGGCTCAAGAAGGTCATCTCCAGGGAACCGGACAGGGACTTAGGACACCTAAAGAAACCTGACGACGCCTTCACCCAGAATCATTGACTTATTTCTATGCCCAGAACGACACAGAGATTAGTGAACTCTTGCTCAACACTCATTTTCCAGGTTCACAATTACTGAGCCATGTAACTGGGACAAACAACAACACACTGATCATTTACTCTTTGACACTGATCCTACAGACTCGAACCACAGATAGGCTACAGCTGACAAAGTAATGACAAATAATAAATCAAAGAGAATTGGAATAAATTAAAACAGCTTCTTTTCCTTTCAAATCCGCAGGAATAGACAACATTTACCCGGGACTCCTGCAATGGTCGGGTGAAACCCAACACCCTTCCTCATAGACATATTCACAGCTAGTCTCGCTCACAAATATTTCCCACTGATTTGGAGGGAAGTTAAAGTAGTTTCATTCCAGGAAGAGAGGACTACTCTAGCGCAAAATAATTTAGTATGCATAGTCTCTGGAAAAACTCGTGGATAGGGAGATTACGAGGAAAACCATAACCAAACACCCAGTACATCCACACACCAAGACGCATACACGACAGGTAAATCCACAGAGACCGCACTACACAGTGTAGTTTCCAAAATTGAGTATGCCATGAACTCGGGTATCGACCCTAGGTGCTTTCATATAAGCAGGGAGTAGATTCCACGCTATGTATGTAACTGATAGGTAACATAGGTACTAGAACATCCAATTCACTATCAACAGCACAAATAGAGGCATCGTTGCCAAAGGATGTCCTCAAGGAGGAGTCCTGTCACATCTGTGTAATTTTGTGGTGGATGACCTCATCAGACGTCTAAACCAAGCAGGCCACTACACAGTAGGAAAATTATGCAGACCATCTGACTGTCTGATTTTGACGGCAAATTCGAAATCATCCAATGCAGTTTTTTTTTTATGGAAACTGACACTACATCATCTACAACATCCGTAATATCAGCCCATAAATCCTTGGTGAACTAGGTGCCATGTCAGTGCTTCCCTTTGGTCGTGCCGGCTACACTGAACTGGACTGAAAACACGAACTATTTACACAGTCGTTTCGACCCACGTTTCATTCGGTGCGGTGGTATCAACCCGGGCGAGATAAACCCCACCACCTAGACATAGTAAGGTAAGAATGGAAGGGACCTAAAGTTTTACGTGGAATCCAAACCACGGCCAACCTTCAACGGTCGAGCGGTCAGGTCACCGATCAAAGTACTGACCGCGCCCAGGTGTGCTTAACGACAGTCGACCGACTGCACCACTGAGCTACCGAGGCTAACAAGTTTAATGCAAGAAGAAGAAGAAGAAATCGTTTATTGTATAAATAAGGATTTTTTTTACATACAATGCATAGGATAGGTACATCTACCTGCAGGGTTACTTACTATTGCCCTATTTCCCATTTTAGGATTCCCTGTGCTATGGTAAACAGGGTCCATGGTTCGGTATAGATAAATAGAAACAAATCTTATAGAAAGACAATAGTAAGATGCCTTCATGTAGAACGATGGTGCAAAGAATTCAACCCCAACAAAGTCTTGTTCTAGAAAGAGCTAGTTCTCTTTACACACAAACAGAAGTTAGGCGATTTAACACTGCCAAAACTTTTCGGCACTCAAATACACTGGCTGATATGGATTTGGTGTGTCAAAATTGGTGAGTTATTTAATTTTGTATGAGGCCACTCCTTTATTTTATATTTGAAGAACGTAAAAAGCCATGAAAAAAAAAACACAAATCGCACTGACATTTTGGTGACAAAATCTGTGCTGTGGTGACAAATTTAAATTTACTATTTTCTGTTTCTACGGTTTATTTACATAGTGATTTTTATTACAAAGTTGAAGTAACAAACCATGTCGAAACCAAACAAGAAGGATGCTGTAAGAAAAATCATAATACTTAACCATAAAACATGACTTAAATTTTACATGATCTAGGACCTAGGATTTAAACATTCTTTTCATTTTTGTTTTGTTTACACAATTGGTTTAGTATTATTATGTAATTTTTACACGTCAGCGTGTATGCGACATACGCCTCGCCAATTTTCCTCCAGTCCTTCCGGCCTTCAGAGGTACGGAACAACTGCTTTTCTACTTGATGTCTCACCTGGCGAGTGGTCTCACTGCGTTTTCCTGTCCACGGCCGCCAATGTAGGACACGTTTACTCCAACGTTCGTCGTCTCTTCGGTTGAAGTGCCCAGCCCACTGCCACTTGAGCTCAGCCAACCGATGTCCAATATCAACTACTTCCGTGCTACGGCGGATTGCCCCGTTACGCACCATACCATTCAGCGATATTCCCAGCATGGCTCACTCCATTGCTCGTTGCGCGACTTTCAACCTTTGGACAATAGCGACCGTGAGAGTCCACGTTTCACAGCCGACCGTACATAATTTTTTTTTATGGAAACTGACACGGTTCGCTACATTACATCACCTACAACATCCGTGATGTCAGCCCATAACACCGGGTGAACTTGGTCTCACGCCAGTGCTTCCCTTCGGTCGTGCCGGCTACACTGAACTGGACGGAAAACACGAACTATTTACATAGCCGTTTCGACCGACCTTTCATTCAGTACGGTGGTACCAACCTGGGCGGGTTAAACCCTACCACCTAGTAGTATAAGAAGGGAGTCATATCCCTTAGTCGCCTTTTACGACATACACGGGGAGAGATGCAGTGGGGCTATTCTTTTAAAGTACCGGCCCCACACGGTACAATAATACTTGACTTAATGTTCTATGGTTGCAGCCCCAGGGGCTCTGGCCAATGAATTTTAGTGAGGCACCACCTACGTACATAATAAATAGCATTTTATTAATGTTGTATTGCAGTTTTCATTTCCAGGACAGGACATGCCCAACGTCTACTAGCAATAAAATAAACATCTATGTTGGTTTTTTTTTTCCTTAACTTCAAGATAATTAAGTGAGGCGGCGCGGCGCCTCACTTGCTTCACCTGGGGAACCGCCACCTAAATTGCAAGCAAAAAGCATAGCCCCTTCGTCCTTGTTTAATCCTTCGCTGATGACAATTTTGCTCAGGATCCAGAGGCGGAGTTGCGCTACAAGTTTCGGCTGAAATGTCGCTTCCGTGCTATTGTGCGGCTGGCGCACGCCAACGCATATTGGCTTATCGACAGCTCGGACCAATACAGCGGCGTGGATGATGTGAAGAGGCGAGTCGCGCATGCCGTACGCAAGAAAAAGAAAAAAGAGCTGCTGTCTTTAGACGTAAGCGCTGGTTTACACACGATGTGCTCTAATAAAGTTGAAATGGAATATATCCATACTACTTAATCTGTAAGAGACGGTCATGGAGTAAGTTAATTTGTTTTATTATGAGACTAGCTGAGCCCGCGGCTCCGCTCGCGTGAAATTCGTATTTCAAAGAAGACGGTAAGTAACTATGGGCGAGGCCGAAGGCCGAGCTGCGTTCAGGAAGTCATAAACCTTCTCGTAAAAGTAAGTAACCGAGGACGAGGCAAAATACCGACCTGCGATCAGAAAGACTATGAACCTTCTCAAACAAAGTAAGTAACTAAGGGCGAGGCCGAAGGCCGAGCTGCGTTCAGGAAAACCATCAACCTTCTCGAAGAAAGTAAGCAACTCACGGCGAGGCCGAAGGCCGAGCTGCGTGCAGCAACAGGATAAACCTTCTTGAAGAAAGTAAGTAACTGAGGGCGAGGCCGAAGGCCGAGCTGCGTTCAGGAAGACTATAAACCTTCTCGAAGAAAGTAATTAACAAAGGGCGAGGCCGAAGGCCGAGCTGCGTTCAGGGAGACGATAAACTTTCTAGAAGAAAGTAAGTAACTGAGGGCGAGGCCGAAGGCCGAGCTGCGTTCAGGAAGCCTATAAACCTTCTCGAAGAAATTCAGTAACAAAAGGCGAGGCCAAAGGCCGAGCTGCGTTCAGGAAGACGATAAACCTTCTCGAAGAAAGTATAAGTAACAAAGGGCGAGGCCGAAGGCCGAGCTGCGTTCAGGAAGACTATAAACCTTCTCGAAGAAAGTAAGTAACTGAGGGCGAGGCCGAAGGCCGAGCTGCGTTCAGGAAGACTATAAACCTTCTCGAAGAAAGTAAGAAGAAAAAGGGCGAGGCCGAAGGCCGATTTGAGTTCAGGAAGACGATAAACTTTCTAGAAGAAAGTAAGTATCTGAGGGCGAGGCCGAAGGCCGAGCTGCGTTTAGGAAGACTATAAACCTTCCCGAAGAAATTAAGTAACAAAGTGCGAGGCCGAAGGCCGAGCTGCGTTCAGGAAGACGATAAACTTCCTTGAAGAAAGTAAGTAACTGAGGGCGAGGCTGAAGGCCGAGCTACGTTCAGGAAACCATAAACCTTCTCAAAGAAAGTAAGTAACTGAGGGCGAGGCCGAAAAAGGAAAAACCTTCTTGATGAAAGTAAGTAACGAAAGAACGTAACTAAGGCCAAGGCCACTGTCACCCCAAATCCCCCCCCCCCCCCCCCTAAAATGGAAAAATCCAAAAACCCTGAAACACGTCGTTATTTATTTATGATAAGTAGCTATAATTATGATTTTCAAGTGCCTACCTTCAAAACAACCGATACTCCTTCATTATTGATTTATTCCACAGATCAGAGAACTTAGGATTTCTGTGATTTATTCATTGATTTATTGATACTCCTTCATTGTTTTAGAAATCTTTTGTGTATGTATGTATGTATGTAAATGTAAAAAAAATAGGTAAAAAAACTTTTAAGTTAAACGATTTATTAAAATAAAAAACAAGGACACAAGCCTGGGCCTTCTTAAGATTTTACGTCTGGGTAAGAAATCGTGCAATACTAGCGTGCTGTCTTCTCATGTCGGATGCCAAAGGGCACATTGTGTCGCTGCGTCAACGGAATAAGTATAATAAATTGAGACTTTTAACAGACTAATATAAAAACGTGGGGCGCATTGTTATTTATTACGCATATTATACGCCCCACGTTTTTATATTAGTCTGTTAAATAAAAGTCTCAATTTATTACTTATTCCGCTGACGCAGCGACACAATGTGCCCTTTGGCATCCGACATGAGAGGACAGCACGCTAGTATTGCACGATTTCTTACCCAGACGTAAAATTTTAAGAAGGCCCAGGCTTGTGTCCTTGTTATTTTCTAGTTTTTTGCAGAGCTGTTTTTTTTTTTTAGTTTTTTATTTTTAATAAAACCGTTTAACTTAAAAGTTTTTTTACCCATTTTTTTATTTACTCGTTTTTAGTTTGATTTTTGGCTGGTATCATTCATTACGTAAACTCGTCATCCTTTCCAACTCTCTCTCTCTCGTTTCTTACCTGTCAATTACTCACAATCAAGCTCCTCAATACATAACCCTTCTAAAGACTTTACGCGACTCAATGCAACATACGCTTGACCCTCCTCAAATAGTCTGGAGCCCAAATACACGACAACACGGTCAACAGTACTGCCCTGCATTTTATAGACAGTGGAGGCCCATGACAAAATTATCGGTAACATCCGTCTCTCAGCTGTTCCATAATTAAACTTTGCTGGAAACGGTATGGCTTTAGGATGGATAAGGTGTCCGCCGTCTCTTTCAAAATCAATTTGAACAGATGGTATGTCTGTTTCATACTTTTGCGTTCGACAAGTATGCACTCGTCCAAACAAACCAAATGAGCCCAAACTCGAGGGCGTTACTAGTAACGATTGAAGAGTTCCACTGTACACCTCCTGACTCCATCATCAGACCCTCGTCACCAAGTGTATTGGTAGAAGTATGGGACACTCTTCCAAACCAACCATATGAGCCCAAACTCGAGGGGGTTACTAGTAACGGTTGAAGAGTTCCACTGTCCACCTCCTGACTCCATCATCAGACCCTCGTCACCAAGTGTATTGGTAGAAGTATGGAACACTCGTCCAAACCAACCATATGAGCCCAAACTCGAGGGGGTTACTAGTAACGGTTGAAGAGTTCCACTGTCCTCCTCCTAACTCCATCATCAGACCCTCGTTACCAAGTTGAAATTATCATAATATTGTATTGTCACGAGAACTCAATGTGTGTGCAAAGTTTCATAAAAATCGGTTCAGTAGAAGTAGTTGAAAAAGTTGTCGCAAGATTTGAAACAAAGATAGTAACAAACAAATATACGGAGTCTAGCTAAAAAAAAAAAAAAAAATAAAACCGTTTAAAAATAATAATATATTATATGAAATGTAATGTGTGATATGTCTGAGCGGCAGTTTTGTCCAAAGATGAAATAAATGAACTATGAACTATATATGTTCCTCCATAACTCTTAAACCGATCAACTGAATTCGATGAAACTTCGTACACGTACATGTACCTATACGAAACGAGACACAGGATAAGCTAAATAAAATTCAGTTCCGTTTAAGCTAAGATATGGCTCCCATACAAACAGAAATGTTCCGCGCGCCGAAATAAAGGTACCGGTAGCGGGCTTACTTACTCGTAGGTAATTTCTTCTTTTTAAATATGAATTTCACGCGAGCGAAGCCACGGGCAAAAGCTCGTTCTGAATAAAAAAACTTACATGTTAAAGATTAATGATAGGAATCTCTACTCTTCTCTATCTCTATCTCTATATCTCTAGTCTATCTCTACTTCTTATAAAAGGGAACGTCTGTCTGTATGTATGGATGTTTGAAGTAAACTCTGGAACCACCGAACAGATTTTGATGCGGTTTGCACGAATGGAAATATCACTCTTGAGGCTCACTATAGGCTATATAACATCACGCTAAATATCCTTAGGGCTGAGCAGTATGAAAGAAAGTGTACGATGGACGGGAGAGCGAGAGATAATAAATATGAGAAGCTATTGCCTATTATGATATTTGCGTTTAAATCGGATTGGCTATTAAACCTAGTCTACCGCGAGCGAAGCCGCGGTCAAAAGCTAATGATAAATAAGAATGGAGATACTTATGTATTATGCTATTCATGTATATATTACATTTGTATGTGTTGGTAGATTGTTTTTACACTACCTATACATACACCGTGTCCCACAACTCAACGTCAAGCGGGAACCAGGGAGTAGGCCAGTTTATGTATGACTACCCAGGGAAAAATAAGAAAAAAAAAATCGGAGTCATTTATTTTTTTAGAAAAAATTTAACTGAATATTTTTTTTGGTAAAACTACATGCATTGTGTTTTTGTTTGAAATAATTATAAATAGCAGAGTTATTTAGTCTACCAATAATTTTTTTTTAACAATTATATTTGCAAATTTGTAGTCGTAGTACCTAAAAATGTAAATTTTCAACGTTTCTCAAAAAATGCTCATAATATCATAAAAAACAAATGACTCCGATTTTTTTTTCTTATTTTTCCCTGGGTACTCCTAAACTGGCCTACTCCCTGGTTCCCGCTAGACGTTGAGTTTTGGGACACCCTGTATAGATACATAACTGCAATATAAGAGTGAAACGACCTATGTAATCTTACATAGGTCGTTTGGTATGGATCGTATCTACGATCCATACCATTTAATTTATAATAATAGAGTAAGATCGAACGATACCTGAACATTAGTTGACCTTGATGAACAGTTTTGGTTAGCGCGGTATGGTAACTTCTAGGAGAAAAAAAAAACGGCCAAGTTCGAGTAGGTAGGATACGCATACTACCGCGTCATTGACCAGTTTTTATTATTTGTTGTTTTCTCTAGAGTTTTCACTATAATCACACCAAGTTTGACGCTTGTATGTATTACCGTTTTTACGATAGAGCAAAAAGAAAAAAAAAAACAAAAAACCTTGAAAAAACACGTTTCACGTAGGTATGAGGACCACCCGTAATGTTTTACTCCTTAAGAGGATTCATATGGCAAAACAAAAATGCCATACGAATCCTCGATCGAATCGAGCGCAGTGCGCGCGTTTTTATGGTGAATTTTGTAGTTTTTGTTTGTTTAAAAATTATTATAATTTTTTGTTCAAATAATGTTGCTTTAGTGTTTAGAAAATTAAATTCTCTATACAATGACATAAATTTTATTCGAAAATAATTATCCAGTATGGACCTAGCTCGACATAAGAAATTAAAATAGAGTCACATTAAGAATTTTTTTTCCCCATGAAAAAATTCTGTAAATTTAAAAAGCCTGCTTCAGTGTTTAGTACGTATATCATCCAGTTTAAAAAAAAATTTTTTTTTTCTTCATATTATGTACTTCATAGAACAAAATTTTTTTTTGAAGTTGTACAATTTTCGTTGTTTTGCCATATGAATCCTCTTAATTGATTTATTATTTGTTAGTATATCCACGATAATAATAATAATACATAACTATTTTTGTGGAAATTTCAACCGGCTAGTTATCGGTTCAAAAGATACAGCCCTTTAATACCTACACTTTATGCCACTTAATGTGTGGCAAGGGCGGCCTTATTGCCTTAGGCAATTTCCTCTAGTCAAAAAAAGATAGGCACTGGAGAAAAAATAAGAGACAAATATGCACAGCAAGATGGTTTAATACCTATATAGCTGAGCTGTCTACGGTGTCGGTTCTAGGTATTTGAGTTGACATACACCTGTGGTAAGACTATCACTATCATACATAATATTGTGACCTTATCACAATAAAGTATTACAAATCGCCACTTTTTGTTTCTACTGTATACATACATATTTCTGGTGGGTACATATTTTGTCAATAAATAATTATTTTTAGGACAAGGCATTGCTGAACAAACCGGCCGAGGAGAGAACCGATAAGCAGAAACAATACTTGTACAGAATTATTGGAGGACTCAAATGCTTCAAGAGATATCCAGCGGTTCGTTAAAATTTTAACATTAATCGTATAATTAAATTGCCTAAAAACGTTTATTAGCTTAGCGGTTCTATGTTTTTTCAAACGGAATCTGACATCATTGGCTTTAGCATCTTTCTCCAACTATATTTGCAAATTTAACCTGATTCCTGGCTAGAACAACATCCAGTTCGTATGACAACAGTGTAGGTGAGGTGAAATACCAACTACTCCCTTCCTTCCCTTTAGCGGCTTTCTAAATACACTGTTCAAGGACCCTTTCCTTCTTCCTCAGCACGTGAAACGAAAGTTAGCTGCTGCGACGTACTTCATGTACTTCGGACCCGGCCGAGCCGTCGTCCGCCAACACCACGAGGCGCTCGCGATGTACTTCATAGTGACAGGCGACGTGGTGGTATCTCAGTTGGTCATGGATGGGCTCCTCAATAAGTTTGTGAGCGTAGATGTCGGCGTCATGCACGCGGGCGATATGTTCGGGGAGGTCTCACTTCTGCACAACATCCCGAGGACTGCCACTTGCACCACTAATAGTAAATTTATCGTTTAAAAATTATCTATCCACAAGGTTTGAATATTCAGAACTGTTTGATCGAACCGTGAAGGAGTGAGGCGAAGGGACGGGATGTACGATGGAGCTCCAAGAGTGGGATGAAAACTAGGGATCTTGAGGAAAATTAAATGTAGGTATGTAATGTGAATCTAATTTGATTTGCCTTGCATAACCTCAAGCATATCAGTTAGTGGAGACAATGACCTATTAGAAATAGGAAGGGAGGTGATACGCCAATAAATAGGTTATCCCATTTGAAAAGGCACAAGTAAGTGTTATTTGAAATAATTTTCTTTCTTATCCCAAAACTCGGTCCCGACATATCTCGTACAAGAAAATAATTTCTCCCTATGAAAACCAGATGTATCGAAATCAGTAAAGACAGACAGATAGCGGTAGCCAGTAGTTGAAGCACGGAGGATTTTATCCTCTGTGGTTGAAGTTTGTGGACAAGCGAACGTCCATAGTGAACACACCTTTGCTTGCTACCCTGTAGAGCTGACATTTTCAGCAATTACCCCCTGCTTTCCCACACCCCATAACCAAGGTAATATCGATCAAACACTATTCTGCTGGAAATGCCTCTATACCAAAAGTTCGCCTCAAAGTAGCTGCGGTAAGCAACGCTGAAGTATTACTTACCATCGTTAAGGTCACTGCGAGTTTTTGGTGCTAATGAAGGAAGACTTTAAGAATATCCTGCTAGCCTCGGTGCAGAAGCAATGGGATGAGGTCAAGTGTGCCATGGCCGCCTTCACTTACTTCGATGCACTTGATGATGTGGGTATCTATGAACATATTGTATGTACGTACTCGTATTCTATCCCTTGATCTTATCTCCTGTTATTTTGTGATTTTATTTTAAAATATGACTTAATGGAGAACTTTAGTGCAAAAAACCTTCTAATACTTAGGCATTTTTATTCTACTGAAAACAAGAAAAGCTTTGTTCACACGCGGAGGGTTCCCTAGCTATTCCCTTCTTGAACGCATAACTAGTGCGTGCGCGGTTGCTTCGTGTTCTGCGCGCTGCCACGCGCTGCCACCAACACCAAGGCCTCCGCCGCCCGTCTCCGCCCACGCGCCGCGCCGCCAAGCCAACCCGAACCGCCCCCGTGAGACGTTTCTACACTCATGATTTTTTCTATAACCTTTTAAAATATACATATACAATGAAAATAGTTTTCTTATCGTAAGTATTACATGTACAACTTAAAAACAAAATTATATGTACATTTATTAGGCATTTCGTTTTGAAATAACGCCTCGGACAGAGCAAAATGTACTTACACATTTTTTACTATAACTTGTCAAAGTATTAAACATAACTTTTTAAATTATTTTTACTATTCTAGCATTTGAAATAGCTTTTTATCGATATACTACATGACCTGTTAAAACGTATTTTTGTTTTCAACTTAAATTTGGCGGCCACTGTTAATTCTAGGTAGGGACCACTGACATTGTTTTACACATGGAATTTTGTTACCTTCCGGGGGGTATCCATAAAAATTGCAAGCTTCAAAAAGATTTTAGGAGCTACAGGCTGTGACAGACGGACGGACGGACGGATAGAAACCTGACCGATTTTCCCTTTCCCCCCACAGCGTCGCTGGCTATGGAATGGAACCCTAAAACGGTGCTTAATTTTGCATTGAAAATATATTCTCACATTCAGGTGGCTCGACGGGAAGGCTGCATCGTTGCCAAAATGAAGACGTTCGCGATGAACGAGACGCTCCTCGGCGACGGAGTTGGAGTGCCCAACTACGTCTACTTCGTGCTCTCTGGTCGCTGCCAGATGATAGAGGCACTGCAGGTCTTCTGCACCACACGCCTGGGCCAGACTTATTACAAACTTTTTGAAACTCAGGTGAGATTAACTCAAATGGCTAAAAGTCTACCTAGACAGGGAGGATGCTCCCTACAGAGTAAGGAATACGCGCGGCGGCCGGCTGGGGTAAGCCGGCCGCCTCGCGCCGCCGCGCCCCCGCGCCGAACTTTGTTCCGTGGTGTTCCCTAACCTCTTATTTTTTATGCATTGGTTTTTTAGGTTTCCGTATCCCGTACGGAAGCCTATAACAAAGCCTACGCCGCGCCGCCTCCGCCGCCGCCGTCTGTCTGTCCGCCCGATGATGGCTTTATCTTTGGAACCGCAATAGGTACATAGCCGGTTGACATTTTGACAGAATATGTGTTATTGTGACGAATATCCTAACAAAAAATTGTAATTAAAAAAAACACAAAAGTAAAAAATAATTCCCCCGATACAAGTATCTTAAGATGCAGTAGAGCTAGGCTTGCCATAATTTTCCAGACTCAAGTCCGGACGCCACACTGATCCTCAAAAACAAGGGCCTTCCCTTTCCGGATGCGTAGCTATATGAATGAAGGTTGGTCGAAGCAGCTATGAAATAAAATAGTTCATGTTTTCCTACCAGTTCAACACGATCAAAAAGGAGGAAGCACTGACATGGCACCCAGTTCACCAAAGTGTGTTGGGCTGATATCACCGCTATTGTCGGTGGTGTAGCCCGTCCAAGTCAGGTGCATAAAAAAATTAAAAGACTCAAAATCAACACAATTAGGGATACATAAATAAATAAATAGGGATTTATTAAAACCTAGGACATACAATTACAATTTACTAGGTGGTAGGGTTTAACCCGCCCGGGTTGGAACCACCGCACTGAATGAAAGGTCGGTCGAAACGGCTATGTAAATAGTTTGTGTTTTCCGTCCAGTTCAGTGTAGCCGGCACGACCGCAGGGAAGCAAGCACTGACGTGGCACCAGTTCACCCGGTGTTATGGGCTGACATCACGGATGTTGTAGGTGATGTAGCCAACCGTGTCAGTTTCCATAAAAAAAAAAAAAAAAAAATTATGTTCATGAGCTTACTTATTATTATTAATATGGCTACTGATTACTCGGTCCTTCTCCATCTCCAGCTTCATATTCACGTCTTCGTTTGGCTCATTCTGATTCTGAGTACCATTCGTACTTTTCAGATGTTAGGGCTTTCTTAAATAAGGCGATTGCGTGAGTTGCGTTGCACTGCCGCGGCGGAATAAATCGTTTACTGCGCGCGAATATAAAAAAATCCGGACGTAATTACGAGTCCGGACAAAAGTCCGGACATGGTTGCCAAACCCGGACAGTCCGGACTAAATCCGGACGTATGGCAAGCCTAAGTAGAGCGCCATTTATCGAATTATCCAAACATTTTAATAACAAATGTATGAACGGTCACCGATAGATGGCGTAATACGAGAGATACGTGCGAGTGAGACTCTAAAGTAAAATAACAAATAATAAAACCGACCATTTACGTGATATGGTGGTACAGAAACTTCGGTGCGCGAGTGAGTCCGCGTGCTCGAGAGTTTTTATTTTATTTCTTGAATACCTACATTATAACTTCGATTATCCGAGCTATTGTGGACCAAACCTACCTCGGATAACCAAAAGTTCGGATAATACGGACTTTATTATTATTACACTCTAGTCAGATAAAGTCAGATTTTTCATATAACAGATTCACATTATACGAGTATTAAAAGCGGTGACGAACACAGCCGGCTCCATTGCAAGTAGGAGAAGATTTCAATCGAGCACGAGACCAGCGAGAGCGGACTCTTTGTTCTTTTTAAAATCTTGTTCCTCAAAAAATCTGAAATTTTGCTATCTCGTTTAAGCTCGGTTAAACGCGACCTCGTTTAATCCGAGCTCGGATAAACTACCTAGTTTATAATACCATCAATTATAAATATAACTTAATAGCAAAGCTTATTAGGTCACGCGGCTTCGCTCGCGTGAAATTCGTATTTCAAAGGAAGAAAGTAAGTAACTAAGGCCGATCTGCGTAAACGATAAACCTTCTAAACTAAAGTAAGTAACTAAGGGCGAGTCCGAAGGCCGAGCTGCGTTCAGGAAGACGATAAACCTACTCAAAGAAAGTAAGTAATTGAGGGCGAGGCCGAAGGCCGAGTTGCGTACAGGAAGACTATAAACCTTCTTGAAGAAAGTAAGTAACTGCGGGCGAGGCCGAAGGCCGAGCTGCGTTCAGGAAGACGATAACCTTTTCGAAGAAAGTAAATAACAGAGGGCGAGGCCGAAGGCCGAGCTTCGTTCAGGAAAACTATAAACCTTCTAACTGAGGGCGAGGCCGAAGGCCGAGCTGCTTTCAGGAAGACGATGACCTTTTCGGAGAAAGTAAGTAACAGAGGGCGAGGCCGAAGGCCGAGCTGCGTTCAGGAAGACCATAAACCTTCTCGATGAAAGTAAGTAACTAACGGCGAGGCCGAAGGCCGAGCTGCGTTCAGGAAGACTATAAACCTTTTCGAAGAAATTAAGTAATTGAGGGCGAGGCCGAAGGCCGAGCTGCGTTCAGGAAGACTATAAACCGTCTTGAAGAAAGTAAGTAAGAAATATTTATTTTTTCCCCTACAACATTACATTATTACATACATTATAACTATAACATTACATTATTTCATTAAATGATTCATTAAATGACACACATTAAAATGAGCGAAGAGAGGGAAAAAAAGGACTGGACACAGCCTATGCTGAATCTAGTGAAGATTTCACTAGACTCAG
Source organism: Nematopogon swammerdamellus (assembly GCA_946902875.1). Taxonomy (NCBI): domain Eukaryota; kingdom Metazoa; phylum Arthropoda; class Insecta; order Lepidoptera; family Adelidae; genus Nematopogon; species Nematopogon swammerdamellus. The sequence continues at coordinate 8,297,122 of OX336337.1, forward strand.
CGCTGTATTTAAGTCCAACCCATGAAGAAACTTTGTAACTATCGTAAAAAAAGTTACTATCGCCCATAGTTACCTACTGTCATCGAGAAGGTTTAGCGTCTTCCTGGATACAGCTCGGCCTTCGGCCACGCCCTTAGTTACTTACTTTCTTCGAGAAGGACTTCCTGAACGCAGCTCGACCTTCGGCCTCGCCTCAGTTACTTACTTTCTTCTTTTGAAATACGAATTTGTTCTCCCTCTCCCTCTCCCTCTCCCCCTCCCCCTCCCTCCCCCTCCCCCTCCCCCACCCCCTCCCTCTCTCCCTCTCCCTCTCCCTCTCGCTCTCCCTCTCCCTCTCCCTTTCCCTCTCCCTCTCCCTCACCCTCTCCCTCTTCCTCTTCCTCTCCATCTCCCTCTCCCTCCCCCTTCCCCTCCCCCTTCCCCTCTCCCCCTCCCATCCCCCGCCCCCTTTACTGTAATATACACTTAATTTACAGGAAAACGTAAACGAAAATCCAAATCCTTCTAGTTCTCACAGAAAACACGATGGTACGGAACCCTCTTTACGCGAGTTCGACTCGAACTTGACCTTTTTTAAAAAAAAAAATTGTGACCATGGGATATACACTTAATTTACAGGAAAACGTGAACGAAAATCCCAATCCTTCTAGTTCTCACATAAAACGCGATGGTGCGGAACCCTCTGTACGCGAGCTCGGCTCGAACTTGACCACTTTTTTTTTTTAATTATTATAATTATTTTTTTATATAATTATATTTTTTAATAAAAATTATGTTACTCCGGGATATACACTACCCATATACGAAGTTTCGTCTAAATCCGTCCAGCCGTTCAGGCGTGAAAGAGGAACAAACAAACAAACAAACAAACAAACAAACATACTTCCACATTTATGATATTATAGTGAGATGAGATGAGATGAGATTATTTAACTACTATAGTTATTTATGCCATACCTATTCAAGTATATTTATATCGCTACTCACAGGAGGAAGACGGAGACAGCGAGTCTCTAGATTTCGAAGCGAAATATTTCGGTGGGCTGAAGAAGGAGCAATCTCATGTTTCCAAGTCACTGTTGAGCCAATGCAAAATTGAGCAACTATCTCAGGAAGACAAACCAGAAGGAACTGAACAAACGTCTGGTCCTTTAGAAGAGGAATCAGATGTGGCAGAACATAAGCCCATAGACAAGTCAACAATATCTTTGAAAGAACGATCAGTCCAAATTGAGGAAGCTTCCACGAAAGACATATCAGGCAAGGAACGTTCTATGTAAGTCGTCTTCGGTTTCTATTCTTATTATTAACAATATGAGATTGATTTACTATCATATTTATTCTCTCTTACGTTTTGTTTATAGACGTCCGGAAATACCAGCCTTTCGGCTATAAAATCCAGACGTCTATCCCTGCACTCTTGCGAGTACAGTGATCATGTATGCCAGATCGAGGCCCCATAGCTGTACCGTTCTTCCGAAAAAATCCCATGGGAAACACAGACTGAAGCCTTTCCGCAGCCGATCCGAGCCACCACCCGTCCACCCGAAGGAACCCCCGACCGAACAATATGAGATCCGAGATGAGATCAGCAATAATTGACAGGTGTTGCTATGTATTTTACAGGCTGACAATAATAAAAGAAGAGTCAGAAGTATTTTCAACGGAGGCGCCGAAGAACTTGAAGACGTATTTCATGCAGGTCTGCCAGATGAATCCCGGCTGCAGTTTCGGATTCGGTGAGAACATGAGACACCGTCGCATCGTCGCACTGACCCCTGTGAGCTGCATGCTGCTCCCCAAGATATGGTTACTCCAGAAGAATACGGCCAATATTTGGACCAGGATAGAGCACTTTCTGAATAGAAAGGTACTTATCTTTGAAGCATATGAAATCTTTATTTTTTTATGGAAATCGCTGTGTTGAAAGGGTAATATTGTGTCACCGTTTACCTACGAGTAGGTGTCTAACGATGCCCATGGACATCTGTGATGTAAGCGGGGATTGGGAAGCTAGCCTTTAGGAGGTCTTGCGATCGTATAAGCCTACAAACAAGTATTTCTTGCGATCGTATAACCCTACAAACAATTTTATTATTTCTCAGTAGCTCAGTGGTGCGGTCACTGAGCGCGGTCAGTACTTGATGGGCCACCGCTCGACCGTTGGAGGCTGACCGTGGTTCGGATTCCAAGTTAAATTGTAGGTCCCTTCCCTTCTTACCTTACTAGTTGTTATCCCGGTCGGTTTGATACCACCGCACTGAGCGAAACGTCGGTCGAAACGGCTATGTAAATAGTTCGTGTTTTGCGTTCAGTTCAGTGTAGCCGACATGAAATGAATGGAAGCACCGACATGGCACCTAGTTCACCCGGTGTTATGGGCTGACATCACGGATGTTGTAGGTGATGTAGCCAACCGTGTCAGTTTAAAAAAAAATCGATTGGAGTGAACTACCTGTAAGCAATCACTTTTCAACCCGTTGGCGGCTCGATTTCTACCGCGCCTATGATGCCTCCTACAAGCGCATTCCATGTTTGTTTTTTTATGGAAACTGATACGGTTGGCTACATCACCCACTACCTACATCCGTGATGTCAGCCGATTACTGTGAACTGTAAGTTCACCTAAACTAGGTGCCATGTCAGTGCTTCCCTTCGGTCGTGCCGGCGACACTGAACTGGACAGAAAACATGAACTATTTACATACTTAGCCGTTTCAGCCGACCTTTCATTCGGTGCGGTTGTATCAACCCGGGCGGATTAAGCCCTACCACCTAGTAAGGTAAGGATGAAAGTTTTACGTGGAATCCGAACCACGGTCAGCGTCCAACGGTCGACCGGTCATCCATCCCAGTACTGACCACGCCCAGGTGTGCTTATCACGACCGCTAGTCGACCGACCGCCCGCACCACTGAGCTATCGGGGCTGACTTCTTGGGCTCCCGCCTTTTGTCTTTATATGTGTAGGTACGATGATATGGGTTGTCGTCGCAGGTCCCCACGACTCGACAGCTGTTCAACGAGCTGGTGCGGAGTCGGCGGTGGCTGCAGTACCGCGAGGAAGTGGTGCAGGAGGTGGTAGCGCGGAGCAACACTTCCAACTGGACCACGATCCACGACGTGCCGTACTCTATACGTATCGAAGAGATGCTGGATATCTAAACTTCTAAAAATCTAATATAATTCTTAAAATATATTATATGAATAAAGAGCAGCATGTGTGATACTGATATGTGGTGTTTTCTTGATTACAATTAGATATAAGAAATATTTTATCGGAACCGGATAAGGATTTGTGAGAGAAGAACCGGAGAATGTGAAAACACTTTCCCTGGGTACATCGACTTCCACGCACAGTTATAATAAAATTCATCGGTCCTGGCACAGAGCACGAAATACCGCGCGCCGCGCCTCCTAGAGACGCCCTGAGCGCGATTTCCCTAGAACGCCGTTGAAGCCTGTGGGCGTGGCCTATGACTTACGTATGTGTGTTGTGCGTGTGCATTTGTTTTGTGCGTGTGCCTAACTTGCTCCTCTTTGTGTGTAGTGTCGATACTAACACACACACACACATACGAAGCGCTAGCAGCACTGCGTCCAATTATTGGGTTTCAAATATTATCGCTTAGGGCGTCTCTAGGAGGGGGCGCGCGCGGGGGTATTCCATGCTCTGTGGGTCCTGGCGAACCCTTCAATAAAATGTTCTCATATCCAATTCGCATGCACAAGAACTATCAATATTACAAATTTTCACAAGGAACCGAAAGTATGTCGATGAGTCACATAGACGTATAAAGTAAGATATCCCCCCCGTATATTATTTCTCTATGATGAGATGATTGATGATGATGAGAAATTATTTTGTTTAAGTAATTAAGATGAATTTGTTTTTGCTCCGTAGTATCATTTTGATCTGAACTGTAATTTGGTTGCCAATTTTTTTTACCACAAACATATTATATAGTTTCGTACTAATATGAAATAGATTCATACATTCGTATTATCTCTATCATAATAAAACATTAAAAAAACTGTAGAAAAAAAAAACATAAACACATGAATAATATATTTTAATAATAAGTAAGTACATTTACAAAATATAATAATCGATAAAAAAAATTTTTGGGTTCGCCAGGATAGTTATTTGTTACAGTGATATTTTTCATACATTTGACAAGATATAACTTTCAGCTACACTGTAGGCGGAAGTGGTGAAAATAGCTGTTAGCCAACTTATTGGGAGTCACAGCTCTTATTATTCTTGGGAAAAAGACTTAAATCTTGCCGTAGCACAATATACACTCTATAGGTCCAGCTGCTAAGGGTGGGAGATTATTCGTATAGGTAGAACATCCTCCTTGGGTAGAACCAAGAACATTGGTTTAAAAATTATTATTAAAGAACTTAAAGAAAAGAACACCTCTTACTGTTCTTGGGTAGAATATTATTACTATCAACAATAATAATGTTCTACTACCAGTTACTACTACGGTGCTACCGTACCGTAGTAGTACTACCAGTTAAGTACTAGGCAATCGGTACCGTGGTGGCGGAGGCGACAACGCGACATACTTACACCCGACCGAATCCGCGGCCCCGAGTCCCGCCCGCCCCGTCTAGTCGTCGTCCGTGTGTCTATCTAGGTATCTAGCGGAGCGGCGGCGCGGAGTTCCAAATAAGGCGCGAGGACGCTGCGCGCACGCACGCCACCATGTCACTGTGTGTCACTGCCGCCGCCGCCGGCGCCGCCGCCACGATACTGTACCCTGCCGCGAGCGAATCGGCGATACAGACTGTGGAACCAGCAAACAAATGATACAATGAATGAATGAATGAATGAGATGATGGATCTGCGTTTGTGTGTGCTTGCGTATTGTGTTGTTTCTCTACTTTTATAGGAAGTTGATTAACAATAACATTTCAAATCTAGAATTTACGAAAATTTGGATAATTTTGAGCACTCCCTCAATGCTTCGAAACTTTTTTGGACGGTCGAATTATATAGCGGCGGGTGGCCGAGTGGTTTGGGCATCGGCTTCTCATGCGAGAGGTTCGAGGTTTGAATCCGTTTGGCGTGTACCAATGAGTTTTTTCTGACGAAAAAATTTACGTGCATTCTACAATACACCTGTTCCTTCACCGTTCGGAACCGGTGCAAAACTGTAGGTCTTCCCTTCCCTTGCCCCTTACTTAGGAGGTAGGTGGTACCACCGTACTGGATGTAAGATGGCCGCATAGCAGCCTCGGTTGTGTTCTCCTCTAGTCCAGTATACCCACAAATCCAGGGAAGTCTCCGGTATAGTAACTTCTCGGAGGTGATATTGGCTGGTCGGAGCATATGCTTTGACCCCTCAGACTCAGCCGCGCATACCGGATTACAAAAAAAAATAATTATAACGCCCCTTGTTCATAGAGTGAAATTGGATAAATTACAGCAAGGGTTATACAAATTTTGTTAAGTTACGAGCATTTCTTGAGATTCCTTCTTAGCAGGTTTAGGTACATTTGCACATGGTTTACTCCGGTTAATATGTGCCAGGTAACAACAGATTGTCTACACACGAGTATATACATATACTATTTATGTGGATTAATGGGCTGGATTAAATGTAAGATATAAGATATTTTACGTGAAAGCAATGCCACCCTGACATATTACTTTTCAGTTCTAAAGCATGGTTTCGCTAGATTCTCATTTCCCAGTAGCAGAGTTTCGGCACGAAAGGAAGGAGGGCTTCGATTGGAGGTTGTATTGTGGGCGCGCTGACTCACTCTTCTACAGTCACCGTCGCGTCGGCTGGCGAGGTTGCTGTTGCCATCTAATTTATACAACGCCCCGTTGCTGTGTCTCGTTCCGCATTAATCCAATAATACCTGTTTGTAAGTAAGTAGGTATGGCATTTATGTCCCTACTGAATGTATCTACAATCTATTCGGCGCTGTGCTGAGGTCCCTACCTACATACATTCTTCCTCTGGCCTCCAGACAACCATCATTCCAAATTCGAATTTCAAATGTGACAAAACGAAACTACGATACTTCCCCCCGTATATTATTTTTCTATGGATACTACTATCTAATTTAAATAATGGCGCAATTTTTTACGATGATCAGGACAACCACTTGGGAATATGGCGAAATGAGAATAAACCAGCCTTGGCGACGACGTGTGGCGACCATGCGTGACTGTCGCTTATGCCGCCAGTGACCGTTGGTGTCATATTGGTGTGCTTAAAAAAGTGAGAAAACACATCCAATAAGTGGCACAGCCGCATACGTGGGCTACGTGGCAGTCCGTGTGGGAGTCTTCTCTCCGGACAGGTTTTGTGGTGTGTGTGCTTCAATAAGCTTCACTCACCCACGCGCGAAAGCTTGCCAAGACGATTTGTTCGACAAGCGTCCGCTAGGCGGCGCCACATGACATGACAGAACAGACTGACGCGCCGTGCGTCGCGCCGCGCCACCACTCGACTCGACGGCAGTGCACCGCGACGCACGACCGATATACGACGACGCTCAGCCGCGTCACGCACGGCTGACCGAATCACGAATGTAAACTAAACTCAACTACTTATAATAACGTAACTGTTCATTGACTAAAAGTGATATCTAACCGCAACTAAACTTCGATAAACTTTTTGTGTTTTGAAATTTTGGCGCGCATTACCTCTGCAGACGTGTGGTCCTCGAAAATTTTACGGTAAGTTTTATATACATTTATTTTTAGTAAAATTACTGGTTTTTCACACAAAATTATGAAATTTTATGAAGTATTTTTGTATAATATGTGAAATAAATGTGTTATAGCTTTATGCACTTATAAAATGTGGAAAAGACGTTTCCCATTATCTACATAGGTACAAGAATTAAGTAGGTAGGTAAGTAATTTTTCCATATGTTTATTCATATTACGAGTAGGTACCTAGGTACACACACATGATCACATGATATTTTAACATATTACCTAGGACTAGATATGAGAATTTACTGCTCTATCTACTTACAAAATAAATTACTTTGTTACACCGATGAGCTTTTCTCCAAGTTTGTGAAGTCGGTAGGTAGGTTAGGTACCTATATAGGTAGCGGCGGCACACGAGCGATCATTTTGATATTAACTAATCTGGATAAAGCCGCATGTTGCAGTTTTTGTCATGTTGGTCGGGAATATCTTTGATAAATTTCTAGCTTGCGGTATGCAAAGAGTGCGACGTAATACAAACTCTTTGGCCGTATGATATGCAGTATGCGTCCTCCCGGTTCTTAATTAGAACCTTGTCACACTCTCTGCGACAAGGTTCTAATTCTAATAAGGACTTCACACATCACACGCTCTATCATTTGGAATTTGGGGTATTTATTGCTGAAAAATTACTGATGGCTCACGGGTATAAATATTTATATATTTTTATTTTTTTTATTAAAATTGACACGGTTGGCTACCTCTTGATGTCAGCCCATAACACCTTGGTGATCTAGGTGCCATGTCATCTTCTCTTTCGTCGTGCCGGCTACACTGAACTGGACGGAAAACACGAACTATTTACATAGCTGCTACGACCGACCTTATTGAGTGTGGTGGTAGCAACCCGGGCGGGATAAACCCTACCACCAAGCAAGCAAGCCCCGAGGTAAAATGAAGGGACCTACAGTGTTACGTGGAATCTGAACCACGGTTAGGCTCCATCGGTCGAACGGTTACCAAACCAAATTCTACTAAGCGCGTCACCAACATGCATCATCAAGAAAGAAGTAGGTATATTCAAGTCGCACTAGCAATATTTGCATCAATATTGAATACTGACTCACAGTTGTTATACTGTAAGAATAATGAATGAGCGTGTAAGGTTCTATTTTTTTATACATTCGACTGTAGGAACGGTAGAAACATTCGTATGTCATTTTGACAACAGCACGAACAAGCACGAAGATTGCGGGGCGGGCCAAAGGCTCTTTTTACATTATTCAACTCTACGAACATTCGTATGTCATGTTGACAACAGCACGAACAAGCAGAAAGATCGCGGGGCGGGCCAAAGGCTCTTTTTATTACATTACTAGCTGAGCCCGCGGCTCCGCTCGCGTGAAATTCGTATTTCAAAGAAGACAGTAAGTAACTATGAGCGAGGCCGAAGGCCGAGCTTCGTTCAGGAAGTCGATAAACCATCTCTAAGAAAGTAAGTAATTAAGATCGCGGGGCGGGCCAAAGGCTCGTTTTACATTAAGTATTGGACTGTACGAACATTCGTATGTCATTTTGACAACAGCACGAGCAAGCGCGAAGATTGCGGGGCGGGCTAAAGGCTCTTTTACATTATTCGACGGTACGAACATTCGTAGTTCATTTTGACAACAGTACGAACAAGCACAGCCTCCGTCGTCGCCGCCCGGCGGACTGCACTTCCTACTACTCCTACTCACAAACGTCATACATACACACACCACACACCCACTTAGGTAGACTATTATACTCTTACTAGAATATATGCTTGCATACTGTTTAGCTCTACTGTTTAGGACACCTGTGCTAATAACTGTGCTGTGCACTGCAGGTTAACCTAGTAGGTGCCTATATTTCTGGCGTCTCAGTATCTGCAGAACAGTTAGTTACTAAGTATATCTACCTACTTTGCAAATATTTTCACTGAGCTCGCTCTGAAGAAACTGAATATACGTTACCATCGTTAACTAGAAGGGCTCTGGACGGCCGGTGCACTGTTCCAGGTTTTCGACTTCTTTATTCAACTCTTCATCTTTGTAAACTCTTCAAATGTTTATCAATTTGAAAATCTTCCATTAAGCTAAGATTAAATTTGTTTAAATCGCCAACACGCATTTTACACACTGCATAATTCATTGGATCGTTCTAGAGAGGTCTCGCGCTCATAAATTCTCAAATTGCCGGTTCACCTACTCACCGTTCATATCTGATTTAAAGCAACAGATCAGTCGATGACAGCATCCTCACCTCTTGAGTGGACACGCAGAACATATATTTCGCGTGCTTTAGTTAGAAGTGCCATTTTTTTCTAACTTCCCCATCTAAAGATTTAGATCGGTCGGTTAATATGAGCGACATTCCATCTATGGCAATGCGCGGGTTTGCTTGGTTGGGTCTTTGGACATGAAGTCGATTTTAGAAAACGTGATTATACCTACTTTAAACTAGTATTGGTTTTGATTCTAATTAATTATACTGGAATATAATTTGCGTTGTTTTACATATGTGAGAGAGAAGAGCGAAAACATTTGAGAATAAATTACACAGTGTAACTCTCATTAGCAACGACACAACTTCAGTGGGAAGGTAAAAGCAATCAGCTAAACAAACAAAAAATCGGTCAAGTGCGAGTTTTCCGCGCACTGAGGGTTCCGTACACCCGTTATACCTTATACCTGTCAAAAACCATATCCGTCATCTTTTATCTTTCTAGATTGCAAAATTTAAAATCCTGTGGCGCCATCTATTATTCAGTAGCGTGACTAATCGATTCTTAGTACGTTTGTTGTATGGGGACCCCCTTAATTTTGGCACATCCGCCATAACAACACGTATTCTGTGAAAATTTCAACCGGCTACCTATTACGGTTCAAAAGATACAGCACTCGGACCGACGGACGGGCAGACAGACAGATAGACAGACAGACAGAGAGACAGACACACAAACAAACAGACAGAGTAATTCATCCACAGAGCTTCCGTATGGATACGGAACCCTAAAAAACTCCCTCTCTCCATCACCCATAAACGGACTTAGTTCTACATTAACAAATTATTGTATACCCCTTACTGCTGTCACGTATCTTGTCAGGGGACATCCATTAATTACGTGAGCAAAAAAAGGGGGGAGGGGTCTGACAAAATCTCACCAAATCTCACTAGGGGGAGAGGGGGGTCTACAACAATCTCACGTCATCTTTTTTTACTTTTTATTTCCTCGGGGCTACGTTCAGTTTGTGACATGACAGATCGGACTGGACCGAATATCCAACACCGAATAATGCCTTGCTAACTGAATGGTCACTTTACAATATAAAACGGAATATTGTACATTCAGTTGATATTTAAATACTTGAATTTTGCATTTTAAAGTCTGTATACACTTTAAATATGCAGATTTTGTCGAAACTTACACATAGAGGAAATCTCACGTGAGATTTGGGACGGGGGAAGGGGAGGGGGGGGGGGGCGGTTCCTATAAATCTCTCGAAATCTCACCAAGGGGGAGAAAAAATCCAAAGAATTTTCTCACGTGATTAATGGATGTCCCCTTACGTACGGTGAACATGGCACGAGGTACCATTAAATAACCTTTCCGTTTATCGTATTTCCTTAATTTCTGTCTTGTGATTTAAATGAATGGTCTCGCTCGCGCATCCTACACGGGGCGTGGGCCTTCTTATCAAATGATTGAGAATGCTCTGAATTGCCGCGGAGGTCGAGCTACGCGATAATGATATGATAATTACGCTAACCTTAAACACAGATTTAAGTTGAAAGTGACGACCGACGACAGAATGGAGAAAAATACACACGGCGGCAGCATCATTGAAGTTAAAAAAAACGGCCAAGTGCGAGTCGGGCTCGCGCACAGGGGTTTACAACACTTACAACTAAGTAATTGCCTAGTTTTTATTTGTTGTTTTACGTTAGAGTTTGTACTTTAGTTACGATAGAGCAATCAACAATAACAAAAACAAAAAAATGTTGAAAAAAACGTTTCTTGTATTCTTTTTAGGTTTCCGTATCCCGTACGGAAGCCTATTACTAAGTCTACGCCGTCTGTATGTCCGTCTGTCTGTCTGTCCTACTGCTATATCTTTGGAACCGTGATGAAGTTGAAATCACAGAATATGTGTTATTATGGCGGATATAACGACATGGCACCTAGTTCACCCGTTGTTATGGGCTGACATCACGGATCTTGTAGGTGATGTAGCCAGTCAACCGTGACAGTTTAAATAAAAAAAAATTAAATAATAAAACATAGAAAAAGAAAAAAATAAGGGGGGTTCCCATACAAAAAACGTTTTTTTTCAATGTTTTTGTTTGTGGTGCGGAAACCTCGGTGCGCGATTCCGACTCGCACTTGGCCGGTTTTTTTTACGTTTTGTTTATTTTAACCATTATTTATTAGAATATCCGCCATAATAAATAACACACATTATTCTGTAAACATTTCAACCGGCTAAAACAGACGGACAGACGGCGTAGACATATAGTAATAGAGTTCCGTACGGATGCCGAAATCTAAAAATGCATGCAATGGCGTTGCCGAGCCTTTTAGCGCTAATTAGCGACTGCCAGTACCAAATGAGGGAACATTCTACAAAGATTATGCCCCTTAATTGTATTTATTTAGCGCAGAAAATATAATAATTTTGCACCGAAGTACGCGGAGTTTGCATACCTATCTACTCAATATTGCAATTCGTAAAATATGAAAGTTATAATTAAGTTTTTGCACGCAATCGTAAAACTAGAATTAACAGATTTTCCAAACTTGCGAGTTGTGTGTGCCCATTGATTTCATTCAGCTGGACGAAAATGATAGAATTTCAGGTTTTGTATTAAATTCCAGGTCTTAAACGTTTATAAAATGTGCATTTATGATTATTTTATATGTTTATAAATTTCACCTTTAACTTCTCAATGACATGACTTGCATAAAAACCATAAATAAAAGTTTCCACAGCTACTCAGAATCGTCTCGCCTTTTGCATGTACGAATATTTGCAAAACCTCGTACGATATGCAGATAGGTATAGGTAAGACTCGCTAGCGACAGCAGCGCGATCGAGACAGCCGTGTCGTGCCAGGGGGTGATAGTCTCTACTGTCCCGTGAAAAATAAAAGAAAATCCATTTCAGTTACACGCGGTCTCTCAGCCCGCCTTCGTGTTGTCGCGTTTTGACGCATTTGGCGCTATAGACTTCTTTTTTTTTCAATAGGTTCTGGCCTTAAATGAATAAAAAAATCTATTAAATTTAACTGAGCAAGGCAGTTTAACGAGAAAAGCTTGCCAAGACAAAACATTTCAACACTTAATAGAGCCATATCTCATTTGTCATAAAATAATGCTCCGCTCTGAAAACATTTTGGAATTGTTTGGTCGCCGTCTGTCCGTCGATATGTCGTGAAGATTTCACATTACCGTAAATACAACGCCTACGTGAGCCGATCAACAAAATATTCGGGAATATTTTCAAATAGTGTGACTATTTGAATGACCTCATGTAGCGCCCACTTGTGTAGCTTTTCGCCATAGGAGGGTCGTTAAAATCACCCACTGCGACTACAGAGTAAGAAAAAAAAGCAGTATAGCTTGGGCCAGGCTTCTCCAAACTAGGTAAGGTCGGCTTTCTCCTCGCGAGGACGGCTTCGAGGATCGCGCCGCGCGCGGCCGTCCAAGTCGGTGCAGTTTTGCGAAATAATAAAATTAATCTAACCATAAACGGAGTACGGCCGTATCGACAGCATTGACTGCATTCAGGTCAGCCAGCGACCAGCCAGGTAAGTACAATCGGTTCTCAATGATGCATACACTTGTAGAATCTTCTCACACTAAGTGGTATATTTTATTTATAGCGATCGATAACTCATAATCATATTACGGGGACCGAGGGCACATTCTCGTACAGTCACATGTTATGTGACTGTACGAGAATGTCCCTGACGACGACGTTTCGAAGCGTAAGTAGTGCGACGAACTAGCCTCCCACCAAAGTATATTTTGTATTTATACTTCACCCGATAGGTGTTGTCGAATAATTATTCCGAAATTCCACGCTTCCGCGAGTAACCTCTAAAATAAAACATGGCCTGCGTTTAGCATTCAAGTGATCTCTAGGTAAACTCAATCAATGTATACATACGTGTACACTGAGTTAAGTGTAGATGGACCCTGTATCTTCCTCTCTTCGAGGAAGCGTTGTGTAACCTTATAACCCAGAGTACTAACTCAATCCCTAGCTTTCTATCTTAACCTTTGTTCTTCGAATAATATTCTAACTACATATGAAATTTTCTGCCTAAGTCCGCCTCTCCTATATTACTGTGTCTCTTCCCTCACATTGTAATTGTCTGTGTTCTCTCCTCCCAGAAATTGTGTTAACCAGTAATTTTCATATTATTCAAACAATTTCCCCCGAAGGGGAAGTAAGGAGCTCCACGAGTCCGGGTTTCCTCACCCGGGCTCTCCACGCTCCTCACAGTGGCCATCATCCATATAGGGCTGCTTCACTACCAGCAGCTCTATTTTGTATACCTAATGGCCCCCTTTGTTTCCTATCCTGTGAAGAAACTGTTTCTCTTAGGAAGAGATTTAAAATGAAACTCGTGGTGTAATGTGGGTGGTTTAGGGCCCCTACGGACCCCAAATCCTAAAGGCGTGCGTGTGTGTGTAAGTGTGTGTCTGTGTGGTCCCTATCCTAACCTCGAAGTACTTCGTCCGACGGGCTCTGCCTATCGAAAGAAGGCTACCACAGGTTTCCTCCTCAGACGGTCAGCTCAGCTTGCACCGGTCCTTAGAGTACCGCCACTCCTTCGCCCAGATAGAATAGGTATCGCTCTAACAGATCATAACAATTTGGACCTCTTCCCCTAGCAGGACTAAGGGTAACCACTGTGGGGTATTTACCTGGTCTTCCTAGTACCTACCTCACTAACTACTACACGCTATGATACTACTCGTTCCCACGAAGCGAACCCTCTCTCCCTTGCAAGATTAAGGAGAATTAATTCACACAGCTACATGGCTAACCTACCAATATGAATTTAGTGTTTGAAGAACCTAACTACCCACGGTATAATTTGATAATTTAGCCAGAATTCCAGTTGCTCTTCGACCTTATGTTACGTCTTCTTACCACGAGGCATTTTCTCGTGATATCATAGAGAATGAACTGAATCTTGTGCAAACAAGCGTGTATGCTTATTCAGCATAGCTAGCGTTGCCACCCAACATTCCATCGAAAGGAAAAGAACCTCGCATGAGTGCGCGCGCATGCATATTTCAGCGTACCCGCAACCCACATACAACGTTCCAAGGAAGAACCCTGTGAGATCGTGCGTGCATGCATATTTCAGCGTACCCGCTTCCCTCACAACATTCCATGAAAGAACTCTGCGTGAGTGGGCGTGCATGCATATTTCAGCGTACCCGCTCCCTCACCCAGTGCTCCAAAAGGGAAAGAGCCCTGTAATAGTATGCATGTATGCATATTTCAGCATAGCTAGCATCCCACACAGTGCTCCAGTGATGGTCCATATAAAAATATTTCACATCCCTAATACTAGCAAATAATTTCTGAAAAGCCAGTATTGTTTCCAAAACTAGCCCAGCCACCAAAAGAAGACTTCAAGACAATGCAATTTAATAGAACTGGTCGAATTGCAACTAGAAAACTCCAAAAATATCGCGCGGCGTCCGAGACTCACCGAAGCGTTGATGCCGAAAAACAATGGCGCTCGATGCGACTTAGAGATGACCGGGGCTCAGGCACGTTGTTCCCTCGAGGCTCGCAGCTGCAGAAAAAGTGCTCCTACCGTGTTACACGCCCTTAAATAGCCTCGCTTTCTTACTCCCACTCTTACCCCCATGACCAATCGGAAATCATCCCTAACATCGTTTCCGCGTCTCCCATTGGTCGACCAATCACAATGCCTGAAGCAATTTTTCCTTAAAAATGCGTTCCATATTTCCCTAAAACCTTCAGTAACTAATCTCTGAAAAATGCTACGAATTCACAAAAGTAGATGTAATACAGTCAATTCGTCCTATATCTTACTGCACGCCGACGTATAATACTTATCTATCATCATCTGTCGCTTATACGGTGTTGCTAGCTATTCCTGTTCAAAATGTATGCAAGTTGTATTATCTGCGCCTGATTACATGCCACCCGCTACAATTTATACGCAACGCGGTCTCTTTGCTATACTCACTACCCAGGCGCTAAACTAACTCCTACGCCTTATAACATTTTACCAGCCAGCCTTCATACGTCCTATTGCTAGCTATTTTCATTGAGGTAGGTTGTGATTCGTCACAGTCGCCCGCCTAGAGGCGATTTTCGCGGCATGGGAAAGAATCTATTTTCTCCTTCCATGATCGCGACTAGCGTCTCTACACCATACTATAGTCTATGTCTGTCTGTCGCCAACATATATTAATGCTATGGCTGCAGTACTGCTTTTCGTAGATGTGCCTCTGTTAGGGTGTTCGTTCCCTCTCCAGAAGGTCCGTAGTACCAACAACTTCTTCTAATAGGGTGTTTGTCCCCTTACCAGAATGATTGTGGCATTTTATTTTGGGTGCTAAGCAGTCCCGACCACACAACACAACATATGGGCATTCGTCCTAGTATAGTCAGGTTAGACTCATCAGAAGCTCAAAATGAAATTACTAAACACTTAATACCCTGTTTCATGCCATAGAAAGATTTCCCACCAGCTCAGGAAACCTGTAGTCTTACCCCTCGCTGGTAGGGCAGGATCAGTACTTCTCTCCAGGGAGAGCGCACAACATACCTTGCCACCTCCGGTTTAGACACGCCGCACATTCCAACACCTTAACCTTTCTAGTTATAGACAGGAAAACTGGGAAATTATTACTGAGAGAATATTAAATTGACTTTGCTTCTTCCGAATCATAACCTTTGCTAACTAACTCACCCGTTGACGAATGGATGGGCCCAGTCTGATTGTACACGACTCTACTTTAATCTCATCCAACATTGCTCCGGTCAATGGTTCAAATTGCTATGTTCTATCACTTTTCATAGACCGGAAAATGTCACCACTAACTTTAAACGCTCCTTTTTGCTTAGTGTAGAACGCCCTCGGTACATGATAACATTTTCCCTCCCGAGCGAGAACAAATTAAGGTCTCGATGAAATGTAAAGTTCTGCACTATGGCTTTGTTCACCTCACATTTTCCAAGTCCCATTCGTGTGTTCAACACACTGAGTTTACGTTCACATTCTTTTCGGAGCAATGTATGGGAAATGCAATAAAAATCGAAACCAAAGTGTCCTGATTCATTGTAAAAGTCTCTTCAGGTCAGAGCTCTGCTCTCATTAGAAGGAAGTTTCACTACCGAGTACAGACACTATAATACCCAATGGTTTACTCGCGTATTTCTGTATTTACACAACCATCCAAACCCAGCATCTACCAACAAGTCTATTCTAAGTCTTAAAACCTTTTGTTCATAATTATCAATAACTCAACTCCCCCACGCCGAACAGGATTTTATTCCTATTTGTCCGTAGCGGGTATTATTCGTTAGAGCTTTCTATTCCCTAGCTATATATATGCTATAGTTTCTACTGTCTCCGTCCTTTAATTAACCCCAGAATAATACTAAGAATCTATATCTACAACTGTACCTCCTAACTCGTCCTTACTTCAGGACAGCATAATTTAACTCGCCAACCTACACACGATCCGCGGCTACGTTCGATGCCCTAATTACCAATTTTACTTCATTTTCATACTCTATTCGCCCGCCTGACTATGTAAATCTATGAACGCACCGTATTAACTGACTGTTTTAACTGATATTTTATCCGAAATATCCTCCGTACACGCTCTATCTATCCCTATATAAACCATGACCCCAATCCCTAGTCTGTCGCTCAAGACTCCCTTCTACCTACTCCTCTTGTACCAGGTGGACGGAACCCTACCGTTAATAATTCCTCACCTTACCCCTTCCTATAGTACCCTTTGGACGGAACCCCATCAATAGTAATATTTTTCTATAACCTTTATTCCAAACTCCTCTCTTTTTACTATATTCTATCTGCGTAACAACCCAAGTAGTACGCCCGCCAAACTATGTTTACTCTATAGCTCGTCCAACAAATGATGATCGCTCTCTATTGTGTTCCCTTCCTATATTGCATATACGAAAAATTACCTACCTATTATCCTACCTCGCCCGCCGGAGTCTACCCTATCCTATGACAACTACGTGGCTTTGTAATCCCAAGGGGCTAACCTCTAACCTAACCTTACTGCTCTATTATCGCTAACTCCTTCTTTACCACCCGGCATTCCTTACTCAGGTTCCTGCTCCCTTTGTTCCTGCTTATTTATCCTTGTTATGTTGCTCTACTCTCACCAAATTCCTACGCCAATACCTATGACCAATCGGTTCAGTAGACCAAACGTTACCTTCTCCACATCTATCTTCATGTACCCGATTTTACTAAATTGTGACATCTCATACCAAACCTACCGAATTTTACCAAACCGAGTCAAATCGTACCACCTTGCCGGATTTTACCAAACCGAATCAGTTTCAATTCTGAAATTTCAGTAGTGAATAGTGAATAAATCATTATTCTACTACTGCTCTAAGTTAAACAGTATCGCACTGTAGCAATACTAACTTAACAACGTAGGGTCCTACGAACTAGACGATCACGGCCCTCCCTAAACCTATGTTCTACACGTACAGATTCGCATTCCCTTAAGACTGCGATAAGGAGGTAGTTTTTATCTTTGATCATTACCATACCTATTTTATTCTATAACATTTATTATTTTCTATCTAATTTTAACCTATTCCATTTTCTCGCCCGCCTAAACATATGCATTCCGTAACCCTAAAGACAACAAGTATGCTCTTGTTACGGCACAATATGATGCGCGTACGCCGTAAAGGAGTCGTCCTTTCAGTTACCAGATAAATAGGAAATCTCTACTGTACGTCAAACCAAACTTCTCCCAATTCTTCGCCTTCCAAATTCCGCGTTCTAAATAATAGTATACATGCATAACATAAAGGTTAGTACGATTGTTGAAGACTCACCGTTCGCCCGCCAGATTCGTTGTAGCCTCCATTGCTCATCCTCCCATAAAATTAATGTATCTTCCCCAACCTCTCCTAAATAACTCACCACCCAAAACAATTGCATAAAGATCCGCTCAACATTCCTTACGTGCCTTCAGCAAGCACGATAATAAAACTTTTTACACAACACTCGTCAACTCATACAGCATTTATCAACCCGACGTACAATACTTTAAACAGTTTAAGATACTTATAAAATACCCCGCAATGTCAAGGCGATGTGTGTAACAGTATTCTGCTTCACACAACCCGAACAATAAAACCAGATTCTTATTTTATAAGTAATTTTATATATAACTTGAAACATTTTACCACCTGTTCGATCATAATATGAGACAATAGGACCTTCTAATAAGAATAGATACAGGGCACCGTTTAAATGGTCCAGTGTACCTAATAAAACGCCAAGTTTAATTCGTATATATATATTTTTTTTTCGATCTTGATTACAAATTAATAATAATAATGCAATATTGCCCTGCAATATTGCAATCCGCATGTGCATCGAAGAATATTCGTTGATTTTGGTATGCGTAGACTTATGTAAACCCCACTATAAATAAAACGTTAACATTAACCGCACTCAAGTACCTATTTATTCAAAGACGAATAAGTATTTTCCTGAAAAAGAAAAATCATAATTAAAACAATATTCAAATCCTCTACCTCTTATTTGGTCTAATAATTAATTATAGAATTGATATTTAAAAAAAATATATATATAGTTAAGTCCATGTAAGTATACACCCTATAAACACGTGATTAGTCTATGTAAATATGTGGTTTAGTATTCATCCACGAAAATAAATTATTTAACATAAATAGATAAATAATAATTCCCGACCGTTCGGACACATCTCACAGAAACATGCACGGTACATAATTTACCTGAGGCGTAAAGGCGGACTTATCCCATTATAGGAATTTCTTCCTGTCAATCCCTGGATGGTTGAGAGTAGTAGCATAATATTTCATCAGCATCTTATTTAACTATAAGTCCTTGTTCTATCATTTTAAAATATAATATTGCGAGATACACTTACCTTTTGTTATTCTTTTGGTTATTTTTTTTTTCTTTTCTCTTCTTACTCTTTTTTTTCAGTAGGATAATATTAACATGTACTCAGCTCACTCACAAATACTTAGCCAGATCATAAACCGAAGAGTGACGAACCACCCGCAGTCCGGGGTTCGAAGCCTGTCCCCGCGCATCCACAACAATCCCTACCGACGCAGGTAACCAAGTAATATGCATGTACGCACGGATTCGCAAGCATAGTCATACCAATCAGCAAGTACGCACACAATTACATATGCGCACGAACGCCTGCACGCATCCACGCATGTACGCACGCAATTAGGTATCTATAGACACACAAGTAGATATGTAAGTAACCAATTAAATATGCGCCCACGCACCCAAACACCAATGTATTCACGATCCCTAAGTACGCAAGTATCATTCGTGTACACGAACAGACATGCCTGCGCATGTGGGGAAAATGTCCTCTATGCAAAAGCAGATATAGCTAAGTTCAAAGATAAGAAAGTAAATTACTAAAAATAACTAATAATTAACACTATAAATCACATCCAATTCATGATAGTCTATCCAATAATCAAACCTCGAGTTGAACCTGTATACACACACAATATTTGATATTTTGTTTGACCGTGTGTATTGGTGTTTATTAGAATAAAGTTTCTCCTTTTTTCTTCCGTTATTAATCGTGGAATCAAACGAATAGCGAATTCGTTCACTACTGCCAGCATCGAGTGACAGCGCTGCACGGTATAAATTTATAATTACTTACAATATCTCTAATAGCCCATTACCGTGTTCTTGATTCGCGTTAAGTGCAATATACATAACACACTTCCCTTACATTCCGAAAGAATAAAGGCATTACTAGAGTATAGACCCCTGAAATATTCAAAATCCGAAACACTTTGAAAGTTAGGAACTCCTGAACTCAAAACATATTGAAAGTCGGACTCCTCCCTAAACATTCCTAAAATTAAAATATTTCTAAAGTCGAGAACCCTAAACCATTCCAAATTTGGCACTATTCTCGAAAGTCTGAGGACCGCTTAATCCAAAATATTTGGAATTTGAAACCTCCCTTAATAATCTGGAAAATGAAAGTAATTTTCTAAATTTGAGAACCCTAAACATTCAAGATTTGAAAATAATTTTGAAAGTTTAGAATGTCTGACCTCAAAATATTTTTGGAAGTTGAGACCTCCTTTAAATATCCTGGAAGAATAAAATATTTTTTAAAAATTGAGAACCCTAAGATGTTTAAAATTTGAAAATATTTTTCAAAAATAAGAACCGGTAAGTTCAATTTTTTTTTTTTTTTTTTTTTTGAAGTTAAGACCTCCCTTAAATATCCTGAGGAAAATAAAATATTTTTCTAAAGTTAAGAACCCTAGACTTTCAAAATTTGAAAATATTTTTGAAAATTAAGAACCGCTAAGTGCAAATATGTTTGGAAGTTAAGACCTTCCTTAAATATCCTGAGGAAAAATAAAATATTTTTCTAAAGTTGAGACCCTAGAAATTCAAAATTTGAAAATATTTTTGAAATTAAAAACCGCTAAGTTCAAAATATTTTTGGAAGCTGAGACCTCCCTTAAATATTCCGGAAAAGTAAAAATATTTTTCTAAAGTTGAGACCCTAAAATTTCAAAATTTGAAAATATTTTTGAAAATTAAGAACCGCTAAGTGCAAATATGTTTGGAAGTTAAGACCTTCCTTAAATATCCTGAGGAAAAATAAAATATTTTTCTAAAGTTGAGACCCTAGAAATTCAAAATTTGAAGATATTTTTGAAATTAAAAACCGCTAAGTTCAAACTATTTTTGGAAGCTGAGACCTCCCTTAAATATTCCGGAAAAGTAAAAGTATTTCTTAAAGTTGAGAACCCTAAAATATTTAAAATTAGAAAATATTCCGAAAGTTGAGAACCCCTGACTCCGAAATATTCTTGGGATGTTGAGGCCTCCCTTAAATCAAAAATATTTTTGTAAATAAAGTTGTAAACCCCTGACATGTCACGATTTTGAAATGGTTCGAAATCCCTGACACTAACTTAATTTGGAAACCTTTGAGAACCCCTGACTCATCATGAATTTGAAAAAGTTCGAAATCCCTGACAATATAAATTTGAAAAAGTTTGAGCACCCCTGGCTTATCGTGAATTTGAAAAGTTCGAAATCCCTGACAATCTAAATTTGTAAAAGTTTGAGCACCCCTGGCTTATCGTGAACTTGAAAAGTTCGAAATCCCTGACAATCTAAATTTGGAAAAGTTTGAGCACCCCTGACTTATCATGAATTTGAAAAAGTTCGAAATCCCTGACAATATAAATTTGGAAAAGTTTGAGCACCCCTGACTTATCATGAATTTGGAAAAGTTCGAAATCCCTGACAATATAAATTTGGAAAAGTTTGAGCACCCCTGACTTATCATGAATTTGAAAAGGCTTACAACCTAAATTTGGAAAAGGTTGAGAACTCCTGATATAATACCAATTCGAAAATATATCGAAAGTCTAGACCTCTGAATCATTGCGAAATTCAAAAATGTTCTAAGAACCACTACTCTTTTCCAAAGTTGAAAGGTTTGGAAACCCCTGACTTATCGTGCCCTTGTAAAATGTTTACAACCCCCTACATATCATGAATTCGAAAGGCATGACACTTACCAAGCCTAAAAGTTTGGAAACTGCTTATATATATGTATCTGAAAAAGTTTAAAATCCCTGACCTATAAATTTGGAAAAAGGTTTGTAACCCCTGACACTTCCCTTTAGAAAAGTTAGAAACCCCTGACACCACCTTGTAGCCCGCACAATAACCAAACTTAGTTATAAAATAATTTGCAAAACGTGGTGATCGGCGTTGTGCTGCAATTCACCAGAGCTCCCACCGCACAACATCAATCACTCCGCCCACCCCGACTGTTTTCTTTCAACGCGTGCAACATGTACACATGTATCAAATATTATTTATAAATTAGTCTAATTAATTAAACAAACACATTTATGGGCAAATCTAAAACCACTCACTCGATATGGATCACAAATCGACAGGCTTAATTCGACCTCCAATCGCATCAACACTCACCAACTGGCCCTCTCACCTTTTGACACCTATACATACGACCGCAACCTAAAATCGAAACCTGGACCTCTGTCATGGCACCTAATTCCTATACTCTTTATAATCCATTCCTTCCGCATTCCGCACGGACAACAATCATGCACGACCGATAAAAATTAAATATCTCGATCGGCACGTTCTCCGACATTGCACTTGCTCCCTCCTAACCGTTTTAACTCTTACATTCCCCGCACGCATTCCTTGAGCAACTGGAATCCCTATTCCTCATACCAACCAATCAGTTCCAAAATAAACAAACTTAACAATCCATTCCCTATCCTATCAATAAACAAACACTACATTCAAGCCCAAAACCACTCACTCGAAATGAACCACGTATTCGGCATGTTCACTAAGAGCCTCTATTCGCCACACACACACAAAAATCTGACCAAGACTCAACCTCACGACCTAACCAACATTGTACATGGCACCTAATTACTTCCACTGGTCAACTTGTACACCATGACCTTCGTTTACCACTAACCTAATCTAGTAAGTACCATATCGCCCACACACGCAAAGTCAGACCTAGACACAACTTTACAACTAACCTTCACTTGTACATGGCACCTAATTAGTCACATCAATTAACTGGGATCCCCTAACCTTAACCTACCATCACCTACTAGTAGGTGCCATACCGTCGCTCGCTACTAATTCGCGAAATACCTACTTTGGAGCCTAAAATGCACACCTTATCACTACTACACAAATCATTAACTAAACATCCATTATACATTTTCAAAATGCTATGTTTCGTTCTTCTCGCATTCCTCTAAAATGAAATAAAGATTCGAATCTTTTTATTCCTCGGCGACAATCTCAACCAAAATTAAATGAGTCTGTTGGAACCCGGTCAAACATAACCACTCTTTTCAAACACACATATTTTACGGTTTTTTTATTTTACAAAGGAAGCTCACACCCCAACTAACTTCTTTTCCACAAAAACAACTAGAAAATTCCCTTTATTGACCTCAAACTGGCCCCGATAAACTATTTCGCGCGCGAGTGTACCTAATTATTACACATGACAAGATTATTTTCGAACATAACTTCAGTGTTTTAGGTATGAAGCCCTCCGCGCTCAGTTGGCGTGCCTTAACTTAAATAGAATGGCTATCCAATTTTACAACTAAGGTTTTCATAGAATATTCTTACTACAATATTGTTGATTTTAGCTCATTCTAGGATTCTTAATTAATTGGCTTTTAGGCTTATAGCACAATTTTTCCGATAACCCATTAAAAAAAATGTTTCCTCTTCCTGCTATATCGCGGTGTACCCGGAATAAATTATTGATTTTAGTTTCACAATCTCTGGATAAAATATTTTCCTTTGGCCCCACCTTACTTCTACGAAGTTGCTAACATTCCGCTTAGAAATATGCCTCACACCATTCATACATACCATTCCCCTAACTTCCACTTTGTTTAGTCTATCACCTCTCAACCCGACTACATTCTTCGTGCAAACAGATTTTTTTTTCTATCACGGCGCTGCTCATTCTAGCCAATAGCGAACGCCATCCCGCACCGGCGCTAACATCCCATTGGTCAAAATTGGTTTTCACTTAACTATTTCTAGTTGTCCGCAGAACAATGATAATGAACTTCCTAGAAGGAAATGTAAGCAATTTTCTTTTACGAACTCAAAGATGAATCTCTAGTCGACTTTCTGGTGACAATTCGTTCACGTTAAAATCGGTTTTCTAGCAACATTGTCGGCAAATTGTAGACAATATTTCTGAAAATTAATTAATTGTACACAGACTGCACTCGCGCCGGAAAATGAAATATGTACTCACTCTCAGCTTCAAGCGGCGAAACCTCCCGCCTCGTAGGCGGGAGTCCAAATCTCTTCTCTCGCGAAACTGCCAGTCAGCATCGCGTTCCACGAACCACTTTTCACGCATTTCCTCACCGAATTCCACACTTAATCACTTTCCCGGTATCACTTCCTATAACGCTATTTACTTATATCGCTACTCCCTATGAGTTGCATTTTTTCCTATCGCTTTTGAGTATATAAGACCCCTATTATTGTCCTGAACTACCGCAACGAACTACATTTTTCTTCCATTTTTCCCTCTCTTTTTTTTCTGAACCCTAGGTATCCTAGATTTAGGTAGGAACTATCCTGGACTTAGGCACCACTGCGACGAACTAGCCTCCCACCAAAGTATATTTTGTATTTATACTTCACCCGATAGGTGTTGTCGAATAATTATTCCGAAATTCCACGCTTCCGCGAGTAACCTCTAAAATAAAACATGGCCTGCGTTTAGCATTCAAGTGATCTCTAGGTAAACTCAATCAATGTATACATACGTGTACACTGAGTTAAGTGTAGATGGACCCTGTATCTTCCTCTCTTCGAGGAAGCGTTGTGTAACCTTATAACCCAGAGTACTAACTCAATCCCTAGCTTTCTATCTTAACCTTTGTTCTTCGAATAATATTCTAACTACATATGAAATTTTCTGCCTAAGTCCGCCTCTCCTATATTACTGTGTCTCTTCCCTCACATTGTAATTGTCTGTGTTCTCTCCTCCCAGAAATTGTGTTAACCAGTAATTTTCATATTATTCAAACAATTTCCCCCGAAGGGGAAGTAAGGAGCTCCACGAGTCCGGGTTTCCTCACCCGGGCTCTCCACGCTCCTCACAGTGGCCATCATCCATATAGGGCTGCTTCACTACCAGCAGCTCTATTTTGTATACCTAATGGCCCCCTTTGTTTCCTATCCTGTGAAGAAACTGTTTCTCTTAGGAAGAGATTTAAAATGAAACTCGTGGTGTAATGTGGGTGGTTTAGGGCCCCTACGGACCCCAAATCCTAAAGGCGTGCGTGTGTGTGTAAGTGTGTGTCTGTGTGGTCCCTATCCTAACCTCGAAGTACTTCGTCCGACGGGCTCTGCCTATCGAAAGAAGGCTACCACAGGTTTCCTCCTCAGACGGTCAGCTCAGCTTGCACCGGTCCTTAGAGTACCGCCACTCCTTCGCCCAGATAGAATAGGTATCGCTCTAACAGATCATAACAATTTGGACCTCTTCCCCTAGCAGGACTAAGGGTAACCACTGTGGGGTATTTACCTGGTCTTCCTAGTACCTACCTCACTAACTACTACACGCTATGATACTACTCGTTCCCACGAAGCGAACCCTCTCTCCCTTGCAAGATTAAGGAGAATTAATTCACACAGCTACATGGCTAACCTACCAATATGAATTTAGTGTTTGAAGAACCTAACTACCCACGGTATAATTTGATAATTTAGCCAGAATTCCAGTTGCTCTTCGACCTTATGTTACGTCTTCTTACCACGAGGCATTTTCTCGTGATATCATAGAGAATGAACTGAATCTTGTGCAAACAAGCGTGTATGCTTATTCAGCATAGCTAGCGTTGCCACCCAACATTCCATCGAAAGGAAAAGAACCTCGCATGAGTGCGCGCGCATGCATATTTCAGCGTACCCGCAACCCACATACAACGTTCCAAGGAAGAACCCTGTGAGATCGTGCGTGCATGCATATTTCAGCGTACCCGCTTCCCTCACAACATTCCATGAAAGAACTCTGCGTGAGTGGGCGTGCATGCATATTTCAGCGTACCCGCTCCCTCACCCAGTGCTCCAAAAGGGAAAGAGCCCTGTAATAGTATGCATGTATGCATATTTCAGCATAGCTAGCATCCCACACAGTGCTCCAGTGATGGTCCATATAAAAATATTTCACATCCCTAATACTAGCAAATAATTTCTGAAAAGCCAGTATTGTTTCCAAAACTAGCCCAGCCACCAAAAGAAGACTTCAAGACAATGCAATTTAATAGAACTGGTCGAATTGCAACTAGAAAACTCCAAAAATATCGCGCGGCGTCCGAGACTCACCGAAGCGTTGATGCCGAAAAACAATGGCGCTCGATGCGACTTAGAGATGACCGGGGCTCAGGCACGTTGTTCCCTCGAGGCTCGCAGCTGCAGAAAAAGTGCTCCTACCGTGTTACACGCCCTTAAATAGCCTCGCTTTCTTACTCCCACTCTTACCCCCATGACCAATCGGAAATCATCCCTAACATCGTTTCCGCGTCTCCCATTGGTCGACCAATCACAATGCCTGAAGCAATTTTTCCTTAAAAATGCGTTCCATATTTCCCTAAAACCTTCAGTAACTAATCTCTGAAAAATGCTACGAATTCACAAAAGTAGATGTAATACAGTCAATTCGTCCTATATCTTACTGCACGCCGACGTATAATACTTATCTATCATCATCTGTCGCTTATACGGTGTTGCTAGCTATTCCTGTTCAAAATGTATGCAAGTTGTATTATCTGCGCCTGATTACATGCCACCCGCTACAATTTATACGCAACGCGGTCTCTTTGCTATACTCACTACCCAGGCGCTAAACTAACTCCTACGCCTTATAACATTTTACCAGCCAGCCTTCATACGTCCTATTGCTAGCTATTTTCATTGAGGTAGGTTGTGATTCGTCACAGTAGTGTAGTAACTATTATATGTAATGCGAAAATTAACATGACTTTTGTTTGGTAGACTTGTTGAAGTTGGTAATGTGTAAAAGTAATCAATCATACAACGTGTAACCATTATTAGTAGGTATTTATTCTGTAATATGGATGAAAAAGTAATGACTTAAAGCGCGGCGGTTCTCCCAACATGGGGAGTGGTATGAATGGGTCATTCTGCATTTGTAGGTCACACTTTATTTTCTATTTGAGTGCTAATAATGATTTCTTTGAATACATGAAACAATAAAATAAACTCTAAGAAGGAACGAAATTTAAGTAAGAAAGAAAACAAATTATAAATAAACACAAGTCAGACACGGTTAGCGTTTTAGTGTCCACTGCTGGAAATAGGCCTCTCCAATAGCCCTTCAATAAATACAGACAAAGACAGTTTAAAGCACACAAAACATAGAATGGAGATATGGAGAGGTTCAGAAAGGAGAAAAAATCATAAATAAAACACAGAATTTTTTTTTGTGTATAAATTATAACTTACTTTATTATTAGGTTGAATTTTTTTTTTCAAAAAGCTTGTCGCACTAATTTTAAAGCAAATACAAATTTCGGCAAGTACCTATTACTATACTACCTACTTGCTTATCAACCAATCACTGTCCAATGAAATTAAATGGATTGAACCTACTTTTATGAACATACCGCAGTGCATATCGCGACAAGCTTTTTATTGATTATTTTATTTTTTATTTATGATTTTATTTTATGCTTTTTGGCTTTTTTAGTTCTTTTTTTACAATTTTGGGTAAGTATACTATATTGTATGGTCACCAGCACCAAAAGTGTAAGTATGCAAAATTTCAGCTCAGTCTTATGCGTGGAACTTGTTTAAAATTCATTGCCAGATTAAAATAAAAGCTTGTAAATAAAAAAGGAGCCAGACAAAAATGAAATGTTATTCCTATTTTATGTGAATAGAAACTACAATATTGATCTGCGAATATTTTATTTGAATTAAACAAGAAAAATATTGTTTTCTGATGTAGGGTTCATCTAATGAGTAGGCAGACAATCAAACACAGAAACGCACACATAATGACATAGACACAGAAAAAATACTTTCTTCAAAAACATTTTACGAAAACAAGAACAATATAAAAGTTACATGAGGTACAAAGGCGGACTTATCCTTTACACATTTTTCTTCCTGTCCTGTGAATATATGTAGGTCCTACATATATTATTAATTTCCTTTGTGCGCTTTTCTTTCACCTCGACAATTTGATGCCGTCTCTATCCTTTTAAATTCTTTGGTCTTTTAGGTGGTCTTTGCGTCTACCGTGTGTTGTTTGTTATTTGGGTGATGTCGGTGGTGATGTACCTACTCAATGTGCAAATGTGTAACTATGCTAAGAAAAGTTCGTACTCTATCTTTCTCTACCGTGTATAGGTACGTACATTACAATATGACAAACACGTCATTTCATTATCCACCTTTGTGTTCGCATTCGGGTAAAGACAACTGCCACTTGCCACCCATGCCTGCTTCTATAAGAAGAAAATTAAATTATTACCAGTAGAATACAATCACTAACTAAGACTAGACTAGATACATTTTCGCTTGCTGGCTTCTTGCTCACAGCTTCAATTTTTTTTTTCCGACTGAGCTGTTAACATTACGTACATTACGTCATGCCTTACTAAGTACATACACACAACTACTGTACCGGAGAAGATTAACTAGGTATGTAGGTACCACAAACAACGGCGTATTATAGAACTCATATTCTATTGTAGACACGTATTCCATTTCAATAATGTTCTTCTAAGTATTGAGTTTATTTAATTTTGATAGGTTGTTTGACCTATATATTTCTATATATGGGTTTTTAAATTACAGTGGCCATACGTTTGGCAAGAAACATCGAACCACAAAGCTCGGAGACGACCGCGAGTAAAGCTGTAAAATTTTCTAATGATACTATTTCTACCTATATTTTGACTAAAAGTTGTGGCTGTTCGAACGAGATATCGGAAAAAAAAATCCTCAGGTCTTCCATACTTATTAGTTATGAAATAATTACATATCCAAGATAAAATGCTTGTTTGTACACATGAGTGAGTAGGTAGGTAGACTATACCTCAGATCAGTAAAGGGAAGATACAATGAGGAAGGTAGATACATTTCATTTCTGTCGGAAGATGTATTGTTTTAACCAAAACCACCGAGAAAGCACAAGATCTTGCAATCAAGTAGATCGATACTGTCTCTGAAGTAAATCATATCAATATCAATAATGAAACACCTTACGAACCTACACGTCTCACTCGACCTTTGCGTGACGCACTGTAGCGTAGTGCCACGGCGACGATCCCATTCTAGCACCATTGCATAACATAATAATAATATAAGATAATTGCCGAATATACAGGGTGATTCAGGACAGGCAAGAGAAACTTTACTCATTATTAGAAGAAAAAAATCCTTATCACTCAAATCGAAATTCCGTTGTTTTTTTTTTCATACAAAACTTGGACATTGTAGTTGGACAGTGAGTGAAAATTGGCAACGTTGTCTAGGTCTAGGGAGTGCAATAACCTACTCCAGTAACATTAATTTCTTGTGATATCATTGAACTTTCATGTTTGGAATTTACTTATAAGCAGTTTAATTCTACTAGTTAATATGTATCTGTGATAAAATTTTTAGGTGTCCGTACTCGGATACGGAAGCTACTAAGGCTATACGGCTAGATGGCTACCGTCTGTCTGTCTGTCCGTCCGAGTGTTGAATATTTTAATCTCTTTGTATCTCTTGAACCGTAATAGGTAGCATACATACATACATACCACACGTTGTATCCCGACAATCGGGGTAAGCAGAGTTATCCGTTAACCGTCCATCAAATAATGAAAAAAACTATTTTCACCAAAAAGTACTATAAAATGACCGAATCTGGAAAAAAGTTACAGAGCTTTTCGTCTTCAAATATGACCCTCTTTTGAACCCTGAAGTTTCTCGTGCCTATCCTGAATCATTCTGTATATCGCTATGTAGGCTCACCATACGTCCGTTATTGTGTGGACATTTCATTTTGTTACGCCAAAATCTGTTTCATATCCATAGATAAAGGAAGTAGATGGAAAAATGAAAATATATAGTTTAATTAAATGCTTGAAAATAAAAATAATGGAAAATATACCCACCTACATTTCTCGCTGCATTTATAACTAGGAAGTCAGTCAGTAGGTACTACCTAGTAGTAGGTAGGTTTCTTACATTTACAAATTAACAACAACACAAATTAAGGAATGTACAAGATTGCTTAACCTTTACAGTCTCAGTCGCCGTCTCTTGAGTTTCATCCTAATAAATAAAGTTAATTTTCTACGGCCGTTGTGACGTTCGTCAATATATGAATATCCTTACCACTTTATCGTATGTAAATACGGTTTTCACTGTGACATTCTGTCACTTCTCAAGATGGTTTTAGGCTATAAATCATAACGCTACGTCATCGACGGCCTGAGCTGTGAACAAAAAGGCCCGCGAAGTGAACACGCGAGCAAAAGCTAATTTACTTATAAAAGTGGAAATTAATTATTTAAAATTTGTTTTTTCACGTGATGACGTCACGTCTTATAAATTGATGAGCACCGGCTGCACGCACGAAAGCGTGTCACGTTGATATTCAAAGTTACCATGGAAACGTCTTAAGAAGGAAAACTGTCAAGATCAGACAACAGAAGTTTTGATGGCCAGTCACAAGATGATTAATCTTTCTACTGGAAATAGAAATTACTGATCTTTGATCCATGTACTACGATTATTCCACGTCATCACGTAAAATTATCGTCCGTAAACCGACTTTACAGACAACCAATTTTTTTTCTCTTGCATTTGCACTAGCCAGAGAAATATGGCGAACCTAGTGTGACGCCAACCTCCGAGGCCACCTCCAAAGGTGTTAAGAACCAGTTTAAGTGCTATCCAACATCAACTCTAATACCTATAACTATTATCCATCAATCGCTATAGTGTCGATGAGCAACTGTTGTTGTTCGAACCAATGTCATTGGCGAGGCTATATCGGTTGCTGACGAACTATTGCTCATGGCGGTAGCGAATAAACAATGCAGTTCATACACACAGACACACACACACACACACACACACACACACACACACGCTCATTGATGCATACAATTTCATATTACCCATATTTTAGCAGAACAAGGTCATAGCTACTGATTGTGGTCTAAATGCCGATGTGGTCTAGATGCCACGGACTTGTTAGAGCAGAGTGCGAATTAGGACTTACCGAGGGATTTACTTTATTATTTATTATTTTATCTACTAGCTTTTTGCCCGCGGTTTCGATCGCGGTATTGTAGGTTATGCTTATTTTGAGTCGACGCAATATATATTCTCTCTCTCCCTCCCTCTCCACCTCTTCATCCATCATCCCTATTAGAGGATGAATTTTCCAAAACACTGATACAACTGACTTAAACAGAATCCTAAACACCAATTTCCATGTTTCTAACTGCAAAAGTGACGCACTGCCCATACAAGCCTTCATCCCTTATTTTACTCCCTTAGGGGATAAATTTCCAAAAACTCTGATACCACGACTTTTATTTATGAAAACAGAAGCCTAAACACCAATTTTCATAGTTCTAACTTCAAATATTACGAACTTCGATATACTAGGTATACACTTAAATCCCCTATTTAACCCCTTTAGTTAGAGGATAAATTAAAAAAATATACTTTTTTTAGCGCTCACCTACGGGAACTCCTATGCAAAAATTCTCGCTCTGTTATCCAACATCAACTCATTTCATTATCCATATTCGCTATTATGTCGATAATATGTACTTACATAATGTCATTTGCGAGGCTGTAGGCAAATACTGGATGGATTCGATTTATCAAGCAAGTTCAAATACCTATTTCCATCGAACACTGAACTGTGCTGTGTCGAACCGACTATTGTGGAGTGGTGGTGGTAGCTAAGGTGGTAGCCGCACAGATCGATACCATGTTTTGTGTCGCTCCTCTCTGTCCTAATTTTTTTGTAGGAACTAAATAAATAGGTCAGCTTGTTGCGCGTGTTGTTGATCATTTTCCTTATTGACGTCGTAAATTCGTAAATCAACTTACTTATATAACTCTACGAAAAGAATCCATATTATAGATAATAATAATAAAAACCGACTTCCTAAAAAAAGGAAAACTAAAAAACTATTTAAAATAAAAATATAAAAACCGCCTTCAAAAATATATGAAATAAAAACCTAAAAAAAAAAACGAACCCTAGAGTTGAAGGCGGTGCTAAAAAGGCTACACAAATCACAAAGGATATTATCATCCACTCATCTTTTCTTTCATGCATCATTTTTGCTTGCTTTAGCACCGCCTTCAACTCTAGGGTTCGTTTTTTTTTTTTAGGTTTTTATTTCAAATATTTTTGAAGGCGGTTTTTATATTTTTATTTTAAATAGTTTTTTAGTTTTCCTTTTTTTAGGAAGTCGGTTTTATGTTTTTTAAAACTTTTTTTTTATTTCACAGTTTTTTTTAGTAATTTTTGCTATTAATGTACTCGGCGGAATCGCTCGGCCTTCGGCCTCGCGATTCCGCCTCGCTTTCCAATCCGATCTTGACCCAATTAAAATAGGACCACGTCAGCTTCGATAGCTCAGTGGTGCAGACAGTCAACTGTCGCTATTGAATGTTAAGCAACGCTGGGTGCGGTCAGTACTTGGATGGGTGACCGCTGACCGTTGGAGGCTGACGGAGGTTCGGATTCCTCGTAAAACTGTAGGTCCCTTCCCTCCTAATCTTACTTGGTGGTAGGGTTTAACCAGACCGGGTTGGTACCACCGCACTGAATTAAACGTCGGTCGAAACGGCTATGTAAATAGTTTGTGTTTTCCGACCAGTTCAGTGTAGTCAGCACGATCAAAGGGGGAAGTACTGACATGGCAATTAGTTTACCCGGTGTTATGGGCTGACATCACGGACGTTGTAGGTGATGTTGCAGAACTTAGTAGAATGGACAGACATAAACGTGTTACGGAACCCTACTTTTATTATAAAATAACCGTCGGAGGACCTTGGTTGAAAATTGTGAAATTTAGTAGAACGGACAGACATACATTTGTTACGGAACCCTACTTTTATTATAAAATAACCGTCGGAGGGCCTTGGTTGAAAATTGTAAAATTTAGTAGAACGGACAGACATACATTTGTTACGGAACCCTACATTCATTTTGAAATAAATGTTAAATTTTGTAGAACGGACAGACATGCATTTGTTACGGAACCCTACATTCATCTTGCAGAACTTAGTAGAATGGACAGACATAAACGTGTTACGGAACCCTACATTTATTATAAAATAACCGTCGTAGGACCTTGGTTGAAAATTGTAAAATTTAGTAGAACGGATAGACATGCATTTGTTACGGAACCCTACATTCATTTTGAAATAAATGTTAAATTTAGTAGAACAGACAGACATGCATTTGTTACGGAACCCTACATTCATTTTGCAGAACTTAGTAGAATGGACAGACATAAACGTGTTACCGAACCCTACTTAACAGTTGCACTCCGGGAGTGCCGGCAGATCCCGTGCCACTCTAACTTAACCCTTAATGCAATGACTTAAGGTTTCATTTTAAAAATGACGCTGACGCGATGTCGCGAGTTATACATTTTTTACCCACCTAAAAAAGTGCCAAGCGCCGCTAAAGAAGTTTTCACTTCAAAAACCTCAGGGTTATCCCCTTTCAAATAAAAAAAAAAGAATTTTCAAAATCGGCCCACAATTGACGGAGTAATCGCGTAACAAACATCCAAAAAAAGAAAACATACCGTCGAATTGAGAATCTCTTAGGTCTAAAGTAAATTTCTCGTGAAGACAAATGCAACGAGCCCAAACACGATGGGTTTATCATGTGTAGTTTAGGAGTTCCTATGGCCACCTTCTGTCTCCATCATCAGACCAGCTCGATGGTACTCTGTACAGTAGGTACCGGTCAGGTACCATAATAAATTAAGCGCACCTGGCCGGTCGGAAAAGATAAAAAATTTCAAATTTAGAATATTCATGAAACAAGGGTCCGAATATGTATCACTAGTAAATATCGATTCATGTATTTCAACAGGACAGAGAAAATTTCAAAATATTAGGTATTTAATACTTTTTAGTTCTTTTTTTTTTTTTGTTTTTTTGAAATCGGTTTAATATTTTTTAAAACAGTTTTTATTTCATTCTTTTTAGTAATATTACATAAAAAAGAATAATCGAAATCGAATAATCGAAATCGATTGAAGTGGTACAGAATTATTCGCCATATGTGTCAGACTGCAAATTGCTGAATAAGTCCACATCACAAAAGTTTTGCTGAAGGTAACCACACACCATACTAATTTATCAAACTGAAAATTGCCGAAAACGACCACATCACAAGTTTTGCTGAAGGTAACCACACACCATAGTATTATGCTGATTTTTCGAAAACCACTGAACCAATTTCGATAAAATTGAAATGGGACCACCTCGGAAGTATGACCTAACTAACAAAAAAAGAATTTTCTAAATCGGCCCTCAATTGACGGAGAAATCGCGTTACAAACATACAAAAAAAAAAAAAAAAAAAAAAAATTAAAAAAAAAAACATACAGACGAATTGAGAACCTCCTCCTTTTTGGAAGTCGGTTAAAAATAAACGTTAAGGTGTTGAGAATAAAACCTTTAGACCTTGCACTGCCAAAACTGGAGAAGATTGTGGCCTCGCTTTCGACAATGCGAACTGCATTTCACCAGGCGGTTGAACAAAATTACACCCAATGTCAGTACACGTAAGACGCCACGATACGATATATCGATACCTCGGGGCTCAAAGGGCGTATAGCACATTTTGGCAAAATTGAGTTACATATGCCATCTTGTTCAGTTTTTCATTCTCTATCGATCTGTATACTCCAAGTAGCGAAATTCGCAAAAAAATGTTCTTTACTACCCATAATTTTAGGGCGCTGAATGCATATTTTTTGGGAATTATGGCTGTAAATGATAACTGATCATGATAACATAATCGTCTAGGTTGTATAGACCAAGTATTCTTAAAGGTTTAGGGCGTAAAGCACATCATTGTTACAAATTGTACTTTACGCCCAAACTATATTTCAAATGTATATACATTTGTCCTTTACTGCCCAACTACATCCTTGTGGGAAACTAAAACTGTGCTTAACTACCAAAAATAGTAGATACATTTGAATATTTTTGGTAGTAAAGCACCTACCTACCTTAAATTTTTACCTTTACTACCAATAATTTAAGGGCTTTAAATGCAATCTTTATGTGAATTACGGATGTAAATGTAAATTTTTCATGGTAACATAATCGTCTAGCTAGGTAGGTTGTATGAACTACACTACAGCACAGAATACTACTACAGCCCAAATTTGTTTTGTCCTTACTTACGCAATTTCGCAAATGTTAGAAAAGGACGCCTTCATTTACCCTGACACGAGCGTGGATGATGACGCTAGACAGAGTCAGCGCTATGTAGAATATTCTTTGTAAAAGCTCTTATTACACCTACTTAAATACCATATTAAATTGTCTTGGGCTACAAGACACACTGTTTCGGCTACGAAAATTTTGAGTCGGCTACCAGTCGCCAATTGGGCTACTCAAAAAATTAAATGGTAGTGATTTGGGCTACCTAAAATTCAAACCGAAAATTAGATCTATTGAACAATATTTTTTTTATGTGGGAAAATATTATTGTATTTTTTTTTACCTAAATATGCAAAATTCCAACCAATCCAATCCAATACCTTTCATAAAACTCTAAATAATGATAATGAAAAATATTTATCTATCATCTATCATACGTTTATTTTTATTTTCTTCTAACTAGGCTCATCTCTGGCAGTCTGTGGCTTACCAATTTTGAAAAGCATCTTACGATTCTAGGCAATACTAAATGCACTTTAATCTTTATTATTTGCTAGCTTGTGACCGCGGCTTCGCTCGCTCGAAATTCGTATTTAAATAGAAGAAAGTAAGTAAGCCCGCTACGGTCAATGACGTACTACAGTACCTTTATTTCGGCGGAACAATTCGGTTTGTATGAGAGCCAGATCTTAGCGTAACCGGAACTGAATTTTATTTAGCCTATCCTGTGTCCCGTATAATCAAATGTGCTTTTACTAAGGTTTAATCTAATTCGGATGATTGGTTTAAGAGTTATGGAGGAATATACATACATACAGAAAAGAATTCTTAAAATCATCAATTTCGTGGCAGTTCTTCCTTGTCACAAAATGTCAAATAGAATAACAACAGACAAGGCTGTATGGTATAATACCTTTGCCTATCCCAAAAAAGGAATATAACAACCAAAAAAAAAAAACAAAAAAAAAATATCTATCCCCCGTTTCACAAAGCAAAGAGAAGAGCCGGCACTCTAAATATTCATAAATTTCGGCTATCTTGGGTGATTACGTATTTTGGCGAATTTGGGCTATCTTACTGATAAAAAATTTAAGCGAATTGGGCTACTACTAGAAATCTTGATTTGGGCGACTTTACTTCCAGACTATCTGGCAACACTTCAATGTGTTTAGATGCAAACAAAACAGCGAACTAGTGTCGTCTTAGCGCAATTTGTTTATGCAACAAGTAGACGTGAATCGCGATGGAAGATTGTGACGAAGAGAATAGCCTCAATCCTTTGGTGAAGCGTCGAAAGTAACGCTTAAAAGTTATTAAAGTACTGTATTTGTACCCTAATTAATGTCTTTTACAACCATAAAATATAACGGAAATGGCCTATAACCCAATTTTAGTTAGTATTTTGTTGAATAGGTTAGACTTACGTCCTAAGGATCTTGCAGAGGGTAGTGTTTTGAGGGGTGTATAGCACATTTTCTTATTTTTTTTTGGTCGTAAAGCACACTCTATCTTTGTAACGACTAGGCGAGGGCATTTTTTTTAGATATTGCATGAAACTATAATTAATTATAAGAACTTTCGTCCTAGATTACATCTAAGTAGCACTAAAAATAAAAAAAATAATAACAAAAGTAGTTTATTTTTTTCGTTTTTTGCTTCTCCTGAAAAGTCGTGTTTTGTCATTTACGCCCTTTGAGCCCCGAAGTATCGATATACTGACTGACTCCTTTTTTACTCTTTATTTGTAGAGTATTAAAATTTGAGAACTTCTTGTTTCGGCTCTATCCTTCCTTACCTTTAATAAAATCCAACGTCTGATTTCTGTCTGTCTGTCTGTTTGTATGTCTGTCTGTCCGCTTATAACTCGAGAACAACTAACCGATTTTAATAAAAAAAATTCTACGGATAGCTTAATTCTTCCCATCAACTATAGGCTACTTACTATCACGCTAAATGGCTTATGAGGCTAGCATAGAAGTCAAATATGAGAGCGGGCGGAGCCGCGGGCACAGCTAGTAGTCTTATAATTTAAACTCTTTATGTATGTAAGCTGTTGAATTTCCGTGTGAAATAAATAAATACACTTATTCGCTAATGGATGCGGAATTAGCTGTTATGTGATTCATGTCTATAGTTATTGACTTACACACTTTATTAAGGACCCAGCATTAATTTATTATGTATGCAACGCATGGCTGCATAGGTAATACAATGCTGGGTAATAGGTGTGCCTGTAGGTCTTTAAACAACAACTTAATAATATAATATTGAAAGGTATTATACTAGAACGATAAAAAAAGCTACGTTCTAGGGTATATACATAAGTCTGAAGCGCATTTTTAAATATACCACCACCACACAGCAAAATTGTTCACCAGGACAAAAAAATATATACTGGCTGAATAATACACTTGTTCTCTTCTTCTCTTTTTAAATAGTGGCAACGAATCCACAGAAATCACAGAAATATACATTTCCGAAAAAGACATCACAATAATGTCAACTGAATAATGTCATATTTCGCATAAGCTTTTTTTACAAGCTCATGTTTTTGAAATTTTACAATTTTTATAAATTTAAATTGTAGGTATTTTTATTTCCTCAAACATTTATCTGATTCAGAAAAGGGCTCCTTTCTCGAATTGTGAATATAATCAACACAATTTTTAATGAATACCGAAGTATTATCTCACACGAAGTCCGTCATTTTCTCGGGCGATTACCATGTTAGTACAACTTTCTTCACTCATTCATTCATAATCATTATCTTTATTTCGCCCTCCATCGTCATTGCCTTTGACTTATTGGTTTGAAACTTGCTATATAGTAAGTAAGTCTTCCTACACTTGGAAGCCGTGGACAGGGACTCAAGTGTGGGAAGACCACGCGCCAAGTGGGACGACGACATTGAAGGCAATCAGTGTTCCATATCGCTGAAGGCGGGAGGCCTGTAGAAAAATTGGAGAGGCCTATGTCCAGCAGAACACATAAACGTTGACTGGGGGACTTGGGTGGATGTACCGAGGGATCAATGGTGCAGTCGACAGAGCCAAAATCACCTCTCCTCGTGAAACCACGCTCAGAGAGGTACCATGCTAGCAGATTTGCAAACTGTTGCTTGCTAGGCTGTCTAGCCTGTTAATGCGACGTTTGAAGACACCCAGGTTAAATGATTCGAGAAACAATCGCTGGAAGACAGTTCCACACTCTAACGGTGCGACAAAGAAACGATTTTGAGAACCGATGCGTTCTCAAAAGCCCAATGCCAACAACAAAAGGGTGTTCAGTTTATCTGCGACGCGTGCTGCGAAGATAGTTTGGATGGCAAGGAATAAGGGATGCAAGTTCCTCCGAGCAGCGTCCATAATAAAACCTGCTGTAGAACAGACTGAGTGACCCGTGAGTGATTTGGGTGTCGTAATAGTCCATGTCCAGATCACGTCATAAGTTTGATTGTTGTGACCGCAGGCTAACCCATATAAGATCAGTGATCGGGTGGCTCTGGCCACTCCAATCAGCTACAAGGTGGCGTGCGACAGTGAGGGGCCGATGGGCGTGAAGCAGAACCGCTGGACGCCGACACAGCGCCGTGGACCAATCGCTGCTGAGGCGAAAAGTCCGGGCCCCGCTGCAGTCTGTCTACCCACGCTTATAGGTTGGTCCTCGTTATTTCCAAGAAAAAATATCAAGCACGAATCCAGGAAATTTGCACTATGTACCTTCATAGTTTCTTATTTAGAAACATTACCTATCTACTCGATTATATCTATAGATTTATCATATATTTTTTTATTTGTTATGTCATCATTGATCATCAACATCGATTTATCATTAATCGATATTCACATAATTTGTACAAAGTGTTTGACCGGGTCATTATGAATTTTCTGTATTCATCTTTATTCTTGGGTCATGTTATGTAGGAATCTATTTTGTTTAACTAGGTATGTAGCTATCTATACAGAGTGGGGAATTCGTATATTGTTATTTTAACGTATTTTTCGTGAACATACACTCGCACAGTTCGATATTGTTATTTATTAACGAATCGAAAGTTTGCGCGGTGACGTCAAATTTATTATTAAGTTCTGACAAATTGGTACAAGATTTGCGCATTGTTTCAACTTTGACTGTAGGCGTCACAGTAACACCATTGAATGAACCCACATGGCATGGCATGAGTGAATGCTACATCCATCACACAGACGGCAGAACACAATATTTATTCTAACTTGACATTTTAAAACAATAGTTTCTACTCCAATGCCGCCAATACTCCAATACTGCCGCGGCCGTTGGAAAAGCGCGTAATTTTCTACTTCACAGTCTTTATTAATTTTGTAATGTCGTTTGTTCTTGGCTTTACAAATTAGTTGAGTTTCGAGATTGCACAATATTTATCATAAATTCTCTGTAGGGTAGGGGCGCAGTTATAGCTTGCTTTTGAAATATCCTAAAACTGTCTGGAGATGTCAAGGACTTTTTTAATAAATAACCAGCTTTACCTGCATGCGATCGATGTTGCTGTTCCTGAGCTAATCCTATCCTAATACATTGTCGAATTACAAAGAGCCGCTACCCGGGTAATATTTTTGTAAGTTTTCTATCTTAGCGCTATAGCGTATTTAATGTTCATCATCTATAACTATAGCTGAAACTATAGGTACTAGGCATTTAGTTTTTTTGTTAAATATTTGCTTCATCATCATAATCATCATCAGCCTGTATCGGTCCACTTCTGGACATAGGCCTCTCCCAATGCACGCCACCACACGCTTTATTTGCTTGCATCTTATAAACTGTTACTCGCTATGTGACAGATGTGGCTTTACTGGAGGTCATTTGCGTCATTCTACTATAAACCTCGGAGTAACGTAGGTACCAGTAAAGGCTCTTTATGTCAGCTTCTAAATACTTACATGGCCGTGAGCAGAAGATGAGACGCTATAGCTGCTAACTATATTAAAACTGAAAAAAAAAAATTATGCTTTTAAAATTTTTGTACTGCTAAATGGGAGTTCTGATGCTGTTGGTGTATTACTCAATTCCTGTCTCATTCCGTTCCGGTATCAATTTTAAAATAACATCTTACTCACATCCATTGACTTACATCGACAACGTTTAGCTCAGGTACTTACATCGTGTTGCGAAACAGAAATGAATTCCACAATAATGTTTACAAAGATGCCGTTTACTTGTTAGTCACGCAAATATATTTCAACAAAAGCCCATGTTTGGTCAACTAAAATAATATTCAAAATCGCTAGTGATGTCACCGCTGCGCACGCGCCGCCGCCGCCGCGCCGCCGCCACGGACACCGCGCGCAGGATTTATTTGACAAATTCTAAACGTTTTGTCACGGTCGCTTCATATCCTGTTCTTCTCAGTCAAATAAGAGATTGCTCATTTTGTATCATGTTGGCCTTGCAAGAGTTTGCAAGAGGCGTTATATTTTCCATACTAGCTTTTGCCCGCGGCTTCGCTCGCGTGAAATTCGTATTTAAAAAGAAAAAAGTAAGTAAGCCCGCTACTGTACCTTTATTTCGGCGCGCGGAACAATTCGGTTTGTATGAGAGTTATGGAACTTATGGAGGAACATACATACATATCTACATACATACATACAGAAAATATTTCTAATAAAAATCGTCAATTTAGTTTTAGTATGTTGAGCGCGTGTGGTGGCGTGCCTTGGGAGAGGCCTATGTCCAGCAGTGGACCGATACAGGCTGATGATGATGATGATGATACATAGAGTCCACAAACGTAATATCACATAAAACAAAGTAACTTAATCCATGACCATCTCTTATAGATTTATTATTAGTATTGATGATGAATGATGATGATTGATGATGTATTTATGCTATGTATATTAAAGTTGAAAATATTACCTAGAACCTTGTCACACGCACACGTTAGTCTGAGAGGTTACAGTAGAGGGTAATCAATCAATCAGCATGGTAGATACAGCATGTCTATTGTATATTCGTGAACCTGCTTATGAAAAATTTGATATATTTTGTGGTTGCAAATCGCGAGGCAAATCGTGAACATGCAGTGTAAAAGTGATAATTAAGCAAACGTAACGCAGTTAAACGTAAGTTAAAACGTTTGCCACGTTCTATGGATTTCGCGACAAATATGTACCTATAAATAAAAGAAAAAAACCGACCAAGTGCGAGTCGGACTCGCGCACCGAGGATGTATTACCGTTTTTACGATAGAGCAAAAACAAGAAAACGTCGAAAAAACACGTTTATTTTATAGGAACCCTCTTAATGTGTTTTACTGTTTGTTTTTATTTTTTTTATAATTTATTGGTATATCCGCCATAATAAATAACACATATTCGGTGAAAATTTCAAGCTTCAAAAGCTTGGTGTGATTATCATGTAAACTCTACATAACAACTCTACATAACAGCGAAACAACAAATAATAAAAACCGGCCAATTATGTGGTGCGCGAGTCTGATTAGCACTTGGCCGCTTTTTTTATTAACAATATAACTTTAAGGCCCACTTGCACCAACACGAATTTAACGATATAAACCAGTTTAACTCGTTAAGCTATACTATTATCAAAACAAACGTGCAGCTCGCACAAC
Organism: Nematopogon swammerdamellus; assembly: GCA_946902875.1. Lineage (NCBI taxonomy): Eukaryota > Metazoa > Arthropoda > Insecta > Lepidoptera > Adelidae > Nematopogon > Nematopogon swammerdamellus. The sequence continues at coordinate 8,338,744 of OX336337.1, forward strand.
AAAATTTTATGGCTTAGTGAACGGAGATTCCCTTTACTAAGCCATAAAACTTTATTATGCGAACTGCACGTTTATTTTGATTTGAGAATAGTACCCGTTGACTGTGGGAACCGCGTTTAACTCGCTACTTAACTCTAAATTCGTGTTGTCGCAATTGGGCCTGAGCGAACCCGACCTCTAAATAGTTTATCAATAAAATTTCCTTTACGATAGTTTTCGTGCTAGGCGCGTGGGCGGAGCTGCTAACATTGAATTCGTTCAAGGTGAAGCCTATAACAAACAAGTGTCAATAACCAGACCGCGCATACTGATGTCACATTTTGTAGTCACGCACCACGCAGTGTTTATGGCGAATAGGCAATAATAGTTTACTGAGTGCGTACATCTGTACTACATATGTATTTACTTACGTGGAAAATATTTGATTGAATCCATTTTGAAGTAAAAAGATGACACAATTTGAACTCGAATTTGAATTAGTACTTTTGAAGTAAATATACGCGTGTTAAAATCGATCAAGCGCGAGTTTTACTCAAGCACGGAGGGTTCCGTAGATCCGCTATACCATTACCTGTCAATAAAAATTATCCGTCTATCTTCACGTCCGAAGGTAAGTAGTGACATGGCACCTATTTTATTTACCATGTTGTTATGGGCTGACATCACGGATGTAGTTTTCGCAAAAAAGAGAAGGTAATCCTTGTATTATTTATATTAGTCGGTCATAAGATTATGAATAGTAGGTACAGCGTACAGCGTTTTAAAACCAAAGCGCCGCCGTAAGGGGAAACAAAGAAATTCATTGCCATTTTAAAACAAATTTTTCGTGGAACCAATTAATAAAATATAAACAGAATCCCACTAAAAGTACATAAAAAACCGCCTTCAAAAATGTATGAAATAAAAAAAAATCGAACCCTAGAGTTGAAGGCGGTCGGTTATTTTTGCTTGCTTTAGCACCGCCTTCAACTCTAGGGGTCGATTTTTTTTTATTTTATACATTTTTGAAGGCGGTTTTTTTTTTAATAGTTTTTTATTTCACATTTTTTTTAGTAATATTTTGCTATTTGTACTCGGCGGAATCGCCCGGCCTTCGGCCTCGCGATTCCGCCTCGCTTTCCAATCTGATCTTGACCAAATTAAAATAGGACCACACGGGAAGCACCAGATTTCAAATAAAAAAAGAATCATCAAAATCGGTTCACGCAGTCGAAAGTTATGAAGGGACAAACATTAAAAAAATACAGTCGAATTGAGAACATCCTCCTTTTTTCGAAGTCGGTTAAAAAGTATAAAGTTTGCCGCGCACGACTCATCCATAGCACAATGCTCATGTTATTGCATCACACACATTACACACATACTATGTGCGCATACATACAGTGTAGGTAGAGTAGAGTGTAGAGTGGATCTGTATGTATGTAGGTAAAGTAGAGTGTAGGTAGGTAGGCAGGCATGCCGGAAGATCAATTGCGCTGCAGCAGCGAGGCGTGAAGCAGCTCTGGGGCCCACATTCACTTCCTGTGTTCCTCGATCAGCATCCCACTTATTTATATAGTTTTGTTTGTATGGTACAATCGTCTCTACAAGTGGAGATGCATAATTTGTACAGTTAATAAAGTCTTATCATATCACACTATGTACGTTACGATCACTCCCTACTGCAGACAAATTTTAACGAGAAAGAAACTGCGGAGCCACCTGTAGCAAAACGTTTCGTTTCGCATAAGTATCTAAACACATGCGGCGGATACATTATGTGCCAGTTTAAATAAAAACATTGATATTGTAAATAAAGAATTAATAATACTCGTATTTTTAAAATATTAAAGAAAAAGAATTATATGGACAAAATGTTATCAAATAAATGCATTTTATTTAAATCAATTATTTTATTTTATAAAATTATTATTATTATAAGTAATAATATTATTAAATTTTATTTTTAAATTAGTATAGATATATTATTTTTAACAGTGAAAATGTAAGGTTTTTTTTCTACTATGAAAGAATGTTCAAAGTTTGTTTGAAAACAAACCTTTCAGCTGTAAAATAGCCCAATCAATACTCTAGCTAGCCAGACATCGCTCTGGGCTCGCTAACACATCAATATTTGAGACGTCTGTCCACGTGTTTGTAGGCCAGTGGTTCTATACGGGTGTTTCAGGATAGGGTTTCGTAACTTCAGGGTTCGAAAGGGGTTCATATTATTTGATGACGAAAAGCTATGAAACTTTTTCCCAGATGCGGTAATTTTATAGTACTTTTTGGTGAAAATAGTTTCATCGAGCTTTGGTGGACGGTGTCCACACCTTTATTAAATAAAAACAAATGACTAACTTACATGCTTAACTAGTAGAATTGTACTGCATGTAAGTAAATTCCAAACACTTAAATTTGAATGACATCGAAAGAAAAAGAGGACTGGACTAGGTCTTTGCACTCCCTAGGCCTAGACAGAACTGTTGCCAAATCTCACTGTCCAACGAGTTTTTATTACAATTTTCAATTTTTGTATGAAAAAAAAAAACCGAATTTCGATTTGAGTCATAAAGATTTTGTTCTCCTAATACTGAGTACTTTCTATTCCTAAACTTTCTCAAGCCTATCCTGAAACACCTTTATACCCTCCGCCTCCAGGGTGATGCAGACATGCCGAATGCAATGTCCTCCAGTCAACCTTGTGCACAATAATTTTAACATATTTATTATATTGTTATTTAATTTAATTGAAAACATACTGTGTATGAATATGGAATATGACACTGAATTAATTTGAATTTGATTTGATTTGTACAGGTGTTGTTGACGAACGTGATCTGTCCAAAGTTCGAAAACCAAATCTAGGTTTCGAATCTCTCACGATCTTGTCTAATATTGGATCCAGTACACGTCCGTCAGATTCCGCTTTCGTCAGATCTTTTATTTTTTCCGCATAGGTCAGAATTGTGAAACTGATGACGAAACCGTATGACAGCATTAAAAACTAAAAGTTTTTATCGGCAATTGCAGGCAAGCCGCCTTCAGAGTCGAAAAGAGCTCGCGCACCAGCCTACACCTTCGGCAACAAGAGCGAGGGCGTCAGTGCCGGCAAGTTGGGACCTGGGCCGGCCTCTTACAACACCGAGGGAATGACCTCTAAAGGTATTCATCGCTCATATGAAGGGCCAAGTTCTAAAAGTACCTTAGTCCAAAAACCATGTTTTCGGATATGAGGGATACTAAGTAAAAACAAATTGGGTAAATGTTATGTTAGATACGAATTACAAAAATAAAACACCAACATAATATACTCAGAGAAGGGTTTATTTCAGGGATATAAAAGTAAAATAAACCATAGGGAAAACATGAAAAAAAAAATACTGAAAACTTTGGACTTAGGTCTAAGGAATGGACTTAGGCACTTCTTATAAGGACTTAGGCACTTTTAACACAAAATCTCTGGACTTAGGAATTTCTATTAGCTATATAATCAAGACTGCGTCAACTGAGGCTTTACAAATTTTTTAAAAATATCTCTTTAATACAATATCTGGCGATGCATCTATACCTTAATAATAAATGAGACCATATCCTATAATATTATTCCACCTCTTCTTCAGAATCACTGCCTACGACATGGTTCTCTACGTCGTACGTACGTCTTTGTAGAAGTCTCTATCTTTATTGTAACAAACTGAATAAGATTATGAGCGTCTCGTATAATACTTTCGCTGGCTTCAGGGAAAGCGACCCGCTGTATGCATCCACCGGTTCATTCCTTATTGCTCGACCTGCTCCTACCCTATATATATATAGGGTAGGAGCCAACATGACACCAGTCATTGGTCCAGTCCCAGTAGTTCTAAGAGTGCAGGTATGTAATCTGGATTTTGTAGCCGGAAGGGTGGTATTTCTGGACGTCTATAAACAAAACGTAAGCGAAAGCGAATTAAATGATAGTAAAGAAGGTTCTAAGAGATGGTCGATTATTTCGACTGAACCGCACTACTCTGCATTTTGAAATTTGATTGATTGTTTTTTCATCGCCATTTTTACTTAGGTTCTTTTGCAAGAACACTGTATGTCAGCCTCGTTAGCTCAGTGGTGCAGACAGTCAACTGTCGCTATTGAATGTTAAGCAACGCTGGGTGCGGTCAGTACTTGGATGGGTGACCGCTGACCGTTGGAGGCTGACCGAGGTTCGGATTCCTCGTAAAACTGTAGGTCCCCTCCCTCCTAATCTTACTTGGTGGTAGGGTTTAACCCGCCCGGGTTGGTACCACCGCACTGAATGAAACGTCGGTCAAAACGGCTATGTAAATAGTTTGTGTTTTCCGACCAGTTCAGTGTAGCCGGCACGATCAAAGGGGGAAGCGCTGACATGGCACCTAGTTCACCCGGTGTTATGGGCTGACATCACGGACGTTGTAGGTGATGTAGCCAACCGTGTCAGATTCCATAAAAAAAAAAAAAAATGAAATGGGCGTGCAATTCTGGCTTTCTTTAATAGATCAACATAGTAACCTGGAGAGTACCAGTGGGAGTGTTGCCAGATGGACTTAGGCAGAAATCCGTGGACTTAGGAATTTTTCGAACGAATAACGTTGGACTAAGGGATTTTATGTTATTAAAATGAGACTTAGGCACTTGTTGGTATAAAACTGATGGACTTAGGTGTTTGGAGAGTGGTCGAAAAGTGGACTTACACATTTTTTAAAAATATATGGGAAAGCTTATTGCATTAAGAAAAAAAAAGCAAGTATGCTGGTGTTACCAGTTCAAAAATCGATAAAGTGGACTTAGGCACTTTTAGAACTTGGCCCTTCATATTTTCTGTGCAGGTTGTGTAGTGACCGCTTGTTATTCAAGTGCCTCTGTTAGGAGGAGAGAGGGCACACCTGTGGGCGGGCGTGCAAGGGGACATCCATTAATCACGTGAGCAAAAAAAGGGGGGGGGGGGGGGGGAGAGGGGTCTGGCAAAATCTCACCAAATCTCACTAGGGGGAGAGGGGGGGGGGGGGTCTACAACAATCCCACGTCATCTTTTTTTATTTTTTATTATTTTTTTATTTTAAACACTAACACCTTGAGCTGGAGCGTGTTTAGTTTTTGAGAGAACGCGGCGTTCTTTGGAGCTCGTTTCTTACCATTGTTTGTATATCTTTGCTATGATATGGTTATGGCATCTTGTGTCCTATCATAACGATTGAAGAGGCTAATGAATGCCCATGGCGTGAATAAAGTATTCTAAGTGCACCTGAAACGCTGCGTCATTTTCTTGCCACTTTCATTCTCTTGATCATTCAGTGTACATTCAGTTGTTATTTAAATACTTGAATTTTGTATTTTAAAGTCTGTATACACTTTAAATATGCAGATTTTGACGAAACTTACACATAGAGGAAATATTACGCGACATTTGCCCCCCCCCCCCTCAAATTACGGTTCAATGGGGGGTTCCTATAAATCTCACTAAATCTCACCAAGGGAGGGGGGGGGGGGGGGGGGGGTGAAAAAATCCAAAAAAATTGCTCACGTGATTAATGGATGTCCCCCAACACTTTATTTCCCATTAAAAATTTGATAAACTGTATTTCCCTCACGAGCACGACGAGTCCATGGTTCGGGTTTCATGCAAAATTACAGGCTAAGCAGGTCCCTTCCTACTCTTACCTTAGAAGGTGATAGAGTAAGCCCCACACCCCATACTGGATGTAGGCTTGGAACTTTTCTCAGTGTTCTTTTAAATCTTCATCAACAATCCATAAGTCAGTATTCTCTTTTTCGATAAGTAATGAAACCAGCCATATTATGTTTTATGGATAACCAACCATAATATGTGCATATACGAGTACTATGTTATAATTGTTACATAACAAATTTGCTACGAACAATCTATTGTTGAGCTTCATTGCGTGAGCAAGACTAAATACTTTTTAATCAACCCCCTCCCATATTGCTACTGCTACTGCGTCTTTATAAAAACTTCCGTCTGAGAAGCATTAGAGAGCTTGACATAAAAAAATTAAGTGGATTCAAAGATGGAGGCGAAGAACACCGCGCCCACGTTTGTACGAGTAATTGTGATGCACCCAACCGGAACACAAGTTTAATAACAAAGATGTATTTGCACTGAAAGATACGACTCAGATTGTAAGAATAATCTAGCCAAATAGATACATAGATACATAGCGTCACGCCTGTTACCCTGTGGGGTAGGTAGGTAGGCAGACAGAGACAACGGATCTAGATCCCGATCACGATCCTGACACCTATGCCACCTCTTCCACTCTCATAATGTTCTTGTACATGCCTGTCGGTAGCTAAATATTAATATAAATTTTCAGGCCATTTATGCAATAGGATACCAGGCACAATTAATTATCTTGTAAGTGCAATATAACTCATCAAAACGAGAACCTCCGTCACCAATGAACATTCGTACTACCCTACCAAAACTTTTAGACCAATGGCATTAGTCATTAAGTTACAGAACATTATTTCTCTATGGCATTAGTGTTAGTTAGTGAGTTAGTGTGCGTGAACGCCACTGCGGTGCTCGGCACACTAAGGCTGGTTTTAGTGTCACACTGACCGCACGCTGACTGTCGGCGCTGACAGCTGAAACGTATGAACTTCTAGGAAGCGTTTTAGAATAACGCGTAGCTATAAGCGCTTGCGGTGGTCAGCGCTGACGGGTCAGCGGCCGTGAGCGTCGCGCGTCGGCGCCGCGTAGCCGTGAGCGCTGATCGCCGCACGAGCGCCCCTGGCTTCAGTGAGCGTTCTAGTGTCGAGCGGACGCCGTCAGCGTGTACAGCCATGTCAAATCGCGATGTGGACACAAGTCGAGTGATCGACGAAGTACGCCTGAAAAAAATTGTGGGATGTATCCGATCCAATATATAAAAATAAAGACGCTAGAAACAAACGTCGTAGTTTTTTCTTTCTTTTTTTTAGGTAGTAAAAAGCAGCAATTATTAATGCACTTCACATTTTTATGCGTCTGTACTCTGCAGTGATCAGCGCGATACTGAAACGTCTCGCGCTGAACCTCAGCGCTGACAAGCTACGCGCTGAGCAATCAGCGCCGATGGTCAGCGTGAGTCTAAAACCAGCCTAATAGATGCAGTCAGCGCGTACACTTGTACATATTATCACTAACACTAATGCCATTGGTCTACAAGTTTTGGTAGCGTAATATGTCTGTCATGTCTAATTTCTAGGGTTCCGTATCAGTACGGGACCCTATTACTAAGAAAGACCATTCCGCCTGTGCTTCCGCCTGTCCGTTCGTTTGTCCTATCTTTGAAGGGCTGTCGTGTCTGTGCTACCTTTTATTTAGCACGTGACGTGTATCTTTTGAACGGTAATAGTTAGCAGGTTGATTTTTTTACAGAATATGTGTTATTTATTAGGGTTCCGTATCCGGTATGGGACCCTATTACTAAGCCTACGCCGTCTGTCTGTATGTCTGTCCGGGGGCTGAATCTCTTGAACCGTAATATGTGGCCTGTTGAAATTTTCACAGAATATGTGTTATTATTGCCGATATAACAACAATAATAAAAATAAGAAAAAGTAAAAAATTCACGGGGGTTCCCATAGAAGAAACTAAAAAGTGTATGCCCGCGCGCCATCTACCGAAAAGAGTACGAAGCATTTTAACTAATCATGAATTTTAACTAATATGAAGCATTTCATAAACACGCCATAGACGGCGTGACGTAAGTGGCGCTGACCATGACATGGCAACACGGAACCCTCCGTGCGACACTTCGACTCGCACTTGGCCGGCTTTTATTATGGCGGATATGCTAGCAAATAATAATAAAAAAAATAAAAAATGTTAATTAGGGGAGGTCCCCATACAAGAAACGTGTATTTTCAACGTTTTTGTTTTGTTTTGGCTCTATGATAAAAACGGTAATGAATGTAGGTATTACCGTATAAGCGTCCAACTTGATTATCGTGCAAACTCTAAAGTAAACAGCAAATAATAAAAACCGGCCAAAAGAAACGGTGGTACGGAACCCTCGGTGAGCGAATCCTACTCGCACTTGGCCGGTTTTTAAATGAGCATCTTTCTTAGTACAAGATAACAAATTGTAGCTGTCCCTTCAAACAGAACACTAGTTAGTGTCCTAGCTAGACGAAGCGAAGAGACAAATTGTCTACGTTTTGGACAAACGAAATTGAACCAAATGGACAATTTGTTCAGAAATCCGGATACTTAGATACACTTTGGAGGTGGGCGGGAAGGCAATTGATGGCGACAGGAGCCTCGTCCTCCGATAAATGTACGACATCAAGTAATTGTTCCAATTGGAACACCACTTATCACGAACGTCCAATTTTAAGTGGCATTATCTTTGTGCAGCCGTTTCCATGTCTTGGAAGATGGACGAGGCCGAAATTACTTGTTTTCTCGGAAATGACGATTTAGTGGAATTTATTTTGTTGCCATGATTAAATGCATATTCATCTCCAATCTCCATCCATACACAACGTGATCATTAATTAGATCATTTTATTGTGTTCTAATATTGAACCCACGATGTATCTGTTTTTCAGGGTGTAGTGAGAAAATTAAAAAATCAAACAATCAACAGTAGGTAGGTAATATAAATTGCCGTTTATGTGGCAAACATTTTCACAGTTATCACTTACCGCTCACTAAATGTAGGTCAACACGTTGCTTGCAAGATTTGCATTACGACTGGTCCGTACATTTCTGTTGCATAAATGCATATAAAATAGCAATGTAAATTTCCCCAGTAAGCGGGACAGCTACGTGTGATAAATTCCGTTGGCCTCTTGACTGCTCCCACTATGTATGGTAGCCGAGTCCCAGTGATCGCATGTTCTGGAAACCGCAATTTGAGGCCGCTGCAGATGTTGGGTTGGAGTTGGCACATGTTCAACACTTTCGATCGCAATGACCGTATTGTGGTTTAAATTCAGTTTAACTGGACTGTTTACCTGTTTACCTACTTTCCTTGTATTTTAAGCATTTTTGCAGCATTCAAAGGCATTTTGAGTATTTAATAAATTTATGACATTTTGGGTTGCTTCAGTATTAACAGTTTTTATTGTTGTTGCTCGTAATCGTTCTGCAGACTTACTATCCTAATTTTCAGAGATAGAGGCTAACATAAATTGAATTATAAATAAATATAAATCTAGGCATATAATGGAGCTACCTTGTGCTTCAAATGATAGGTTTACTATTAATAGAGTATTATGCATTCACGTGGGTCGAAAAAACAGCTCCATAGTTTCGCCCGCGCACATGCAAATTGATCTATATTGTCATTGCAGTTTATGCTATGAAGTACCTCTTTAATGCAGGCAATTAATTTATCTGTTCGTGTTTCGTCCGATTTCAACTCCTAAGATTGCGATGAGATCACCACGTCTTCATACGATCGTTTTGCATTTATCAAGTCGTTATAGATTTGCACTCTGGTTTGTAGGAACTCGTTTACTTAAACTAAATACACGATGTGCATAACACACAAACTCTTATTCATAGTCTTTTATATTAGTTGATTTAGAATCGAACTTAAAATTAAATACTAAGTAAACTGTGTCATCAGAACCCTTTGCCTACACAGCGATGTATTTTTGGTATCATCTTATTTGTTTCATATCGTCATCTCCTTGGATCGGATATTCAAAACGTTGATCCTCTTAGCAAATATACATTAGTATCGTTCCAATTTCTCTATTTTCTCGCTCATTGTAATAATTTAAATCATTATTTATTTATTACCATCAGCGCCTTGAATGAAACTTGTTACTCATTGATTTTCTCTATGCGATTTTTTGCTCTATGAGTTGGGTTTGGAGGCTGCGGCTTATCGACATCTCCAAATAAGTGCGTGTTGTGGTCGACCGGATCGAAGGCAAACTTCATGAGTCAGTTCTCCATATTGGTGCCACACTGTAGGCAGAGTGAGCGAATCATTCGGCGAAGGATTTACGCACGTACATACATTATATAGGTAGTACTCGTATATACACATACGTAGATTGCGAATTGCAACTTGGAGTGGGTAGCACTTTGTTGTTGGTTATGTAATCAGACCGGTTTCTGTTATTCATATGACATCTAAAATGATTGCTGCATTACCGAGCTTATCTAAATGTTTGCTGTTGCGTTGCACACCACTTACCTAGGAATGTTATCTAATCTTCTGCCATAATCCAGTGTTCTACCGGGTAATAAGCTCCTAAATAACGCTGCTCTGCTAGTGCCCCTGCCCTCAATAAAAACATTCAGCAGTTTATCACCCATCTAAAATTACAGAATTATTCGGATAGTCAGTAGAATAATAAATACGGAAATAAAACTAACATATTAGTTACGTACCTATATGTAAATTACTTAATAATGGCGATGACTCCGGCCGTGTCCCTGCATGGGTGGACGCTGGCCGGAAGGCTGCATGGCTCCCACTCCGGCCCCCTGCGACTACGAGCCTGCCCAAGCTTGTCAGAATGCATATTAGTTACGTAACGATGGCGGATGCAGTTCGCGCGATGACTCCGGCCGCGTCCCTGCACGGACGTTGTTGGTGGGACGACGCGTGACTCCCTCTGCGTGCGACTAGGAGCCTGCTCAACCTTGTCAGAATACAGAGTTTATGTTATGATGGCGGATGCAGTTCGCGCGATGACTCCGGCCGCGTCCCTGCACGGACGTTGGTGGGACGATGCGTGACTCCCTCTGCGTGCGACTACGAGCCTGCTCAACCTTGTCAGAATACAGAGGTTATGTAATGATGGCGGATGCAGTTCGCGCGATAACTCCGGCCGCGTCCCTGCACGGACGTTGGTGGGACGATGCGTGACTCCCTCTGCGTGCGACTACGAGCCTGCTCAACCTTGTCAGAATACAGAGGTTATGTAATGATGGCGGATGAAGTTCGCGCGATAACTCCGGCCGCGTCCCTGCACGGACACTGGCTGAGCGGCCGTGTGGTTCCCACTCCGGCCCCCTGCGACTATAAGCCTGGTCAACCTTGTCAGAATACACAGATTACGTAATGATGGCGGATGCAGGTCGCGCAATGGCTCCGGCCTCGTCCCTGCACGGACGCTTTCCGGACGGCCGCGTGATTCCTACTCCGGCCCCCTGCGACTACGAGCCGGCGCGAGCAGCCAAGTCCGTCCTCTTTCACTCGCCAGCGTTCACGTTCGGCTCGAGAGTGGCGCCGCCACACGCCTCCGGTCACACGCCAGGTTCAAATGACCGACCATTTCCAGTACTAGCGGCTTGTAGCCTGGATGTTGCGTATTCTGCTTTTCTTTGTAATATACATAAAATTGACTATCGCTGTTGGTTATTGATGCTTGTAGAACTTATTGTTGGAGTTTTACCTATACGCTACTGTATTGTACTGTATTGTTGGTAGTATGTATGGTACAGCATTACGATTTTGATAATGGTATCTAGTGTTTTGTAATCGTTGTCTTTATTTACCCGACACATCTCACTGTGTGAAAGCACTAGCGCACGCCTATAACGTTTTTTTGTTTGTCTTCACTTTTTTCTTTATAGGCTGCTCGCCAACCTCGTTATTGTATGACCTACAATATATCATTTTTGCTTCGTTGGAAAAATAAAGCGTGAAAGTTCTTTATGAATGTGCCTGCCACGCCCCAATATTATTCTTTAAAAAGCTCGTTGCTTTAGGAACTCGTCTCAAAAGGTAAAATTTGTCTCACAAAATATTTTTCAACAATGATTCTTTAATTGCATAAATAGCTTCCTCTCGTCGAGCAACATATCTTCGACAATGCTTTCTGTAGCTTTGAACACTGAATATCTTGCTCTAATAATATGGTCATGTCCCAGCAACCTTAGTGCTATTCACTTTCAGATGTAGGTAATGCTAATTATTCATTTTATTTCTGCGCTTGAAGGGCGGCGGCGTGAGAGTTTAGTTAGATTTTAGGCTATAATATTATACAGGGTGTTGTACCGGCCACAACATCGAACCGGGTGTAATCGAACCGGATAAAACAAATTGTGACAAGTTCGAGCGCAGTCTAACTGCCATATGAATGATCAATAAACAATAAAATACAATTTAAATTTAGGAGATGATTATTGGGATCAATAGTAACAAAAAAGTCAAAACACTTTCTGAATTCGCTTTAAATAAAAAGTTACAGTTTACATACAAACTAATTGATTAATTTAGTGTAAAAATGATCTAATGTTCCGCACGAACGTGGGAACGAAGGGCGCGCGGTGAGTGGGCGAGCAGGGACTAGTGCGCGGAGAGAGGAGATGCGCGGTGGCGGCGCGGCGGAGTGAGTTTTCGACCCCGACCGCTTCTGCGCCAGCACCCTCCACCCGCGCGCGTTAAATTACACTTGACAAAAACATAAATTTCAAAAATTCATATCTCCAAAACTAGACACTTTAGAGAAACATTTTATTTGCTTTTTTGTATCGGAAAAACATGAGGAGTGCGCTGGCGAAATTAATGTACTGGCCGTTACAAAACCCTGTATACTTAGTAACGAAAAAAAAAAAAAATATTTGCAGACATTTTTAACAAATGTTTCCTAATCTAATGGTCTGATCTAAATCTATTGCAGCACCCAACATGTACAACATGCCTCCGGTGCTGGGCGAGGCGCGTGAAGGGGGCAAGCGCGCCGCGCCCGCCTTCAGCATTGTCGGGCGAGGGCGCCCCTACCAGGAGGCGCGCGGCGCGGCGCCCGGCCCCGGCGCCTACAGCACCGCGCATGCGGTCGTGGCGCTCCAGCGGCGACCGCCCTCCTTCACTATGGCCCCGAGGAGGAGTGTCATGTCGGCAACGCATGCCGTACCCGGCCCTGGAAACTACTGCCCAGAGAAGGTACAGCTCTATCCTGCTCGCGTATATCTTCAGATACCTATTCGACTATGATATGACATTGTCGCATGTCTCAAGTTAAGTCAAGTTACGGATATATACATATGGTGCTTCGTTATTTATGTCAAAAATTTCGGGAGGGTTACATACGCACTCAAATAAACACTTTACGTAAGAAAAAACCATATTTTTGTAGGTGCATTTTTTCTCTTAACAAAAAAATAAAATCAAATAAGTAGTTGTAAAAACCAATCATAGTGACCTTGTGACTTACTTACAACAAACAGCTGTTCTGCGTTTGAACATAGTATGGTCATTGACCCCGTACAATGCAAGTTACCTACTGTTTTACTTACACACAGGTTAATGTTTAGGTAGCACACATGTTTTGTTAAATTTCTCGAAAAGTAATGCTAAAAACATTTTTTTTTGCGTAACGTGTTTACTTCCCGAAATTTTTGACATAAATAACGAAGCACCTTATAACTATATATCCGAGTGATCCTGTGATGTGGAATGTTTTGTTTTGCTAATTACCCTAACTCAATAATATGGCATGACATGATAATCCTACTACGTCGTACACCTACAATAAATCTTTTGTCCTGTTAATTTTTCTAACCTAATTTGTCCTAATTTGTCTAACTAACGTATACTAAAATTCATATATGGACCTCCGTGTTTCTAACCCGAAAAGAAGCTTCTATGTCTGTCAAACAATAATAAACTGTGTATACCTCACCTGTATTTTAAGGTGAATGAAGAGTGAATGAATGACAATAAAAATTAATTATCTTTATTGCTCTTATTTGTATACTAATTACGGGTACCTAGATAGATAAACACAGAGTCTCCTTCCCTATTACCTTCAAAACTATCTAAGAATAACTATTTAGCTAAGTTAAGTCTGTAGAGTCATACACTTCAGTTACCAAACTAAAAAAAACCGGCCAAGTGCGAGTCGAACTCGCGCACCGAGTGTTCCGTATCGCCATGCCATGGTCAGCGCCACTCACGCCATCTATGGCGTCTTTTATTAAATACTTCATATCCTTTGAAATTCATGATTAGTTAAAATGCTTCATACTGTTTTCGGTAGATGGCGCGCATACACTTTTTAGTTTCTTGTATGAGGACCCCCGTGAATTTTTTACTTTTTCTTATTTTTATTATTTTTTGTTATATCGGCCTTAATAACACATATTCTGTGAAAATTTCAACGGGCTACCTATTATGGTTCAAGAGATACAGCCCTCGGACAGACAGACAGATAGACAGACGGCGTAGGCTTTGTAATAGGGTCCCGTACGACGGATACGGAACCCTAAAAAACGAGGTATGGCAATGTCTCATCACGTTTTTTATGTTTTATTTATTTTTATGGAAACTGACATGGTTGGCTACATCACCTACAATGCCACACCTGTGATGCCAGCCCAAAACACATTGGTGAACTAGGTGCCATGTCAGAGATTCCCTTTGATTTTCCGTCTATATTGAACTGGACAGAAAATACGAACTATTTATATAGCCGTTTCAACCGACTCGGGCGGGTTAAACCTACCACCTAGTGAGGTAAGAAGGGAAGAAACTTACAGTTGTACGTGGACTCCGAACCACGGTCGTAGTAGCGTAGTTGCTAACACTGTTGCCCGGTTAAATATTTAAACTAAATATATACAGTAAGTCGATGAATATATTCATTTTTAAGTTTCCAGATTAACACTAGGTTTAAAGACTTACATAAGTCGACGTTTCGCCCGCTACGTCGCGGGCTTCATCAGCAACTGCGGGAGTTCCTGGAGCCGACGTCTGGTGTCCTTTGTACCAGACGTCAAACTGCTCTTTTTCGAAGATTGTTTCTTCGAACCCCATTATGAATACTCAGCTTTGCTACTGCTTATATAATTCTATCATTAGTCCAGTTTCAGTTTATCCATTCAACCCTAATAAATCTAAATGCAATCACAAACTTCATAACGAGCATGCTTCCTGTCCGTTTATTGTATAGCACTCTTGCCCTTACTGTCGCTAACACCCGCTTTTGTCTAACGGTCATTGTGTTGTGGTGGTGCGCTGTGTAGGTGTGTGTGAACCAGCCGTGGGCGCCGGCGCACACGTTCGGCATCAGACACTCTCCGTACATCGGCTCCGCCGCCCATCATCCTGGGCCTGAGCAGCTCCGTGGAATCCCCTGCTAAACCTTCCAGAACTTGCAGTTCAAGAAATTTTTGGATATCATTCAAGAAATTTTGAGATATCACTGAAGAAACTTTGGGATCTTGTTCTAGAAGCTTTGGGATATGATTTAAGAACAAATATAATTCGAGACTTTTTTAGAATAGCATTGCAGAAACTTTGGGATATTATTGAAATTTTTGGGATATAATGCAAACGTCCTTGGTACATCAGTGCAGAGACTTTGGGAAAATAATTGAAGAACCTTTTTGGGATATTATTCAAGAAAATTTGGAACGTCTCTCTAGCTAAAAGCTTTGGGATATCATTAAAATTCGGGATATCGTTATCTTTCTCTCCTGCTTCGTACTTCTATCACCATAAAACTTCAGCGCTAACTTTAGGAAAGAATTGCATGTGAACATGAACGATTAGATACTCTCACCTATTACGTTATTATTGTACATAGCATGGAATTGTATTTTAACCCGGTTAATAAACGAATTAAATGTTGTTTCACATTGATTACCTAATAAATGAAATCTACAAAGATACTTTTATAAAAAATGCAAGAGCAGGTGGGTCCTTAATTCTGTTTTATATTGAGCGTTGTTTGCTTGTACTTTTCGTACCTACATATTAAATTCTCGGGAAGTCAGAAATACAAAATACCTTTTCTGGTGTGTGATTTTATCACGCATAAGCTTATACATAGCATGGAATTGTATTTATTGAATAATTATTACGATTATAATTTTTTTTTTAATTTATAATGATTTCGGATATTGTCTTGCAGGCCGACAAACTGCTCCACGATCGCGCCCCGCAGTACAAGATGACTGGAAAGATAACGATAGAGCGCTACGAGAAGGTGCCGGCTCCAAACGCCTATAGCCCGGAAAAAGCCGACAGAATCCTCCGAGAGAAATCACCGGCCTACACGTTCCGGACCAAAACCCACATCACGAGGACACACGAAGCGCCAGCACCAAACGTGTATGCTCCAGAAAAATCAATGCACGCTCTTAACGGTGGACCCAAGTATTCCCTCGCCGGTAAGATGGTCGCGCATAAGCAAGAAATCACCCCGGCCCCCAATTCATACTCTCCGGAAAAGGCTGATAAAGTATTGCATGAAAAATCACCGGCGTACACGATGCGATCGAAAGACGTTCACGAGAAACGTGACGATACACCGGCTCCAAATATTTACTCACCTGAAAAGTCGATGCACATGCTGAACGGGGGTCCCAGGTACACGATATCTGGAAAAGGAGCTACGACTAAAATAATCGAGACTCCTGCTCCCAACTGTTACTGTCCAGAGAAGGCCGATAAGGTCCTGCACGAAAGCTCACCTTCCTACACGTTCAGAATTAAGGAGAACATCATAGTGAGCAATCAAACGCCCGGACCCAACGTGTATGCTCCCGAGAGGTCTATGCATATGCTGAACGGAAATCCGAAATACAGCTTCATAGGAAAAGGGTTAGAGAGCAAGCCGCAGGACACCCCGGGTCCAAATGCTTATTGTCCAGATAAGGCCGACAAGTTGATGCATGACAGTTCACCTTCGTACACCTTCAGGATCAAGGATCAAGTCATCCGAAAGGACATTACTCCTGCGCCGAATGTATATTCTCCTGAAAAGTCGATGCACATGTTGGATGGCTCACCTAAGATCACGATGGCCGGAAAAGGAACCGATTTTAAACCTGAATCGTACCCAGCTCCCAATGCATACGAGCCGCATCTGCTGGATGGAACTCCCAAGTACACGATCGCAGGAAGAGGAGCAACTCCCAAAGCCAACGATACGCCCGCTCCTAATGCTTACTGCCCAGATAAATCTGATAACCTTCTCCACGATAGTTCTCCAGCCTATACTTTCAGAACCAAGGATCAATTGGGAAAGCCAAGCGATACACCCGGTCCTAACGTTTATAATCCTCATTTGCTGGACGGTACACCGAAATATAGCATGGGCGGCAAAGGGTCGGAAGCTAAACCATCAGATACTCCGGGACCTAATGTGTACAACCCACATTTGATGGACGGTACCCCAAAGTACACCATGGCTGGGAAAGGTCCGTCCGGCAAGCCGTCCGATACTCCCGGACCGAACGCCTACGACCCACACTTACCGGATGGTACTCCAAAATATTCTATGTATGGCAAGGGGCAACCTGGCAAACCTTCAGATACCCCCGGACCTAATGTCTATGATCCGCATTTCCTTGACGGTACTCCCAAATACACCATGGCTGGAAAAGGACCTTATGGTAAGCCGTCCGATACTCCTGGACCGAATGCATATGACCCACACCTTCCAGATGGTACTCCAAAATACTCTATGTATGGCAAGGGGCAACCCGGCAAACCTTCAGATACCCCCGGACCTAATGTCTATGATCCGCATTTCCTTGACGGTACTCCCAAATACACCATGGCTGGAAAAGGACCTTATGGTAAGCCGTCCGATACTCCTGGACCGAATGCATATGACCCACACCTTCCAGATGGTACTCCAAAATACTCTATGTATGGCAAGGGGCAACCCGGCAAACCTTCAGATAACCCCGGACCTAATGTCTATGATCCGCATTTACTTGACGGTACTCCCAAATACACCATGGCTGGAAGAGGACCTTATGGTAAGCCATCCGATACTCCTGGACCGAATGCATATGACCCACACCTACCGGATGGTACTCCAAAATATTCTATGTATGGCAAGGGGCAACCCGGGAAACCTTCAGATACCCCCGGACCTAATGTCTATGAGCCACATTTAATTGATGGTTCACCTAAATATACTATGGCTCCTAAAGGTCAACCCGGAAAACTATCCGATACGCCTGGGCCGAACGTTTACACTCCACACCTACCAGATGGAGCTCCCAGGTACACCATCGCAGGCAAAGGCCTAGATGGTAAGCCATCTGATAATCCCGGTCCAAATGTGTACGATCCGCATATTCTAGATGGAACTCCGAAATACACAATGGCCGGAAAAGGGCCAACCGCAAAACCAAATAGCAACCCTGCTCCTAACGCGTATGAACCAAATAAATATGAGTATATGCTCGATGGAACCCCGAAATATTCCTTTGGAAGTAAAGGCCCTGACGGAAAACCCTCAGATACCCCAGGCCCTAACGTTTACAATCTAGACAAAGGTACTAAAACTTTATATGAGACCTCACCCGCCTACACTTTCCGACCCAAGATCGCCGATGGTAAAGTGAATCAAAACCCAGGGCCTAACGCATACAACCCTGAAAAGGCAGACAAAATTATATCGGAGAGTTTTCCAGCGTACACTTTCAGACCGAAGGACAAGGAAGGAAAGGTGCCCGACACACCAGCACCGAATATGTACTGTCCCGAGAAGGCGGACAAGGTTATCCTCGAGAAGTCCCCAGCCTACAGTCTAACGCCGAAGGGCAAAGATGGAAAGATATCAGATACGCCTGCACCCAACGTGTATGATCCTCAAAAGGCAGACAAGGTACTGATGGACACCGCTCCTCAGTACACCTTCAGGATAAAAACTAATACGGAAAAGCCTTCCACTACGCCCGCGCCCAACTTCTATAACCCCGACAAAGCAGACCACGTTCTAATGCAGAGCTCACCGCAGTACACTTTCAGAATCAAGACTGACACACTGAAGGCTATTGATACTCCAGGTTATTATTATATTATACACTTAATTTTTTGTGTATGTTATTAATTATAACATGTAAAAACCGACCAAGTGCCAGTGGGACTCGTGCGGCGAGATTTCCGTACCACCACGTAATTGGTTCGTTTTTATTTGTTGTTTTGCTTGCACTATAATCGCACCAAGTTTGACGCTTGTGTGTATTGCCGTTTTTACGATGGAGTCGAACTCACGCAGAGACGTACGGACACGTGGAAGCCAGATGGACGACGTAGTCTTAGTAATATTATAAGCTTCCGTACGTACCCGTACGTCGCGGAAGCCAAAAATCATTAGCAGTTTTTATTAAAATGAGGTTCATATTATAAGGTATTATTTCATTGCGTTTTCCAGCACCCAACGTGTACAACATTCCCTCCGCGATGAACACTCCGCTGTACACAATCTCGGGTCGCCACAAGCTGCCCATAGACGAGCGGCTGAAGATGCCCGGCCCCGGCGAGTACTCTCCTGAGAAATGCGACAAGTTCGTTCTCACATACTCACCGCATCACTCATTCGGACTCAAGATCCAGACGGCCAAATTCTCAGAGTCTCCAGGTAAACACTACAAAAAATACAGCCCTCGGACAGACAGACGGACAGACCGATAGACGGACAGACGGCGTAGGCTATGTAATAGGGTCCCGTACGACGGATACGGAACCCTAAAAAAGGAGGTGGTTCTCAATTCTTCGGAATATTTTGTTGTTTGTTAGTTCGCATGCATTAATTTATCAAAATATTCTTGAGGCGTTTTGGCAGTTTTAAGCAAAGAGTTTGTATTACGTCGCTGCAGCGACGTAATACAAACTCTTTGGTTTTAAGGATTCAGGTTGTGCGTTAATTAAAACGGGAAAGGAAACAAAGTTTTCAAATGTAAATTTAGTTTCGTCCCAAAACAATTTATACATATACAATACTTAAAACCCTCCTCCAAGTGAAGCGATGTGGGCACTGTTCCGAGGACGCTAGCGGCGTTGCCTCGCTGGATGGCCACACTGATACGCTGCCTCAGGAACTCGAGCGAATGTTGTTCTCCTGAAGCAGCGTACAGGGACATCCCGATGTCTTTCGCGAGCCGCTTTGCCTCCTCAGACCATGCCCCCATCGTCTCCACCGAAAATGCGGCAAAGATGTGCTGGTGTGCCACCGAACTGTATTTGGTGTGCTTGTGGCGGGCTGCAGTTTCAGCGGCTGCGCCGGCGCGCTTCGAGCATGCCTTAACGTGACTGCTGCACAGAGTATCGGCGCAGGTAGCATCCCACACTAGTGACTTTCCCTCACGCCACGGGATGATTGTTATGGCATCTGAACGCTTACCATCGTCCCGGAATAGGCCCACTGGCTCCAGTGTTGAGGGAAAGCCGGCTGGTCCGAGTGATCTTTTTAATATGTCGTTGAGCATATGGTGACGTGGGATTCTACCTGCGCTCTTCTGGCAGCATAACCCGTGGTGCCCGAATTCGTCAGCAGTGTTGCCACATACACACCTGTGGAGAGCATTTGTTTTAGCGTCAAGATGCAGGGAGATGGCTATGCGCAGGGAGTGCGGATCCAGGAGCATGCCCGTTGTTGGTGAGGGTTTAGCATGCAACCAGGACCCCAGACTCTCTCTCTCGCAACGCCAAACACCCGCGTCTCGTCTGCGGGTGTTTTCTTTCCAGTGATTCAAATATTTTTTCAATCACGGGTTTATCCCATATTTTCTAAACTATTATGTTCGCTGGGGGCATCGGTGCACGAGGATAAATTCTTCCAGATCTCAAAAGTCTCTGTTTCACCGATCATTGGCTCCTCAGTTTTCTGTTTTGTTTTAGCGAAAATGTCTGTGCAGAGAGTGCGGGTACTGTGAACGGATGATTAAGTATTGTATAGGTTATAGGGTTATATTTTATTTTGTAATTAGCCTAATTTATATAATATTTGTTTCTCTTTTATTTATACATTTACAATGTGTATATAATACAGGTCTGCTGGTATGGGAGCGTGGTTTCGCGAGGGTAGGTGAAATTAGTTGTGTCAACTACCTGGCCACGCACGGTGCTTTCATTTTAGCATACGGTAAAATTAGCTAAAAAATTGAATAATCCAAGTGTTAACGTTTGTCTTCTAGCTCCGAACACGTACCGCATCCCTTCAGTTCTGGATACACCCATCTACACGATATCTGGACGACACCGCGTGCCCAACGACGACCGGGCCAAGGGGCCGGCTCCCGGGACCTACTCCCCGGAGAAGGTACGTTAAGACGTGGAAGTAAGCTTCCACGCCACCGAACCTCCTTCTCTTGAGGTGCATTAATTACCTAAATACATACACACCACACGCTGCGCTGTATCCCGACAATCGGGGTAAGCAGAGTAATCGGTGTTATGCTGCAAGAATTCTGGTAAATTACAGTATAACACCGACCACCATGTTTGGTGAAGTATTAGGACAAGATAATTCTCAATCAGCAAGTAAGGCACAAAGAGCTACCTACTGCCTGTCTCGGTGGAATTACCATGCCAAGGTATCCGGTCCTTATCCATTAGTCGTCTTTTACGACGTGCATGGGGAGAGATGCAGTGGGGCTATTCTTTTTATAATTATGTTGTACCTACACGGTACCTACCTAATGTAAATTAATTGTGAATTATTACTTTTTTTATTAGTACCATCCAATACACTTTGGTAAGTACTATAAAAACTAGTAACTATAGCTGAAAGTTACAATAATGAAAAAAATCGCTACTTCAGGTGTACGTGACGAAGCCGCAGTCCCGGCAGATCACATTCGGCATCAAGCACTCGCCTCTGCTCGGTCAGCTGAAGCCTGTGAGCCCGGCTCCTCCCGCCGCCGCCCCGGAACCCTCCTCGCAGCGCGACACGGTCGCCTCGCACACCCATACCGTCCACGGAGATGCGACCGCTCGCGTCCACAGCACTGAGACGACCTTCACAAGGCAGGCGGGCGGCGCCAGCACTGTGCGCACTAGCACCCAGGAGCGCAACGTCGACACGCGTAGTGCCACGCAGTCGCCGGAACCGATCGTCCGGGAGATAATCACGTGCGAGGTGGATGTTCCCGAGCGGACGCTCATCCGCCGCGGTTCCTACACGATCGACACGTCCGACGCGAGGGACGGGGCCGGCAGCGCGCAGGACCGCTACGAGACCTACGAGGTGATACCGACAGAGGGCGGCGCGGTGCGCGTGCAGTCGAGCGGCGCGCGAGAGGCGAGCGCCGCCCGCGACCACGCGCACAGCAGCCACATCGTCCGCGGCGACGGCTACGAGACCCAGGTCAGCCCTTCGTCACTCGCTCAAGGTCGCGCGTTAAATGCCTACCGCTTGGCTTGTCGGTTAATGCACAAGTAAACAGTGGGCTGCCGCTACCCAGCCAGATAATTAGAGATCTAAAGAAATCTAAAATAGAGAGAGAGAGGTTTAGTTTTCTTATTTTTTCAGTTCTTAATTATTTGTATCTCTGTCTCTCAATGTGGGTTTTATACAATAAAAACACCAATAAAACAATAGGTACATTGTAGACGATCATTAAATTTATTGATCAAACAAAACTATCACTGTCTGGAAGGTTGCACGCTTTCATGTGAGAAACTAATTGTGACGCTAACGCATGCATGAATTTGTTCGCATAAATTTGCCGTAGCTAAATATCATATCGTTGGTAGGTATCATCTTCATTTTATTCCTCACAGAAAGACAGCCCAAAGGCAGCCCTTACACGCGCTGACCGACGCGCTTTCGAGATAGAGTTACGCGACAGAAAGAGAAGCGAAATGTAGGTGGTTATCGTCGTTAGGCATGCAGCTCTGTGCGAGTCAATTTGTACTTTATCGCGTCGTCGCAGAGTAGCTATTTCTTTGTGAGTGTTTGTACAGAGATGCTTCTGTACGCCAGTACTAATATTTATTCTGTGCCCAGGTGGACACGCATACGGCTGTGGCGGAGGCGTCGGCGCGGGAGCGGCAGGAGAGCGCGCGCGAGGAGGTGCACACGGACGAGCAGACGCGGGAGGTGCCGGGCGGCGGCACCTGCACCACCACCACCACCGTGCGCAAGGTGGCCACCGCCGCCACGCAGCGCCGCGCCGACACGCGCGCCCTCACCGCGCGCACCACGCACGTCACGCACGGCACTAGGGACCTCAGTATAGGCGTCAAGTGAACACACACATCTCCGCTACACATATGAGTACATATACCTACCACTAAAACTATTAGCTAGGTATTTATGTATGATTACTTTTTTATTGCCACATTTTGAACAAGTGCCTGTCTGTCTAACGTTATAGGATATTTATTTTCATAACACATAGATACTAATGAGAACAGGCGGGAAGCCCGCTATGTTTTGAAGTAGATCGTAAGTGAAATGACAAAATAACGTAAGCTCATCCTATGTACTAACTTACGCTTGACTGTTTATAAAATATAATTACATTTGTTATTCAACAAACCTCTTTTTCATTTATTACATAGTTTCAACCTAACCTAGGCTAGGGTTGCCAATGTTGCCATACAGGTGCAGGTACTGACCGGGACACTATATCAAAACCTAAGGCGAAGGCTACACGTTCAATAACTACTGTGGTTCTCAGATATTTACTAAAAATATCGTGGTATTTAATGATCGTGTAGGCTAGTGCGTTTCGGCCCAGAATGACCACTTCCTAAAATTACCACTTCCCAAAAGGACCACATCCCAGAATGGCCATTCCCAGATCGTCCACTTCCCGTAATGACCATTCCCTGATCGTCCATTTCCCAAAACGCCACTTCCCAGTTTGAACATTTCCCAAAACTACCACTTTCCTAACGCTAATGTTACCGGATGCTATTACCTACCACTTAAGCAAAGGTGTGTGGAAAAAGTCGAGGAAGGACAGAGATATTGAAACTGGAGAAATCGTCAAGACAAACAGACGGGACTACCGGAACATTACGACACTGTGCTAATTTTCCTCTTTTACCTAATCAGTAATCAGCTAATCACATGCCGGAAGTTTGGTCAACTATTGAGACTACTCATCTACGAAAACCCCGAAAATTATGAAGTTCCTGGATTATTTTCGCAAGCAATGGTATAATCGGGGCGTTGACCGTGGCACTACCGGTAGGACTACTAGTATTGCCACTGTTAAAATTTATTTACCGTAGCACTACTGATTTAATACAGGTAGTGCCACGGTTAAAATTTATTAACCGTAGCACTACTGATTTAATTTGATAGGTTTACTCCCAAAATACGATAATCCAAAACACTAGCAAAACCCGGGAAACCTGCATTGTGTGAGATTCCAAAGTGAAACTTTTTCGCACTATTACTATAACATTCTAAATGGAAAAAAAAGAAATTTTATTGTTTTAACCGTGGCACAGTCGAAGCTTGTAGGCTTATCCATCAGTTCAATAAACCACTTAGTTCCAAAGGACCCTCACACATACAGTGATAAAGATGTGTTCCTCTGTTTCCAAAGCAATTTCTATACATTTGTTCATTTCAGAGCTGTTGCAGTACTTGCAGTGTATTACTGAGTTATCGATGTGCAT
Source organism: Nematopogon swammerdamellus (assembly GCA_946902875.1). NCBI lineage: Eukaryota > Metazoa > Arthropoda > Insecta > Lepidoptera > Adelidae > Nematopogon > Nematopogon swammerdamellus. The sequence goes on from OX336337.1 coordinate 8,363,040, forward strand.
GACAGATTGCGAATAATTCTGTACCACTTCAAACGATTTCGATTATTCTTTTTTATGTGATATTACTAAAAAGAAAGAAATAAAAACTGTTTTAAAAAACAAAAAATCTAACTCCGATTAAATCACTTTTCGAAGTCGGTGCCAAACCCAACACAAATAAATCTGAACATCACTTGCCAGCAATTTAAATCTTTGCCAGCACTAGTTTCTCAAGATGTGGATGTGATGGTTATCCTGATTGCTCTCATTATGCCACACCCAACACGGCCTTCATAAAATGTTTGTGTTTGGCACCGATTTCGAAAAGTGATTTCATGCCCACGTATTTCCCACCAAGTACCGTCTCGGGTGCTTTAACAGGGGCGTGAATGGGCACCTGTCAGGCCGGCATGGCATTCGTAACCCCCGCATGCGACCCCGAACGTCTATGGGCGTCGCTAGACACCTTATAGGTGACTCGGCGCCATATAAACCTCGACGCTATCAACTTAAATCAGTAGTGCTACGGTAAATTAATTTTAACTGTGGCACTACCTGTATTTTTTTTTTTTTTTTTTTATCGATAGCGCGACATGTGGCATCGTTACACCTACAAGTAGGTGTCTAACGATGCCCATGGACATTTTGTGATGCACGGGGATTGCGAATGTCATGCCGGCCTGACAGGAGCCTTTTCACGCCCCTTTTGAAAAACCCCAGACTGTACTTGGGAGGAAATAGATGGGCAGGAAGTGCGTTCCACATTTTCCCGGTTCTGTGAATAAAAGTGTATTAAATCAGTAGTGCTACGGTAAATTAATTTTAGCCGTGGCACTACCAGTAGTGCTACCGGTAGTGCCACGGTGAACGCGCGGAGATACTTCGTTGAAATCGCTTTTGGGAAGTGGTCATTTTCGCGGCCAAAATTTCGCGTTTTTGCGCGCGGCGAAAAGGGCTGGGAGTTTACCGACGTAAGCATTGTAAATAGTTGAAAACTGCGGGAGCTAAAGGGTTAACGTTATAATTAAATTGAAATGCCGTAGTCGTGCGTTGTTAGATATAAAAAAAAAAATATCTACTCAACTTTAAATATACGAAAATACTTTTCTTTAGGTTTCCGTAACGGAATAATCCCGTACGGAATTATATTTAATATTATATTTAAGCCTACGCCGTCTGTCTGTCTGTCCGTCCGTCTGCCTGTCTGTCCTACTGCTGTATCTTTGGAACCGTAATAGGTAGACAATTGAAATTTTCACAGAATATATGTGTTATTTACCTACTACTACTGAGTAACTCCAATGAATAAATAAAAGGTTATAGGATTATATTATTGTGGTCGATTGCTGTTGTATGAGTTGAGGCAAAATATTTTCTTTACCTCCCTCCCTCATTCCCTCTTCCCCTCCCTCACTCCCTCACTCCCTCTCTCCTTCTCTTCCCCTTCCTCAGCATGATCGCAAAATAAAGAGATTCCGTCAATCAAGCATAAATATTTTTATATCTGACAACGCACGACTACGGCATTTCAATTTAATTATAACGTTATTAATGTGAAACTGCCAGAAGACTTCAATAAAACTAAATAAACAGGAAAATCAAAAGACTGCTCTTACTCAATATGACGATGATAGCAACGTCCGAAGGGAAGCACTGCCATGGCACCTAAATATCTTGTTTCTTACTTTTCAGTTTATTTTATTTATGGTAAAGGTTTTGACACTTTTTATCCAGTTTTTTTAATTATAGTTACATTTTTCCATAGTCGGGTTACAGTTTTTTAACTTTATTTTTTATTTCATTCTTTTTAGTAATATGACATAAATAAAACTTCTCGAATGAGCAAGTAACTAAGGGCGAGGCCGAAGGCCGAGCTGCGTTCAAGAAGACGATGAACCTTCTCAAAGACAGTAAGTAACCATGGGCGAGGCCGAAGGTCGAGCTGCGTTCAGGAAGAGCATAAACCTTCTCGAAGACAATAAGTAACTATGGGCGAGGCCGAAGGCCGAGCTGCGTTCAGGAAGACGAAAAACCTTCTCGAAGACAGTAAGTAACAAAGGGCGAGGCTGAAGGCCGAGCTGCGTTCTGGAAGACGAAAAATCTTCTCGAAGACAGAAAGTAACTATGGGCGTGGCCGAAGGCCGAGCTGCGTTCAGTAAGACCATAAACCTTCTCCATGAAAGTAAGTAACTATGGGCGAGGCCGAAGGCCGAGCTGCGTTCAGTGAGACGATAAACCTTCTCGAAGACAGTAAGTAACTATGGGCGAGGCCGAAGGCCGAGCTGCGTTCAGGAAGACGATAAACCTTCTCGATGAAAGTAAGTAACAAAGGGCGAGGCCGAAGGCCGAGCTGCGTTCAGGAAGACGATAAACCTTCTCGAAGACAATAAGTAACTATGGGCGAGACCGAAGGCCAAGCTGCGTTCAGGAAGACGATAAATCTTCTCGAAGACAGTAAGTAACTATGGGCGAGGCCGATGGCCGAGCTGTGTTCTGAAAGACGAAAAACCTTCTCGAAGACAGTAAGTAACTATGGGCGAGGCCGAAGGCCGAGCTGCGTTAAGGAAGACGATCAACCTTTTCGATGAAAGTAACTAACTATGGGAGAGGCCGAAGGCCGAGGAACTTTCAGGAAGAGGATAAACCTTCTTGAAGAAAGTAGTAACAAAGGGCGAAGCCGAAGGCCGAGCTGCGTTCTGGAAGACGATAAACCTTCTCGAACTCGAACTATGGGCGATGCCGAAGCCTGAGCTGTATTCTGTTAGATGATAAACCTTCTCGATGAAAGTAAGTAACTAAAGGCGAGGCCACTATCACCACCCATGTCAACCGGCGACTGGGTTTTTTTTTATGGAAACTGACACGGTTGGCTACATCACCTACAACATCCGTGATGTCAGACCATAACACCGGGTAAACTAGGTGCCATGTCAGTACTTGCCTTCATTTCATGTCGGCTACACTGAACTGGACGGAAAACAAACACGAACTATTTATATAGCCGTTTCGACCGACGTTTCATTCATACAGTGCGGTGGTACCAACCCGGGCGGGATGAACCCTACCAAATAATAAGGTAAGAAGGGAATAAATATGGCGAAATAAATATCTGAATCTGAATCTGAAGGGACCTACAGTTTTACGTGGAATCCGAACCACGCTTGGGCTTATTATTTTTTATTTCATTCATTTTGGTTTAAACCATTAAGTGTGCCATATTTTTGAAATCGCCTTTAGAAGCTCTTGCCAATGATAAGAGCTTGAAGAGCCCAAATATGGTGGATTTATCATGTGTAGTTTAGGAGTTCCTATGGCTTCCTTCCGGCTCCATCATCAGGACCCTGGAAATAACATATGACTAGAGTACTTGCGAAGACAAATCAAACGAGCCCAAACACGACGGGCTTATCATGTGTAGTTTAGGAGTTCCTATGGCTTCCTTCCGGCTCCATCATCAGAACCAAACTAACCTTTTCCTTATCCCGACTTTCTCGTGTCGCTGAGCGACAATATTTTTTCGAATTCCATAGATTCATTTTCAATGTGCTCGATAGTCGTGTAAGGCACGAAGTCTGTGAATTTTTTATGTAATCCTGTAAGGGTGGTTGAATGGGGCCAAAGCAAATGCTCCGACCAGCCAATATCACCTCCGGGAAGGTAGGTGCCATAGCGGAGACTTCCCTTGTTTGCTGGCTTTACTGGACTAGAGGAGAACACAATCGAGGCTGCTATGCGGCCATCTTACATCCAGTACGGTGGACCACCGCAACAAACCCAGTCGGCTACAATTTTAGCCTACCACTCGGCCTACCTAGGTGGTAGGCCGTAAGAGACGAGACAAGGTACAAAATGAATAGTGATTGTTTCTCTATATTGATATTTTTTTTATTATTTTCAAATATAAGTACACGTAGAAAAAAGGTCGGCGACAAAAAATATTTGACCGACATATACCAAAGCGAAACCGAAACCCTAATAAGGTGAAGCTCATCTTTTCTCCAATCACGACAGCTTTCGGCGATATGTAACCCACTGGTGATCCCGACAGTGGGAATGAGCAGAGTAATCGGTGTTGTGCTGCAAGGACCATCACGTTTAGCAAAGTATTCGGATGAGATAACTATCAAGCAGCCTGTAAGGCACGAAGGCACCTGCTGCACGACTCGATTGAACGACCGTGCCAAGGTGAGAGGTGGCTAGCCTGCCGCGCCTTAGCGATGTTATGTGGACTATGAAATTTCCGGGATGCCGTTTACGAGTTTGGTGCGCACAGTGTAAAGTACCTAAACAGTCTTTATTATAGACGTAACTAGTGTATAGATAAAAAAAAAACAAAGTATATTGTCCGTCTGTACGGGTTACTAGGTACTATCAGTCGATAAGGCTGGCGTGTGTTTGTACTCTCGTACTATCAAGAGGATGTGGAACACCGGAAGTTGCAACGATAAAACAAAACATTACTTAAATAAAAAAATACAATACATACTGTCGACTCAGATAACTTTAGAGGAAACGACCATCGATGGAAACAACGAACTTCGCATCAATACATTGAGCGGCCAAAGATACCATCACGTTGGACAATGGACTAATGGAAGGGATCACATTTTGTGACATTTCGGAGAAAATGCATCAACGTTTCATATCTACGAAGTGAACAATCAGACCACTTTAGACAGACGAACATAACGACGAATATAATAATCTATCTTCTATACATACCGTGTCCCAAAACTCAACGTCAAGCGGGAACCAGGGAGACTCCGATTTTTTTTCTTATTTTTCCCTGGGTACTCATAAACTGGCCTACGCCCTTGACGTTGAGTTTTGGGACAGCCTGTATAATAAAATCGTAAAGTTAAAAAAAACTGTTTTAAAAAACATTGCACCGACTTAAAAAAACAACTAGAACTGAAAAGTGTTAAATAATATTTTGATTCATTTCCGGACCCTTGAGTTGAAGACGGTACAAAAGCACACCTGAAAATTTATAGACCCCTTTTGTACTTTTCTACCCCCTTCAACTCCAGGGTCCGAATATTAATCAAAATATTCTTTAACACTTTTCAGTTCTAGTTGTTTTTTTAAGTCGGTGCAATGTTTTTTAAAACAGTTTTTTATTTCACTCTTTTTAGTTATATTACATAACAAGTTCTGCGTAGAATTGGGCGTTAAACCGACCCGACGACGTGTTTTTCCAGTGATTGGTACACCGATTTTGATGAAACTTGCACTGTTCCATAAGTTGACGTAAATGTAAGCCAATAAAAAAGAATGGTTAAAATCCGATCAAAAGTTTCGGAGAAATGCTTGAACAAACATACATACATAGAAACATACATACCTATGTACATACACTTATGAAATTTGGCACACCACGAATATTGTGCAATTCCAACGATATTGCGAATTCCTTTTTTGAAGAAGTCGGTTAAAAAGTCTGTACATTGAATAAATATTCGAAAAAAAAACCAACCACGGCGACCTAAAATGAGAAACTGAACATGTTTCAACAGTTTTTAAAATGTCTGATTGTCTGTACGCGCATCACGCAAAAACCACGAAACGAATTTGACGAAACTTTGTATAGTGACAGTGTATATCCCGGACATCACGGATATATCTTATTATACTATATCATATAAGTACTTAGATCTTCTTGCACATGAATATGAAGCCAATCAGATATTGTACAAGTACTGTAGGTAGTCATTTATAGTGACCGACCGACTGAGTGGAGACGATTACTAAGATAAAAAAATAAACCACCTAAGCAAGTTTCCCTTGATTCCATACTTCCTTACCTATAATAAAATCCAACGTCTGCTTTCTGTCTGAGTGTCTGTCTGTCCGCTTATAACTCGAGAACCACTGAACCGATTTTAATAAAACAAAATTCTACGGATAGCTTGATTCTTCCCATAAACTATAGGCTATTGTCAGCCTCGATAGCTCAGTGGTGCAGACAGTCAACTGTCGCTATTGAATGTTAAGCAACGCTGGGTGCGGTCAGTACTTGGATGGGTGACCGCTGACCGTTGGAGGCTGACCGAGGTTCGGATTCCTCGTAAAACTGTAGGTCCCTTCCCTCCTAATCTTACTTGGTGGTAGGGTTTAACCCGCCCGGGTTGGTACCACCGCACTGAATGAAACGTCGGTCTAAACGGCTATGTAAATAGTTTGTGTTTTCCGACCAGTTCAGTGTAGCCGGCACGATCAAAGGGGGAAGCACTGACATGGCACCTAGTTCACCCGGTGTTAAAAAAAAAAAGGCTACTTACTATCACGCTAAATAGCTTATGAGGTTAGCAGTGAAGGCAAATATGAGAGCGGGCGGAGCCGCAGGCACAGCTTGTACCCAATATTATTAAAAATTCATCAGGTTTACTCTCGGTTGTTTTCCGAGCTTTAAGTATATGGCTCGACGTTTCTGCCAAACGTATAGCGTAGTAACTACATACATATATACATATCACACACGCTGTATCCCGACAATCAGGGTAAGCAGAGTAATCGGTGTTGTGCTGCAAGAACTCTGGAAATTGCAACATAACATCGACCAACACATTTAGCAAAGTATTCAGACAAGATAACTATCAAGCAGCAAATAAGGTACAAAGACCCACCTGCTGCATGACTCGGTGGAAGGACCGTGCAAAGGCGAGAGGTGGCAAGCCTGTCGCCCTTTAGCACGGTATCTCGTCCTTATCCGTTAGTAGCCTTTTACGACATGTACGGGGAGAGACGCAGTGGGGCTATTCTTGATAAGTACCGACCTAACACGTAGTAACTAATATCTAATATTATGTGGTATGTATGGTATGGCCCATCCCGATGAGCACAAAACCCATGACCTTTATACATTTGCTCCTATTTTTCACTCGCCGCATTCCTACACTACACACACACAACACAGCAAGAGCGATTTATGTATTATGCGTATTATGTACTTAGTATGCGTATTGTGCTGACCGCACCGCAGGTAGACTCGCAGGTAGGTACTTCGTCCCTACCCTACCCACGATGCCTACCCGTAGTAAATTCTTATTATGTAGATATCAGTGGTGCCCATATTTTTTTCTTTGAAGATCTCCCTACAAAAAATTAAAGGATGTGAGATCGTCGACACTTGTTCCAAAACTTTTTCTGGTTCAATAATTTGTAGTAATTTTTGTTAAGACTAATTTAATCATAATTATTTATATTGTTTCTAAATTACAAATTTTATAAATGACAAGCTGTGCCCGCGGCTCCGCCCGCTCTCATATTTCACTTTACTGCTAACCTCATAAGCTATTTAGCGTGATAGTAAGTAGCCTATAGTTGATGGGAAGAATCAAGCTATCCGTAGAATTTTGTTTTATTAAAATCGGTTCAGTGGTTCTCGAGTTATAAGCGGACAGACAGACAGAAAGCAGACGTTGGATTTTATTAAAGGTTAAGAAGGAAGGAAACTGCATTGAGAGTAATATATTATTTAACAAACCTTGCTCAAATGGAATTCACATCCTTGAAAGCTATGTTCATTACATCCTTTAAATTTGTTACAATTTTATTGCGGTCTCCTTGTGGAAGACCACCCCTAAAAATGTTTGTGACATCAAATATATATTATCAATTCTTTGATGTTTCTACGGGTCACTTTTTGCTCTACATATTTTCAGCGATCGACCCAAAAGAATCTTGGGATCGACCGGTCGATCGCGATCGACTGTTTGGGCACCACTGATCTATATGAAGGGTACATACAGTGCAAGAAGGGGCTCATCCATCACCTTTTCCCATTCCTCTTTTTTGTTATTTATTTTGTTCGCCTCAAGATGGCATTTACTAAACTAAAAGAGGCCGAAACATTGAGATAACGACCAGAAATGAAATCACGGTCAGAGACAGAACTAAAATCGCTCATTGTCCGTCAATTGCCTTAGCCTTCTCAGAGAAATTCCAAGTGACACAAAGCCTTAAGGTATTTTGTGGGCCGGACCACAGATTAAAATGCCGGACGCAGTGGAGTACTTTTTCAATTTGCCTAAAAAAAAAACATTTTTTATGTCATACATTACAAATTAACGATTTTTGGGCTTTTTTCTTTACTTGTGATGTCAGTTCTTGCTTCTTCTCAAATGTCTTTCAAGTTTAACGGGAAGTAAGTACCTGAAGAAACTACGGAGTTTAAGATTTGGAAAAGAAAATAGGGAAGTTTACAGGAAATTTTTATCAGCCTCGGTAGCTCCGAGGGTAGCTTAGTGGTGCGTGGTCAGTACTTGGATGGGTGACCGCTCGACCGTTGGAAGCTGACCGTGGTTCGGATTCCACGTAAAACTGTAGGTCCCTTCCCCTCTTACCTTACTAGGTGGTAGGGTTTATCCCGCCCGGGTTGATACCACCGCACTGAATAAAATGTCGGTCGAAACGGCTATGTAAGTAGCTCGTGTTTTCCGTCCAGTTTTCGTGTAGCCGACACGAAATGAAGGGAAGCGTTGACACGGCATGTTCACCCGGTGTTATGGGCGTTCACGGATGTTGTAGGTTATGTAATGTAACAGAATGTAACCAACCATGTCAGTTTCCATAAAAAAAAAAACCTCGAAAATCCTACGTCTTAAAGTTCTCGCGGAAAACGGAATGGTAGGGAACCATGTACGGGCTACCTATTACGGTTCAAGAGATACAGCCCTCGGACAGACAGACAGACAGACAGACGGCGTAGGCCTAGTAATAGGGTCCCGTACCGGATACGGAACCCTATAAAAACTGTTTAAAAAAAACATTGAACCGACTTCAAACCCTAAAAAGTATTAAATAATAAGTATTTTGATCTTGAGTAGGCGGCGGTACAAAAGCACACCTAAACATTTATAGGACGACCCTTTTGTGCTTTTGTGCCGCCTTCTACTCAAGATTAAAATATTATTTAATACTTCTTGGGTTCAATGTTTTTTAAAAAAGTTTTTATAATATTGGTGAACTGGTTATCATTATGGTAATACTGACCTATCTACTACTACCATAAGTACAAAAAACTGGCCACAGCATTGCGATTGCGAGACGTTCTGTATTGACTTTTTTAATTTGGTCTGAGCCTTAGATGGACACAACTCTGAACTTGTTCGCTCTGTCTGGCTGGATGTTCGTAGAGTGTTTTCATTTTACGAAGGCACGCGGGGTACGAGGTAGGAAGTGGTGCGAGAGGCGACGACCGCGCGGAGCTCAGTAGAGAGAGAACGAACTCGATGCCCGGTCGGTACACACGTTCTACACGTCTCCGCATCGCCCCGTCGAACCGAGTCGTTCCCTACTGTGCTCTGCGTGGTCTCAAACCACTTCCTACCTCATACCCCTCGTGCCTTCGTAAAATGAAAACAGTCTACTTCTGCGGTCGTCACGTCGTCGTGCTTGCGACATACTCAACGCTCGTTCAGTCGCAGATGTAATAAGTAATTTTGTCAACCCACACAATCTTCATCGGTCCTAAACGGCTTCGCCTACATCACGCGATGTGTCTATATTAAGGCCGTTTGCTACATCTACAGCTTTCGTCTTTCGTACAGGACTTCACTTCAGGGGGTGATTCTGAAGGCCGACATTTGTTTTAATGGAAAATGACGCGGTTGACTACATCACTTGCAACATCCGTGATGTCAGCCCATAACACCTTGGTGAACTATAGTTGCCTTCGGTCGTGCCGGCTACACTGAAATGGAAGGAAAACATGAATTATTTACATCTTCTGAGCGGCGGGTGGCCGAGTGGTTTGGGCATCGGCTTCTCCTGCGAGAGGTCCGTGGTTCGAATCCGGTCGGCGTGTACCAATGAGTTTTTTCTGACGAAAAAAATTACGTGCATACCTACACCTGCTGCTTCACCGTTCGGAACCGGTGTAAACTGTAGGTCCCTTTCCCTTGCCCCTTACTAGGTGGTAGGCTCAAATTGTAGCCGACTGGGTTGGTACCACCGTACTGGATGTAAGATGGCCGCATAGCAGCCTCGGTTGTGTTCTCCTTTAGTCCAGTAAAGCCAGCTATCCAGGGAAGTCTCCGGTATGGCGCCTACTCTCGGAGGTGATATTGGCTAGTCAGAGCATGTGCTTTGGCCCCTCTGACTCAGCCACCCATACCAGATTACATAAAAAAAACATAGCCGTTTGAACCGACCTTTCATTCAGAGCGGTGGTGGTATCAACGCGGGCGCGTTAAACCCTCCCTACAACCTATAGTAAGGTAAGAAGGAAAGGAACCTACAATCACGCATGCATAAATCAGCCCAAAACACCTAGGTGCATGTCAGTGCTTCCGTTTGGTTGTAACGGCCGGCTACACTAAACTACCTAGTCGGAAAACACGAACTATTTAAGTAACCGCTTTGACGGACCTTTTATTCAGTGCGGTGATATCAGATCAGGAAAGGTTAAACCTTCCACCAGTAAGTCAAGGGAAGGGTCCTACCGCGCCGTACGTGGAATCCGAACCCACGGTCAGCCTCAGCGGTCGAACGGTCACCCATCCAAATTCCGATCACTCCCGCGCGCCGCGTGAGCTTAATTTCACGTTCTTAGTATTTCGAAGTAGTAATACCTATTACTGTACGTCTCTCGATTGTGTTGCTAACGCTACTACTGTGCTAACGCTACTTACGTGACCGATGTCTGCGACTGCAATGCGTTCCGATTTGGTGCGCGTAATACCACAGATTATTTAATAGTTACTTCGTAACAGATAAATCACTCCATAGAAAATATTCCTACCTTCGGGCTTTAATAGCCTACTGTTTCACGTCGCCAATCGCTGCGCGCGAAAATGTACCTTAACGATCGAGTGTAAAGAGTGGTTATTGCTTTGCAGCTGCGCGCAGTAGCGTGGGCGAGCGTCTATGTATACTTCGCGCGGCTGACGAATTTCCACTGAAATAGACCGCCGGCGGCCAGTCGGGCGGTAGGTAGGTAGTTAGCGCGCGCAAGTACATAGAGTGCGTGAGGCCTGGTAATACTTCCATTTTGTTCTTTGGTTATTCAGCTCAAAGCCTACGAATGCGACGGAGCGGAGTTGCCATTCAAATTATGTAAAAGAGTTTATTTCGAGAGCCATTATGCTTTTATTTTGTGAAACATTTCCATGGTGGACCTTTCATTGCAGGGTCGGCGTAACGTGAATAAACAAACATAATGTGACGAAACGTTGGTTATACCGTATGCTTTTGTGCAGTAGCTCTATGTAGAACGGCTGTGAAAAGGAATATCGACGAGGAAGAGACTCTTAAGTATATTTTAGAAGTTAATGTTTTAAATTTTTTTTTTATGGATACTGACACTGTTGATACTGAGGTTGGCTACATCACCTACAACATCCGTGATGTAAGCCCGTAACACCGGGTGAACTAGGTGCCATGTCAGTGCTTCCCTTCATTTCATGTCGGCTACACTGAACTGACGGAAAACACTAACTTTATACATAGCCGTTTCGACCGACGTTTCATTCAGTGCGGTGGTACCAACCCCGGCGGGATAAACCCTACCACCTAGTAAGGTAAGAAGGGAAGGTACCTACAGTTTGACGTGGAATCCGAATCACGGTAAGCCTCCAAAGGTCGAGCGGTCACCCATCCAAGAACTGACCGCGCTCAAGGTAGCTTAACAACAGTCGACCGACTGCACCACTGAGTTACCGAGGCTGACAAATAAATCTTAACGCGACCCACTCGGCCAATTGTCCTGTCAGAATCAGGTGCCACGCCGCGCTAGGGATTCCCTTTCCTAGCTACACTGAACTGAACTGAACAGAAAATACGAAATGTTATTCAAGGCCGTTCCCATCGGTGTTTGTTCAATGAAAATGTACCAACTTGAGAAGATTTTACTCTATCGCCTATATTGACTACCACAAGACAAATACATAATGTTATAAATATAATATTTAACCAATTATTGCAATTCCTTCAGTGCATAATTTCCGATACAGATTCGTATTTCAACTCACGCTGAACTATATCACTTTCGAATATCTTGTAATAGATAGAATTACGTCAGGTACATCACTTCCGAAGAATTTCATTCCACTTGCGTTGACCGGTGGTGGCGCGCTGCGGTGGCGTCGATAATTGGTTAATTACTTAGTAGGTGTGGGTGGTTAATGTATTAAGGTAATGATGCAGGCGGAGAACCCGCGGGGTGTTGGCGGCGCAGTGGGGGCGGCGGGGGCGAGTGACGTGCGCGCGTCGTGACGTCACGCGTACCACCGACGACGCCGCCCCGCCCGCCCTGTTTGTATGGGCGGCGCGGCGGCGCGGAGCTAGCCACGAGCGCCGCTCCACATGGGGGCGTCCGACGGTTATCTTAAGGTGGATGCGGTCGCCCTATTTACATATTGATGATAGTACGCCCAATAAATGTAACTAATCTAACTAAGTATACATTTGTGTTCGAAAATGCGTACTGAGCGAATAACCATAGACTTTCTGTTGCATGTGAAATTGTTTCAAGACAAAAGTCGCGTCGCAGCGGATATTGGTCATCTACACATACAGCATCGCACACATACATCTTGGTTATGTTTTTTTTTTTCTTCTGTTTATGTAAAATTATATAATAAATTACCGCAAGAAGTCCGAAACCTTGAAACTAGAGAATTTGAGGGCAAAGTGAATGGCATGCTTATCAACAAATTTAATGCTATTATAATTTGAATGAAGATTTTAGTGATTGACAATTTAGGTTATTTCAAATGTAAATTTTAGTATTTGTAGTAATTTTTTGTATTTTATTTTATTATTAATTGCTGTTTTGACGACTATTTTTGCTTGGATAGAAATATAATAAGAATAATTTTTATACAATATTTGACTTGTCTGAGTTTATAAAATGTACCAAAGAGACCAATAATATAATTGAATTGAATTGAAATTGACTCTTGTTTATAATTTTTCAAGTAATTAGAAGGTGTTAATTTTGTTTTTAAGGGGTGAAAGTTTATTGGCTAGGAAGTTTGTAATTGTTTGCTTGTTTTCAATAATACCTGTATTGAAAGCTGTTAAGTTTCCTTAATAAAAAAAAAATAATAAAAAAAATCCACCATAACGCGTCCCGGCATTGTAAAAGTAACACAAACCTTTGTCATCGATAAGTGAAGCCATGGCCCCGTTGTAATAGCCGTTATAACGGCTTGCTACAACGAAAAGTCGTTCATGTAAGTATGCTCTACCAATAGAAATTCTGAAAAAAATTGGGCCATCCATGCAACGCCCAGGCGGAGCGTTGACGCAGTAACGAGTGGGACAACATTGGGGCTAATTTGTGTCGCCGCCCTTTAATAAAGTGAGTGAAAATGTTGTTTACTGGATAGATGTCGCGTCTGTACGTGCGCCGGCTAGCCGACGATTTCAGGCTTCGTACTAGCAAGGTCAGAGTCGACACAACGTGAGGTCGACTCTGCAAGTGCTGTAGAACTTTGTAGAACTCACTCAAGTTGACTAGAGATGAATTTGAAATTTTAGTTAGGACCTATGATGTAGTAGGTACCTAACCAGATTCTAAACGAAGGCCGATGTCTCTATCTTCTATTAAAAAATAAATACTGAAATATACAACTAAAAAAATGTGTACACTATTTTACTGATTTATTTATTAAGTTTAATTTCTGGAATTTTTCACAATAGGAGGTATGTTGAACTCAGCTTGCGATGGCTTCACCGAACATATCCGGACCCATTGGAAGTAGAGGAGGGTGTCAATCGAGGTCGGGATTAGCGAGTGGGCACTCTGTGTAGTTCTCCAGGATGCGTTACGTTTCATCTCGGGGCAAGCCCTCTTCAGCTAGTCTGCGGTGACTAGGACGCGGAGAACCACCAGTCCCACTCTCGACCTCCCACTCTGTACCTATAAGTAGTCAGCGTGTATGCGTTAACTGCTGGACACAGCCTCTCCAATTTTCCTCCAGTCCTCTCGGACTTCAGCGGTACGGAACCACTGCTTTCTGCCAACGTACTTGATGTCGTCATCCCACCTGCCGGGTGGTCTTCCCACGCTCAGTTTTCCTGTACATACCGCCGCCAGTGTAGGACACGGTTACTCCAACGGTCGTCGTCTCTTTGGCTAACGTGCCCAGCCCACTGCCACTTGAGCATATATAAGTATTCATGAAAATAGAATGAAATAAAAATATACTTTATTGTATGAGATCGTCGAGTTATAAAGCTAGTTAGCAAGCACAACATGAAGTATTGACGAAGAGAAGAAACAAATGTTTCCAACCCAACTTATGCAGGTACGATATATTCTATATAGGAGAACTGTTTTTATCGAAGCATTATTTGAGAAAAAAAACATTGTCGAAAGTTTTAAGTGTATTTATATTAATTCCAATGTGTTCTAGCAATCCATTAGTAATGCTACAACGCTAATAAATTAAGGGCGAAGTGCTGACATGTCACTTAGCGACAACGGCCATAACTAGCGGCGTAATGGCTCTCAATATTATTGCTGCCTCCGTTTTGTCGTAAATAGTGTATAGGGGATATAAAAACCACAGAATACAGATTGATATAACTCTAAGCTTTCCTGAAAGATTTACATGACTTTTATGTTATGTATTTGTGTTTTATTGCCTAAATTTCTTTTATAATTTAGTGCATTACTTTTGTCATGAAAAATGGCTATGTAAATAGTTGTGTTGTTGTTGTGTTGTGTGTTTTCCGTCCAGTTCAGTGTAGCCGGCACGACCGAAGGGAAGCACTGAAGTGGCACCAAGTTCACCCGGTGTTATGGGCTGACATCACGGATGTTGTAGGTGATGTAGCCAACCGTGTCAGTTTACATAAAAAAAAAAATTGAAGTAATTCTAAAGAAAAATAAAAAAATATCGTTTTTATTCCCAATTGTTTTCGAAACATTTAAGATTATGTAATTGTGTTCCATTCAGACGTTAGAAATTCACAATTCACATATTATGACTTAAATCGTCGATTGAATAAGTAACCAATAATGAATAAGGCACTATTCGATCTAGGATTCAATATTATAATCGCTTGCTTTATTCATTTTAGTAAACACCTAAACAAACATTTTTCCTCTTTATTTATGAAGAAGACAGAATTTGTGTTCTGTTACATCAAGCAAGCAATGTTATGCAAGTAAATTCGTAGAAACAGGTAACCTTTCGTAACTTAACATTATAAAATATTCAGTTATATATAAATACAAAAGTTTCCGTGAGCTTGCCTGCCGTAACACAGCTGAAATAATTATCGCGACATTTGCATCGCGCCGCCCGCGCCGCACGCGACTGGGTCAAGGTCTAACTGTTAGGCCTCCGCTCCGCCTCCCTTAATCCTTACCTAAATACTCCGACATAGCCTACTATTTCACTTTCAGACACTTTTAAGTTTTCATTAAATTGCTACAAACGTATTTTGCATATTATCTTGTCAATGTAGAGACATGAATGGAAAAACAATTCCAATTAATTAATTTTAATTTTATAAGTGCATACTAGTATGACAAAGGTCTAAATAATATCTGAATATACCCATGGAATAACGTTATTTTTACGATAACTCTATAATTAGCCCTAAATAAATGGATTTAATCCAGTTGACGAAGCATGTTAAAGTAGGTATACGATGTTCCCATGATCTGCAACAAGATAAATAAATTAGTCAAGCAAGCAGTCACTGTGAAATTCGTTCGGATTTTGATCACCACCTCCCTATGTATATCTATGCAAAACTCTACCTAATTATACTTGGAGAAATTAGTACCTACATGAAAGAACAAAAAAACCGGCCAAGTGCGAGTCGGTCTCGCTCACCGAGATTTCCGTACCACCAAGTAATTGATCGGTTTTTATATTTGTTGTTTTACTTTAGAGTTTGCACTATAATCACACAAAGTTTGACGCTATTATGTATAACCGTTTTTACGATAGAGCAAAAACAAAAAAATACGTTGAAAAAACAAGTGACTTGTATGGGGACCCCCATACATTTTTCAATGTTTGTTTTTTTAGGTTTCCGTATCCCAGACGGAAGTCTATTACTAAGACTCCGTCGTCCGTCCGTCCGTCCGTCCGTCCGAGGGCTGTATCTCTTGAACCGTAATAGGTAGCCGGTTGAAACTTTCACAGAATATGCGTTACTATGGCGGATGAAACAACAAATAAGAAAAAGTTAAAAATTAAGGGGGGCCCCATACAAGAAACATTTTATAAAAATAGATTAGTCACACTATTTAATAACAGATGGCGCAAACGACTTTTATACATTGCATGCATTGTTAGGTGCTGTCATTTTCCCACCGCAAAGTGCTATCGACCTCATTGAGGCGTCTCTAAAAGATAGCCGCTTCTGGTCGTTCCAAAAAAAGAATTTTCAGAAGTTTGATGTTTGACAGATCACTTTTAAAAAATAAAGTGACGTTACTATGGTAACAGCTGTCAGTGGGCAAACATGGAGACCTGTCATAACATAAACATAATATTATATCTGATAAATTCAAATTCGAAGACCATGCCACCTGAGCGGATAGGCGGATATTATTGATAGCGGATAGATACGGAAACCTTCGCGCGCGAGTAAAACTCGCACTTGACAGATTTTTTATTATTTGTTAATGTATCCGCCATTATAACAAAAATTCTGTGAAAAATTCAACCGGCTGCCTATTACGGTTCAAGACATACAGCTCTTTAAACGTAGGACGGACAGCCATACGGACAGACGGGCGGTCGGTGTAGCCTTAGAAATAGGCTTCCTTACGAATACGGAAAAATAAAAAATAAAAACGGCCAAGTGCGAGTCGGACTCGGGCATCGTGGTTTCCGCATCACAAAAAAAAAAAATTATGAAAAAACACGTTTCTTGTTCACGTTCCCCCTCAATTTTTTCACTTTTTTATTTTTTTATTTGTTGATCTATTCGCGGTGAAAATGTCAACCGGCTAGCTATTATGGTTCCAAAGATACATCCATCGGACGGACGGACGGACGGTCAGACAGAAGTTGTAGGCTTAGTAATAGGCTTCCGTATGGGCATGGAAACCAAAAAATTAAATACCTTGGTGAACGTCTCCAGGTTGTGATACTTAAAGCCCGGCACGCGGACGGGTAGGGGTCTGATGGCACGCGCCATTATCATTTGGAGGTCCCGCGCCGCGCGCCGCCCCTCCGCGCCGCTAGTCCACCACTCGCAACGTCCGCACGCCTCGTGAACTTGCCTCACCTGCATGATATAAGCTCACAAGACAACAAGAACCAACATTCTTGGGTATACTCCACAGAACAGCAATCGCGAGCGAGCGTCGTCGCGGCGATTTGTCCACAGCTTGGAATATTAAGGAGTAATTTTTTTTTGCCTGTCCCTTTCGGGACAGGCAAACCTAATTAAACTAATTCTATGATCCACAGATCTGATTTACCGCTATTATAGTGTAACAATTTATTTATAGCATCACAGAACAAAGATAATATTTTCACCCACTTAACTACTGCAAGACTTTTTATGCACTGTGTGTCTTTAAAAAGTGAACTCGAAAACTGCTATTTACAAGTACAATAGAACCCCGATTTTCTGGACTAATTCGGACAAGGGTTAGTCCGTATAATCGATAATCCGGATTCAGTCTTGCAGTAATATAAACGTACATAGCTTTTGCCCGCGGCTTCGCTCACATGAAATTGGCATTTAAAAAGAAGAAAGTAAGCCCGCTACCGTACCTTTATTTCGAAACAGGCGTGGGTGTGACGCTTTATTTCGGCGCGCGGAACAATTCGGTTTGTAAGAGAGCCACATCTTAGCGTAACCGGAACTGAATTTATTTAGCCTATCCTGTGTCCCGTATAGTAAAATGTGTATGTACTAAGTTTCATCGAATTCGGATGATCGGTTTAAGAGTTATGGAGGAAAGTAATCATACATACATACAGAAAATATTTCTAAAAATCATCAATTTAGTTTTGGTATCATACATAGAGCCTACAAACGCAGTATCTCATAAAACAAAATATCTTACTCCATGACCATCCCTTACATATTTATTATTAGTATTGATTGATATTAATTGATATTGATGTAGGTGCATAGTGTTAACTTGAAATTGCAGGTTATTGAATAATGAGAGCATTGTGATACATCTATCTATCAGTGCATAATCGTTTAACTGATGTCATTTTCGTATCACATCTGATTTAGTATCACAAACGATAAATTTTTATTTGGTTCTGAAATAATAATTTATCATGTTCAGTTATCGACGCCGACGAAGTCGCGGGCAGCAGCATTAGCTGTAATATATAATATTTGTATTTTGTAGTAAACATTACATACCTATTATTAAAATAAGATCACATTTATTTTAGTTGTCTCTAATGGAATCTGGCTAGTGGAATCTCGTAACGCTTACAATCACGATAATGCAACATAGATTCCTTTCAGTCAATCTTGTGAAGGCACTTTATACCTTGGTACCTAAGATGGTGATTCCCAAACACATGCCGAAGTACTGAAGTGTACCTCCCACGCACAATATTGCCATCAGAAGGTTGAACTTTTTTTCGTCCAAACTCTGAAAATAAAACATATATATATTTTACCTTCCTTGGGTTTAATAAATGCACGATATCAGAAAAATTATGCAATTTATTTGGCTCTATACAAAATCGACAAACTTTCATTTTCCAAAAAGACACATCGAACTGTTTAGGTTTAGGAGGTAGACAAATGATCTATTGTATTGTACTGTATACATATTTATTGCACTCAAAATGTAACACTTAAATACTCTAGGCATTTTCTACCAGAATTTTGCCAGTTTTGAATGGAATTAAAAAAAAACAAACACAAATCATCGAATTGCTGAAAATGCAAGAGACAGATGTGACACAAAACGCAATATAAGCTTCATATGTACGACCACAGAAGAACGATCGGGCCACACCGCCCGCGCCCGGCCCGGCGACAAGACCGGACTTTTTTGCTCTGAGAGATATATACATAAGTAAAGATAGACTAAATATAACTACTATTTACAAACATATTTACTAACTATGAATATACATAGGCGACATCGTTTTGGATCACAAAAGATTCGTGGACAGGAATTGCTTCTTTGAAAGTATTTTAAAAATGTGAATGGAAGATAAGAGACGGAGGTTGATAGGCGAGCTGGTTGCACAGACGAGCTGCACTGCATGTATGTTAATGAGTCGGAATATGATGTAGTGAAATGGAAAGGAATAGTCAAAACCAAGTTATCGTTTGACATCGCCCGTGGGAACTGAGGACGTGATTGCACACATACTACTAGAACCCTCACATCTAAAAGTTGGACGAAGCAGGGTTAAAAAAGCTTACATTTGCAAAATTATAGGCAGTGAAGCAAACCACCGGAGTTGTAATGAACTGGACGTAGGCAAACCACTTCCTGTAAACTGCTGTCAGGTTCTCCAGGTAACTGAAACATTATCATAATATGCTATCTCCGCGTCATATACAATTAAGAGAAACGTGTGTATGTTTCAATACTGTACTTGTATGCATTATCATGACGATCCACAATACGTTTAACCCTCGTTCTCAGTACTTGATGAACTTCGAGCTGATGTTGTGCGTCCGGTAACTCTGAGAACAGGACTTCGACGTCGCTCATTACCATGTCCAGTTGTGCCACCATGTGTCCGACACTCAGGATCAACAAGCAGAGGTATGCTGGAACGAATTGAGGAGAGATCGAGGAAGCTATTTACACGACCTGCAAATATAACTCTATTTTCTCACTGTGGCGATGACGCGATACTTTATAAGACTTTTCGATACTGTCGATACTCTATGCACATCTTCAAGACGCCTGACGCTACGAAGCTTATAGCTTATCCAATGTTCATCCATCCATAGGTCACCCAACTCTACGACCGGTTAGATGTCAATGCGGCGACGTTCAGTCTGATTTGTAAAGCCGATTATTTACGAAAATTGGTCACTCATAAATTGAACAGTAGTCGATCGACATCCATCACGCTTGGAATGCTGGCAAGCTTTTGAGTATTTAGTGAATTTTCTAGCGAATTTCTAAATAAACCACAAAGATACCGCTACCTATTAGTATGAGAAATTTATAAGGTGGGGAACCACTCACGTAAGAATAGTTGCGTGAAACCAAAGACGAAGCAATACTGAAGGAGGTACAGTATTTCGTAGTATGGTGTCTTGTGCCTGTCCAGCCCTAGAGGAAGGTTCATCGGGAATGTAAAGGGTCTTTTGGCACCGTGTTCTTGTTCCAGCGCATAGAACATCACCAGTTCCACGATACACTTGAGAATGTAGGAGCCGCTGACAAAGAGGACACTGATCGTGCATAGGGTGCACGCGAGCCAGGTTATGAAGTGGGTTGAGAAGAAGGCTTTCCTAAAATAAGAAAATGTTAAAGCTGTTGACTTGAGTATAGGACGGTGGTTGAGGGGAGTTCGTTTTCCGCACTAGGATCATAAAGAGTAATTTGGATGGATTGGTACAGATGGGTACGAGATTTGAAAATGAATTTGATAATATGAAATTTCTTTTATACGCGTCGTTTTAGCAGTCTTGTTTGTCAATTATATAGAACGGAACAATGAAAAAAAAAGAAGAATACTTTTTTTTAGCCAAAGACCGACATATTGTGACGATTCTGGTCCTGAAATAAAAGAAAATGTATGAGAATAACAATAGAATGGTCACTCAGTCTGTCAGCGTTGCGTCCACTGCTGGACATACGCCTTTCCAATGTTCCTCTAGTCCTCCCGGCTGTACGATACGGAACCACTGCTTTCCGCCAACGCACTTGGTCTCAACTGGCCTGGCACCCTCCAGAGTGTGGGAAGACTACCCGGACACGGTTACTCAAAAGGTCGCCGTCTCTTCGGCTGACATGCCCAGCCCATTGTCACCTGAGCGTATACACCCGGTATCCAATTTCGACTACTCAGGTGTGTCGGCGGATTGCTTCGTTACCGACCATATCACGTAACGATATTCCCTAATAGAGTGAACATGAAATAATTTACATGCAAAATGATCCAAAAGCATTTAACCCTCGCAGAAACTGTCCACGTATTGACGATGAGAAACAAATTTAGGATTGAATAGCAAAAGTGACAAGAAGGCGAGAGAAAGAGAGTCACCGGTACTTCTTCCCTTCAGGCGATATTATGAACCGGAACTCTAGTTCCAGGATATCTCTCATGTTTCTGTAGAAACGCTCATCGAAACAGAAGCTAGGAACCGCTGCCATTTGGTACATAGCCAAAATGAAGTAGACGGCAGCATCAACCGCCTCGGCGAGGTTTCCGACGAGTATTTCGTTCACGAGACCGCACCATAGCGAAGATGTCTCCAAGAGCCCGGTTAGAACTAAAAATGTCATGTTGATGCTCCTGAAATATTTTATATATTTAAATAATGTAAGAGTAAACTTTGAGAACATTTTAACATTACTTTTGGTTGATTTTGATCACGTTTGTCTTTCTGTTAATATTTTAAGGCAATGTACCCTAAAAGGTAAAAACGGAACTCTTATAAGATCACTCCCGTGTCTGTCCGTCTATCACAGAGGTTTTTCTCGAATGCTAAGTAACGTGGAAACTTGATCTTGATGACGCGCACATATTAATATCACTCAATAACTAGATACAAAATATGAGACAATTTTCGACAATGTAATAGTTGCGGCAAAAATGTGGTTTGCCTAACAGTAAAACAAAACACATAACACAAATTACATTGTGTGGTGTTACGGAACCTTCGGTGCTCGAGTTCGACTCGCACTTGGATTTTACTAGGAATAGTTGTGACAATGTAGACCGCTGCTTTTATCCCTAAGAGAGCGATTCTAATACGTATGCACGACATTTTATTCGGAGTTTCTTCAATAAAACTAGAATTTACGTCCCATTTTAAACAATTTTAAAGGCGGTGCTCACGAAATAAACAATATTCACAAAAGGTACGGACAAAAGCCACGATGTACGACTAATTTCGACATCGGCCACGCCGTGACACAGAAAGATCAGCCTCATGCTGAGATGGTAGTCATGTATCGTCACTCCATCGGCTTCCGCATCGAAATCATTTTTCAGAAACTTATTGATCAGGCGTTCGAGCATTTTTCAAGAAGTTGGTAAGTATGCATTTGATGTTGCATAGGAAACGATCAGTTTGCTAATGAGACATTGTATGTAGAGTGCAACTACAAATAAGACTTACCTAAGTAGTAATTTTTTTTAATTGCAAATAAATAGGTACGTAGATAATGAGGCATAAGCGCCTATAGCGTTTCTGAGCAATAAAATCATAATGCCACTTATATAAGGTGTTTCGTTAGTCATGTCAATAACTTCGTGAGGGTTACATACGCACTCAAACAAACACTTTACGTAAAAAAAAACATATGTTTATAGGAGCATTTTTTCTCCTAACAAAAAAATTAAATCAAATAAGTAGCCAATCATAGTGACCTTGTGACTTACTTACAACAAACAGCTGTTCTGAGTTTGAAAAACTATTTAAAAAAATATAAAAACCGCCTTCAAAAATGTATGAAATAAAAAAATAAAAATCGAACCCTAGAGTTGAAGGCGGTCGGTTATTTTTGCCTGCTTTAGCACCACCACTGCCTTCAACTCTAGGGTTCGTTTTTTATTTTTTTATTTCATACATTTTTGAAGGCGGTTTTTATATTTTTTTAAATAGTTTTTTATTTCACAGTTTTTTTAGTAATTTTTATTTGCTATTAATGTACTCGGCGGAATAGCTCGGCCTTCGGCCTCGCGATTCCGCCTCGCTTTCCAATCCAATCTTGACCAAAAAAAAATGGGACCACCTTGGAGCTAGACTGAACCGAACACAAAAAGAATCATCGAAATCGGTTCACAATTGGGGAAGATATTGCTGAACATACATAAAAAAAAATACACACAGCCGAACATAGAACCTCCTCCTTTTTTGAAGTCGGTTAAAAATAGTACGGTCATTGACCCCGTACAATGCATGTTACCTACTGTTACACACAGGTTAATGTTTAGGTAGCAAACATGTTTTGTTAAATTTCTCGAAAAGTAATGCTAAAAACATATATTTTTTTTTGCGTAACCTGTTCATTTGAGTGTGTATGTAACCCTCCCGAAGTTATTGACATGACTAACGAAACACCTTATATACGAGTACCTACATAATTTAGTGTGCAATTGTAAACGACACAGGCAGTTATGACGTTGTTCTTATTAGGTACTAGCTTTTCCCCGCGGCTTCGCTTGCGTGAAATTCGTATTTAAAAAGAATAAAGTAAGTAAGCCCGCTATCGTACCTTTATTTTGGCGCGCGGAACAATTCGGTTTGTATGAGAGCCGTATCTTAGCGTAATCGGAACTGAATTTTATTTAGCCTCTCCTGTGTCTCGTATAGGTAAATGTGCTTGTGCTAAGTTTCAACCAAATTATCGGTTTAAGAGTTATGGAGGAACATACATACATACTTACATAAAGAAACTATTTCTAAAAATCGTCAAATTAGTTTTAGTATCATACATAGAGTCTACAAATGCAATATCTCTTAAAACAAAGCAACTTACTCCATAACCATCCCCTACAGATTTATTATTAGTAAGTATTGATATGGATATCTCTCAAAGGGAATATTCAAGAAAGTGTAGGTCATAGATTAGTTCATTAGATTGCCTCGCAGGTGTAATTAAATACTATTACATGCAAATATGTTTCATTCCATTTAAGTCTTTGTGAATGTGAGAGTAGATAAGATTATAATTTATGTTATTATAACATAATCTTATCTACTCTCACATTCACTGAAATAAGTTGTAGAGTTAGATGAGCTAGTCCAGAGTTCAAATGCCATTGGAAGCGCGACATGTGACGCCAAGCCACACGTAAGGTGTCTAACGACGCCCATCGGGGTTGGAAATTCTATTTCATTATATTTCTTTTATATTCGGTAGGTAGTTACAGTAATACTAGATACATAGATAGATAGAAATACTTTATTGCACCAAAACTTTTAAAGTAACAAACAATAAGTAATTTACATGAGGGGCAAAGGCGGACTTATCCCTTAGACAGATTTCTCCCAGTCAACCTTTGGATGTTTGATAGTCGTATGTTATGAGATATAAGTAGGCAGTAGCAAAATACTTGAATGTGGGAATATAAAATATAATATAAGGAAAATAACTATGATAAATTATAATATACTACATTATAAGTACATACTAGTTAATTAAAAGTATAAATTACAAATTATAAATTAAATTAAATACATATGAATTACAGTTCACACAGCGTGTTCGGCACATCGACCGACAAAATTTTTTTGTAGGTAAGTGGGGTCATTTGCAACGTTTTGACCCATGATACCTTTTGTCAGATGTCATGTGGTAAAAAGATACGATTTTTTTTCTTTACTTTTGAAAATTACTAAAATTCCAGCTTTAAACCCTTGTAACTTTTTTGTTTATGATTGTATCAGCACGAAATAAACTTTATTGAATTTTACGATATATCCTTGTTCTAAAAAAATGATATTTGATGAAGTTAATACCATGAAAAGGTTTTGAGACCTCCCAAAGTCCCGAGAACGAATAAAAATATGACAGAATCTTAATTTCTTAATTCATTTAAAAAAAACTGACAGCAATTGATAGCTTAATTTTCTTTTGAAAAGTTCGCTAGTTTATGCCCTTTCCAACGGTATACCACATGTCATACAAATAATTCACTATGTGGTCAAAATTAGGCACAGAGACAGAACAGAACGACAAAATTAGGGATAATTTGCAAGAGTGCCCGCGCGACCGGTACATGTTCTAAATTTGAAAATGCTCCCGAAAAAGCTCTCAATACGGGAAGCGACCACCGATAAAAGTTGTCGTTCTGTTCTGTCTCTGTGCCTAATTTTTACCACATAGTGAATTATTTGTATGACATATGGTATACCGTTGGAAAGGCCGTAAACTAGCGAACTTTTTAAAGCAAAATGAAGCGCCCAATTGCGCTCAGTTTTTTTTTTAATGAATTAAGAAATTCAGATTCTGTCACATTTTTACTCGTTCTCGGGACTTTGGGAGGTCATAAAACCTTTTCATGGTATTAACTTCATCAAATAATATTTTTTCTAAAAAAAGGATACATCGTAAAATTCAATAAAGTTTATTTCGTGTTGATACAATCATAAACAAAAAAGTTACAAGGATTTTCAATCTGGGATTTTGATAATATTCAAAAATAAAGAAAAAAAATATTGTATCTTTATACCACGTGACATCTGACAAAAGGTATCATGGGTCAAAACGTTGCAAATGACCCCACTTACCTACAAAAAAATTTCTCGGTCGATGTGACGAACAACCTGTACGTGGGCTGTTCCGAAAATTGCTAGCCACAGAATAAATACAATTTTTTTTTCCTGAAACTATTTTGATTTGACGGCTAATTTAAATACAAATCTCCTTGATGAAAATGATTGGTCACCTTTGTGTAGTTCTTTTTTTTAAATATTTTTAACGGTTATCCGTCACTCATATTTCATTTGCAACAATGGACGTCTCGCGAGAAGCTTTTCGTGTTATGATTTTCTATGCTTATAAACTAGGGTTAACCTTCAAGGAATCTCACGAAAATTTGCAAGCTGCTTTTGGGGAGTCTGCTCCTGCGTTAGGAACAGTTACTTATTGGTTTCGTGAATTTAAACGTGGTCGAGAGAACCTAAACGATGACCCCAGACCCGGCCGACCATCAACTGCAGTCACTCATGAAAACGTCATCAGGGTAGAGTGGCTATTGCGGGAGAATAGACACATTACACATCGGGAGATTCAGGCTGAACTGAAGATTGGTATTGCGAAGTTTGTCTGCCTCAAGCTTTCGGGGAGTTGAATAGCGAGCGCCCAAGGAGCGGCGTCCGTGGCATTCTTTTTCACCAAGATAACGCGCCCGCTCACACACCGTTAGAAACATGGACTATTTGACAACTTCGGGGGTACAAAGGTTATCCCATCCTCCGTACAGCCCATATTTAGCTCAACGCGAATTTTTTTTATTTCCCACGTTAAAAAAAATGCTTCGCGGGCGAAAATTTTACACTGCAGACGAGGCCGTCGAAGAATTTCGGCGGTTATTTTTCGACCTCCCGCAAGATACGTTTTTTAAATGTTTTGAAACCTGGTTCACCCGAATGCATAAGTGCATAGGGATTGGAGGGAAATATTTTGAAAAGCTGTAAATATTTTTTTTTCATATTCTAACTATTTTTAATTTCACTAACAATTTTCGGAACAGCCTATGTATAATACCTAATACCGTTACCAACGATCACCTACATTGGTTCTAAGTGTTTTGTAGAGAGCTTCAAATCGGCGATAAGTACCTACCCAATTAACTCCAATGGTGATAAATGACAACACTAACCGCATTCCGTGAACATTGCAACCCGCTGGCCGTGGGGGATTTACGCACTGTCGGTCGACGGAAACAGATATTACCCCTCAGCATGGAGCTACGACTCCGGGGCGCGCGCGTGGCTTGGTACCTCTATGCCCCTCAGGCTGATTGGTTCATGAATGGAATACTTTTTCAACCCCTATTCGCTGTATCGATAAACTCTATCGTCTCTATCGATGTGGGTCAAGTTTATGACCTATTTAAATATGTTTTACTGAAAGCGCGTCATGTGGCACCGAGCCACCAGTAAGGTGTCTAACGACGCCCATTGGGGTCGACGCGCAGCGGGGTTGCAAATGATAGGTCGACCTGACAGGTGCCTATTCGCGCCCATCTTGAAGGACCCGAGACTGTACTTGGAGGGAACTAAGTGGGCAGGCAGAGTGTTGCAGAGTTTACCAGTTGGTAGATCTGTAAAACCTACTGGTTAATTTACAGTGTAATGATAACATCCAGAGCCGACTGTCATTGTCTCCCTCTCCGTAGAGGGAGACAATGATAATCGGCTCTGTAACATCCATAGTTGACTAATAGGGTTTATTTTCAACCATTCAGTAAAACTTATATTTTTCCTCGTCGACTGACTGAAAATGTTTGTACTTATTCTTAATGATCGTCGTCTCTGCTGGCTTTCCCGGCCATTTCCAATTTTATTGTAAATCAGACTCATTTAATATAAGTAGGAGGCGGAAGCCGCGGTCAGTAGGAAGCACAAAAAATACAAAGATATTAGGTGCAACTACTGGTTTGTGGCCTTCGCCGTCGAGACATTTGGGACGTGGTCGGAGGAGGCCAAGGCTTTCGTCCTTGAGGTGGGTTCCAGAATGGCGATCGCTACTGAAAACCCGTGTTGGCTCTCGTATCTCCGGCAACGAGTTAGTGTGGGGATACAGAGGGGCAACGCGGCCGCCATCCTGGGAACCATCCCGGGGACAACGCCCCATGAGGAAATCTATAATTCATAATTTATAAGTTAGTTTTTTAATTAGTTATATTTGTAGGTTAATTTTATTTGATAGGCAGTAATAGTTTATTTAATAATTATAATTGAATTAATAGTGTATTGTACAACCGTAATGCACATAAATACGTTTAAATAAATATATAAGTTATGTATGACCTTGGAATATTAAGTTATGGCAGGTATGACATGAAACATGAAGTTTAGTTTTATGTAATCGCTATTATGAACAAAATGAGGGCATGCTGCGCTATGGGCCGGATGAAAGTAGACGTACCCGCATTATAGTTAGAGAGAAAATAAATTTGGTCGAAAGAGCAAGCGAGAGAGAGAGAGAGAGTGAGAGAGAGATAATAATAATAAACGAATATAGTATGATTTCTCCAGTATGGCGATTTTTCTGCAGTGATTCCTAGATTTTAATGTCTTAAAGGCTCTATGATCCCATAGGGCCAAAAGAAACAAAATTCACAAGTTAATATTAATGATAGAACTCAAGGTTTCAAGAAGCCAGTAAGTACGAAAATAATTTAGGTACTTACTCGTAAATATCATTAACTAAGTAACAGTAATTGATAACGATGACTGCATGACATTTTAGGTTTAAAATGTTTATAGATACAATAACGTATCTGCGCTCGCGAATTATATCGTTATTTGCAGATCCATTTTCTTCCCGCCTAAAAAGTTATCAGAAGTGAACGAAGACGCTCAGTTCCTCCTATATTCGAATATTTTGTAATAAGTATGTACTGACATATCTTATTTAAAGCTGTCTCTATCCATCCAGTATCCACTTACAGCGAATAGAGAGTGACACCACTATAAGCATAGCTCAGAAATACCAGCGATGACGTCACACTCGCATAGCCAATCAAATAGCTCGGTTGTTGGTGTTTCGGGCTATTTGAACAGAGCTGGTAGACGTACATAATTATACGTACGCGTACGGCAAGGAGAGGTAATTTGCCTTGACTTTGATAGTTAATTAACGTGAATAAAAGTTTGTGAATGTTGCTCAGCAAACGAAAAATATATTTAACGCTATAAACATTTTAGTGTAGCCTCTCTTCACGGTTACCCTGCCAACAATGATAAATTAAAATATGAAACCAAACTCTGAAGAGTACGCTTAATTGCTACAGGAGAGATGTCACGGGAAGTTTTCTATTTTATCTTCTTAGAAAAAAAAGCAATTGTGAGGTTTTATGGGACACCCGACAGAAGCAAAGCGTCTTACACTTTGTATTTAAAATCCAATTATGAATTAAATTTCAATCAGGATAGCGGAATCTATGCGATATTCCTTTCAACTTATGGTTCAAGCAATGGTTCGCCTTCAAAAGACTCTCATAGATGGCGCTACGCGCTGCCCAGCCAATGAGGAGTGTTGTAACTTTCGTTCGACGAAACACGACGTTTAACTTTTTCTGAGTTCTGGGGACCTCCCATCCAAAACGTGAGTGTGTCAAAGTGAAACAACTTTTTGTCCAACCTACTAGTAAATTATCTAAAAAAATATGTTAACGTTAGTTACCTGTACATTTGCCCGATTTACTCGATAAATATTTTTTTTCTTATATTTAATTTGAGAACGTACGTGAATTCGTTTTGTGGGTCGGTACGGTACGCGAAATGCTTGCATTCATCTATCAACGCTGCGCGAAGTTGACCGACCGACTTCGTGAACGACGGCCAAGGGAACCGGTTGTGTGTCGGTTGGTTGTGCTGGCTCCTGTTATCGCGTCAGTTCTCTGATCTCTCACTGTTGACGAAAGTTTTTGTTTGCCTTGATCGACTAGGAAACAGTGCGCAACAATAGTTACGGCAAACAACAAACCTAGTGCATTCGGTGATGTACTTCAATCAAAGTTCAATAACAAAAGTGAGTCATTCGCAAATCTGTGTTGGAGTGGGTACCGCATTTTTCTATAAGGTTTGGATGTGATAATAGTGTGCTATAAAAACTTCAATTCGAACTATTTTTAGTTTCGTGCGCAGGCCCGCAAGTCGTGCGTTGGAAGACGACGACGTTGAGCGGGATTCTTGCGGTCGAAGATCATGATCTGCAGAGCGAGAGCTCGCCTGTAGCGCGATAGAGTAAACAAGGCAACATGGCACGTAAACAATGTATGCAGGTCCTTCTAATGCTATCGCTGACGGCTGCGGCTGCGTGGGCGCAAGGTAACAAACTTTCCATTAGCTTCACCTGCTCCATATTTTGTACAGAATTCAAAGAATCCATCACCTATGTTTATAACAAAGCTGTTTGCCTTCCTGCATTTTACTAATATAGGGAGCTAAATAGCACGTTGTGCAATGAATAATTTCATATTACAAAATCCTACCAGCGCATAGCAAGTTTTAGTATCTAACACGCATATTTTGCAAAGTTGACGTGAAACGCTTGTATTTTGATCACCTTTATCTTCATTCTGTACCTACTTACCTACTCTCTTAATTGATTGTAAAATATCTTGTTTGGTACCACCTATCTATCTAGTTACAGATGACTGCTTACTTACAGGGTTTGTACTGGTACAGGAGGCGAATTAGATATTTCAAATGTTACTAGTATCTACAACCTGGTCGCTCGGTTAATAACTACATATAAATACATATTTTTTAGAAAATATAATATTTCGCAGATGTTTTCTCCGTAAACTCTAGAACGCCTGTGTCTAGTGCCGAAGTAGGTAGATACAATACATGGAGCGGGTAGAAAATTGCTGAAAATTATTTTGGGTAGGTACGTCAGTAAATATTCGCCACATAGGTGCATAGGTATTACGCAGATTGAAGCTGTCCTGTTATTTATTTGCATGTAGGTACCCACTCGTATCTATTTTCTTCCCGTCTAAAAAGTTAACGCATCGAGAAGTAGAGTAGGGAAATCTACAACAATGGAGAATATAGGTACTGTCAGTGCGATTGATAGTCTAAGGCTGTATTTTACGACAGGACACGATATTTTAAAGTGCGACACTTGAATGCATGGTGTGGTTGCTTCGCTAAATACCTATCTATGTAGGTACCTACTTACATACCGACTCTACATTACTAATTTTTCTACTCAAACACCTACCTAATGGAGGAATTAACTCACCTTTTTGCCAGCCTGTGTAGCTTGATGGGTGCGATGGATCGACGTCCGATCTTGAAATTAATTGCATCCAGGTGCGGTCATGACTCGGATGGGTGACCGTTGGATCGTTGAGGCTGGCCGTGATTTGGATTCCACGTAAAACTGTGGGTTATGTTATGTCTTACCTTACTAGGCGGTAGGGTTTAACCCGTCTGGCTGGATCGGTACCACCGAACTGAATGAAATTCGGTCGAAGCGACTATGTAAATAGTTCGTGCTCGTTCAGTTCAGTGTTGCCGGCACGACCGAAGGGAAGCACTGAAATGACACCTATAGGTAATAGTTCACCAAGATGTGATGGGCTAACACGCCGACCGTGGTCGCTGGGCTGACGCTAACATCACGGGTGTAGAGGAGGTGTAGGTAGAGGGTGATGTAGCCAAAATCCGACCATGGTTGCTGGGCTGACGCTAACATCACGGGTGTAGAGGTGGTGTAGGTAGAGGGTGATGTAGCCAAAATCCGATCATGGTCGCTGGGCTGACGCTAACATCACGGGTATAGAGGAGGTGTAGGTAGAGGGTGATGTAGCCAAAATCCGACCATGGTCGCTGGGCTGACGCTAACATCACGGGTGTAGAGGAGGTGTAGGTAGAGGGCGATGTAGCCAAAATCCGACCATGGTCGCTGGGCTGACGCTAACATCACGGGTGTAGAGGAGGTGTAGGTAGAGGGTGATGTAGCCAAAATCCGACCATGGTCGCTGGGCCGACGCTAAAATCACGGGTGTAGAGGAGGTGTAGGTAGAGGGTGATGTAGCCAAAATCTGACCATGGTTGCTGTGCTGACGCTAACATCACGGGTGTAGAGGAGGTGTAGGTAGAGGGTGATGTAGCCAAAATCCGATCATAGTCGCTGGGCTGACGCTAACATCACGGGTGTAGAGGAGGTGTAGGTAGAGGGTGATGTAGCCAAAATCCGACCATGGTCGCTGGGCCGACGCTAACATCACGGGTGTAGAGGACGTTTAGGTGGAGGGTGATGTAGCCAAAATCCGACCATGGTCGCTGGGCTGACGCTAACATCATGGGTGTAGAGGAGGTGTAGGTAGAGGGTGATGTAGCCAAAAGCCTACCATGGTCGCTGGGCCGACGTTAACATCACGGGTGTAGAAGGAGGTGTAGTGTAGGTAGAGGGTGATGTAGCCAAAAGCCAACCCATATGGATGGCTCCATAATAATAACCGTAATACCTTTTGTCAGTCTCGATAGGTCAGTTCGTTCGACTGTCGGTCGTGAACTCGTGATCATAAGCACACTAAATAGAAATACTTCCTTCCTTTATACGTCATTTACACACTATCTAGTATCTACCTACATACCTACCTACGCTGATTTGTGGGCCTAGGTTGTACGTATTTTTTCGCGTTTCAAGCAAGGCTTTCTTTGATTGCTCAACTCCTTGGGAACGACCTCTTTTAATTCGATGTTGGGAGCTTATATATAATATGATGATGATGATGATGTGATTATGCATAGCGTATAACCATCCCGAGATATTATGCCAGATTTCATTAATGAAACCTTCACTCGTTAGATACAGACAGACACACGGGTTTTACCATTTACCTACATGAGTATTAGAAAATAGACGATAGTCGAAATAGACAAGAGATGGGTTCTCTACCCATCTCTTGTCTATTTCATTCATAGTGAACACAGATTAAAAAAATACTTTATGCTCCAAGAAACATTTAACAGTAATTAGCTCATTCGAAAATGTGAGGTGCAAAGGCAGACTTATCTCTTACAGATTTTTTTTTTTTTTTTTATGTAAACTGACACGGTTGGCTACATCACCTACAACATCCGTGATGTCAGCCCATAACACCGGGTGAACATGGTGCCACGTCAGTGCTTCCCTTCAGTTGTGCCGGCTACACTGAACTGGACGGAAAACACAAACTATTTAAATAGCCGTTTCGACCGACCTTTCATTCAGTGCAGTGGTACCAACCCGGGCGGGTTAAACCCTACCACCTAGTACTACACCTGTACTACAGATATTTTCTTCGAGGTTTCTTCCAGTCAACCTTTGGATGTTTGTGAAGCCAAAGAGTTGAGTGTGAGAATTGAAGATAATTAATAATAAGAATACTCTCGTAGTAGTCGTCTCGGAGAGCTCCGTAGCCACGGCCTGCACCCGCCGGCGTGCTTGGAGGTTTTTCTCCCGCCGCCGGCGGTATGCCGTTTTTGTTTTTTACTGTTTATATTAATTTTGTATATTTTTAATATTTTTTATTATGTATAAAAAATTAATATAAATATTGTAAGATAAAAATGTGAAAATAAAGGTATAAAAGAATACTTATTAATAATACACGTACCTAAATACATAGGTACCTAGTAGTTAAATAAAAACTATACTTGTGTGAATACATACAAATTACTAATATAAAATATAATACATAAATGTACATACTTACACACTTTACTGTCCAGGCATGAGAAAAGTTTTTTTAGGTTTTCACTTCACACAGTAAAGAGAAAGGTACCTATGTACTTGAAAAATCTCTGTGGCAGTTGGACGGACACATGCGTTTTTTACGCAAGGACTCTACATAATACCGTTGTATGAACTTGTACGCTCGAAGATTGCTAAGTAAGAGTTGATCCTTACTTAATGTCATTGACCTAGAACCGTGAGAGCTATCTGACAATAGTTGTTAATTTGCGCGCGAAACAAGTTTAGTTTACGCTACAGTTACTACTACGGATGAGTCACGCGTCTGAGCAGAATTCTCAGAATCGGCTGTGATTTCACAATGTTACTCATCTCGTCTGAGACTGTAACCAGAATGTAGGTACCAATGTGCGGGGAGAGTATCTATATACAAGTTCCCCACTGCTCAATGGGTCGGATTACATGCTAACAAACATGTATGTCCACCGGGTTGACTGGAGGAAATTGCCTAAGGCCGCCTTTACAACACATTAAGTGGCATAAAGTATATTTTTATTATTATTATCCATTTATTAACACATCTACCTATGCACAATAATTTTACATACAACTATAACTAAAATATACAAAAATTATATATAAAATTATTACAAAACAAATAGAGTTTCCACCACCGCCCGGCGGGGGCGGGGCAGACCCAGGCTACCGATGATGGTCGGGTCCCAAAGAGAGAAACCTCCGGACTATTTTTATTATTTTTATCCATTTATTTCCACATTTCTTTTTATACAAATTTTACATTTTTTTTTTATTAAAACCTAAAATTAATATAAAATCAAACGGAGTTTCCACCACCGGCGGCGGGGCGAGCCCAGGCTACCGATGGTCGGGTCTCAAAGAGAGGAACCTCCGGATGATGCGTGCAGTGTCGAGCAGGGCTGCCTTCTGGATCTGGCCTTTGACCCAACCACTCAGCGAGAGCCTCTTAAGGTGGGCATCGAGGCTCTTCGCTATCAGCCCATGCGCTGATACGACTATGGGCACAACGATCGTCGAGTCGACGGGCCACATTTTGGTAACCTCGTGCTGCAGATCCAGATACTTCAGCATCTTCTCTGCTTCCTTACTGACGAGATTACCATCGTGCGGAACGGCGATATCGACGAGCGTTGCACGCCTCGCCTCCCGGTCCACTATCACAATATCAGGTCTATTCGCGAGAATAGTCCTATCTGTAATAATGGGCCGGTCCCAGTAGAGTGTGACATGACCGTTCTCGAGAACTGACGGCGGATTGTACTTATAGTAAGGCACTTCGGTACCTACAAGGTTGAACTTTAAGGCAAGTTGCTGGTGGATAATCCTGGCTACTAGGTTGTGTCTATGCAAATACTCGGTGTTGGCAAGCTGCGAACAACCGGAAATCACATGTCTGAGGGACTCGCCAGGTTGGTGGCAGGCGCGGCAGATGTCAATGGTCCCGTCCTTCATTATGTGTTTCCTATAGTTGTTCGTCTTGACAACCTCATCTTGTATTGCAAAGACAAACCGTTCGGTTTCCCCGAAGAGGTCCGCGAAGCGTAGCCAGTGCACGGAAGCAAGTTGGTCTACATCCGGTCCCGTGAGAGACCGGAAGTACCTACCGTGCAGCTCCTTGCCTTTCCATACTTCCATGCGGTCCTCGGTGCTCAGTACAACCGGCTTCCGCCAGTTCTCTTTTCCCATGCTCAACGGGGTAAGACCTTTATCGCTGGTGACGACATCGCGATGCATCTCACAAACATCAGTCTTTTCCAAAAAGTACTGACGGAGATTGCATACCTCGCGGTTGTGCAGGTTCTTGGCATTTAACATACCTCGACCCCCACACTTCCGCGGGATATACAACCTCATGCATGACCGATGATCGTGGGTGATGCATACGGGACTTCGTCATCAGCGTCCTGACCTTTCTGTCCAGCGAGTCCAATTCGGTCTGAGTCCATCTAAGAATACCGAAGGTATATACGAGCACAGGCATGACACAACCGTTATAGGCACGAATTTTATTGTTGCCTGACAAAAGGCTATTTAGCACTTTTGTAAGACGGTGAAAAAACTTTTCCTTAACTGATTGTTTCATGTCTGTATCCCGTATGTTGAGAGCCTCCGATATTCCCAGATATTTATAGGTTTCGTCTTCGGAGAGAGCTCGAACATTCATGGACTCCGACAACTGTATGCCGCCGGAGTTCACGATCACACCACGTTCCACATGGATGGTCCCACATTTTTCCAAGCCGAACTCCATTCCAATTTTTAAGTGCGTACCTGCCTGCGAGTCAGTAGGGTTCCTAGCCTAGGGGTAGGAAAAAGGGGTCGGAGCACCTGGTTTGAATTAGCTACTTACTTTAGAGCAGAGGTTCTCAAAATTATTTCGTCTACCGCCCACTTTGAGAATTAATTATTTTTAGCGCCCCCCAAAATTTTAACTATACCTTTGAATTGGCTTTTGTAGCCAAAATTCTTGGTAGTTATTTTTGAATTTAATTTTTATTTCCTCGTTCGTTGTCAATTCTATAAGATCTTCTTCAAGCTGGGATGATACTGCTGTGTTGACATTTGAAAAAGTATTCAACACCCAGTCCGGAATTTCCAATTTTAAAATGTCCTGGAATCGTTCTTTGAAATCACTGTGGAGGTTTTCCAAATGTTGGCAGTAAACAAACAAGTTGTCGTTGTTGAAGGATACTACTGATAAATTAGGAAAATCGAGAAACTCACGTCTGCCGATATTTTTCTTGTGCAAGAAAATTTAAAATCAGCCATCGCCCCCCTAAACCGCTTCAAAACCCCCCAATTTTCTAAGGGCCCTTTACCGCCCCCCTGTAGGCTTCCAGCGCCCACAAGGGGGCGTTATCGCCCACTTTGAGAAAGACTGCTTTAGTGTATG
Source organism: Nematopogon swammerdamellus (assembly GCA_946902875.1). Taxonomy (NCBI): domain Eukaryota; kingdom Metazoa; phylum Arthropoda; class Insecta; order Lepidoptera; family Adelidae; genus Nematopogon; species Nematopogon swammerdamellus. The sequence goes on from OX336337.1 coordinate 8,398,925, forward strand.
TAAATAATTCATTTTTCATTAATTAGATTCAATAATTCATCGTTTCCTCGAACAAGGAATATTCCTTTCAACCAAACTACGTAATTCGTAAAAAAAATTGTTCAAGTTTGACTGGAAAAATAATAACCATATTTTATAAGAAACATTCTGATGCCTATCTATAAGAATACTTTTCTATATCCTTACTATTCTATATACCTACTACCTATATAAGTTAATATATTGGATACACACCTTGAAATGCCCAATTACATACATATTTATATAAAATTGTCTTTGACCTTTAGTGTTTTAGCGCGTTTTTTTTTGCACACCGACATGACATGCCAAATACTACGTCGCGTCTAGGATTCGGAGAACAAAGTCCATGGGTCACTCAAGGTCACTGCATAAAACGCAACTCACTAAGTAGGCGGACAGAACAAAAACCTGAATAAGGAACTTTGCGAAGGGTTTCGTTCGTCGTAGGACAAAATGTAAAGCGTGACAATTGTAATAAATGCCTACCTGTATGGGGAAAAGAGAATATCACATTATAATAAACGTTTTCGTAATTAACACTAAATTTACACGTGGATTATGTTATATTTGCCCGCGGCTTCGCTCGCTGTAGACTCGATTTCACAGCAAATCCGATTTAAACGCAAATATGATAATAAACTGTCGTTCTCTTCCTCTCCCCCTCCCTCTCCCTCTCCCTCTCTCTCTCCCGTTCCCCCATCATAGCTCTCCCTCCTTCTATCCCTAAAAGAAAACGGGATGGTACGGAACACTCTTTACGCGAGCTCGACTCGAACTTGACCACTTTTTTTTAATTATGTTACCATGGGATTTACACTTAATTTACAGGAAAACCTAAACGAAAATCCTAAGCCTTTAGTTCTCACAGAAAGGGATGGTACGGAACCCTCTTTACGCGAGCTCGACACGAACTTGACCACTTTAAAAAAAATTATGTTACTCCGGGATATACACTACCACTATACAAAGTTTCCTCAAAATCCGTCCAGCCGTGCAGGCGTGAAAGAAAAACCAACAAACAAACAAATATACTTTCGCATTTATGATATTAATAATTAATAATATATAATATAATGTATTATTAAGTGAGATGGATTAATAATATATAATATAATGTATTATTAAGTGAGATGGATTGTATAGCGTTTACCCGCGACTTCGCTTCGCGTGACTTTTTGCTCACAGCTCAGGCGCACCGATGACCTAGCGTTACGATTAACAGTCTAAAACCATATTGAGAAGTGACAGAATGTAACAGCATATAAATCTATAAAGTGGTTCTCGAGTTATAAGGATATTCATATTATTGACGTACGGTACATGGTCGCCCCTAGAAAACTTGCTTTATTTATTAGGATTAGGATGCTCCATGAGCAACAATGATAATTTATCTTATGTTAGTTATCTGAAGGTAGGTAGCCCGTCTGATGGATGAGGCTTCCCCATAATCATAAAATAAAATCAAAGACATTAGGTAATGTTGCTTGACTAATGACGGCTAATTTAAAACAGGTTTCACGAGATTCCCTCATAGTGCACAGTGTACTTGCATTGATTCATCTAATCACCGTCTGCAACTTATATAATGCACGGCGATTATATCAATTAGTACCTAACTCATTCTCCGTGCTTCATTGCAAGGTGAATTATATTACAGAACAAGTATTGACCAAGTATTTAGGTACTTGCGAAACTTTTTAAAGTTGATGGGTCGCGTTTGAGGAAGCTTAATAAAATAATTATTACAGTTATCAATCAATACTAATAATAAAAAAAGCCGGACAAGTGCGAGTCTGACTCCGCGCACCGAGGGTTCCGTCGGCGCCGCGCGCCGCCGTGCCGTCAGCGTTGATTCTTGTGCCGATTATTAGAATGAACGTAACGAAAAGCATCCCTTAAATTAATTTGAACTTTTTTAAGTTTTCTTTACATTCGCGGGTGCGCGCACAATAACCCACGAAAGTTTCATCATAATCGGATAGAAGACGAACCAACGAACGAACATTCATTTTTATAGTTAACGCCGAGATGACAGTTCTTCGTTGTCAAATTGAAATTATTTGATTTTTTTGTGTTCCATGAATCCAATATTTCGTCACCGGCCAGTTGACGCAAAAACAACGACCAAGAAACCTGTGCTTTGGACTGCGTGATTTTAATAATTTAAAATTTAATTTAATTTTTTTTTATTATTCTCCCTGCCGCCACCGCCGCGGCCCCGCCGGTGGTATTTCAGCTTGATACCTTGACCCGTTCCTGAGAAAAAGGGTCTTGACATACAAAACAAGCAAACTTTTTTTTATGTGATGTAAGTACGAATTTACAATTTTCGGATTTTTTCCTTTATTTGTGCTATGAGACCTTGCTGCGTACCGAATTTCGTGATTCTAGGTCAACGGGAAGTACCCTGTAGGTTTTGATTTGTTTTGAGTGAATTTACGAGTATCAAAATCTGACATCAATGCCCGTATCTTTTGATTGTGTTAATTTAGAAGCTTGAGATTCCTACATCTCTAAGCGATCGTAGATGTTAATATTTTGTATTAATTTGAACTTTATACCTTGACTCGTTCCTGAGAAAAAGGGTCTTGACATACAAAAGAAGCAAACTTTTTTTTTATGTGATATAACTGCAAATTTGCAATTTTCGGATTTTTTCCTTTACTTGTGCTATGAGACCTTGCTTCGTACCTAATTTAATGATTCTAGGTGAACGGGAAGTACTCCATAGGTTTTGATTTCATTTGCCGGTAGCAAAATTTATGACATAAATGGCCGTATCTTGTCATTGCGTTGACTTAGAAACTTAATTTTTTTACACCTCCGAGGAAACATAGACATTAATATTTGGTATTAATTTCAAATTGATACGTCTACCCGTTCCTGAGAAAAAGGGTCTTGAGGGACAGACAGCCAGCCAGACGGACAACAAAGTGATCCTATAAGGGTTCCGTTTTTCCTCTTTTGAGGTACGGAACCCTAAAAATATGTATGGGATGCTCAGGTCATGGAGTAAGTTACTTTGTTTTATGGGATACTGCGTTTGTAGACTCTATGTAGGTATGATACTAAAACTAAATTGACGATTTTTAGAAATCTTTTCTGTATGTATGTATGTTCCTCCAAAACTTTTAAACCGATCATCCGAATTCGATGAAACTTAGTACAAGCACATTTTACTATACGGGACACAGGATAGTATAAATAATATTTTTATCTGGTTACGCCAAGATGTGGCTCTCATACAAACCGATTGTTCCGCGCGCCGAAATAAAGGTGCGGTAGCGGGCTTACGTACTTTCTTCTTTTTAAATATGAATTTCACGTGAGCGAAGCCGCGGGCAAAAGCTAGTTTAATCATAAAACTATGACTCTGATTTTGACGTATACTGAACGTATAGCGCAATTAAATGAACTAATTTAGATTGTGGGTTTAAATTTTGGAGAAAAATTATTAGAAAGTAAATTTTTTTTTCAATGCACATGTCAAATGAAAGGACTCGATATAAAAATAAAATATTTATTTTTTATAATTTTAAAATGCATAGTTTAAAAAGATATGAAATAAAATATTATACGAAAACCGATCATTCCGCAAACTATTTCCGAAATTACTAAGTCTAAAAAAAATAGGGAATATAGGGCCTCTCTTATAGTTTACAGGAAAACCTAAATGAAAATTATTTTAAGTCTTGAAGTTCTCACGGAAAACGGAATGGCATTGAACAATCTCCACACGAGTTCGACTCGCACTCGACCGCTTTTTATTTTACAAAGTTGTCATCGTGCTTTACGGGCAAGTCAGTGTGCCCGACACAAATTGACCAACTGTCTCCGTGTTGGCTTTATAGAGTGCATTTAACACTGACACCACCGTCCTGCCAACCACACACGGCATAACCCGTGTAAAGATGCGTTAGTTCGTGGCTTTTGTGGTTAGAGACAACCACGGCACTAAAAATATAGATCTGCACAAAATACAACGTTTGTCCGCAAAACTATTAAACCACTGAACCTTCTTTGTATATTTTTGTATAATTGAGATTAGAAGTAGAAATAATTTCTATTTCTAATCTCTAGCTCTATTATAATCTACCTATTGTAGATTATAAAATTTACCTTAATGTAAATAAATGTAGAGTTCGGAGAGAGGTTCAAAGATTGCCGGAAATAATTTGAAAAAAAAAGAAGATTATTGCCAATATTGTTTAATAAAATTTATAACGTAGAGAGGTTTTTTTTATGGAAAGCGACACGGTTGGCTACATCACCTACAACATTCGTGATGTCAGCCCATAACACCGGGTGAACTATGTGCTATGTCAGTGCTTCCCTTTATTTCATGTCGGCTACACTGAACTGGACGGAAAACGCGAACTATTTGAATAGTTGTTTCGACCGACGTTTCGCTCAGTGCGGTGGTACCAACCCGGCCGAGATAAACCCTACCACCTAGTAAGGTTAGAAGGGAAAATCACTATGAATAACGTGGATTCCGAACCACGATCAGCCTCCAACGGACGAGCGGTCACCCATCCAAGTACTGACCGCGCTCAGCGTTGCTTAAAACAAGAGTCGACCGACCGCACCGCCGAGCTACCGATGCTGACCGAGAAGGCTAACTAATTATTGAAGTGAAAACTTCTTTAGCGGTGCTTGGCACTTTTTTTAGATGGGTAAAAAATGTTAAACTCGCGTCAGAACTCGCGTCAGATCCGTAGCTTGATCGAAAAAGCGTAAGATTCAAAACTTCTTTAGCGGCGCTTGGCACTTTTTTTAGATGGGTAAAAAATGTTAAACTCGCGTCAGATCCGTAGCCTGATCGAAAAAGCGTAAGATTCGTTGAAATTATGAATGAAAGTTGATTTTTCTGAGAAATAAACTTTTTGATGTAAAATAATTATAATAGTTCTGTAGTGTTAAATTTGTTATGTAATATAAATTGTCATGTTTGTCTACGTTAGCGCAATAAATGAATAATGTATTTTACCACATAAATGATAGTACTTTTATACTGATAAATAAAACAATTCGTGCGAAATTATTCCCTAACCATTCCAAAATATTCAAAAATCCACAACTTTGATGTTTAAGTTTTCACTTCTGCCGGCACTCCCGGAGTGCAACCTTAGGCTTTTACAAATAATGTTGAGTCCTTGAAGGAAAAGTTAGCCCAATGGGGCGTATTGCAATTACATTATATACAGTTATGTAAGCAACCCTGGACTTCTAAGTGTTTATTGTATATATAGTCGAATTGCAAATGTCGTTAGGCGGGTTGGGTGATTGATATGATAACAGCTGGGAATGGAATTGTGTCGGTCGATAGCAGATGTTATCGCCTTCATTCATTGCACTGCACAAAGCAATGCATTCTCATCGCTCTGAAGTAGGCTTGTGGGTACTTTTAGAGCAGTGTTACTCAAAGTGGGGTCCGGAGAGCAAATAAGGAATCTTTACTACTTATGGGAACATTTCGCGCTCTTTATGTTTGATTTCATTGGCGTACGTACGCGAACGTCGGCTGGATTTACTTACGCTGAAGTATTCCCGAAAATTAGGATTTTGTGTGGAAGTACTTCAAAAAATAAAGTTTTCGTGTGGTTTATAAAAAAAAAACCTAAATCAAATCTTTTTTGGCCCTAACAATACTTAACAAAAAAGTACTATCGAAAATAAGTTTTTATGTGGCTATAAAAAGAACCCAAACCTATTTTTAATATGCTAATAATACATAATAAATAATACAAAACAAAATAAAAAGAATTCGCAAAAGTGAGATTCGAACCCACGTCACTGGATTGACAAGCAAAACATATACCATTGAGCCATGAAACCTTACGTTTGGTATGCGAATTTCGCCATCAGTTTAATCACAACCAATCAGACGGCACGGTATGCCGCCGCCGTTCGCCAATGAAATCAAAGCGAGTAAGGGCGCGAAATGCTCCCATAGCGAATTTTATCTATATGCGTCCGGGGAACCCCTTGTGGTCTCGAGACCATTCGCGAACATTAAGATAAAAAAAAAATTGGTCAAGTGCGAGTTTTGCTCACGCACGGAGGATTCCGTAGATCCGCTATACCCTACCTGTCAAAAACTATATCCGTCTTTCTTTGGTCTGTCTGCAATGCATAGTACCTGTGGCGCTATCTATTATTTAGTAAAGTGAATATGCACTAATCGATTCTTAGCCAGTTTCTTGTATGGCGACCGCACTTAATTTTTAACATTTTGCTTTTTCTATTATTTGTTGGCATATCCGCAATCAGAACACATATTTTGTGAAAATTTCAACCGGCTACTTACCTATTAGGTTTCAAAAGATACAGCCCTAGGACGGACGAACGACGTTTTGTATCTAATAGGCTTCCGTATGGATAGGAAACCTTATAAGATAAGGAGTATATTATGTGTTACAATATACACATTTATAAATAAACTGTAATCATGGGGCAGTGAACTGACTACGCGGTGTCCGTAGTACTTCATAAAAACCAATCTGCCTCCAATGAACAAATGGTTCATATGGTGGTCCACATAAGGTAAAACTTTGAGAAGCACTGCCTTAGAGAGATTACAGATTGACTAATTTGTGCGATGAAAGTCCGCCGGGATGCTTTGGTCGTTTGTTTATCTTATGAAGTAGCATTTCGTCGATAGGTATCTTAGTGTTACTTCGTATATATGTGCGTTGTCCGTCTGTGCGTTGCCCTGTACACTGTACCTACACTCGCGAGCGGGGACATGGGATCATGGCGATGTCTGGATGATCTTAGAACAAAAATATATGTATGTATATATATTTTTGTTCTAAGATCATCCTCTATCCCGATCCACACGCTCTATCCCGACAATCAGGGTAAGCAGAGTAATTGGTGTTTTGCTGCAAGAATTCCGGAAAATTACAGCACAGCACCGACCACCACATTTAGCAAAGTAATGACTTAATGAGGCTTCGACCTCGGGCACAGCCAAAAAGTTCGGAAGCAATAAAAAAAATCGGACAAGATAACTGCCAAGAATACCCACCGCTGCACGATGATGGATGGCTAGCCTGTCGCCCTTTAGCACGTCATCTTGTCCTTATCCCTTAGTCGCCTTTTAGGACATGCACGGGGAGAGATGCAATGGGGCTATTCTTTTTTAAGTACCGACACCACACGGAATAAAAATATATTTCACATGTAGGTATTCCTAAAAGTGGAACGATTTACATATATACAAGTATAGTATATTATGTAACATGAAAACTGAAGAGTAAATACGAGCACGCGACTATTCGTGCGAAAACACGATATGGGAAGTGTGAACAGGGGAAGCTAGTTGTAGAGAAGTTGGTATTGGTAAAATTATGTTAATAATCGCGTCGTCGTCGTCGTCGCGTCGTCGCGTCGTGTTTCTTGCCACACTCGCTGACGTATAAATAATAATAATTACCGTATCGGTACCTTATAGCTACCTGTGTGTGTACGTTATGTTTACACTTACAATTATTACATACATAGGTTGGCTAGGCTTGCCAGATCTGATGTTAGCCTTCCCGGGACATATCTACTGCCTGCATTCCGTCACAAATAAGGTGAAAAAATATTTATATAATAATTTTCTGTTATAATTTTTATGGCGAACTTTTAGAGTGGTTTTTTTATAGTAAACAACTTTAGTAAGCAACACTACACTAAAATGAAAGTAGAATCTTCCTTTACATTAATTATTCATATTTCTTGTGAGTTGCTAATTTGAGTAATTTATCAGCATCTGGACTTCTGTTCGCCGGCTTATTTGCGCGACGACAAGTCGTGTGTACAAACATATTTTTCTTCCCGGGACAAATTGCACTCTCCGGGACAAAATGATCCTTCGCCCGGGACACGGGACGGGGCCTGGCCCGGGACAATTCCGGAAATCCCGGGCACCTGGCAACCCTAAGGTTAGCACGTGCCTGCTTAGTTCTAACTTTTGTCTAATCTTTTATTATTTTATCTCACCTTGGTTCGAAGCGAACATCGATTTTCCTTATTTTGATTACTTAGCGATTTGTTTGTTGTCACCGGGGCATACGCAAATCGTTTCCCGGCCTTGTTTACTTTGGTGATATTATGTGGAATAAAAAATTCACAGAATTGTTTTTGCACGTGGAAACATACGGTACCCGGCGGCGGCGGCAGTAACTTTTTTTTATACAGGTTGTTTCAGGGTAGGGTTTCGTAACTTCAGGGTTCGAAAGTGGTTCACATTTGAAGACGAAAAGCTCTGAAACGTTTTCCCAGATTCGGTCATTTTATATTTTATAGTACTTTTTGGTGAAAATCGTTTAATCGAGATTTGGTGGACGGTTAAATAAAAATAAAATGACTAACTTACATACTTAAATAGTAGAATTGAACTGCATGTAGGTAAATTCCAAACACTTATGTAAATTTGAATGAAATCAAAAGAAAAAGTGGACTGGACTAAGTCATTGCACTCCCTAGACCTAAACAGCACTTTTGCCAAATATCCCCAAACTCACTGTCCATCGAGTTATTATTTCAATTTTCAATTTTTGTATGAAAAAAAAAATACGGAATTTTGATTTGAGTGATAAGGATTTTTTTCTTCTAATAAAGAGTACTTTCTATTCCTGAAGTTTCTCAAGCCTATCCTGAAACACACTGTATAGAAAGCGCAACATGTGGCGCCGGCCACCCATAAGGTGTCTAACGGCGCCCATGTGGGCATTCGGTCGTACGCGGAGGTTGCGAATGCCATGCCGGCCTGACAGGTGCCCATTCACGCCTCTCTTGAAGGACCCGAGACTGTATACGTATCGAGCTTTAAAAAAAGAGACAATCCGGCTACAATAATTACATTACATACAATAAACTGTCAGATAGATAGATAGAAAATTCTTTATTGCTCCAGTAAACATTAAACAGTAACAAATACATTGAAAAATTTACATAAGGTGCAAAGGCGGACTTATCCCTTACAGAGATTTCTTACAGTCAACCTTTGGATGTTTGAGATTCGATAATATAGTGGAATGTAAGTAGGTAGTAGCAAAAGAGTTGCGTGACAATTGGAGATAAAAATAATAATAAGAATACTTATTGATACATACATATAAGTACATGCTAGTAAAATATAAGCCATACATGTTTAATACACATAAATTACTAAATATATAGAATATTATATACAAATAAATATACATACATACATACTTGTCCATCCAGGTAAGTATGAAACAAAAGTGGTTTTTGTTTTTTAGGTTTTTACTTCACATTGACGGAGGTAATACAGTTTTAGGTGTTTTTTGAATAAGGGAAGCGATTTACAAAGTCGGATAAAGTGTGGTAGTGAATTCCACAGTCGAGCTGCGTGAACAGAAAATGAGTTGGTAGGTATAAAAACCAGTTTTATGAGAGGAGATAGCTAAAATATTGTCATGACTAGACCGAAGTGGGACACCGTGAGAAGATAGGTTCTGAAAACGGGAAGATAGATACTCGGGAGCAGAGGAACTGTCGTCTCTGTCGCACGAACTCGCACGTCTCTGTGCGACAGAGACGACACTCTACAACCGGATTGTCTCTTTCTAAAGCTCGATGTTCATAACTTACTGCCGGGTACACTGTACTTACTTAATTATTCCGCGCATACCTAATCAATTAACAGGCACACGAGTGTGAGTGACTTCAGCGAGCTGTGACCTTTGACCGCAACCTGGTTGTGTATTTTGATGGTGCCAGTCAGATGCCCTAAATACATTTCACGCACGCCATAAGCAAATGAGTCCCGCCTACACCTCGCTAGTCATACGAATAATAAAACCACGAAAACTCGCGAGTGTGCAAAAATATTCAAAACTAGCTCTTGCCCGCGACTTCGCTCTCGTGAAATTCGTATTTATAAAAAGAAGAAAGTAAGTAAGCTCGCTAATTCGGTTTGTATGAGAGCCACATCTCAGCGTAACCGAAACTGAATTTTATTTAGCCTATCCTGTGTCTCGTATATTTAAATGTGCTTTTACTAAGTTTCATCGAATTCGGTTGATCGGTTTAAGATTTATGGAGAAGCATACATACATACATACAGAAAAGATTTCAAAAAATCATCAATTTAGTATTAGTATCATACATAGAGTCTACAGACGTTGTATCTCATAAAAGAAAGTAACTTACTCCAACAGTTAAGACCATCCCTTACATATTTATTATTAGTATTGATGATTGGTGATTGATGATGTGACCGCGCCCTCTGTTAGTTTACAATCTGCGTGTAATGCCATTAAAACTGTCAGGTTTCTCAGCCTCGGTAGCTCCGAGAGTAGCTCAGTGGTGCGATTGGTCGACTGTCGTTCGTCATCATAAGCACACCTGGGTGCGGTCAGAACTTGGATGGGTGCTGGTAGACATCTGATGCCACATGTCCCGCATTGCTTCAAACATTATAATTTAAACATACATACACACCATAAGCTGTATCCCGACAATTGGGGCAAGCAGAGTAATCGGTGTTGTGCTGCAAGTACTCTCGTAAATTATGATAATAGCACAACACCGACCACCACGTTTAGCAAAGTATTAGGACAAGATAACTATCAAGCAGCAAGTAAGGCACGAACACCCACATGCTGCATGACTCGGTGGAAGGACCGTGCCAAGGTGAGAGGTGGCTAACGTGTTGCCCTTTAGCACGGCATCTCGGCCTTATCCCTTAGTCGCCTTTTACGACCAGCACGTTATTTAAATAATTATTAGATATAATTCAAACTTCCAAATAAAATTTTCTCCTACGTCTATACGGTTTTAGAGCATATCCCGATTTATGTATGAAGATTATTTATTTGATAGATTACAAAAAAAAAAAAAATACTCACAGTCTCCGGCAGGAAGTTATGAACATCGAGTTTTAGAAAGAGATAATCCGGTTGTAGAGCGTCGTCCCTGTCGGACAGAGACGTGCAAGTTCGTGCGACAGAGGTACTGTTACTTCAGTGTACTTATGTCCAAATAAAAAACTAAAAAATATTTATTCAATAATCAAATTAAATCAAAAATATGCTAAAACTATAAAGATTGACGGAAAAACAATGTTAATAATTGACCTAAAAACAAAAAAACAAAATTACATTATCTTCAGTGAAGTAGTATACATAAATGTATGAGTTATATGATACTACGGATAGTCCGTTTATGTCAGAACGGGATGAAGTTCTCACAAACGCGTCTCTAAGCATTTGAAGTGGAAATTTATAGGTGTTTTTGTAAAGAAAAAACCCTCCCACGCAAACTAGAAATAAATTCATTCATCCAATGCTGGACTATCTTCCTATCCTATGCATAGCAGTGACGCATTGCAGCAAAAATTAACACCTCGTGGAGGCATCTCATTTGTTTAATTGACACTCTAACGTCGGCTGTACACGAACGGCGATGTTTTAGTTTCATCTCATTTCAATTCATCTAATTAGAGTGAAACAAATGATAAATGTTGGCACTTACTCGAAGCAGTCCGAACGTTGCGTGATATGATAAATTATGGTGGCATGAGATGAGAGCATTTTCATTCTGATCTTGTAGGCACTGTCATCTAACTAACTAAAGCACCACACGCGGTTATATCTTTGGGACTTATTCAAATAAAATTGTCATACTGGATCCGTCGTCGTTGGCTACTCAAGTTATTTGTGAAGTGTTAGTACATGAGATGTGTGAGTGAGAGTGCCAGTAGAACAATTGTTTGTTTTCTTCTCCTATTCAAAGGACTTTAGCCGCCTAACGACTATGCTAGTTCCGCCATACATACATTATTTTTTTTTTCTATAACATCTCTAACCTCGTGAGGGCTATGGATGCTTGCGCTACAGTTCCTTTTCCAACCGGAATCCGAAAACGAGAGTTGAGCTGACTTCTTTTTCCAAATTATCGTTTATATTAATACTATGAATCATAATTAACACTAATCTTCATATTCTATATTATGATAATTGGATTGCCTCTGAAATTATTCACAAATAATGCTCTTACGTTAACCACTTATTTCACAACATAGTGAAACAAATCCCGTTGAAAAGACGTTCGGATCAGTCCGTTGATAATTTCTTTTCCTTGTCATCAATTTGTTAGAACGTTGCTAGTGTCCTAATATTTATTCTCTTGAAGAAAGTAGGTCACTAAGGCAGAGGCCTAAGACCGAGCCGCGTTCACGTACATTTATGACATTTCTCTCGAAGAAAGTAAGTCAGCAAAGGCGAGGCCGAAGGCCGAGCTGCGTTCGGGAGTCTAAAATGTTCGAGAAAATGTTTTTCTAAATAGGTACTGAGCGTTTGCAGTGCCTGGAACTTTTTATTATGGACAACCATCACGGGTGTCGGCAAAAGTCCAAAGAAGATCTGACACACCCAATAACACCACTCCTGCGAAATCACGAGGCGCCATGCCATCTATAAGGCACGTTGAAAATCCCCACTTATTTATTACACACACTCACCGGAACACCGTTCCATATTTTCGCCGTACGACACAGGAACGATTTCGAAAAGTTATACGTTCTGAGAAAGGTGGTGTCAACAACATATGGATGTTTCGAGCGAGTCCGAAAGAGGGATGAGGGAAGCCAGTTCATCTCAGTATCGGCAATGGTAGTACCTATAAAACATGCTAAGGGAACCGATTATTCGCCTGTGGTGCAATTATTGAAGTCTCTCCGTGAGCTTGGGATCACCAATTAGGCGGATGGCGTGGCGCTGGATAGAGTCCAAGGACGCCGACAATAAAGTGGGCATTCTTCCCACAGATGACTGCAGTACCCACTCCACTCCGATATTTGCCATGCCGGGAATAACTTCGTTGTTTTCTTAGAAAACTTGTAAGAAACTGAAACTGATGACTGAACGGTTTTATTCGTCCTTTGACTTATTTACTAATGTTACCTAGATCTTTCGAAGAATTTCCCATTTTACGAGTTACTTCTTAGATATCTAATACGGAGAATTTTGCCGTATATTAATTAACGATTACTAGGCTCTGATAGGATAACTCTACTTCCAGTTAGTTGAAAGCAACATCGGAAAACTCAAAGTAAATGGTGTTATTTATTTCACTGGAAATGCTCGTAAAATAATATACACAGACATTGCTCAGAATCACCAGAATTGAGATCAAGAAAAACATTGTACTGTACAAGCTCGCTCCGGTCATATATAATTCGGTGCTCCGGTGGAGCAGACACATATTGAATTTTCGATACAAAATGATCGGTCGAGTGGCTATTTGTTTGTGGCCCCGGAGCCAGGTGTGAATTTTGTCGGGATGTGAGACGAGACAAGACCGGAGTTTCCCAGTTACATTGTTGGGAGCATAGTGTGCATAAACATACATCTGAAATCGCGTAACTTTGTTATTTTTGGGATTCATAGATGGTCAATGGAGGTCTCTGCGCCTCTGACGTCAGAGGATGTTTATAATTACTGTTGTTGTTCATAGTTCTAAGTAAATTTGTAACCAGAACCACATCCTTTACCAACATAAAGTATACATTAATTATATAAATAATTAGTTTTTAGTTCATTCTCTAATATAATTCGCACATATAACATGAGCAATATTACCATGTGAGCAATACCATCTTAAAACACCAGAATAAGAAGAAAATATGCTCGCAGAAATACAAATATATTTTCCTTTTGTGTTTTATTTTCCGTAGTCTCGTCTGGCACGTGGATGAGACATCTGACTTTTACAATATCTCCATTGTTCTGAAAAATAACTTTTCCTTGAGTAGTATTTTCATTAAAACCTCTAAAATATGCGACAACCGTAACTTTTGCCTGTAATGGTTTGTCTCCAGCTGCGTTTGCTATGATTCTTACATAAGTGGTGTTACTGTTACTTTTTTGACATTTCACATTCCACGCCACCGATCAACTCCTTCTTTCCTCGGAACCTAGATCATCATCAACGTCAGCCTGTATTAATCAGTAGACATCGTTCTTCATGCATGACTTCGCCACGCAGTTTTATCGACGCTGCCGATACTGCTACTGCGAAACAAAATGTCAGATCGTCTGTCATATGCCCATTAGGTATCAACTATCAAGAGTCGTCATTGTGCCATAGAGTTAGGGGAATATGCATTGTGGGTAAGCACCTTAATGTCGTAGGATCGACGACGGGGGAGGAGAAAGAATACGAGAGACAATTTTGTTTACCTGGTAACAATCCAACAGTTCACGGAACGTAAATATTTAACGAGCGAGTTGTAAACTTTAGCGTCAGACAGAGCGGGTTAATAGACGGTGTAAAATAAGCCCCAAGGTCAATGGCGTGGCGCCTGTCTCGTCTCGCGGCTATATGCAACTAGAGTGAAAGTCGGCCGAGGTAGCCACCAGGCGCTTCTAAAAGTGCTGTTAATGTTATAGTATGCTTTGGAACTTTGAATGTTTAGCGATGCCCAGTTATCTTATTGTTATTGTTAGCTATCTTATTTCTTGCTGTTTTTTTTATGTAAACCAGCATGGGTAGCTGTGCCAAGAGACCAATGGTGCAGTCGACAGAGCCAAAATCACCTCTCCTCGCGAAACCACGCTCAGTTAGGTGCCATGCCAGCAGATTTGCGGACATATTGCTACGTTGTCTAGCCCGTTAATATGACGCTTGAAGATACCCAGGTTAAAGGATTCAGGAAATACACTCGCCGGAAGACAGTTCCACACTCTAGCGGTGCGACAAAGAAACGATTTAGAGAACAGATGGGTTCTCAAAAGCCTAATGTCAACAACAAAAGCGTGCTGAGTCTCTCTGCGACGAGTCATGCGGAGATAGGACGGGTGGCAGGGAATAAGGGATGCTAGTTCCACAGAGCAGCGTCCGTGATAGTATCTGTAAAACAGACTAAGCGAACTGCTGTATAGTGCTCCTCAGCTCTCTCACACTAATAGGTATAATATTTCTTCAAAAAATCATTCGCATGATTATGATAGCATTGACATAACCCACATGATCATAATATAGAAGAAAGAATACCAAACTGCCATTGAATGAATACAAGCTAATGATAATGGTAACTATTACCTCATCTGTGCCTTTAACTGACCCACCACCACCACCAGCGTGACCGGACAAACTACACTTATCCAATGAACAAATTGTCTTCGGTACATCACCGAGCTATATGTCATAATAATAAAATAGCTCAGTGGCGGAGGTATACCATACCAGTCTATACTTACTGATACACTTACGATGGATACGATACGGAATCTGATTTCCGGATCGGTACCGACCGATCGCCTGTTCTTTGACTAGTCTGAAATCCTAAATTTTAACACGAGACAAAGGTATGTTTAATAGAGTCTTCCTTCTCTAACCCACAAACTAGAGTATCAAGTGAACGCTTTAATGGCGCTAAATGATACGTGGGTACGTTGAATATTAAATACATACCAAGCATTCTCGCGCCGCTTGTGGGTGTGTACCGACTGCGTAAGTGCGCGGTAGGTAGCGAGACGACAGCCGCGCATGTGGTGTTTGTTACTGATTTAGAGATGACTCCAGGCCAGTTTGCTTGAATGAATTGTGTCTGTTCAAAAGATGTGATGTCAGTAACCTTGTCTGCAGTCGTACCTTGTTCGTTTGTTGCTAGACTGCTAGTTGCTTAGTGAATCTCTACCACGTCGTAGTAGATCTCGAAATTTGTAATGCATTTTTTTTTTATGTAATCCGGTATGGGTGGTTGAGTCGGAGGGGCCAAAGCACATGCTCAGCCAATATCACCTCCGATAAGGTAGGTGCCATACCGGAGACTTCCCTCCTGGATTGCTGGCTATACTGGACTAGAGGAGAACACAACCGAGGCTGCTATCCGGCCGTCTTACATCCAGTATCCAGTATCCAGATTCCGGTTCCATGGGTACACCCCGACCGGATTCGAACCTCGGACCTCTCGCATGAGAAGCCGACGCCCAAAAACTCGGCCACCCGACGCAGAGGTGACGCGCGGGCCCGCGGACATTGCCCGCAAAATTCCATACCCGGCATTTAAAAGTGCGGTCCTAATAGGACCGCGCGGACTGTGACCGCACTGCAGTGATTCTTTGGGCGTCTTTCCACTCGCCGGCACGGGGCCGGCACGGCACCGGCCCGGCGCCGGCGGCGCCGGGGCTCCGGTTTTCCACTGGGCCGGTGCCGGTGCCGGTCTGCGATCGTTTTTTTTGGCAGTACTGATACAGACGTTCACGTTTAGACACGTAAAAATGGCATCGTCAAGTCGTCGTATTTATTTGTTATATCTCTTACATTTAAGACGAAAATATCAACGCAGAGAAGTCAAATTTTGGATTGATCCAATCTTAAAAGTAAGATACTTAGGCCCAATTGCGCCAACACGAATTTAGAGTTAAGTAGCGAGTCATGGATTTAAACGCGGTTCCCACAGTCAACGGGTACTAGCTTAACGAGTTAAACTGATTTATATCGTTAAATTCGTGTTGGCGCAATTGGCCCTTAGAAGGAACAATATTATAACCTATTTGAAAAGTGCGAGCCGCGAGCGAGTCTCGTCGAGCGCCGAGCATCCCTCCCTCCTGCCCGCGCCAGGCACACGCATACACACGCACACGACTAACGTACACAATACACATGCAGTTTTGCCGGCCGGCATCGAGCGGGAAGCTTGCTGTCCCGGCGGCGGCGCCGCGCCGGTGGGAGTCATCGCCGTGCCGTCGCCGGCGCCGGTAAGTCGAAAGACATGCCATATATATTTCATACATTTTTGCTTCCCCGGCAGCCGGGCCAGTGCCGGTGCCGGCGCCGTGCCGGTGCCGGTGCCGGCGAGTGGAAAGACGCCCATCGGGTTCGGTTCGATTCCAGTACGGACGCCGGAAGTTGTTTGTTATATCTTTGTTATATCTATCGATCACACGCTTTTCAAAGTTCTAATACGAAGGATCGCAATTTATGAAAACTACTACGCGCTACGCCTTTGGCGTTCTAGGCGCCTTAATAAGTATTTTAATTTAATTTCATTTCAGTATTAAAAGTAATAATCTTGAAAAAAAAAATTACGAAGAAAAATTACACCTACGTTTACTAAGGCCCACTTGCACCAACACGAATTTAAGATATAAACCAGTTTAACTCGTTAAGCTAGCACCCGTTGACTGTGGGAACCGCGTTTAAATCCATAACTCGCTACTTAACTCTAAACTCGTGTTGGTGCAAGTGGGCCTAAAGAGCCAAACTACTATACCTACTATCCAACCAACAGCTATTTACTAGCACCGTAGAAGTCAGTTTTGGAGCCCCCAGCCGATTCTGTTGTATTTGCATGTATAGGGAAAACCACAGGGAAATGTCACTGTTTAGAAATTGTAAGTAATGGACGGTTGCTATGATTTAATTTCAAACGACAAAACATCCAATTTGCCCAGAAATTGTGTCAAAGCAAATGTATCAGTTACCTCGTATTATCAACATTAGGTATAGATATTACAAGGAAAACAATGTTATTAACATCCCTTCTTATCATTGTCTAGTACCTATTTGTGTGGAAAACGCATCAGAATTTTGTAATAATTGTGGCGTTATTGGCTGCTTTATTTGAAGAAAGATTTTTTACAAAGTTTTTGAAGTGAAAACTTCTTTAGCGGCGCTTGGCACTTTTTTTGGATGGGTAAAAAATGTTAAACTCGCGTCAGAACTCGCGTCAGATCCGTAGCCTGATCGAAAAAGCGTAAGATTCGAAACTTCTTTAGCGGCGCACTATGGATCGAGAATCGGCCTCCATAGTATTAGGAGATTTTTTTTGCAAACTTGATTTTTTTTTTAAAACTGTTTTTGTTATATTTAGGGTTACATAAGATAATACCAAATATATAGTTGTAGTGATATCAGTCAAGTAGATATTTTATTAAAAATACTTGAAGTTTTCAGTTGTATGGGACGGAGAATGTTTAGTCGATTTTTTCAAAAGTCTTTCGAGGTGTCGCAGATCTTTAAATACATCATGAAGTAGACCACGAGTGTAATAAGACCACATAAAAACTGTAACCCAATTCGACCTGGTATAGAAAATATCTAAGTCCGAATTTATAAATTTTCGTCTATTTTCTTTATACATTATTTATGGTTTAACTTTACAATTAATTACATTTTCTTGTGTTTTGTGATTGCCAAGTGTGTAAGTTATACTAATTTGTACATTATGTAACAACTGTACCTACCACTGTGGTCGAAAATACTCTCCAATATTTATAGCGTTTTAAATGTTTATTTGGTATTCATAATTGATTTGAGGACACATTAAATAAACAAATATGTGAAGACGCGTAGCTTGACAGTACGTATGTATGTTAGGTTCAAATATATAAAGTATATATATATTTTTTTTATATTTTAAAATTTGCAATGTATGGGACGGAAAACATTATATTTATTTTGCCGGACTACAAAGATGTGTCAAACTCTTATTAGCAAGGTTGTGTAGCACAACATAAAAATAAACACACTCAGTAAAAAAAATGTTAGAAAGGTGCAGTCTTCCAAGTATCAACAGGTCAAAGTATAGCATTTTTTACCTTTTTTCTTTAACAGTAATTTTTGGTTACATTATGATTGTACAATTATTAAGCAGGTATGCAAATATGTGAGGCATATAATTCTATATCAGATATGTACACACCATTCCGATTAACAGTGTAAAAAATTGCAATATTTTTATTTAATAAAACTGAAAACATCATAGTACATTATTCGAAACTGTTAAGAACTAACAAAGTCTTAACAGTAACGTGATGTTGAACGTGGCGGAAAAGAGGCTGTACAAAAAAAATCGTGAACAGTTGCACTTTCTCAAGATGTTAAAAAATTTTCTATTCAAAATTATTCAAGGTTAAATACAAGGTTGAATAAAAACAGATCAAATTAATAAACCGAACTTATAAATAAAAGATTCACCAAAATTAATTTTATAAAAAAAATGTTTTATATAAATTTGAGCCGGTATAGAAAATATCTAAGTCCGAATTTGTAGATTTTTGTTTTCTTTCCTTTAAATATAATTTACAGTTTTAGAATAGAACATAAATACAAGGCTTTGCAGCTCATTCATTATGACGACGCATTAGATACTAATTATCATTCGGTAAGACGAAAACATTCCCACATCCCTGTTTGTGAAACCCCACTATATTTGTAAAAACCGGTTTAGTACATCAGGTGGTGTCCTTTGGTCGCGAATTTACTTGAAAACTAGGTACATTTTCGGTTCGAACTCTAACATTTTACAAAATGAAAGAGTTTAAATCAAATCTGAAACTTCTTGTTTTCTTAAAAAACGAGCAAGGCCGAATAATGTACTATAATGTTTTCAGTTTTATTAAATAAAAATATTGCTATTTTTTTACACTGTTAATCGGAATGGTCTGTACATATCTGATATAGAATTATATGCCTCACATATTTGCATACCTACTTAATAATTGTACAATCATAATGTAACCAAAAATTACTGTTAAAGAAAAAAGGTAAAAAATGCTATACTTTGACCTGTCGATACTCGGAAGGCTGCAACTTTCTAAATTTTTTTTAACTTATTGTGTTTATTTTTATGTTGTGCTACACAACCTTGCTAATATGAGCTTGACACATCTTTGTAGTCCGGCAAAATAAATATAATGTTCTCCGTCCCATACATTGCAAATTTTAAAATATAAAAAATATATACACGGTGTTAACTTTAATGGGCGACATTCCCGAAAGGGGGTTATTCTGGGTCACATACTGATGCCGAAAAAGGGGGTAAGGTTTTTTTTTGAGCTTTGGTTTTAAAATTTTCAATTTCTATATTTGGTATAAAAACATGGTATTTCGTCACGAGTCAGTAAGCCTGGAGGCGCTATACATAGGAGGACAGGGGTAGCCGCGCGTCGGCGCACACGCGCCAGCGCGTCAGTCTAGCGCCGGCGACCGATCTTAGTCTCCGTCCGCCGCTCAGGTGGAGCGAACGTGCGCGTCTGTCACAAAATGCCTCATTGTGCAGTGCTTTGGTGCAAAAAGTCGTCGAAAAATTCAAACTTGAACACAGATGGAGTCACCTTTCACGAGTAAGTACTTTCATTCAATTTGATAGCATTTTTCGCTTGCATTTCAGTAACAAACATCGGCGTAAATATGTATGGAGAGCTCTTTTCTGCTTACCCACCATAGGTCGACTATCGTGTTGGATGCAGTTAGCTCTTGTAATTTTTTTTGTTTATTGATAAATATGTATGTTAAATGTATACAGATATTTCATGCATTCTGCCTTATTGCCAAAGGACATTTCTTCTAGTCAACCTCAGCAGGTTTCCTCGTTCAATATTCGTTTATCGCGCTTTTTTCATTCAACCAGTACCTACCGGTTTTTACTTTTGAGCGACTCTAAAGGAATTAATTTCTTTAGGTCATGCGTCTACCGGGAATTAGTCTTGTTATGCTTAGCATTAACAAAATTAATTCATAATGAATACCCCGTTAGCATTTAGCACTGCTAAGCGCCCTGATGAATAAAAATTAATGCTAAATGCTAAGCAATAATCACATTTAATTTTAATTAGCATTGCTGTTTCGTTCGTAAAACTTTGTTGGTTCGTTTGTTTTGGAACGCACAAAGCAATGAAGTATGTGCTATTTATCTGTGGTACTGCTAAATGCTAAATGCTATATAGCGCCTGCGCTCCGCTGCTAGCTAGCTAGCTAGCATCTAAATGCGAAATGCGATGCGATCATGCGAGTGAGGGGTCGGAATTATCATCTGTCACGTGATCATTAGTTTTGGTCATATCTACAGAACCACTGGACTTAGACCCATCGTGTTGGTACTCAATCTGAACGTCTCGATGAGATCTATCCATCTGTCACATTAACTATTGTTTTGGTCATAACTCGAGAACCACTGGTGCTAGACCCATCGTGTTGGTACTCAAACTTCAGGTCTCGGTGAGATCTATCCATCTGTCACATGAACTTTTGTTTTGGTCATAACTCGAGAACCACTGGTGCTAGATCCATCGTGTTGGTACTCAAACTTTAGGTCTCGGTGAGATCTATCCATCTGTCACATGAACTTTTGTTTTGGTCATAACTCGAGAACCACTGGTGCTAGACCCATCGTGTTGGTACTCAAACTTCAGGTCTCGGTGAGATCTATCCATCTGTCACATGAACTTTTGTTTTGGTCATAACTCGAGAACCACTGGTGCTAGACCCATCGTGTTGGTACTCAAACTTTAGGTCTCGGTGAGATCTATCCATCTGTTGCGCGACCATCTCTCGAGACACATGTTAGTTCTTTAGTTCTTTAGTTCAACAATAACAATGTAAATGTCAACAATGTAAACAGTAACAATGTAAATGTCGTAAATTGTGCTTTTAAATTTAATTCAATTGTTCAAAAGTTACCAAATGAAAATTTTAATATAGATACCGATCTATAAATAAATAATTAAGTAAATTATTGTTCTGTTTCAAATATATGTTTCTATTACAGACTACACAGCCTTTCATTTGTTATTTTATTAACCCTTATATAACGAATTCACACCGTCAAACTGACAGAGAGACGCATGGCACATTTTATAAGGCTCTAGCTGCATGGCTGGTTAGTTTGTTAAAAAAGGCAAAGCCTGGAAAACCTCATTTTACCCTAAAATAATTAAATATCCAGGTGGGTATGGCTGGTTAGTTTGTTAAAAAAGGCAAAGCCTGGAAAACCTCATTTTACCGTAAAAAAATTAAATATCGAGGTGGGTACTCATAAATTTTTTATGGTAGGGTAGATTTTCGCGAATTTTTCGCGAAGTCATATTGCAATATAATTTGTCATATCGTTGGCTAAGTAATTAGCAAATAGTTGTTAATAATATAATTTTTTTTTTTTTGGTTACAAAACTTTTCGACTTTCTAACATAATTTTTTTAATTTTGGAAAATTCCAATAACAAATACTCCAATAAGATAATACCAAAATAATACCAATGTACGAGGTCTTACATATCATTGTTTTGGAAATTTGATGTAGATTTATAATAAAGTATCCGAGGTATCTCAGAACTTAGAACTATTATCGTGTTTATGCGAAAATCTGCAAATTCGCAAAATTGTGAAAGGGGCGTTGCCTTTGTTCATTTAAGAGAAAGTTATATTATTCCCTTGATGTAAAGAAGGGTTAAATATTGTTAAATCCGTTTCATCTTTTCATCGCGAATCGACACAATGAGCGACTTATTGTATGAATCCCGTTCAAACGTATGGAAGACTGGCGTCACGTGGCTACCTACTCGCTCGGCCAATCACGGCGTTCCATGCGCCGCTCCCGCCTCAGACTTCACACCCCTTTGGCGGCTACCTCGGTTCTCATACAAACGATGCCGTATTTCGTATCCAGGCTTACTGACTCGTGTATTTCGTAATAGGAATCGCACTGCATTACCAAAAAAATCGAAAGTTGGGTAATTTTTCAAATAAACCAAAAAATTCACATTCATATCGACACGATACAACAGCTAGCGCGCGACACGTTGTCAGTCAGCTGGGTACACAGTTACACACGGTCACAGGCGCGCGGCGGCGCTCGCTACACCATTCCAAAGAGAAATTGTCGTTGAGGTAAAATTATTAATAAAATATGCAAATTTTTTTTAACTATTTTACATTTTATTTTTAAGTACCACAAAATAATCAGTATACGAAATGGTTTATTATTCAGTAATAAAATTGAAATGTCGCGCAAAAAGTTAACACCGTGTATATATACTTTATATATTTGAACCTAACATACATACGTACTGTTAAGCTACGCGTCTTCACATATTTGTTTATTTAATATGTCCTCAAACCAATTATGAATAACGAATCTCACTATAATATCATAAATGTGAAAGTATATTTGTTTGTTTGTTTGTTTGTTTGTTTGTTCCTCTTTCACGCCTGAACGGCTGGACGGATTTTGACGAAACTTTGTATAGTGGTAGTGTATATCCCGGTGTAACATAATTTTGAAAAAAAGTTGTCAAGTTCGAGACGAGCTCGCGTAAAGAGGGTTCCGTACGATCCCGATTTCTGTGAGAACTAAAAGACTTAGGATTTTCGTTTAGGTTATCCTGTAAATTAAGTGTATATCCCATGGTAACATAATTTTGAAAAAAGTGGTCAAGTTCGAGTCAACCTCGCATAAAGAGGGTTCCGTACCATTCCGTTTTGTGTGAGAACTAGGAGGCTTAGGATTTTCGTTTAGGTTTTCCTGTAAATTAGGTGTATATCCTATGGTAACATAATAAAAAAAGTTGTCAAGGTCGAGTCGACCTTGCGTAAAGAGGGTTCAGTACCATCCTGTTTTCTATGAGAACTTGAAGGCTTAGGATTTTCGTTTAGGTTTTCCTGTAAATGAAGTGTATATCCCATGGTAACATAATTTAAAAAGAAAGTA
The DNA here is from genome assembly GCA_946902875.1 of Nematopogon swammerdamellus. NCBI lineage: Eukaryota > Metazoa > Arthropoda > Insecta > Lepidoptera > Adelidae > Nematopogon > Nematopogon swammerdamellus. The sequence goes on from OX336337.1 coordinate 8,422,400, forward strand.
TTCAAATTCGAGTCGAGCTCGCGTAAAGAGGGTTCCGTACCATCCCGTCCCGTTTTCTGTGAGAACTAGAAGACTTAGGATTTTCGATTAGGGAGAGAGGAGCGAGGGTGAGCTATGAACGGTGAACGAAGGGGGGAAGGGGGTGGGGGTAAATAGTGGCATAGAGAGAGGTGAGGGAGGGGCGAGAGGGGAGGTGGACGTAGAGAGATGGAATGGAGGGTGGCCCTCCACGGCAGAGGAGGGGGAGGGGAGGGAGGAAGGGTCGGGAGAGGAGCGAAGGTAGGGAGATGAAGGAAGGGGAAGGAAGGTGGGGGAGAAGGAGAGGGATAAGGAGAGGGAGAGGGAGAGGGAGAGGGAGAGGGAGAGGGAGAGGGAGAGGGAGAGGGAGAGGGAGAGCGAGAGCGAGAGCGAGAGCGAGAGCGAGAGCGAGAGCGAGAGCGAGAGCGAGAGCGAGAGCGAGAGCGAGAGCGAGAGCGAGAGCGAGAGCGAGAGCGAGAGCGAGAGCGAGAGGGAGAGGGAGAGTAACTAAGGGCCTGGCCGAAGGCCGAGCTGTATCCTGGAAGACGCTGACAGTAAGTAACTATGCGCGATATTTACTTACTTTCTTCAAGACGGTTTATAGTCTTCCTGAACGCAGCTCGGCCTTCGGCCTCGCCCTCAATTACTTGATTTCTTCGAAAAGGTTTATAGTCTACCTGAACGTAGCTCGGCCTTCGGCCTCGCCCTTATTTACTTACTTTCTTCGAGAAGGTTTATAGTCTTCCTGAACGCAGCTCGGCCTTCGGCCTCGCCCTCTGTTACTTACTTTCTTCGAAAAGGTTATCGTCTTCCTGAACGCAGCTCGGCCTTCGGCCTCGCCCTCAGTTACTTACTTTCTTCGAGAAGGTTTATTGTCTTCCAGAATAAAGCTCAGCCTGAAGCCTCGCCGTTAGTTACTTACTTTAGTTGAGAAGGTTTATTGTTTACCTTAACGCAGATTGGCCTTAGTTACTTACTTTCTTCCTTTGAAATACGAATTTCACGCGAGCGAAGCCGCGGGCAAAAGCTAGTAAACATATAAAGCGCTACAAATATTGGAGGGTATTTTCGACCACCGTGGTAGGTACAGTTGTTACATAATGTACCAATTAGTATAACTTACACACTTGGCAATCACAACACATAAGAAAATGTAATTAATTGTAAAGTTAAACCATAAATAATGTAAAAAGAAAATAGACGAAAATTTATAAATTCGGACTTAGATATTTTCTATACCGGGTCGAATTGGGTTACAGTTTTTATGTGGTCTTATTACACTCGTGGTCTACTTCATGATGTATTAAAAGACATCTCGAAAGACTTTTGAAAAAATCGACTAAACATTCTCCGTCCCATACAACTGAAAACTTCAAGTATTTTTAATAAAATATCTACTTGACTGATATCACTACAACTATATATTTGGTATTATCTTATGTAACCCTAAATATAACAAAAACAGTTTTTAAAAAAAAATCAAGTTTGCGAAAAAAAATTCCTAATACTATGGAGGCCGTTTCTCGATCCATAGTGCGGCGCTTGGCACTTTTTTTAGATGGTTAAAAAATTTTAAACTCGCGTCAGATCCGTAGCGTGATCGATGAAAGTTGATTTTTCTGAGAAATAAACTTTTTCATGTAAAATAATTATAATAGTTCTGTTTAAGTTTTCACTTCTGCCGGCACTCCCGGAGTGTAACCCGAAGCTTTTATTAAGTAACTCGCTTTCTTGGCTGTCTGTTTATTTGTCTGTTCGGTACAAATTTTGCAATAGATTTTAAACTAACTTCCCGAAGAGCTAGACACTACTTTAAATAAATCGCTCAGAACTGATCGATTACAAAATTCTACACACACAAGGCAGCATAAAATAATTATTAAAATAAAAACACTATTTACTATCGAGAACTACGAGTGCTGAAGGGCGACAGGCTAGCGACTCACATTGGCACGCTCCTTCCGCCTAGTCAAGTCATGCAGCAGGTGGGTCTTGGCGCCTTACTTGCTGCTTGATAGTTGTCTTGTCCGAATACTTCGCTAACCTTGGTGGTCGGTGTTTAGCGTAATTTACCGAAGCTCTTGCAGCACAACACCGATTACTCTGCTTACCTCGTTTGTTGGGATACAGCGTGTGATATGTGTTTATGTAAAAATTATTTTAAAAAACAACTTTTTTAAAACGGACTAAAACGAATACAAATTATTTCTTTTAGACAAAAAAATAAACCACAAGTTTCAAATAAAAAAACGTGGGATGCTTGCAAGAGTGTATAAAGTAGCTTTCTTTGAGAAAACTCACAACAGATAATAAATATCCTTTGCAGGGCAAAACTATTTTTAGCGACTTATGTATGTGAACTATTCATGCATTAATTTATCTATTTGCATGCGTCTCACGTTTTTCGCTTTAAATTCTGGGGTTAGGTGAAATTATTTCTATAATTTTTCAGTCAGTCAGTCAGCGTGTAAGCGTCTACTGCTGGACATACGCCTCTCAAATTTTCCTCCAGTCCTCCCGGCCTTCAGGGGTACGGAACCACTGCTTTCCGCCGACGTACTTGATGTCGTCCCACCTGGCGGGTATGAATCCAATAGCTTAAAATTAGCTTATTTTTTTTAAAATACAGATTATTATAATATTTATATTTTAGTGTATTATGCACAAAAATGGTCTTCCCACACTCCGTTTTCCTGTCCACGGCCGCCAGTGTAGGACACGGTTACACCAACGGTCGTCGGCTCTTCGGATGACGTGCCCAGCCCATTGCCACTTGAGCTTATAGCCACCCGGTATCCAATATCGACTACTTTGGTGCGTCGGCGGATTGCCTCGTTACGCACCATATCACGTAGCGTTATTCCCAGCATGGCTCGCTCCATTGCTCGCTGGGCAGCTTTCAACCTTTGGACAACACCGACCGTCAGCGTCCACGTTTCACACGCGTACGTCATAACCGGGAGGACACACTGGTCATATAAACGGGTTTTTAAATTTTGCGGAAGATCAGACCTCAGGGCGAATATTTTTAGTCCGTTGTATTATTTAAAGTTTTATGTCGAAGATTACTAGTGTGACCGCAGTAGTGTCGATTCTTCCATCGATATTGGTATGGATGGTGTGGGTAGACAAGCCCGATAATGTGGTGCAGAACTCGTAAAATTAAGTGTATAATTTTATCAGTGCGCTGCAGATTTAAGTATACAACTCGGCGATAACGTTACTCTTTATCTCTCGATAGCGTTGTCAAACTAAATATAATTTCGCCGACTGCTTACCGACCCGGTCGAGCGTAGGACGTGCGCTATATTAGAACATTCTAGGCTGGACACCCATATTGTTTTTCACGCTGAAATGTGTGCCAGGAGTGAAAGTAACATTGCGGCATTTGCAAGTCTGAAAGATGATAAAATATTTTTTATACCCACTCTTGTTTGCTCCTAACGGAATCGCATACTTGCGCAAAGCATTTTACACAAGTTTGCGAGCCCGTGTAGCATAATTTATTTCTCATCGATTTTCACATCTTCATCGCTTACTTAAAGCGGGTGGTGGCCGAGTGGTTTGGGCATCGGCTTCTCATGCGAGAGGTCCGAGGTTCGAATCCGGTCGGCTTGTACCAATGAGTTTTTTTTTACGAAAAAATTTACGTACTTACCTACACCTGCTGCTTCACCGTTCGGAACCGGTGTAAAACTGTAGGTCCCTTCCATTGCCCCTTACTAGAGGTGGTAGGCTCAAATTGTAGCCGACTGGGGTAGTACCACCGTACTGGATGTAAGATGGCCGCATAGCAGCCTCGGCTGTGTTCTCCTCTAGTCCAGTATAGCCAGCAATCCAGGGAAGTCTCCGGTATGGCACCTACCTTCTCGGACGTGATATTGGCTGGTCGGAGCATGTGCTTTGGCCCCTCCGACACAGCCACTCATACCGGATTACATAAAAAAAAAGAGACTGTGTACCTAGCTGTAGATATTACACATCAAAACAGATGGATTATTATAATTCTATTAAAAAGTTCTAACAATACATTGCTAGTATTTGCGGGGAAAGACAATAAATTATTGTGTTCCTCCGCAAATACTTTCACGGGAGCAAATATACAGTTCTCAGACCAAATATACTGTGTGAGCTTTAGAAAGAGACCATCCGGTTGTAGAGCGTCGTCCCTGTCGCACGAACGAACTGGGACGACGCTCTACAACCGAGTGTCTCTTTCTAAAGCTCGACACGGATTATTTGCTGTCGGGAACTGTACGTTGTTCTTATTACTATTAACTATGGGTACATTGGATTATATTACCAAAATGTGGTGCCATGTCAGCGCTTCGGTGCTTTGGTCGTGCCGGCTACACTGTACTGGACGGAAAACACGAACTGTTTACATAGCCGCCTCGACCGACCTATAATTCATTACGGTGGTACCAACCGGGTGGTTAAGTCCTACTACCTAGTAAGGTAATAAGGGAAGGGATCAACAGTTTTTGGTGGAATCCGAACCACGGTCAGCCTCAACGGTCGAAAGGTTCTGACCGCGAACGGCGCGGGGCGGCGGCGGTAGCACCACTTAGCTACCGAGGTAGACAAGATTTAGTGATATTTATTTATTTCTTGTCACAGTTCAAAGATGTTTCCATGAACCGCCTTTTTTGTATCGATCCTGTGGTACCTACCTAGGTACCTATATACATCTGAATCTTGTATTCACAAGTGTGTCATCGATACATTTTTGGTATCCAAAAACGTTGTTAGAATGATAAGAACACCTTGTTTGATAAATTAATAAATAACAAATGCACTTACATTTTGTCTGTGAGCATTGATTTCTCAATCGCACTAATCAACGACCGGTGTCCACCACGACGCGACGCGACGGCCTAACCGATTTTACCGGATTTATAATTTCGTTTGTTATTAAGTTTGTAAGTACTTTTTATTGTTTTTTTTTACAATAAGTACACTTTAAATATTTCGGCGCTGTTGCCGTCGTCAGTAAGTAAAAGTATAATAATTAAAAACACTCTCGCATTTTTGTACCACTTTAGGGTGTTGTATTAATTGGTTTTTTACAATAAGTACACTTTAAATATTTCGGCGCTGTTGCCGTCGTCAGTAAGTAAAAGTATAATATATTGCATAATATATATTATACTTTTACTCACTTTAAATATACTTTCGCCGAAATATTTAAAGTGTACTTATTGTAAAAAACCAATTAATACAACACCACAAAGTGGTACAAAAACGCGAGAGTGTTTTTGATATTTATTATTATATATAAACTTTCAATAAGTACTTTTTATAGGTTCGATATTGTCGCATTTGTCGCAATACAACAATTTGGGACGTCAGATATAAAAATATTTGTTGCGACCAAGACCACAGGCTACGCGATCCTCAACAAGTGAAAATTGCACACTTGACTTTTTCATATATCTCGCTACCACGATGCTCAGTAATTTGTTTTATGTACTTACTCCGGTATGTCTGGCTGTAGAGGGGCCAAAGCGCATGTTCCGACCAGCCAATATGACCTCCAAGAAGGTAGGTGCCATTCCGGAGACCTCCCTTTGAATTTCTGGCTATACTGGACTCGAGGAGAATATAGGGCCGAGGCTGCCATGCAGCCACTTACATCCAGTACGGTGGTACCAATCCATTCGGCTACAACTTGAGCCTACCACCTAGTAAGGGGCAAAGGAAGGAACCTACAGTTTTACACCAGTGAAGCAGCAGGTACCTACCTACAACTACACGCACGTAAATGTTTCCTTAAAAAAAAAAACTCATTGGTACAAGCCGACCGGTTTCGAACATTGAACCTCGCGCGTGAGAAGCCGACGCCCAGACCACTCGGCAAGCTGCCGCTTAAATAAATGTCGAACTGACTTCTGGTTTCAAATCATCACTAGCATTTATTACCTGCAAGTTAAATGGGTACAGAAATCGTAAGTGATTCTGTAATAATTTATCTTCATGTTCGGTTATATGGGCAGTTATGAGCTAGCGTCGCCACCCCCCAATTAGCCGAACAGGCGAGGGCCAGGGGAGTCGTCGCGATGTGAGCCTGGGGAGCTGGACTCCTAGCAGACGATGGGATTAATTTCCTGAATGGCGGCCGCGCCCCTATCGCACCCGACTACCTAACAAATTAATGGAGTTTTCGATACAGCTGTCCTCTTGCGAAGCTATTGTATTACCATCACCCATTAACTTGATCAAGTTGTACCTACTTCCAATCGGATCTGAAAGTGCAGATACACTTCTAGGTACAACATGCGCTCGCCGCGTGTTTTGTTGAATCGAACTGAGGGTGTGACTAGGTTCTACTGACGTATTCGTATCCCCATTTTTAGAGCCGATATGTATGTATATTGTACTTATAACTATACCTTCACGGCTTTCAATCTCTCGCAAAGGAGTTTATATTGTTTTTCGACGGCATGTCAACATACATACAAACGAAGTGGCAGTTAGGTACACGTACCTGTACATTATGTATAATGCATATCTGATGAAGCACGTACGAATAGAACAAATTCAGGTAAAATTCGGTCACGCTTCATCTCCATTGTTCTCTGAACCATAGGTACTGGATCTAGTAGCAATTATTTTCGCACTGACGCAAAATACCTCTAATGCCAACGCAACTTCATCCCCTCCACTGAAGCGTATGAGTTATAATATGGATTAGGCAGGTTTTCATGAAGTATTTGAAAAAACATTGCATCCCTAGTTAGTGTGCAAAAATGAACAATGAATATTGTAGTTTGAAAGAATTACTTTTTTTCACTTACCAAGCAAGTTTTTTTGGTTTCATGGGTGGAGGAGGGAGGGGGGGGAGGGGGGAGGAGGGGGGGGGGGGGTTGAAAACTCATAACCTCCCTCTCGGCACGTCTATGAATCAAAATAATACAAGTAAAGTGGAAAAGAAAACTACTTATACGTGTATGTAGACATGATTAGGACGCGACTTAGCGATATGCTTATGTTTGGGAAGTCTACATTTTCGAAAGAGCCTACATTTACACAATTTATTACAGACATAGTAGAAGGTCCAATAGTCCATCCCGCTCGCCATCCCGCCTCCGACAAGGATACGTATATCCTGTATCGAGGCGATAACATCACGTTGTACTGCGACGGCAGAGCTAATGTGACCTGGACCAGGCAGACGGCCATCTCCCAGATGGAAGAGGGCGGATTCACTTTTAAAATTTACCCAGAAGAGCCCGAGGGGGAGTACGCGTTCCGAGTGGCTCTCGACCTGGTCAATGTAAACGAGCACACCGTGGGCTACTACGCTTGCCATCACGACCACGTGCTGGTCGATTTGAACGACATCATGGAAGAACCGAAGCCCACAGAAGATGTTACTTACATATACATTTACGTTAACGGTGAGATATGTGACCAGCCTTTTCGTAACGATACCCACTTATAAAGATTCGTTTTCTTTGGCAAATAGAACAATATTTATGACCAGTTAGTTATTGTTAAAACAACGGATTGTAGAGGTTTTTAACGGCTCATATAAGTACCCAATTGTTTAATTTTTATGTAGTGCCTATTATATTTAAAGATTACGGCAAAGAAACTGGTTTGATAATCGTATTGACCGAAGTGGAGATACTCGCGGAGATATTCTTGGTTACATCACAAGCTCGTACATGTTTAATGAATACAATTTGATTGAATATTTTAGGTACAATAAACCCTTTCGCCGACATGCGAACTTCATTGATAGTGCCGGAAAATGCCTCGTTCGTGGTCCCGTGCAGACCAGTGCTACCCGATATCAAAATTACGATATCAAACCCACTTGACGCCCATCCTCAAGAGATATCGGTACGTATGTAATGGCACCTTCCACCAATTTTAAAATTCGGAACATTTAAGTCGAAATCGTATTAGGGTAACACTTTGCAGTGTAACTATCATATTTAAAACTCGCTGCATCGACTACATTTTACAATGGGCCACCTCTGCAAGGCATGAAGATTTTTTTAGCATGCATGCAAGTATACTAGGAAATCTCGTGTTTTAATCTTGCGCACACAGTAATTCATTGAAAGAAAGTTGAGTCTTGTTTTACGCTTTTAATTAGTTCGATCAGTTCAGATCTTTAGTTGATTTAATTTTATAGAATCTCTTGGATTTAATTTGATGTTTTACGCATTTTGGTAACGTGTGGTAGTCATTTTTAGTTGGTCACGAAAAAATTGCGGACTCTGGAAAGTGTTATCCTGATTACGCATTAATAAGTATCTATAAGTGTAAATGAATAAAGAGGTCCAAAAGTTGGCACAGTCGCTCGACGCGCTACTCACCGCAAGCAAAGTGATGACGACTTTACTACTTAATAATTAGCACAAGTTAACAACTTGTCACTGAACTAAACGTTTGAATGCATATAGGTCTTCAACGACAATGAGATGGTGACATACAATCCAAAAACTGGATTCACTATTCGCAATAGCGCAATTATCTTGACGCAAGCTGTCGTTTTATGCAAAATTAATGGCAGAGGAGGCGGAGACAGATTCCTGATCGTGCTAAGTACGTGTGACCAGTTATTGTAGGATTAGAACAAAATAAACTAATTATGAACGTTGCCGTATGCACTGTAAGCTCGAAACGATAAAATAAATCAAAAGATCCTACTTAAATATCGCGAATCGTTGCATTTTAGACATCGAAATCTAGTATACCTACAATAATAATATTATGATCTTTGTCATCAATTCGATAGATACATCTTTTAGTCTTGCATGTCCTAATCATAATAATGATTTATCTGATATAACTCTAGCAACATTTACTATTTTAATGGTCCTTGGAAAAGCATTTTTTTAATTTAAATTCATTGATATTTTAGAAGTTGATCAACATATTATTATCAAGGTATCTCGCAGTGCAGGTTTACTTGGTCTTCGCTCTGTACTTATTGGAGCTGTAGTTTTACATATTTCAAATCGATCCATTTGGAATATACAGGGTGTTCGGCACATCGCCCGACAATTTTTTTTTGTAGGTAAGTGGGGTCATTTGCAACGTTGACCCATGATACCTATTGTCAGATGTTACGTGGTATCAAGATACGATTTTCCTTTTTTTTTGAAAATTACCAAAATCCCAGCTTTAAACCCATGTCACTTTTTTGTTTATGATTGTATCAGCACGAAATTTATTGAATTTTACGATGTATCCTTGTTTTAGAAAAAATATTATTTGATGAAGTTAATACCATGAAAAGGTCTTATGACCTCCCAAAGTCCCGAGAACGAGTAAAAATATGACAGAATCAGGTTGTCAATTCGACTGTATGTTTTTTTTTTGTATGATTGTTACGCGATTACTCCGTCAATTGTGGGCTGATTTTGAAAATTATTTTTTTGGTTTGGTAGGTCATACTTCAGAGGTGGTCCCATATAAATTTTATCGATTTTTGAAAGCGGTTGAAGCGGTTTTTGAAAAATCAACAAAATAGTGTGGTTACTTTCAGAAAAACTTTTGTGATGTGGACTTTTTCAGCAATTTGCAGTTTGATAATTACTATGGTGTGTGGTTACCTTCAGCAAAAATTTTGTGATGTGGACTTTTTCAGAAATTTGCAGTTTGACGCATGGCGAATAATTCTGTACCACTTCAACCGATTTCGATTATTCTTTTTTATGTAATATTACTAAAAAGAATGAAATAAAAACTGTTTTAAAAAATATAAAGCCGACTTAAAAAAAAATAGAACTAAAAGTATTATTTACCTAATATTTTGTTTTCTCTGTCATTGTACTGAAATACAAGAATCGATATTGCGATTCATATTCGGACCCTTGTTTCATGAATATTCTAAATTTGAATTTTTTTCCGACCGGCCAGATGCGCTTATTTTATTATGGTAGGAGTACCATCGAGCTGGTCTGATGATGGAGACGGAAGGTGGCCACAGGAACTCCTAAACTACACATGACAAACCCATAGTGTTTGGGCTCGTTGCATCTGTCTTCACGAGCAATTTACTTTAGCCCTAGGAGATTCTCAATTCGACGGTTTTCGGACGATTTCTTTTTTTGGATATTTGTTAATGAGCCGATTTTGAAAATTCTTTTTTTGTTTGAAAGGGGATAACCGTGAGGTGGTCCCATTTTAATTTGGTCAAGATCGGATTGGAAAGCGAGGCGGAATCGCGAGGCCGAAGGCCTCGCGATTCCGCCGAGTAGATTAAGAACAAAAAATTACAAAAAAAAACTGTCAAATAACTGTAAAATATAAAAACCGCCTTCAAATATGTATGAAATAAAAAAAAATCGAACTCTAGAGTTGAAGGCGGTGTTAAAGCAAAAATGATACATGAAAGAAAACATGAGTGAATGATATCCTTTGTGATTTGTGTAGCCTTCTTTAGCACCGCCTTCAACTGTCGGGTTCGATTTTTTTATTTCATACATTTTTGAAGGCGGTTTTTATATTTTTTTAAATTGATTTCTTTCTTTCGCTAGTTTACGGGCGTACAACGATATACAACATGTCATACAAATAATTCACTATGTGGTCAAAATTAGGGACAGAGACAGAACAGAACGACAACACGGGCACTTATCGGAGGTCGCTTCCCGTATTGAGAGCGTTTTCGGGAGCATTTTCAAATTTTTAACATGTACCGGTCGCGCGGGCACTTTGTTCAATTCTCCATTGTTAATGTTTAAGCTCTTGCAAATGATCCCTAATTTTTAATAGTGAATTATTTGTATGACATGTGGTATATACCGTTGGAAAGGGCGTAAACTAACGAACTTTTTAAAAGAAAATGAAGCTATCAATTGCTGTCAGTTTTTTTTAATGAATTAAGAAATTAAGATTTTGTCATATTTTTACTCGTTCTTGGGACTTTGGGAGGTCATAAGACGTTTTCATGGTATTAACTTCATCAAATAATATTTTTTTTAGAGCAAGGATAGGTACATAGTAAAATTCAATAAATTTTATTTCGTGCTGTTACAATCAAAAACAAAAAAGTTACAAGGGCTTAAACCTGGGATTTTCGTAATTTTCAAAAATAAAGAAAAAAACTCGTATCTCGATACCACGTGACATCTGACGAATGGTATCATGGGTCAAAACGTTGCAAATTACCCCACTTACCTACAAAAAAATTTTGTCGGTCGATGTGCCGAACACCTTGTATAAGAACTTATATGTTTAAAGACCATATATATATATATAAGAACGTTTATATCTACCATCCGATTCAGAGCGACGACCGAATCGTAGGTTTTGTTCCTACAACAAAGTTCCTTCAAGTCTGTTCAATAGACATATTTCGTGGATTGCAGTGTATATGGCAGTGTGTTTTTCAATTCGGCTTACCTTTTCAAAAGACGTTTTACATTGAATCATTGAATTGAGAACAAAACATGTTAAAAGGCTTCCTTCCTCCACATCTTTGTCTACTTCCGAGTTGGAAAACACAATCAAATGACTCTAACACAGCTGTTATTGAGAGTGGTTTATTTTTTATATCACAGAGTGAGAGATATGCGTACAATCCAAAGATCGGCTTTGTGGTCAAGGACGACACGGTCGATATGTATAAGTGCGACAGTCACAACGACACGACCGTTGTCATGGTATCCTGTAAGTGCTGGCTGATGCTGTGTGCTGTGTAGTTGTGGGCAATAGAAAACATCTGCCAAGCTAATCCTCCACCTGTTGTGAAACAGCGAAAACTATAGCCATCTCCTGATGTATCGGAACAGGATTTATTATAAACAGCTTTACTCAGATCTTTAATGAGTTTTGTGGTCGTATTTAACGTATGGCCCAGCATTATGAGCGCCCTGCCTCCTGTAACTGAAGAACCATGACTCCAGAAAAGACTATGAGTAGAGTTGTAAAATTCTTGAAGATTAATTTAAAAACCTATTTCCCAATATGTTAGACGGAGATGAATATAGTTTCAGCTACCACATCCTAGGTTAGAGATTGGTTTGTCAGACTTTAACTCCGGTGCACGCGGTGGTCATCTTCCACAATGTAGCCTAACAAATGTTCCATTTCTTCTCTGTTCTCTGTTCTTTCTGTTGTTCTGTGTCGTGTCTCTTACACTTTTTGTTGATGCTCTTGTACTAATAACACTAACAGCTCCTAAGTAACATTTGTGCTTTTTTCGTTTGTATGGTTAATATGCATTGGTCGTGGTGCTCGTGGCTTCACCAGGTAAGTATTGGTACAGGTTTAGTGGTGTTCTGACCAGGATAGATTTAGTTTATGTAGTCCTAGCAACTTGTTCTAAAAAAATCGATCAAGTGCGGGGCGAACTTGCTTGGAGAGGGTTCCGTACCGTTCCGTTTTCCGCGAGAACTTTAACACTTAGGATTTTAGTTTAGGTTTTCTGTAAACTAAAAGAGAGGCCTCATATTACCTATTTTATATATTTTAGACTCATTACATTCAGAGATAAAGAGGGGATTGACATGATGGATTTTTTTTACTTTCTAATTTTCCCCCCAAAATCAAAATTCATTCATTTACGCTATACGTCCGTGATCGGGTCATCAAACTTTATATATGTGCCAAATTTCACCTTTTTTCGTCCAATAGATTCGGAGAAAATAAGCCATGACAGACGGACAGATGTACAGACAAGAGTGATCCTATAAGGTTTCCATTTTTCCTCTTTTAAGGTACGGAACGTTAAAAATAAATGTTTTAGTGATTTATGCAAACTTGTTTTGGAAAAAGTAAACTTGATCCAGAAATATTTAGCAACAATAATTTATAAAAATATATTGGAAACAATAACGAGTAAATTTAAAAAGGTAAATGGGATCCAAAATATATTTTCAGTGCACTCCTACAGATTTAGGTAAATACAGTATTAGCCTGGTCGATAGATTGCTTAATAATAACTTATTACACAGTTTCTACTTTTATGATCGATTAATAAATTTTAATAGTCATTGGTTTCTAAAGCTGGTTGGTTTCTGTTTTATCATAAATATCATGTTGAACTTGTTTGCCTAAAATTATGTTGATAATTTGCACATTATCATTGAATTATCGCATACATCCAAACCTTTCAGATCTCAGAGCGTTCAGCCTCGTCCGTTGATATTATGTTATAATGTTCTCTACCCTAGAATTAGGTTATTATATATATGTTATAATATCAATATCAATCTTATAATAATATCAATGGCCTCGTCCTTACACAGAATGTCTTCCAAGTTCAGTAGCCTTTTCAATATTGTATTCCTTTTTAATAAATGTGGATTTTTGCTGTTTGCATTTGCTTGTGTTCAGTATGTAGATCATTACATTGCGTGTTTCTGTAGAGCGCTGGGGAATAGTATGTGTGCGGGGCTATTTTAATTTTTTAAGTTTACTCTGTCGTGTGGCGACGTCCTTTAGTTAGTCTACACTTTTAAGTACCTATATTTAATTTAATATCTATAATATGAACGTTGAAAGTACTGTTAGCGCGCACGTTCGTGGCCTCTGCGAGCGGAGGCCGATAGATCTTTAAACGATATCCCTGTTTTGTCTTCGTACTTCAACCACGAAATAAAACCTTATTAGATAAATAATTGAATGTCATAAATAAAAAAGATGTTTCGAAAATGTCGTTACTTTCAGAGATTGATTCACAACACTATACATTCCATCCTCGCTTTCCTGCCGGAGGCCACGAACGTACGCGCTGACTGTACGTCGATTTGAGTAAATCCCCACATCCTAATTAATGTAATAAATAATCTGTTTGCATGTTACGCTTAAGAATTGTTTGTAATTCAAGTTTACTGACTCCACTACTCGTGTTACAGTTCAGGATTCAACATCAATGGCGACTCCGGAGCTGATGCTCCCGACGACCATGTATGGAGTGGTGGAAAACCGGAAACTCATTGGGGAGACTCTAGTTATGAACTGTACCGTCGTTAGGATTGCTAACGTACCCGTTCAGTTAGAGTGGACCATACCAAACGGGGAGGCATCAAAGGTAACTTTACTGGTTAAACTCTGCGAATAGTAGGCTGAAAATGCAGATTCTCCCCGAATGCACATTTTGGCATTTATAGCACAAATACACTTTATTAAAGTATATTTTCGAGGTAATATATAGAATGACAATAAACAAATAATTGCAATAGTTCTCGTCTGCACCTACTAATTCCTCGCTAATATACAATGTATGTCATGGGTTCAAACCATGGAGTAAGTAATTAATTAGTATTCGTGGAGTTTTATGAAACCACTTACAAATCTTAGAATTATAAAGAAAGCGTTGCACGTGGAGTGGTATTGATTGATCATGAACAGCACATAACCCATTTTGGTTATCCATCACACTTTATTTATCCATATTTTCATCAATCACAATCTATATCGAACATGAAGTACAACTAAAATATTTGTATTTTTTTTTTTATGAAATTCACCAAATACTTATTTTCAAAGACTTTAGTTAATGTTTACATATATAATCCTATTACTTTATTAATGTTATCTATAATTTTTTTTCGGAAACTTCTCTAACGATTTAGATGAAATTTTGTATTTAGATAATGTTATTTTTTTCAAGCTTTATAGATAGGTGTCGCCTAGGTGCTATTATTTAATGCATTCCGTAATTAATGTATGCCAAAGGTTGACTATTGCCTAATCAACGTGGGGGATCTATATTTTCCATGGAATCCGAACCATGGAGCAGCTGGTGAAGGTATGCACGTATTGCACGGCGGGTGGCCGAGTGGTCTGAGCCAACGACATTCTACTTTCTGGACGGGCCCTCGTCATACATTTTACCGGTAGAAAGGGGCGATTGGAGTTTTTCTATATATTGCCAATATTTAAAACAGCATAAGTGCGCGAGCGCCTCATACATCACGTTACGTTTCCGCTCTGTGAACGTCGATAGGGTAAGACGGTTAAATGGCAATTTGATACGTATAAAGGAGAGACAACGATTAGAGAGTGCGCTGAATGCTCACAAATAGCGCGCCTTAATTCGGTGCGTTGTATGCCACTTCCCGATAATTTAATTCGTTGGTCTGAGCGTCGTCGTCGTCGGCTTGTCTTGCTTGCTTGCGTGCACCAATGATTTCTTTTGTTTTATTTGAAAAAAGTTTACGTGCATACCTTCACCTGCTGTTCCATGTTTCGGATTCAATGTAAAATGTAGGTCCACCGGGTTCACTGGGGGAAATTGTCTTTAAGGCAATAAGCCCGCCCTTGCCACACATAAAGTGGCATAAAGTATATTATTATTATTTCATATATTTATTTTCGTGTTTTCTTTTTTCTATATGTTTAAGTACACATTACAATTAGAATACAAAAATGGAATTACCTCTGGGGCGGCGGCGGAGGCGGGCGCAGGCGGTGGTTACGAAGCTCTCCGGGCGAGACTACTGTCTGTGGTGGTACTAGATTACGTAGGCGACCACCGCCCACATCTCGGAGAGCTCCATATACACGGCCTGGCTCGCCTCCGGCGCGCTTGGAGGCTTGTTAATTTATTATTATTATAATTTTTCCAATCATCGGCCACCCGGCGCCGTCCATACTTTATATACTGTCGATACCTTCTCGTAGGGTGGAAGATATACGAAAGATACCAATACGAAGAGTATCTTAGCGGAGCACGTAAAGTTCTACACGAGCTTCGTACTGCGGGACGTGGCGAAGGAAGACGAGGGGACGTACACCTGCTCAGCCACTTACTCCGGCAAAGACGGTGTCCGACCCAATAGCACATACATCTCAATTCTTGGTGAGTGACAATTAGTACCTTTCTTTTTTTTTCATCCAAATTCCTTCTTCTATCTGTATCAAGTGAATCCACTAAAAGTGTGATCTGCGAAGTCCCATGAGCTTCGCCTAAGAAGAAGTATTCAGCTACCCCTAAGACTCCCAAGGCTCCTTCACCACAGAAGCAGCAAAATAGTTCCACGCAACAAAAGATATAATCAAAAACACCAGGAAAGGGAAAGGGAAATAATAAAACCAAAGGAAAGGAAACATAAAGGTTGCAAAAAACTCTCCAACTTCAGCAGAACTAGAAGAAAAAATCACCACCTCCAGCGCCGACACAGATATAGTTATCAAGCAGAAAAAGAAGATAAATTCAGAGAATAGGACACCGAGAGAGGGCAAATTAACTACTAGTAAGTCAGCAGGAACCATAGAAGCTTCTCAGCCGAAGAACAAGTCTCCATATACAGATCCACACGCAGCTGTCAGCGGAGCAGCCGCATCTACAGCTGAAACATCCTCATCCCACGGCCACTCTAAAAACGTACTCATTCTGTCTGACGGGCATGGGCGAAATATGGCGAACCTTTCTAAGGACTCCTTGCTAATGTCGGATTCTGTCACAGCCATCTGCAAGCCAGATGCTCCTAAAGACTTTCCTAAGAAGGTGAACAGCATGGTGGAAGGCGACGTGGTAATTCTACTGACAGGAACAGCTGATGCAAACCAGGACACTAACATATACTGTAAATATGTGAAATATGTAGCTGAGATTTGCAACCATAAACGAATAAATCTGTTTGTCACTTCACTCTTGCATGTGCCACTCACGCTACATAATTCAGATAAATTAAATGCCACTGCCTACAGGTCCAGCACGCAAACCTATGGATTGACAAGAACCATGCACATAGATTCACATAGATTTGAATAATCTAGACAGCAGTAGCTACACTAGGAGAGGTTATATTAAATATTACTCTGATTCTGGTACAATCTTTCGAGCATGTATAAATATGTTAAATCATGAATATAAAGATTATTACTTTATATTCACAGATGGTTCTAAAGATTCTGAAAGATTAGGAGCGGCTTTCTTTGATCCAAATATAGGTACAAATGCAAAATTTAAAATTTCTGGTAAAACAAGTATCATGACAATAGAGCTGACAGCAATTCTGGAAGCTCTGTCGTATATAAAATCCCTTTCCCTGCTTTCGGCAAATAAATTTGTAATATTATCAGATTCTAGGAGTGGGCTTCAAGATATTCTACGGAGTGTTAGAGGAGGGAGAAGTTCCCCTGTAACCTATGCCATCCTCAAAACGATTGACGAAATTAGACAACTAGATAGGAAAATAAAACTTCAATGGATTCCTTCCCATGTTGGTATAAATGGAAATGAAACTGCTGATAGGCTAGCAAAGGAAGCAATTTGTGATGGTATTCCATTAGAAGTTAAGCCTACGTATTTGACTTTAACGTGTCTAGCTAAGTATAATTTAATTGTTATATTCGGTGGAAAGAATATTTTGATCTTAGATCTAGAGATAAAGGAATATGGTATAAAATCATACAAAATGAACCGCCCTTAGTACCCTGGTTTGACAAATTAAAAATGAATCGTGAACGTCTTGTCGTGGCTTTTCGTTTAAGATCTGGTCACATTCCTTTAAATAAATTTGGTTTTTTAATGAGAAAGGTATCATCTCCAAATTGTGATCTATGCGGAGTTCCTGAAGATGTATATCATATTTTGACCGAATGTGCAAGGGGAAAGTTAGTTAGGAAACATTTGAATTATGGGCGATTCTGTTCAGGTCCATATATAGATAATTTGGCTCATCCAGCATCCGAGGGTGCTGCGAAGTTGTTTAAAATGTATAATGTTATTATGAAAGAAAGAGCTGCTCGCTCGAATTAGTTTGGTTAGTTTTTAAGTTGTTGTTGTCTATTATTTTATTGTGTTATGTTTGTTGTTGTATGAAGAGGGTTGGCATTTTCATTTAATGAAACAAACCCTTTAAATAAATGAAAAAAAAAAATATTACTCTATGATATTACTAAAGCAGGTCTGGCTCTGACATTCATTTTAAGGGCCATTCAAACATGTAATTATAGCGTTAATGCATCTAACCTATGTTTTATTAACACTGTGATAATTTATTTTTTAGACCAAGTTTCAAAGATATCGTCAACTCTTGAGTTAAATAACATTGAAAAATGAAAATAAAAGTGTTTACGTGAAAAGCAATGCGGAGGAATCAAACCGAATATTTGTATTACAAAAAAGAACCCTTCGGTGTATACTAGGAATGAAACCTGGAGACGCTTGTCGTTAGGCATTCAATGAAATAGGAATAATGACTTTACCTGGTGCCTACATCTTTCAAAACATTTGTTATGCCAGAAAGCATCTAGTAGTCCCTCCACTTTCAACTCAGAGAATCATAACTATAATACTAGACATAAGGATAACTACTGGGAATAAAACATTGGTTGTGTAAAATGTCAAAAACTGTTATTTGTAATAGTGTTAGATTTTATAGCAAAATACCACGTGAAATAAGGAATCTAGATGACATTTCTTTCAAAATAACACTAAAAAAATATTAACAAAAAAAGCTATTACAGTATTTTTGTGATTTTGACACATAATAAAGTACAAAAGTATGACATAACTTAATGTTCTCTACTAACTCTGTGACAATGGATACTATTGTATATCAACTTATTTTTTACAGGGGTGTTATAAGTTTAACATGTGAGTTTGTGTGTGTATGGGCTGTGTAAGGGTGTGTCTGTCTGTGGCATCGTAGCTCCCAAACGGATGGACCAATTTGGATACAATTTGGATGGTTTTTTTAATCAGAAAGCTGGGTCGTGCTGGTTCTTAGCTATGTTTGTAATCAACTAATTAAGAAATAAAAAAAAATATCTTAAAAATTGGACCGATTTGCATGTGGTTTCTAAAAAATATATATAAACTCTGAGCTGCGCGGGAATTTACTTAGCGGTCCACCCACTCCTTTAACCGGAGTAAACGGAAATTATGACTTTGTAATTTAACTTTTTTATTACAAGTATGTTTATAAGTTAGCAAGCATGCTTAGTAAGTAAAATAAAATCATGACTTGAAAATTTCTTATCAAATTTGGGGATGATACGATGCACCGGTATTTTTACATAATATATACTTCACAAGTGGTCAGTATCACAAAATAAATAAATATAATTAATGTTGCGATAAGAATGCAATTAGTTATGCGATAAGGACATTGTAGTGGTTTGTGACAGAAACAGTAGTATTTCATTTCATGTTGCCACTGCCACTGGGGTAGTGCATCTCTTTGAGGTTTTTGCTTACGGTGACACTTGGTCCGGGTCCTCTCTCACCCTATAATATGGCTGAGGGGGGCGATGGCTGGTCCCGGTGTGGTACTTGTGAACGGGTGCTGTTTGTGGAGACTGGCCTGATTCATGTGGCAGTATAGTGGGTATATAACTTCATACAATTTCATATTAATAATTGTTTTACTTTGTCATGAATTGCTGCATCTGTCATAAATCAGCACATGCGTGTTTAGGTAGTGGCAAATATTTTTGTAAAGTATACTAAGGGCACATTGAAAAAAATTCCACTGAAGTTTCTCGCTGTGATAAACGCGCACGAAACTCTAATTTAATATTTCCTGGAAGGTAACATTTACATTTTGTTATTTCAGATGCACCGATACTAAATATGAAGGTAACAGGGAGTATTACTCAAACGAAGAAAACCGGAACAAGCCCCTCCTGGCGGATAGAACTGAATGAACCTTATCCACTGCCTAGCTTTACTATGTAAGTACTTCCATGTTGTAGGTAACTACTTACCTAATCAATCATACATACTTCTACTCCCATAAATTAATTACAAAAAACATAAAAATTGAATAAAGCCTCACTACTAAAAACGAAGGAAGTGTTATAGTCCGGCTGTCTATTCGAATCCTTCTACACGCCCGGCTACAGCATTTTCGATCAACTTTCTTTGTTATGTCCTTCGTTTTTCGTTGACGAGTTTTAAACAATTTATATTTTATTTTTGGTTTCATTCATTTTAGTTCTAAACCATTAATTGAGATATATATTTGAAATCTCTGTTTCGAGCTCTCGAGTCGAGATACATCATTCCATGGGTTAAAAAAAAATTACAATTGGACAATAGGGCGACTGGTGGCCGCCATTTTGAATTTTCTAAAAAATATGGAGTATCTACTACCCACGTAATTGAGACAAACCGAATTACTGTGATTGGGTTGCCTTAATTACGTACCTACGTAATCTCCATATTTTTTAACCCCCGATGCAAAAAACGGAGGCTGTTATAAGTTTGACGTGTGTGTGTGTTTGTTTTAAGTACTATCCGAGGACGTGCACCTGAATACACAAGGCACATACGAGGACATTTTCAAACCGAGGACTTTTTCCTGGGTCCTCGGATTGAATGGTCACCATTGTCGTATTCTCCGTGAGATTCTGAACCTTTCGGTCTAAGAAATACGGAAATCGGAAACGGTCCTCGATTTGGTCGCCATAATTTTAGTCAGAGTGTGAAAATTTGTGACCACCAGGGCGGCGCCACCGTCGTATTTTACACACTTCGATTAACACTCAAGTCCACTTTCTTAACCAATCCGAGGACCCATGTGTGAAGTTCACACATGGGTCCTCGGTTTGGACACGTTTTGCTGAGTGTGTATTGTTTTATTTTTCTAAACAAATTTTCAAAAATTCAAAAGCGGCGGGTGGCCGAGTGTTTTGGGCATCGGCTTCTCATGCGGCAGCGGTCGGTGGCGGAGGTCGGCGGTTCGAATCCGGTCGGCGTGTACCAATGAGATTCTGACGAAAAAATTTACGTGCATACCTACACCTGCTGCTTCACCGTTCGGAACCAGTGTAAAACTGTAGGTCCTTTCCCTTGCCCCTTACTAGGTGGTAGGCTCAAATTGTAGCCGACTGGGTTGGTACCACCGTACTGGATGTAAGATGGCCGCATAGCAGCCTCGGCTGTGTTCTCCTCTAGTCCAGTAAAGCCAGCAATCTAGGGAAGTCTCCGGTATGGCACCTACCTTCTCGGTGGTGATATTGGCTGGTCGGAGCATGCGCTTTGGCCCCTCCGACTCAGCCACCCATACCGGATTACATAAAAAAAAAACAACATTAGATAATTTACCAAGTTTGGCCCAACCCATCAATATGAAACCACTATTAATATTTTTGTTATGCCTTATAAATAATAATGAATTTTAGAATGAAAACAATGGGGATTAAAACTTATTGAAAAATATTAATCATTCTAATAATCAGATAGCTAATATTATTATCATTAGCAATATTTGAGAGCTGGACATGATTGTGCGAATATTACACCTGCTGTGGTGATATTAGCCCAACACACAACTATGCCGAAGGAACCCTAGGTGCCATTTCAGAACCTTCCTTTATCTGAGCACGGCTGTATTGAACTAGAAGATGGAAAACACATCGATGGAAAAACACGTACATTTGCAGCTTCAAACATATTTTATTGAATGCAGTGGTACTGTAATAACAACCGAGATGTCGGGCGAAGCGACTGACGACCGACTGACTGATGGGAGCACGATTTGTTCTATTCCTCTACCGGCGCGGCGGCGCGGCAGCGGCGTTCTTCTCTTCCCCTTCACCTTCCCCTTCCCCCGGTCCTCGTTTTGTACAGAAGAAATCAGAATAAAATGTCCCCTGTTTGATAGTAGAAAATTCAACACAAGGACCTCGCATAATACAACGTTTCAGGAATTGGTGTGCTATTAGGTCCTCGAAATGGCATGGCTGGACAGGTCGCGAAGGTCCTCGTTTAGCCTAACACAAAGTCCTCGAATGGACGTCGCCAGACAGGTTTGCGAGTGTATATTGTGTCCTCGCTTTGTTTGTCACAATTCAAGTTAGAAAGAGTAGGAGATATCGAAACACTAAGCGCTTGAGCGTTTCCAGGAATAAATTTGGCGCACATCTGTCTTGTCGAGGTCATCGTACGACTTCATATAGTCCAGATACGGAGAGGTCCTCGGTCTGAATGAGTAAAACAGGGGTCCTCGCATGGTACTTAAAACAAACAAGGGTGTGTGTGTGTGTCGTTGTGTGAGGGTGTGTCTGTGTGTGTCTGTCTGTGGCATCGTAGCTCCCAAACGGATGGACCGATTTGGATGCGGTTTTTTTATTAGGAAGCTTGTTTATTAGAAAATTCAAAATCGGAAGAGTCGTTTAGGCGCTAGGGTAGCCCTGCCACACATATCTGCACACATACATACCTACGTACATACATAACATACATACATACGTACATACGTACATAAGTATATGTACATACATACAGACGTACATACATACTGTCACGATGTGTTACACATTTCGCGTTTTATTATACTGCGTTTTGGATAAAGACTAATCTGTGGGCGTCGTTGATACTTGTTCTGCTTCTTAGCTGGTAGTGCAGCTTTATTTTTAATATTGAATATTGTGAAAAATTTATTATCTGTGTGTTTGTCAGATATTGAAAATGGATCGGAAAATAATAGCCAATCTATAATGTGGTTATATCCTCTTTGCTATAATGTTGGTTTCTTGTATGGCAAAGAGATTTAATGCCTTTCAAAGAGGATATGCCTTTGTTGTATGGTGAAAAAACGGGGTGCTCAGACTTTGTTCTGAACCCTCAAACGAGGAAGACCAGTTGGCGAAAATCCATTCAAAATATCTAGTTCTATACCGAGGAGTCGATGTTTGAGCACTGATGTTGTAATTATTTATACACAGATAAATAAAATAATTATTTATATTTTGCAAGGCAACATGCCTACTCGTTAAATTCTGTGAAGTTCTTCGTTGGCTGTTTGCCTTTCTAAAGATGGATCCATGTTCGCTGTTCCATCACAGGCTAGTTCCTGTTGAGGGTTGTGTTTCCGCTGCATAGCAGGTCAGTGATTGTTATTCATAAGTGTCGTTTCTTCAGGGTTTTCAGGGTTTCGTGGGAATCTTTACTGTCTAATCTGCCCTGGAAGTAACGCGCTATTTTCATCTTTCCCACAAGGAAAGATGAGGATAGCACGAGAAACGCTTCGTTTTCTCGTGCTAATGTTACTCATCTTTCAACAGCGGCTCCTGTCACCCGCTCCTGTGGCTCCTGTCACCCGCTCCTGGCACCTGTGGTCTGACACCGGCTGCATGTCACCTCCTGGCACCGGTCCGCTAACTGTTACCCCTTTCTATCCTGTATCAAGATCCTTCCTGTCCGAATCTAAAGATTTAGAAGACGAAGAACAGCTGGATCAGATGAGATACGTACATTAAAATTTAAGAGTTTAGGAATAGGTACCGAATCTTTATTGTTATTTTAAATTTATTTGATTAAACTGTAACAGAAGCCGACGTGTTTTAATCAACAGAATCCGCCAGGCAAGCCTAACCCCTGACTTTCATGTTCTTCTTCTTTAAACATTCGAAGTGTTGGATGTACTGGGTTCACCTAATCTAATTATCTCTTCTAATTGGAACTCAGCTACATCCACACTCTTGTCCGAGACCCTTTCTCTTTTTGGTCCGTGACAATACGTACGTACGTATACGTACACACGTGCATACGTGCATACATACATACATACACACATACATACATTCAGGCTACCCTCTTGACTTCGCCATAGTCGTCGGGTAATAAATGTTTGCCAGTTTAGAATGTTCATACAATATGGTGATATAGGCGGCGGCGGGTGGTCGAGTGGTTTGGGCAACTGCTTCTCATGCAGGAGGGTCGAGGTTCGAATCCGGTCGGCGTGTACCAATGAGTTTTTTCTGACGAAAAAATTTACGTGCATACCTAATTATTACCTACACATGCTGCTTAACCGTTCGGAACCGGTGTAAAACTGTAGGTCCCTTCCCTTGCCTCTTACCTAGGTGGTGGGCTTAAATTGTAGCCGACTGGGTTGGTACCACCGTACTGGATGTAAGATGGCCGCATAGCAGCCTCGATTGTGTTGTCCTCTAGTCCAGTATAGCCAGCAATGGGAAGTCTCCGGTATGGCACCTACCTTCTTGGAGGTGATATTGGCTGGTTGGAGCATGTGCTTTGGCCCCTCCGACTCAGCCACCCATACCGGATTAAGTACATAAAAATAATAATAATAATAACATTTGGTAATTGTTTGAGAATGGACAATTAAATTTAATTCAATTCAGAACTAATTTTGCAAAAGGGATAAATAAAAAATTAATTGTACTTACCACAATTTTATTATATTACTAGCTATTGCCCGCGACTTCGCTCGCGTGAAATTCGTATTTCAACGAAGAGTGTAGGAACTTCGGGCGAGGCAGAAGGCCGACCAGGTAAACGATAAACCTTCTCAAAGAAAACAACTAAGGGCGAGGCCGAAGGCCGCGCTGCGTTCAGGTAAACGATAAACCTTCTCAAATAAATTAAGTAACAAACGGCGAAGCCAAAGGGCCAGCTTCACCCTGAAAGATAATAAACCTTCTCGAAGAAAGTAAATAACTAATGGCGAGGCCGAAGGCCGAGCTGTGTTCAAGAAGATGATAAACCTTCTTATAGAAAGTAAGTAACTAAGGGCGAAGCTGAAGGCCTAGCAGTATTCTGTAAAACGATAACGTTCTCAAAGAAAGTCATATGTAAAGTCGTAACTATGGGCGAGGCCGAAGGCCGAGCTGCGTTCAGGAAAATGATAAACCATCTCGAAGAAAGGAAGTAAGTGCGAGGCCGAAGGCCGAGCTGCGTACAGGTAAACAATAAACCTAACATAATACGAGGCTGAAGGCCGGGCTGCGTTCAGGTAAACAATAAACCCTCTTCCGTCCTCGGGTCTCGCACTTAATGACTTGCTTTCTTCGATATAATATAATATCATTTACGCGAACGAAGCTCGGCCTTTGGCCTCGCACTTAGTCACTTAATTTCTTGGAGAAGGTTTATTGTTTACCTTAAAATAGTTCGGCCTTCGACATCGTTCTTAGTTTCTTTGTCTGAGAAAGTATATGGTTTAGCTATACGCAGCTCCTCCATCGGCGGCGTCGCCATTAGTTAAATTTCTTCGTGAAGAATATCGTTTACGTGATCGGAGATCGACCTTCGTCCTCGCCCTTAGTTACTTACTTTCTTCGAGATGGTTTATTATTTATCTGAGCATAGCTCGGCCGTCGGCCTCGCTTTAATTACTTACTTTCTTCAAGAAGGTTTAACTTCTTTCTGAACGCAGCTCGGCCTCCCGCCTCGCCCATAGTTACTTACTTTCTTCGAGGTGTTTTTTTATTATTTATCTATATGTAACTCGGCCTTTGGTCTCGCTTTAGTTACTTACTTTCTTCGAGATGGTTTATTATTTATCTGAACTTAGCTCGGCCTTCGGCCTCGCTTTAGTTACTTACTTTCTTCAAGAAGGTTTATCTTATTCCTGAACGCAAAAAAATTTCGACGGGAAGGGACCTAAAGTTTTACGCCGGTTCCGAAGAACCGGCGTAAAACTTTAGGTCCCTTCCCTTGCCCCTTTACTAGGTGGTAGGCTCAAATTGTAGCCGACTGGGTTGGTACCAACGTACTGGATGAAAGATGGCGGCATAGAAGCCTCAAGAAGAAGCCTTCAAGAAGGTTTATGGTTTTACAGAATGCAGTTCGACCTGCGGCCTCGCCCTTAGTTACTTATTTTCTTCAAGAATGTTTTTCTTCTACTGAACGCAGCTCGGCCTTCAGCCTCGCCTTTAGTTACTTTCGAGAAAGTATATCGTTTACGTGAAGGCAGATCCGCCTTCGGTCCCGCCTTCAGCCCCGCCTTCAGTTACATACTTTCTTCTTTTGAAATAGGAATTTCACGCGAGCGAAGCCGCGGGCAACAGAAGTATAAATTGCACCAATGACATCGACAAAACATGAACTTTAAAATAATTTGTCACGGCGGCCGTATTCTCTAACTTCTTACCGTCAATGTCGGTGACGCTGACTAGTTATGTCTCTGTCTAGTTCATATAATTAGTTCATATAATAATTTTTATAATAATTTTAATGTTTGATATTTTTTTTTATTTATTATGTTACTCCGGGATATATAATATACAAAGTGTCGTCAAATTCAGTTCAGTGGTTTTTGTGTGATTCGTGCACAGACAGACAGACAGACAAGAATTTTAAAAACTGTTCTAACATGTTCAGTTTCACATTTTAAAGACACCCTGGTTGTTTTTTTTTTCGAATATATGTGCAGACTTTTTTGCAGTTACGATTTTATTATATGTAAATAAAAAATTAATATAGAAGATGAATATAAAATGTGCTTCTCTATACATTGGCATCAAATAAATATAGTAACGTAACTGAATGATTGATTGAAACGCCTATAATGTAAATAGTTCATGTTTTTCGTCCAGTTCAGTGTAGCCGGCACGACCGAAGGGAAGCACTGATATGGTACCTAGTTCACCAAGGTTTTATGGGCTGATATCACGGATACGGGCGTGCCCAGGATTTTTGGTTCATATGCCTAGTTAGTATGAAAAAAATTAATAATGAATATTGTAGTAAAAAAACATACGTTTGGGAGTTTGACCACAGAATAGAAGTTTGACCTCCCTCGGCACGCCTATTAATCACGGATGTAGTAGGTCATGTAGCCAACCGTGTTAGTTTCCATAAAAAAACAACGTATTTAATAGAAAGCGAGCGTCATAGCTCGATCCCAGGCCAAGGAAATAGTTGTAGAGCTCGACGATGAGTTGTACGATAGGTCTATCGGGTCTGAGGGTTATACCTCGGTACATTGGCTCATATCTGTAAAAATTTTTTACAGTTTCAAAAATGAACGTGAACAAATTTATCCAAAAAAGGACAACACTTCCCGCTTTAATGTGAGCATAAAGTTTGCGCCGAAAGTTACCTTACATTTTTTAATTACGAAAGCACAAATGGACGACTCTGGAAGTTACACGATAGTTGCATCAAACGACCGCTTGACCAGGAATGTGACGGTTCACACTGATGTGCAGGGTGAGTTAAGCGTAGTTTACCTATTCTTTTCGATATAAATTCGTAGGAGAGAAATTCGGTCAAAAATAAATTACCTGATTAATAAAACCAATTTGATCTTTCTTTACATATTTTGGTTTATTTGGTTCAAAGCGTCTCTACTTTCAGAGATAGAGAAACCTTGAGGTATCCAAGTAATATTTTAAACCAATATAAACGGAAATATGTGAAGCTTGAGATAGAATACCCGACATGATGTTGATTAAGTAAATATGCACTCGTACTTACCTCTGCTCTTTCATAACCGAGTGGCACAACCAAACGGAGACGCCAAGCTTCCACGGGAACATGCAGTACAATTAACTGACTGGACACAACATTGTATGTTACAGAAGGGGCAAAGGTAGTAATCGGCGTGAAGTCTTCGAAGCGGTGTCTTATCGGCTTCAAATGCAGCATTCCTTGTGAAGTCACCGGTAATCCCTTGCCCGAAGTGTGGTGGCAGTACAAACCTGACTGTGAGGGTCAATCCAAATGCCAACCGATTGAGACGCTTAGAGAGGTATACTAGCTCTTTACGACTTTGACTACACGAATATAACCTTTTATAAAATTGTTGACAAATTGTTTTATACCAACACTCCCTTTAGGAAAACCGACGAACTAAGTGTTGTTTTTAATGGTCAATTAGATGACATTTACGTTTTGCTAAAAGTCCACCCTCTGCTTAAAATAAAATACCTATATTGTTGAGCTGCGTATATACACGGTGTTGCAATTGCCCCCGTAATATTTTTAACTGACATCAGGGGGTGGTTCTATATGTGAAACTAAATAACTTATGCGGCTAAAAAAAAAAAATTGAAACAAAAATAAAATTTCTTTTTTCCATACAAATTTTAATACCTATTCTCAAAATGTATGGGGAAAATAATTTTTTTTTCTTCAAATTAAAAAGTCGTAGAACAAAAGTTGTTTGGTTTCATGTACAGAATAACCCCCTTTCGGGTTTAACGGTTGGGGTTGCAACACCGTGTTTATGCAACACATCGAACTAATGCCGTACTTTCAAATGTTTCAGACCGACAGAAGACCGAATATAAATTCTCCATACGCTTACACATCTTTCTTGGACCTGAAAGTGCAAATGAGCGGTAACCTTACTTGCTATGCGAACAACACTGTTACGACGCATGGCAATACAGACGCAAGTAACCATTCAGATACATTATCTGTACTGGTGTATGAGATTGAAAACGGCTTTGGTATCCGGGGAAATGATTGGTTTGCTCGGGGCAGCGATATTTGGTTGTCGTGTGTCGCGTCTAAATATGATTTTAAGGAAGAGGTCGAATGGTATAGAGTAGTTGGAGTTACGACGAAGAAGATGAACGCGGGTAAGTTGACGCAAAGAGGTCTTCACATATTTACACACATACACCCGCTCGTGTACATAGATTTCTGCTGAAATAAGAAATGGAATTTCATGTTAAACCTTATCATAAGGTATGACGATTTGCGATATATCTGCTGCAAAATTCCGTTTTCATGTACCGACGATCGTGTATGAAAACAAATAAGAATGCGGAAGAGGCGTCATGGTGTAACAGAACTATTCAGAACCGTGGCAGTAGGCACTCTCCGCGTGTCTCTGCCTACGCCATTGGGAAAAAGGCGTGACGTTATGTCACATACATTTGAGATATACGAGTAGGTACTATACCAGGGGCCACGCCGCCGTCCCCGCCCTCCGAGCTCCGAGCTGCGAATGCTAAGCTGTCTTTCAATATAAAATAGGCAAGGGATTATCTTTATTGCTGCACTCTCCAAATGCAGCTACAATCTGTGCAGATTAAACTGCATACTAATATTTGTTTTATTTGCAGTACCGGCCAACACAGCCCTGTCATATGTGAGAAAACTGCAGATCAAGGAAGCGGTCATGGAGGACTCAGGAATGTATGAGTGTACAGCGAAACGCATTGAAGATGATGTAGTCGACATCATGAAGACAAATCACACCATCACGGTGGAGGGTAGGTATGCCTTTCCAAAAATATTACCTTTTGTGTTAACCTGTCTGCGAAATTATTCCAAATGCATTTTTAGTACTGACCCGGACCTAAAAAATATATTAGTTCTAGCCTGGAAAAGAATTTCCATACTTTGATGAGACCCTAAAAATGCACGGACATACTAGCTTTACTTCCAAGTGGCTCAATGGCATACGAAATCTTTTTTAGGTATATATAAACATTTAAGAAAAGTATCCAAGTGGTGGTGAACATTGAAAATGACATTTTTTAACTGACTCCCAAAAGGAGGATGTTCTGAATCCAACCACAAAATTTTCAAGAAATTCATGTTTAACTAACTAAATAAATCGAAGATTAACCTAATAGGAAATTTTATATACAGACTGGCGGAAGCCAACGCTGCTACAAGGCCTGGAGGGTGGGGAGCGGATGGGCAAGGAGAACTTGGAACTCAACCTCAACTGCACTGCCGAGGGGGTACCACGACCAACTATCAGCTGGTTCCACGTATGTTCTTTTCTTTATTGGTTTTTGTTGTGGTGGTTGTTCTAGTTGTGCGGTGACCAATGGGTCTGCAAGTGCTTTAAAAAAATCCGTTTTTGTTATCGCCTCAGTTTGAAATGGTAGCAGTTGCAATGCAACACACTAAAAACTCTCTACTTACTTAAATTCCGTGCCACATTACTGACACTGTATGTAGAGTTATGCTCTCGTCATCACTATCTACGAACACGATCCCTATCCCGTGCAAAGGATACTGTCAGTCTAAAACTGAAAAATTTGATGCTGGCTTCTTGGTAATATCTAATAACTACCACCTGAGTTAGTATTTTTTTAAATACAAAATTATAGGTTTGCTTTCATAGTTTTGGTACATTTATTCGTCCAGATCTCACAAGTGATGTGCGGTTTCACATACCTGGGCGGTATAACTAAGCCGCTCTTTCACAATGGTGGGTTTCGCAGGATCACTCCACGCAGAATAGAGTCACAAAACTCTACAATCATTGCTTTGATGACATTGAACCATATCTCTAAAAAGTCATTAAAAAATCAGGCGACGAAACAGCTCAGGGAAAGAGACGGATAGATGCTCACATGGATCTGATAATAAACACCCAATACTCAACATAACAAAACTCAAACCTAACCTAACCTAACGTTACACTCATCGCAACCCCTCCCTCTCCTTCAAG
Source organism: Nematopogon swammerdamellus (assembly GCA_946902875.1). Classification (NCBI taxonomy): domain Eukaryota; kingdom Metazoa; phylum Arthropoda; class Insecta; order Lepidoptera; family Adelidae; genus Nematopogon; species Nematopogon swammerdamellus. The sequence continues at coordinate 8,452,456 of OX336337.1, forward strand.
AACATTTGTAGCTGCACGTTTTACAAATAAAATAAGACATAATTAGCATGTATGAACAATTTCCATGCACTCAGAACGGAGTGCGGAAGGTGGGTAACGAGACGAAGATGGGGAACAAGGTGGTGCTGTCCACGCTGGTGGTCCACTCGCTGCAGGAGCAGGACCTCGGCCGCTACGAGTGCGTGGCCACCGGCCGCGACGGCCGTGGGGAGATCGAGTCCCACGTCGACGTCATCATCAAGAGTAACAATATTAATTTTTTATATTTTTTGCAAAACATCAGGTAAGAGGAGCAAAAGGAAAAGCTTAAACAGTTTACTGGCATTTAACCTTCTGCTCGCATAAAAGTTTGGCATAGCCAGCGTATTATCTAACTTCTGATTTTTTCTGAGACTTCCGGCCCTTTCTGTTCCTCTCCTATTTAACACAGTTTGATTGTATATGTATAGCCTGTAATTTTATGGAAATATATTAGGGTTTATAGGAAGAAACCGTTCAGTGAACCATGCGCTCAGGTTAAAATCTAGTCAGAATTCATAGTATAGTAAGTAGTAGAAGTAGTATAGTAATAGTCACTGACCACAAAAAAATAATCATGGAAAAAATTCGCCCCGAGGACGGCGTCTATTGGGTGCGTTTTTATCACAGATTTCTCCATTACTAATTGAATATTGAATGGATTTTCAGATAAAGGAGCGAACAAAGCGATATACCTATCGATAATAGGAATAATCGTCGTAGTGTTCCTCATACTGATCTGCTACCTCGTGTGGAAGATCAAGAGAGAAAAGAAGATCAGGAAGGATCTGTACCGGCAGTTCAACGAGGGCAACACTGGCAGTCTCAACCCGGAACTCGCCGTGGACGAGCAGGCCGACCTGCTGCCTTACAACAAGAAGTTTGAGTTCCCCGAGGACAAGCTCATTCTTCGTAAGATTCACTTTATTAACATTGAAGGGCGAAGGGCAAGAACTAACTGTGCCTTGGGAGCGTCGCCACGGGAGGCAGTTTGATTCAAGTTGAGCCCGTTTCCAGATAGATTGAAGTTCGAATAGTTGTAAATGTTCAATAAAATTCCCCACTACTTGGTGAATACATTTTGAATTATACTGTCAAACAGAAGACAATAACTCAGTCCAATTCCCATCTCCACGGAGAGCCATTTAGATTTTCAATCCCAATTTATTTTTCATATTTAATTTCACTCTCTCAAATTCAATTTTGATTAAATTTCTTTTTTTAAAGTTTAGGCGGATTTTGGGTATATTGACCATAATTTGTCGCACAAAGTGTTAGCAATTATCATAATACTTGCGTATGTTTTGTATGTAATTGGCATAAATTCGTTGTGTCAGAGAAACATAGGTAACCATTATCCGTTAACCAGTAACGTTGTACCGCATGGGGCCGGTACTTGAAAAGAATAGCCCCACTGCATCTCTCCACGTGCATGTCGTAAAAGGCGACTAAGGGAAAAGGACGAGATGCCATGCTAAAGGGCGACAGGCTACCTACCTCTTACCTTGGGACGTTCCATCCACCAAGTCATGCAGCAGGTGGGTTTTCGTGCTTAACTGCTTGATAGTTATCCTGTCCTAATACTTTGCTAAATGTGGTGATGTGCGGTAATTTACTGGAGTTCTTGCAGCATAACACCGATTACTCTACTTACCCAGATGGTCAGGATACAGCGTATGGTATGTATGTAGGTAAAAAGATCCCGAAAAAATAAGTGTTTCACTCTTTTCTCCAGGGGAGAGACTCGGCGAAGGAGCTTTCGGAGAGGTGTACAAAGCCGAAGCACGTGGTATTATCGATGCGGAAGTGGTTACCATCGTGGCTGTTAAAAAAGTGAAGCGAGACGCAGAGAGTCTGTACGTGAAAGCTCTCATCTCCGAACTGAAGATCATGATACACATGGGCAAGCATCTCAACGTCCTCAATCTGCTCGGAGCCTGCACTAAGAAAATCGCGAGGCGTGAGTTCAGTCTCTTTTCCTTATGCCTTGCAATGTATCTTTTTATTTTATCTACATTACTACTATTTAAAACATTGTTTGTATGTTGATATTCATGTACTTAATCTGTTTCTTGCAGCAGATTGTACTTAAGCTGCTGTGTTTAATCTTTGAAATATTCTCTAAAGAATCTCTAAAACTCTTGCTAAAGAGATGCTTTGAAGAATTGATCGTGTCAGGAGGTTAAGGCCAACAGATGACTTGTGGATGGCAATACAATCTTCAGCCTGTTTGTGTTAAGTTGTCCTCCGCTACTTGTCATACTAGTCAGCATGTTGACTGACATGTCAGTCACATATCGACATGCATTGGAAATCTTTTCCTATCGTTACTGAATGCATTTATGTTGCATACATATCTTGACTTCATGTCCTTCTCCCAAATCCCAAAATTAGAATAGAATGCCTCGTGGCATTAAATGCGCCTGTTGTGCACAATTTGTATTAATTGGTGTTCAATAAAGAATATATAAATACATATACATTTCATTGAATATCTTTGGAAGCTCCTTTAGAATAAGAAAATAAGAAAATAGAGAAGAAGAGGAAGTATAGAATAAGAATACTTTCGTCTTTGCATAAGGTATCTTCCTGTAGTAAACTATTCATAAATTTGTATATTCTCTGTCTTTTAAAAGAGTTTAATGAACTATTTGCAGGTGAATTGCTGGTGATATTGGAGTACTGCAAGTTCGGGAGCATTCACAACTACCTCCAGAAACATCGAGATGTGTTCATAGACCAGCTGAATGATACCAAGGACAAGCTGGGCGTCGAACAGTTCAACCGAGGTTTCTCGCGGAGTAGCGCCAACAGCGGGTTTGTACTATCATATTCTATTCGCATTTTTATAGGCTGTCCACTTAAATACGATCGATTCGTTACTTTCGATCATAGTATGGGTGTGACTGCCTTAAATAAATTTGTTTTTATTTTAGTCGTTCGTTTGGCGATTTCCGATTCCTAGTTTTAAGAATTGTGAATTATAGGTGAAACAGCCAGCCCTACAAACAACAATATCGTAGTTCCGTGTGCAAGTTTTTGCATTGCCTCACCTGGTATTGAACCTGGGTTTGAACCATCATCGATGTATCGCACGTTTTCTGATATCGAATTAGATTTTTTAATATGAAAACTGACACGGTTGGCTACATCACCTACAACATCCGTGATGTCAGCCCCCTTGGTGAACTAGGTGCCATGTCAGTACTTCCCTTTGATCGTGCCTGCTTCCCTTTGATAAGGTAAATTTACGTTGCTAGAAGTGGTGGTAGAGTAAACCCGCCCGGGTTAAAGCCGAAATAAGTAACTATCAATGTGTGTTGTTCAGACCTTCAAAGTCAGCAACCTTGGCTTACAGGCCTACATACATGAAACATCATTACAGTTCTTTGAGTTCGTTCAGGTCATACTCCACTTAACACAAGCGCGTTTTAATGAGTAAAAAGAGGAGGACCAATTTCATGTTCTGATGGAGTTTGAGCGGAGACAGCCTGAGAAAAGATTTAGTCAGCAGGTTACAGACGGATAGGATGAACCTCTTATTTCTTATTCATTAATTCATTATGCACTATGTAACCCACTCTCAATGAGCTGTCAAGAAGTTATAAAATTATTTAAAACTTCTCTAACATTGAGGGATGTTTAGGTATTTTTTTGAAATCTCTGACATAACCGAATACGGCTAAAGCCCCAAACTTAAATTAAGAATAAAATAAAAAGAAATACGACCTATTGTAAACGTTAAAACGTTTTATAATAATTTTATTAAATTTTCAGAGACCACTCAGACTACTTCGGATCGGAACACACTCCTGTGACGGGTAACACAATGGTGAACTCGGCCGGCACCTCAGCACCTCTTAGAACAGGTATGTTTTTAAAGAAGCTGAGATAGTTGGCTACATCACCTACGTCCCTACATCTTTGTGAGCTAGGTGGCAAGTCGTGGCCACGCCCTTGCTGTGCGCAACGCACATGTCAGCAATGTACCTACAGCAATACTGTCTGTGCTGTGTCATGCGAAGCTATATGTTTGTTATTATTACATTATTTATAGTCATTTATGTTTTAATAGCGTGTTCCTATGACTCATGTCTTGTTAGGGATCCTACAAAATGTAAATTTTTTTATCAATTCAGAAAGTTTTATGTATGTAGTATTCACCTATGCCAACGGTGAAATCAGTCTATTACTTTTTTCTTATCTAGTTAGATGCCATGCCAACGCTTCCATTCGGTTGTGTTGGCTACACTGGACCGGATCGAAAAGACACACTTTAGTATTCCGTTAAATTTAGACCTACCTTCCTTCAGTGCATGTTGGTAGTAATCTGGGCAGATGTTTTTTTTATGAAATGAAGGGAAGCACTGACATGGCACCTAGTTCACCCGGTGTTATGGGTTAAAATCACGGATGTTGTAGGTGATGTAGCCAACCGTGTCAGTTTCCATAAAAAAAAATTACCCAATGAAAAGTTCCATAAAAAAAAAAATTCAAAGGACGTAACCTAGGTCCTAGGTCCTAGGCTAGAGCCGTCCTAGGTATACGAATCCTTCATCGCAGGAGAGTTTTGCTGCAGCTGTGACGGATGGCACTATGCGAGTTTTCTCCCCAAACAGAAATTATTAACCTGTTTTGGTGGGTTAAAAAAAAATAACCAGGGTTAAATTACAGAAGATGCGTCGCTATAGCGACGCATCTTATTTGATTTAACCCTAACTTAATGTTGAGGCGGTGCATGTCGTTTTTGTTAAACTCCCATAGTGCAGTTTGGCTGCTACCACAGCAGCTGCGTCAAAGCTCTCCTGCGATGAAGGAATCGTCCTAGGTATACCTAAATGGTTAGAGTCAACAATGCAGTAACAAATTTGTTTTTATTTTCTACGCATTCAGGGGGAAGTCAACTAGAGCTCCTGGAGTTTGTGAAAGGTAAAACGGGACGGCTTGGTAGTGGAAGCATGTGTCTGTGTTTATCCAACGGTGTCGATAGCATGGGGTATCTTAGTATTAACATTCAATTTTTAAACCTTATTGAGTCTCTCAAAGGGGTAGGCAGAGACAACGGATATCAAAGTGCCATGGTGCTGATCGTCCCTTCGCCTCTTCCGCATTCACAATGTTTTTCGTACATGCTCATTGGTTCGGATATTACGAGCTTGGCAATTTGGAATCACATACCCGATCTGTTTGTTCTACATATGTAAATCCATTTAACACATCGAAATTCTTCACAGGATACATAAACACCTAGACTATTGCCTAGACTGCTTAATCTTGTAGTTATTTAACAAACAAATGAACAACGTCCTTAATCTGAATCTGAATCTAATACCTAATAATTGTATAAACTCTGGAATGCTCTACCTGCCCCCAAGTACAGTATCGGGTCATTCAAGATAGGCGTGAACAGGAATCTGTAAGGCCGACATGGCATTCGCAACCCCCGCATGCGACCGAATGTCCATAGGCGTCTCTGCCGTACGGGTGGCTCGGCGGCGCCACAATAAAAAAACTATTTTAAAAAAATATAAAAACCGCCTTCAAAAATGTATGAAATAAAAAAAAAATCGAACCCTACCGTTGAAGGCGGTGCGGTGCTAAAGCAAACAAAAATGATGCATGAAAGAAAGGTTTCTTTAGCACCGCCTTCAACTCTAGGGTTCGATTTTTTTTTATTTCATACATACAATTTTGAAGGCGGTATTTATATTTTTTTTAAACAGTTTTTTATTTCACAATTTTTTTTTAGTAATTTTTTGCTATTAATGTACTCGGCGGAATCGCTCGGCCTTCGGCCTCGCGATTACGCCTCGCTTTCCATTCCGATCTTGACCAAATTAAAATAGGACCACACGGGAAGCACCAGCTTTCAAATAAAAAAAGAATTATCAAAATCGGTTCACCCAGTCGAAAGTTCTGAGGTAACAAACATAAAAAAATAATACAGTCGGATTGAGAACCTCCTCCTTTTTTTTGAAGCCGTTAAAAAACATATATTAGTCGACAATATCTCTTCATACGATCGTGCCTACCTAATGTAATGGTAAACAACTTTTCTATGCATTTCTTTGGGTTTTCTTTCCTCATCATAACAACTAAAGTAACACCACTTCTACCTGCATATTCATTATTTCTTACATACTTACATACATCTGATTGCATGAATATTTTGCAAGACCATTGTAAGCTATGTTTTGTAAAGAATAAAAAGAACATTACTTAATTCTAGGGAATCCCTTCTTTCAGAGTTATTTTACTTAGTTGTGCAGCCTCTTGTATTGGACCATTTGAATCTGGGCGTCTGATCAATTTCTAAGCCGGTTTCGCCTACGAATAAATAAATAATTTGTTTATTCGCATAGTTTCGCCCTCAATATTTTGTGTGTAAATAATAAAACATTTTGACAAGTCCAAGAGAGTGTACAATATATGAATGCTAAATAAAAAATGCATTTGTTAACGCAGGTTCGGAGTCGGAGTACGTGCAGCCAAAATGGCGATCCAACTACCAAAGTGATTACGTCGAGGAAGGGAGCAATCTACGGCCGCTCTGCTCGCGAGATCTCATCTGCTGGGCTTTCCAGATCGCGCGCGGTATGGAGTACCTCGCTAGTAGGAAGGTGAGTTCTGCTACTAAACCCTAATAATAATAACACATTGCCCCCGCTACCGGTGGTGCAGTGCACCCATGAGGCGACCCGCGCGCGAAGAAGAACACGTTTAAGAGAGCAGCGCGACGACGTCGCCGTGCAGTCCGGCGGATGCGGAGCTCTCCGAGATGGGGGTGGTGGTGGCCTACGTGTCTAGTACCACCACCTATCGCTCGAAGCTAGTCCCGCGTCGTCTCGGAGAGCTCCGTAGCCACGGCCTGCACCTGCCGGCGCGCTTGGAGGCTTGCCTCCCGCCGCCGCACAGTGGGGCGATACCGCAAAAACCGGGACATAGGGCGAAATGACTACGCAAATAGATTCTACTATTAATTACGAACAACTTTCATTCTGTGAGATTTTTTGATAAAAAAATTATTTTCCGAGATATAAGCACTTATAAAAACATTTATAATATAGTAAAAAGTGAGTATGTTAATATATTCTCTTAATGATTACAAACTACTTTTATTCTTAGAAATTTTCCATTTTAAGTCTTATTTTCTGAGATATAGCAATTTGAACTTTAAAAAATACAATTTCTTGTAACTAGTATTACTCTTCCATATTTTCGGTTTCAATTGTTATTTTTTAGATATATCACATTGAAAATTCTTTAGTAAAAAAAATTGGGATATGTGGAAAACTGAATATGTGAATACATTTTGTTCTCAGAGATTTTCTGTTAAGGTGTTATAATCCTTTTCAATAGTTTGTACAATGGAGATTTAGTAACTTTTTTTATTGAAATGCTTAAAATAACTAGACCTGTGGTTACTTAATAATGATTCTTCAAGTTGAGTAGTCTAATCTGAATAAAATTATTGTAGTGGAATGGTACGTTTATTACACACAAAATACAATCAATCAGACGGCGCATATTTGCATAAAATATTACAAATTAATCTGGCGATAGTAATTAAACATATATAAATTACTACATATTTAACTAACTACATATATTTTTGTATTTACGGAACTTACCGAATTATTAACTTATTATAAGTTATATATATCGTTGTGTATTTTCATTTCGTCATTTTGGTGGCTCTGCACACTTCGATATATCAAACTTACTATAATTTATTATAATTAGGCAAAAAATTGCCCCCGTCAAAGTATATTATAAACCTACTTCAAAGTATAAAATTAATAACATCAACATTAAGAATAGTGATTAATGATGAGAAAAGTAATAATACATTATTAAAAGTAATAATAAAAGTTTTCAAAGTAATAATACATTATTACCCAAATACCCATGGCTTTTAACGGAGCCTATTTAATGTAAAAATACCAACTATCAATAAAAATTATGGTCAAGAATAAAAGTAATTTTCTGAAGTATGTTTATCGTGCATAACAAAAAGAAATTCAAACTACATATTTCTGAGAAAAAATCTTATTTCAATCTTACAAAAACCTTAAAATAAAACATACTTAATAACTTTTAAATAAATATTTTTAAAGTACATAAAGCTTCCTATTTTTATTACAATTTATTTACTCAATATTTCTACAAATTTTCATTTTCATCACTGGAACAACCTAAAGCGTCTTCAGCGTCAGAATCATCATCATCCTCCACATCCGATTGAACACAGATAATACTGGTATCAATAAATTCAATATTTTCCTTATTTTTATCGTCTATAATTAGCAAATGTCGCACTTCACTGGATAAGGGCTGCTTTTGTTTTTGAAGTTTTGGCTTCATACTAGACAAATATGGATCCGACGATACGAGCAAGTTGTTGAGAATGTCTTGATTAGTCGATTTGCGATCGCATTTTCGAGAGTAGTGTTCCCTGTACTTCTTGAAATCTTTATTTCTTGCTTCTGATGCCTCTTCGGAGAGTATGCCAATTGGAATTACGTTAAAATGCTTTATTATTTCAGATCCATGGAATAAAAGTTTATGAACACTTGCTGGCATATGATACCAGCTATACAATGATATATAAAGTTGAATTGTTTCTTGAGCATAGATTTCAAAGTTTTGAGTGCAAACTTTTTCTCCCGAGGAGATGGCCTTAAGGATCACCGCGAATCTATTAATTAAATCCTTATCGAGACCGGTAATAGAGGCAGTTTGCTCGGGATTCTGGAAAAAGCGCCTTGCAGTATTGCCATCGTTCGTGGTTCCTGAACCTTGTTTTACCACGTCGATCAATAAACCAGTTTCTTTCCTGAAATTATCTTGAATTTGTTTTTTTTTCTCGGTCATAATTTCTTTATTATTACCTTTGGCCGACCACTGCTGAAAATCCATGCGGTATGCAATATGGAGAAGGCATTCCATGCATCGAATCCAGGCATGCAACGTATAAGATAGTCCGAACCGGTACATATTTGTGTTTACTTCTTTACTTTTAATTATATTAACGTTATTCATCTCAGACGGTTTAGCTCTGCAAATATCACATGACTGATTAGAGGTACCGGAGATAATCGATCGATCATCGTCATAATTAACGAATGCTCAATCAAAACGCCTTCGTAATCGCTGGTTTTGAGATCTCGTATTTCGGATTCTATGGTAGCCATTTCACTTTTCACGTTATCGATTGTCTCCTTCATAAATTTGAAGAAGATAGGACGGCAGTAGTTCGTCGAAGATGGCGTCTCATTTTCCCAGATCACTTCGTCTCCATAAACCAGTTTTATAGGAACCAAACTTGCCATGAAAATGCTTGAGTCGTCTCCTTCGTTCAGTTCTTGAAATCTTTGTTTATATGTACTTTGGCCAGAAGCGCCATCGAATCCCCACTTGCTTGTTAATGTTAGCTGGCAGCCTGTGAGGTTTCGGTTCGCCACTTTCAAAATTCTTTTTGCAGTATGGTCCAAAAGCGCTTGCAGTTTAATTTTGGCCTGTGTTTCGGTAACTTCAATGTCCTGTTTTGGGGGGTAACACTCAATTTTCGCATGTTGAATTTTATAATAAGATGGATAGAGGTCGGAACCTTCTTCCTTAGCCATGTCTCTTAAAGTTATATATTGCCATCTTGATAGCTTTAAAGACACCAAAATCGCAAGTGCTTTTTCAGATGAATAAATAGTCTTGGACTCCTTTTTTTCAATGAATTCTTTGACTTTTTCGATTTCGCCTGGATTCTGAAGCAAATGGTCCAAAACTTTCCCCAGGTCCTCGTTCCCATTTGCCTTCAAACGCATTTTGGTCGCAAATGCTAGTTCCTGCGATGTATAGTTTGTGCGAATGTCTTCGGTTCTTCTTCGCTTTTGTTTGGCTCCTAAACTTTCAAATGGTTTTCTCGGCGATGATTTATGTGAAGATGCTACAAAGATAGGAGGCGCTGTCGATGGTCCCGGAGAAATTATTTGAGAAGTGCAAACCTTTTGGTTATCCGCGAGGTCGCTACTCGCTGAAGGCAGTTGTTTCTTTACGAATTCGGGCCACTTGATGGCCGAGTCCAACCATTCTCGATTCTTCTGTAGAAAACGTTCCTCGTTGTAGCTTGACTTCACCCATCGTTTGTGTAGATTGTAACAATATTTACGACAAAATTCTTTCACTTGTGTCTCTTCGGGCAAATTTACACTAACTATTGAGGCAATAGCGGCAACCAATACCGCGTAATTCAGAAAACTGTCACAATTTCTCATAAACACGTAAATATCAATGTTATTAACAAAAGACTCCATGTTTTCGTATTGAATAGTTTTAAATATGTAAAGCACGGGTATGAAGACTGACTCGTGCAAACGACTGGAGCAGACTGAGTGCCAGATTGATTGTGTTGTTCACTAATGAATACTGCTAATTAGTTCGCACAGTTTGCAGTATTCCTGGTATATCGTTAATCCTTGTTAAGTAGATAACAATTAGCAATGCAGTGTAATTGTTTCTTCGAGAGCTTTCATGGAAATACGTGACAATTCACATAAATATCCCTAATCCGCTAATCCTCGCGAAGTTGAAAATATTCCTAATATAATGGTAAGCATTTATAAGAGATATTATAAGTAAGTATAGCAGCCGATAATAGCGGCTCCGTAGATTATTATCAAAATAGACCAATGAAACTAAAAGTACAAAGTTAATTAGATGGGCGTCGTTTGTCACCTTCTGGGTGCCTCAGCGCCATCGCGCTTTCATTAAAAAAAAAATTAAACATTTTCATCAAGTTCAAATATATAGGTGATATGGAGAAATATATTTACCATTAAAATACAAATATATACATCCAATGCAAATAAACAATATTTGTTATTTGAATATAGCTGAAAGTTACGAATATAGTGAATTCCTCGTAATTCGAGCGGATTCCTCGTAAAACTGTAGGTCCCTTCCCTCCTAATCTTACTTGGTGGTAGGGTTTAACCCGCCCGGGTTGGTACCACCGCACTGAATGAAACGTCGGTCGAAACGGCTATGTAAATAGTTTGTGTTCTCCGACCAGTTCAGTGTAGCCGGCACGATCAAAGGGGGAAGCACTGACATGGCACCTAGTTCACCCGGTGCTATGGGCTGACATCACGGACGTTGTAGGTGATGTAGCCAACCGTGTCAGTTTCAATAAAAAAAAAAAAAGAATAAAGGTGAGCTTTGCAGGAATAAATGTTATTATAATATTAAAATGGCATTATACGGAAAAGTCGGACGTCGTCGGATACGGTTTTTACACAGTAATAATCTTTTTACCTTGGGGAATCATTATTTAGTAACCACGGGTCTAGCTATTTTAAGCATTTCGAGAAAAAAAATAAAGTTACCCAATTTCCATAGTACAAATTAATAAAAAGTGGTATATCTCGAAAAATAAGGCTTAAATGAGAAAATATGAATCTATGAATGTTATTTCTAATGATGGGTAGATTAATTTAGCGTACTTAGATTTCAGAAATAAAAATAAAAAAATTTAATTATCCTATGTCCCATTTTTTACGGTATCGCCCCACTGTGCGCCGGCGGTATTAACGTTTTTTTATTATTTTATTCTGCTTGTATTAATTTTGTATATATTTGTTTTATAATTATATTGAATTAATAATATTTATAAATATAAATAATAATAGTTTATATAATTATCAATATAAATATATACATAGAATAAAAAAAACGTGAAATTAAATAAATAACACATTTCACATTTCATACGGTATGTGACATTCTTGACTGTATCAACATGTTACGCCCTTCTTTCTGTAAACTCGGTAGGGTAGCACCACTCTGAACTGGTTAAATAGCTTTTCTATTAACTTAATTACCTAATGACTAAATTACCTATAAGGGTTTTTACGCTGAATTTCAAACTGTTGTTAAATATCTGCCCGCTTGCCTGTCGTTCCTCTGGTTGGTTTGTTACTTTTAAAGAACTAACCTACCTACCTAGGCCCTAATTGTAATAAATTAAGGTTATTCAATCATTTGGCATTGGCAGGTCCTGCACGGAGACTTAGCTGCAAGAAATATTCTACTAGCAGAAGACAATGTGGTCAAAATATGCGACTTTGGCTTGGCGAGAAGTATACAGAAGAATGAAGTTTATCAGAAACTATCAGATGTAAGTCTATTAATTTTGTCACCTGACTTAACGTAAACACCTACTATCACATGATCACACTTAATCACACAATGTGATTCGATAGCTTTGGGTCAGCCCAGGGCAATCATAATTCCTGAAGAGGATTTTGTACAGTTCTTTTATCTAATGAAGGCGGGTTGGTTTTAGTTGTGAGTGTAGATGTGTTTAGTGTGCTTAAGCTCGAGAGCACTCAGTATCGGCCGAGCCGCGCGCCGCACACAAGCGCGCTTGTCACAACTACAAGTATGGCTCGCCCGCGTTCGTGAGTTAACACATATTAGATCCTCTCTTAATGGTGATCCCCTAGATTAGTCAGCTTAGATCTATGCGCCCCTCTTCATGAGGTCGCGCGGATCTTCGTTAATCTTCTTTGCACTCATTCTACAATAGCTAAAGTCGATCGAGCGGTATTTGTATCATATAGGTAGAGGCTGGACAAATTATGATAATATTGGCATTGCAAGGGGGTCAACACATGAAAGGATTAAAGGTTTGCTTGTTAATTTCAGGACCCACTGCCAGTGAGTTGGCTGGCGTTAGAGTGTATGAAGAGCAAGACATTCTCCACGCAGTCGGACGTGTGGTCCTTCGGTGTGGTGCTGTGGGAGCTGTTTTCTCTCGGTCGCACCCCGTACCCTGGCCTTAAGCCCATGGACCTGTTAGATTGGCTTAGCGCTGGGTAAGTCTTTTTTTTTATGGATTCTGACACGGTTGGCTACATCACCTACAACGTCCGTGATGTCAGCCCATAACACCGGGTGAACTTGGTGCCACGTCAGTGCTTCCCTTCAGTCGTGCCGGCTACACTGAACTGGACGGAAAACACAAACTATTGTCATAGCCGTTTCGACCGACCTTTCATTCAGTGCGGTGGTACCAACCCGGGCGGGCTAAACCCTATCACCTAGTAATATTAGAAGGGAGTCATATCCCTTAGTCGCCTTTTACGACATACACGGGGAGAAATACAGTGGGGCTATTCTTTTAAAGTACCGGCCCCACACGGTACAGAGTGCCTATTTCTGGCATCTATTTATAGTGTCTATTTCTGGCATCTGTGTATGTACTGGCTCTTATCTATATGTTTAAGGTTGAAGGACTTGGAGGTTCGAATTCCGGGTGTAAAATAATAAGCAAATCATTTTTTTTTATATAGATGTGCGTGCATAAGTAATTTTATCACTTCATCTCTTTGGTGAAAGGAAACACTGGTTGACTGGAAGAAATTACTGTAATACGTCCGTCTTCTGCATCACAAAATGTTAAATGTAATCTATAAGTATGTAAATGTAATAATGTGTGTTAAAGGCGCCGATTAGAGAAGCCTAAATACGCGGACCAAAAGCTGTACGCGGTGATGCAGGACTGTTGGCTGAAGAAGCCAGTTTTGCGGCCGTCGTTTACCATTCTCCAACTTCGCCTCGGTCAGATGCTGGAGGAAAACGTGCGAAATGTGAGTGCGACAGTTACTATTTGTATTTTCTCACTACTAGGTACCTACTGATCTCTCAACTAGTCCGACTGCTTTGGCAACACTTGCATTGAATGAAGAATAGGATATGGGAAATTGTGTTCGAGTGTTCCATTCGTCCTTTTGCTTCACTCACACCAAAGCGTTTCGCAGTTGTTATGTTGTCGGTGTAAAAAATTTCATCATCATCATCAGCCTGTATCGGTCCACTGCTGGACATAGGCCTCTCCCAAGGCACGCCAAAATTTAAGCTTAACTAAATGTTTACTTTGCAAAACATTTGATTAAAGGCCCAATTGCGTGAAGGCAGATTATCCTCTTAGGACTATCTTGCGGATACAGAAGATTATACATTTCCGCGATATAATCTTAAGATTTACGGAATCCGGGGAGAATGCTCCTTCTAGCAATTGGGCCTTAGCTGAAACAGAACAGATAAGATGATTTATGTCAAATGATTGTATAGGTACGTACATGAGATTTTGAAATTGTTGATAGAATTTGTTTAAACATTACTCAAGACTGAGAAAAACAAGACGTTTCGCAACACTTGATTAAATATTGAATTGTTTTATTATGAAAATGTTCATAGTAGCGCTTCTTACGTCAGTCAATCTTCAGCTGTGCACACTTGCATGAGCTAACCTGGTCAGTGTTGGTTTGCTCATGCGAAAGGTTACATACAGATCTGAGGTAAATTATATCAATTGAGTTTTTTATTTTATTTTTACTAATACATAATGATGGAAGTTACCATATTTCTGCGGTACTTACATGGAATGTGTAAAGACTCTCCCTGTTTCCAAGTTGTCACTTATTATGCATATGTTGCCTTAATTAATGCTAAAGACATCACGCTACTGTAAATAAGGACCTGTCAGTATCAGCAGGTAGGAAGTGTGTGAAGGACGACAGAAGTCACAGGCAGACAGTCAATAAATTATCCAGCAAATTGTTTACAGAAGCAATTTTGTTTGACAGCACTATGTGGACCTGAATTCACCTTACATGGCGTCGAACGAGGCGTGGCGCGCCACGGACGGTGCCAAGGACTATCTGGACATGATGCAGGCTCCAGAGTACAGGCACGACGGCTCCGTCTGCACTCCCACCCCCACCTACCAGAACCAGCCCTTCTTCCCCCAGCCCGCCACAGGTGACATAACCTACTCAACCCGAACATAAATACTCTCACCATCACCAGTACATATGTCGGCCTAATAAAAATGCATCATTTTAACGACCTATACCAAGGTAGCACTTGGAGAAATCTATGTCTTTGATTTAGGCAGAGACGGGTCAATCAATATTAGTGCATTGGTAGTGGTGTAGATTGTTCTATCTACGGTAATGTTCAGAGGGGTGCGACAATGGTGTGCGCTGAAAAACCACCTAACCCTGATCTATATTAAAACTGTATAAACCCTGGCCAGTTATCGCACGGAAAAATAGTTTTGCAGTTCTGACAGAAGGTAGAAACGGTCACAATAGATCTGAAAAGGTCGCAGCGACAGCTGAGGCTATCCGTAGATTGAATAGTGCCTAACACAAGGACCCACACTGCTTTACCTGATGCCACACGTATGTTGTTATGGTGAATATGTTGTACCATCTCTCTTCTCTGTGTACACTCGCCCAGACAGCTGTGGGTACCTCTACGAGTAGGTATATGCAAAGCAGCACACGTTCAGAATGTCGAGCATTACATTGCACCTCGAAAATATGTCAATTCTTTTAAAAGTTGGATTGGTACTTGAATGTATAGCACCGCACCTATAGCGATTTGCACAAATCATGCACAGGATATCTACAAAAAGGTGTTGTAGTACAAAAGAAAACTTGTACGTTGATACGTTTGGTTGCGTTCATAATGCGTTATCAATTTTGGAAGCATGTCACAAATGCCTTGACCTGAGTTGACGATTGTGACATGGTTCTAGACTTGGTAATGCAAGTAATGAATTGAATCCGTCCTAATTTCGCGTAACCAACTGTGTAAACAAAACTACACAATGCCATCATTATAGTGTAGAAATGTTTTGTTTACGCACAAGTTTCACGTTATTTTATTCTCTGTTGTTTTTATTCAATGTCGCCAGATGAATACGTTGAAGTAACGAGACTTTGAATCCAGCCTTGGCAATGTTGAAGATTTAGTTCCTAAATTGGTAAATAGCATATAGATAGTACCTACCGCATGGTAACTGCATGCCCTTGTGTGAATAGAATTGTAGCCCCCCATTTTTTTATTAATGCTTTTTTCATCTGTCTTTATTTATAAAACTTAAAGTACTTACCTAAGGAGTTTAAAGTTTGTAGATGTTTAAAATTGTTTCTAGTAGAAATATCGATATGCATGATAGTAACATTTTAGTTGGACCTGCTTTAATATTGTGTGCAGTTGAATTGTTTCCTGAGTAGCTAGGCTATTGCGACGGCTGGTCCCATCTTGGCGCTCGATGACGTTGTTGGTTTTTTGCAGTGCGCTCCCGTACTAATATGAATGTAGTGTTTCCTATCATTTAGTAGACATAAGGCTAGTTTTAAGAATACATTATGTTATATTTTAATATTTTGTGTCTACTTGTAAAAAACCAAATACATAAATAAAATAAAAATTTTATTTATGTATTTGGTTAAGCTAATCTTATTTAATAAGATTATTGGAATACATTTCTAAGCAAGCAACGCGAGCATAAATAATTCATGGCTCTGATATATTGTTCACTACAGTTAGTTACCATATCCAAAAGGTATACTGTTAGAAAATTCCTAGAGACATTAAGTACCTATTGATTTTTGCCTATATTTTTATTTATTTATTTGAGTGCAATAAATATCAATACTAATAATAAATCTTTAAGGGATGGTCATCAAGTAAGTTAGGAACTTTGTGTTATGTATGAGATACTGCGTCTGTAGACTCTAGTACGATACTAGGAGTTTTTATTCGACCGTCTATCTGCAGAGTGTCACTCTGAAGTCAGATCTCATTAATGAATCTTTTGTAGTCTTACACATTAGAGCGTTGTTTATGTAGGTAACTGATTTGGATGCTCCATTGTATTGAATCGACTAATAATAATTTAAATATTGTTGTGTGGGTATAGGGTATAGGTGGGTCTTCGTGCCTTACTTGCTTGATCGATTGAATCTTGTTCGAATACTTTGCGAAACGTGGTGGTCGGTGTTGTGCTGTAATTTACCAGAGTTCTTGCAGCACAACACCGATTACTTTGTTCCGATTACCGTTCATTCTATACCCATTCTTTTGCTGTTGAATCAGCTCGTCTCTGGAACCAACTCCCTGCCACTCTCCGTACTTCCGCTTCCCACAAAATTTTCAAATCCCGTTTGAGGGAACATGTTTCAAAACCATAATGTCTCCATGTGTGTTATCGCTTGTTTAGAAACTGCATTAGGTATGTATGTATGTATGTATTTGTATTTGTTTATATTGCATATATGTATGTACTTTTGAACTTGTATGTATGTATGTCACGAATGTATTTAGTTGTATGTTATTACTATATATTATTACTATGTATCTATGTTTTATTGTTTATTTTTAACCTCTTACAAAAATCTCTCATTAAATTTTCCGCACTACCCATCTACCCTACTCACAATCCCAGGTATGACTGGCAGATAATGCCCTTAGGCTTTAAGTCCGCCTTTTGTCACTTTTTGTGCAATAAAGTATATTTTCATTTCATTTTTCATTTCATTTCATTTCATTACTCTGCTTACCCCGATTGTCGGGATTCAGCGTGTGTGATATGTATGTTGTGTGTGTGCAGACGAGGACGGCTACCTGCAGGTGAGCCCGAGCAGCCAGCAGGCGATGTTCAGCCACCGCGCCAACGGCGACCTGTTCAGCTTCGAGGGGCGGCGCAACCCGCGCGCCGCGCCGCCGCCCTCCGAGCTCACGCCCATGCTGCCGGCCGACGGGGCGCCGCGCGGCTCCGACTCGGACCACGAGGGCTCCCCGTCACCCTATCTCCGCATGCAGCCTGCCTGCATCGCGGAGGAGGACAACGACGGCGAGGTGTTCAGCGAGAGGGCGATGAACTTGCGAAATAACAATGCAGCCGTCCACAATCCTTCGTATAACATCATCCTCGACATCGACGCCGACAAGAAGCCGGAGCACAGCTATATCAACACATCCAACAACGCTCTAGTCTAGTGAGCTGACCGCGTCGGACTCATTGCAGAACACTCGTGTATTGTGCGTGCAAGTGCTAACGATGAGGTTCGTCCTAATCGTATATCGAAACCCACCTGTTTAATATAGGCTATACTGTTTTATACGAAGACGAGAAGGTAAGTGCCATACCGGACACTTTGCTTTGGACTGCTGGCTATACTGGACTAGAGGAGAACACAGCCGAGGCTGCTATGGGGCCATCTTACATCCAGTACTATGGTACTAATTCAGCCGGCTACAATTTGAGCCTACCACCTACTAAGGTGCAAGGGAGGGACGTACAGTTTTACACCACGTTCGTCAGCCTCGGTAGCTTAGTGGTGCGATCAGTCGACTGTCGTGCGTGATCATAAGTACGGTCAGAGCTTGCATGGGCGACCGTTCGACCATTGACTGGCTGGTTGACCGTGATTCCGATTCTACGTAAAACTATCTTACCTTACTAGGTGAAAATTTGGCGGCAACGGCTATGTAAATAGTTCGTCTTCCATCCCGCTCAGTGTAGCCGGCACGACCAAGGGGAAGCACTGACATGGCACCTAGTTCACCAAGGTGTTATGGGCTGACGTCATGGATTTTGTAGTTCTTGTTAAGTTAATTGTCATTGCATTCATATACAGATCGCATCGTATTGTACATAACCGCTTCAAGTAACTGTGTTATGTAGTAGATGTGAAGGAAGGGTACAGTTTGGTGCGACCTGTGTAGCTTTTGATGTTTATCGAATTGTAATGTTTGGAACTCACCGCACCGCGCGCAAGGGTCTCGGTGTAATCAAATACCGTACCAAACTAGATACAGTCCGCGCGCGAGCTCCAAAGAATCGGTATTTGTGCAAATTAATTTATTATAGAATTTGTATAGAATTTTTATGGAGATTCACATTTTGTGATGATTATACTATACTAGGCGAGTAATATTATACAAATGTATAATATTAAAATTCTATACAAATTCTAAAATAAATTAATTTCCACAAATACCGATTCCTCGGAGCTCGCGCGCGGACTGTAGACGCGGTGCTTGATAAGTATTTTATCGGCAATCATGCTCCAAAACTCCGGTATCCCCTCTCCCTTGCTTGCAATACCGACAATCAGTGGCGGGGCAAGACTAAAATTTAGTTTGTTTATTTAATTTGATGTGGGCAAGATATATTTTGCGGGTCCCTCTCTGGTGGCACTAGTGGATTGGACCGGTGGATTTTATGGATTCTCACTGTTGAAATGGATTTCCGGTATACTGATCAAATCAAATATTTTTGTCAGCATACCTTTCGTCGATAAAAGTAAATATAATCAAATTGCAATAATACAAGCCTTCACTGCCTCTGTCTTGCTTTCTCATCTTGTGTCTGATAAAGGCTTTATAGTATGCTTTAGTTTGCCTTTGATTAAGTCTAAACATGTTTACTCGGGGTCTCTTTTAATAGATCTAGCTGAATATTTTTCATGAATCAAAGCTGCATGAACTTTCGAGGCGCGAAGCCCCTCGGGCCGCGAGGCCGTGGGCGGTGGCCCACGTCGCCCACGCCTTGCGCCGCCTCTGCCGACAATCTTCGTAGAGTGGAGAAAGACGGCGAGAAAACAATTTGTCTCTTTTTAACACATTAGGGCCTTATGCATCGCTTCCTCTTACCGCTCGCTTGTGCGCGCTAGACCAATCATATTCCTTTATAAGTTCATATTCCTTTTGGCGGAGCAAGCGCAGAGCCTCAGCACCGCGTCTATCTAGTTTAATACGGTCTTTGGTAGTATGTATTGTTTGTTCAATGTGATCGATGTCCGTTCGACTCCTGCGTTTATTGGTGTTACTGCTTTTTGTTGTTCAAATTTATTACTAGTATTAGTGAGTATTGTTACTGAAACTAGACCAATGAATGATCCAATAATGTTATATTTTAACATAAGCAAAATAAATATTTTTATTCAGTCGGGCTTGGCTAGAGATGTTTATATGTTTTAAATATTGTTTAATTGTTTTTTATCAATGTAAAATTAGGTTAAGTACATAAATCTGTTCAATTGAGACACGCACAAGTGCATATATTAAAACTTACACATTAAATTTTATGTATGTAGGTACCGACCCCTTGAATGTTAATGTATTGTCTCATTATTGCGTGTTGAAATATTTGGTGCGAATGACACTTTGTAAGGTGAACGAAATATCGATTAATTATTGTACAGTTGCTTTCACGAGTCATGAGCACACTTTTCATTGGTCGGTTTGACGGGATGTGACGCTTCGACGCTCATCGCCTATTGGGCTCACCACACGTGTCGTTCGACTACTATACTATACACTTGCGTGCAATGTTAGTCCACTGTCCATCTGTGCTCACGACTCATGACTCGTGAAAGCAACTGTCTATTGTGTTGTCTGTATATTATGCTCATTTCAGTTTAAAATGGTCTCGCGAAAAACCCGATAAGTAAAGCTGCTTTTTAAACCTTTGACATTGAAACTTTTTTTGATATAGACAATCATCTCTCTCGTGTAGGGGTGTGAGAGGTGGTGTTTCCCTCCCCTCTCCACTGTGGCACCCCACTCTTAGGCATCCAGCATTATATTATCTATGCTTAGCATGTCTGCTCAGGTAATACAAAACCGGGTGCCTAGTAAAGTATTTAGTTCGCCATATATTTTTTTTATATTGCGACGAGAGCTCTATTTACGTGTCTCGAACTGTGCCTACTTGATAGATAATTGAAGACATCAGGTGACAAAGGTGCTTTGTAACAAAAACAAAAAGCTGAGAAAAATGAGGTCAAAGTTAATGGCTCAACTTTTTTAATTTAGGACTTTTGAATTGATTATTTTCTATTCCTGATAACTAACTAACTAAGTTTACTTTGTATGAACATGAAAAGCGTACAAAACCATGCATTATGTTTTTTTTTTTGCTTTGTGGATGAAGGTGTTTTGTACACATAGCTCCTTCATCATGAACAAAAAATTCAATTTATGAGATGATCTTTGGAGATAATCAAACTGGAATAAGGTGTTATATGACCATGACGCCTTCTTCCACGGAAAAACCTACAATTTCGTGTACATAACACCTTCACCACTTGAATAACTCCTATTTCCGTCGTGATTTCGGATTTTCTGTCAGTGCCACTTGATTGCTCGGCACATAACACCTTCATTTACGGTAAAAAATGCATTTCTAAAAAAATGTTACATAGTACCTTCGTCCACTCACGTCTTCAATTATTGTATTGATGATTCTGTGAAAAAAAAAACACACACACACACATGAATCGTAAATTATATATGTTTGAATATTTTGTACATAACATAGCATATACTATATGGATATGGATACAATCTGTTAGTATCAACATCAAGGAGGTAGAGTAGACGCTGGATTCACCTTATGCTCTTCCGTGAAATATTGAGGCAGTTACGAGGAAAGTGTGTTTTCAAGTGCTGTGTTTGAGAGTGACCGCTACAAGGAGTGTTTCCTCGTGTCATGTGGAATGAAATGTCATCATTATGTTGTATGTAAGTAAATGATAAATGCGAAATTGAATTTTTGTTTTATTTTCCTTCCGTCAGGTATCATGTATGTAGACAGTACAGTATGAAGTAAATTAAATGCCATGCCATGCATTGCCCATGCGCCTATCTGAGCGTGGTTTCGCAAGTCTATTCTTATTTCGAACTTTTGGGCACAGCCACCCATGCCAGTTGTGCATAAAAAATTAAAGGAATGTCGAAAAAGTTAGGTAATAATGACGACAGAGAGTGAGCGTAAGATTTTTTTTTATTAGGGATAAAAATGGAGCCTAGAAAAATTGGGAAAGTTTTCTAAATTGAAATTAAACATCCATTTGAGTGAATAAAACAACAAATGAGTTGCAAATGTTTATTCATTTATGAGCAGAAGCGTCCATTTTGTGCCGGAGCGGTGATCTAAAAGAAAACCGCAACCTTAGATGATACAATCATACGTTTTAGGCCTACTGATATTTTATGAATTTTAACAATATAATAAATCTGGTATTAATATACTAAATAATTCTAATTTGTATATGAGAATAACTAAAATCTTCCTTAGTACCGAGCTTTTGGAACAAGAGGGCGGCCGAAAGAATAATAGAAGTAGGTATAAAGTAATAAAATAAAATCTATTATAATAAAATCTATTTAAAATCATTTCCTAACTGAATCACAATCATATGAACTACCAGACTTTTCTATTGCCTTTCATTGATTTGAAAGTTTTTCCTATTGTGGAAAATGCAGCAATGTAAATCTGAAATGCAATACAATGCAAGATTATGCAAGAAAGTTTCTGCCGTCCTTTTCAGTTTCAATTACAATCTAAGCAAAGGGATATAAATAGTGCAAAATATTTACAGCCCGTTCATCAATATTCAATTAAACATTTTTTAAATTCAAATAAAAAAGCCGTACGTAACGTTTACTACTGAATCTAATTGGAACTACTAACTTGAACTAATTCTAATTATAATTTGAACTAAGGTGTAAGAAACTGTAATTCTGCCTATAGCACATATTATTGCTGGATTTTATTTTTACGGATATAGTTCGTCTCAGGATCAAGATTTTGTTTAAATAAAAAAATGTACATGTATCACATTCGTTTAATTGAAAAAATATCGGACAAGTTCCGACATTGCCAACACAGATAGACTGGAAATCCATTGTATTTTCTACAATAATTTTGTATGTCGACCTGCGTGGTTAAAAATACACTAAAATTATTACATTACCTACTAATGGGCCAGCGTGCAAAGGGGACATTAGGGGGCGTCCATAAATACCGCGAGACGTTTTTGGAGAATTTTCGACCCCCTCCCCCCTTGATGAGATATTATGGCGAGCCTACTACTGTCTCCCCATATCTCACGTGAAATTTTGAAAATACGTGTTTCCAATCTAGGAATGTAAATTTATAGACATTGTTTGTCATGCGATCAAAATAAACATTTTTATCAAATTAAATCAGTGATTTTTAATTTAAAATATTTACAGTCACATGTATAAATCACAAAATGTTCTACCAATTTACTGTATTTTTAATGAATAAAAAAAATTTCAAAACCCCCTTATGAATAATGTTTATTATTAGCTATAACATTATTAGTTATTTATAATATATTAGGTATAACATCGAGGCAACTCCCACCTTAGCAGGCTCATTCCACTGAGTCGTGCAGTAATATTTTATGTAGTAGATAAGTTTGTCATCGCGCCTTAGATACTTGCCGTTTGATAGCCGTTGGTGTTGTGCTGTAATGTACCCGAGTTCATGCTGCACAACGTCAATTGCTCTGCTCTCACCTATGGTTTGGATATAACGTGATGGTATATACAATGGATGCATGATATCTATGTATGTATGCGCTTAATAAACTTAACACAAAATTTTATAAAACATTCGTTGTAAGTACTTTCCGTTTGTAAATGCGAAACCTCTCGCCCTCTGTTCCACTAGTGCGGCACAGAAACAATTTCACTAGGTCTCTACAAAACATTGCTATATACAGAAAATGGAAAATATTATGAGATTGTACTTCTACCTGTAGTTTTAACGCTTGATTTTCATTTTGAACGAGCTTTTTATAGAAACGGGAAAAACACCCCAGCTGCATCCTCCATAACCTGAAATATTAGATCGAATTTTAAAAGTAGGTAAAACTTACCCAATTATGAATC
This sequence comes from Nematopogon swammerdamellus, assembly GCA_946902875.1. Taxonomy (NCBI): domain Eukaryota; kingdom Metazoa; phylum Arthropoda; class Insecta; order Lepidoptera; family Adelidae; genus Nematopogon; species Nematopogon swammerdamellus. The sequence goes on from OX336337.1 coordinate 8,476,039, forward strand.
TAATGCACACAAATACACACGAAAACTGGTAACTTATGTATGAACTTATTACATTTGCCACAAAACTAAAAATATATTTCGGAAATAATTATTTGTTGACACAATGCGTGATCGATCACATAAATAAACACACATATGTACGTAGGAAGCGCACTTCGGGTTTAATAGTTGAGTGACGAGTGGAGCGCATCCTATGCGTTCGAAGTCGGCTAATAAATAAATAAATAATGTTGTGCACGTTTACCTTCTGACAGCCGTTCACTATCCCATGTGCAGCTTTCGCTGGCATGTCAAGCATTCCCTTTGTGCCTTTCTTTTTGGACTGCAACAAAATAATATGGTATTTATTTATAGTACTCAATTTTGCCCGCGGCTTCGCTCGCGTGAAATTCGTATTTAAAAATAAGAAAGTATGTAAGCCCGCTACGGTACAATTATTTCGACGCGCGGAACACGAGAGACACATCTTATAGTAACCGGAATTGAATTTTATTAGCCTATCCTGTGTCACGTATAGTTAAATGTGCTTGTACTAAGTTTCATCGAATTCGGAAGATCGGTTTAAGAGTTATGGAGGAGCAGTCATACATACATAATTTTTTTTAAATCGTCAATTTAGTTTTATTATCATTCATAGAGTCTACAAACGCAATATATTATAAAAATAAGTAGCTTACTCCATGCCCCCATCTCTTACAGATTTATTATTAGAACATCACCTACAACATCCGTGATGTCAGCTCATAAAACCGGGTGAACTAGGCAGTAGCGATTCCTGGTGCTCAGTATTGGGTTGGCTCTGGCTAAGGATTTTACTAATATATATAATAACTTACGCGTTATATATAATTTATTTCTACCACAATGAGTTCAAAAACTGAAAGACCATATCGAGGGCTTACTTCAAGAATGCATTATGTCAAAAAAAATCGATTTTGACTTAATTATACAGTTTTGTTCATTATTTCTTGCGCTACATTCTTCAAAAACACACTAAGTCGTACACTGACGAGATCCAAAGATAGCTATAGCATTAAGTCATAATATAACTACTTTGTACAAGCAAAAAGCACTAAATGACATGATTCGAATAGAATGGCACTAAGTTCTGATTATTGTTGAAATTATAGTCAACGTAAATACACTAAGTACAATTTAGTGCCTTACTGTAAATGTTTTTTAGGTTAACCGCAAAATGTAATTCTTCTGAAATGCATTAAGTCTACTTAGTGTTATTTCACAAATACAACTTCGATAATTCGTGGTAGAATACTATTCTACAAGAAAGCATTATGTGACTTAATGCATTTCATGTTGCGGTTTTGGCTTACTGGGACTTAACGAAATCATTTTCAAAAAGACATTATGTCACTTAGTGCATTTACGAAGACGCGATTTTTAGAAACGTCGTCAAAAACTTAGTTCGAAAAGCACTAAGTCGGACTTAATGTATTCTTGGCGATATTACTTAAAGTGGTGGTTGTTAACAACTACACTGGCCGATGCATTAAGTCGACATAAATTAGAATTTTGTGCTTGCAATACTGAACCATGGATGGCACCTCAAGCATTCGCTGAGTGAATTTGTTAGTGAGCTGTTGTAATTTGAGGTTATCTAGTTAAAAAAGTTTTTTTTTTTTAGCAAGATGAAGCGTTTTCTCTCTGGTAATCGTAATAGATAGGTGAAGATCAACACAACTAGTTTAGTAGCAGCCACCATTTTAATTCACTGAAAAATTATAATCCCGTAAAACTGTCTTTTTAATCAACGATGCAATTAGAGAAGCTTTAGAGGTTCGCCTGCATAGATATTACCTCCAAGGATATTACGGATTGTATGCGGTACACCCACGACCACCATTGAAGCCATACTCTGTCTGTCTACGCTGGACCTATGTGTCAAACAGGAGGCAGCGGCGTCCGCATTCAGACTCAAGGCACTATGATTATGAAAAGGGGACGAACCGGTAAAGCACACAAGTGTCCTGCACACGGTGTGCAGTGAACTACCCTTATTAATGACCAACCCCCGGCCCATCTAGTGAGACGGAACTAAGAATCTTCACAGACGGGTCAAGGACAAGCAGCTGGACCGGTGCGGGCATTTTCTCATGTGAGCTGAACATTAATAGATCAGTACGACTTGGTGCACACTCAACAGTTTTCCAAATGGAAGTAATCGGGGTGCTACAAGCGGCAACCGCTGGGACTGAGATGGGCGTATGTCATGTACACTGCACTACAACGAAGAGGCTCTAGAACTATACCCATAGGAGCGGAACCCGTGATAATGTCGTCAGCAAGCATACAGAAAACTTGGTTGAACTTGGACTTGGTTGCACGCGTTGACATCACGGAAACACAGGGACAGATGGAAGGGCCTCTCAGAGTGCAGACAGTCGAGAGCTGCTCTTCCTAAACCAGACCGAAGGCTGGCTCTGAAGCTTATCAATCTGGCCCGGGCTAAGCTGAGAATACCCGTTGATCTTATGAGAGGCCACTGCTCACTAAATAAATATCTACACACCGTGGTTATTACGAATAGCCCACTGTGCAGGGAATGTTTGGCGACGAATGAAATGACCGAGCATGTTTTGTTGGAGTGCAGTGTGCTTGACAACCAACGAAGGGACATACTCCGTTCTCCATCTTCCGTTGCAGAGGTCTGCAAACGCCCCATTCGACTTGTGGCTTTCTCCCATTAAAGCCTTTCTTCCATGACATGGGCTGGCTGGGGTAGCTGGAGATCGCAGGGTTTTGCACGAAGGTCCTCAACCAAGCGGGACTAGTTTGCAGGCCTAGAGCCAACCCCAAACCAAAGCACCAACCACAACTGTCTTTTTCATTAAATTACTATAAGACTTAATGCAGTATTTTTATTTTACTGCAAAATTAACCGTCAAACAAAATACACTAAGTCAGTACCTTCTCCTACACTTTTGAATAAAAAGTGCTATTGTGTGAACATATATTTTTTTTCATTAATAACATTTTTAACCTCGATAGATAATAAATCCCGGTACATAATACTGATATTGTAAATATAAGTAGAATTTTTTATAAATTTTTTGTAAACTTTAAATCTTGATTATCTCAAAACTACTTTTTCTGACTTAATGCATTCTTGAAGTAAGCCCTCGATATATTCCCTTTTGCTGTCTTTATGCACGGAATTTAACTCGACAATCTTGGGCAAGGCCATAGTTTTACTATGGCAAGGGCGACCGTTTTGAACAAGCAAAAGTTTTTCAGAAAATGTTCTCGTTGAGAACGGTTTTTACAAAATATCTTCTATTAAAGATTTCGCACTTAGAACCATTATTACCAATAAATAATCACTTTAAAAACACGCCCAGGATTAATCCATGATTGATGATGATGATCCATGATGATAACGGGTCCATACCTACAAAACGCAATATATGCAGCTATTTTTTTGTTTACAAAGCAGTCGCACATAGGCTGCCGCAGCAGCGCGCACACACACGCATTCACAACACACCTAGCCTAGCTCGGCTCGCTAGTCGCTAAATGCGCTCTCCGCTGCGCCAGCTCGAAAGGCTGATCAGCGGGTGCGCGCGGGACGGGGGACATCGGCCGCTTGTATGGAATACGATGGCGCTTGAAGTGTAGCCAACTGGCCAATGAATGCCTTGCTTGATGTGTCGTAATTCGTCGCCCGTGTTTGACGCGCGCGCAATTTCAATTTATGTAACGGGATTGACGTTTTATCTTATTCATCGTGGGTTATATAATAAATAATATAACTCCCATATTTTTTCACATTTGTTTTTGCTTAATACTTGGATATTAATGGTGGCATTCATTTTATTTGGTTTGGCGGCGCACTGAAACTAGGTGTCATGTCACTTCATTTCATGTCGGCTACACTGAACTGGACGGAAAACACGAACTATTTACATAACGGTTTCGGCCGACGTTTTGTTCAGTGCAGTGGTTGTACCAACCCGGCCGGGATAAACCCTACCACCAAGTAAGGTAAGAAGGGAAGGGAATATACCAAAGATAGAATATACTTAAAATACAAAATAAGCTGTGCCGGACGCGAGACGTGTGTGAGTGCGACCACGTGATTGCTGCGCGCTCGCTATAAGTCTTACGCTATCAGTCTCGTGTCCTTCAATAGGGGCGTGAATGGGCACCTGTCAGGTCGGCATGGCATTCGCAACCCCGCGTACGACCGAATGCCCATGGGTGTCGCTACACACCTTATGGGTGGCTCGGCGCTATATGTATGTCGCACTTTAAAATAAATTTAAAAAAAGTGCAACAAGAAGGAGCATATGACTGCGGAACCCTCTGTATGTGAACAACGTTCTCACTTAACATGTTTTTTTCTATGCAGATTCCGTTGCGAAGAGGAGAAAACTCGGGATCATCGTACTTATAATATTGGCTTAATCTACAAAAGAATTTGTCCTGCTCGGGCCTTGGGGAACGCATACATACATAATAATAACATTCAAAATATATAAACAAACATATCGCACACCAAACATTGTTGTAGGTATTTCTTCAAGAAGCGGATCTTTGTAGGTATACTATATTTAATATTATCATTCCAGCCAACTTGTGATGGGGATGGGGGTCTACCGGCGTAAACTCACTCGATAATTATTAATTTTCATCTGTTTTTCACTATTAATTTATTAATCACTTTATTTAAGTTTACTTTATTACTGGTTGTGTTTTACCTACTTGTATTTAGCCGTTTTTAAGTTCATAATGTTGTCTCAAATGGAACATTTGTGGGGGTAGAATAGGCCTATATTGTTGTACCTAGTATATTTTTATTTACAAAGTATGTTTTGTTTAATTTATGTTATCTCTGTTGCTTCTCTTAATAATATATAAATAAATATATAAATAACTCACACAAATACTCGCATATTTCAACCAATAGCCGGGCCGGATGCCTAACCGAACGCCTTCTGATTGTTTGAGTGAGATCGTCTCTCATAGTTAGCGAGTTTGTTACGCCGGTACAGGGGCTGGACGGAAATAATTCTAACACCGACTACTGATCCTTGGGACCGTGTACATCAGCCAGCGCGTACCTACTTAGTAGTTGCTTGCGCTGGAACCTCCACGCAACGCAATAATACGTAACCTTTAATAATGCAAGGGCGCTTTGTTGCGTCCCCAGGCTTAGTGGTCGGTTATTACATTTAACGTGGCGAGGTCCTGTTCTGCGCTGTATCCCGAAAGTTCACTGACACTTGTTTTTCAGACTAAACTTCTTTCCGTGCTTTAATTGTGAATTGTTGTTCTAAAATTTTAATAAAAAGTATTGTCCAGGATTATTTGAAAGTGCGATGTGCAGCCCGACTCCTCATTATAACGTAATCAAGCGATTAATAGGGTAAAATGTTTACTCTTTATCGACTTTTTAACTTAAGATATGTGCTTCCAGAAGAAAACTTTTAATATTCAATTTAAATATATTTTTTTATTGAAATGAAAACAAATAGTATAATAAAATTAATTTTTAATAATTCAAAAATGTTTTGATAAAATTGAGGAATCGCAAAAACTGATACAATTTGCCTAGTCGGCATAATGAATGTTATATCTACGTTGAATTTCTAATATGATATTGTTTTCCAGTTGTAGGTATAAATGTCAACAAGTAGGTAGCAGTGGAAGCCAGCTTAGATATCAAACGCTCTCATAGTTTGTTTTTAGGGGTAAAAAAAAATAAAAAAGCTTAATTACTTTAAATAAACTCCCGACCCTTAAAAAGTCAAAAATAATTTCTGTTTACTCACTTGAGTCGGAGGACCGCTAAGTAAATACCCGTGCAGCTCTGAGTTTTTATATTTTATTTACTTAGCCGTCACCCGACTCCTTTAAGGAAACGGAAATTATTTTGACGTTTTAAAGGGTCGAGGGTTTTTTTAAATTTGTAATTCATTATTGTTTCAAGCTTCTTAAAAAATACCGCATGCAAATCGGTCCACTTTTTAAGATAATAATTTTATTTATTACTTATTTACTTGATTACTTTATTAAAAACATAGCTAACAACCATCCCGATTAAACCAGCTTTCTATTATAAAACCGCATGCAAATCGGTCCATACACACATACACACACACGTTAAACTCATAACACGCGCTTTTCAAAAGAGGCTTTTTTCGTCGGGGTTTAAAAATGTCCCCGGTAGACTAAAAGTATTTAAATAAAAATGTGTTCTTCTGTAGACTCTTTTCAAACCTAGCAGTTCATACATACAATACATATTTACTTTAAAAAAAATTATATTTACCCCTGCTCCCGGTATATTACCAGCTAACTCCTTGGCCTTGTTCAATGGATTGTTATCCTTATCCGAAACAGGCTTAGCTGCTTTCTTTACTTCCTTCGCTGGGTCCGTGGGCATGGCCTCCACCATCACCAGTGCCACCACCATCAAGAGAGCGAACAGTTTCAACATCGCGGGGTCAGGTCAGGTCTAGTCGCGCACGCTACCGCCTCACTTGCTTCACTGCTCGCTTCTCACCTCTGCCGGAGCTTTATAATTCGCGTTCGTTAATACGCGTAACGTCTTCGTTTACCTGGTCTGCAAGAGGCCTTATTGTTTGTATATTATTGTCGCAGGCTCAGACTGTACCTACTCTGAGGTCGCAGGTGTGCCTCATAAAACGTGTGTGGTGAAATAAAATATTGTTTCTATAGTTTAGGTGCGTACGAGTCATCCATTCATTCATTCATTCGTTTTTAGGTTTTCGTACCCCGTACGCAAAGTCGCAAACCTACATATTACTAACGCCTACAACGTCTATCTGTCCGTCTGTCCGTCCGTCCGGTGGCTGTATCTTTGGAACCGTAATAGCTAGACGGTTGAAATTTTCATAGAAGTGTTATTTTGGCGGATATAACAACACATAATATAAATTTAAAAAATTAAAGATGAAAATTAACGGTGCGCGAGTCCGAATCGCGCTTGTTTTTTATGCAATGCAACACGTTACATGAGGCGCAAAAGTGGCTTTATCCCTCGAAGACATTTCTCGGAGCCTTCTCTTCTCGTGACCACAGTAGGAGCTTTCTTGAACACCTACGAAATATTTTTACCTCTGCACTGTCAATACACGAGCCGCAACTCTTCGTACACTGGTCGGAATACGTGCACAACGTTCACGGGCGGCTGTGTTCGTATGCGTAGCGTATTATTCATTTACTTATACTATATCAACGAAATCGATGTTATATATAATATTTATTATTACCTACTAGCTGAGTGAGTGAGTGAACGTGAGTTTTTGCTCACAGCTCAGGCCGTCGATGACGTAGTGTTATGATTCATTCATAGCCTAAAACCATCTTCAGAAGGTGACGGAGGATGTAATAGTGAAAATCGTATGTATATCGATAACGTGGTTCTCGAGTTATAATGATATTCATGTATTGACATAGTCACTTTACATACTTACACGGCCGCTGCCGCCGCCGCCCGCCGCGCTGCCGCCCCCTCTGCGCCCGCCGCCGCCGGTCGCTCTATTTATTAGAGCGGGGAGCCAAGGGGGAGTGATCGGGTTGTGCATGAAGATTTTCAGTGTCTGATCAGCGCCCCGCAACGCAGAGTGGTAATTGCGATGTAGCTTGATCGCTTTGAACAGCTCCTCCGAGCACTCACCATGGTCAAAGATGGCTATAGTACACTAATTAAGATAACAAATTCCTACGTAAGTAACAGTTACTACAAATTATTATATGTAGTTATTGGTTCAATTACTGCGATATTTATATGAAACTTACAATATCACTGTTTAGCTCTGACTGCCCGCTCTGCGTTGAACTCTATTCAGACTATTGAAAATATTTGCAGTCTTTCTCGCTAACGCTGTGATGTGTGGCTTCTATGTGAGTTTAGAAAAAATTGTCAGGCCCAACAAGTTTATGGCTTTCCCAATTTCTATACCAGTACCGTCCATTGAGTAAACCTCGGTATGTCATACTCGTATTTGCGTCTCCTTGAGACAAGAATAGCGTATATTGTTCGGAGCAAATTAGAATTTCTGGGAGACACCCCATTTCGAAACGGCATCGAGGGCATTATCTACTAGTTTCTCCAGTACAGTGTGAGACGAGGCGCCGACATTGAGGATAATGTCAACAGCAAATGCCTGGATATGCAATTCCATGTTGTTGATCAGCTCAAGAAGATCTAGAACAATATTCCAAGGCAGTGGTCCACACGTATATCCTTGGATGCATGCTTTGTTCGTTGCTTTGGTGACCTCCTCTCCAGCATACTGCACCGTGACCTATCAGACGCTGAGATAGCTATACACGAGTCGATACATAATTATTGTCTGGACCTTTTTCCTTATCTCCGGCATTGCACTGTTGAATGTGCTTGTTTTGAATGAAAGCTTGCTAGTTCGCTAAGACCGAAAAGAGGCAGTGCAATATTCTTAGCGCCACGAGATCCGCTCTTAAAGTTTTGAGAGTAGGTAAGTAGGTACCTAAGTCAGTCAGTCAGTTCAGTCAGTCAGCGTGTAAGCGTCCACTGCTGGACATACGCCTCTCCAATTTTCTACCAGTCCTCCCGGCTTTCAGCGATACGGAACCACTGCTTTCCGCCGACGTACTTTATGTCGTCGTCCCACCTGGCGGATGGTCACACTCTGTTTTCCTGACTACGGCAGCCAGTTATTACACGGCCGCTGCCGCCGCCGCCCGCCGCGCTGCCGCCCCCTCTGCGCCCCCTCTGGTTACTGTAACGGTCATCGTCTCTAAGTGTACAAGCACCTAAGTGCTTACATAAAATCAAGGTAAAATAAAATAATATAAAATTAAGGTATAGCGAGGTTCGTGTTCTAAAGATCAGGCGACCAAGTTCGTAAGTTCTTAGGAATGTATTGAGATGTAAACAGAGCCCTTTTGTTTTCTTTAGTTACTCGTACAAAATTACATACTTAATTATCTTTTGAATTTGCTACGCCAGTATTGTCTAAGCAACAGCGCCGAATGTAAGTACCTATCGACTGAATATGCTACCTAAGTAACTACCGCGTAAGTTTAGGTAATAATATGTACGTACAGTCACCGCGAGAAGCCGGGATTAGCACATCGATTAAGCGTTTTTAGGGTTCCGTGCCAAAAGGACACAAAGGAACCTTATGTCTGTCTGTCTATCTGTCCGTCCGTCTGTCTTTCTGCCATATCATAGCGCCTTAACTTATAAATAGAAATATTAGAATACTGAAATTCGGAATACAGATGTTTTTTCGCCCACAGTCCACGAGACAATTAGGTAACGAAAAAAATATGTTTGTGTCCCCTGGGGGGATAATAAAGGGCAAATACATTTTTATTTTATCAGGCATATGGCATTGGAAAGGGCTCACTTCTAAATAAAAGATATGCCAAAAATACCTCTTGTTTCAAAAGAGTACCTGCTTAGAATAATTGTATTTTTGGGCTTAGAATATAACTGAAGCCATAATAAATGTATGCATGATTTCTTAGGGAAAGATCTTGAAAAGAGGTATCGTTTATTGCCCTGGAGGGCACAGGTTTTTAAGGGGGCCCCCTTATGTCTGTGTTATTTATAGGATAACTAACACACACACCCTCACACACACCCTTAGACACCCTCACACACCCTCACACACACACACACACCCTCACACACACCCTCACAGACCCGCACAGACGTCTCCGGTATGGCACCTGCCTTCTAGAAGGGGATATTGGCTGGTCGGAGCACGTGCTTTGGCCCCTCTGACTCAGCCACCCATACCGGATTAACAGAAAAAGGAAAAGCCCCTATCAACAGAGAAATCTTAGCTTCATTGAGTTATGACAAAGTTTTCTTTCTATCTCTTATTCAATCCATAAAAATAAATATGAAATTGAGTTGTTTTCTTGTAATTTTCTTATAACAAAAAAAAAAAAAAATTAAAATGTTTAGATGTATCACATTATGATGAGACGTTATTAACAATTAACTTAAATTAATAGTTAGTTTATAGATATAGATATAAATAGATAGTTTATAATTTGTCATGATAAGCTGTACCTACATACATGCCATTATAATAAATAGATCACCAAGTTAACATCCTTTGCCTAATAAAATAAACACAGATTGCAGATGAGTAGATACAATTTATTTTAGTGCAAATTCGTAAACATTTTTTATTTCACAGTTTACAGTTCTTATAGTAAGACGTTCACCTATCACCTATGTCGTCTACTTTCCGCAGTCTTGGAAGAGAAATGAAGAAGGTAGGCTGGTCCGGAGCGGAGTCCGTATAAACGCTATAGCCATTCGTCGGGTCATTTGGTGTTGTGTCGATTGTGGGTTCCAGTACTAGAAGAAACGTTTCCCGATGTCATTGTACACGCCCTTGGCCAACTTTTGCGCGCCTGCAGTTGCATCGCTTACTGCTTTGGATCCTGCCCCTTCGATCTGTCAATGCGGGAAAATTATGTTTATATTAGTTAATTGATATGATTCGGTGGTAAAATAACTCGTTATTGTTAAAAACCGACGTCAACCCGTGAAGTACCTCCTTTCCTAATCTAACCTCCTCCTTTTTAGAAAGTTATTAGAAGCATTATACAGTAGGTAGTATTGTCCGTAGTGTAATACTGAGAGGGTTGATTGTGTGTGAAACTTAATATCTTTTGTTTTAGAACTTTGTATTTTGAAGACCCATTTTTTTCTACTCTCCTTAATTATATAAGGTGCTTCGTTATTCATGTCAATAACTTCGGGAGGGTTACATACGCACTCAAACAAACACTTTACGTAAGAAAAAACATATGTTTATAGGAGCATTTTTTCTCCTAACAAAAAAATAAAATCAAATAAGCAGCTGTAAAAACCAATCATAGTGACTTTGTGACTTACTTACAACAAACAGCTGTTCTGCGTTTGAACATAGTACCCCGTACAATGTAATGTTTTATTAAATTTCTCGAAAAGTAATGTTAAAAACATTTTTTTTTGCGTAACGTGTTTATTTGAGTGTGTATGTAACCCTCCCGAAACATTTGACATGAATAGCGAAGCACCTTATATTTGGAGGCTAGCCCTAACCAAATGTATAGATATCCATATTATATTGTATAAAGAAACCTGACATTGTTAGCTACAACACCTACAACACCCGCGATGTTCAGCCCATCACACCTTGATGTACTAGGTGCCACGTCAGTAGTTCCGTTTGGTCGTGTACTGTCTATACTGAACTGTAGTTACAACTATTATCATATTCATATGGTTGGTGTTTGGCTTACCATGGTTGAAATTCGCACTCACTATGGCCGACGTTTCAGACTGGCGCGTGCAGTCGGCCATAGTGACCGCGAATTTCAACCATGGTAAGCCAAATACCAACCCTACGAATATCCATGGTAGACTAAAAGTATTAATATTATCATAGTCGTTTCAACCGACTTTCATTGGGTGGTGGTACCATACCAAATCCTACTAATACCATAAGGTGAGGCAAGGAACTTAAAGTTTATTGGAATACGAACAAAGGCCAGCCTCAACGGTCATACGGTTGCATACGCATCCGCTTGTTGATTACGAGTTGTTAGTGTCAGGTCTGTTCGATAGTCGTTCGGACGATTGTATGGGTTAAGAATCCAGGGCCACTAGCGAACGTTGAAATCGCTCATATCAATCTTGCGTTCGGACGATCATTGAGCGTACGCTGGGTTGGTAGCCCCGTACTGGATGTAAGATATAAGAGATATGTAGTAGTTCTAAGAAAAAATTAGAAGTAGGAAAGCAGTTCTATTTAAACTTCTTCGGATTTAAAAGCAGATATCAAAATTGAAATTCTACAACAAGCTGCTATACATCCTACCTTTCCTTTTTACCTATAATAAAATCCAACGTCTGCTTTCTGTCTGAGTGTCTGAGTGTCTGTCTGTCCGCTTATAACTCGAGAACCACTGAACCGATTTTAATAAAACAAAATTCTACGGATAGCTTGATTCTTCTCATCAACTATAGGCTACTTACTATAACGCTAAATAGATGATGAGGTTAGCAGTGAGGTGAAATATGAGAGCGGGCGGAGCCGCGGGCACAGCTTGTACATCTATAATAACAAAATTTATGACCGGCAATTTGGAAGAATATACAAGGAAACAATAATCACACCACTGAAGATTAAGTTGAAGAACTACCCCGCACATCTACCACATCTACCCTCTCTCCCAAGGTGATCTTGGGCGAGGATGATGCCAGCCAAAACCCAACGATGGCTGAGGTTCCAAAAAACTTGGACGAGGATTTATATATATATATATATATATATTAGCTTCCCGTCCTTTTGTCTGCGCTACCCTTGGCTCCATTCTTCCTCACATACTCTAATCACCCTAAGGTTGACTGGAAGAAGTCACTTAAAGTGATAAGTCTGCCCTTGCACGCTATTGTTCTCTTGTTTCAGTGTTTGCTCTTCTGTATGTTATCTTCTCTGTAATTTTTGTTAGTGTATTTGTGTGCAATAAATATATTGATATCTATCTACGAGTATCTATCTATCTACATACCGAGCCCCATATTTCCGTGAAGGTTCCTTTGCCGTTGTCGCTTCTTTGGTGGTAGCTTTGAGGTTTAACGCCTCCGGATTGTGCGTCGTCATCGCTGGCCACCAACGCCACCGCGAGAAGAACACAGAACACTTTCAACGTCAGCATCTTGGTCAGGTGATTGATTACTTGAGCAGCAGTCGCCTCTGAAGATCACTCGGAAAGATTGTGCGCTGAGAGCGCTCGTCCTGTGCTTATATTGAGAGCAACGCCGGCAGAAGTGTCGCGGCCATCTCAATCATTGTCACCGACAATCAACTAGTGATTGAAGTAAAATAGAAAATGAGTGACAGCATTGTTCTGTTGGCGCATTCTTGTGCAAATTCGTAAATTTTAGCTAGTCAAAAACCTTCCTTGCTTCCTAAAATTTATGAACAATGAATATGCGTAATTTTTATTTATTTTATTGCTTTCCTGAAGTCAGGCACGGCAGGCTCCGGGCAAAGACATTCAAACTACCCACTAGATCGGACAACAAGAATAACATCGTAACTCGCTCATTCTAGCGTTCGACGAAGAAACATTCTTTATGAAAATGTTCCCAATACCCATCCTATTTTTAGGCTTCCGTATCCGGTTCCGGACCCTATTACAAAGCCTACGCCGTCTGTCTGTCTGTCTGTCCGTATGTACGTCCGTCCGTCTGTCTGTCCGAGGGCTGTATCTCTTGAACCGTAATAGGTAGCCCGTTGAAATTTTCACAGAATATGTGTTATTATGGCCGATATAACAAAAAATAATAAAAAAAATAAAAAGTAAAAAATTGACGGGGTCTCCATAGAAGAAACTAAAAAAGAAAATGTGCGCGCGCCATCTACCGAACAGAGTATGAAGCATTTTTTTAGCATGTTTAAATATTTCATTGTCAACTGACGCTACGTAGTGACAAATCGACTGATGCTCAATTAAGTAGTGGTATATATTCCCTTCCATATTAGTATAATATACCTTTCCCAGACAGGCCTGGTCAGCCAGGGAGAGTAGACCGCACCTCGCGAACGCGAGAGGCCGAAGCCCAGCATAGGGTGCGCTGTAGCGTTTTAAATTACAAAATAAAAAAAAATAAAAATAAATTATAAACGAAGTGCATTAGGCTATAATAATAATAAAATATATTCATAAGACAGTTTCATTACCTTTGTCTTTTCTATAAGTTTTGTACAGCCTTTGCTGTTGTTTGTAATTTTCTGTCATTGTTTGTTATGTCATTGTTGTTGATATATAGTTGCCCTTTGGAATTTACGATGACGAATTCAAGAGCAAAGTGTATTTGCCTACGAATAACTAAATAATTAAACCATAAACTTACAAATAAAGTAATTTACAAAAGATAAACTAATATATAATTAGGATGATTACAAAATAAAATATAAACCTATAACCAATACAATACTTAATAACCCTCCTCCAGGTGTGACGATGTGGGCACTGTTCCGAGGACGCTAGCGGCGTTGCCTCGCTGGATGGCCACACTGATACCCTGCCTCAGGAACTCTAGCGAACGTTGTTCTCCTGAAGCAGCGTACAGGGACATCCCGATGTCTTTCGCGAGCCGCTTTGCCTCCTCAGACCATGCCCCCATCGTCTCCACCGAAAATGCGGCGAAGATGTGCTGGTGTGCCAAACCATAAACTACATTGTGTACGCATTAATTACTCTATTAATAAATAATACGCACACAAAGGTATTACCTATAACTATAACCCAGGTACCTACGCAATGTTCGCAAATAGGCAGGCAGGTATGAGCTACGAGTACACCGTCTAAAATACTTGCTTACTTGCTTACTTACGTATACCGACCGAGGTATTTACAACAAAACGTATTTTTATCAGAGGACAACTCTGACGTACGCAAGTTATTTTTCCTGAAATTCAGCCCATTACCTGCTGCGTGTTTACGCCGAGCGAACTGACTCATTCATTCGCACAAACTCATTAACATATTAATGGAAACAATATTTTAACAAATTCCTTCTCGAGAACACTACGCAGTTGTAAGCGTGTCATTTGTTTTACAAACGAAAACATTTGCATAATCTTTCTGCATTACACGCTTCCTATACGTCATCTCTCCGTTAGTACGTTTACGTTTACCTATTAAAATCTGTCTGTCGGTCACACGCAAATATCTCGGAATCTACTGAACTGATTTCGATGAAACTGATGCCAAAATACGTCGAATAATTGCCCGCAGACAGGCCATGTCAGGTTAAAGGAATGAACTTAAATAAAAATAAATTCAAATCTGTAACTATTAAAATACTGGATATTATAAACTCATTTCATTTCATAAGAAACTGTCTGAGCAATTGCTCGTAATCTTCCTAATAAAGCATTTACGGACGTTGTAGGTGATGTAGCCAACCGTGTCAGTTTCCACAAAAAAAATTGGTTGTATGTAAAGTCGGTTTACGGACGATAGTTTTACGTGATAACGTCAGAATATTCTAAATTTGAAATATTTTCCGACCGGCCAGATATTATGGTACGAATAACCTCGTTTTAATTCCTGCGGCCCTGGTATTTTTACAAGCCGACGCTTGGGCCGATTGTGCCTCTCTATCGCTTGGTACGCGCTCTCGCTTGCATACACAGGCTCTGATGGAACGTGACGTGATATTCGTGCGTGCAGCCGGTGTTCATCAATTTATAAGACGTTATCACGTCAAAAATACTCCTTTGAATAAAGTAAGTCAGGCTCAAATTGTAGCCGACTGGATTTGTACCACCGTACTGGATGTAAGATGGCCTCATAGCAGCCTCGGCTGTGTTCTCCTCTAGTCCAGTAATAACCAGCAATCCAGGGAAGTCTCCGGTATGACAGCTACCTTCTCGGAGGTGATATTGGCTGGTCGGAGCATGCGCTTTGGCCACTCCGACTCAGCCACCCATATCGGATTACATAAAAAAAGGGCGGGCGGCGCGGGGGAGCGCGGCGCTTGCCCGCCCTGGCCCTGCCGCCGCCGCGGTCGCCGCTCGGGACGCGTTATGCTAATAACAATGCGAAAGGGCCAAATTCTACTTCAGACATTGATTTTATTATGGAAATAAGCGCCCTCACCTTATTGTGTTTATTCAAAAAACCTTTGAACTTTTATGCGAGCGAAATGTCCGCGAGAAAGTTGGAAGTAGCCTGTTGCCTGCTCGATCGACGCGGTTTGCTCGTCCCCAATACAAACTTCCGCCGGCTCGCGTTTTAAAGGCAATTTTATGTTTTAAAGTTTTATGTTTCGATTTGAATGTCTTGGAGCCCAAGCCGTTTGGCTCTATTGGGATAACGGACGAATTGGCTACATGATGTCTATCTTTACTTATGTATATTTATTATAGGTATATTTTTATACCGTACGTAACTATTAATTTCTAAGTTTATGTAATCTTTTGTATTACACATTGTATTAGGTACGAGTTGTTCTGTTACTATACCTATATCATGATATATATGTTTCTTCCCGCCCACTCACGTCTATTATCATACTACCAAAGAGTTTGAAATTCGACGACGAATTTCAATCTGAAAACCGAAAAACTGAAAAACAGAAAACCGCACTGACGATTAAGGAGAGTCTGAGTCGCCGCCGCGCCGCCGGCCGAGAGTCGTTTTTATCTATGCGTGAGACAAGTCTTAGTGATTAAAATTATCCTGAATCGTCATTGCGGTTTTCCGCGAATATAGGCCCTATTCAGTGTAGATATCACGAAAGTGCTGCTATGGCGCCTAGTTCACCAACGTACCGGTCACGGGAGATTGGCACGTGTCATATAGCACTCCATTTCGGCGTCCGACGCGACTGCGGGGCGCAGCTTCCTATTACTTAGACGCGGCCGAGCGAAGACACGCCCAAATATGATTTCTATACGACAAGGGTAAATTATTTTTCTACCTCTGGCATTATTTATTGTTTCGAGGGAAACTTGTTCCTCGTCAAACCGCCATGTCAGCGCAGTTATCCAACGCCGGCCGTCACGCATCGAAGAAACAGAAATTCGATACAGAAAAAGTAGTATTTGGACTTAGTATATGATTCAATAACACTAGGTATACCACTGTAGATTCTCTGCAATACCTAACGGAACATTCCTTTGTTTTTCCTTTAATTAATTTTGTTTAAGCAGCCATAGAGTTGCGATAATTTTCGAAAGGAAAATATTTCTAAATATGATTAATTTTACGATTATTATCATTCACCGACCAAACTCTAGAAGCCTTTGTACGAATTATTTACAAAGTTGCCATGCTTGGTGATTTGATTGGTTATATTCAACGGCGAATTGAGCCAGGAAGCGTCGTGTACCCACCCCCACCCCACATCGGCCCGACCGACCCCGCTCCGCCTCGCTCGATGCATAACTTAACGAGAAGCGGTCGCAACGCAACCGGCTACAAATATAGGGATATTAATTGGCAATTCGAGTTAAAATACCAAACTATCAGCTGCTGAAAACAACAGAACAAACAGCTCGCAGCAAAAATCGCACAAATAACCAAAACGAACAAAATAGACTGACGAGTGCAGTGTTATCGTGACCACTATTCAAATTAAAAATAACTTATTTAACCACTTCGTTCGGCTTTTATTATTTTTATACATATGTATTAGATTATATCATTTAGATTTTTTTATACAGAAGCTAGGCTATAGCTTTGGCCTGGATTCGCTGACATGCGATTCGGAGAGCATTAGAAATTCGAGACATTCGTTAGGAGAAATTTGAAATAATTCTCTAAAAAATGTAAATTCAAGTCCTAGACCGTAGAAAAATTTAAATTGAAGTCGTAGACCCTAGCAAATATTAAATTCAAGTCGTAGACTCTAGCAAATGTTAAATTCAAGTTCTAGACTCTAGCAAATGTTAAATTCAAGTCCTATAGAAGTGCAGCAGTGTAAATAGAGGCAAGCTGCCGCTAGCCACGTGGACGAGACGTGACGATGCTCGCGTCGCGCCGCTACTTCTCTGCATAATTGAGTGTTGCCAAGTGTTCGGCGGATCCGATCCGAGGAGCGAATCCGGCGACACGCGGCTAATCCGGCATCAATTCCGGGGCCGAATCCGCGGCTCGAGCGGTGGGCGGATTAGACTACCGAAAAGGTGATAAACTTAGATAAGCACGTGAAAGTTTGCGAAGGTTCGGCGGCGGAGAGACGGCGCCGACTGCCTCCTGCATTATCTAGATAGTGGAAAAGCTTTACCAGTCAATCGGCCTAGAAAGGATATAATATAACTCATGCTCGCGGATAAACAAAGATATATCGAAAGCGAAATCCTGTTTATTTTTAATTTCAAGACTTCTTCCAAAATCCTTATATGTTTGCTCTTCTATCCAAACTTTGGGATACAAGTCAAAACTATTGATACGTACTAATAAATAATGGAAAACTGATAATACGAGTAGCATTTCACAATTTCAACATTAATTAAACTTGAAAATCATACAGAAGTACTTAAACCAGTTATACATAACATGACACCCTCATGCATGACACATCTAGATAGATCTCGAAGTAGTTTTTTTTATAAAAAACCGGCCAAATACGAGTCGAACTCGCGCACCGAGGGATCCGTATCCCCATGTCATGGTTAGCGCTGCTACATACTGTTTTCGGTATATGGCGCGCATACACTTTTTAGTTTCTTGTATGTGGACACCCGTGATTTTTTGACTTTTTCTTATTTTTATTATTTCTTGTTATATCGGCCATACATATTCTGCGAAAATGTCAACGGGCTACCTATTACGGTTCAAGAGATACAGCCCTCGGACGGGCGGACAGACAGACAGACAGACTGCGTAGGCTTAGTTATAGGGTCCCGTACGACGGATACGGAACATTTTTACTGTTTCAAACTCTCGACGGAAAGAACTTATTATATCTCTAGGGAGAGATTGTCTCGTGCGTTTGATTCTTTATCATTTCGTCACTCATATTTTGACATGCAAGCCTAATAATTTTTAATCCGTTGGCCCTCTAATATGCGTTATATATAAAACGTTGCACCAAATATAAAATGTCTATTACAAAAGAAAAAGGTAACAGAAATACGTTTATTAGATTTTTACACATATTGAGTTTTTTTTAATCATAAATACAAAATACCATCAAGCTGTAACCCCAAAAATCAGGGTATAAGCAGAGTAACCGGTGCTGTGCTGCAAAAACTCGGTTAAGTTACAGCACAACATCGATAACCACGTTTAGCAAAATATTAGGACAAGACAACAATCAAGCAGCAAGTAAAGTTACATACTGCACGACTATGAAGGACCGTGCCAAGATGTGAGGTGGCCAGCTACCCTTTCGAGCTTTAGCAAGAAATATTTTCCTTAGTCCTTTGTCGCAGCGCAGAGAGATGCCGTGGTTCTATTATGTTCAAGTACAGGGCCACACGGGGGGTCTTTTGCATTTTTAGGTTTCCGTATCCCGCACGTACTAAGTCTACGTACTAAGCCTACGCCGTCTGTCTGTCTGTCTGTCTGTCCTACTGCTGTATCTGTGGAACCATAATAGGTAGCCGGTTGAAATTTTCACAGAATATGTTTTATTATGGCGGATATAACAACAAATAATAAAAAATAGAAAAAGTAAAAAATCCTTAATTTTTTACTTTTTCTTTTTACGTATTCCCATACAAGCAACGTGTTTTTTTTATGTTTTTTTTTTGTGGTGCGGAACCTCGGTGCGCGATTCCGACTCGCACTTGGCCGGTTTTTTTATTCCTGGCGCACCTAGTATAACTACCGGCAGTAAGTAATAAACATCGAGCTTTAGAAAGAGACATTCGAGGACTGGAGGAAAATTGGAGAGGCGTATGTCCAGCAGTGGACGCTTACACGCTGACTGTCTGACTGACTGTCTCTGATGGTCTCTGAATTCGTGAGTTCGTGCGACAGAGAAAGCACTACAATCGGATTGTCTCTTTCTAAAGTTCGATAATTATTTACTGCCGGTACTGTACGACCAAGTTTTCTAGCGTAAGTAAGTAAATTAAATGCCTTGGTGACTATATTATGACGATGGAATATCGTCGACGATGGAATGTCAACGAGACGCATTCGAGTGACAGAGCAACCCTTGCAAAGTTGTAGAGAGAGAGAACAAAAGAAGAGAAGAACCTTCCCCTTTGCGCGGGGAACCTTAAAATGGGAAACAGGGTTCGACTAGTTAATTATATGCAATAATTAATGCAATTATATAAATAATAAATGCAAAGGCATACCTATGCAATAAGTTAACACGTAAGATGTAGGTATGTAAAAATCCTTTCCTTCAATCAATAAACTATTTTTTCTTTCTCTTTTTCTTGTAATGCGTAGTGTTTGCGCACCCTGAGGGGCCTGCGGCGGCGCGGAGGGGTTAAGGCGGGCGGGCGGGCGGGCGGTGGCTAGTGGAGAAGCCGGACTAAGCTGATCGCTAATTGGATTAACACAAAGTTGTTCACTGATCCTGAACCCAGCGACATTACCCACATTATATTGAGGACTAACGCAAACATTCGCTCACCACTTAAATTAAGTACCTATGTACGAGTACTTACCACCCCATTCCTATTATTATACAAATCAAATAGTTTCTGTCTATTTCTTCTGATACCTCTGACGACTTATCTTTTACCATCTTAACCTACGCTCGTAAATGTTGTAAGAACAAACCAAATACGATTACATTTCATAGGGCATTAAGAGCAGTTTCCTATATCACAAAAGACAAAAAAACCTACTTAGGTATATCTTTAAAAGATTCCGACGAATAGAAAACCTGCTTCTTTCTTTGAAGTCGGTTAAAATACGTTCAAATTATTTCAATACCATCTGAGATACGAGTATATTTATGTCAATTGTAATTTTGCGTTACGTATTCAAACTCTTTGCTTGTAATTTGAAAATGTTTTCCCAAAAGATTTGGCCTGTAATCCCAACGTGTATATTTGGGCACAATGCCACGACGAGGGCGGCCAGAGCGTGCGGGGGAGGCGGCGGCGGCGCGGCGCTAGGGCAGAGGCCGGCCAGGGCGGGATAATCTCGTGTTTCCGCTTCAATGGCTGACCGGAAACACGATTAAGTAAACGTTATGCCCTCGCTTCCTGCAGCGCCCCCGCCGCGACCGCATCCGGCGGAGACCTGCTCCGGACCTAGGCTCTGTGCTCTTACAAATGTATCTACATGCGGGCATGTGTTTCTACATTATGGACAAACGGGTCAAAAAGGGTAACTGCGGGAGAATAACAGAGCGAGGTAGAATCTTTAAACGTCCTGCTACCTAAAGTTTGCCACGTGTTCCTTTGTAGCATCGACTATGCGATACAGGTGCTGTGTGCCCTTTTGGCTGGGCTTTGTGAAACATGTCTTTTTTTTTATGGAAACTGACACGGTTCGCTCCATCACCTACAACATTCGTGATGTCAGCCCATAACACCGGGTGAGCTAGGTGCCATGTCAGTGCTTCCCTTCGGTCCTGCCGGCTACGCTGAACTGGACGGAAAACACAAACTATTTACATAGCCGTTTCGACCGACGTTTCATTCAGTGCGGTGGTACCACAGAGCATCGAATACCACGCGCGCCTCTCCTAGAGGCGAAAGTAATAATAATATTTGATACCCAATAACTGCACGCAGCGCTGCTAGCGCTTCGTATGTGTGTGTGTGTGTGTGTGTGTGTGTGTGTTAGTATCGACACTACACACAAAGAGGAGCAAGTTAGGCACACGCACAAAACAAATGCACACGCACAACACACATATGTAAGTCATAGGCCACGCCCACAGGCTTCAACGGCGTTGTAGGGAAATCGCGCTCAGGGCGTCTCTAGGAGGGGGCGCGTGCGGTATTGGATGCTCTGTGGGTGGTACTATACCCGGGCGAGTTGAACCCTACCACCTAGTAAGGTAAGAGGGGAAGGGACCTACAGTTTTACGTGAAATCCGAACCACGGTCAGCCTCCAGCGGTCGAGTGGTCACCCATCCGAGTACTGACCGCGCCGTCGACTGTCTGCACCACTCAGCTATCGAGGCTGACAATGAACATGAAAACGACAATGACATCAATGAAAACGAACAATTACTTACCTACCTAATTTGTCGGTCCAGGTTTACTGTCTTCCACAGTCTAGAGCCAGAGGATGTTCTGCGGTCTAATCTGCCAATCCGACGGTCGTCGATCGCGAAGTGGGTTGAAGAGCGAACTCATGCGGGTGTCAGGCGCGTTGCGAGTGGCGCATCAAGGAGGAAAAATGTGGGACGACTCTCGGCGGGCGGGGAGCATTACGGGAGGTTAAATCTCAATCTCTGGATTGTACGCTTCGCTGGCTCAATTCATTCCGAGATTGAAGTGTCAATCCAGTTGAAGGGGGCACGAACACGAACGAACACGCTCAGACACTCGCTGGCGAAGTTATACAAATGTATTGGACACACTGACTTGCCGCGACAGCTGGCGTCTTTTTGACACGATGGACACATATCATAGCGTAAATGAGTATTGAACTATTTTCATATTTTGTTATCCTTATGAAAGTCCTTTATGGTTTTCTTCAATTTATCGATACAATCATGCAGACAAATAATTAAACAAAATCTGTTAAGTGCGAGTTTTACTCGCGCACGGAGTTTTCCATATCTATCCGTATTGTTGGTACAAAAATCGTAACCAAGGAAGTAAACAACGGTAACCAAGGAAGTAACAACGGTACCCAAGGAAGTAACCGTAACCCTCTCCACAAATGCAACATAAACAAAGATGTCATATTTGAAAATCAAATACGCCAATGTGAAAACTGTCATGAAAGAACAGATTTTCGTCAAGTGCGAGTTTTACTCGCGCGCGGAGGTTTCTGTATCTATCCGCTATCAATAATATCCGCCTATCCGCTCAGGTGGCATGGTCTTCCAATTTGAATTATCTGATATTTGTTTATTTTATGACCGGTCTCCATGTTTGCCCACTGACAGCTGTTACCATAGTAACGTCACTTAATTTTTTTAAAGTGATCTGTCAAACATCAAACTTCTGAAAATTGTTTTTATGGAACGACCCCAAAGATTAGGAAGCGGTTATCTTTTAGAGAAGCCTCAATGAGGTCGATAGCACTTTACGGTGGGAAAATGACAGCGCCTAACAATGCAATGTATAAAAGCCGTTGGCGCCATCTGTTATTCAATAGTGTGACTAATCTATTTTAATGAAAAACGTTTCTTGTATAAGGACTTAATTTTTAACATTTTCTTATTTTTCTTATTTGTTGTTATATCCGCCATAGTAACACATATTCTGTGAAAATTTCAACGGGCTACCTATTACGGTTCAAGAGATACAGCCCTCGGACAGACGGACGGACGGACGGACGGACGGACGGACGCACGGACGGACGGACGGCGGAGGCTTAGTAATAATAATAGGCTTCCGTACGGGATACGGAAACCGAAAAATGACAACGGCCCATTACTTGGTCATGCTCACTACACACACGCGAAATCAATATTATGTAAAAACCAACGAAACCGTAACCACCCGTAACTTCGTGCCTTGAATCCAGCTGGCATTGTTTCATGTATAATATTCACAATAATTTTGTTGTTGAATGACGCACATTGTTCGCGAGTTGTCACAGCTATGGCCCATCTAATATCAATGTAATATGAACGCTTTGGCGGAAGTTCCGACCATGACACATGGGGACAATAGCCCATAAGGCTTTTCGAAGGATACAGTACTCATATAATATTACTACCTACATTCAGTACGTAGAGTGATAGACAAATAAACAAAATACCCTGACCACTCCCCTTACCTGCCCTTCTAAAATTGTGAATTGGATAAAGAAAGAAAAAATTTAACTTTCTTGCTGAAAACACATTTTTAGGAGTATAGGATAAAGTTAAACTTAGTAAGTAAATTATAATGATGTCAACTGAATTTCAGCTGCTTCAGCTGTGTAACGGACGGAGGAATAAATTCGCTTTCCAGATACTTAGATTTGATTGTGATATGAAGTGTTCTCGGACGGAAAGAAATGAAGCATATATTGGCAATAATATTTTGGCAATAAACATATTTGAAATTAAATATACTTACGTACCTACTCGTATTATTACTTAAGTGTTAAACTATTTTCATATTATTGTGATGGAATCACACAAGGTAAAAATATAAATATATAGTCAATAGTAATTCAAAGCTAAAATATAGAACATCAAAACGTTTCATTAAAATATTAACAAAATAATTTATATTACAATTTAACTAATCACCTAATAAATTCAAGCGTGACTGCACACTCCACTAAGAAATAAAATGGCGCGAACGGCCATTACAATACGACGCGCAATTAGACAAACAAGAAATATAATAACATCAGTTGGTTCGCATATAAAACACTATAGAGCGCCGAGGTGGGGAAGGTAGCATGAGGTAATCCTGACACGCGGTGAGAGGGGAACAAGACATGGGCGCGTACGAAACAGCGGAGAGGTGAGGTAAGAAGACGCGCGTCTTGCGGGCGCGGGGACGGAGATCGTGGTATCATCACGCCGTTGGAAGCGCGGCTTGAGGTAGCGAGTTAAGGAGCGCGAGTAGTGATTATTTCGCTGCGAGTTGATAGTATGAAAGAATGAATTATTGTCAGGACACGAGCGTGACACGCCCATACTGCGGGGCCACCGTACGTTTTGTTCCTACGTGTCAGAAACGTGTCAAGCACATATTAATAATTTATTTTTATCTCCATACTAAAATTTGTGTCAGGACACGAATGTGTCATGGCCATACTGTGGAGCTACGGTTCGATTTGTTCCTGTGTGTCCAATTCGTGTCGAGCCCATACGAATGATTCAATTTTATCTCCATAATAAAATAGTATCAGGACACGAATGTGACACGGCCATACTACGAGGCCACCGTTCGATTTGTTCGAGCGTGTCACAACCGTGTCCAGCCCATACTAAAAATTAAATTCTATCTCCATACGAAATTTCGCTCTGTGACACGAACGTGTCACGGCCATACTACGAGGCAACCGAGCGTTTTGTTCCTGCGTGTCAAGAACGTGTCACGGCCATACTAAGAGGGCGCCGTTCGATTTGTTCCTGCGTGTCCGATTCGTGTCGAGTCCATACTAATGATTCAATTTAATCTCCATACTAAATTCGTGTCAGGACACGAATGTGACACGGCCATACTATGAGGTCGCTGGTCTATTTGTTCCTGCGTGTCTGGAATCTGGACATGACGGAGTTTATGGGAATTTGAAGTTTCGTGATCTCTGTGAAGATATCGCACAGGGTCTAAAATTATTTTAATAATTATTTATTAATGATTCAAACTAATACACTAAACATTTTATAAAGGGAAGAGTATATAAACAAAGTACCAGTTATTAAACAAAAACATAAAATAAAACAAAACAACGTTTCATTGAGTATGACGCCAACATTCAAATAAATATCCGTTGGAGCGTGCGCGCGGGGCGGAGAGAGGTATGAGGTAAACAAGACAAGGGGCGAGGTATTACCGAGCTGCGGGCGCGCGTGGGCCGCGGGGCGAGGCGGAGCGACCTGAGGTAATTTGTCAAGCGGTGCGGGAGGGGTTTTCGTTAAGCGATGTTAGTATGAAGGAATGGTTTCGTGTCCTGACATGAATAAAACACGACTATGGTAAGGAGATTTCGATTGGTTTCTGCGTGTCCAGGTTCCGTACATGAATAGTATTATCAAACACGGAAGATGGTATCACGCATGTACAGGAATTAATATATAGACAATAAGAAAACTAACAACTTGGAACGTTAACATTTTAAATGAAAATATTCGAAGAATATAGACGATATTAAACAAAAATATATAAATAAAACACTCCGTTATGGCGCTAAAAGTCGACTTATTAATAGAGCACATGTAATAACATCAATTAATTTATATAACAAAAGCAACAGTTCTCTGCATGCGGAGATGCACAATGGGTGCGGGGAAGTGGTGTTAAAACCACCGAAGTAGAGGTAAAGCGCATCGCTGACGAGCGAAACAGCTTTAGGTACCATGTGGAAGGTACGAAGAGGGTTTGTTTTCCCTCCAAAAACGAATTTATATCGTGTCCGAAACGTGTCCAGTTCATACTAAAATCATAAAATTATTCTCCATACAAAATTACGAGTCCGGACAGAAACGTGACACGGCCATACTACGAGGCAGCCGATCGATTTGTTCCTGCGTGACACAAACGTGTCCAGCCCATACTAAAAATCAAAATTCAATCTCCATACAAAATCGCGCTCCGTGACACGAACGTGTCATGGCCATACTAGGAGGCCACCGTTCGATTTGTTCCTGCGTGTCAGGATTGTGACACGAGGAAAGATTATAAAAGGAGAGGGAGGGGAGCGTGGGGAGTTCAGTCTGTTTTGGGAGTCGAAGGAGACGGTCGTGCGTATTTAGCGAGAGCCCAGGTACGAAAGTTAGTACTGCTCCGCTCGCGTGAGTTTTCGAATAAGTTCGGGAAAGAAGTATCGCTCGGCTTCGCTCGCGTGTATTTTCGATTGGGTTTTCCTAGTGAATAATTTCACTCGGCTTCGCTCACGTGTATTTTTGATTGGGTTTTCTTAGTAAATGAATTTGGTAAAAAACCCGGTGAATGAAATTAGTTTAATTTCGTGAATATTAGTGTGGGAATTTCTGTAAAGCTTTCGGAGTTGCAAATGAAGGTTGAGCTGGATTTTGTAATTTTGGGGGTGATATAGGAGTTTTCAACTAGTTTTACGGAAAATATTTTGGATGTTCTTTTTGAGCCTTTTGAGTTCTGGATGAAGGTCGAGCTGGATTCTGGAATCTTGACTGGTGATGGAAGGATTTTCAAAGAACTTTTACAATGACACTATGTCCGAACTGGCCTACCATGAGGACTGGTACATTGGGAAGGTTTTCTTAGTTCATAAATGATTTTGTAAAGAAACCGTTGGATAAAGTTTGTTTGTTTCGTAAATTTTAGTGTGGGAACTTCTGTAAAGCTTTCGGAGTTGCAAATGAAGGTTGAGCTGGATTTTGTAATTTTGGGGGTGATATAGGAGTTTTCAACTAGTTTGCGAGATATATTTTGGATGCTCTTTTTGAGCCTTTTGAGTTCTGGATGAAGGTTGAGCTGGATTCTGGAATCTTGACTGGTGATGGAAGGACTTCCAAAGAACTTTTACAATGACACTATGTCCGAACTGGCCTACCATGAGGACTGGTACATTGGGAAGGTTTTATTTTATATTAAAATATAGTGGACTGTGACCTGATCATAAATTTCACGCACATAAAGGAAGTCAGTGAATAGAGTTTGTTTGATTCGTGAATTTTAGTGTGGGAATTTCTGTAAAGCTTTCGGAGTTGCAAATGAAGGTTGAGCTGGATTTTGTAATTTTGGGGGTGATATAGGAATTTTCAACTAGGTTGCGAATTATATTTTGGATGTTCTTTTTGAGCCTTTTGAGTTCTGGATGAAGGTTGAGCTGGATTCTGGAATCTTGACTGGTGATGGAAGGACTTCCAAAGAACTTTTACAATGACACTATGTCCGAACTGGCCTACCATGAGGACTAGTACATTGGGAAGGTATTTTAAAATATAGAGAAGATTAAAAGAAACAAAACCCGATCTTTAAATTCGTAAATCCTACGTATATAAGAGTGTTTGAACCACGCGTAATTATTAAAAATATGTCGAATTTAAATATATAAAATCAGTGGTTTTACCGTATTTTGATATAAAAGTATATTTTTATTAAGTGTTAACTTCGCGATTAGATTCAGTGGCGGGTGTTGTGGTTTCGTTTGAGTTTATTATTTTACGCTATTCTATTTGTAATGGTGTTTTATTTAAGGTGATTTTAGTGAATCGTGTCAGACCGGTTAGGATAGTGGAATTCAAAGGTAAATTTTGTAATATATATGCACATGCAACATTCTGGCTAGTTACGTTTTAGCACGTAGGGAGACTGCGTAAAGCAGGTTTAAACATACCTGTATAGGTTATATAGATTATGACCAGCACACAATTTTAATAATCCCTTAAGAAAATATTCCTAATTGATTTCGGTGAAAGGTGGACCCCTGACCGCATCATTTGGAATAAAACAATTTCTGTAGGTATATCAATAGATAGCCACAGAAATGTAAACCAGAACATATACACTATACACTCACAATTAAAAGCATACACTTCTGCCTTTAGGGAGGACAAAAGAATATCTTTTGAACTCCAACATAACACTACGAGGTTAAATTGGTAAATCTGTCTGAAGATGTATATTTTGTACAGATTAGAAAACGGGGACTCCTAGGAACAAATAATAAATTTGTAACTTAAGTACAAATTTATCTGCGTTGGGAGTCACGGGGACTGGCGATGGATAAATATCGTATGGACAGAGGGTCCATACGAATTTAGTGGAGCCAGTTCCACAACCCCCTTCAAAGGGGGTTCAATAAAAGTTTGTATTGTTGAAGTCCAAAATATAGAAGAAAATATAAAACAATAGATTTCATCTATTGAATAGCACAACAAAATTGAGCTAACAAGTAATACATTGATCAAAATTTAATAATAACAATAACACAAACATCAGAACACTTTTCATTTCGAATTTTGGCGGGTCACACAAGCTCGCAAGCGAGGCGCGTGAGCGTGCTGTCGAAGCGTGCACACAGAACACAAAGGGAAACCAGAAGGGTTTAATGACTATAGATGAATGAGCAATTAGTTTAGTAAGTGTTTTAATGTTGATATTAAAATTTAATAGAATAGATTTAGGAAATGAGAGTTAGTACTCTGAGTTATTACGGTACACAACGGCTTCCTAAAAGGAAGTAATAATTGGGTCCATTTTACAGGAATTATGTGTACGAATTAGCGACACTGTTTCTGACAAACCTAGAGATCACTTGAAAGCTATACGCTGGCCATATTTCGATTCTTTATATTCTAGTTGTTATAGAACTATAGAGTTGATTTTTGATAATCCTGCCTTTAATAACTATAAAAAAACAATAGGTATAGAGGGAGGTTATTACAGTGGTGCCGTGACCAGGATATAAAAAAAAAAAATTATGTAAAAATAAGTTCCTTTTTTTAGTTATAGTAGTGTTATCATAAATCCAAGGAATTCAAAGGAATTTTAAGGTCAAGGTACGAAAGTTATCGCGGGTGTGCCCGTGACCATGGTTTAGGAAAGTTTAAAATGTGTAGATATATATATATAAACGTTTTGTAATGGTCTGACACGAGAAATCTTATTATTTTGTGCCAAAACGTAATTTGCGAGCGAATTGTATGGTTACGATTCGTAATGTAAGTCTAGGCGTGCCCAGTCTACTGCCAGTAAACATCGGAGCAGTTTCCAGCAGATGACATCTAACTATGGTTTGGTCCATAGCAACAATGTGAGTTATTCCATTATCCGGCGAGATTACAAAATAAGTGTTTCTTTTCAGAGGGAAAATGTTGTACGTAATTGTGAAATGATTTACATGACCTACGCAATTACATCGTCATAAGTATGTTATTAGCCATTTATTATAAAAAGAAATTTTAATGTCACTTGCTTAATGATTATTTGTTCTATGGAAAAGTGGAACTGGAGAATTATTGATTGATGAGCGCTTGGCCAAGGCCACAGAATACTTGCGGGCGCAGGGCTACCAAATTTTTGAAAGACTAGTGTGGACTGGTTTTAAAGATGAAGCATGTTTGGGTGCATTGTGTGTTTAGAGAAATTCGTGCTAAAGGGTTTGGGAAGTTTAATCTGACTTATTTAATTATATTGTTCAAAAAAAAAAAAGGGGAAATAGGAAATAATAATAATATGTGGTGCACGGAGTAGTATTATACAGATGTTGTTTATGTATGTGTCACATTATGTATTGAATTGTTTTGGAATAAAACAAACAGATACCAAAGTCCCTGTAGCGCAGCGCTGGTTGCTCTATTTGCCTGGTTTGTCGGAGGGGGAAGCGTGTGTTGTGTGTATGTATGTATGATTTCAATTACTTTGTTATTATGTGGAAATTACAATCACGAAATTTGAAGTAAGAAGGTGGAATATTTTTGGCAACCCTACACAAGTTTGTAAATTTCGTGTTGATTAGGCCCATGAGGAGAGAACCATGGTCAAGAAAGATTGATTTATGGTTGCACGTGTTGCACTGTTTGTGTTTGATCATTAATTTCGTTTGGCGTAAGTGTACGAATGATTCTTATCTCTTTCCCACTCGTATAAAGTGTATGCAATGCAAGTAAGAGTTAGAACGAGACAGTAGACTAGAGCGCTATTTTAGACTTGCTCTTCTAGTGGGGTATGAATGAGAGAGAGGGAGATACGATTTATATACGAGACTAACAAAAGTTAGAGAATTTAGCCACGTGATCGGTGCAGGTGTTCGGTTTAGACAAAAAAAATGGAGAAGCGCGTGGTTTAGCTCAGATTGCTAATGCATTGATGCTTGTCTGGTTTGTGTACATTGGTAAAAGAGTGGAATGAATATTGGTATATATATAATTGTCAGAGGCAATGAAATAGCAGTGCTGAGAAAGAAAAAAATTTTTTTTCATGTTTAGGTAAACGAAATGAATAGTGAATGATGAGTAGGTAAATGTATGTTAGATTTTACTGTTAATTTTTTTGGGTAATTTGTGTATTTTTAAATGTGTGCATAATAAACTGTGCGAGTATCATACCACAGTGGGTGTTTGTATATGAAAGGGTTTTACTTGATTGAGAATAAATCAATACATATTGATTTATTACTTCGTGACTTTATGTGTTGCTGTGCGATAAGACGACGGACTAGCCACCTCTCGTTTTGTCATGACTTACTCGAATGTTGTACAGACGGATGCGTTTTGTACTATCGTGCGTAGTTACTGGGAAAAGTGTCGCAACTGTACTTGCGACGTGCTACACCTCAGTGGTGAGTAGCTGTGACAACGTGTCTTTCGTTTTGTTGAAGATAAAGATTACATATTTATCTAGTATGAATGTTTGTGTACGGTTTGACTGGATGGATTGTCAACGCACGTTGACTAGACCGTTTTGATCATTTTGTGACGCAGGGACATACGCTCATTGGACGGATTGTTGCTATCTTAACATGATTCAAGTATACTATGCGGAGACTCTGTTGAGTTGATGACCGAGCAGGGCGTAGCTCGCGCGCGCGTCCTGCGGGCGCGGAGACAGAGTTCGCAACACCATCACGCCGTTGGAGGTGCGGCGTGGTTAGCGAAGTAATTGAAGAATAGGAAGGCCATTAGCGATGTTAACAGTAGTACGGTTCTTCTGTTGTGTCAAGTATTTCGTCGGGAAAACAATGCGCAGAAAATACAATTTATTTTGTCATGCACTGAGTCTTGAGATGTGTATGGGTTGAGTGATTGGCGTTGTGCCTCGGTTACTATAGTATTAAGCGGCATAGTATAGAATATTACAAGTTGTAAGATGCAGGTTTGTGCAAAAAAAAAAAAAAAAAACGAATGATGAAATCGTTTTGCGGGGCCTACGCTGTCTGTTTGTATGTCTGCCTGTTCTACTAAAGTTGACATTTGTTTCAGGGTAAATGTAGAGTTCTGTAGAATGGTTGTGTCTGTCCGTTCTACTAGAATTGACAGTTAATTCGGAAGGAATGTGGAGTTCTGTAATAAGCGTATGTAGATTTTGTTTCTGTCAGTGCTCCTGGAGTGCAATTAAGGGTTTTATTGTTGTGCTGTATCAATGTAAAGCATTGGGATGCTATGAGTTCGTTTTACGTCCGGGTCTATAGTGCCACTTGAACATTAATAATATGAACATGCCGTCTGCGGCGTCAGAAACTTGTAGTTTCATAAGAACAGATGAGAGGCTGGGCGGTTACAATTTGAAATTGCCGCCAGGCGAGGCGAAATTGTTGGGGCTCTTCGAGAGACTTTTTACCGTTGAATTAAAGACTTTTATCAAGTAATATGTTGAGAAGAGAGAGTAGTTTTACGCTAGTAGATAGAGGTGACTGTGAGTGAGGAGAGACTCTGCGGATGGCGAGTGACGGACTGGCCACTTCTCACCTTGGCACGGTTATACTGTTAGGTAGTGCGGGAAAAGGACCCTGTATCTTGTTGCATTGTGAATGTTGACTTGCCTGGATGCAGCTTGTTGGTATGTGTGGGAGATAGGTTTTATGGATGCCATGTCGGAGTGTTGGTTATCTGTGGAGTTGAATATACGTTAATGTGGTCAGCAGTATAACGCTGTTTATTTCACTGCTTGGGATGTGGGTTGGAATAAAATATATATATCAGTTTGTGATTGTATGTGTTTGTCAAGCAGTAATGTATGTAATTGGCTGTAGAACAGAAGTTTGATATTAGATATAACGGTTCAGTTAATTAGAACATTATAATTGTGCCAATTAAGATAGATAATGGAAGGGACTACAGTTTTACAACGATTCAGAAAGATGAAGTTAAAAGTGTTTATTGAAAATCAAGCAAGAAGGCTATTAAGCGCCTAGTCCGAGGCGACACGCAATAGAATTACTAGTTGATGGTTTGTTGCGGTGTGATGTTGAAGGCGTATTTCACTATCAAACGGCGTAGATCCATTTTACCAACTTAGTTATGAATTGGAAATGTTGGATGGTATGTATTTGAGGAAGTATGTTTGTGCTAATGTAGGTATATGAATTCCGTGTTAATTGAAGTCATATATTTTGTGTATGGGAACGAAGCATAAATATTTGTCTAGTTGAAGGAGCTTGTTCATTTTATAAAAAAAAAAGTTTTAAAAAACATAAAACCGACTTCCTAAAAAAAAAAGGAAAACTAAAAAACTATTCAAAATAAAAATATAAAAACCGCCTTCAAAAATATATGAAATAAAAACCTAAAAAAAAAAAAACGAACCCTAGAGTTGAAGGCGGTGCTAAAAAGGCTACACAAATCACAAAGGATATTATCATCCACTCATGTTTTCTTTCATGCATCATTTTTGCTTGCTTTACAAATCACAAAGGATATTATCATCCACTCATGTTTTCTTTCATGCATCATTTTTGCTTGCTTTAGCACCGCCTTCAACTCTAGGGTTCGTTTTTTTTTTTTAGGTTTTTATTTCATATATTTTTGAAGGCGGTTTTTATATTTTTATTTTGAATAGTTTTTTAGTTTTCCTTTTTTTTTTAGGAAGTCGGTTTTATGTTTTTTAAAACTTTTTTTTTATTTCACAGTTTTTTTTAGTAATTTTTTGCTATTAATGTACTCGGCGGAATCGCTCGGCCTTCGGCCTCGCGATTCCTCCTCGCTTTCCAATCCGATCTTGACCCAATTAAAATAGGACCACGTCAGCTTCGATAGCTCAGTGGTGCAGACAGTCAACTGTCGCTATTGAATTTTAAGCAACGCTGGGTGCGGTCAGTACTTAGATGGGTGACCGCTGACCGTTGGAGGCTGACCAAGGTTCGGATTCCTCGTAAAACTGTAAGTCCCTTCCCTCGTAATTTTACTTGGTGGTAGGGTTTAACCTTCCCGGGTTGGTACCACCGCACTGAATTAAACGTCGGTCGAAACGGCTATGTAAATAGTTTGTGTTTTCCGACCAGTTCAGTGTAGTCAGCACGATCAAAGGGGGAAGCACTGACATGGCACAGACATAAACGTGTTACGGAAGCCTACTTTTATTATAAAATAACCGTCGGAGGACCTTGGTTGAAAATTGTAAAATTTAGTAGAACGGATAGACATGCATATGTTACGGAACCCTACATTCATTTTGCAGAACTTAGTAGAATGGACAGACATAAACGTGTTACGGAACCCTACTTAACAGTTGCACTCCGGGAGTGCCGGCAGATCCCGTGCCACTCTAACTTAACCCTTAACGCAATGACTTAAGGTTTCATTTTAAAAATGACGCTGACGCGATGTCGCGAGTTATACATTTTTACCCACCTAAAAAAGTGCCAAGAGCCGCTAAAGAAGTTTTCACTTCAAAAACCTCAGGGTTATCCCCTTTCAAATAAAAAAAAAAAGAATTTTCAAAATCGGCCCACAATTGACGGAGTAATCGCGTAACAAACATCCAAAAAAAGAAAACATACCGTCGAATTGAGAATCTTTTAGGTCTAAAGTAAATTTCTCGTGAAGACAAATGCAACGAGCCCAAACACGATGGGTTTATCATGTGTAGTTTAGGAGTTCCTATGGCCACCTTCTGTCTCCATCATCAAACCAGCTCGATGGTACTCGGTACAGTAGGTACTGGCCAGGTACCATAATAAATTAAACGCCGGTCGGAAAAGATAAAAAAATTTCAAATTTAGAATATTCATGAAACAAGGGTCCGAATATGTATCACTAGTATATCGATTCATGTATTTCAACAGGACAGAGAAAATTTCAAAATATTAGGTATTTAATACTTTTTAGTTTTTTTTTTTTTGTTTTTTGGAAATCGGTTTAATATTTTTTTTAAAACAGTTTTTATTTCATTCTTTTTAGTAATATTACATAAAAAAGAATAATCGAAATCGAATAATCGAAATCGATTGAAGTGGTACAGAATTATTCGCCATATGTGTCAGACTGCAAATTGCTGAATAAGTCCACATCACAAATGTTTTGCTGAAGGTAACCACACACCATACTAATTTATCAAACTGAAAATTGCCGAAAACGACCACATCACAAGTTTTGCTGAAGGTAACCACACACCATAGTATTATGCTGATTTTTCGAAAACCACTGAACCAATTTCGATAAAATTGAAATGGGACCACCTCGGAAGTATGACCTAACTAACAAAAAAAGAATTTTCTAAATCGGCCCTCAATTGACGGAGAAATCGTGTTACAAACATACAAAAAAATAAAAATAAAAAAAAAAATAAAAAAAAAAAACATACAGACGAATTGAGAACCTCCTCCTTTTTTGGAAGTCGGTTAAAAATGACGCTGACGCGATGTCGCGAGTTATACATTTTTACCCACCTAAAAAAGTGCCAAGAGCCGCTAAAGAAGTTTTCACTTCAAAAACCTCAGGGTTATCCCCTTTCAAATAAAAAAAAAAAGAATTTTCAAAATCGGCCCACAATTGACGGAGTAATCGCGTAACAAACATCCAAAAAAAGAAAACATACCGTCGAATTGAGAATCTTTTAGGTCTAAAGTAAATTTCTCGTGAAGACAAATGCAACGAGCCCAAACACGATGGGTTTATCATGTGTAGTTTAGGAGTTCCTATGGCCACCTTCTGTCTCCATCATCAAACCAGCTCGATGGTACTCGGTACAGTAGGTACTGGCCAGGTACCATAATAAATTAAACGCCGGTCGGAAAAGATAAAAAAATTTCAAATTTAGAATATTCATGAAACAAGGGTCCGAATATGTATCACTAGTATATCGATTCATGTATTTCAACAGGACAGAGAAAATTTCAAAATATTAGGTATTTAATACTTTTTAGTTTTTTTTTTTTTGTTTTTTGGAAATCGGTTTAATATTTTTTTTAAAACAGTTTTTATTTCATTCTTTTTAGTAATATTACATAAAAAAGAATAATCGAAATCGAATAATCGAAATCGATTGAAGTGGTACAGAATTATTCGCCATATGTGTCAGACTGCAAATTGCTGAATAAGTCCACATCACAAATGTTTTGCTGAAGGTAACCACACACCATACTAATTTATCAAACTGAAAATTGCCGAAAACGACCACATCACAAGTTTTGCTGAAGGTAACCACACACCATAGTATTATGCTGATTTTTCGAAAACCACTGAACCAATTTCGATAAAATTGAAATGGGACCACCTCGGAAGTATGACCTAACTAACAAAAAAAGAATTTTCTAAATCGGCCCTCAATTGACGGAGAAATCGTGTTACAAACATACAAAAAAATAAAAATAAAAAAAAAATAAAAAAAAAAAACATACAGACGAATTGAGAACCTCCTCCTTTTTTGGAAGTCGGTTAATTAAAAAGCGAGTACATGAATATATTAGTATTTATGTATTCTTACAACGTGATTGGGAGTTAGAAGATAAGATAGTCGTATCTTGTCTCACTAACATTATTGGGGTAATTGAATGGATGTGATGACGGTCTAATAGAAAACGTATGTATTAACTTTTCTATGTAGAAATTCAATTCTGAAGGTGTGTATTATTGAATTCCATTAATTACTTTATGTCAACGTATTGACTGGAAATGGAGGTTTTCCTATATTAAGTATCCTGTCTGCGGATGTCGGAGCGAGACATTGTTGTCCAGACAAAATTTTGCCTGACGTGCTCAGTCCATTGCCACTGGAGGTGGACAGCAGATGTTGCCTGTTTTATGGGTCGTTTGTATGTGAGCTGTTTGCTTGTGAAAATTACGTGAATGAAGGGGTGGGTATGAGAGTTGCCGAGAATAACACGTTGGTGCCACCATTTTGAGTAGAGGATTGATGCGGCTGTATGGTTGATTCGAGTTTGGTTCAGTTCAGTGTGGCCAGCATTAACGGGGTAGGTAGGCATTCGTGTGAAACCTGTTCCGCCAAATTATTAGAGCAAATAGCTTAGATATTATAAGTAGATTATTAACTTAATTTAAATACGATTTAGATTTTGAAAAGAATGAAGTGAGATCGTACATTGGCCGGTCATTCATTAGATTCACACAAGATGCAAAACCGTGACGGCATTTCAGTTCTAGGCTTTCTGAGAATCAATATGCGATTGGAAAATCATTTAAATGTGGATGTTATAGAAAAGCTTTATAGAAAATCCATATTCCAAACTGATCTTCTTATGTGGAAATCTGTAAAATGAAAAATTTGTATGAAAACCCGGATATTTAATTTCACATTTTACCTTGAAAATCATTTAAAATGGATAAGTCCGTATGAATGGTAACGTTGCCGTGATTGTGGACTAACCAACGCGGGCGCCCGGTTTGACGAAAGAACATGTCGTGCGTACGTGTTCGCGGACAACCGCTGATAGGGTAGTTACCATCGCGCTGAACGGTTTGTGGGGATGGTAGAGGGGTCGGTTGTGTGATAGAATGGAGCGGTGGATACAGTTAGTTAAATATATATATATATACATTTCAAAAAAAAAAAAATATATATATATTAAATTTATGAATGTGATATAACTGCCTATGTGTGTTAATTGTTTGATTGGACTTTGCGTTTTGATATGTTATTGGCATTTGTATAC
This sequence comes from Nematopogon swammerdamellus, assembly GCA_946902875.1. Classification (NCBI taxonomy): domain Eukaryota; kingdom Metazoa; phylum Arthropoda; class Insecta; order Lepidoptera; family Adelidae; genus Nematopogon; species Nematopogon swammerdamellus. The sequence continues at coordinate 8,512,832 of OX336337.1, forward strand.
AACTCTTGGTATATATATTTATTAAAGTGGAAGAGGCGGTAGAGGTGTATCGTAGTCGTTGGGCGTGGGATCCGTTGTGTCTGCTTACTTCGTTGGGAAGCAGGCGTGGAAGCTGGATGTATCTGGATGCCATGTCGGAGCTTCACTTTGGCCGGTGTTTCTCATACATGTTAATTGGTTTTGATTGCATGATAGGCATGTTGCACTGAAGCAAACAGAAGGTGTATAATGACTACCATGTAGAGTCGGAATTTCGGAAGTTTATTTGGAATCTGAACCACGGTCGGATTTTGACGGTCGAGTATTCGTTTATTCTGGTGCTGACTGCGCCTGGATGTGATTAGCAATGACCTCGTCGCTGATTTGCTAAGGTTGGGAAAATTTTTTTTTTATGTTGACATTCGGTGGAAGGAATATATATTTTCGTCCCATTCGAGACGTTCAAAATTAATTAAAGTATACAACTTTTCTGTTGTATTACGGAAAAGGCGGATTTCGTATACTTTGCGAATTATTATCAGAGGATATTAAATAGTATTTGTATCGTTAAAAAAATAGTGGCTTGGTGTCTTCAGTATGGCTGAACATTTGCTGTCTTACATATTCCAGTAACATTTTCAAGTCGGTGAGTTAATATTTATTAAGGGATTTGATACTTTATTTTATTTCAAGTTTTACAAAAGTTTACTGCTGAATATATATTTATACATTTTAAGTAAAATCTAGCATTAAAATTCAATTTTGATTTAAGTTTATTTTGGTTTCAGACACGTTTATCATAGACAAGAATTTGCCACTTCATTGCAGGAGATAAACTTCTATAAATTCCGTTTTACTTTCATGTCAAGAAACCGATTGTTAGTGTGCGTCGTGAGACACAAACTGGAAGTTTTATAAATGAAGTGTGACAATATCCAGCGGTTATTCAAGATATAGACATGACAGCGTTTTCTAGCATTGGAAAGAAGATGGATCTTATCTCAATCAATCAGACCTGATGGGCAGTATTTGATTTGTTATCACAGCATAAGGAGACTAGATTTGCGTGCTGGAGCAAATAGGTACCGACCTTACGGAGTGAACATTGGGGTAAACCCGGGAGGAAAAAGGAAAGAAAATAAGTCGGATGGAGAAAGTTGTGGTAGTGTACACAAACACTATAAGGACCCGGGAAAATGGAAAAAAAAGAAATGGAAAAAGGGGAGAAAAAAAAAAAAAAAGAATAATCATACCCACTAGCAAACCATATTTATGTGAGGTGTGTGTTTTTGTTTCACAGTGAGATGTAATGTTGCGTGAAAATTTTAATTATTCGCCATCTATTGGTGTGTTAACGAATCTTTCTATTGTTTCAACGTAGCAAAGCTATACAGGTTTTATCGATCTTTATTATTCGGTTGTGGGATAGGTGTCGCTAACACCACAATACTTTTATTTAAATTCAAGTTTATTAACAAAAATGTACTGCCGAACATAAGTTTTATTAAGTAACAATATTAAACGTATGTGAGTATATTAAACCGAATTGATTTTGAATTTATACTAGTTTCATTCATATTCACCATAAATAAAGATTTTGTATTTTGTATTTTACATATTAATGTGATTTTAGGAAAACTGTTATGGGCAGGCGGGCGAGAAGATCTGTAACCAATCACCATACCGGATTGCGTAGTTCTGTAGACCACTGGACAGTGGCAGACGTCAATATAAGGAAAAAGGGCGATTTGTTTGAGCACACCGCTCGTACACCTTAATATTTGCACCTTTTATAATTTCAAGAATTCATAATTGCCGCGCGGAAGCCGCGAGCACGCGTTTCCGCGAAGTGCAGCGGTGGCCGTTCTCTTGCGAGCGTGCGCCGAACGTGTGTGGTTCAGCCTTTATAGAAATGCATACATTTAGTATATTCGTCGAGTTCGCTGTGACTCCTCGTGGTTTAATGGAATCATACTATGAGTTGGAATCGGAGGGTTGCTGGTTCAAATCCGCATTTTACGAATATGTTTTTTTTTCCTTTTCTAAGTTTTGTCACAATTCCTGCAACTGAACTTAGTCGTTATAGCAAAAATTTTTGATTATTTTTAATTCACTGGCAAATTTAATACAATTTGAAATTGAAAATATTTGATCCTGTATAGGAAATAGATAAATAATAAAATTTTCTGTCACTTCATCATATGAAATAGTTTGTGAAAGCGATCATTTTATTAGCATATCGGGATTTATTTTTATTGAACATGAACATATAAAACTTATTTATATATCATGTTTTAATGAGCTTAAATGTAACTACACTTCATCAACATTATAAAAAAAAAAAAATTAAAAAAAAAAAAATTCAAAGTAGGTAAGTTGCGGTTGCCATGCTGAGAAACCACCATCGGTCGCTGCCATTGGAGTACTTTTAAATATATACAGTAGAAATTTAATGTTTTAATGTGTTTTAATTTCAGGAACTTCAGGACGGATCATCGGGTTGGATTACAATTATAGTTATTTAAGAATAGGAGAGGTTCTTATAGGTTCATCTTCGCTAGGGGTAATCGAATTAACGGAACATGGAGTAAAGAAGAAAGAGCTTGAGTTTGGAGTGTCGTCTGGTGTTGGAAGAAGGAATTATATTATAGACTAAATAGTAGGAAGTAAAAAGTCATGTAAATATCTGATGGGCGTAATATAGTGCTAGGTAGAGTACCTAATTATTTTCACGATTGCAGATTAGAATTGGATCACATTTATGGATGATCAACATTTGTTGGATGTACTATATAGATAGTTATAGTACGACGGGTGTATTGTTTGGATTGCTATGTACTTTATTAAGTAGGTAAAGTAGAATAAGATATATCTTAAACTCCACTCCTCACCTTAGTTTAGGATATAGGGCGGTAATATTAGAGTAGTGATAGGGTTCCGTTCATAATTTACTATAGTGAGAGGTAAGGTTGGTAAAGATGTGTAGGTAAAGAAGTGTAAGGGTATGGTAAGGGTTGGTAAAGGTAGGATGCGGTAGGTTATGGTATGGTAAGAATACACTTTATTTAATTTAAATTGATTATGTGAAACAACCTACTGTTACGCATAATCGTTACACTATACAAAACCTCCTTCAATTTCTATTTTGTTTATCACGTTATCTATCAGTAACTTTACCATGTTAAGGATGCTTTGTCGGGAGCGAGCGTGTTGAATTGTTGATAGGCATAGTTGTGGGGTTACATTTTCATAAATACTGTAAATAAACATTAGAGTAGTGCTCATTAAATTATTGTTAAAATAAATAGATTCATGCGGGTTATAAAAAAAAAAAAAAGATTAAAATTCACTGAGTAAGTAAAGTCATGCGGGCGAAAATAAAACTTAAAAAAAAAAAAAAAAAAAAAAAAAAAAAATTTAATGAACTACTTGCATAGCCTAAGCCGGAGGTGGTAAGGTGTGTTATGTGTTCTTCACGGACCCGTTCTGTCCTGCCGAACTGCTTGCATAGCCTAAGCCAGAGGTGGTAAGGTGTGTATTGCATTGTAAGCGGTGATATACTGTTTCGGTCCTTACGGTAAAAGAAATAATAATAATAATTCTCGACTCCCACCGCCGGCGAGAATACCGTCTTTTGTTTATGTCTGTTTATATAAATTTTGTATAGGTAATTTATTTTATAAATATATAAAATTAATGTAAATAAGTATAAAAAAAAAAAAAACGGGAAAGCAAATATGACAAAATAAAAAATAAAATGCTGTTCAGTGAGAAGAGTTATACTAAATTTCTTCTGAACAAGAAGTAACAAAAATTTAAAATAGACTTGTTGACTTGAGTGGATGGTTTTAGATGTTTGTGTAAAATACGCGAGTAAACCTGCGGGTATTATAGTGTCTGTACTCTGTAGTGAAATTTCCTTCTAATGAGAGCAGCGCTCTAACCTGAAGGGACCTTTACAAGGAATCAGGATACTTTGGCTTCGTTTGGTTTTCCCATACATTGCTTCGAAAATAATATTAAATTAAATTCAGTGTGGAGAACACACAATTTGGGACTTAGAAAAGGTGAGGTGAAAATGCCTTAAGTGCAGAACTTTACATTTTACTGAGTCTGACTCACGCTGGGGAGGGATTATGACATCGTCTACTAAAGGCGTTCCGAACACACAAAAAATGGAGCGTTGGAAGTTCAGGATGACATTTTCTGGTCTATGTACAGTGAATGAGTGTAGTATTTGGTTTGAAATCATTAACCGGAGCAATGTTGGATGAGTTAAAGTAGAATCGTTTACAAGCATACCGAGTCCGTCTATTCGTCAATAGGTGAGTTAGGATCCAAAATGATGCATGAGTCGATTTCGAAGTCTTTTGAAAATATGTATCCCGACTACTCTGCCTTTAATGGAAGCTTGTTGTGCTAGGATACATGCATAGCCTAAGCCGGAGGTGGTAAGGTGTGTTATGTGTTCTTCACGGACCAGTTCTGTCCTGCCGAACTGCTTGCATAGCCTAAGCCGGAGGTGGTAAGGTGTGTATTGCACTGTAAGCGGTGATGTTCTGTTTCGGCCCATACGGTAAAGGGTGAGACTAGAGGTTCCTGCACTGTTGGGAAATCTGTTAGAGGCAGAATATAGGGATCTAAGGCTTTGAGGTGATGACTTTTGCCTAAATTCCTAGATTTATTAATAATAAACTAAATCAATTACACTAAAATATTTGTTTAATGTAGTATTGGCACGAGCTGCAAATGGAAGATAAGGGAAAGAGTGCAAACATGGTCTAAGCACTGCGTGGCAGTGCTAAGCACTGCGATTCCGCCGAGTACATTAATAGCAAAATATTACAAAAAAAAAAGGTGAAATAAAAAACTATTTAAAAAAATATAGAAACCGCCTTCAAACTCTAGGGTTAGATTTTTTTTATTTCATACATTTTTGAAGGCCGTTTTTATATTTTTTTAAATAGTTTTTTATTTTTCCTAAATTAATATAAATAAAAGGGTTATAGGTACGTTCGGCATTAATTATTGTTATTTATGTTCACGTGTTTGAGTTAGCATTCAGTAATCAATTTTGAAGTCACACGCAGTGGTAAGGTTGTGGTATGCATTCTAAAATCTTTTCTCTTTAAGCTAAGGGAGATAAATCCTAAGCTGGAGGGTAAGAACTTCCTAAAGCACGTGGACAGATGGTGTTGGAAAAAAAAAAAAAACACAAATTAAAAATTATAGAAGAAGGGGGTCTCTGGAAGGGAACTTGAACCCTAACAGTGATAAATGATTATATATACAAACTTCTTGGAAGGGAACAATAAAACCCTAACAAAGAAGAAGTAATTTTTCAAGATCATAATGTATATAGCTTCTTAACGAGATCAAGCGTCACGGAATGAGGTTCCGTTGACTTTGCTTCGTTACGAACCTCTATGCGGGCGTCTGTGATGGAATCACACAAGGTAAAAATATAAATATATAGTCAATAGTAATTCAAAGCTAAAATATAGAACATCAAAACGTTTCATTAAAATATTAACAAAATAATTTATATTACAATTTAACTAATCACCTAATAAATTCAAGCGTGACTGCACACTCCACTAAGAAATAAAATGGCGCGAACGGCCATTACAATACGACGCGCAATTAGACAAACAAGAAATATAATAACATCAGTTGGTTCGCATATAAAACACTATAGAGCGCCGAGGTGGGGAAGGTAGCATGAGGTAATCCTGACACGCGGTGAGAGGGGAACAAGACATGGGCGCGTACGAAACAGCGGAGAGGTGAGGTAAGAAGACGCGCGTCTTGCGGGCGCGGGGACGGAGATCGTGGTATCATCACGCCGTTGGAAGCGCGGCTTGAGGTAGCGAGTTAAGGAGCGCGAGTAGTGATTATTTCGCTGCGAGTTGATAGTATGAAAGAATGAATTATTGTCAGGACACGAGCGTGACACGCCCATACTGCGGGGCCACCGTACGTTTTGTTCCTACGTGTCAGAAACGTGTCAAGCACATATTAATAATTTATTTTTATCTCCATACTAAAATTTGTGTCAGGACACGAATGTGTCATGGCCATACTGTGGAGCTACGGTTCGATTTGTTCCTGTGTGTCCAATTCGTGTCGAGCCCATACGAATGATTCAATTTTATCTCCATAATAAAATAGTATCAGGACACGAATGTGACACGGCCATACTACGAGGCCACCGTTCGATTTGTTCGAGCGTGTCACAACCGTGTCCAGCCCATACTAAAAATTAAATTCTATCTCCATACGAAATTTCGCTCTGTGACACGAACGTGTCACGGCCATACTACGAGGCAACCGAGCGTTTTGTTCCTGCGTGTCAAGAACGTGTCACGGCCATACTAAGAGGGCGCCGTTCGATTTGTTCCTGCGTGTCCGATTCGTGTCGAGTCCATACTAATGATTCAATTTAATCTCCATACTAAATTCGTGTCAGGACACGAATGTGACACGGCCATACTATGAGGTCGCTGGTCTATTTGTTCCTGCGTGTCTGGAATCTGGACATGACGGAGTTTATGGGAATTTGAAGTTTCGTGATCTCTGTGAAGATATCGCACAGGGTCTAAAATTATTTTAATAATTATTTATTAATGATTCAAACTAATACACTAAACATTTTATAAAGGGAAGAGTATATAAACAAAGTACCAGTTATTAAACAAAAACATAAAATAAAACAAAACAACGTTTCATTGAGTATGACGCCAACATTCAAATAAATATCCGTTGGAGCGTGCGCGCGGGGCGGAGAGAGGTATGAGGTAAACAAGACAAGGGGCGAGGTATTACCGAGCTGCGGGCGCGCGTGGGCCGCGGGGCGAGGCGGAGCGACCTGAGGTAATTTGTCAAGCGGTGCGGGAGGGGTTTTCGTTAAGCGATGTTAGTATGAAGGAATGGTTTCGTGTCCTGACATGAATAAAACACGACTATGGTAAGGAGATTTCGATTGGTTTCTGCGTGTCCAGGTTCCGTACATGAATAGTATTATCAAACACGGAAGATGGTATCACGCATGTACAGGAATTAATATATAGACAATAAGAAAACTAACAACTTGGAACGTTAACATTTTAAATGAAAATATTCGAAGAATATAGACGATATTAAACAAAAATATATAAATAAAACACTCCGTTATGGCGCTAAAAGTCGACTTATTAATAGAGCACATGTAATAACATCAATTAATTTATATAACAAAAGCAACAGTTCTCTGCATGCGGAGATGCACAATGGGTGCGGGGAAGTGGTGTTAAAACCACCGAAGTAGAGGTAAAGCGCATCGCTGACGAGCGAAACAGCTTTAGGTACCATGTGGAAGGTACGAAGAGGGTTTGTTTTCCCTCCAAAAACGAATTTATATCGTGTCCGAAACGTGTCCAGTTCATACTAAAATCATAAAATTATTCTCCATACAAAATTACGAGTCCGGACAGAAACGTGACACGGCCATACTACGAGGCAGCCGATCGATTTGTTCCTGCGTGACACAAACGTGTCCAGCCCATACTAAAAATCAAAATTCAATCTCCATACAAAATCGCGCTCCGTGACACGAACGTGTCATGGCCATACTAGGAGGCCACCGTTCGATTTGTTCCTGCGTGTCAGGATTGTGACACGAGGAAAGATTATAAAAGGAGAGGGAGGGGAGCGTGGGGAGTTCAGTCTGTTTTGGGAGTCGAAGGAGACGGTCGTGCGTATTTAGCGAGAGCCCAGGTACGAAAGTTAGTACTGCTCCGCTCGCGTGAGTTTTCGAATAAGTTCGGGAAAGAAGTATCGCTCGGCTTCGCTCGCGTGTATTTTCGATTGGGTTTTCCTAGTGAATAATTTCACTCGGCTTCGCTCACGTGTATTTTTGATTGGGTTTTCTTAGTAAATGAATTTGGTAAAAAACCCGGTGAATGAAATTAGTTTAATTTCGTGAATATTAGTGTGGGAATTTCTGTAAAGCTTTCGGAGTTGCAAATGAAGGTTGAGCTGGATTTTGTAATTTTGGGGGTGATATAGGAGTTTTCAACTAGTTTTACGGAAAATATTTTGGATGTTCTTTTTGAGCCTTTTGAGTTCTGGATGAAGGTCGAGCTGGATTCTGGAATCTTGACTGGTGATGGAAGGATTTTCAAAGAACTTTTACAATGACACTATGTCCGAACTGGCCTACCATGAGGACTGGTACATTGGGAAGGTTTTCTTAGTTCATAAATGATTTTGTAAAGAAACCGGTGGATAAAGTTTGTTTGTTTCGTAAATTTTAGTGTGGGAACTTCTGTAAAGCTTTCGGAGTTGCAAATGAAGGTTGAGCTGGATTTTGTAATTTTGGGGGTGATATAGGAGTTTTCAACTAGTTTGCGAGATATATTTTGGATGCTCTTTTTGAGCCTTTTGAGTTCTGGATGAAGGTTGAGCTGGATTCTGGAATCTTGACTGGTGATGGAAGGACTTCCAAAGAACTTTTACAATGACACTATGTCCGAACTGGCCTACCATGAGGACTGGTACATTGGGAAGGTTTTATTTTATATTAAAATATAGTGGACTGTGACCTGATCATAAATTTCACGCACATAAAGGAAGTCAGTGAATAGAGTTTGTTTGATTCGTGAATTTTAGTGTGGGAATTTCTGTAAAGCTTTCGGAGTTGCAAATGAAGGTTGAGCTGGATTTTGTAATTTTGGGGGTGATATAGGAATTTTCAACTAGGTTGCGAATTATATTTTGGATGTTCTTTTTGAGCCTTTTGAGTTCTGGATGAAGGTTGAGCTGGATTCTGGAATCTTGACTGGTGATGGAAGGACTTCCAAAGAACTTTTACAATGACACTATGTCCGAACTGGCCTACCATGAGGACTAGTACATTGGGAAGGTATTTTAAAATATAGAGAAGATTAAAAGAAACAAAACCCGATCTTTAAATTCGTAAATCCTACGTATATAAGAGTGTTTGAACCACGCGTAATTATTAAAAATATGTCGAATTTAAATATATAAAATCAGTGGTTTTACCGTATTTTGATATAAAAGTATATTTTTATTAAGTGTTAACTTCGCGATTAGATTCAGTGGCGGGTGTTGTGGTTTCGTTTGAGTTTATTATTTTACGCTATTCTATTTGTAATGGTGTTTTATTTAAGGTGATTTTAGTGAATCGTGTCAGACCGGTTAGGATAGTGGAATTCAAAGGTAAATTTTGTAATATATATGCACATGCAACATTCTGGCTAGTTACGTTTTAGCACGTAGGGAGACTGCGTAAAGCAGGTTTAAACATACCTGTATAGGTTATATAGATTATGACCAGCACACAATTTTAATAATCCCTTAAGAAAATATTCCTAATTGATTTCGGTGAAAGGTGGACCCCTGACCGCATCATTTGGAATAAAACAATTTCTGTAGGTATATCAATAGATAGCCACAGAAATGTAAACCAGAACATATACACTATACACTCACAATTAAAAGCATACACTTCTGCCTTTAGGGAGGACAAAAGAATATCTTTTGAACTCCAACATAACACTACGAGGTTAAATTGGTAAATCTGTCTGAAGATGTATATTTTGTACAGATTAGAAAACGGGGACTCCTAGGAACAAATAATAAATTTGTAACTTAAGTACAAATTTATCTGCGTTGGGAGTCACGGGGACTGGCGATGGATAAATATCGTATGGACAGAGGGTCCATACGAATTTAGTGGAGCCAGTTCCACAACCCCCTTCAAAGGGGGTTCAATAAAAGTTTGTATTGTTGAAGTCCAAAATATAGAAGAAAATATAAAACAATAGATTTCATCTATTGAATAGCACAACAAAATTGAGCTAACAAGTAATACATTGATCAAAATTTAATAATAACAATAACACAAACATCAGAACACTTTTCATTTCGAATTTTGGCGGGTCACACAAGCTCGCAAGCGAGGCGCGTGAGCGTGCTGTCGAAGCGTGCACACAGAACACAAAGGGAAACCAGAAGGGTTTAATGACTATAGATGAATGAGCAATTAGTTTAGTAAGTGTTTTAATGTTGATATTAAAATTTAATAGAATAGATTTAGGAAATGAGAGTTAGTACTCTGAGTTATTACGGTACACAACGGCTTCCTAAAAGGAAGTAATAATTGGGTCCATTTTACAGGAATTATGTGTACGAATTAGCGACACTGTTTCTGACAAACCTAGAGATCACTTGAAAGCTATACGCTGGCCATATTTCGATTCTTTATATTCTAGTTGTTATAGAACTATAGAGTTGATTTTTGATAATCCTGCCTTTAATAACTATAAAAAAACAATAGGTATAGAGGGAGGTTATTACATTATATTATTCTTACAAAAGTCCTTACGGTTTTTTTTTCAATTCATCGATACAATCAAGTAGATTTGTAGGTTCGATTAGTCTGTTTTACAGGTATTATCACGGACGCTGCTCTGTGGAACTAGTATCCCATATTCCCTACCACCCGTCTATCTCATGCATGACTCGTCGCAGAGAGACTCAGCACTATTTTGTTGTTGACATTGTGCTTTTGAGAACTTATCGGTTCTCTAAGTCGTTTCTTTGTCGCACCGCTACGGTGTGGAACTGTCTTCCGGCGAATGTGTTTCCCGAATTCTTCAACCTGGGTGTCTTCTAACGTCGTCAGTCGCAAGGAGAGGTGATTTTGGCTCAGTCGACTGCATAACTTTGGGGGTTCGTCCGGGATCTTTTGTGTCATTCGGCACAGCCATGTTAGTTTATATAAAAAATGGAGTTAAATAAAACAATGGACATCGTACCAGTACGCCCAGCTGTGGTGCAACCGACACAGATATGTAACATTCACATAAAAAAATGTTCTCCTTTTTAGTTTGGACATGTAAATGTGAGCCCAAACTGAAAAAGCCACCTCCACAATCTTCCCTCCAATGATGCGGGGAGGAGGGAAGCGGCGGGGAGGTGGTGGCGAAGCAAAGGTGGCCTAGACTCTAATACAGTTAATTCGGCCTGAAGAATAACCCGCAAAGTACTGATTGCTCCAGTGACCCGAAACAGAGGCACTTTTTAAATAATAATTGCAAGACATTTGTATGCGAGCCGGAGCCCCGCTCCCGCGGGAAATCAAGCCTTCCTCCCCCGCCCCCGCGCCGCCGCCGCACACCCCCGCCGTAATCATCTCACCTAATCGCACAAACAATAAGGTGCAAACAAAATAACACTTTTCAAACAGTTATGTTCTTTTATTTTCTCTTCTTTGTGTCCTGTTGTGAAGTTCGATGCCGGCCTTTTGTGAAACTTAACAATTTATTATACATTTTATTATTAAAAAATTAATGATATTATAGTAACGCTTCATGCTGTATTTCTGCATTATTGTTAGACCGAGGTGTCGAAATTTCAAAATACGCAGGCATTCCTTTGTGAGCAGGTTCGTAGCGATACCTAAGGTCCAGTTCGAAGCGTAGGTGCAATTATGATATTACACTGACGTTCAAGTAGGACTTTTGGCCAACGAATTTAGTTTTGAGTAGGTAGTATCTGTAAGAAAAATAATCCTATTACTTTAGGTGATAAATTCTTGTATATGTATATTACATACATATATTTATATATGAATTAAATATTTTTTATTATTACCAATATTTTGGTTTTTATATTTTTATATATGTATATTTAAAATATACTCGTATATTACAAAACACAAATTATTCTAATCTATATATTTCGACTTCAGTTATGTAAAAAATTATAGATAGCCATTTAATTAAAATATATATATAATACAACTTTGTTATAGATATATATAAATATATATACAACTTTGGAGTTTGTCAAGCAAGAATGATGATGACGGTCTTATGTTATATTATTAAATGTAATTGGTTTCTCGGAAACGGTTCTAACCATTTGTATGAAATTTGTATTTAGATAGGTAATGTTTTATTTTCCAAGTTTATCTAGGGAGGAATTGAGACAATCGTTTTAACAAAAAAGAAAAAATCATTTAGTGCCATCTGTTGACGTCGAGCGAAGCTCGGTCTAATAAAATAATAAATGCTATTTAATGTGTGGCAAGGGCGGACTTATTATCTTTACCTTCGAAAATTATGCAAACAGGAAACTTTAACCAGCCCAATTCATCTTAAGTCGCTTTCTCGTTATTTGCGATAAAGAAATGTACAGAAAATACGAATTTCATAGAACATAATACTTTTATGATGGTAAATGGACCGCTCCTTGTTTTATGAAAAACTGTGTTTTCCAAAATATAATAAGGACTTCCTTACTAGCTGCCCTGAAAGGAAGGTGGCAAGATTACAACTCTATATTATCTTCTCTTATTTTCATCGCACGTACGATTCTCATTAAATGGCGGAAGGAATTCAAGTTCGCTACTAGGAGCAACAGCAGGAAATACTAGGTGAGTATTTATTTAATAGACGGACTTTAAGCGTAAAATTACTACAAACGTGTTCAAACGTACATACACACAAACAATGCAACCATATTAGTAGGGTAAAGCTTTACTACCAAGTTAAGTAGGGGAACGCAGATAGTTAAATTAAATTCAAAGCACTTTCTAACTTGAGTTCTTGATGAAAATTCATCATTTATCAGATTATATTATTACTAGCTTTTGCCCGCGGCTTCGCTCGCGTGAAATTCGTATTTCAAAGAAAGCAAGTAAGTAACTAAGGCCGATCTGCGTTAAGTAAGGTAAACGATAAACCTTCTCAACTAAAGTAAGTAACTAACGGCCAGGCTTCAGGCTGAGCTGCATTTTGGAAGACAATAAACCTTCTCGAAGAAGAAACTAAGGGCGAGGCCGAAGGCCGAGCTGCGTTCAGGAAGACGATAAACCCACTCAAAGAAAGTAAGTAAGTGAAGGCGAGGCCGAAGGTCGAGCTGCGTACAGCAAGACTATAAACCTTCTTGAAGAAAGTAAGTCACTGAGGGCGAGGCCGAAGGCCGAGCTGCGTTCAGGAAGACGATAACCTTTTCGAAGAAGTAATTAACAGAGGGCGAGGCCGAAGGCCGAGCTGCGTTCAGGAAGACCATAAACCTTCTCGAAGAAAGTAAGTAACGAAGGGCGAGGCCGAAGGCCGAGCTGCGTTCAGGAAGACCATAAACCTTTTCGAGGAAATTAAGTAATTGAGGGCGAGGCCAAAGGCCGAGCTGCGTTCAGGAAGACGATAAACCTACTCAAAGAAAGTAAGTAATTGATGGCGAGGCCGAAGGCCGAGCTGCGTACAGCAAGACTATAAACCTTCTTGAAGAAAGTAAGTCACTGAGGGCGAGGCCGAAGGCCGAGCTGCGTTCAGGAAGACGATAACCTTTTCAAAGAAGTAAGTAACAGAGGGCGAGGCCGAAGGCCGAGCTGCGTTCAGGAAGACTATAAGCCTTCTTGATGAAAGTAATTACCTAACTGAGGGCGAGGCCGAAGGCCGAGCTGCGTTCAGGAAGACCCTATACCTTCTCGCAGAAAGTAAGTAACTAAGGGCGAGGCCGAAGGCCGAGCTGCGTTCAGGAAGACCATAAACCTTCTCGAAGAAATTTAGTAATTGAGGGCGAGGCCGAAGGCCGAGCTTCGTTCAGGAAGACTATAAACCGTCTTGAAAAAAGTAAGTAACTATCGCCCATAGTTACTTACTGTCATCGAGAAGGTTTAGTGTCTTCCAGAATACAGCTTGGCCTTCGGCCACGCCCTTAGTTACTTACTTTCTTCGAGAAGGATTATAGTCTTCCTGAACGCAGCTCGACCTTAGGCCTCGCCCTCAGTTACTTACTTTCTTCGAGAACTTTTTCAAGAAGGTGGAAGGTCTTCCTGAACGCAGCTCGGCCTTCGGCCTCGCCTTTAGTATGTTACTTACTTTCTTTGAGAATGTTTATTGTTTTTATCTGAATCCAGTTCGCCCCCCGGTCCCAGCCTAAGTTACTTAGTTTCTTCTTTTGAAATACGAATTTCACGCATGCGAATCCGCGGTAAAAAGCTATCGATATTAAAATAAGAAAATTCAATTAAAATAAATCAAATACTTTAGATACCTACCTAAGTAAAATACTCCACATATTAGCATAACCGGAACTGAATTTTATTTAGCCTATCCTGTGTCTCGTATAGCTAAATGTGCGAGTAGTAATTTTAATCGAATTTAGATGATCGGCTTAAATTTTATGGAGGAAATTCATACAAACATATTCGCCTTGCCCCGCTGCCCCCCGCTGAGAGAAGCGCAGCGCTTCTCTCAAGACATTCTCATCGTCGTAACTTTTAAACTATTTGTCAAAATTACTTAGTGTTACAGCCAAAGTTTATCTACTTTAAATACCAGAAGCGATAAAAGTATGTATTTTGATAAGAATTAATTCAAAACTATAAAATGTGCATTGTAAATACAGTATCCAATTTAAATGTATTTTTGGTTCACTATTTTGGCTATAGTGGCTTCCACATAAAAGGTAGATATATGCTATCGCGGACTTTTTTTTAGAACTATTTTAGAGAAACAACCTCACTATACACTATCTTCGTGTAACTCTAACGGTTTATGCAGCGCACGCCGAGATAGCTCTCAGAAGGCAGGATTTTTTCCGACTTATTTGACATTTATCGATATTTGGGCTTTACACAATGTCTTTATAAATTATAGCCTTTTTGGTGTATAAGCTATAGTACTGTAAAGGCTCATCAAAATCTGTTCAGTAGTTTTTGCGTGAAAGAGGAATATAGTGCGGCTGCTAGGTTCGCTGTTGAGTTTATAGGCCGCGCCTCCCCCGCACCGCCGCCGGCCGCCTCCGCGCCGCCAACCTATAGTACTAAGGCGCGCGGATTGAAAATATCGGTTTGTATGGGAGCCACATCTTAGCGTAACCGGAACTGAATTTTATGTAGCCTATCCTGTGTCCCATATAGTTAAATGTGCTTGTACAAAGTTTCATCGAATTCGGATGATCGGTTTAAGAGTTATGGCGGAACATACATACATACATACATACATACATACAGAAATGATTTCTAAAAATCGTCAATTTAGCTTTAGTATCATACATATAGGCTACAAACTCAATATTTCCTAAAACAAAGTAACTTACTCCATGACCACCCCTTACAGATTTATTATTAGTATTGATTGATTTATTTTGAAAACGGGAGGCGTTAAAAACTATTTTCGTGGTCTAACAGCATGCCAGCTAAGTGGATTCCATTTCATCATCTTCATATTCTTATGAACATTTTTATTTGTCGCGAAAGAAGAGAATTGATTTGAACCCAGAATGAAAATATTTTTTTGCTTTCCGAGCAACTGTTTAATCTTTTCATTGATATTGTAATGAACTAATTACAATAATACCTACCGTTTCAATCTCATAAAATCTAAAGCTATTTGTGCTCTTTCATTATTCGCTCTAACTAATACGGCTTCTCATTGAATAGCGTTATTAAACTTACATGTTGACTACCTGCTTCCATCATAGTAATAAAATAAAAATCGTAGCTAAATGTAGCTACATGGGCGTAGCATTTAGGTTCTAGTGAACGGTTGCTTCTCGGACGCCATGTTAGTGAACGCCGCCATTATCACCCACACTGTTTCTTCTGCATATAAATTTAGTACAAACTACTATTTGTACACACAGTATAGTTCGAATATAGTACAAACTACTATTCGTACTGTGGGAAAACTTTCTCATAAAAATTTCCACAGTTCTAAAATTTTGATCATTCGTAAAAACATGATATGAAAAATAATTACATTTCTCGCACTAGCTCGTAGCATCTAGATTCTGCAAGCAATGAGGTTGGTCTGGTTTAGTTGCTTGTTTATATGGTGTGATATGGACGTTCGCTAGAATAAATCGCAACACAAGCTTGCCGCATGTAGAGAAAATCACCTAATACAACTAAACTACAGAGCGAAGGATCGTATGATCAAAGTATTTCAAGATGGCATCCGCCAAGTCACCCGACATAAGGTTGCACAGGTGGGTCCGTGGGTAAAGTAAATATGTATATAGCTCTTTAGAGTGAACTGTACGTCCATACCAAACTATTTATTCACTATTTATTCAGAAAATATAATAGCAAGAGTAAGTAAACGTAGTTTTAAAGTTTTTTCATACGTGCGTCGAGGTAAAAACATAATACCCATGTTTTGACTACGCCGTAGTAAGGAAGAAATTTCTAGACTAGCAAGCTACAATTTAAATACATACATACATGGGGTTACGCTTGTTGACCAGTGCGGTAGGTAGGTAGAGACAACGGATCTCCACGCGCCACGATCGTACGTGACACAACACAACACACCTCTGTCGCCTCTTCCACTCTCATAATGTTCTTCATGCAAACTCGTTTTTGAGCACTTGCCCGATCTGGTCCGGGTATGTATTTGCGTCTAGGTCGACACTTCCCGACTCTTCCACAACATTCGCTCCATAAATTTTTTTCGTTAGTTCCATTCTTCTAACACGACCGAACCATCGAAGCATTCCTTTCTCAATTCTTGTAACAATTCTTTTTTCAGACCACAACCACCGCTCCGCACTGCACTATTTCTAAATCTATCTTTCATTGTAACCACACTTACAATTCAACGCTAAAATTTACTAACTTAAAATAACGGCCTCGAGAACGTCCGAATAGTAACACTTATCAGGCAAATATAACATTTGTAGGTACATTCTTTGAAGTAAGCATAGTTTTTTCTGCGTGATAAACGACTTTTCCGTATTGAGTTGTGTCTCTATCGCTGTGAGAGGGGAAGGAAGGCGGGCGCACAATCGTAAGCGGATTAGTGTAGCGGTGAATAAAGAGGAGAGCCTCATCGGACGGATTATAATAAATCGCACGATCTTGCGAGAGGATTATCCTTGTACCTACAACCCTCCGGCGGCGGAGTGGGGGTGGGACGCGGGGAAAGGAGGAGGAGGGGGTGGGAAGCCCGGATGCGGAAGGCCGCGATACTGCCTGGCAGTAGTTAGGTTCGATTTATTATTACTGATGTAGTGCTATTCCAAGTAAAGTACATGGAAGTATCGTTTCTCGTTAGCGACAAGTTTTTTTTAATGAAAATAAGATGGATCGCTAGCTCTGCTAGTGGCGACGACGGCCTATTGGTGCAGTAAATACAGCTACATCCACATCACTACGCGGAACCATGCTAAGTTAGGGGCCGTGCCAGCAGATTTGAGAACTATTAGAGTGCCTTCCAGAGTCATCATGACGCTTGAAGACAGGTTAAAAGTGCACGTATAAGCAACCACATGTACGCGTGACGCACTCTAATCTCGATCGACCACCCCATGAACGATATTTCCAATGGTTGTTATACCTTCCGTTCTTACCTTACTAGGTGGTAGGGTTTATCCCGCCCGGGTTGATACCACCGCACTGAATGAAACGTCGATCCAAACGGCTATGTAAATAGTTCGTGTTTTCCGTCCAGTTCAGTGTAGCCGACATGAAATAAAGGGAAGCACTAACATGGCACCTAGTTCACCCGGTGTTATGGGCTGACATTACCGATGTTGTAGCTGATGTAGCTAACCGTGTCAGATTCCATAAAAAAAATTTACCAGGCGTTGAATGGCAGCTGACATGAAATTGTGACATACATACCATACGATTGTTGCTCGTATGGAGTTCACGAGATACGACGTTTCGATGCGCTAAACTTGGAATACAGTTGCTGACGCAACGATGCCGACGTGTGTGCTTTGTAGATACCTATAAGGTCGGACTCTTTCTATTGCAGTTAGGATAGTTTCATGTCTTGCAATTTTTACACATGCGCCATAATTGTATGAGATTTTCTTTTAGAGCCGGAAAGTGTATATTGAAACTCAATTTATAAACGTTCGTGTTTTAGCCAAGATTTCTTGTATTTTACCAAATAAATTGAACAGAAGCCAAATCTTAATAAATAGACGTTTAACGGTGTGCGTTTAATTATTTTCAACAATGATCCCTTCACAGTCTCCTAATTGAATTAGTATCTCACAACGAGCGAGAACTTTTCTTCTAATCAAATTTATTTCCTGTCACAAAACAAGGAATGATGAACGAGAAAGTGATTATCTCAAAAGTTCTCCAACATAAATTCTTCCGCTTGAAGTTCAGTAGCGAAGGACCACAGGATTCGGCTTGTAGTGTATGAAATAGAGTAAGAAATAGTTATGTTAGCGTCAAAAACTATCACACCAGGCTTACGAGCAGTTTCACCCTTATCAGTGTCAATCTCTGTCAGTGTCAAATACATATATTTCAATAGGTATATGCGATTCGCAAACATCCAATGGTTGACTGGAAGAAATCTTTGTAAAGATACATCAGCTTTTGCACCTTATTTAATGAATACATTTTGTTTGTTGGAGCAGTAATGTATTTCTGTCTATCTATGTATAGCTGCTTGTGAGATAGATAAATACATGGCGCGCTCTATACGCATTTTTTTTTTATGGGTACTGACACGGTTGGCTACATCACCTACAACATCCGTGATGTCAGCCCATAACACCGGGTGAACTTGGTGCCACGTCAGTGCTTTCCTTCGGTCGTGCTGGCTACACTGAACTGGACGGTAAACACAAATTATTTACATAGCCGTTTCGCCCGACCTTTCATTCAGTGCGGTGGTACCAACCCGGGCGGGTTAAACCCTACCACCTAGTAACATAAGAAGGGAGTCATATCCCTTAGTCGCCTTTTACGACAAACAAGGGGAGAGATGCAGTGGGGCTATTCTTTTAAAGTACCGGCCCCACACGGTACATACCGGTCCCACACGGTACATACCGGCCCCACACGGTACATACCGGCCCCACACGGTACATACCGGCGCCACACGGTACGCATAGTGTGTCAGTAAACATGTTCCAAAATTAATTATGATGATCGGTCGACACAAGTCTTCATTATATCACTCGGTACTAGTGTCGGAGTTGGCTTAACTAATCAGCGGCCGACCCGCGAGCCCGTGACCGACAAGCCAACTCGCCATCCGCTCCGGGCGGTGGCGGCGGTGTCCTTTTCGCAAACAGATTGCGGAGCTAATTTCATGCGAGGGAGGTGTCGCTCCGCAAAGTTCGCGAGGCGTCAAAGGAGCTCGCCCCGGACACACTCTGTTATGCTAATTTTCAGGTAATTTTCTTGCGGGCGTCAGTCAGGCCCCCTTTGTCACGGTCTCGTTAGAACTTGCCCGCTCCACACGCCCCGCCAGTCTCCGAGTCGCAAATAATTTGCAAGTTTACGAAGTTTCGCCAACGAGTGCGACAAATTAAAACCCCAGCTAGCTTTCTGTGTTTTCAATAAGCAAAATGAAGATAGTGATATTATGTGGTTCTATCTAATACATTATGTTGTCACGATATTTAGAGAATTGTCCTGTTTTTAGGGTTCCGTATCCGGTACGGGACCCTATTACTAAGCCTACGCCGCGCCGTCTGTCTGTCCGTCCGTCCGAGGGCTGTATCTCTTGAACCGTAATAGGTAGCCCGTTGAAATTTTCACAGAATATGTGTTATTATGGCCGATATAACAACAAATAATAAAAATAATAAAAAGATAAAAATTCACGGGGGTTCCCATAGAAGAAACTAAAAAGTGTATGCGCGCGCGCCATCTACCGAATAGATTTTGAAGCATTTTAACTAATCATGACATTTAACTAATATGAAACATTTTATAACACGCCATAGATCGCGTGAGTGGCGCTACCCACGACATGGCGATACGGAACCCTCGGTGCGCGAGTTCGACTCGCACTTGTTTATGGTTCCGTGCAGTACGGACCCTATTACTAAGCCTACGCCGTCTGTCCGTCCGTCCGTTCGTGAATCTGTCCTACCTTTAAAGTGCTGTATCTTTTGAGCCGTAATAGGTAGCCGGTTGACATTTTCACATAATATATGGTATTATGGCGGATATCCTAACAAAGAATATTAAATAAAAAAAATGTACTTATGTAATTGGGTAAATAAACTTTTTCTTGTAGCGTAAAAACCAGCTGCAAAGTGAAATAAAAAAAAAGTTTATTACAATTTATTACTTAGTTGAATATCAATAAGTATTAAATACTTAGGTTGATAGGCAATTGAAATAAAAGTAGAGAACTATTTAAAATAAAACATTAAGCAAATTTTTGGGGGTGACCCAGGGGACAATTTTGTCCCCAGTTTTGTATGGAAAAAGGGTTTGTCCTCAGGGTAACCAATATTTTTTTTAATTACTCAAAATTCTTTGTGCACCTTCTTTCTTATTAATCAATTATTTGTCTGAGAGTTGCTGTAGCTATTAAAATAAGGTGAATTTATCAAGATAATAATAATATCTGTTTTCAGACAGATACCAAAAACAAGAAAAAGTTGATTCGCCCAATTAACGCTTTTTTTTTGTTCCATCTTAAAACCGGTAATAAAAACAAGCGTCAAACTTGGTGTGATAATAGTACAAAACCCTCGGTGCGCGAGTCCGACTCGCACTCGGCCGGTTTTTATGTGAAATAATTTCAGTGAATCAATATCTGCGCGATATTCTTCTGTTTTGTGGTTTTTACCATTCTTATCATTATCTCGTATTCCTTACCTATAACTATAATAAAATCCAACGTCTGCTTTCTGTCTGAGTGTCTGAGTATCTGTCTGTCCGCTTATAACTCTAGAACCACTGAACCGATTTTAATAAAACAAAATTCTACGGATAGCTTGATTCTTCCCATCAACTATAGGCTACTTACTATCGCGCTAAATAGCTTATGAGGTTAGCAGTGAAGTGAAATATGAGAGCGGGCAGAGCCGCGGGCACAGCTTGTGTAACTGTAATAGTTAAAACAATGAACATCTGTATCTTCTTCTTATCTTTTTATTAATGAACAAGAAACAAAATCTTGCGTCAGGAAACAACAAATAAATAAATCAACACAACAAACATAAATAAGTACAGTACGCGCCAGTAAATAATGCACGCCGGGCTTTAGAATGAAACAATCCGGTTGTAGAGTGTCGTCTCTGTCGCACTAACTCGCACGTTTCTGCGCGATAGGGACGACGCTCTCCAATGGGATTGTCTCTTTCTAAGGCCCGATGTGCATAATTTACTGCCGGCCGCGTACTGTACGGTGATGTTTAGCTCTAGGTTGTGTTGCGTGCGTGTGGAGGTTGACGGAGGAGGCTAAGCTCATTGCCGACAGCCGCCACGCTGCGCCGCAGCCTCCGGCGCCTTTGCACGATCAAACGTCTGCTTCATACAAAAGGATTAGCGTTGGAGCCAGCGTGGGAACACGGCGAGTGTTCTCGAAACTTGCGAAGCAGACATTTTTAAACATGTTTTTCTAGTATCGGGAGATACTTTTATTTTTATTTATTTAGGTTAATAATCTAAAGAAATACATACATACATACATGCATAGCGTTACGCCTGTTTCCCGGTGGGGTAGGCAGAGACAACGGATCTCCACGTGTCACGATCCTGACACATCTCTGCTGCCTCTTCCACTCTTCTAATGCTCTTCATGCATGCTCGGCGGTTATGAGCATGCATGACAATTTTGGAGAAAATGCCCGATCTGGTCGAGGTACGTGCGTCTAGGGCCACCCTCCCCGACTCTTCCACTCACATTTGCTCCATAAATTTCTTTCGTTAGCCCTCCTATCATCCATTCTTCCAACATGACCGAACCACCGAAGCATTCCTTTCTCACTCCTTGTCACTATACCCTCTTTCAGACCACAGCGCTCTCGCACTACACTATCTCTCAATCTATCTTTCATTGTAACTCCCACAACGCGCGCATTTCCACAGCATTAATACTGCTTTCGTGCTTCGTCTGCCATGCCCAACTTTGAATCCCGTACATAAGTGTAGGAGCCAGCACTCCACCATGGACAGCCAAACGTGCCCTAGTTGACATACTTTGGATGATCATAATAGCGTTAATCACTTGGTTGTCGGCTTTCACTCTCTTTTCTACATCTCCTTCACATTTTCCATCCCGCGTGAACATATTCCCCAGATATACGAATTCGTTCACTTGCTCCAGTCTCTCATCCCCAATCCTTTCATCGCATTCGCATTCTAAAGAAAATGTTAATTTTATTAAAAAGTGTGATAATATTATGCAATATAAATCAACAAAAGTAAATACGAGTAATTCATTAATTCTGTGAAAATCGTTATATCATTAAAAAAAAGCATTGAACAAGTAGATAAATAATACACAATAATGCGTATTATTAAATGCACATTAAGTTATATTACAAGTGAAATAAATATTAAATAGAAAAAAATCCTCATTTTGTGCGCTATTCCTGTCTACAAAAATTTACTATAGTGTAAATCGATCCTCACTCTGGCTTTGAATCTCTCCAGCACCTCAAAGTTAAAATAAGCCTTCCCGCCATATTCATAGACTTAAATTTCCACAGCCAGGGCGGGCGGAACGCGGCTCAATCAGAGCGAGGCGGGGGCGGGGCCGGGGCTGCGGCGGGGGCGGGCGGGCGTTATTAGCCGGTGGGCGGCCGAGCGACGCGACGTGTCCTGTTTGTATTGTTGTTCCAAAAGTTTCCATGAGACGGGATCTGAATAATATATCGAATGAGGATACATAGTCTCTCCCCTGCCTCTTCGGACCTAATAAGTGCGAGTACATTACTGCTACTTCATACAATCTGACCAAAAGCTGAACACGCCCATAATGTAATATTCCGCGGTCGGACTCCAGTCGTATTTTTTTCATTCACGCCCCTCTTGAAGGACCCGAGACTGTACTTGGGGGGAAATATATGGGCAGGGAGAGCGTTCCAGAGTTTACCGGTTCTGTAGAGGAAATATCTGCAGAATCGATTGGTACGCATCCGCGGTAAGTCCAGCGTGTAGGGATGCAATCCCTGCCCAGTCCGCGTGGTGCGAAGGGGACGCCGGGATCGCATTAAACAGCTACTCCGAGCACTCCCCATGGAATAAGCGATAGAACACACTTAGGGAGCCGACATCCCTATGGTGTTGCAGTGGTTCTAGATCGCAGGACACTTCGGGGTCACCAACTAGTCGCACGGCTCGACGCTGGATTGAGTCCAGAGGTTCAAGCTGGTATTTGGCAAAGCCATCCCACAGGTGCGAGCAGTACTCCAAGCAGGATCTGATCTGTGATTTATACAGAAGCAGCTTTTGGTCCGGCGGGAAGTACCGTCGCACCTTATTGAGTACGCCCAGCTTTTTAGAAGCTCTGTATAGCTTTGCTTACAATTTGTACCTAATTATTTTAATCGAGTGCCTATAGTTACAGATAGAAAAAAAATACTTGATTGCCCCACAAACATAATACCACGTTGAAAATGCAGTGAGTAAAGTAACACGAGGCGCAAAGGCGGACTTATCTCTTGACGAGATTTCTTCTAGTTAACCCTGAGATATTTGAGACTATATTTTAAATATAAAAGTAATTGTGTTGGTAATTTATATATATACATGTATAAATTCCATATATTTTTCCCCAAGTACTGTCTCGGGTCTTTGGCGCGTGAATAGGCACCTGTCAGGCCGGCAGTGCATTCGCAACCCCCGCGTACGACCGAATCTTCATGGACGTCGTTAGATACCTTATGGGTTGCTTGGCGCGCTTTGAATAAAAAAAACAGTTATTCAACAATTAAAAATTACTTTTAGTGTCAACTTTTATGAAAATAAATCAAACATATTTTCTTTTTCAAACGCAGTTAAATAATATTTAGTAATGGTATGTTCGTGAACGTTCAAACCCTTCAGACGGATATTGTAATATAATTTCACCAGCACGTCCTACGAGTACCCACTATTAGGCTCCGAACCATTTGCTTTTATGTCTAATTCAATGACTGAAACGTTCCGTGCGGGGCCGAGGTGAGTCTATTAGGTGCGGCCAGCTCGCAGCATTCCACCTGCCCTTTCTCTACACACCGAGCCGACGACATTCATACCTAGAACCGCCATCAACTGATCGAGGTCCTGAAACAAACATTGCACAAAGACGAAATTATAAACATAATATATATGTAATATTGTCAAATGATAAGAGATAAAGTATCTTCATTAGATAAGATAATACGTTTATTTTTCATATTATACATAACCTATGTACATATTGTATTGTATTGTTTATTGATCATTCATATGGCAGTTAGACTGCGCTCGAACTTGTCACAATTTGTTATATCTATAATATATATTTTATAGGCAATTCGCCGACGCACCAAAGTAGTAGATATTGGACACCAGGTGACTAAGCTTAAGTGGCAGTGGGCTGGGCACGTTAGCCGAAGAGGCGACAACCGTGTCCGTGTAGGACTAGCGGCCGTGGAAAACAGTGTGGGAAGGCCACCCGCCAGGTGGACGACGACATCAAGTACGTCGGCGGAAAGCAGTGGTTCCGTACCGCTGAAGGCCGGGAGGACTGGAGGAAAACTGGAGAGGCGTATGTCCAGTAGTGGACTCTTAAACGCTGCCTGACTGACTGACTGACTGACATATATAATATAATATTTTATCGAAAGCAAATATGATGCAAAGACGAAAACAAAGAGAAAAAAAAAACGTCCCAACCAGGATTCGAACCTAGAGTTCGGGCACTCGTTATCTATTTCGCTCAATTTTCGCTGATAAACTGGTTTAGTAGTAGTAGTTTTGATATCTTCTCTGTGTTGCAAATAGAGTGCATGCCGACCGAGTTGGTAACAAGGTGAAACGTAATGCCGATGCTATGTATTTATGTCCATTTGGCCGTTTCACGCGCTTTCGCACACTCTCCCTTCACACGTAACGGCTTGAAACTGTCCACGCAGTGTCGAAGGCGTCACCCATCGTGGCCATTTAATTTTACTGAGATCATCAGTGATCATCACACACTGGCCATTTTCCGTTTCAAATTAGAATGTGACAAGATATTTTAGAACTAAGCTGTGTGTCATTCCCCTGTCCTTACCTTTCAGTTGTATTTTGTCGTAATACGCGATCAATGCGATGATTGTTATCACATACGTACTTACAGCAAAGTGAAACGTTACCCTCTTTATCGTTAACAGTCGGGTAAAATAAACCAACCGGCTGGTAGAAGACGCAAAGTCAAATTGAACCCCAGTACAGTCCTGTTGGTAGACATACATACTTACGTAGGTACCTAATGCCAAATGATGAAATCTTAACTCAACTAAATTAAAAAGGCAGTCAAGTGCGAATCGAACTCGCATGGAGAGGGTTCCGTACCATTTCGTTTTCCGTGAGAACTTCATGACCAAGGATTTTCGTTTAGGTTTTTCTGTAAACTACATAAGGCAGGCCCTATATCCCCAATTTTTATTTTATTTTATACTCTTTTCGGGGACAAAGTTGCTCGATTTTCGTATATTTTCTTTAATATATTTTACAGTATGAATTTTAAAATTATAAAAAAAATATACTTGTATTACCTACATTGGCGGCCGTGGACAGGAAAACGGAGCGAGGGAAGACCACCCGTCAGGTGGGATGACATCAAGTACGTCGGTGGAAAGCAGTGGTTCCGTACCGTTGAAGGCCGGGAGGACTTGAGGAAAATTGGAGAGGCGTATGTCCAGTAGTGGACTCTTAAACGCTGCCTGACTGACTGATAATTGCATTTCTTATAACAAGTCATTTCCATTAATAAATCACACGATGCACACAGACGAACAGACAGACCGACACGAGAGTGATTCTGTAAGGGTTCCACAGTTTCCTCAATTGAGGTACGGAACCCTAAAAACCAACAGAAAAACTGTGCGTGCTGTTAAATCACCTGCCCCTTTGAGTACAGATAGTATTTCACCTGGTTGTGATGCAACACCTTGGTTTTCTCACACGCTCTCACACGCGTTCACACACGTTCACAGGCGCTCACACACATGTGCGTGCTCCCCTTCGGGACTGGACTCGGAGGCAGGATGGCGGGACAGTCGGCCAGGAGCTGTGTAAACAATCGCTCAGAGCTCACCGTGTAATTCTCACGCCTCGCCCTAAGAGCTGCTGATATTTTGTTCAACGTCTCCATTGAAATACCTTCTTCGGCTTTCCTGCCGTTCATAATTCTCACAGAAAAAATATTTTGTTTGCGAAAACCCATTGCTATTCGTGAGTTTTGTAAGGTGATATCAATCGATTGGCTTCAAGAGTTTGACATAAAGCGCGAGATGGACAATGTTTTCAATCAGAATAGACGCATTGATACATCCCAGAATTCAAACACCAGTCGCTTGCGAGCTCGACATTAAACACTGAACTTGTCCCGATATCGTTTCACATCCGAATCTCGGCGAGCGTTAGAGCTCAATGTTGCCATCAACAGTGTCAGCTTTCGGTGTAACGAGGCCGTGACTATAAAGCATAAACTGCCCGGTTATTAGGAAAGTTTTAACAGTCACAGTGCTCTCACTCAGTGTACTTCGCCCGTTGTGCCGGAGGGACCGCAGGCCGTCGGTCACCAAGCAGAAACTGTGAGTCCGTTTCGAGAACCGAGAACATTCCGTAATGGCCGCGTCGATCGCGCTGTCCGAATGAGGTTTCAAACACAGCCCTCGTCGCACTGCGAAGACTTTCGTTTTTCAAAAAGTTTTAGGGCACGCGCTTAATAATGAAATGAGAACGGTAACGGCGGCGCGCCTCGCGGCGTATCCGAGCCCGCCGGCCGGTACAACAATAATATCGTTATGTCCCGTGCGCTCGTGACCAGCATTTGTCCAGTAATTGAATGTGTCCGCGCGACAAATGGCGCCATCTACTGGGACGCCCGCCCCCGAGCTCAGGACGCGCCGGCACGGAGCCCCCGCAGCCCCGGCGGACCCCGCGTAATGAACATCATTATCCCCGCCGGTAATCTTAAATTGGTGTAGCTTAACATCGATTACGCACAAAGCGCGAACTGAGTAACTCGCTCGTTAACAGGTGAGTTATACTGCAGATAAGGCGCCGGGCTTTATGGTGGGCGACGGCAGTATGTTCTCCTGTTAAAAATAAAGAGTGGTCGCCGCGCCGCCCCCGCCGCCGCCGTACGCTTCGCCCCGTACGCCCTTCGAGCGTAGGCCCCTCAGGAACCTTTCGACAGTGCGAACCATCTATGGTGCGAACAATTATACACATCACGAATGTATGGGGGTCGGCATTTTCGTTTATAAATGGTACAGTAAGATGTTATTTTCTTTGTAAAATGTTCCTTGCAAACTGCCTAGTAACGACTCTCATTTTATATCCTTGGTACCTACCTACACCCGTGTCAAGATCACGACTCGTTTCTAATACCATTGCTGGAAAAGATTTTCTTTATCTTTTATACTGGTTCTCAGAAAATCTTATGTAAGCTTTGTTTAGGTATATGACAGAAAATATGCCCAAAATACGAGCATATTATTATGTTTTTATTAGAAAGGTAGATGTTTATTTTACTTTGTTTTTCCGAGCATAACATGTTCATTTTTCTCAGGTCACAATAAGATCCGTAGTTTCAAATGCGAGTATTATATTTTTGAAATATTACAAATTCGTATGCTAATTAGAGTTTACCATTGATTAATACCGAGAGAAAACAGACTGATAACTTCCTCCTGAGGTAAAAATTATAATATATTCCAGAACTAATAATACCTAGGTATATGGTATATTATTATTCTGGGTTCGTATGTACCGATACATTAAGAAGCTAGATCACTGTTAGTTCTAAATGTTCTCACAGCCACCAGTTTCAAAGTCGACTTACGATGAATGATCTAAAGTTGACGCAAGTTGGGCCGAAATAAGTCAAGAGACTAGTGAGACGAGTGCTAGAGAGAGGCAGGTACCGCGCCGCGGTGCGTCAACGCCTAGAAAGGTCATTTCAGTCTAACACACGGAGATAATGTCTATATGCCAAAGAATTCAAAAGAAAGGTGAAGTCATTTTAATAGTGTGCACAGAGACATTACAAATACATCTGTCACACTTGTGGACCGACGTGTTATGAACGTGCATATGACGAAAATTGTGCGTGACGATAAATTGTGCACATTGTGTTGGGGACGAAGTAAATTTTATGCGAAGTATCATACAAGTTCAAGATGAAAAAAGCTTGATAAGGGGGGGATACACTCCTAGCACACTCCATTTTCAATATTCACAGAAAATTCAATGTGCTCCATAGATAAACGATTCTTTACAGACTATAAAATAATATTTTATTCTCGGTCACTTCGTACTCAAAGATTTATAACATTAGCATATGGATTTTTAACATTAGCATAAGGATTTTGAACATTAGCCTACAGATTTTTAACATTAGCATACGGATTTTTAACATTAGCATACGGATTTTTAACATTAGCATACGGATTTTTAACATTAGTATACGGATTTTTAACATTAGCAGACGAATTTTTAGCATTAGCATACGGATTCTTGCCATTAGCGGACGGATTTTTAGCATTAGCATAAGGATTTTTAACATTAGACATTAGCATACGGATTTTTAACATTGGCATACGGATTTTTAACATTAGCATACGGATTTTTAACATCAGCAGACGGATTTTTAGCATTAGCATACGCATTCTAACCATTAGCAGACGGTTATTTAGCATTAGCATATGGATTTTTAACATTAGCATACGGATTTTTAACATTAGCATATGTATTGTATTGTATTGTATTGTTTATTGATCATTCATATGGCAGTTAGACTGCTCTCGAACTTGTCACAATTTCTTCTATCCAGTTCGATTACACCCACGAAGAAGAACCGACAAGAAACTTCGCAGGGTATTTTTTTTTAAACATATTTTTATAAGTACTTAGTGACTAGCCACTTTTCTTTATGGATTTTTAACATTAGCATACGGATTTTTAACTTTAGCAGACGGATTTTTACCATTAGCAGACGGATTTTTAACATTAGCAGACGGATTTTTACCATTAGCAGACGGATTTTTAACATCAGCAGACGGATTTTTAGCATACGGATTCTTACCATTAGCAGACGGATTTTTAGCATTAGCATACGTGTTTTTAACATTAGCATACGGATTTTTAACATTAGCAGACGGATTTTTAGCATTAGCACATGGATATTTAGCATTAGCACACGGATATTTAGCATTAGCAGACGGATTTTTAACATTAGCATACGGATTCTTAGCATACGGATTCTTACCATTAGCAGACGGATTTTTAGCATTAGCATACGTGTTTTTAACATTAGCATACGGATTTTTAGCATTAGCAGACGGATTTTTAGCTAAAAATCCGTCTGCTAATGTTATAAATCCGTATACTAATGTTAAAAATCCGTATGCTAATGTTAAAAATCCGTAAGCTAATGTTAAAAATTCGTATGCTAATATTAAAAATCTATAGGCTAATGTTAAAAATCCTTATACTAATGTTAAAAATCCATATGCTTTCCCATCCATAATCTTTGCGTACGAAGTGATTTTTAGCATTAGCACACGGATATTTAGCATGAGCACACGGATTTTTAGCATTCGCACACGGATTTTTAACATTAGCAGACGGTGGTAGGTAAAGGAAGGGACGCACCTGTTTCTGGCTGGTTGTATAAGTGTGGGCAAGAGGGCCCTGGATCCCTTATAACCTGCTGTGTTGTGGAGTCGGGTGAGCGCTCGACCTCCTCGATCGGCGGTGCCCACGCAGCTGTGGTGTCCAGGCCTGGACGTGGGGGTTACACCGAGACGAGTCCTCTGGTTTGCACTCGATTGAACACTTGACGTGATTCTTGAAGCCCGTGCGTGGCACATTCGCTTTTGCGACACTTTTCTTCGCGAAATAATAACTGCCAAGCTCTCAACGTGGTGCCTCAGCAACGAACTTTTTTCAACTCATCGTTTTTTCTTCAGTTTTCTTCTGGTGCGAAGATTGGAGAGGAAAGGGAGGGTAGGCAGCAAAAACTACAGTGTAGGCGGGAAATTTAAATGCCAACTGGCGATCTTTACAAACCAGACGGATTTTTAACATTAGCATACGGATTTTTAGCATTAGCATACGAATTCTTAGCATACGGATTCTTACCATTAGCAGACGAATTTTTAGCATTAGCATACGTGTTTTTATCATTAGCATACGGATTTTTAACATTAGCAGACGGATTTTTAGCATTAGCACACGGATATTTAGCATTAGCATATGGATTTTTAACATTAGCAGACGGATTTATAGCATTAGCATACGTTTAGCTTACTTACCGTTAGCAGACGGATTTTTAGCATTAGCACACGGATTTTTAACATTAGCATACGGATTTTTAACATTGGCATACGGATTTTTAACATTAGCATATGGATTTTTGACATTAGCATACGGATTCTTACCATTAGCAGACGGATTTTTAGCATTAGCATATGGATTTTTAAAATTAGCATACGGATTTTTAACATTAGCAGACGGATTTTTAACGTTAGCATATGGACTTTTACCATTAGCATACTGATTTTTAACATTAGCACACGGATTTTTAACATTAGCATACGGATTTTTAACATTAGCAGACGGATTTTTAGCATTAGCACACGATTATTTAGCATTAGCACACGGATTTTTAACATTAGCATATGGATTTTTAACATTAGCATACGGATTTTTAACATTAGCAGACGGATTTTTAGCATTAGCACATGAATATTTAGCATTAGCACACGGATTTTTAACATTTGCATATGGATTTTTAACATTAGCATACGGATATTTAGCATTAGCACACGGATTTTAAGCATACGGATTCTTACCATTAGCATACGTGTTTTGAACATTAGCATACGGATTTTTAACATTAGCACATGGATTTTTAGCATTAGCACACGGATATTTAGCATTAGCAGACAGATTTTTAGCATTAGCACACGGATTTTAACATTAGCATACGGATTTTTTACATTAGCAGACAGATTTTTAGCATAACCACACGGATATTTAGCATTAGCATACGGATGTTTAGCATTAGCATATGGATTTTTCACATTAGCAGACGGATTTTTAGCATTAGCATACGCGTTTTTAACATTAGCATACTGATTTTTAACATTAGCAGACGGATTTTTAGCATTAGCACACGGATATTTAGCATTAGCACACGGATATTTAGCATTAGCACACGGATATTTAGCATTAGCAGACGGATTTTTAACATTAGCATATGGATTTTTAGCATTAGCATACGGATTCTTAGCATACGGATTCTTACCATTAGCAGACGAATTTTTAGCATTAGCATACGTGTTTTTATCATTAGCAGACGGATTTTTAGCATTAGCACACGGATATTTAGCATTAGCATATGGATTTTTAACATTAGCAGATTGATTTTTAGCATTAGCATACGTTTAGCTTACTTACCGTTAGTAGACGGATTTTTAGCATTAGCACACGGATATTTAGCATTAGCACACGGATATTTAGCATTAGCATATGGATTTTTCACATTAGCAGACGGATTTTTAGCATTAGCATACGCGTTTTTAACATTAGCATACTGATTTTTAACATTAGCAGACGGATTTTTAGCATTAGCACACGGATATTTAGCATTAGCACACGGATATTTAGCATTAGCAGACGGATTTTTAACATTAGCATATGGATTTTTAGCATTAGCATACGGATTCTTAGCATACGGATTCTTACCATTAGCAGACGAATTTTTAGCATTAGCATACGTGTTTTTATCATTAGCATACGGATTTTTAACATTAGCAGACGGATTTTTAGCATTAGCACACGGATATTTAGCATTAGCATATGGATTTTTAACATTAGCAGATTGATTTTTAGCATTAGCATACGTTTAGCTTACTTACCGTTAGTAGACGGATTTTTAGCATTAGCACACGGATTTTTAACATTAGCATACGGATTTTTAACATTGGCATATGGATTTTTGACATTAGCATACGCATTTTTAACATTAGCGTACGGATTTTTTACATTAGCATATGGATTTTTATCATCAGCACACGGATTTTTAGCATTAGCACACGGCCTTTTAACATTAGCAGACGGATTTTTAGCATTAGCACACGGATTTTTAGCATTAGCACACAGATTTTTAGCATTAGCACACGGATTTTTAACATTAGCATACGGACTTTACACATTAGCATACGGATTTTTAACATTAGCACATGGATATTTAGCATTAGCACACGGATTTTTAGCATACGGATTCTTACCATTAGCAGACGGATTTTTAGCATTAGCATGTGGATTTTTAAAATTAGCATACGGATTTTTAACATTAGCAGACGGATTTTTAACGTTAGCATATGGACTTTTAAAATTAGCATACGGATTTTTAACATTAGCAGACGGATTTTTAACGTTAGCATATGGACCTTTAACATTAGCATACTGATTTTTAACATTAGCACACGGATTTTTAACATTAGCATACGGATTTTTAACATTAGCAGACGGATTTTTAGCATTAGCACACGATTATTTAGCATTAGCACACGGATTTTTAACATTAGCATATGGATTTTTATCATTAGCATACGGATTTTTAGCATTAGCACACGAATATTTAGCATTAGCACACGGATTTTTAACATTAGCATATGGATTTTTAACATTAGCATACGGATATTTAGCATTAGCACACGGATTTTAAGCATACGAATTCTTACCATTAACATACGTGTTTTGAACGTTAGCATACGGATTTTTAGCATTAGCACACGGATTTTTAACATTAGCATACGGATTTTTAACATTAGCACATGGATTTTTAGCATTAGCACACGGATATTTAGCATTAGCAGAACGATTTTTAGCATTAGCACACGGATTTTTAACATTAGCACATGGATTTTTAGCATTAGCACACGGATATTCAGCATTAGCAGACAGATTTTTAGCATTAGCACACGGATTTTAACATTAGCATACGGATTTTTGACATTAGCAGACATATTTTTAGCATAACCACACGGATATTTAGCATTAACATACGGATGTTTACATTAGCAGACGGATTTTTAGAATTAGCACACGGATTTTTAACATTAGCAGACGGATTTTTAGCATTACCACACGGATATTTGGCATTAGCAGACAGATTTTTAGCATTAGCACACGGATTTTAACATTAGCATACGGATTTTTGACATTAGCAGACAGATTTTTAGCATAACCACACGGATATTTAGCATTAGCATACGAATGTTTACATTAGCAGACGGATTTTTAGCATTAGCACACGGATTTTTAACATTAGCATATGGATTTTTAGCATTAGCACACGAATATTTAGCATTAGCACACGGATTTTTAACATTAGCATATGGATTTTTAACATTAGCATACGGATACCAGTTCAGTGTAGCCGGCACGATCAAAGGGGGAAGCACTGACATGGCACCTAGTTCACCCGGTGTTATGGGCTGACATCACGGACGTTGTAGGTGATGTAGCCAACAGTGTCAGTTTCCATAAAAAAAAAAAAAAAACGGATATTTAGCATTAGCACACGGATTTTAAGCATACGGATTCTTACCATTGGCATACGTGTTTTGAACATTAGCATACGGATTTTTAGCATTAGCACACGGATTTTTAATATTAGCATACGGATTTTTAACATTAGCACATGGATTTTTAGCATTAGCACACGGATATTTAGCATTAGCAGACATATTTTTAGCATTATCACACGGATTTTAACATTAGCAGACGGATTTTTAGCATTAGCACACGGATATTTAGCATCAGCACACGGATATTTAGCATTAGCATATGGATTTTTCACATTAGCAGACGGATTTTTAGCATTAGCATACGTGTTCGCATTATGCTAATGCTAAAAATTCGTCTGCTAATGTTAAAAATCCTTATACTAATGTTAAAAATCCATATGCTTTCCCATCCATAATCTTTGAGTACGAAGTGATTTTTAGCATTAGCACACGGATATTTAGCATGAGCACACGGATTTTTAGCATTCGCACACGGATTTTTAACATTAGCAGACGGATTTTTAACATTAGCAGCCAGATTTTGATATTTAGCATTAGCATACGGATGTTTACATTAGCAGACGGATTTTTAGCATTAGCACACGGATTTTTAACATTAGCAGACGGATTTTTAGCATTAGCACACGGATATTTAGCATCAGCACACGGATATTTAGCATTAGCATATGGATTTTTCACATTAGCAGACGGATTTTTAGCATTAGCAGACGGATTTTTAACATTAGCATACGGATTTTTAGCATTAGCATACGGATTCTTAGCATACCGATTCTTACCATTAGTAGACGAATTTTTAGCATTAGCATACGTGTTTTTATCATTAGCATACGGATTTTTAACATTAGCAGACGGATTTTTAGCATTAGCACACGGATATTTAGCATTAGCATATGGATTTTTAACATTAGCAGACGGATTTTTAGCATTAGCATACGTTTAGCTTACTTACCGTTAGCAGACGGATTGTTAGCATTAGCACACGGATTTTTAACATTAGCATACGGATTTTTAACTTTGGCATACGGATTTTTAACATTAGCATATGGATTTTTGACATTAGCATACGGATTTTTAACATTAGCATACGGATTTTTTACATTAGCATATGGATTTTTAACATCAGCACACGGATTTTTAGCATTAGCACACGGCCTTTTAACATTAGCAGACGGATTTTTAGCATTAGCACACGGATTTTTAGCATTAGCACACGGATTTTTTACATTAGCATATGGATTTTTAACATTAGCACACGGATTTTTAGCATTAGCACACGGCCTTTTAACATTAGCACACAGATTTTTAGCATTAGCACACGGATTTTTAACATTAGCAGACGGATTTTTAACTTTAGCATACGGATTTTTAACATTAGCAGACGGATTTTTGGCATTAGGACACGGATATTTAGCATTAGCAGACGGATTTTTAACATTAGCACACGGATTTTTAGCATTAGCACACGGATATTTAGCATTAGCAGACGGATTTTTAGCATTAGCACACGGATATTTAGCATTAGCACACGGATTTTTAACATTAGCAGACGGATTTTTAGCATTAGCACACGGATTTTTAATATTAGCAGACGTATATAACATTTACGAAAATTGCGGCCGCCAATGAAAATAAATGATTTATAGTGTACCCAAAAAGACTGAACCTGTTTATATTTTTCTTTTTAACTACTTTCATCTAGTAAAAATGATTTATTGCACACTCAACATTATTTGTTTCACTATGTTTGAAATTCAAATACCAAGTAAGTAATCGTGCATCTTTCTAAACTAGACGCTGGCAGTAATGAGCCTGATAAAAAGAAGCCAATTGCCAAGTAATAAAAAAAGAGGAAGAAGAAATTGCTCGACGAACAAATAATGTTGCCATCGTGAAAGATTTTTATTTATGGAAAGTGACACTGTTGACTACATCACGTAGTCGCTTCCTATCCGTCAGTGCGGTAGTTCCAACTTCCAACCAGGGCGGGTTAAAAACCTAGCAAGGTAAGATAATTAGTAGAAAATACCGTCGTGCCGATATTTTTACGACGATTTTCCTAAATATAATATCGACTTCACGACGTGAGTAGGTAGAGAGAGCAAGGCGAGGACCGATGCGATGGTGGCGGAACTTTCCAACAATACGGCCCTGCACAATGCCTGCCTTTTTTTCTTCTTTTGTACAGATACGTCCGCGTCTGCCGCGTCACGAAAATGGGAGTGCGCTCTTTGACAGCGCCGCGCGCCGCCTCCGATCCACCCGAGGCATCCCGCACCACGCTCACCGCTGCCGCGTCTCCGCCACCGTCCAGCAGGCAGTGATGGCCAACTTCATTAGTAGTCGAGAAAAATAATTTGTGGAGTCCATTTTCATAAATCATGGCGTGACATTGAGTAACATACTATGTAGATTCAGGAAAAATATTTGATATTATATACCCGCCCGGGTTGGTACCAACGCACATGTAAATAGTTCGGGTTTCCGTCCAGTTCAGTGTGGGACGGGTTCACGACCGAAGGGCATGACATGGCACCTAGTTCACCAAGGTATTATGGACTGACATCACGAAAGTAGGTGATGTAGACAAGCGTGTCTGTTTCCATAAAAAAATTTAAATAGTATCTTATGCTTTAAAATTGCTATAAAGAAGCAAACTATTAAATACATCACATGAACTAATAAAAAATTATATCTAATAAAACTATACATCACATGAACTAATAAAAAAATATTGTTAACATAATATTCTGAAATTCGGATCATTGAAAGTTTTCCCAATCACATCCATTAATAAAAAATAAATTACAAATTTTAAAAACCCCGAGACAACAACAAACGGCCAAGCACGAGTCGGACTCTCGCACCGAGGGTTCCGTACCACCACGTAATTGACCTTTATTTTGTTTTTCTCCTTTGGAGATTGCACTATAATTTAAACTAAGTTTAACGCTTGTATGTATTACTGTTTTTACAATAGATTTTACAATAGAGTAAAAGTATTGAGTCCTTCGTATGCCTCACGCCATCATCGGTGACCACTTTATACCTTTCGGTTCACACTTTTGTAGAAAAAATTTAGTAAATTTTTTACTTCTATTTTAATTATTTGTTGGCATCGGGCCCCGAAGCGCAGCTCTGAGTTTTATGACGTGTTGGGGTCTTATAAATTTGTAATTTGACTTTTATTGCAAGCTTTTTAAGAGACCTAATAGGAAAAGTGCCGAAGATCTTCGAATTGACTGACCTGGTCTTCGTTAAAAATAGCTAAGAACCATCCAGATTAAACCAGATTTCTAATAAAAACCCGCATTCAAATCGGTTCATCCGTTTGGGAGCTACGAAAGAAAGAAGAAAGAAAGAAAAGAAAAATATTATTTATTGTCATTATACATAGGCATACACAAAGAAAAGAAAACATTAAAAAAAGAACTTATACACGTCAAACCTAAATTAACAACGCAAGTAATGACAATATGGAACCATCTCAGCATGTGCTATAGGTGCACAAGGCGACCTATAGCGCTGTTTTTCAGATGGGCCCAGAGTAATAAATATAGAACACTAAGAAACATAAACACGATACTTTTTTTTATCTACAAACAAAGACTAACACTATAAATAACTACATAAAACAATACCTTATAATAACACAACAAAAACAGACTAATTACAAAAAGAACAGAAAAAAATATACAGCACAACAGAATAACATAACTAAATGCAACACAGCAATATATACAATTTGAAAAAATTACATAAAATGACATTAGCAGTGGACCGATACAGGCTGATGATGATGATGATGACATAAAATGACAGAACATTTCAAATTTTAAATTGGTCACTGGCCTTTTTGTGCCAGCAAGAGTGCAGATTTCACCTTTTTTCTGAACACATTGGTACATCTCAATGCCCTGACTGGTGGGAGAAGGTCATTCCAACACCTCGATGCCATTACCTTGAAACCACCCTCGACTGCTGCCCCACGGTGCTGTGGGATTTTTAGGGAAGTACCACTGCCCCGCGTGGCGTGTTCGTGATCTCCTAGCCACTCAAGTCGCTCATAAAGTCTTTCAGGCATTTGTCTATGGATCACCCTATGCACCTGACAAGAGAAGTGCAGGCGCCTTCGGTTCTCCATATTCATAATGTTAAGGTCATTGAGAATGGGAGATATTCTAGTCCTCTTGCATACCCCTCTGCAGAATCGTATGCATGAGTTTTGAATTCTCTGTATCCTTAGTGCTGTCTTCTTTGATAAACGTGGGCCGTAAACAGAGTCGCAATAGTTGAAGTGAGACAGCACTAAGGTTTCAAATAGGGTGTGCCTGACGTCCACACAGAGGTGGTCACGAATACGGTAAAGGGCTCTGAGTCGAATCATTGCAGCTTGGATTTTTTTCGTTACATGTGTATCGAACCTGAGCTCACTATCCATGTACAACCCCAAGTTTCGGGCGCATTCGACCAGTGGGATTGTACATCCATTTAGGTATAGTAGCGGGTTACTCGTCTTCATTTGAGAAATAACTCTCCTGTTTCCCATAATCATAAATACAGATTTTTGTGGGTTGAGGCCTCAGATCTCAGGTTGAGGCACAGTCCATGACTCATTGACCACTGCCAGACCTTATCCAGGTCCTGATTTATCAATCCGATGGCACCAGAAGACGCGCTCAGGGGAAAAGAGAAGTACAATTGCGTGTCGTCCGCATATAATTGGCACCGCACTGTACTCAAAACGTTCTCTAGATCAGCTGTATATATTGTGAACAGCAACGGTGACAGTACGGAACCTTGCGGACTACCTCGCGCGAGAATTGTATTCTGAGAATACTTTGGTGTGCCATCGGATTCATAACATTTTGTTATTTGGGAGCGGTTGGTGAGAAACTGCTGAAGCAATCCGCACGCACCATCCGAAAGACCGTAATGAGAAAGTTTAGCAACCAGGAGATCAGGATGGACACAGTCGAAGGCACGGGAAAAGTCAAGCAGCACGAGCAAAGACACGTGTCCAGCATCAAACGCTGACAGTAAGTCATCCGTCACTTGTAAGAGCGCTGTGCTGGTCGAGTGTCCCTTTCGGAAACCTGCTTGAGCCTCCGGTATGACACCGTTGTTGTGGAGCTAAGTAGAAAGTTTATCATGTAGTATGACCTCGTAAATTTTGGACATTATAGGTAGTAAGCTAATTGGCCTCAAGTCCTTAACTGTTGTTACGGTATCTTTTTTTTTAGGTATAGAAGAGACTACGGCAGTCTTCCACAACTCGGGATATGTATTGGTTTTAATACACGCTTTCATTATATGAGTAATGACGTCTACAATGTCCAAAATCACGAAGTCAAGCATTTGACGAGATAAGCCATCGATACCTACAGCATCGGTACTAATTTTATTAAAGATTTTTATTATTTTGTCAGACGATACTTCTTGAAAGTTGAATGATGATGTACCCTGTTTATACTTTGCTTCTAGGTATTTTTCGATAGTTTCTGCGGCAATGGGTCGATACGATATTACGACTACGATGCCACAGACAGACACACCCGTACTCACATACACCCACACGTTAAACTTATAACACCCCTCTTTTTTCGTCGGGAGTTAAAAAAATATATGAAAAGGAAGTACATGCTTAGTACTAACATAAAAAAAACCCCGGCCAAGTGCGAGTCGGACTCGCGCACCGAGGTTTCCGCACCACAAAAAAAAGCATTGAAAAAACACGTTTCTTGTATGGGAACCCCCTTAATTTTTTACTTTTTCTAATTTTTATTATTTGTTGTTATATCCGCCATAATAAATAAAATAACACATATTCTGTGAAAATTTCAACGGGCTAACTATTACGGTTCAAGAGATACAGCCCTCGGACAGACGGACGGACAGACAGACAGACAGACGGCGTAGGCTTAGTAATAGGCTTCCGTACGGGATACGGAAACCTAAAAATATATACCAGTATATACCTATAATATAATTAAGCTCACATATTTTTTTCAACTTATCTCAGTTATTTATTACAATTAGGTGTTCAATACTTTAATTGTCTTCCCTACCATTCATTCGCCTTCTCGCTGGTTGGACCAGTATAGGCGCGACAGGCGGCCCGTGAGTAGGGTTCCGTATTGATTAATTCGTCAATAATCTCCGACTAATGTGAAGATTACGAGGAATCAGTGCGGGCTTGTGCTTACTACTGCTTATAATTGCATGTAATTATTTGATAGGGAGGTAATTAATCTAGATAATACGTACCTACTGAATAAGGGATTAATTGTGCATTCAACTGACATGATACTCATAGTACGGTTACATGATTGCATGTATGAACGTTTCGTCAAGTACTAAGTACTGTTTCTAGCTAGACCATCAAAATACACATTACTTTCCAAAGATGGTTATATTATATTATTTTATTTTGATGAACGAGCAGCCGAAGCTGGTATGTTGTGTAGATATGTTCACTGGTGGTTTATTTAATTTTTAGGGCTCCGTACCTTAAAATGTACAATCCGAGCGAACAGATAAAAGATCACCCCCGTGTTCGTCCGTCTGTCACAGAGGTTTTTCTTGAAAACTATGCAACCTAGAAACTTGAAATTTTGCATAATGATAGTCTTAATGACGCGCACATAATATATCGCAATATCTAGATAAACATTTATTTTCTATTAATAATCAGTTCTGTTTGGTAGCTCAGGTCAGTTTGGTAGCAATAAAAAAAGTTTAAATAACCATGTAGTGTGGGGTATCATTTGAAAGAGCTAACTAAGGATTAATATTCTAAAAGGATTCAATGTTAAGTTTGTTTCTAAATCTTAAATAGTGATTTTAATAGTGTTAGTAAATATTGCCATATTTAAAGCAAAGCTCAAGATTTTTTAGAAAATGTAATATATCTTATATTTTAATTACAAGAAGCAGTGGTTTCTCTGACAGTCACACCATGCTGTAATTTTTATTTAAACGTTTCGTTACTTTCGAAAACGAAATTATTTTGGTAAACACGTAACACAAATATATTGTGTGGTGGTACGGAACACTCGCCGCGCGATTACGACTTGCACTTAGCGGTTTTTTTTGTTTGTTTAATACTATTTTAAATGTTTTGTCAAATATTCTATTGCATCTTTCTACGATGCACACTTCGTCGGTTAACACCAGTTAACACTTATTCGGTAAGTGGACTCGTCAGCGAATACTGAGCAAAATTTCATTCCCAGCTCTTCATGACAAGTTTAAGAGTAAAAAACAGGCATTTTTGAATTTAATAATAGTATAGATGGATCCCAAATTACACTTCAGTGTAAATTTTCACGATTGGTTTCAATTTCGAACTTAGAAATTCTTGACTAATCAATGATACTAGACTTCTAAAAGCAAACCTCTCTTGGAGATATCGATCACCAACCCCCGATACAGGTTAGCTTAGTTTAGTCTCGAAGGCGAACTTCCAGCGCAAATTACAACCGCATCTGTAGTTCAGTTCCCTCATAATTTAAATCCCTGCTTAATCTAAGGGCAAATTTGAACCGGAAGAAAGTTATCTACTAAATTGAGTTTTAAACAATTTATATATTGATTGAAGTGGTAAGATTGCACTCGGACAAAATTGTTAATACCTAAATTCTCTTAGCAAGAAAGATCTATTACTAATGTAGGGATTCATCAAATGGCTTACACTAAAGAGTCAGTCAGCGTTTTAGCGTCCCTGTTTGACATGCGTTAGCAAGAAAGAGCTCGCTTAAACAAATGAAAACATGTGATACGGGCAAAGATATATTATGTACTAGCGTACTAGATGAATCACTCGGCCAACTAACATGTTCCACCGAGTTGCGGTTCACGATCCTCAAATCTCTTAGTCGAGCGCGAGAGGCCGCAGCGCGCAGTCGTCGCCTGCCTGCTGCGATCGCGCCTCGCCTACTTTAAACTAATACATTTACAAATCTTCGTCGATGCGAAGGTGCGATGGCGAATCTGGAGATGAAGTGTTAGAATGAAAAGACAATATGCACAACGACGCACGACGACGGACGCGCGTGCTCCCCTCTTCCGCTCGACTCTGCGCTCCGCCTCCCCACTACCATACCCCATACCTCAGCCGCTGGAACACCGCTTCTCTGTATATTTCTTCGGAGCGATAACTCTATATAATATTTCCTCAAAGGATACGGGCCTTACTAATGTATCTATCAAATGGCTTATATTAGAGACAGCCAGTCAGTC
This sequence comes from Nematopogon swammerdamellus, assembly GCA_946902875.1. NCBI lineage: Eukaryota > Metazoa > Arthropoda > Insecta > Lepidoptera > Adelidae > Nematopogon > Nematopogon swammerdamellus. Next base: position 8,554,562 of record OX336337.1, read on the forward strand.
AGTCAGCTTTTTAGCGTCCATTGCTGAGCATTGCCTCTCCAATTACCTCTCCAATCCCCCAGGCCTATAGGGGCACGTCGATGTCGTCTTTCCTTGGAGGGTGGACTTCTCCCACACTCAGTTTTCTGTCCACTGTCGGCTGACGTGCCCAGCCTTCTGTCACTTGAGCTTAGCCATCCGGCGTCCAATATGTACGTACTGCTATACATATACCTTGACAATTCTTTTGATGCTATTGTACCATGTTTGAAATAATTCATTGACAAGTTTATTGACGCTACATTAAATAATACATACATACATACATACCACACACGCTGTATCCCGACAATCAGGGTAAGCAGAGTAATCGGTGTTGTGCTGCAAGAGCTCTGGAAAATTGCAACCCAACATCGACCACCACGATTAGCAAAGTATTCGGACAAGATAACACTATCACGCAGCAAGTAAGGCACAAAGATCCACCTGCTGCACGACTCGGTGGAACGACCGTGCCAAGGTGAGAGGTGGCAAGCCTGTCGCCCTTTACCACGGCATCTCGTCCTTATCCCTTAGTCGCCTTTTACGACATGCACGGGGAGAGACGCAGTGAGGCTATTTTTTTTTAAGTACCGGCCTCACACAGTTACATTCACACATTAAATAATTAACGCTAAATTAAGTAGATAGTAGTAGTATTAGGTAAGTAGTAGTAGGTAGTAGTCTATAAGCATAAGATAGCATAATTGTTTTTGTCTTTTATCTGGTTCTGTACAGCCCTTGTCATCGTGTTTTCAATCGTTTTTCATTGTTGTTACATTCCACACTATAGTTGCCATTCGAAAAATAACGTATTCAAGTGCAAAATTTATTTGCCTACGAATGATAAATAATAAAACCTAATTCAGTAACTATACCATTAAATGAAAGTATTACGGAAAAGCATGCGAATAGTTGTTCTTAAAAAATTTCCAACGAATAGTGGTGTAACGATAGTGTAACAATAGTGTGCCGGTAACAGCAAGCCAGTATGGTGGTTACTATGCAGCAATGAAGCTGCAGAGCTGGGTCAGAGATGTTTTCAGCCAAACTAATCCAATTAGGTGGTACTGTATGTATACTGTAAACTCTAAACGTAAACACACTACTATGGAACCTTTTAAAACTCACGAGCTTCAGTGATACTCGTAGATAACTCTCAGAAATACAACGCATGGCGATTAAATGCGACTTTGACAAAGTTTTAGAGATGGTTTTCTACATTAAAGTAAATTGTACCTGCCGGTAGGGCTGCCAACATTTTTGCATACAATAACGTTACTTGTCTTTGAGAGCGGAAAACAAAACGTATTTGAAGGAAAATCGTATTATATAGCGATAAGCGAGTGCTTTCCGTCCTGTTTTATCTAACAAATTGTTCGAGAATTACGTATGTTAGAACGTTTCGTTCCGAAGACTGGGAATAGAGAAATTGTTACACTTTATGGCTAAGCAAAAGTATAAAGTACATGGAAAAAACCCCCGACCCTTAAAAAGTCAAAAATAATTTCCGGTTACTTACTTAAAGGAATCCTTTCGCCCTTCGCGAAATTCCCGCGCAGCTCTGAGTTTTTATATTTTATTTACTTAGCGATCCCCCGACTCCTTTAAGTAAGTAACCGGAAATTATTTTTGACTTTTTAGGGTCGGGCTTTTTTTAAATTTGTAATTTAACTTTTATTTCAAGCTTTTTTTTAAAAACCGCATGAAAATCGGTCCACTTTTTAAGATAATAAATTTTTTTATTACTTAATTACTTGATTACGTGATGACACCCTCACACACAATCACACACACACACACGCGTCAAACTTATAACACCCCTCCGTTTTTTTCGTCGGGGGTTAAAAAAATACAGAATGATACTTTGAAAGTTTGAAAGTATGATTGACAACCCTACTGCGAGCAGAGGAGTGGTGGCTGCGGAAAGGGGTGGCTGATTTCGCTTTATGTCGACAGAGCGGGGCGGAGAGTAACGAGGCGGGGGTATGGCAAGTCGCTCAGGGTTGCCATCACATCTCATACATATTGTTCATTGTGTTTGACAATTCCTGGGTATAAGCTTATTAAGAGTGTATGTAGGTGGCATGTATCTGTCGTACGCTTAAATTGATGCCCCCAAGCCACTTATTGAATATAGCCTCCCCATCGTAACTCCTAGCGTGGTACATAAAACTATAATGAAAAAACTAGCATCGAAAAATACAATTGACATTCATGACATTTCCTGTAATATTCTCACTACAGGTTCCTGTGCGCTTTCTCAACCTTTGTCATATTTAATAAACGAGATTTTCCAAACCGGAGAATATCCTAGAGTGCTGAAAACAACAAGAGTATGTCCAATATTTAAGCAAAAAGGTGAAGTATCGAACCCAAATAATTATAGACCTATAAGTATAGTTCCTGCCGTATCCAAAATCATTGAATCAATAATTTCTGAGGATCTTATGAATTATTTTGAAAAAACAGGTCTATTATCAAATAATCAGTTTGCATATAGAGCGAAAAGATCAACATCGATGGCTGCTCAAAAAGTTGTTGCAAACATAATCGACGGTCTTGACTCGAGATATAAGGTAGCGGGCCTCTTTTGCGACCTATCCAAAGCGTTCGACGTAGTCAATCATACAATATTATTAGGCAAACTCGAACGTTATGGGGTCAAAGGTCAAGACTTGAAATTATTTAGCTCCTTCCTTAGTGATAGACTACAAACGGTTGACATGAATATCGAAGGAGCCAGTGTAAAATCAAAATCAGGACTGGTGCATATAGGGATACCGCAGGGATCTGCCTTGGGAAATACCTTATTTCTAATATTTATCAATGACTTACCCTTTCATATTAAAATCGAGGACGGAGAGGTCACCATATTCGCTGATGACCTCAATTTTATAGTATGGGCGAAAACTTTTGACGAGCTAGAAGAAAAACTGAAAACTGCAACACTAAAATTAATGAATTGGTTTTCAGCGAACGGCCTACACCTAAATGTTCAAAAATCTAAATTTTTGTTTTTCAGTGGACGTTTTTTTTTTTTTTTTTTTTTATGTTAACCAGCATGGGTGGCTGTGCCGAGGGACCAATGGTGCAGTCGACAGAGGCAAAATCACCTCTCCTCGCGAAACCACGCTCAGTTAGGTGCCATGCCAGCAGATTTGCGGACTGTTGCTAGGCTGTCTAGCCCGTTAATACGACGCTTGAAGACACCCAGGTTAAAGGATTCAGGAAATACACTCGCCGGAAGACAGTTCCACACTCTAGCGGTGCGACAGAGAAACGATTTAGAGAACCGATGGGTTCTCAGAAGCCCAATGTCAACAACAAAAGGGTGCTGAGTCTCTCTGCGACGAGTCATGCGGAGATAGGATGGGTGGCAGGGAATAAGGGATGCTAGTTCCGCAGAGCAGCGTCCGTGATAGTATCTGTAAAACAGACTAAGCGAACCCACAAATCGTCTGTGACTCAGGGACTCCAGACCATCTGTAAGTTTCGGGTCACCAACAAGACGGATGGCTCGGCGCTGTATCGAGTCCAAGGATGCTAGCAGATAATGGGGACTACCCTCCCAGATGTGACTGCAGTACTCCATCACCGGCCTAATCTGTGTTTTGTACAACAGGAATAGTTGAGCCGGTGAGAAGAACCGCCGATTGCGGAAAAGTATTCCCAATTTTCTGGATGCAGTTTTGGCCTTAGACTCGATTAGTTGCCGGAAACCCACGTCTTTGGAAATAGTGGTGCCCAGGAGGTCCAGGTGTTCCGAGACAGGTACGACGCTGCCTTGGAAACTTGCTTGGAAAGGAAACGGATCGACCTTAGCAGATAATGCGCAGCACTGAGTCTTGCTAACGTTGAAGGCGACAAGGTTCTCCTGGCCCCATATAGCTACTTTTCCGAGAACGTTATCGACCTTATCAACAACTGAACGTTGAGCCTCCCTGTGCCGCGAATCTCTACTCTTCCAGTCCTTAACATAGCCCTCGTGCTCCGTGCTGTCGTCTGCATAGCTGTGTATCATGCCCAAGGACAGTAGATCGTTTATAAAGATTAAGAAAAGCGTAGGCGACAGAACAGAGCCCTGCGGAACACCAGCGTTAATTGGAATGTCGTCCGATTTCGAGCCGTCGATGGTAACGAAAATGGAACGACCCGCCAAAAAGCTAGCGATCCAGGTGCAGAGTTTGGGTGGAATGCCGAAGGACGGAAGCTTGCCTAGAAGGCCTCGGTGCCAAACGCGGTCGAAAGCCTTGGAAATATCCAGGGCGACTGCCAGCGACTCCCCAAAATTGTCCAATCTTTCGGCCCATATATGCGTAACGTACGTTAGAAGATCTCCCGTTGACCGCGCTTTCCGGAATCCGTACTGCTTGCCATCCAGGAGTTTATTTGCTTCTAAGTACGTTAGGAGCTGGGTGTTAATAAGGCGCTCCATAATTTTACATAATAGTGAAGTTATCGCAATGGGCCGATAGTTGGAGGGGTTCGCGGAGTCTCCCTTCTTTGGAACCGGCTGGACCGAGGCTCTTTTCCAGCAAGAGGGTACAATCCCACGGGCGAAGGAGAGACGGAAAAGGCGGGAGATGATTGGTGTCAACTCAGGGGCACAAATCTTGAGCACTATGGCTGGAATGCCATCAGGACCACTACTCTTCGAAGTGTCCAACGTCTTCAAGCACTTGTAGACCTGTCTAGGGTGCATCCTTGGCTCCAACATCGAAATCCCACAGTGTGGTATCGAGGGAGGGGTTGCACCCTGGTCATCCAGATTTGAGTTGGACGCGAAAAGGCGAGCAAAAATGTTCGCCTTCTCCTTCGCGAGGATAGCGAGTGATCCATCCGGACGTTCCAGCGGTGGTGTAGCAGAGCGACAAAAGTTTCGACCAATAGAGTTGGCGAGAGACCAGAATGCTCGGCTGCCGGTTGGACAGCGGACTAACCTCTCGCCAATTTTATGGTCGTGCTTGTACTTGGCCACATTGAGCGTTCGCTTGCAAGACCTGGAGGAGGCATTAAGTGTGCGTCTTGCCTCAGCAGTACGGGCGCACAGCCATTGCCTGAAGGCCTGATTCTTGGCCTCTACCGCAAGGCGGCATTGGCGGTTGAACCAGGGCTTGTGTCTACCGCCCACCGGCACAACAGAAGACGGAACAAAATATTCCATACCCTGTTGTATCAGCTCGGCAATAGACACGGCGCACTTTGATGGGTCCGCTGAGGCAAAGCATACCTCCCTCCAAGGGAAAGTTCCAAGGAAAGATCGGAATTCCTCCCATTGCGCCGACTTGTAGTGCCAGACTGTGCGTGTACTAGGCTCGCGTGATTGCGCGTAGTACACAGTCGGCACATTACAGGACACGAGACAGTGATCAGAGCTCCCAAGAGGAGCCCTAACACTAACTCTGTATCCTGCAGGTTCAGAAGTCAGCACAAGGTCCAACAAGCTGGGCTTATGCGCAGGATTGTCAGGTATACGCGTATAACCTGAAACCAACTGTGTCAATCCGTGAGCTATGGCCAAGTTGTAAGCTTCCCGGCCGGAGTGATCGGTGACGGGGGACCCAAGCCATTCCTTGTGTTTGACATTGAAGTCGCCCACCATCACAATTTCGGCCGTTGGAAGCTCACCAAGCAACTTGTCCGTCACACTGCTAAGGTGCTCAAAGAATGAGGTCGATTCGTTGACACCCAGGTTAGGTGAGCGATATAGGCCCGCATAAATTCTAACCACATGAGGTAGATTCACACGGACCCAGATCACGGGGAAGCGGGAGTCTTCAACATGGCAAAGTCTCTTGACGGAGACGTCAGATCGACCATACAAGCAGACACCGCTCTTGGGTATAAAACGTTGGAATAGAGTGTACCCAGGAATGTTGAGGTCGGCGGAGTCCGCAGGCTGGCAGATTTGAGTCTCCGTCAAGAACAGTAAGTGGGGTTTTGCCGACTCCAGGTGATGGGAGACGGCAACCATGTTTGTGCGGAGACCTCGAATGTTGGCGAGGTCAACGCGGAAAAATTTTGGGGGATTGTTACAACCCGCAGTGGAACGTATTATTTTTTTTTTTAGGACGTAGTATCGAACGTCCCTTTTCATCAATTCCAACACAGACGAGCCAAATTGCAGTCGAAGCCCAAACATGCTTCGTAGGTTTCACGCTGGACTCACAACTCAATTGGAAGGCCCACATTAATAAGATGTGTGATAAATTAGGTCGTGCAAGTTATGCACTACGGAAATTACAACCGATTGTATCAGGAAGCACTCTGAAAAATTGTTACTATGCATACTTCCATTCTATAATGTCGTACGGTGTGATGCTCTGGGGCAACTCGACTGACTCGGAACGTGTCCTACTTCATCAAAAACGGGCTATTCGAGTTTTGGCTAGAGCTAAATTTAGAGAGTCTTGCAGAAATATTTTTAAATCACTAAAAATCCTCACGGTAGTGTCACTATATATATTTGAGGTTATAATGTATGTACGATTGAATATTGAAAGCTACGAGAAAAACTGTTCGCAACATGAGTACAACACTCGCCACGGTGCCAGTCTAAGACCCGTGATGCACCATAGCGCAATGGCAGAAAAGAACCCGCGAGTAATAGGCCCCAAACTTTATGAAAAGCTGCCTCAGTCACTAAAAGTGATTGATAGTAATATTGTTTTTAGGTGTCGATTAAAGGACATACTTGTGAACAACCCTTATTACAAGGTAACTGAATACCTTGATGACAATGTTACTGAATAACTATTGTACAGTTTATTGTATATTTGACTATTTTTATTTAACCATTGTGTGTGTGACCGATCGCCATTGATCGCCAATTCTGACGAGTAATGTAAATGACCAACATGTACCTAAAAATCATTTTTTATATGTGTGTGAAATTTTACATTATGATAAATAAATACAATACAATACAATACAATACAATTAACTGCTGGAAGAAAACAAATCCACTGTTTCAAGATGACTTTCGCAATATCAGTGATTTAAGGAACATTTGAAGAGAATTCTACTATTTTAAGCAATATGGAAATATTTGAACAATATTTGAGTGTCCTAAAGAGAGATTTTAAGAAATTATTTTCAAACAGATATATTAAAAATACTTTATTGCCCCAAAACATTTTACAAAAATAAGCGCAATATAATATTATCCAGCATCACGCAAGTAAATAGCTTGAATCGTTCTTGAGTTATAAGCGAATATATGAACATGGAGTTTTATTTTCCTTAAATTGGTTTCGACCACTTGCGGTTGATAAGGAGGAAATTCAGAATTTAATTTCTCTGCATGGGTAATCTTTGAACGCATACATCCAGACGATTTGTCATCAGGCCTAACTAAGAGATATTGAGAAATCTCTGTGAACACATTTAACCCTCTTTCACCCCCTCACGGGTAAAATTTTGAAAAAAATCGGTTTTATACGACGCCTATATCACGGAAAAAGTATAGGTACTCTCCGAAATCGAAGTTTCTACGTTCAACGGTGTGGGCTGGGCTTTTTTGGTCAGGGAATGAATCCTTATAATGAATATATAATACTAGTTTTTTCCCGCGGCTTAGCTCGCGGTAAATTCGGTTTAATCGGTTAAATTGGAACAAACAAACAAACAAAGATCTATACTTTCGCGTTTACAATATTATAAGTAGCCATACGGTACAATAAATACAGTTAAATAATTTCTATGCATTAATAGCTATCCTAAAGGAACCATCCATTTTTGCGGGATAAACATTAGCATATTATGTTAATTCAGTGCTTGATCCATTTACCTACCAAATTTCATCTAAATCCGTTCAGCCGTTTAGGCGTGAAAGTGGAACAAACAAACAAACAAACATTCATACTTTCGAGTTTATAATATTAGTGAAATACATTTAAAAATATATAAAATATTATTCAGATTAAATACAGACATATTTGTCCATCCAGGTTTCATACCCAGGTTTCATTGCCTTGTTTCGACTTCACAATGTCGGAGGTGATAGAGTTTTAGGTGCTTTTGAACAAGGGAGGCTTTTCTTTCTCTTGTCTTTCAGTTGATTATGTTGTAAACCAGTCTCACTTATTATTATTAATGTACATGTACAAGTCTATTAAATATTATAATATATTATGTAAGAGTATGAAAGTATTTTTGTAGTATTTGCCTGTAGTCTATTATATTTCTTTCTTGTTTAATACATTGCCACAAAATATTCCTGTTCGCTTGCATCCCACATTCCAAAGGTTGGTTAGAAAAGAATGCCTAACCGCATTAAGCTCGCCTATTGTGCCTAATTTTAATGAGTAGGTGTATTAATAAAGAATATATACATATACCTACCTACATACATATTTGCATTACAGCGCCGCATTAATTGTGATAGTGAATTCTCACCATACATATTACCCGTACACCGTACATATTACCGACTATCGCAGTGGGATACCTACGTGAATAAAACTAAAGTGGTTTTGGCAACCCTATCGCTATCGCTATCGCTGCGGTTGTACTTTGCGGCAGTGATATTGTTCCATCTAACACGGGGACAGATTTTAGGGAGCAACATGCACATGTGACCGTTCCCTCTACTGGAGGCCAATTCAGTAGCGAATCGAGTAGGTATTTCGCGTAAAATTTTATGTACTGTGTGTATACCTATATTATGTTGCTTAGCAACTTGCTACCCTATATTATATTTCTAATTATGACACCATCACTGGCAGAGATTGCCTTAGGTAATAAATTCGCCCTTTGTAAATTTATATTTAAACGCAATAAAGGATATTTCTATTCTATGCTATGAAAAGTTTTCTTTTCTTTTCTTTTCTTTTTTTTTACTAAAAACAGTATACTTTGTTTTCTTATCATTTGGTTTCTGTGTCTTACGCGCGTGTGATCCTAAATGGTGATAAATAGCTGATGTCATTTTAATTTTGTTATATGCTTACGTGTGGTGGCACCAGCAGCGGAGGCAGCGGCGGCATCACTCTCATCGCGAGGGAGCTGTGGCACATTCGCTGAGCTGGCTCTCTTATCTGTTGTTAGTTCGCTTAGTTCTGATCTGATGTTATATGTTCTATAGCTTACGATATTCTATGCTATTTTTATTCTATAAATACGTACCTCGGCGAACGGTTTAAACATCGAGCAACACAGCCCCAAGACAACTGTGAGTAAAGCCTATACGGTTTTATTAAAAACCCATACGTACGGGTCGACCCAAATCAAAACCCAAAACCCAATTTGTAATTTTTCACACATAATAAAACAAATTTAATATATCTGTCACCGGCAATCTGTATAATCCGGTATTCTATAGAATACCTAGGCATTCTATAGAATACCGGATAATGGCTTAAAACGCTTAGGCAATGTATGAAATATCATTTATTTCATACTTTGCCTAGGCAATCTATAGAATGCCTAATGACCAGCCGACAAAGTGTTTTTAAATTTGGTTTAACCTGACCTAACCTGAATACGACACTCGAAAGCAAGTCATAGCAAAATCATTGGCTTCCAGAAATAACATTTTACTCGATGTACAGTCGTAGTGAATTAGTCGATGCACGACGAGTAGGTTTATACAGGCTAACGTGCAGTCACAACTGAATACGTACACCTATGTTTATATCTCTGTTCCTTGTGTTTAGTTCTTATGCAGTAGTAGCTTATGTAGATATTTACAAAACAGGTACATACCTACATGTTTAGTAGACTGAATTACCGGATTTGCTTTCTTGTCGTGCGAGTTTAAATTAGCTCCATGTTGGAGATGCGCTGCTGTATTCTTTCATCAAGCTTTGTCTGTTTTTTTGTTGTTGTCTGTTTACATCTCTCAGTAATATCTACTATAATTTCGTTTCTATAATTTTGGTAGGCTTACATAGGTATTGTGTTGGTTTCACTCGATTAGGTTTACATTTTTGGCTTATTTAAAAATATTGTAGCAGCTTTAAGCTAAGCAATAAAGTCCGACGAGCACTATACCGCTTAGTATGCTTGCGGTGCATGTGACCAATCATATCATCTCATTTAAAACATGCGTTAATTCTCAGTACTTAATAATGAATAAGCAATTTTTTTCCCACGCAACATTTACGCGCAAAAACTACGAACAGTAAAATATTACGCCCATTTATCTGTTGAAGAAACTGTCACAAACGCACAGTATGTAGGTAGTTTGGCAATTGCTCGTAAATAAGTTGTCACGTTGTCTATACAATGGGGTCTCGAGGGTCGCTCTCCGCAGTAGAGCTCTTAGCTCTTAAGTTAGAGTGCGGCCCCCGCCCGCCCCCGCCCACTAAATTCATATTTATCCTCACCTGCCGATTGAGGCTTCGAGGTCCTTTGACGGCTCCTAGACAGCATCGATCCGATACGATGCGAAGTTGGGGAGCTACACACCTCCAAGTTCTCGGGCTCCGATTCGGGAAACTACGTTTGGAATGGAATTGATATTTTTGCCTATTCTTATAAGCGACATTCTCACGGGGCGATTTTAATCGGTCAATTTAAATTCGTTTGCGAATCTTTATTTTTAAAGGTTTATTATTTGTGTAACTTGTTTTCCAGTAGAAATTGACTGAATTTGATTAAATATGGTTTTAGAAGTAATATACAGACAGAGTGATTTCATAAATCTATACATATAAAAGAAAAAAGAATTGATATACCTACAATCCCATCTTGAAAACATGCTTTCAATAAAAGTAGATCAACGACAGAAAGTCAACTTGTGGTGTTCAAGTCGGTTCAATTTATATGAGGTGCGCGCGCGATGACATGCGCCATCTTGGAACGCCTGTCCCGTCCTCGGTTCGATTATGTATCGGTTCAAGCGTGAAAACGCAATTCGTTTGCGAATATACTCGTTTAACTACGCGGCTATAGATAGGTCTTGCCATCTATGAACTCAAGAGAACACATTTTATATTCTTGGAGAGCTGGAGTTATACAAACCATTTCCAGTTATTTTACATTTTGAGAATATCACTGACCTCTGTTTACGTTTTTATTTATGAAATTCATCATAAATTTCAAAGTGAACTAGAATCCACGACATGTAAGCTGTGCGCGGTCCCCGCCACCCGCGCCGCCCTACCGCGCCGCCCTTCCGCGCCGGGTGACAGATGCAGTCAAAGGTGATTTCACACGAGCACATTGAACTTCACTACACGATCACTCGGTTCAATGTGCAATGTTGTTTGTGGCCACCGCCGCGCCGCCCGCCCTCCTCGCTCGCTCCAGCAGCGCCCCCGCCCGCGCCCCCGCCCACCAGGCTCGGCTCGTACGTAAGGCGCATGCAGGCAGAACAAGTTTTACGCCGAAGCGACGACGCCCGATAAAAATATGCTTATCTTTGAGGTAGCAATATTCTTAAACAAGCTGAACTATTTTATATCCATTGAAGTCTTGGATTGAAGTATTCATATTGTATTTTATATTTTATTTTGGAAACAGTTACAGAACATACATAATAAATGGGTACCTACATACAATTATAATCATAAACCAGTAAAGTTTACACTTAGCGGTCCCCCGACTCCTTTGAGTAAACGGAAATTATTTTGGACTTTTTAAAGGTCGGGTGTTTTTTTTAATTTGTAATTTAACTTTTTTGGATTTTGTTTTACGTTGTCTAGCAGTTATTGTAAGTTGCCTAATTAAGTACATAATTAAGGAACCTGCCCTTATTTCAGTTGTTCATTGTAGGGTTTTGTTATTTATTGAATAGCCTAAAGTGACTGGTTGCAAGTTTACGATAGTATGAGTTATGACGGAACACTTATCAAGGTGCATTAAATTATCTAAGTTACAAAATAATTCACAAATTCTCCAAGATACCAGCCACATAAAAACTGCCGCATGACTATTTTATCGGTAATACTTTCGTGCGACAAAGATACCCTCACCCGCCCGCCTGTAATAACTTTTTCCGCAAAGGTTTCTAAGTGTACTTATCTGACATGGATTTTGATATTATCTTGATGAAAACCCGTACATAGGATACAATACTCGTACGTACCCAATGTGATTTAGAATTATAATTATACGCTTATATATATGTATTGTACCTATGTTACAAAACACATATCTCATATAACAACATATTATTGTTTATTCGAGCCTTGAATAAATGAAATATGGAATAATTGATGGCAAATATAAAATCATTCCTTGAAATATATCATATCACACTCCAAACAAACACATAGCGGCGGTGGCGCCACGGGGCGGGCGGCGGCGCGGCGTGGCCGAGTTGTCTGGGCGGTGTCTTCTCTTACGAGAGGTCCGAGGCTCGAATCCGACTTCGGTACGAATCCTCAATCGGTCTGGATGAATAAATGGAATGATTTATGTTAATACGACTAGGTATTTCGGCCCTGCAGTTCCTGGATTGAACGGCCATTTGCTTTCGACTTTGTAAGCGATGGCCATTCTGGTTATAGTGAGTTATGTTCGGAACAGCTCCGCGTCGCGTTGCGGGCTTGCGTTTCAGACGCCCCAGGGCCATATTTTGTGACTATAACGCTGTTAGTGCAGGCGGCCGGGATATAGAGTAGGATTTCAAACGCACACCAAAATATCCTATTTACTCCAAAGCAATTATAGTTCGTTCAAATCCAACTGATAGAATAGGTCCGATAGGTAAGATATTTATCGCAAACGCGTTATCAAAGTATTTCGAGATATAAAAAATTGGTTAACGAACTGATTATATTTTCTATACACCAAATTATTTTTTATTCATGAATAATTTTTTAAGAATATCACAGATGTGTGGTTAGATGTTGACTAAGCTGACATTTATATTCATTTATCTCATACTCAAGATTCACTGAACTGAAGAAAATCGTATTTGCTGACACTGGTAAATAATAATTGGAACCATAAATATGAAATGTCTTTGAAGTTGGAATCCGATGAATTTGATTTCAACTAAGAATTTCAACAAACATTGAACGCACCGCGGCAGCGCTCGCACAATCTCATAAAACATTCATGAATTGGATTTAGTTTGAAAAACACCGAAACAGGTTTCATCATTATAATATTTTTTACATATTTTTTATTATTGAAGAAATGAAAAAAAATCTCTCATTCTTGAATGTACGTACCTTTGTGCCTACTTCAAAACTCGATAAATGATTCACGCAAAATATCAAACGCTAACCAAATAAAATGTCACTATAGTAATTCCAAGAATATTTTTTTTATTTTCCTTTCAGCCAACAATATATATGTATGGATACATATTATGTGTAATGTGTATACCTACTCCATATATTTTATTTGGTCGAAATCTGACCATAAGGTGTCAGAAGTAAGAGAAGTTAGAGAAGGAGGTTTTACTGGCGCGGCCGGTCCATGCCAACTTTAGTGAAGGCGGCGCGCGGTGTGGCGGCGGCGATGCCGGCTAGCTAATTGAATGAACGGTCGCCGAGGAGGGCACCGCAGCCACCTCACCTGTACAGAACTAACAAACACACTACATACAAGCACGATAGCAACCTTGGTTGTATTACCAACGCGATGGTAATAAGAGGTATAATCAATCACAACTGGTTCTAAGGATTGTTATGCAACATAACACTGCAATTTCGTACCTACTCAAAACTGATTACTGCAGTAAGCAGTAATTGCAAATTTAAAATGGCCACCGAATGACATAAATTTTAATACATAGGTACTAATATAATTTTTTACTACGTGGCAATACCAAACTTCACCAAGGAACGCTGATAGCTATTGAATGTATCTATAATAATAGCCAACATTGTCACTAGAATCTCTCTCTTAGGTGTAATTACTAACAGAATAATTTACAAAGAAGTACGAAAATGTTAGTCCCTTTGAACCATTTCCGGCGATAACGCGCCAATGAAACTAAATTGATGATTTTTGAAGCTTAATTGGAATAGTCAAATCGTTGCCGACAGCCTGTTGACGATTTAAATTCGCCACAATTTTCACAAATGAGAGCTTACGTTTTGATACCGGCGGGGCGGGGCGGGGCGGGTAGGTCCACGTCGCATCGCGATTGAAATGCGACAAACCCGTGAGCGGTGAGGATTGATCATGATCGATTTGACAGCACGAGGGATTTAAAATAATTTGTGGTGTGCCAAATATTGCACGAGAGAGATATTAAGGCGCGCGACAATACTGAAATGGATATTGGCTTTCCGTTTCGTTTTCCTCATTTCTTTTCGTTCGCCAATATTCGCGCTTCGATGTTTGACATCGTGTTCGGCTAGCTCGGAATCGAGTTACGTCGTGTCGCTACAGTGAATAATTTGAAAGAAGTTAAGGAACAGCGAAGGATGCGGGACTGACTCTTGATCGGGCTTATTTTATAAAGGGACTCACGTCGCTCGGTCCGACAATCGGCCACTTGTCTCTTGTTCCATATTGAAAAGGCAGATTCTCGAGGGCCCTACCCGCCGCCCCGGTTGACTGAAGAGAAACCGGGTCGCGATTAAAAGGAGGGCCGAGCGATGTTTTCTTTTGAGGGCAAATAATGAAGAGATCCTAATAACTCGTTTGTCGACGTCGTCGGCAGGGGGCATCCCGCGCCGCGCCTCCGCCTCCGCCGCGCCGCCGCCGCCGCCGGAGCCGCGGGACTGTCGACTTCAAACTGAATTATTTATAAGAGCGCTTTGACGTCGAATAATGCTGAGATTCTCTGAAGAGGCAAATAAACACGACATGGCGGCGACATTACCAAATAATAAACTTGAGCGGCGCAATTATGTAGAATTGTGTGGAATATAAAATATAGAGTTCTTGGCGCCCTCCCCTGCGCCTCGCCGCCGCACCCCCTGCCCTCCGCCCCCGCCTGCCGGCCTCTCCCTAGACTCGCCTACTGACGGAATTAGGAATTAGGTTAAAAGTCAAGTTTAGGAATAATTTGGATATGTATTCAGAAAGTTAAACGCTGTAGAATGACGTATATTGTAGGCTGTGAATTTACAAGGTAATTGCTTGGTTATCTATGGAAAATTATTAGTGTGAATTTTTGTAAAATAAATGTATCAAAAGGGCACGATCAAAGGGGGAAGCACTGACATGGCACCTAGTTCACCCGGTGTTATGGGCTGACATCACGGACGTTGTAGGTGATGTAGCCAACCGTGTCAGTTTCCATAAAAAAAAATAAAAAAAAATAAAAAAAATCAATAATTTTTACGAAAGTACGTAAGTTACGCAGATTACGCTTTCAGCATGAATGATAATAACAAATTGAAATGCGAAAGCGTTAATGCGAGCAGGTGAAATAAATAATCGTTGACGCAGGAGCGATGACAGCGCGGATTTCGATAAATTCCTCCAACAAACGCGATACGCCCCTCCCCCTCCCCTACCCGCCCCTCCCCCACCCCCCAACACTATTGAATTCGATTGCGAACACAGGCCGCGAGTGAAGTGATAACATAGTCTGATAAACGTTCCATTCTTTGGAACGAAGAAGATAACAATAGGGAAACAAGTCATCGGTAAAGATGTAGTGACATACAAACACAGCCTACATACATACAAAATGTAAAAAATATTTGCTTGCAAATAAGATTGTCATTACAATATATGCTCATTATATTTCCAACCATCAAGAACGGCCGACAGTAGTCAGCGGTACGACGACCGTAGCTCAGTGGTGAGATCGGTCGACTGCCGTTCGTAATCTTAAGCACACCTGGGCCCACATTCCACATACAACTGTAGGTTATTTCCCTTCTCACCTTACTTGTTGGTAGGGTTTAAGTCACTAGAGTTAGTTCAGTGCGGGGTACCAAACCCCGCACTGAATAAAGGGCGTATATAGTTCCGACCGAAGAGGCTGCATAATAGTTCGTGTTTTCCACCCAGTTCAGTGTAGCCAACATAATCAAAGGTAAGCACTGACATGGCACCTAGTTTACTACGGAAGTTGCAAATGATGTAGCCAACCGTGTAGGTTACAATAAAATGTCGTACAATATTCAAAAAAAAAATCAACATTCAGCATTTTGTCGCAAGAGTTTCTAAGTAAATATTGGCCTGTGTATACAGCAGTGTTGCTTATTTACTCACCTGTTTATATACAAAAGGATAGAGTAATGTATTTAAAAATTGTGATAACATGTATGTGAACATGTATGTACCTATATGGAAGGAAAAGAGCTGCTCGTTCTCCGCAGCATGATTCCAGCAACAGATGCGGTTTGCCGGCATGCTGACGGCTCGCTGACGACGACGATGCAACGTGGTGGCCTAGAACGATAAAAAAGTTATGGACCCCGAACCCTATCCTCGCCAGCGTAACACGATATAAGTAAAAGCATACTTGTTTCATTGGACGGTCCCGCGCTGGCTGGTCGGTCAGTCTGTCATCGGCCGCGTTCGCAAAAACCTGTTTAAAATGCATGCTCTGTGTTTATGTGTAAAAACACTACAGCCAAATTTAGTGTGCACAATAGTGGAATATCTTATCATCGGTAAGTACACTCCGATCCCCGCAACTCGGCGACGCTAGTTCTCATACAAGCATTTGACAGTCCGGCGTCCATACATTTTTTATCGTTCTAGGTGGTGGCTAATGAATGTGAAATGTCGGTGCGCGCTCTCCGCGCTGCAGTTTCGCACGGACGCACTAAGTGCAGCATAGTGCATCGACTATTAACGCAATACCCCCTCCCTCCCACCACCCCAGCCCATCCTCCCGGCAGGGGGCTGCTTCTTCATCTGCCCCGCCTCATATCGCCACCGCCCGCGCCCGCCTACGTAGCCTCCGTCGCAGAGAATTCATTATTCTATCTCGGGTGATTTAGTTATTAGAGAGGTACCACAGATAATTTGAATTGGTTAGAGAAAGAGAAGTTGGTTAGGAAAAAGGAAACTGCAAGTAAATACCAGTTGACCTACTTCGTAGCAGACGTTCAGCCGCAGTAGAAACATTTCTGAGTATTCATTTTTTATGTTTTCGGATTAACAGTAGGTGTACTAAAGACTTTACCTAAGTCGACGTTTCGCCCGCTTAGTCGCGGGCTTCTTCAGGACCTGCGGGAGTTCCTGGAGCCGACGTCTGGTGTCCGTTGTACCAGACGTCAAACTATATAGGCGTTTGATGTCTGGTCCAACGGACACCAGACGTCGGCTCCAGGAACTCCCACAGGTCCTGAAGAAGCCCGCGACCGATCGGGCGAAACGTCGACTTCGGTATGTAAGTCTTTAGTACACCTACTGTTAATCCGAAAACTTAAAAATGAATATCTATACTTAATAACAGAGTAAACTTAAACACATTTCTGAGTAGTTGGTACCACCGCACTGAGCGAAACGTCAGTCGAAACGGCTATGTAAACAGTTCGTGTTTTCCGTCCAGTTCAGTGTATAGCTGACATAAAATGAAGGGAACCACTGACATGACACCTAGTTCACCCGGTGTTATGGACTGACATGACGAATGTTGCAGGTTGCTATAGCCAACCGTGTCAAGTTCCCATAAAAAAAAGTGGACTCTTAGTTTTATTGCACTTTATTATATTTTTCCAGTTACAGTATATTGTACGCATTATTACAGCCTGTGCGAGTCTACAGAGCAAGATCGCACAAAGATAATGCTTTCCTTGAATGTATTCTTTTAAAAGTAATTTTACGACCAGACTTTCAAAGTATTTTCATATTTTACTTAAAAGTTGAATATTCTAATAGCTAAAAGTTTAGTTTTTAGATCCACTTTGAAAGAATTATTTCAGTTGCTCCTTCTTGTTCAAGCGCTGCACAGTGAGTTTTTAAATAGTATATTTTCTTGAAGGAAAAGTTTGTATTACATGTTAAAATCAAGTCAAGGTATACGCTGCCGACAGTAGTTCGAGATAGTTACTTCAATTTCAATTAATTTTAATAATTATAATTTTATCTATTCTTATTTTAAATAATAATTTTTATTCAAAAAATACCAACATATGTATTAAAACTAAAAATTTTTTTACAACGCATAAAAAACTTTTCCTTCAAGTGATGCCATTCCAGAATCGAATCGCCCCTAATGCGTGCAAATTGTATTTTCTTCGCTCGTGTACTGGATGCGAGTGCTCGCTCGTATCCTAATAAAAGCGTGCAAGAGGCGGATTCTTATCACATTATGAGTATGTTACTGGCACCTCCTCGCACGGCGGCGGCGTAGCGCTCGCCGCTCGCGGCAGCTAGACCCAGGAGGCCAGGCTGCGCTTAATGAGAAAACCTGCAACGGCAATAAGCACACTAAACTTTTGAGTCACAATCTTTCAAACTAGTCTTCAGAACTAATAAAATTGTTTACATTTTATATTGAAAAAAAAGCATTCGCTCATTCATTCTACTACATATTTTATAAAGTGAAATGGTGAAGTATGTCTCTTGATTGAATTTTTGCAAGATGGCGAGCATGCAAACTTTCTAATTTCTAATCAATATTGTATGGTCTTACTGCTCATGAAACAATTAAATATTTATGTGCCGGCATCCGTACACACGCTGAACAAAGAATAAGTCCGTACAGACAGAGAGCGCGTCTGTGATTGCTCTTCACGGTGTCGAATTTAAAGCATAAAAGTTAAAGTGCTCTCGCGCGAATATCGGACGAAAAGAACAAATGACAAAACGAAAAGCGAAAGAAGTCCACTAGGTACGAAAAATAAAAATATGTATCTTAAGAAAATGGCGCTAAAATAAGTTTGAATTGAGCGCCGCCGTGGCATCTGGCCAGAGGTTCACCCCCCCTTGTGCAACTTCCCGCCCCACCGCGCCCAGCTCGCAGAATGGAAATCATCTCGAGATCTTTATTGCGAAAGTGAATCACTTGTCATCATCAACTGTGAAATTATAGGAAAATGCATTGTAAGCCTTCACGAAGACGTTTCTCTTTTGAAGAGGTAAAGTTCATTTGGCGCGAATCGTTGTCGATTCATCATGTTGGCGATTGGATAACGTTAATGCATAATTCAGTGCCGCAGTCGCTAGAATGGCGATTCCAGTCAGACTGGCTGGGGCGTGAGTGAGTGAAATGTGATAATTTCATAAGTAATTATTTAGTTTTTGAACGCGCGAACGGTAAATGTATCTATACTATTTATCCTTTGTGACATACCAAAATCATAGCTATCCCTCCGAATTAAAATGTATAGTTGTCTTAAGTAAATATTAAAGCTTTTTAAATAATCGAATAAATTACACTGATGTAAAATATATATTTGAATAAAAGTTGTCGTTTTTTCGTAATTAAATATAACAATAAAAAAAAATATGAGTATTTAGCCAGGGGAGTGCGAAGCTTTAGTTACTGAATGGGACCTCTGCTCGCATCCTGGTTAGTCTAGGATTCTGAGTCACATTCTTAGTGTTTGTTAGAACTAGGAGTTTTAGGTAAAATAATATTTCAGCTAAGTTGAAACGCGAGCTGGCGCGCGAAAGCACGAATAAAATTTAATTCCACAAAAGTATAAATAAATTGAGCCGAGACGGTCATAAAACTGCTGCGGGATCCCAACAAAGGCCTCGAACGAGCTATTGGGCGCTTCACCATCCCTCAGCGCCCCAAATATATATTATATTCCGTATTAACATATAAATGGCTAATAGATTTGAATTGCGGCAACTTGAAATGTGAAGGCGTGAAGATAAGAAGGATGAGGCTCTCGCCGTTCGCTTTGCGGAGCCGACCGACGACCGAGAAGAGCGCGGACGGCTCGCTCTTGAAAAAATTTCATCCTTCCTTCTATCTACCCAATCCCGAGTACCCATTATTTAGCCGCTTGAAGATCTTATGAAAATTCTTGCGTATGTTACGTATGCTATACACTGTTTGGGACGTACAAATAGCTCTTCTTATGTCTTTTCGTGTCTTGTTCGACTTTGATGTTATATTCGGGAAATTTAGCGTAAGTTTGTTATTTCTGTGCGTGTCTTTTGCAATGGATGCCTGCCAAAGATGCTTACAATTTTTTTAAATATATCCCTTGTTCGCCATTTTAGCAGACTGGTACGTTATGACGATTTTTTATGAATGAAACATTTCATAAATAAAACAAAATAACATTTCATAATGAATGGTGTAGGAATACAAAATATTTTTGAACATCTAAATTATAAATTAATATTAGTTTTTAAACGCATGAACACTTTAAGTTTATTACTTCACAATGATTTTTAGCATTTTCGATATTTCTTAATTTTACATATTTCCAAGTTGTATGGAACATTTTACACATTTAATGAGCTCACTTCTTTAATCTAATCTTTCGGACGAAGATTCGCAGGTGTATTACATAATATTCGTACTCATAATGTAAATAACAGAAGAAAATAAGAAAAACCCCACCGCGCAGAGAAACGGGATCATCAAAACGACCGCCTCACTGCCACACACAATGACACACCAAAGTGTATATCAGCACTACTTATCGCGAGCGCCGCCGCGCCGCCGCGCCGCCGCCCCAAATATTCCCTCCGCAACAGTTTTCGCCGACGCCGAAATGATACTGCTTTTGTTTGCGAAGGCTTTTGTCTTCCGCCGTAAGCCTCCATCCCGCGAATAAGTCACGGGAGTCTTCTCCACAGTTCGGTCGCCGTGTTCGTTCTTTCTCACTTGAGTTATCTAGAGTCGACTCACACCTGCCCCGCACCTTAGTGTTAAGTGGCCACACTTTAGGTCCGCGAGGCGTGTGGGGTGTGGCCACCGTTTGACCCCCGGCTACCCCCGGTTCGAAACAGCGCCACCCGGGGACTCAAGCCATGTGTTACGGAGGTGATTTGTAGCGATAAGGGCAGACTTAGGGCGATACCGCCTTAGGAAATGTACAATGTGCGTTCTCGTCGCGAGACGGACCCCAGCTCAGTAGGGTTCTACTGTCGCTAATGATGAGCGGTCGGCTACAAAAACATTTCTATTTTAAAGATGGTTTCGTGGAAACACATTGTAGAAAGCTTGAGTAATGTTATGCAAGAGAGAATGTAGGTATATGTTTTGGTTTAGCATTAGATTACCGGATTTAATATTTGAATAAAAGATATTTCGACTGACTCAATGAGCTCAACCGATAAGCCACTATAGCACTATATTTTAGCCTCGGCGTCGAGTTAGTTTGACTTATGTAAATAGTTACCTATAGTTAAATCACTATTACTTTAGCAACTAATAACTAGTGGGAAGCGGCGAGCGAGCGGTGCGGTGCGGCTTTGCTTTGTACAAGAACAAGTGACAGCTGTTGAACTTCTAACTAGCTTACCTTTGATTGGAATTCGTCAAACTTTAGAATCGGAGAAGCGGAGGTGGTTGAGGAAAAACCGAGACAGCATAAAGCTAACTCGTACGACGAGGGTTTGGATTTTCGGATTTTTGCCGAAATATATTCGCGCGACTAGCTTTTTGAAAATAAATTGAAACCCTAAAAGTATGTTATTCGTTTTTATACATGACTTAAAATAATAGCTAGTTTTTAAAAACGTATTTATATTTATTATATTATTTTGTTCATCATCTCTCTTCAGTATAATTTATATTTTGATGGTCGTCACAGCAACATTAAGTGTGGTCGCGGCGTGTGGTCAAAATGTATTTTCTGATCAAATAATATTTCCTTTCACTGTTCGATATATCAAATGTCAGAGCGGCATCTTGACGAATAGCATTGCCATAACGAACCAATTTCTAAGCATTCGCCGGAAATTGAGGCTCGAATCTCTAGGGCGGAAGTGGAGCCTTCAGCCGCCGCTCCCCGCTCAGAAGCCCCGACGCCATCCCCCGCCCCTGGTCCGCGCCACCCTCCGCACCGCAGCGGCCGCGCCGCTACAGTTAGCGCGCTCTTGTCTTCACATCCGCTCCACTCGGCAATTTTCGTCTGTAAGATTTGAGTTACAATACATTACCACACATACCTCCTCGTGCTTACGATCCCATAAATTGTGGTCATTTATTTCAGTACTGCGTCGACTGAAATCATAAAATATATTTATATAAGCGTTTTGACTTGGACACAACAACCAAGTTGTATTAACAAATATAGATATTTCAATATTTTGAGTGTCAAATTAAATGAGAAATCGTTAATGAAATGTTTATTTTCTTTAAAAATAAACCTAAAGCCTAGAAATGAGACCGATCAAATACATTGATGCAATTCCTACATTCATCTTTACATCTCATCTGTTGTTTTTCCTACATATGTTTTCAAGTTTATGTTGTCAATGTAATATGTATGTACATATATCTACCTACTCGCACAATTGACAGGTTTAATCCAGTGACGTGGGGTTTTATCTACTCGATATAATGAGGAATCGACAGAGAAGATTGCCAAATACGAGAATGCGAGCCGGGACGAGTTGGGGGAAGGGACAAAGTTGAACTCGACTGTGCACAAAGGCACGTATTTTTGATTAGCTCGGTGAAACTAATAATAATCATATTATACTGGAGTGTAAGTGACTTATGTGAAGGCGTTACCATGACAACTAGAGATGTGGTTATGCTAGGTATTTAATATCGACAATTTCTGTCGAATTAATTATTCTACAGGAATTGCCATCATTGAGTAAGATTTGAAAATTTGATTATTTTAACGCCATCTCGATCCACAGATAGATTGGAAAACAAGAAAGAAATTTATTTGACTTTACAACAAGCTTAGTTGGAACGTAAGGTTAAAAAAAACCGGCCAAGTGCGCGTCGGACTGGCGCACCGAGGTTTCCGCACCAAAAAAAAAAAAAAATTATACACATTTCCTGTATGGAACTGTATTTTTTTACCTTCTTATTTTTTTACTTTTTTCTATTTTTTTATTATTTGTTTTTATATCCTCCAAAATACATTTATAGCACATATTATGGGAAAATTTCAACTGGCTAGCTATTACAGTTCCAAAGATTCACCATAGAACAGACAGACAGACAGACGGCGTATAGGCTTAGTAATGGGCTTAAAAATTAAAAATCAAATCAAATAAAAAGCAGGCGCACAGAAACGATCAGAATTTTTAATAGTGGAGAAGTTGACGAATGTTCAGCATTTAGGTAGGTAGGTTTCTCTTCCTTTCCTCGATCTACCAACTTTACAGGGACTTAATCTTTGCTTAGCAATCAATATTTTTAGCAGGTAAGTGCGTACTTCAATTATATCCCGATTTCTTCATTAGCATTCTTTCGCGTTCAAGAGGATTATCCGAGGTAGAGCTAAGTGGAGACTTAAATAGAGATACTCGTATTTCTGTATTTTAATTGAGGAAAGTATCAAGGAGAAATGCTTTCCCTTTTCAAAGTCATTGTCGGACTGAAAAGGTCGGACGGAGGAATTACTCGACATGGGGTTACATCAACAATTCAGTATAACCAAAGAGTCAGATTAAGATAGAGGGCAGGTAGTAGCGGTGCGCTAAGCCCCAGCGTAGAGCACGGCAAACACTGATTTGTCACGCGCTTTCACATGTAAGAAAAGTTCTTCGAAAAAATGTGGGCATTTTTTTAATGGAACTGACACGGTTGGCTACATCAACTTACAACATCCGTGATGTCAGCCCACATTGGTGAACTAGGTGTCATGTCAGAGCTTCCCTCTGGTCGTGCCGGCTACACTGAGCTGTATAGTATAGTACGAGTATGTATGTTATGTAGGTACATATTATAGATTCCTTCATAGAAGTTATGGAGTATCTCTTCCCGGGCGCTGGATCTCGCTATTGTTTTTGTATTTGCTGATGTCGACAATTACTTTGTCCTACCTCACAGGGGCGGGTTAAGGTTGCGGCAGGGCTGTACCACCGCACCGGGTGGATACTAACGAGGCACGTCCGCATTCCGCACCTTGTCGATCCGCTTTCAAACGTACGAATTACTTCATTATGCTTTTTATTGAGTTTGCGAAGGGCGAGCGGGGGAGGGGCGGGGGGGGGGGGGGGGGGGGGGGTGCGACGGGGTGTTAAAGGAAACCTTTGTTATTATAATTAGCGGTGTAATAAGCGAACTGCGGCAGTGTTATAGAGTGTTGGCTAACGAGGGAAATAGTTTTTCATTTCTGTTAGCAGATTGTTGGAATAATAATTTTCATTGTATCCCTAAAAAGTAAGGAATTAAAAAACTATTTTTAGCAGAATTTACTTCTGATTCAATATTATTGCTTCTGGCGTAGCTGCTGTTTGAAAGATTTAATAACACATATTATGTACAATTTTAATAATCGAGACATATCATAAGACATAGTTATATAATATGATAAATTATACATACATATCACACACGCTAAATCCCGACAATCGGGGTAAGCAGAGCAATCGGTGTTGTGCTGCAAGAACTCTGCTAAATTCTAATAAATTACTAATGTGTAATTATGTCCCATAGCTCTGTTGGTCAGGCGGCGTGGCAATCAGTTAAGAAAGTTTAGTTTGAGAACCGTATTGAAGGTTTCGTCAGTCAGTCAGCGTTTATATGTATACTGCTGGACATACGCCTCTTGAATGTTTCTTCAGTCCTCCCGATCTTCAGCGGTACGTTGCCTCCGACTTACTTCATGTCGTCATCCCACCTAGTGCGTGGTCTTCCCACACTCGCCAACTGTCCAATACATACATACAATATACATATCATATAAAATATTGACTGGAAGATATCACTCACGGTGATAAGTCCGCACTTTCATACTTCTGTATTTCATTGATCTTCCCATGTATTGTTTTAAAATTGTAAATGTGTCCAAATAAAGATTTTCTATTCTATTCTATAATAATATCTGCCAGTAAGCATAAATCGAAGCCAACCCGCTTAAAACATACATACTAGCACAGTATCGGAGTCCTCGCTGGATTTCACTGCTAGATAGCACAGACATAGCCGCAACGCTCTCCGCTGCAGTTTTAAAAGCAAACTTTTGAAGCGGCCGCATCGGGGGCACATCTGAGTGAAATATACTGACCCGATAAACTAGGCCTTCTGTGGAGGCTGCGCGGGGCTCTATATAGCTCCAAGCGACCCAATATACTATACGAGTATACTTGTGTAATTCGGAAAGTTTCACATGTGATTAAAATGAGATACGTTCAGAATTTTATAACTTTTCCTTCCACCTCCTATGATGAATATATGATACCTATACTGTCTAAGTTAAAACATGTTTTCCAAATTTCGATACTTTATACAACAACATTTTAAGTACATAAGGTAAATAATGAAAACATATTTTAGGTATCACTAATAGAATCGATAAACTTTGGAACGCTCTTCCTGCCCATATATAAGGTGCTTCATTATTCATGTCAATAACTTCTGGAGGGCCACATACACACTCAAACAAAAAGGTTACGCAAAAAAAAAAAATATGTTTTTAGCATTACTTTTCGAGAAATTTAACAAAACATATTTGCTACCTAAACATTAAAAGGATCAACCTGTGTGTGCGTCATGCGGGGCGGCGCGGCCGCATGACGCACACACGGAAATGAATGACTGTCGGCGTAATCAAAGAGCGGTCGGCGGCTACCGACAAAGTATGTTACTAGGCCTTTGTCAGTGCGTCACCACCGCCGCGCCGCCATAAATAAAACTAGAGACGTCGCGCTAGGTTAGGTTAGGTTAGGTTAGGCTAGGTTAGGTTAGGTTAGGTTAGGTTAGGTTAGGTTAGGTTGTAGGTAGGTAACCTACCTACGTTTCGTGTTTTGTTTTGCATAGCAGGATTGGTTTTCACAGCTATATGATAAAATTTTTTTGTTAGTAGAGTTAGGAGAAAAATGCTCCTATAAACATGTTTTTTTTTTTTTGTAAAATGTTTGTTTCAGTGTGTATGTAACCCTCCCGAAGTTATTGACACGAATAACGAAGCACCTTATATATCCCCCCAAGTATAATCTCGGATCCTTCAAGAGGGGCGTGAATAGGCAGGCCGGCCTGGCATTCGCAACCCCCGCATACGACCGATTGTCCATGGGCGTCGTTAGACACCTTAAGGGATGCGCGGCGCCACATGTCACGCCTTCATAAAAAAAAACTAACGATCTGTCACATAATATGTAAAACTACTTCTCTCTTATAAACACGATGCATGGTCTGTAATAGACCTCACTTTATCTGTACGAAAAATTCAATTACCTAGGACTAACCGTTTAGATAAGCCCTATGACAGAGAGACCAGCGGACGGATAACGGATGGAGTGCCACCGTAGAGAATTCGTTTTCCGAACGTCAACCACCAGTGCAGAGGGGAACGCAGAGAACGTAATGGGAAAAACCTTTCTTATCTATAATAAAGGAGTCGCAGGTTCTGATCATTAACCGACTTCTTCAAAAAAAAAATCGGCCAAGTGCGATTGGAACTCGCGCACCGAGGGTTCAGGTTATCGTCATATCATTGTCAGCGCCACTCACGCCATCTATGTATTAGTTCAAATGCTTCATACACTTTTTCGTAGATGGCGCACATACTTACACTTTTTAGTTTCTTCTATGGGGAGCCCCGTGAATTTTTCACATAGATGGTGTGAGTGACGCCGACCATGACATGGCGATACGGAACCCTCGGTGCGCGAGTTCGACTCGCACTTGGCCGGTTTTTTTTTATTTGCTCATCAGTCATCCATCAATAAGTGTGAGTGCGGTAGCTAGAGGCGTCAGTCAGACGTATTTTAGGACCGTGGCACGTGGAAGTACGTCGTCTCTGCCTGCCCCACTGGGAAAGAGGCGTGACGTTAAGTATGTCAGTTGATTATTTTTTGGTTTTCTTTTTGTGTATCTCTTATACTGTTGTGCAAAACCACCGCACTGAATGAAAGGTCGGTCGAAACGGCTATGTGAATAGTTTGTGTTTTCCGTCCAGTTCAGTGTAGCCGGCACGACCGAAGGGAAGCACTGACGTGGCACCAAGTTCATCCGGTGTTATGGGCTGATATCACGGATGTTGTAGGTGATGTAGCCAACCGTGTCAGTTTCCATAAAAAAACTTATCTCGCTCGACCATGCATCACACTTATAATATTCTTGGAGGTATGGAGGAGCGTTTTGACACTCATACCACATTCTACATACGAATGATGTTCGCTTGGAATGAATGTAACTTTTTGTGTTCCGTAAAATGAGGCTCCCAGCTACGAGATGAGTACAACAGCGTTGTCGACCGCCGCACGTTCATCGCACGCAGATGTAGGTCGCCTCAGAATACAACGAACAAGCAGGCTCTACTTTTGAGATGAGAACAAAAATGATAATTTCAAAGGATTATCATGTACCTACATTTCCCGGCAACAAAAAATGCATGTCGAGCTTTAGAAAGAGACAATCCGGTTGTAGAGCGTCATTCCTATACAGGTTGTTTGATGAGTATAGGTCAAGAAGCAAACCAGGTACTCCTGAGCCTATTTGGAGCAAAAAAGTTAGATGAAATTTTGCTCTACGGTAAACTTTTTTTTTTCATACAAAACTAAATAATTTTATTTGGTTTTGTATGGAAAAAATAAAAAAAAAGTTTACCGTAGACCTATACTCATCAAACATCCTGTATATTTATTTGTGCCATTTATTATTTATTCTAACAAGTAACAAGTTTCCTATGTACGGCCTATGTTACGTGCGAGTATATTTTGCACCGATGCATTCGATGTGTCTCCACACGCGAATTTATAGCACGTCCTCGCGAAACGGGAAATGCGATACTCCCACGTTATAATGTCAAGCATTCTATCGACCTGCACTTGTGAAACAAATGGTTGCTGTGTGTGACGACGTGGCAAGATGCAGAAGCGGCGGTGGTTCGGCGGCCCCGTAGTTTTCGGACAAGCGAACATAAAAGCAGAGCTGCATTCTATAAACGAGCAGATACTTCGTTCGTCCTACCTCATAATGGTGTCTGCATACGTAGGTGCACCAGACTGAAATTGTTAGTATTTTCCACTGAATCCTAATTCAGTGGTATTTTTCATTCAGTTCAGTGTAGCCAGCACGATAGAAGGGAAACAGTGATGATGAAAGCTAGTTCACGAAGGTGTTATATGGGCTGACATCACGGTTGGCAGGTGATGTAGCCAACCGTGTCAGGATCCATAAAAAAAAATAAAAATAAACCCAATCGAATCTCTAAGTATTTGCATCAGCATTTAATGATGATCGTGACTCCGCCCGCTTTACAATTAGACTTGAAAAATTGCAAAATCTGATTTGGGAATTTTGGCATTAGTGTGAATTAATTTAAAAAAACCCCGACCATTAAAATGTCATAAATAATTTCCATTTACTTACTTATTAAAGGAGTCGGGGGATTGCTAAGTAAATACCCACGCAGCTGTGAGTTTTTTATTTTATTTACTTAGCGGTCCCCCGACTCCTTTAAGTAAGTAAATGGATTTTTTTTTTACTTTTTAAGGGTCTTTAAAGGGGTTTAAAATTGTTAATTTTACTTTTATTTCAAACCCGCATGCAAATCGATGCACGTTTTAAGATAGTAAATTTTTTGATTACTTAATTACTTGATTACAAACATAGCTACGAACCATTCCGATTAAACCAGCTTTCTAATAAAAAAACCGCGTCCAAATCGGTCCATCCGTTTGGGAGCTATGATGCCAAAGACAGACACACCCATTTATACACATACACACACACGTTAAACTTATAACACGCCATATTTGCGTCGGGGGTTAAAAATAGGTCTGTATGTGAGCTCATTTTTAACGCGAGCGCAGCTATATAATATTATTAACCTAATTCTATTTTGGTAAGAAATGTTTTAAAGTTTCCTTAACCCGTACGGAAGCCTATGCCGCCTGTCCGTCCGTCCGTCCGATGGTTGTATCTTTGCAACCGGTTACTATGTATATATCTAGCCGGTTCAAATGTTTATAGAATATGGCAGATATAACAAGAAAATATAATACAAAATAGAAAATGTAAAAAATTAAGGGGGGAGGGGGGTCCCATACAAATATCTTAATTTTCAGAAGAGCGCCATCTACAGAATTATCCAAACATTTTAACAACAAAAGTGTGAACGTTCACAGATAGATGGCGCGATACTGAGAGATGTGCGAGAGCCACTTTATAGTAAAATATCAAGTAATACTAACGTGGTGGTACCGAAGCCTCGGTGCGCGAGTCCGACTCGCACTTGGCTGGTTTTTTTAGGGATAGCGCGACATGTGGCATAGTTTCTCCTACAAGTAGGTGTCTAACGATGCCCATGGATATTCTGTGATGCACGGGGATTGCGAATGCCATGCCGGCCTGACAGGAGCCTTTTCGCGCCCCTTTTTAACCCCAGGCTGTACTTGGGAGGAAATAGATGGGCAGGGAGTGCGTTCAAAATTTTCATTTACAAAATGTCTCTACTTGAAAGACTAAACTATTACAACCCCTTCATATGAAACACATGAGTAATTGAGAAATGTTATTACGTTTAATTAAATTTTTTTTTCTTTGCAGATTTTTTTTTACAGATTTATACAAAAGAAATTCAGGAGAGGTGCCATCCTCAGATGTGTGTGCCGCACGTGACACGCTAATATGTATGGCGGAGGTGCGACGAGCACGATGGAAGCGCTTCTTTGTTGCTGTGCTGGAGAGCTTTTATTGTATTTGCATAAGATTGCAGGGCGCGGCATATCCGGCGCGGGGCGGCCGCTGCGCTGGAAGGTAGAGAGAGGGGGCAGCATACTGTCGGCATCAGTAAATTTTGAACCTGACTCATTGTTTCAAAATTGAGCTAACAATGTTGTTTCAAAATGTTTCCAAACACCAGGGCTTGATTTTATAATACAGTTTTTAGTTTCCTTGCGTGTAGGATTATCATTATGAAATTTGAAAATGGACATTTATAAAAAAGTACGGACATTTTAGTCACAAAATTAAATAAAAAATTAATAATTTTTAGAAGTAAATGAGTTAATAACTTAAGTTTTATTTTTAAATATTTAATGTTAAAATTAAATATTCATTCAAAATGTTGACATTTAAGTAAAAAATCCGGATAAAATAAAAATCCTAACAATATCCAGACGGAAGGCCGAAAGTCCGAATATGTTTGGACAAATCACAACGGACGGATAATTATATCCCTACTTGCATGCTGCATCACGTGTGAAGACTACTAATGAAAGAAATAACTAGAAGTTTATTTTATTCTTAATTCACTATTATTGAATGCGAACCAAACAGTTTGATAAAACAAGATTTAACGCTCTTAGTCATGCTCTTAGTACCTAAATGTGATAATTTTCTTACATAGTAGGTAAGTTCAGCTAATTCAACCCAAGATCCCTGTACAATGGAATAGGTGCACAAATCTGTCGTAGTGTACTCGATGGTACTTCGAGGGGAGGCACGGCGAGGGAATGACAAGATCATTCCGCACGGACGGTCATCGGGGCGAGATAGCCTTGTGTACGTCCTTCCGGAAGCGGCTAGCTACTCTATCTAGGTAGAGTAGCTAGTCGCTATGTATGACGTTAGGTATGACGCCGCCGCCGCCGCCGCCGCCGCCGCCGCCGCCGCCGCCGCGCGACGGGACCGCAACACCGTGCCCTCTGTCGGCAAACAATGAGCATCACGTCAGTCATACACCTGTGCTCCGACAGTAAACAGGCGAGAGGTGTAATTTTATGGAAAACTGTGACGCCCCATGTGTCACAGTTGATATTTAATCAGTTTTTTTTTTTAATGGAAACTGACACGGTTGGCTCCATCACCTACAACATCCGTGATGTCAGCCCATAAAACCGGGTGAACTTGGTGCCACGTCAGTGCTTCCCTTAGGTCGTGCCGGCTACACTGAACTGAACGGAAAACACAAACTA
Organism: Nematopogon swammerdamellus; assembly: GCA_946902875.1. NCBI lineage: Eukaryota > Metazoa > Arthropoda > Insecta > Lepidoptera > Adelidae > Nematopogon > Nematopogon swammerdamellus. The sequence continues at coordinate 8,585,366 of OX336337.1, forward strand.
TTTACATAGCCGTTTCGACCGACCTTTCATTCAGTGCGGCGGTATCAACCCGGGCGGGTTAAACCCTACCACCTAGTAATATAAGAAGGGAGTCATATCCCTTAGTCGCCTTTTACGACATACACGGGGAGATATGCAGTGGGGCTATTCTTTTAAAGTACCGGCCCCACACGGTTGGGAGGAATATAGTGAAGTTAATTTAGTCCTTATATTAATTAAGCTTATAATATTCTTTATATAGTACTTACCAGTCCTGGACTCGATTTAAAATTCATAAAGGCTGCCGATAATACGAGACAAAATGTTCACAGCGATACTAAACGCCAAATATATATTTTTTAAGTTGATAGGGACATAAAAACGATAATTAATATGAAACCTTTTCAAATACAATCTCTTATAAGCCATGCACCAAAAGTAATAAAATAAGTGTAGGTTTTCAATTTGTTTTCAAAAAGCTTGTCGCACGAATTGTAAAGAAAATATATACTTCGGCAAGGACTTGCTTTGCTTATCAACTATCACTGTTCAATTAAATTAATTTCGTGGCAAGATTTTTGAACACAATGGAAAACGGTAACTTATTTTATTACTCGTTTTTGTACATGGTTTATAAAATCTTATTTAAAAAGGTTTTTAATTTATTATTTTGTTTTGTACAATTTTGAGGATACCAGATTGTATTTTAAGGTATGCGCAAAATTTCAGCTCAATCGGCTTTGTGGAAGTGGCTTCAAATTCAGTTGAAAGTTGTAATGATCAACTAACAAATCAATTTAATATAACGCTTGTAAAAAACATTACCTTCCCTTTTGCTTTGCGCTGTCGGGTAAAAAATTAATACGATACGTACCAACGACGATTGGTATAAATAAACAATACGAACGAAGGCATGCATTATGCAGTTTATAATAAACAACAGAGCAAATATCACTACAAATAGAAAGGCAATTTGTCCATCTCATCAGTATTCGTGCGAGCCGCCCCGTTGCTTATTATGATCCACACTCAGTTCGCGCTGCGGCGGCGCCGCACCGCCTCCGCCGCGCCACACCGCCTCGCGCCGCCGCCTACATTCAATATGGCAGCCGTCGGCGATATCACGGCTATAGAATAGGAGAATAGCTTTAATTAATGCGTGGAGAAACACATCGGGGAAGAGCGACGCTGAGATTGGTCACGTCGACACATCCGCGCCGCCGCCGCCGCCGCCGTGCCGTGACCGGCTAGCGGCCGCGTGCGAGCCCTCTAAGTCGATTTTGTGAACATTTCTCGGACGTCTGTAGAGTCGGTAAACGTTTTCATTAAATTATTCAATCTGGCCTGATAAAATAAGAATACAATAATAAGAGAGGAAGAAGAGGAAGGTTCGTTGAAATAGATAATGGAAATTGTTATTCATCGCACAAGCTTTTACAAGCGATCAATTATTGAAAGGATCTAGATGCCGTAAGTTCAAGATCACTCAATTATGTAAGCGTGAAATTTTAATAATTTTTATATCTACTACCATAAATAAGCAACACGTTAAAATATTCCATTCGCCTTGATTCTCTGGCTAGAATGATGTACTTATTTGCATTACAAGTTACACAAAGCTTTACAAAGAAACAAGACAAGGTTTGTCTCTACCTCTACTTCTTATAAAAGGGAACGTCTGTCTGTATGTATGTTTGAGGTAAACTCCGGAACCGCTGAACAGATTTCGATGCATACGGTTAGTACCAATGTAAACAGTAGTTCTTGAGGCTCACATATATGCTATCACGCTAAATAGCAATATGGATATACTCGTAGTATCAAAGAAAGTATAGGATGAACGGAATTTATGTGTCGAAAAGATGGAGAGGGGAAAGAAGGATGATGAAGAGCGGGTGTGAGAGGAGGTGCGGGAAGGAAGCAGAGGAAGGGATGAGGTGCGAGGGAGAGAGGGAGAGAGAGATAGAGAGACAATATAAGAGAAGCGATGGTTTATTATCATATTTGCGTTTAAATCGGATTTGCTATTAATCCGAGTCTGCCGTGAGCGAAGCGCGGGCAAAAGCTAGTTTCATGTTAGGTATTGCTCTGTTCACTTGGCCTCTTGTTCGTATCAGGAAAGCGGCATCTAATCTAAGCCGAGGTCCGCCGAAGGTCCCCGGGTCGGCATTAGCTTGCATTGCGGCTCACTCCTGCTACGTGCACCAATCCCGTCCGTCCGTCTGTCCGTCCGTCCGCTAACGCCTGTATTCCTATTTGAATCTCGCCTGATTCGCCAGTATACTCTGTACAGGTAAAACAGCTCCGACAGCAGAGTGTAGCAGAGTGCAGATGGTAAACAAAGCAGTAGCAAATAATGTTGAACAGAGGACAAAGAAATTATTGTTTATCATAAGCAGTTCAAACACGCGAAACCTCATATCGGTATATTATCGTTTACCTGAACCCAACTCACCCCTCCACCCACCCGTCCACCCTCAGTGACTTACTTTCTTTGAGAAAGATACCGTTTACATTAACGCAGTTCGACCTTGGGCCTCGCTTTGCTTTCTTGGAGAAAGTACCTTAATCACATAATCACTCACTTACGGTTTTGAAGAAAGTTTAATAAGAGAACGCTATCTTCGAGAAAATATATAACAAGTATTACTTCTATCCATACAACATCGAAAGTTATCTGATTTAATCTAATCAGAGATAAAAATCTGCTATTTATTTTAGTATTTCTGAAATGCGAGTTTAAGGCGAGCGAATACGCCGCCGGTAATTTTCGTTTGGATCATTTAAGGCATCGGGGGAACGCTAAATAAAAAAAATTACAATTACTCGCACAATAATAAAAAAAACTCGGTCTCCGACGCCTTTAATTAACTAAGCGGGAATTCGTTTTTACTTTTTAAGGGATGTGTCGAGGTTTTTTTTAAATTAGTAATTGAACTTTGTAATACCTTAAAAAACAGACGGCATAGGCTTAGTAATAGGGTCCCGTACGGATACGGAACCCTAAAAAAGAGCACGAAACGAGATTACCATTTCATGGTATTTATTTATCAGCTTCCGGTTGTCTGACTGAAGGCGCGATATCTCATCGCACTCTCCGCTTCTCTCTATCTGGTTTATATCGTTCGACAGAGACGGATAATCTTAGGAATTAGAAGCTCAATTGTAAATGCGACACGTAGTAGAGCCGCGTAGAGAGGTACTCGAGGTCCAAATGCTATTACAGCTGCTCCTAATATCATTAACGGTAATTACTAAATCGAGCCCCCGAGGCGGCCCGCCCCGCCCCGCCCCGCCCAACTCACGGTAGGCATAATGGATCGTCCAGAATCGTCTAGAATCATTAATGCAGCAAGGCACTTTATTTATAGCAGGTTCAATACACTTTATGTGGAAAGCCGAGCTTTTTTGGAGATTTTCAAAGTGGAAGCTAATAAGTGCTCTTGAATTTTAGATGTTCTCTTTTCGATAAAAAAAAGGAAGAAGCAATTCTACCGCGGTGTGAGGTAAAGGCGGCTCCGACTGGCTGAAAGTTGAGGAATGTTGGTGTTTAATGCATGCAGCCTGGCACCCGCCGAGGTCGAACTTCGTGTCAGAAAACAAAATAAAAAGTATTACCGGCGGTGCGGTAGGTGTATGTAGGTTGGTAGCGGTGGCGATGAGATCAGGCGCTTCTCAAACGGAGCGAATAAACCGAATTAGCGAGAAAACGATGTAATTGGCGAGGGGAAGAGGTTCGCGGCGCGAGGGGGCGGAAAGTTAGCGAGTTGCGGCTCGGACTTCAGCGAAATTAATGAGTCTTAGACTCGGAACGTGCCCGCTGCAAACTTGATCACTTTATACGTGCCGAAAGCGAGTCGGAAAAGTTGGAAAATTTTCTCCCTAATGGTCCCGAATTAGAGTTTTTGAAGATCCACCTACACCGACTAACAACCTACCTCATTAGGATTGAGCGCACTTCCCGCGGATGTAATTTTACCTCTGGAAGTGGCTCGTTTAATTATTGTTGCTGCGGTCGAAGCGGGCTGCCTTATTTGTCGGCGGGGTAATCGCTTCGACATTCAGCGGAGCGGGGGGGCCGCTCGGGCGGGCTTCGCGCTAATTCATGTTGGATTTCGTGGAAGTGCGGATGAGCCGTGCGACGCGCGCGCGGTAACGGAGCTTGCACACGCGGCACGTCCCACCTCGCACAGTAACCGCCAAATGAAATTGGCGAAAACTAAGTGAATTTGAACATTGTGCTAACGAATCGCCTGACACAAAAGCGGCTGATTTGGTGAATTTTAATACGCACGTAATTAGAGTGGCTCGGAGGCTGGGGCCGCGAGCAGCCGCGAATTATTAGCCCCGCTTCAATTTGTCGAAATCGATACACAGTTCGTAAATAAAAACTAAATGTATACTATTAGTAGAATTGTCGCTTCGCTCAAGTAAATTGCATACCTAGCAAAATTGTATTTTGAGTTTAGAAGGCTGCACATAAATGTTTTATTTATGTAATCCTGTATGGGTGGCTCAGTCAGAGGGGCCAGATCACATGCTCTGTGCAACCAATATCACCGCCGACAAGGTAGGTGCCATACCGGAGACTTTCCTGTGGACTGCTGGCTATACTGGACTAGAGTTGAAAACAGGGGAGGCTACTATGCGCCCATCTGACATACAGTAGGTACATAAATGTTATATTCACTGTGTACGGCACAGATTCTGTAATCGCGAGAGAAGTAAGGCGAGATAAAAGAAGCAATGTTAAAATCGTTGAAAACATATTAAAGTTCGCCAGTAGAGACATGCTTTGGTAATTCATTGATAAAATTAGAGAGGCATATTTGCATTGTTGTGATGTTGTTTGTGCAAGACTTTCTATTTTCATAATATCGAGTGCGTAAATACGTCTGTGTTGCCGATACCTACATATTGTTTTCGTGGCGTTCGCCGTCGAGACCCTCGGTGCGTGGGTACTAGAATTAAAAGAGTTCATCTGGCCGATATGCTTGTCGACAAGTCTGGTGACCCACGTGCCAAGGCTCATCTCGTACGGCGACTTTGCCTCGAAATTCAGAGGGGCAACGCAGCCAGTGTGCTGGGGCGAGGCGACGAACGACGGTCGAATTGAATTTTTTTTACTGTAACATTATGATTTTTTAGTTTCAATTTATATTAGTGCTTATTATATTTATTACTAATACTATTTAAGTTTTAAGTACTTTTTAATATAATTAAATTCCATCCTCAACTGCATTAAGATTGCTCAAGAGAACGTGAAATATTTGACGGTGTATGGCTAATATTTCTATTTCCTAAATCCACCGTTTAACGGCTTATCTGATTAAAAAGGTGCAAGTTTTGGGCGGATAGAGCGGATGGGACGGCGGCGGCGCGTAGGCTACTGAAGTTGGACAGCGAACTCACAGTAAAATACGGACCGCCCCCTCTCCGCCCCCGCCCGGCCTCCGGTTATCTCCGCATCTAACAAGGAACTAATAGAGAAAAGTTCGCCGTAGAACTTGTAAAAGATAAGGCTCCGTGTCGACGCTATAACGACACTCATCGACGCGATATTTGTCGATTTTTATCTCGAACGAGGAAGTCGACAAAAAATAACGATCGCATTGAAAAGTTCTCGCATTGTTCGCTTTCTATTATAAAAGTTGTGAGTCGGGGCAGATGGGAAGGAGCGGGGGCGGCGGCGGGGCGGGGGAGAGGACGTGAAAAGAATAGCTGGAGGAGGGGAAAAGAGAAATGCAGTGCATGTAGTTTTTGCGACACGGCCCGCATCGCTGTCCGCTGACGGGAAAATGTTTTATTTTACAAACAAATTTTTGGCTTCATATTTAATGATTGTCACATGTGGCGTGGCTCAATGGGTATAGTTGAATTTTACTCGTACAAGCCTTCATGTATGGACTTTTGGAAATTCTATTATCGAGTTCAGTGTTTCAGAATACCTATGTTTACAACGCGGACAACATTACTCGACGCAATGTTGTTCAAAGTTACGTTAACGTGGGTTCGTTATACTCGTACACTTTCATTGGCGTTGTCCCGTTCTGTAATATTTTTTTTTTTTTATGGATACTGACACGGTTGGCTACATCATCTACAACATCCGTGATGTCAGCCCATAACACCGGGTGAACTTGGAGCCACGTCAGTGCTTCCCTTCGGTCGTGCCGGCTACACTGAACTGGACGGAAAACACAAACTATTTACATAGCCGTTTCGACCGACCTTTCGTTCAGTGCGGTGGTACCAACCCGGACGGGATAAACCCTACCACCTAGTAATATAAGAAGAGAGTCATATCCCTTAGTCGCCTTTTACGACATACACGAGGAGAGATGCAGTGGGCCTATTCTTTTAAAGTACCGACCCCACACGGTACAAAATTCCCATAATATCCGTATACAGATTGCATTGTAACTGCGATTATCGGAAAAAATATACACGTATTTCTACGACAATATGTCGGAAACTTATGCATCAGCTCAGATGTACAAGCCGCGAGTCGCATTTAAAAGTTTTGCGGAGCCCCGGAGCCCCTTCCGCGGCGACTGCGCCGCAGTTAGGAAGACGATGGGCGGGGCGGGGCGGGGCGGGGGCGGTGACGGCGACCGCTGAAAACTTCGCGACGCATTACGAGTACTGCTTTTGCCTCGCTTCAGCTTGTCTCACATAAACGCCGACATTTCCGCCACCGCTGCACAAGTGCGGCCATAACTGTATGTACTTACTGCTCCTGGAGGTCATGCGCTGCAGCTGTAAGCTAAAGCTGTAAGTTAGGGACACTGAACGTCAGCGCTAGCTCTGTAAAAACTTTGCTGGCTTCTTCGGCTGCGAAGTTCAAATAGGAATAAATAAGCTGCTCAATTTTATGATCATTGCCATTTTGAAAACCAGAGATTTACAGATTTCCGTGACAATATATATATATATATATATATATATATATATATATAAGAGGATTATTAAACATAGAAAATCTGTACAAAAGAACTGTTATGAACTTCGATGAATATTTAAACAACGAAAATCAAGACAAAGTGAAAGAAACTATAAAAAATCACGATACATGTAAATTACTATATAGCATAGAAAAGGAAAGTGTACAATTCAAACTTGAGTTAAATATTAATGGCTTTTCTGGAAACATACTGACGAAACAAATAAAAAATAACATCGAGATATGGAAAAATAAACCAATGCATGGGCAATTAATAAATAAAGTATTGTTTAATCAGAACATAAATTATATAAAAAGTTTCCAATGGCTTAAAAAAAACCAATTACTGCAAAATTAGAATCACAATTATTTGCAATACAAGATCAAGCTATAACAACACGACAATTTGAAAGGGATATTATAAAAAAAGCAACAGATGGGAAGTGTAGACTCTGCAATGAAAAAGATGAAACTGCAATGCATATCGTTTCTGGCTGCAAAGTTCTTGTCCAGCCACTATACCTAAAAAGACATAACCATCTGGTAAAATATGTATATTGGTGCCTCAACAAAAAACATAACATTGAGACAACAACTATGTGGTGGAAGTGCCCCCTTAGTGAACCACATGTCAAAGAAAACTCCAGTGCAAAAATAATGTGGGAAATTCCAGTTCTCATCGACTATCCTCTACCGAATAATAGACCGGACATAATATATACAGATAAAATAAATAATAGAACTTTCCTCATAGATGTTACAGTGCCCTCCGATTATAATGTTATAAAAAAAGAGACAGAAAAGCTTACCAAATATTATGCACTCAGAATTTAAATTGAAAGGTTATGGATAACGAAAGCAAAAATTATACCAATAGTGATTGGAACTACAGGAATTGTTGGCAGATCTATAGACAAATACATTTCGGATTTAAAAGCAGATATCAAAATTGAAATTTTACAACAACAAGCTGCTATACATACATGCAATGTATTGACAAAATTTATGACCGGCTATTTGGAAGAATTACAAGGAAACAACAATCACACCACTGATGACTAACATCTACCACTAATATCTACAACATCTACCCTCTCTCCCAAGGTGATCTTGGGCGGGGATGATGAAGATTGTCCAGCCAAAACCCAACGATGGCTGAGGTTCAAAAAACTTGGACGAGGATGTATATTTTATGAAAACTAACACGATTGGCTACATCACCTACATACAACATTCGTGATGTCAGCCCATAATACCGGATGAACCAGGTGACATGTCAGTGCTTAGTGCCGACGTTTCATTCAGTGCGCTGGTACCAACCTGGGTGGGTTGAACCCTACCACCTATAGTAAGGTAAGAAGGGATGGGACCTACAGTTTTACGTGAAATCCGTACCACGGTCAGCCTCCAACGGTCGAGCGGTCACCCATCCAAGCACTGATCGGCCCAGCGTTACCAGAATATGTCTGTAGTCGGCATTATGAAAAGCTTATGTGAATGCGGAAATGTCGGTTTCAAATCGATGCGCGATGACTTAAAGCAAAATACTGTGGAGCATTATCTAATTGGTATTTAACAAATAATTTGAGATGTTGTCGATCTAATCAAAAGGTGTAAAATGTTTCAAGTTACACCGGCTCCTAATGATCTCTCCGGACTGCGAGGGTTTCATACTATTTCCCGGCGCCGGTCTACCAACACCGAGGGGGCGGTGTGGAGGGGCGGGGCGGGGCGGCGGCCGAGCCGGAACAGAGATCCTATCGGGACATTTTCATTTGCCAAATGTCCTTTCGCCAGTGTGAAGTGAACTGGTGCTTAGGGCTGGCACACTTAAGTTTATGGTGGCGTAACAGTGGAAGAAAACCGCTTCGTCAATTTCACTCATCGGATTATACATGTTTGTTTGTGTTTTAAAATAAGCATGGATCTATTATTCATTCAGTACCAAATCGCCATTCCCAAGTTTAAGACTGCGGTACTACAGCGTGAGGCACAATTTGCAAAATTTGGCACATTTTCGTTTCGGTTTTTTGTTCAACGAATTTCAAAAATATATATATTAAAAAATCCTGTCTAAAAGTTGACCATATTTAAAAGTTGGTGACAGAGTTTTATTTTTATTTATGTCAATTAACATGTGAAACAAAAAAAATTACAAACGTACTACTAAATGATCCTAAATACTCCGAAATGCTCTCTTTGTTTCGAAATTGCAGCTTTCTAAAACATTATTTTGAGTTTGTACTAATTGCAGATGATGAAAGATAAAATTTTACTTCTTCTGACAGATTTGAACATTCGTGTAATGTAAATTGGTTTAACAAACTTTGAACAAATACTATAAAACAAGCGAACGCTTCGCTATTCAATCAGTGCCGCGCGGTCTCGATTGATTTTTCTCGCAAACCACTATGAGTTTAGAGGACGTAAGTGCAGAATCAATATATATTTAATTGTAGGCGTAATATTGTTGTTAGCGTAATAATGTTTTATCCATTATGTAAAATTACATGCCAATAACACGATGAACGGCACGGAAATATGGGTTTTACGAAATTTTCGTGAGCATACTTTGCCGTAAGCCATGCCGTAACCAAAGGTAAGGGGAGGGAGCTAGCAATTTCACGCGGAATCCGAACCACGTTCAACCTCAACGGTCAGATAGCCACTCATCCAAATTCTGACCGCGCTTACATAGAAAATACAATTAGATGAGAGCAAAGCAGTGGTGACGGGACCCTCGGCACGTGAACATGGCTCACCATGACCGTTTTTTTTTCTACAGAGTCAAATAGATCTTGTTGGGATAAAGTATGTCTTGTAGAAATCCATATATTTTTTGTAACATCAAACTAAGTGGTTTAGGAGGACCATCCGAATTTTGGGAAACCGATTTTTGGTACTGCTGATCCTTATGTAAACAAATAATAAAGCAACATGCCAAAAGCAATTGCGTTTATTACTCGGTTTATTATAAAATAATATTAATCTAACCAATTAAAAAACCAAGTTAATAAACCTAAATCAAAACCAAAATATACCGAATAATAAATTTTAAACATTTAATATCATACCATGATATTAAAATGTCATCCATATAAACTGAACAATATAATTCTACATTTAAAAAAACATTCAGGAAATCGTGCAATGTAAAATATTGTTCATATACATAGTACATTATATTACGTGTTTATGAACAATATTTACAACCACCCCTAGTGCCGGAGTCGGCGCCGTGGGGGCGTAGGCGGGGGCGGCGGGCGCGGCTGCGGAGGCTCGGTGCCAGGCGCGATGGAATTCTTTTATACGAGGCGAAATAGTTAGTAGACACGTAGAGAATAATGGCGCCCGAAGACGTCTCGGTTATCGCTGGGCATCTCTTTATTTTCTTTGTGTATTTAGAAATCACGTACCGGCAACGTTCGGCCGGGAAACTAACCGCGCCGACGACGCCTCCATGTCGTTACCGCACGTCAGCACATGTCATTAGTTTCCAAACCTTGTTGAAGATAGAGAGAGAATAAACTGCTTACTTACAGCTTGGATATGGAACACAGAGAAAAGAAAACAGAAATTTCGCGTCATTCTTTATTTTGCGACTAGGCGTTCCCGAAGCTTCCCTTTACGGAGAAATATTCTGTAACCATCCTTAGATACATACACACATACCACACGCTGTATCCCGAGAAGCGGGGTTAGCAGAGTAATCGGTGTTGTGCTGCAAGAACTCTGGTAAATTACAGCACAAAACCGACCACCATATTTCGCAAAAGTATTCGGACAAGATAACTATCAAGCAGCAAGTAAGGCACGAAGTCCTATCTGATTGCATGACTCGGTGGAAGGACCGTGCCAAGCTGAGAGGTGGCGGCCTGTCGCCCTTTAGCATGTTATAGCATGCATATTGTCCTTATCCCTTAGTCGCCTTTTACGGCATGCCCGGGGATATAATTATGCAGTTGGGCTATTCTTTATAAGTACCGGCCCCACACACACGGTACTTATCCACGGTGCATATCCATCCTTAGATGTGCTCAAAAATGTTAGTGAAAAGGCTAATGCCTAAGCCTATGCGAATTGGTTGAACAGTTCTCGACGTTGGTGGGCAGGTCGGTCGTTACAATTTTGGGCTTTATTTATTGGGATAGGTATGACGATAAAACTATTGTGACGTCAGACCTTAATTCCACTTATAAGAAAAACTTTGTAAGTTCAAAATATGGACCCCTAACAATTGTCTGAATTACTATTTCATATTTAGCCGTTCTTTAAGCTAACATGGCGTCATTTCCGGTCCGCAATTACGTGAAATAACATCGGTAAGTCGGGCAGAGGCGGCGGGGAGGCTTCACCGGAAGCGACGACGACAAACGGAAGTGGTACCCCGTCGTCGCCGTGGCGTGGAGGGCGGACGCGGCTTCTCACACATACTCTACCTTTGAGGTGGTCGAGACTCTTACACCGGACGTCATCCGATCTTCCTCGACGCGAGCGCTCGACCTTAAACTTGTAAACCTTGCGCGATGGAAAGAACTGTACATTGTTCATGTACATGTTTCTTTGCTTTTCCATGTTAAAGTAAAATTAAATCAATTAATTAAATAAACAAACACATTACGTATAGTAGTTTCGCACATCCTTGGGGTGTCGGGAACTTGTCGCTAGTTTTCTATGACATAGTAAGTGTAGCGAGCAGTAGGTAGTGTTTAGTACAAAACATCTCTCAAGGATCTCGCTTGCTCGTTGTTCTGATATGTATATTAGCGAGAGCACGGCATCTACATTATTGCCCGGTTCCCAGTACATGACTAAATTTGGCAATCAGTCGCAATACAATTTGACTATTTTGTTTTCTCAAATGGAAATCAAAATCCGAACAAAGCACTTGTACAATTAGAGGAAAATAAAAAATAAAAAAAGTTTAGTGGTTCAAATAACTTTTATTGCAATGTTTTCCCATAAGGTTGTGTAATATAGAAATTTTGGCATAGCCTTACAATAAGTATTACATAAACACAGTCAAAAGTTTTCGATGTGTATTTAAATACAACTGTGCGTTTTAAAAAATGTATTACTTGTTTTTTTCTGCGTTTTATTGGGGTGAATTTTGAACCTAAACCGGAACATAAGCTGAGTTAAAATGATATCAAGTGGTGTAGTTACAGCGTTAAGTGTATGAAACAGACTACATACCATAAAATAAAATAACAACATACAGTCTAAATTTTCAAATTGTAAGGATGAATATGGTTATTTTAAATGAAATGACACAGCAGCGTAGATTTTTAATTACCGTGTGGGGTCGGTACTTAAAAAGAATAGCCCCACTGCATCTCTCCCCGTCGCATGTCGTAAAAGTCGACTAAGGGATAAGAAAATTCGTCAGCCTCGGTAGCTCAGTGGCGCGGTTGGTTAGTCAACTGTTATTAAGCAAGGCTGAGCGCAGTCAGTGTTTGGATGGGTGACCGTGGTTCGGATTACACGTTAAACTGTAGGTCCCTTCCCTTCTTACCTTACTAGGTGGTAGGGTTTATCCCGGCCGGGTTGGTACCACCGCACTGAACGAAACGTCGGTCGAAACGGCTATGTAAATAGTTCGTGTTTTCCGTCCAGTTTAGTGTAGCCGACATGAAATGAAGGGAAGCACTGACATGGCACCTAGTTCACCCTGTGTTATGGGCTGACATCACGGATGTTGTAGGTGATGTAGCCAAACGTGTCAGGTTCCATAAAAAAAAAAAAAAAAAACCCGAGGTATGTAACTACCGACCGGCATTTTGAGTTCTCAAGCCACCTTTGAATCTGTCGCCGGTATCCGACGCGGGCGGACGCGTAACAATGCGAAGTTGTATTAACATCGTTTCCGAGTGCCTCTATCATAGATGACAGTTGGCGGGATAGCCTCCGTCAGCTGCTGGTGTAGACGTGGAAAGGAAATTTCCGGTTTACCGACTTCGAACCCCTACAAAACGTCTACCGTCACTTGGCGCGGCTCCGTCATATAGTATAATGGGAATTTTACTCGCGATTTTATTTACAAGTTCTGAATGGAGCGACAAAGTGAAGTGGATAGTCTACTCTACAACCGCTTACGATTACCTTCCCCCGATGACATTTTAAATTGTAGGACGTCCTTAAAATCAACGCGGGCCGGGCGGGGCACCGGGGTAAGGTAGAACATATTTTAGAAAGAGCTAGCGCGAATATTATCTCAAAATTATTGTCATATTATTTGTCGAGTTCTCAAGTTGAGACAAACGGTGGCAGAAGTAGTTGTAATTAATAAGGTTAATTGAAATATCTAAACCAGGTTCTTTTAAGGGCTGGATTGAATTGAGATTTTTAGCGTAAGGCATCACCATCGCGTGAGACTATTTATTGTACAACATGTGGAGCGGAGCAGCTGGGGAAGTGGGAGAAGTGAAAGTATGTCCTGACTACAGCTTCAGCAGTAGCAAGTTTCCAAAATAGCATGTGATGTAAAAGGATGGAATGAATTTTATTTTATTATGACATTTCAATATATAATTTTTTGTATTTCTGACATTGATTTAAATTTTTAACATTTTATTTAATTGTTCATTTGATTTATTCTTTTGTAATGATATTTTTTATTTAATTGTTTTATAGTAAGGTGTGATTTCAAATGTTAATTTTATTATTTAAGTCTTTTATGTTAATTGTAAATTGTTGTTTTGACCAGAACATATTTTTGCTGGGATCGAAATAAAATAAGAATAATTTTTTATACATTATTTGACTTGTCTAAGTGTATAAAATGTACCAAAGAGACCAATAAAAGAATTTAATTGAATTGGAAAGAAACTAATCGGTTTCTTCAGTAAATCGATCAGTCAACGTCACCACCGCCGGGTCTTCCCCTCTTCTTATCCGTCCATTCCCGGCTACCTTTTTAGGTCGTCGTTAAACCCAACCGGTTTGAAAATTAGTTTATACGGTGTCTTTAAATTCTGAAATTTGATATGAGGAAATACACAATTTATTCGCCAAGACTTACACGTACTATTTACGGCTATAATTTGTTTGCTAGCCACATTTATTATGACCTGTGTCTACCAAACGTATGTATCCCTTGCACCCGGACGTCCCGTCGCGCGTCGTCACCGCCCCCCCCCCCCCTTTCCCCTCCGCGCCGCCACCGAGTCATTTCATCTCTGTTTCTGAACAAACTATACTCCGGATTGAGGACTCGTACCTCATCTGCCACCTCCTCCCCAGCCCCTACTTGCCTCCTGGCAGTGGGGGCGTGGAAGAGGTGGACGATGGCGGTCGGATCTGCTCCGCTCATTATTTTGAATGGGGACACAGTTCAGTTTACTAATTTTGAAAGTGTCGGTTTGCAGTTAATTAATGCAGCGCGCTGAAGACTAGTTAAGGTCATACTTTTCGTTTTTCTCGACTGTATTATTTGATTGCGTGTTATTTTTAACCCAAATGAGGCTATATATTTTAATCATTTGCATCGTGTTTTTGTATTGTACGTAAGGAAGCAATAAAGATGCTCAAATATTTGTATCTGCAGCATGAGGAGGTTATGGAAAGGTGCCCCGTCGTTTCGACGATCGTTGTGTAGGTTGTGCCCATAGCTGTATCGGCGCATGAGCTGATAGCGAAGAGCCTCGACGACCACTGAGTGGTTGGTTTAAGGGCCGGATCCAGAAGGCATGGCCTGCTCGACACTACGCGCATCGTCTGGAGGTTCCTCTCTTTAGGGCCCGACCATCGGTAGCCTGGGCTCGACCCGCCGCGCCGCCGCGCCGGCCGCCGTCGTCGTCGGTGAAAACTCCATTTTGTTATGTAATAATTTAATATATTCTGTATTTTTACACTAGGCATATAAAAATAATTGTAAATAAATTAGTACAATTATCATAACAGATACTTTGGATACAAAATTATTGCATTGAAAAAAAAATATATTATTAGAGAACCACTTTAAAACTACATTACTAAAAAATAAACGTTGTTCTTATTAGTGTTTCTCTTTCTACAATCTTTAATTTCGAGACTGAGCCGAGTGTCGGTCTATTTGGGTTACGTCTGAAGCCGCAGAACGTTCGGATCTGTCTGTTTTAATTGCTAAACCGTCGCACGTCTGTAGGTACGCCTCCGCCGCCGCGCGCCGCCCCGCCGGCCTGCTCGCACAGAGAGCGAGGTAGAACAGAGAACACTCAGGAGAACAAAAAAAACGGAAGAAAGAAACTGAGCCAAACAATATTACATCTGCAGCAGCGATGCCGCGACCCTCTATTAGTCTGGATACAGACAGCATCCGCTTCGTTTGAGCGTATATACTGTTGCAACGTTTAGCACGTTAGACTATATATTGATAAATAATTTCCACTTGTCTGTTTTGAATATAATAATCATATATTCAATAATTGTTTTGGAACTCTGTTGCAAACATATACTTAGTTGATGATAATGTATGGCAGCGGTTCTCAAACTTTTTTGGTGACGGAACCCTTTTGGAAAGCGAAATATTTGACGGAGCCCTAAAATAAACAAAAATTAGTTTTTGTGCATTATTTACAATGTAACAGTTACTTACATAATATTATAATAAAAAGAAAAAAACCATAGAAGAAGTGAAAAAGAGAAAAGGTGACGTCTGCGCAGCCGAGCTGAATCGAGCCAGAAAGGAGAGGTGTAATTTTTTTTTTTTTTTTTTCGTATTCTCACGGAACCCCCACAGAGGCTACACTGAGGCCTAGGGCTCCGCGGAGCACACTTTGAGTATGGCTGATGTATGGAATCGTTCTGATATAGTATGTGCGTCGTTCATATTCAATTATCTAATAATACAGGATTCAAGCTACGCACAAAACATGTAAATTGAGGAGGAGAGGAGGAGTGTCCATAGAGCAATGTATAATATCAGTAACATAGTGCTATTTCTAGTATATTTTAGGAGTCTATTTGGTATGAGTGGAAAGATGTTACATATTGAATTCATAACTTCTATTTCGATGAAAAAATTGTTGCGGCTCCATTGGCAGTCGAGTTGGCGGTCGGTGTGTGTAAACAGCGGGGCTGCAAAAGTCGATAGGAAAGGATTTGTCTGTATCGCGCGGTGGGCGGGCGGCTTGGCTGCGGCTTGGGCGGGCGGCGCGGAACTCGGCACACTATTGTCTTATTTCACTGGTTGTATGTCTTGTTGTATGCACTTGTATGTACCTATAGCGATTCACTGCTATACCTATATAGGTATAGGAAACGTTCTTTTATTTTCATCGTAATAAAGCATGGCGTGTTTTAATTAGAGTTCAAAACTATTAGTAGTAGAGCAAGGTATTCTAACTCATTCAGGAAATGACATTTATAAGAAAATTCTGCAGTATTGGTGATAATTAGTACTTTTTCTCCGTCTACTAGTTTTGACACTAGTTTGACTATTTTTTCAACGATGCTTTACTCTGATCATTTTTGTTATCAACTAATTTAAGTGTCTTTGAGGGTGGTGTACTTTTTTGGATCGCGTCGTAATATTCGAAAAAAGGGACCCTTATGGGATCATTCTGGTGTCTGTCTGTCCGTCTGTCGGTCAGACGCAGATATCCTACTGAACCGATTTTGATGAAACTGACTCCAAAATGCGCAGAATTTTTGCCCGCACACACAGACAGACAAAATTATCTATGGCACACGGGCCATAGATTATTTTGTCTTATTGTCTTATTGTCTATTTGTCTTATTACTTTGTTCTTATTTTGGGGAAGGTACCCCAAAATTTGAACAAAAATTGTTTTTTAATAAATCGAGTATGGTGTAATTCTATATGTATTGTTGAGTCAATTTCAAAAATATATAACATGTCCATAATAACATTATAACATTGTCACCGAACTTTTCCCTATAAAAGGTTGTTTGAAAATTCTGAAAAAAAATTACAATATAAGTACTATCAGTACAGGTGCGGTAGATGTAATTATTGTGCACAAAATGTTTCATTTTGATTAAAATATTAAAAAATTGTTATATTTCTGAAGGATCAAATTTCACTGTTACATGATCGACCTCAACGGTCAGACGGCCTCCCATCGAAAGTATGATCACGTCCTCGTAGAAAATGTACCTAATCGACGAGCGCAAAGCAGCGGTTACGGGACCCTCGGAACATGAACATAAATCACCTTGACCGGTGTTTTTGCAGTTAACACTCTTCTTCAAATTAAAACAAATCAAATATACTTTATTGTGCACTATAATAACATGGAACACAAAAGGCGAGTTTAATGCATTGTAGCATTCTTTACAAACGAACCTTTGGGATGTCTTCTTCATGAAATACATTTTATTTAATTCAACTTTGTTTTATATATTAAACAGCTAAGTATACAGTTCTTATTCTATAATTATTCTAATAAAAATAATCTTATTCTATTTAACGAATTGTTCGGTAATGTATTGCTATTCTGCTTTTTTAATCCGTCTCTATATATTTCTAGATATTTTTAGTGCAGTGCATATGTTTAAAAAAAATTGTGTTTATAATAAACAAATAAATAAAAAATAAATGTTACCTATCACTCTATCGTATAATTAGTTGGCTAAAAATAGTTCGGACTAAAACAATTAAGAAGGTTCCTTAACGTTTAAGTTTGA
Organism: Nematopogon swammerdamellus; assembly: GCA_946902875.1. Taxonomy (NCBI): domain Eukaryota; kingdom Metazoa; phylum Arthropoda; class Insecta; order Lepidoptera; family Adelidae; genus Nematopogon; species Nematopogon swammerdamellus. The sequence goes on from OX336337.1 coordinate 8,602,917, forward strand.
ATTATCCTCAGGCGTCGTCTTAACGTTTCTATGAATATTATATCCGTTTTATACTAAGGAAATCCCCTTGCAATGAATATGAATATCCCCTCGAGTGTACACCCCCCTTAAATATGCAAATATAACGTTTAGTTAAGTCAAGATAAAAAGTAGATCTAGTAAGTAAAATTTTTGTGCAAAAGACTTTACCCGAGTGCGTCAAAAGGAGGGTAATGGTTTTCCTTGAATAATTTTATGGGCTTTGCGGATAAAGATATTTATTTAAGGCATGTAAGAAAATCCACAATAACGCATAAGAGTAACTATTCGAACCGGACCGACTTTTCCCGAGCATTGGGGTGATAAAAATAATAAAATAGTGCTCTCTACCTCAAAAGAGGAAAACACGGAACCCTTATAGGATCACTCTCGTGTCTGTCTGTCCGTCTGTCACAGCTTATTTTCTCCGAATGTACTGGACGAAATTAGAAATTTAGTACATATTATAGAGTTCACAAGCGGCGGGTGGCCGAGTGGATTGGGCATCGGCTTCTCATGCGAGAGGTCCGCGGTTCGAATCCGGTCGGTGCGTACCAATGAGTTTTTTCTGACGAAAAAATTTACGTGCATACCTACACCTGCTGCTTCACCGTTTGCGGTGTAAAAGTGTAGGTCCCTTCCCTTGCCCCTTACTAGGTGGTAGGCTCAAATTGTAGCCGACTGGGTTGGTACCACCGTACTGGATGTAAGATGGCCGCATAGCAGCCTCGGTTGTGTTCTCCTCTAGTCCAGTATTGCCAGCAATCCAGGGAAGTCTCCGGTATGGCACCTACCTTCTCGGAGGTGTTATTGGCTGGTCGGAGCATGCGCTTTGGCCCCTCCGAATCATCCACCCATATGGGATTACATAAAAAAAAATAGTTTCATGACTCAATCACGGACGTATAGCGTAAATAAAAACATTTTGATTTTGGGGGGACAAATTAGAAAGTTAAAACAATATTATTTAAGAGCTCGTTTGTAAAGCTACGTGCCTCCCCAGTTTTCTGTCAACTGTGGCACGGCAGTGCTCATGAGGATGGGCCATACATTTTGAATTGGAATTTGGCCTGAATCGTTGAGCTACATAGCATTACTAACGACCGTTAGTAGTGCTGTTTCTGACACGGAGGCTACGAAATAGTACTAATAATAACAAAATTCTCCAAAACACCTCATAAATACGGTATAAGAGTGCAGTTTGTGTGCTTCAGCCAGGAAGCCAGGCGAGACCGGCACAGCCTCCGGACAGCACTCGTGAGGTCTCAGTTTTATTGCTTTTACTTAAATTAAAAAAGTTTTGCCTCGCGCCTCTCCCGCCCCCTCACCACAGCAGCGAACCACTATTCTGTGTGGGAACATTACAATTCTGTATATGTGTATGTTCCCAGTTTTACCTACACCAAAGAGTTTTCAAATTGAAGAACTGACGACGTATCGACCACGATCAATGGGCACCTAGTTCACCAAGGTGTTATTATAACGGATGTTGTATGTGATGTAGCCAAGCGTGTCAGTTTTCATAAAAAAAGGCCGATGTAGATTATTTGCAGCCGCGTAGTGTTTTCATTTTACGAAGGCACGAGGGGTATGAGGTAGGAAGTGGTGTGAGAGCGCGCGGAGCTCAGTAGGGAACGACTCGGTTCGACGGAGCGACGCGAAGACGTGTAGAACATGTGTACCGACCGGTGAGATGTGTTCGCCTGGTACAAAGTGTATTTGCACCATACGCGCACTTCTCATATAAAATTATAATATTTGTTTCCTCTTATCTAAAATATTTTCGAATTTTAAATTCACACGGTTCACACACGTGCAAATAATTCCCTTGGCGTCAGGATTCTGTAACCTGATACTCTTGGCAATAAATGTCGTCTATAACAAAAATTATGGACCCTTTTCAGAAATGGGCTAATTTTGAGCGTTATTTCTTAAAATCTCACAATCTCAAGGACAACAGTACAAAAAAAACCCTTCGAATTTCAAAATGGCTGTTTAGGACTTGATAGAAAAAATTATGAACACGAAAAATGGCGGATAACTGAGGGAGGGGCTTAGATACGTCCTACGAATCAGGTGGTGACCTGTTGCGGCCATATTTGCAAGAAGGGAAGAGGAGGTGTTATCATCAAGCTGATGATGGAGAGGTGGGGAGGACAGGAGGACAGTCAGAATCGCGCGGGAGAATTGATCGGAGGTCTTCGAGGAGTTCGGAAGATTCAGGAGTTCGAAACGGTCGCCTCTCGGTATTCGACTACGAACATTAATCGAGAAGGAGTCATCGCTCGGTAATTTGGAACGGACTCTACTCGGGCCGGTTTCGCGTTTCGGGAAAGACAATCGATTCCCTCATAACTGGTTTGGAGTTGAGAACACGGTTTCTCCTCTAGGAAAATTGAAGGGAGCGCGCGGAGTGTCGGGTTTACGTGTTAAGTGACAAGTGAGATAGTGCGAAAATAGGTATAATCCGTGGACTTTGAACTCCATTAGTGAAGTGACGTTGTATGCGGGAAGGTGAACGTGGATAGAGAGGCGCCGGTTGCTGAGAAAGCTGGGCGGATGCCGGGGTAGACTGGATTGGCTTAGAAGCCTGAGCTAAGTTGCATGCTTCAATTAAAAAATATTCCATCGAGACTCATCACTTCCGAGGATCGCAATTGCGTGCGGTTTTCCACCGAAGCGTCAATTTATTTCGGCGGCCAATTTATTAATCCGCGAACGTAAGACAATTACTCGGTTGCATACTATTGTTCTCGGCGCGTTACCAAACTTAACAGCGAGGGACAGCGTAAACTTTGCTCAAAAACGGCGCGCGAAATTAGCTCAAAGCCATCGGCGGCCTAGACGTATGATTACAGGAACCACTGCAAATCATCTGGCTGAGTGTTTCACGGACTTCAAGGAATCGCCGTGACGTGCGACATATATCACCAACATTGCTGCGCAGCGGTAAAGGATACATCACCATCATTACCATGCAGCTGTAAAGAATTTCCACCATCGGAACGAGCTCAGGAATTTCTCACAACCAGCGTAAACACGACAGGTCGTAGTGAAAGATAGCACTGTATTCTTTGTTATCTGTAACTCACCTGGAAAGTGTATCACGCAAAGGAGAACCCATTTACATTAAATGCACGGTTTAGGTTTAAGTATAATAAGCTAAAATAGAAGGTCTGTCGATTCGGAAGATGTTTTAAACCTACTTGAGGGGAATTAACTGCGACTTTTACGTAAAGGGGAGTGCTTTGCACCCTGTTCTCACTTGGTAGCATTGTCATTTCCTGGAGGTCGTTCTAGGTTGATTTTCCACGAGGAAAGTTGGAAACTGAATTCCTTTGAGTCGATCGCCTACAATTAGATTAAGCATACTAGATTAGCTCTAAGTAATAGATTAACATAGGTTTAATGATATGCGCATGGTAGTTTTAGGCACCAAACATTCAAGCTGAACGTCCCCGTCGTGCTTGGTGGGCAATGTGGAGTTTGAACGACTAGATTTGATTATAAATCAAATCTGACGCAAAGAGAATAAACAATCTGAAAGCATATAAAGAATAAATTAGTCAAATTTCATAGCGAATCGGCGAGGTAACAAACTAATAATTTTGCATGTTAGAAATAGAAAAGAGCATAATGTCTCACCGGGCACCGACTTCGTTCTCTACTGAGCTCCGCGCGGTCGCCTTTCGCAACACTTCCTACCTCGTATCGTGCCTTCGTAAATTGAAAACACTCTACTGTACTTTGCTACTATCCTAGTTACATTCCACTATTTTAATCGAATCTTAATCATCCAAAGGTTGACTGTAAGAAATCTCTGCAAGTGATAAGTCCGCCTTTGCACCTTATGTAAATGCTCTAATGTGATTATTGCTGTTGAATGTTTCTTGGAGCAATATACTGCTATTTTCTATCTATCTACTTTACGACTAAAAACCAAAAACAGCTAAAATTAAAAACTTACTGAACGATAATATGAGGGTAGCAGAATACATTGCGGTTAAAACGAATATTTTATTAAAAATAAGCGTATTTATTATCCAAAAGTTTCAACAAAATCGCAACCAACAGGCACGTCGAGGGAGAGCGTCAAATGTTAAACATGAGCGATTTGGCTAGCTAGTACCGCGTGAGCCTCCCCCCGGCCGCAGTACATATGTGCTACGGTTCTGGCAAATTAACAGATATGGTCAGGTGATTATTCATTGCGGAGTTAGTACCCAGGGGACCCCTTTGCGCCGGTGACTCCGCTCTGAATATGAATTGAGTAATCATACTGCTGGAGTTCAGGTAAAAGCAAAGCTAATATGAGGTAATTCTCATAGAAAACCTATTAAGTCTTGTGTAGAAATTTTCTTATACACGTATTATTTCATATGACATAAGATAATATTCCAGCATCCGCAACACGGGCTATGCCTACAGCGGCAGTTATGGCGTGGCGCGGCAACTTAACTTATATAAATTGCTGTGCAAGGTATCTATAGTTTAATGAGAAACAATGCAATAATTATGTTGTAATTTCATATATTGTTAGTTTTAAGGAGTAACCGCATATTAACATTTAGGATCTACTTTTTGAGTTAAATATGACGATTCCTACTGGCGGTTATTTTCTTAATAATAAACTTTAATATTACCTAATATTTTCTGAAAAATGTCATTAACATTGACTGTTATTAAGCAACCCTGAGCGCGGTCAGTACTTCGATGGGTGATGGCTCGACCGTTGGAGACTGACCGTGGTTCGGATGCCACGTAAAACTGTATGTCCGTTCCCTTCTTACCTAACTAGGTGGTAGGGTTTATCCCGGCCGAGTTGGTACCACCGCCCTGAACGATACGTCACCTAGTTCACCCGGACACGTGACATCACGGATAGTGTAGGTGATGTAGCCAACTGTGTTAGTTTCCATATATAAATGAAAATGTAAAAAAAACCTTCGAATTTATTTTGATAAGACGTAGGTTGATGATTGAAATGTGGTCCATTATTAACCCTTTGGCTCTGGAAGCATTAACCAAAACAATCCTTCTGCTACACCAGGTGGCGCGCCGCGATCGGCGCCGGCGCATTACTCTCGAAAAAAAATCATTTTGGAAGATTTTTCCATAAAACTTCATGAAATAACATATGGATTGTATTTACAGATAAATATTCTAGCTATAAATGACATTTTTTTATTTACATTACGTATTCTAGGTGACAAAATTATTTTGTAAAGTTATTCTATGTGAAAATCGCGACCTCTCTCAGGTTTTTTTTTTATAAATTTATTAGACCGCCAATCGGTCATATAGTATTTTTATTATAAACACTAATAAATAACGGACGTAATCATACCTTTCTTGTGTATCAGCAGCCCTCCGTGTCGTTCACAATAAAATTTGTATGTGGAAACTTGTATGGTTTGTATTGTTTGTATGGAGAAAACTAGGTCACAAAAATTGCTTATTTCTCGTAAATGTACTGTATACAAACACTATACGGCATATATTATTTCAACTACAGGAACTAAATAACACTTCTATCACCTCACTTTATCCAGAAAACGGATTTATATCGAGAAACAAGCCTCTAAAAACAGCCGAAATTGGTACCGAAAAGGAGGCATTTTCTTAGTATTTTTACGAAAAATTCAGATCAACTCAGCACAAACAAATGCACTCAATACATCCGGAATATAATGAAAAAGAGAAAAAACATCACTTATGGGTTCATCTGCACAAAAAAACACTCAGCAAACCCGAAAACAGAAGAGCAACGTACAACGCCCTCCTATTATAACCGCTGTCTTGATGACACTGACAGGGCGGTAAATCTGACATTTCTCTATGGGGGAATGGTTGTCGCCTAAAGGGAAATTTATTCTACTATTTGAATTCGTCACTTTCAAATACACACGGCTAAGTGAGATAAAAGAATAAAATAATTTCGTTGGGGCCACCCAACAAAACAAAGAAAAAAAAGAAAGCGGCCGATATCGGCCGCTCCATTCGTAAAGGTTTCGGATGCCACGTAAAACTGTATGTCCGTTCCCTTCTTACCTAACTAGGTGGTAGGGTTTATCCCGGCCGAGTTGGTACCACCGCCCTGAACGATACGTCACCTAGTTCACCCGGACACCTGACATCACGGATAGTGTAGGTGATGTAGCCAACTGTGTTAGTTTCCATATATAAATGAAAATGTAAAAAAAACCTTCGAATTTATTTTGATAAGACGTAGGTTGATGATTGAAATGTGGTCCATTATTAACAGGCTTTTATTAGCTTAACCTGTAATTTTGATTTATGATTGACCTGGACATAAGCAGTAAAGCTATCATCAATTATTATTATACGCGCAGCAGCAGTCATAATTAGTTACCCTAGAAACTAATTATAGTTCATGCTACCTGGCCTTGTGGCAACAACACATTCGAGAGGAGAGAAAGAGAAGCAATTATTGATGATGAGACAAAGTAGTAAATCACTACAAACTGTTTAAAAAAGCTTAAAATGCCTACATACAAGAGTACACAGGAAATCTCACGGTGCTAACGTAGCTCCTATTATTCCAGTCGGTTCACATAAGTCTAACTTGAAATATGTATTCTGTATTTCGTTATTCGTGAAGATTTAAAAGGACGAGCTCATTTCAGACAATAATGCGAACTAAATGCAACCTTTAGCGAATGGAATAACGTTTATTTTATTTAAATGCCAGGTAACGATACGGCAACTTATTTGCCCGCCCAAAACAAAGGTGGAAAAGAGAAACTGTTTATTACAACAACCATTATTCTTCCACTGAAGGCCATCCTCTGAAGCGGAGAGGACTCATTTCAAGCTTGTTTAACTTCCAGATTATGACTCTCTGACCGGATAAATAAATCACAGATTCGAGCGTCTCTGTGGAACGTACTTACGACGTTTTTCACAGGCAGGCGCCGTAAGTTTCTCTAATTAGGCATCAAACGTAATGGTCTCTTAGATGAGGCAAAAACCCACCGCCTTTTTTTCATCCCACGTCGGTGCTTTTTAGTTTCTCGCCAACGACGATCATTGTGAAGAATGATACGTTTTTCTCTGAAATTTTTGACGCTTTCTCAATAGCAGCGCAATTAATAATAATGTGCAATTGTAATTAATATTTAGTAAGATTCGTACTTAAAATTTTTATTACATACATTTTTTTAAAGTACCTATTAACGTAGCGACATCTTTAAACGAGCCAGATACGTTTAACATTATTTTTAAAACAAAACAGCTTTACTCACGGTTATTAACGAGCTAGGTGGCTCGACGTTTCGGGCCAAGCGTATGGCCCATCCTCATGAGCACTCATTTGTTTTAAAAATAATGTCTAACAACGACGGTAATTTAAAAACCCATATAGGTACGTTTTTTTTATTATTTATCGAGAGAAGATGTCGAGCTAGCATTTGTGCAGGTGGTAAACAATTTGAACATCTACTTTAACAGGTTAATAAAGACCAATTTACTTTAAGTGTTTATTTTATTCCAATTCGTAGTTGGTAGAACAGTTATCAAATTCCGAGGTCTTTTTGCAGTTAAATAACAATATCTCATAAATTATTGGGCAAAGCGGTAAGTGATGTACCATTTTAAAAACTACATTAAAACTACGTTATTAATATAAATTTGCAACATAGACTTAATATTTCAAGTAATATCGTTAATATTAGATCAAATCTGTGTGTGGAAGTGTTATATTTGATATGCAGCGAGCCTAAGTCAAGAAATCCTACCAAGAAAAAAAAAGTGACCGTTAAAAAATGCGACACGTAGTATTCGTTCCAAGAAATTCATGTCACCGGTGAGCCAAGAGTGAAGAAAACACATCTCGTGAGACGCTCACGGCTACTGCAAGATACCTATGACAAGGAAGTAGCGGAATTCTGCAAGATTTGATGTTATCAGCTGGGACCTAACCTACAACGCGCGACATACATTTGGAGGGTTCTCTGGACAAAGGCGCTTGCAGAAGTAAATAAGCTGACCCGGAAGTGTCCTTCGCCGAAGGCGTGAGTAACGTGATATTTATTTACGATATAATGCGACATACATCTAATTTTTTGATATAAATAACCTAACTTTTATAGATATACCTATTGTACTACGGCACAGACTGGCTCGACCTTGCTCGGGGCATATCGCGGTACCTCCGGGCACCGTAGGCGATTAGCCCACGACGCGAGGGATAGGTAGCTAGATTTTAGAGTCCCTCACTCCTGTTGCAGGTACAGCTATATACCTGCCGGTAGATCTACGCGACAAAGAGCCAATCGCCAAGCCAAATAATATATGCATGATTAGCTAGTTAATTTAGTGTATACACTCTCACCGATTCGTACACTGTTAGGTATATTATGTTTTACTGTTAAAATTGTTGTATTATTATTACATTACATTAGAAAATTATAACATTGACTATAAGTATAGATATATAAGTACGTACTTAGTGGAATATTAACTGAGTGCACACATAGTGGTACATGTAACAGGATATTGTTGTTTATTATACCCTTATATACGCATACATATAGACACTTGTATTTGTACGTATTGACCATAGAATTATTTTTGTTTATTATATGTGACACTTGTATTTGTATGTGCTGAATATATAGAATTCTACAAGAATATTAATGTAGTACTACCACATAAATATTATATATTATATAAACATACTGACTACTACTGACATATTTGTCGTGTTACTTGCTCTGGTTCCTGCTAACCGAGTTGACCTTCTTTTTCATGCGCACACGGAGCGGCGCACGGGCCGCAATGGCCAGCGAGAGCGACGAGCGCCTGCAGAGCCTGCTACAGCAGACGGAGGAGCTGCGCGAGCTGAACGAGCGTCTCCTTACCGAGCAGGACGACAACTCGGCCGCGTTTGAGAACGTCTTGGCCGACAATGCTCGGCTCAAAGCGTTGCTCGCCAAGAAGGAGAGGTGCCTCGCCGAGCTCCAGGAGAGTGAGGAGAAGTGCATGGAAATGATCTACTGGTACGAGAATAACCAGAAGGAGTTTGAGAAGGTCCTGGACTCGAACAACGCACTTCACAAGGAGTTGCTGGAGGTGCGGAGCATTAAGGACAGCAACTGCTCGTACTCCTACGACGGGACGGCGGAGGAACTGCGCGAGGTGAGGGACCGGCTGACCACTGAGAGGAAGCAGAACGTTGCGCTGCGGAAAGAAGTAGCTGAGAAGAGCTCAGTCATCCGCGACCAATCTCTAAGATTGATGGAACTGGAAGCAGCCGTTCGCTGCAGCGCGAGCGCACGCTCCACGACACCCCGGCGAGCTCGCTTCCCCTCCCCCTGCCCCGCCGTAGAATGCGTCGTTATTCACGACACCCAGACACCGACACCAGTAGATCGGCAAACTGCGTCCCCACAGGAGTCTCTGCGGCACACCCCCCCTTCTACAGAGCCACTTCTTACCCCCACCCCCCCCCACTGCCACGCGATCAAGTGAGCCACCTGCAGCGGCAAGTACCAGCTCTGCCGCCGTCACACCGCCTCCAACCAGGATAGGACACAGCGTGGAGACCACTACGACGTCAGGTGGGAACTCTTCCAAGAAGAGAAAGGGAAAGGGAAAGAAGAAGACAACTGCCAAAGAGCCCCGTTCAGCTTTTGGAAAAGGGAAAGGTCGACATGGGAAGCCATCGGTCCCCCGTGTCTGCATTAATGAGGCTGAGGTATCGACAACACCACTTTCCCGGACCAGCACCACCGTGCCGACTCCCCCGCCAACCCCCGTCCACTCCAGCTGCGCGAAGCCGGCCCGGAGGATCGTGATACTCGGTGATGAGCTCGCACTCAACATGGGTCGCACGTTCAACGAGTCGCGACAGTCGTCGGACACCGTCTCGACCACGTGTAAACCAGCGGCGAGCATCACCGACATTATTAGGGACCTTCCGAGTCAAGTGAGCAAGCTGGAGGAGAATGATATTGTTATCTTATTGGTGGGCGGCGCGGGGACTAACACAGATACAGTAGCATACCACAACTGTGTGAAGTATGCAGTCGAGGTTTGTAATGCGGCGAAAGTAACGATATTCATCAGCTCACTACTGTATGTGCCGACTCGACTGAATGATTCGTACAGAATTAATACTGCCGCACACAAGAGCAACCATCTAGTATATATGTTGACCAGGAGCGTTCCTAACACCATCTATATCGATGTGAATGCGCTCGGAAAGTCATGCTATGCACTGGATGGCCGTATTAATAGCATGGGCCGAAAACAAATGCATTCTAATGTACATAACTGTAATTATAGCATGAAAAAATCAAATCTACACTTTGTAGAATTAGAAAATAGTCCTCCTAAAAATAAGCTAATTAAATCAAACTCTTTTTTAGGTTAAAATCTGTTCCTAGTGGCTGTGATTCGTTCGGATCTAAGTTAAATTCTTCTAAACATTGTTGTCTATTGAAAAATAAGCTAGTTATCAGTCATCAAAATGTACAGGGTCTGCGCGGTAAAAATTTACTGTTAGAATTAGTTTTAAAAGAAAATAAAATTGACGTTTATTGCGTAACCGAGTCATGGATAGATTGTAATGAATTGAGCACTCAATGTATTAATAATTATTCTATTATCAGCAGTAGCCATCGAAAAAACTTTATAAGAGGTGGTACTTTAATTCTTGTGAAGAACGGTCACAAAGCTAAAAACAGACTAGATGTAGTAAAAAAGTCAGTGGAAAAAGAGTTTGAAATAAGTTGTATAGAAATGGACTCAATATTCATAGTATCAGTATATAGGTCGCCATGTGGGAATATGCATTCATTTATAAACAAATTGGAAGAATGTTTGTGTAAATTGAATACCAATAATAATAAATCAATAATTGTTTGCGGAGACTTTAATATTAAATTTCCCCTAAAAGAAGGAGGGCAACATGAGCTATCTGATTTGATGGATAGTTTTTTGCTTAGACAAATAATCTTCCAATATACTAGAGTGACAGATTCGTGTTCATCATGCATTGATAATATTTTTACTGATTGTAAAGTACTAGAGTCAAAAGTATTTCCTGGAATATCGTCAGATCATTACGCGCAGTTAATTTCTATGAATTACTCGACAAGTAAGAATACTACCTCGGGCAAGACGAAACGAATATCAAACAAGGTCCAGATAAATGCGCTAAACTTAGATTTACAATCTGAATTCTGTGGTAATAATATTTATAGTTTTAAAGACTTCTTTAATATATTTATGAGATACCTAGACAAGCATATGCCACTAAAAAATATGTGTGTAACTAATAAAAAAGCATTTGCCGACTGGGCTACTCCAGCTATTATTATTTCTAAAGACAAGTTATTTTATTTATATGATCTTCTTAAACTTAACAATAATCCAGATCTTAGATCATATGTTACACGTTACAGCAAAATCTTTAAACAAGTTACCATTAAAGCCAAGCAACTGTTTCTTAAAAACAAACTTGTGAATTCAAATAATAAAATAAAAATGGCCTGGAACATAATTAAAGAAGAAACAGGCAAATCCAAAGAGTGTAACACCAAGCTAGAGTTAAAAATTGGATCAGAAATTATTTCAGATAATACAATGATTGCCAATCATGTGAATAAATTCTTTTCCACAATAGCCCATAGTACTACTCAAAATCTAAAGGCTAGTAAAGAAGTATCACTAAACTACCTCAAAGCGTTTATCCCCCGGAATTCTGAATCAGCCATATTTGCACCTGTCACATACTTAGAGACTAAGAGAGTAATTAGGGACCTTAAACCTAAACATTCCCAGGACCTTTGGAGTATGTCTCCCGTATTACTGAAATCTGTAACAAGTGTCATCGGCCCGCTAACAGATATTGTAAATTACTGTCTAAAAAATGGCATATTCCCAGATTCATTAAAAGTTGCCAAAGTCATACCTTTGTATAAAAAGGGATGCCATAACAATGTTGAGAACTATCGTCCCGTCTCTATATTGCCGGTTTTCAGTAAGGTCTTTGAAAAAATTTTGGAAAAACGGTTAATTAAATTCTTTATTGATAATGAACTTTTAAATTGTAAACAATTTGGATTTCGGAAAGGACTGTCAACGGGTGATGCTATAGCTTCTATGGTAAAATCAATATTAACTTCCCTAGACGACTCTCAGCATACTTATGGCATCTTTTGTGACCTGTCCAAAGCCTTTGACTGTGTAAATCATGAAATATTACTAATGAAACTAGAGCATTATGGTATACGAGACAATGAATTGCGTATATTCCAATCATATTTAGAAAATAGAGCTCAAATATGTGACGTCAATGGCATAAAGTCGAATGTAGAATCAATCACAATGGGTGTACCGCAGGGTTCTATCTTGGGACCATTATTGTTTCTTACTTATGTTAACGACATCTCGAGCTGTATAACAGACGATATAGAGATGGTAATGTTTGCAGATGATATCTCAGTTGTACTGAAAAACAATGACATAGGTAAACTAAGAGAATCTTTTATAACTGTACTAACATCTCTAAAATCATGGTTCGAGTGCAACAATTTATTACTAAATGTTAACAAAACTAACATTATGCACTTTGCTCTAGGGACTCATAGACGTAATAACACTGATGACATATTAAAAACTGCAGAAAACTTGTCATTAAACCTTGCTAATGAACTAACTTTTCTTGGGGTAATATTTGATAAAAGTTTTACTTGGAAAGCCCACATAAACTCTTTAGCTGGTAAGTTGAGTTCCGCTTGTTATGCTATAAAAAAAATTAAAGAGCTATGCGGAACTCATGCTGCAAAGACGGTTTATCATGCCTATTTTGAGAGCATCATGTCATATGGCCTTATGTTTTGGGGAAATGCAGCAGATTCAAATAGAATATTTTTATTACAGAAGAGGGCCTTGCGGTACATCTTAAATATGAAAACTAGAGATACTTGTAGGACAGCATTCGGAGAGATAGGAATCATGACTTTACCAAGTGCATATGTTTACCAGAACATATGCTATGCCAGAAAATATATTCATGATTCCTCTCTTAACTCCGACAATCATAACTATGACACACGCTGTAAGAATAATGTACAATTAATAAGACATAGATTATCCAAAAAGTCAAAAAGCTTTATCTGTAATAGTGTTAGATTTTATAATAAACTGTCTTCTAACATAAAACAATTAGATGACAATAATTTTAAACGACGGATTAAACTAATGTTAATTGAAAAGAGTTATTATACTGTTAAGGATGCGTTAACTGACCGTAATTTTATATAAGAGTCTGACTACTGTTTTTCCCACTAACAACTTTGACAATTGGATACACTTTGTATCATTAGATTTTTAATATGACTTATTACATTTCTTTGTAATAAACGTAAACTAATTGTTTTTATTTGACTTGATATATGAAGTATCAAAATTGACGATGGCACTATACACCAGATATAGGTAATGTAAATAGGCAGAGTGATCAGATTCTTGAGTGTTCATGCTTATGCTGTAAATATTAATGTTCTTGTGAGCGGTAGTATGCGTTAATTATTGTAAATTACTTGAATTATAATACTTATATATAAGGTACTAACAAAACATTCTGACTTGCGAAGTTTGTTTGTCAGTTCTTCTTCGCATTGAATTTAGAACTGGCGGAATTTTCGACATGTCCAAGCGTAGGTTACCTACCTATGGATGAAATTATACAATAAACAATAAACAATATCAAAAGCCGGTAATCTAACCACTGTAATGACAGTGGTTAGATTACCAGCTATGCAATGTGGAGACTAATTTCCGTGTAGCATTAATAATGCTCTAAGCCCGTATTAGATTATATCTAGCTAGAATACTGAAATGTTCCAACGTAACTTTTTCAATGAAATATATTTGTATTGTAATAGATGTTTCTACATTATCTCAAAAAATATAATTACGGCTTATATATATGAACTATGATGTTGTCACGGACTGGATAAACACGATCATTAACTAATTATAAACAAAGATTTATGCCAATTTTTTTTCAGATCAGATAAATGATTTCATGTGTGTGACGGCCACTCATTAATTTTCCGTTGGTATTATGTATACAGGACTCGGGTACCCGATACCCGCTGACAACAGGGCGAGCTGCGATTCGTTGCTGCTGGCGGTGTAGATATAAGATTCGTCCACATAGCAGGACCACTGCTAAAGCAAATATCTTCAAAAGTATAGACCTTTGACTTCGAAGTGAACGGAGAATGAGATATCCCATAAAATATTTAATATAATGGACTAGAAATTGGTAACGCAATAAAATTGGTTGTGCGTTGATACATTAGCTGGTGAGCGTAGAACGCTGAGAATTGTAGAGAGTATCAGTAATACCATTGATATTATAACCCTAGCCTAGGGTTATAAATAATATCAATGGTATCAGCGCAATGAGTTAACGCAATTTCACCATGAGTCGTGACCACAGTCCATTGAGTAACGCCATTCATAACGCACTTGCGTTATGAATGACGCAAATGCGCGCTTGCCTTCGACAGAGCAGTTGGTGGATAGTCTCGAACAACGAACGCTCCTTGATATGTGATACCAGATCTCAGATATCAGATGCCAATGCTTCAGCACAATAACACAACTCACATAGGCGGTACACAAGACTATTTTGGCGTGGTGCTGTACTACCGCACAGGGTTATCGCTGTTTCTGCGTCGTTGATAGGAACGAATACGCGGCCAAATGAATAACGGCCCCAATACACGACGAGCTCAATAAATAAAAATAAATGCATATTTTATTTACGAGCGCGTTGAATACATAGATAACGCGCATACAATGTTGCGGAGATAGCCGGTGTCCGCATTCGCGATGCTGTAATGCGTCAAAGCAAATCATTTAAATGTAGGTATAGAGGTACAGATCAACTCGTCTATCAGACGAAAAATCAATATGAATGATGTGTAAACTAAAATACTATATATGTTTGTCTTTTTGATACTTGTGGACTTTATCAACAAGATTTTAGCTTCGATCACAAAAATTCAAGTCAACACTTTTAACCATGAATGTTAATATTACTGGGAAAACTTGAATATTTTCTCTATTTTACCATGTTAAGACTTTACGCAGTAGTGTTTACAAGGTCGTCTGATGCAAATTATATAGATGTTGGGGATTAAGTCAATTGTGTATACAGATGATGTGAAATAAATAAATAAAAAATGAATATATTAATTTTTCACTTCCGCATATACATTAATAAACAAAACACATTTTTATAATAATAAGTCGTTAATAAATAATTTACATTACTTTGTTTAGACGTAATTAATTTAATACTATAAAATAAATAATCTTGGTTCCAATGTTGATACATAAACCATGTATGACGATATCGATTCTACCCTTTCGAATTATTTGCTTCAGAGCATGGAATCGTGGGCAGATGTATGGAAATTGCGTGTACGAAATAGCAGCCGGACAGTGTGAACTATACCGACCGGCACATATACATACATACAGACAGCGCACCTACAGGAATAGCCGATTAAGTATTCGTCTCGTGATTCGGAGCTGAAATCCACAACCCAATTTTGTCCACGGTCAAACTATTTTAATGTGAACTCATGTGAGATAAATAAAATAGTATTCATTGGCTGTACCGAATAAAGAAAACATGAAAGCAGGCTTCCATACAAAATTTCTCGCCAATCTGACCTACAACACATACAACCACACACACACCGATAGATACCCGCTGCCTTTTTTCCAGAAGTTACTGAGGCAATTACCATACATGCATACACAATAAGTTCTTATTGCACAATTCGCGGCGTCGTCTTTGGCCGTACCTACTATGGTACTTACCTGCATTGATTTTCAAACATGAGCTGTACTCACACTACACAATGTTGTTATGGCAATCACTTTCGCAAATAACAACAAACGATTTTGTTTTATAATTAAATTGCAAAATTACGAATGTTTAGCCTATATTATATAGCTTATAAATACATGTGAAAGTAATCTATATTGTGCGCTTATTCTGATATTTTAAGTGTGGATGCACCAGTTGATGACAAAGGGCGGCAATTTTAAAATAAATCACCATCAAAATAAATCACGCACAACTTCGTCAGATTCAGATTTCAGCTTTGTCACCGGCTACGAATATATGTATTGGTAGATCATTGGACAAAATTTCTTGGCCATGCCCAACCGGACACAACTTTCTTTCTTGGTCAAAATCATGTGATATTCCCTCTGAAAATGAATTCTTCTGAATGAAAATGTTTTCTTTTTTATTTTCGTTGATAGTACCATAGTTTTCCAAGCAGAAAATATTGTATAGTTATAGTGAAAAGGCATTGCTTGCATGCATTGCTAGTGAGTTTTTTACCGACTTCATTACCGACTTCAAATAAAAAAGAAAATTGATAGATGGACCCCTTTTTTGCTTTTGTACCACCGCCTTCAACTCAAGGGTCCGAGTATGAATCAAAATATTATTTAACACTTTTCAGTTCTAGTTGTTTTTTAATTTTCAATTCTATAATTTTTTATAACCTATTTACTTTTACCTTCACAAACAATGATTAACCCTTGTGATAAGATTACTTATTCAAATATCTAACTAAATGGCATTTTACAAAATACTGAGAACTATCACGGAAAATTACTTTAGCTTAGTATCAAGTAGAAACTGTGATATTGCAAATTTAGAATTTTTCCTATGAACAAGTGTTCCAATTTTCTAAAGTGAATTTGTTATCACCATGTCGGTAACAGATTACACCGACCATTGTGCGATCGATCACATCCCACTACAGTTGTCTAGAAATGCACTAGATTTGTATTGGGCGAAACACACGGTCTATGACAATTTTTACGAGTCATAACATTTATAAAGCGCGAGGAATGTCTGTCGGTGTGTTCAGGAAACAGCGGCTATCGGGATCTGACACGCGACAAGCGACTACCGGCATCCGGGTACCACGAGGCTAATTCAATAGAAAGCAAATTCACAATCGATTATGATAACTACCTATTTCGAGTAAAATGATTCCGTAGGATTATTTGAGGAAAATTGCTATTTTAGATTGGTTTAGTGATTGCCCTTCAGAAATAGATAAATGGATATAACTTATTGCCCCAGAAACATTTCACATAGACAAGCAAAGCAGAACAGTTTACATGATGTGCAAAGGCGGAATAATCCCAAGAGATTTCTAACAGTCAACCTTTAGCGCTTTTCTTAAAGCAAATATCGCTACGGAATAGCGTAAATTTTACTGAAATTACCATGATCCGTTGTTTCCTCTAGTGGATTGGTCTCCAGAACCGGGAACGGACTCAACGGAGCGTTCCGTCCGTACGGTTCCGGAGAGGACAGGGGTCGGGGCGCGGATCAGGCCGTCAATCAACGCGGTGGGCCGGCGCCGGCCACTCCGGCCCATTTTCGGTGATCGATTACGGTAAAATTTACTGGAACAAATGTACGGAGCGCTAACTGGAGAGGGGATTTTATAAGTATTCTGTTTGGCTTCATCCATATTGGGCCATTGCTATGTTACTGCAAGACACGGCGTCGGGGCGGCCGGCTGGGGGAACACAACCGAAGATCGCTGTTCTATGTTACTGATAGAGCGTGTAGGCTTCACATGTATATATAAATTCTATATAACCTAACGAAATCTACAGTTTTAAAATAAACTTTTTCTTACAAATCGTGGTAACATGACGTCCACACTGAATTCTTCCAGCTTAAAAACACGGCAGCAGTTTTCTTTTGTGTTTATTTTTCGTTTGCAGTTTCATTCGACATATCCCATGCCAACGCACCTATTTTTCTCTGGGAGTTCAAATAGCAAAAATTACGATTTTATTATCACAAGAGTTCATATCACATCGTACTGTTTTCTTATTGGTGAAGTTTGACACACGGCCACTTTGGGAGGCCCCATCCGACGAGAACACAAGTTATCTGATCGAAAGTTTTTTCTTCTCGAAATTGTCACCAACAATTTGCGCCATCGAGTGGAGATAACTACAAAAGACGAGCAAATAAAACTTGTAGTACCTTGACTACTTGTACAGTACAAGACTACTTGTATAAATATAAAAAAGTTGAACTTATAATTTTGTAGGAGCTTATAATTCGAGTGGTGTATGTTGAGTCGATCGAGTATCACATAATTAATATCGCCAAATGTTCTGACATTTATGTACATACAATCTTACGTGCATATGTACTTGTCACTATTTATCAATTAAAATTAATAATTGTTTTTATGTCAAACAACATGGGTGGCTGTGCCGAGAGACCAAGACCGCGGTCGGAGGTTCCATTCCACAGTGACTCGTATATGAGTTATTTTGTTACCATGTCGGATCTTTCAGGGAGTTAATCTGTATCAAAAACTAAGGAGACTTAAAAAAACGGTGGCGAAATTGGATAACAATGTTTTGCTCTCTATACATTATCGTAAATGTGTAGCTTAAAATTATAATTTTCTAATGATGACACCGTTCTTTTTATGAAATCTACTTAGTTTTCGATATAGATTAATCCCCTGAAACATCAGCCATGGTAACAAAATCATGTAGTATATGAAAACATTATAAAAAGTATCTATGATTTGCGAATGGGTATTAGGCACAGCTTAAGTTCTCCCGATACCCGGGAAGACGCTGATTACAAGCCTGACCCCTAAAATAGATGTTATTTACTCACAGCAACCAGCATTACCCTGAATTATATACTAAACCAATAACAATAT
Organism: Nematopogon swammerdamellus; assembly: GCA_946902875.1. Taxonomy (NCBI): domain Eukaryota; kingdom Metazoa; phylum Arthropoda; class Insecta; order Lepidoptera; family Adelidae; genus Nematopogon; species Nematopogon swammerdamellus. The sequence continues at coordinate 8,621,720 of OX336337.1, forward strand.
ATTTACGAACAAAATATATTATATCTACACAATTCCTATAAATCAATCCATCATTAATTTATCAAATAAAATGTTGTTAGCATGTCGTTTCAATGTTGCTTCTATTCAAAGTGTGAAACATTTATTTCGAAAAAAAAAGCGATATGATTTTATTTTATGTATGAGGAAAAATATATGTGTAAGGAGCAATGTTCATTATTTACTGTCAACGTAATTAATTCTGTAACATTTTCTCGTCCAGCCTCAATTGTTTTCTACCTTTACACAATAACATACATAATTAGCCTGTAATTATAAACACGGCTATTTTGCTCGTTGTTATTTACATATACATAACGAATTATCTCATCAAATTACTCATTAATTATTCCACACTAGCTATTTAAGTGCCTTCGCTCGCGATGGCACATATCCTATAACCATCCTTTGATGAAAAAGTCAGTGAAAACCCCACATACATTGAGCAATTCTCGAGTTATAAGCAAACATAGAATCGGTCGTTACAGATTTTGCGCTTTTTCAGTTAGTATACATCGATTCTATTTCTGAAAGAAACAATTTCTATGACAATAATGACGAGCCATACTGAATTACGTGTTTTGTGTGTTTACAGATCGCAACTCTGCACAAAATCGTCGTTCGAGTGTCGTCGAGCCCCCCAGCGCTGCCCTCACTGTCATAAGGAGGGCGGGTGATGGGCGGCATACGATTCTCCATCTCGTACCTCTTTCACATTTCTGCTGTCTGCGGCCCTCTCTTGCGTCGCTATTTCTCCACTCCTTCCGGCGAGACGATTCCAACCTACGCGCGGATTTTGCCACATTTGGGAAAATCAACACGAAGTTTTCCCAAATGTGGCTTTATGTGACATCTTAATGTTTTTTTATGTAAACCAGCATGGGTGGCTGTGCCGAGGGACCAATGGTGCAGTCGACAGAGCCACAATCACCTCTCCTCGCGAAACCACGCTCAGTTAGGTGCCATGCCAGCAGATTTGCGGACTGTTGCTAGGCTGTCTAGAACGTTAATACGACGCTTGAAGACACCCAGGTTAAAGGATTCAGGAAATACACTCGCCGGAAGACAGTTCCACACTCTAGCGGTGCGACAAAGAAACGATTTAGAAAACCGATGGGTTCTCAAAAGCCCAATGTCAACAACAAAAGGGTGCTGAGTCTCTCTGCGACGAGTCATGCGGAGATAGGACGGGTGGCAGGGAATAAGGGATGCCAGTTCCGCAGAGCAGCGTCCGTGATAGTATCTGTAAAACAGACACTATCACGTGACTTTAGTGAAAATTATACTATATTATATAAATTCTATTGTTCATACATCCATACCATGCGAACGAACGACTTTTCCACGCACTAATCTCTCTCTTCAACTTCTAGTCACTAACAAGCTTTTGAAAAACCATCGGTTCTTAGCATCGTTTCTTTGTCGCACCGCTAGTGTCTTCAGGCGAGTGTGTAATGGCTAAACAGCCTAGCGATAGTCTTGTAGTCAGTTTTTACCTCCTTGAGGTACGAAACCTGGAAATGGTTTAAGAAGCACAATTTAATACTATGCTTGCATACAAACTTATCCTTACAAGTTTTTTTAAAAGTTACTTTTTTAATGTGTGAAAAAATTATACTGTAATTACATTTCAAAGTTTATATTCACGTACTCTGCGCCTTAGTTTTCGAACAGCTTGGAATAGAACCTGCCTCCGTCAGTACGTAATCGAAGGCAACCAGCGCGTCACTAACGCCCTCTATCGGAGTCAGTCCGACTCGACTGCGATCAGATTGTGAGGTGATCAGGCGCTGTGTGCACGCTCTGTTTGATTGAAAACCTGCTCTCAACATTACTGTATTTCGATCGGTGGGATATTGGGCGCCGATGGTAGTTTTGACTGATATGTATTTTGTCTCTTTCCTCCAAGATATTTTGTGATATAAGGTATTTAACTGTAACATCTAAGCTACAGAACATATTAATTGTAGTTTGGACATTATTAGTATTGGACATTGCAAGCTAGTCGTTCACACTATTAAAATATTAATTGTGTATGTAGGGCTAGACTTAAATACTCGTAGAGCATTCAATCTAGTGGAATATTAGCTAGGTTCAGCATAGGCTGTGTCCAGTCCTTTTCTCCTTTTCCCTCCATTACAATGTTCTTAGGTGAGTTTTAAGGTACCGAAGCTGAACTGAAAAGTCGTACCTACGACGATGTGTACAACAAACTATATAAAGACTGAAAATTATTCTATGAAAAAATTAGAAATGCGTTTTCACGTCTTAATTTCAAAATTGTAGTTTTTGAAAATGTGGATATATTATCTGATTAGAATAATCGCCTCTTGAATTGGTTAAGGTATCTATAGGGTATAATGATTGTAAATCGGTTAGAATAAAGAAATATATTTTCCTACACATATCTACGCTAGAATCTTCCACTATGTGTGCAAATTCGGCATAAGATATGGCGCATGAACAGTTTTCACGAGGACTGTAACTCATGCGGGCTGAGAGGCGGAGACTGAAATTGTCCGCCACGCATCCCGGCGGGCTATGAGCGAGGGTCCACTATATTTTTTCTAGAAATATGTTTCAAGGGCCGGGCGGGGGGCGAGTGCGGGCGTCATTCGAGACACGAATGGGCAAGAAGGCTCGTTTCTGTTGCCGTCGCATCTTTAAACTGTTAACGGTTATTTAAAACGGCGCCGAAACATTCGCGGGTCAACGTCTTTAAAATAAAACATCAAACGGCTTATATTAACTCCGCTGGAGCTCTGAAACTCGTAAAAGTGAAATAAAAGTCGGACGCACCTCTCACTTTTATTGCATTTACCTCGGCGCGTGCCCTACGTCGACACTCGTTACAGTAAGCACTGAGCAGTCAACCTGCCAGCCGTGCGTCGTCGTCGTCGCAAATCACTGCGGACACCTTTAAAATTTCTTTTACTATGCGTCGTCTATTAGTTTTGGATTATTTGTTATTACGGTCCAGCTATGACGCGCAATGCGCGGCGGAGCACAGCGCGCTTTTTAGGTTTCCGTGCCCCATGCGTAAGCCTACGCCGTCTGTCTGTCTGTCTGTCTGTCCGATGGCTGTATCTTTGAAACCATATAATAACTAGCCAGTTGAAATTTTCAGAGAATATTATGTGTTATATTATGGATGCGGATGTAACAACAAATAATAAAAACTAGAAAAAGTAAATTGAGATGGGTCTAATGGACAAGAACATATTTTTTTCAATGTTTCTACAAATAAATTAGAAATCGAATTGCCATAATTCTTTTTTGGGAATAGTGCAAGTTTAATCAACGACTCAGTAGTTTTCAAGATATAGAATGTTAAGTGTGTACCAATCACTGGAAAAACACGTACGCAGAACTTATTGTGTGATATAACTAAAAAGAGTCAAATAAAAAACTGTTTAAAAAAAAATTTAACCGACTTCCAAAAACAACTAAAACGTAAAAGTGTTAAATAATTATTTTGATTAAGTTTTTTTTTTATTTTTTTTTATTTAATTTTTTTTTTTATGGAAACTGACACGGTTGGCTACATCACCTACAACATCCGTGATGTCAGCCCATAACACCGGGTGAACTTGGTGCCACGTCAGTGCTTCCCTTCGGTCGTGCCGGCAGCACTGAACTGGACGGAAAACAAAAACTATTTACATTTCCGTTTCGACCGACCTTTCATTCAGTGCGGTGGTACCAACCCGGGCGGGTTAAACCCTACCACCTAGTAATATAAGAAGGGAGTCATATCCCTTAGTCGCCTTTTACAACATGCACGGGAAGAGATGCAGTGGGCTATTCTTTTAAAGTACCGGCCCCACACGGCCCATTCATATTCGGACCCTTGATTTGAAGGCGGTACAAAAGCTCACCTGAAAATTTATAGATGGACACGTTTTGTGTTTTCGTACCGCCTTCAACTCAAGGGTCCGAATATGAATAAAAATATTATTTAACAATTTTAAGTTCTAGTTGTTTTTGGAAGTCGGTTCAATGTTTTTAAAACAGTTTTTTTAATATATAACTTGGGAATAAAATTTGCCAGACACAGTGTACTCGTACATATGAAATATTGATAGTTGTTTCGTATAGTAGTTGACATAATGGTAGTAGTAGTGTTATTTTATTTACTTATTTTACAGTAGTTTTATGTACTTTTTTTGTTTATTTATTTTGAACAATTGCTTAAAAATCTTGTTCATTTAGCTTTAATGTTAGAGCAAAAGTCTTTTATGAAATATTTTCATCTTGATCGACTATTAAACCATCACACGATGATCAGATATAGAATCGAATAATTTCCTTAGTTACCTTTCTGTGTACAAGTAAGTATTTAAGTTTAATTTTACTCAATAATAATAAAATTAAATATTCATGCTGGTTACAAGTACCCTAAGTGGTTACAAGGCGTCGACATAAAGCCTGCACCCCGAAACCTCATTTCATCTCAGTGCGAATCATTTTATATTGCCTGCCTCGCACTGAACGAAACCTGTGTAAATAATACATTTAGCCTTTAACTTTTATGTTTAATAAAGTGCTTATTGGGTTTTCCGAATATTGGCCTCTGAAATATGTCCTGTGCAAATAAACCCCGACATGGGATCAAAAGTGGGTGAATTTTGAGTTCCTGTGTACTCGGATTTATTAACTCGTAGTGGTAGGTACAAATTATGAGATTAAATATTCTTGCGAATGAAAGTTCTTCATAGAAAGCTTTTAAGTCAATGATAAAAAGTCTATAACATCGTTTGAATGGGGAAGTTGTTCAATCAAATGAATGCTGACTTGGGTTAATACTGTATAATATGGTCTCATTAATTCAATTATTTTTATATTAATTATTAATGTTTGTAAAATTGTACTAAATGTATGTAGTCACTCACTACCTACTTCTTGTCAATTTCTGGGGGCATGGAAGTGCCCCCGCCAAGTCGAGCAACCATCCTTTTCTCGAAGCAACTCAGGGTACTTTTGGCCTTCCTGTATCTTTGTTGTGGATAGAGATAAACACCTGAAATTTTAGTTTCCAAGAGTACTTACCGAACCTAGCAATACTCCCAAATTATAAGTTTGTACCTATTATAGTTTGCGAGATATCGCCAGTCAAAGTTCCGGTTTTTACTGACTCACTCACTCACCGATCATCAAAAATCTAAGGCAACTTCATTGTTGAATTCGGGCTTCCATGATTTGAAAAGAATTGGCTCTGCATGGGATCTTACAACTCTTTACGGTGGAAAGGTTGCGTGCGAGACTTGGCATCTTTTTATATTATATGTTTTTGGTGGGTCATATTGAAACAAAGAGATGGATTTTCAGTGCATTGATTGGTAGCACTCAGTTGGGTGCGAGAGGGGCCTGAGCGTGGAGTCGCCGGAATCCACTAATGAATTAAATTCATAAAACAATGCACAACATCCACAGTTGGTCATAAAGTGAAAAAAAATATTTTATACTTTATTTGTACTTTATTGTGTATGAAAATCACAGAGCAAGCAGTAACTACCGCGGGTGTCGTCATTCACACGTTCATGTACTCGTTGCTACGAGCTAGAAGAGTAAAGTTACACCTTGACGTCCTTGTATTTACATAATCAAATACGGCGGGGAGCGCTCTCTTAATTACTACAAAATAAATAAGGTAATTTTGACATTCGCCGGTAAATATTTTATGAGGCTATCTAATGGTTACAGTTTCTACCTGGCTTTAATAATTATGGATTTGCCTCAAAATATTTCGTCTCTAAATTGTGATAGTCGGAATTTATCCAAAATACATAATAGTCTCTGTTAGATTTTGAAAAACTTAATTTAGATATTCATATTATTCCTTATTTAATTCCGTTTACACTTTCAAACTGTGCAGTGGCGGGGCATGAACTTAATTTGATGTGGGCAAGGTAAATTTTGCGAGGCCCTCTCAATTTTGCCAATACTCAATACATTCAACAACGTCATCAAATACAGGAATACAGCCACTATACTGTATTATTTCAATATTCACTGCCTATGTCCTGCTTTCCCATCTTGTGTCTGATAAAGGATTTATAGTAAGCTTTAGTTTGCCTTTCATTAAGTCTAAGCATGTTTACTCGGGGTCTCTTTTAATAGATCTAGCTGAATATTTTTCACGAATCAAAGCTGCATGAACTTTCGAGGCGCGAGGCCCCTCGGGCCGCGAGGCAATGGGCGGTCGCCCACGTCGCCCACGCCTTGCGCCGCCTCTGAAACTGTGTTTGTCCGTAACTGCACTGAAACCTGTACGCGAAAAGGGTAATGTGTCGTTGTAAGTACAATGTACATACAAGTTTGACGGAAAAAAAAATCGTATTCTGTAATAAGTCCGCCTTGTGCATCGCAGAGAAAGTGTAATGCATACATCAAAAGAGAAGTAGACATTGGCATTATAGTCACATTTACCTACATAAATTTTTATATAAATTCTGAGCCACAGAACAAGAACGAGTTCTGACAACATTTTGGTATATTATAAATCTTAAAATGGTTGTCATACAAATAATCAAGTAAAAGCCTTCACACTTTACTAGGTACCCAACATTGTATAACCCAAAGAAATATGCCCAGCATGGCTACACGAATAATCCAAGGCTAGATGCCTAGTAAAATATGTAGATCTCTACACCAATACCTATTTAGTAAAGTTCGCCTGTGTGTGTGTGTGTATGTCATTACGCAGTATGCATGGCTAAACAGTAGACCGCACTCTCCCTCCCCTCCCGCCGGTTTGCGCATCCGCCTCCGAGCTGGACCGAGCAGCCTTAACCACCGCTTCTCTCCACATAGAGCAGGAAGCGACATTGAAAAGCTTCTGGAGAAATTGATGTGGTTAAATATAATAACTTTTACGGCGGAAAATTGGTCCAGATGTTTGAATAAATTCTAAAGAATTCGATAATTTACTACTATTTAAAGAATAATCTCTACAATAAAACATGTTTTGTAACTCTGTAGTTTTCCGAAGATACCTACTACCTTGACAATTTGCATGGAGTTAGCGATTTTTTTCTAATTACAGTTCACTTTTTTGTCCTGTGTGGGGCCGGTACTTTAAAAGAATAGCTCCACTGCATCTCTCCCCGTGTATGTCGTAAAAGGCGACTAAGGGATATGGCCCCTTCTTACCTTACTAGGTGGTAGGGTTCAACCCGCCCGGGTTGGTACCACCGCACTGAATGAAAGGTCGGTCGAAACGGCTATGTAAATAGTTTGTGTTTTCCGTCCAGTTTATGTAGCCGGCACGACCGAAGGGAAGCACTGACGTGGCACCAAACCAAGTTCACCCGGTCTTATATGGGCTGACATCACGGATGTTGTAGGTGTTGTAGGCAACCGTGTCAGTTTCCACAAAAAAAAATTTTTATTGCTAATATATTAAATATTATGTTGTATTTGTTAATGAGAAATACATTAATCGTATCAATTTCAACTACAATATATATACAAAAATATGTATAATATGAACTCGTTCATGCCACTTCTAGACCGCCTAAATTGCGGTTCTACCACACACCTACCCTTACCGGCTGTAATGTCATGAATATACATTCGGAATCCACACATGATGCCGGGTTACTTGTGCAGCGATCCGTTGCGGCCGTGCTGTAGTAATTAAAGAAGAGTTATTGGGTGTCGAACGGGACCCGTCCGGGGCGATTGCACCGGCTTTCTACGAGCTCGCGTAGTGCTAAAGAGTTCTAAGGGTCAACGCACTGTCGATGCACAACAATGAAGTAGTTACAAACACTAGTCATAAGGGATTTTTTTCATCCTAATATACAACGTGTACCAATACTCAACGTCAAGCGGGAACCAGGGAGTTAGGCCAGTTTATGATTACCCAGGGAAAAATAAGAAAAAAAATCGGAGTCATTTGTTTTTTATGATATGATGCATTTTTTGAAAAGCGTTTCGTACAACATTTTTAGGTACTACGACTACAAATTTGCAAATATGATTATAATTTGTTTTTATTAGTAGCCTAAATAACTCTGCTATTGATCAGTATCTCAAATTTTTATCACAAAAAAATATTAAGTAAAATTAAAAAAAATCTCATATCATAAAAAATAAATGACCCCGATTTTTTTTCTTATTTTTCCCTGGGTAGTCATAAACTGGCCTACTCCCTGGTTCCCGCTTGACGTTTTTGGGACACGTTGTATGTATAGTGAAGTTTCTACGGGCGATCGGCCGTGTTACGCACTAATTCAAGATATGAAGGTGCGTCACGGGCGGCCTGAGCTGTGAGCAGAAAGGCAAACCCCCAAACACGGGAAGCGAAACCGCGGGCAAAAGCTAGTTTTTAATAAAAAAAGTCTCGGATTAATTAATATAATATAAATAAATATAAAATAACATAATTAATTTATCCGCCTTAGTGCAAGTTTCCTACATCCCTTCCTCCCAAGCTTTAGTTTTTAAAACAATGCCTCTTAGCATTAAGCTCGCCTTTTGTGTCCCATACTTTAAATGGTGTGCAATAAATAATGTGTTTGTGTTATTATTAGCCACCTACGAAAATGTTTTGATCAATGATGCGCTTAGACAAATATTATTTTGGCGAGAAATGCTTATGTCCTTAATAACTTAAAAACTTTCCCAAAACGTTCTCCTTTCATCTTAGCACAAAATTATCGAGCTGGGGTATCTTGAAACATTATACTGAAATACTCTTGGATGAAATATGACTTCCGAAACAAAATAAATACCTAAATGGCTGTGGCAATAATGCCTTTAATCTACGCCGAAGTGAGTGCACTTTTTACCCGACTGCGCGAAGAAAAAATGAGGCTAATGTTTTTTTATCATAGAATCTTATGATTGTTCATCCATCAATCAAACGCTTAAGTACTCCAATGTAACCCAGTGCACGTACGCGTTCAATAGACGTACACTTCAACACTACGCCGCCATCCGGCCGGTTGGCACGTGCATGTAAATACCTCCACGCGGAGTGTGACCGACTGCAGTGCGCTCGCTCTCGGGGCGGCGATGGTGGTGGCCGGTGCCGCCTTTCGTTGGTGGCAGCTGGCTAGGCGCTCGGTGGCGGCTGACTAGGCGCTCGGTGGCGGCTGACTAGGCGCTCGGTGGCGGCTGACTAGGCGCTCGGTGACGGCAGTAGTTTGGTGCAGTGTGGCCTGCACAGCTGTGTGCGGCTCATTCTGCTGCACTGCTCTAGGATAATAGCTTATCTATAAATATAATAAAATTATTGTAAGTGCATAAAAATCTGTACATTGAATATATTCGAAAAAAAAAAACAACCAGGGTGTCTTAAAATGAGAAACGGAACATGTAAGAACAGGTTTTAAAATTCTTGTCTATCTGTCTGCGTTCAGGAAAACGATATTCTTCTCAAAAGAAGTTAAAGTAACTAATGGTAAGGCCGAAATGCGGAGATGCGTCTTCTCGAAGAAAGTAAATATGGATACCGAAACGATTATTGTATTGTATTGTTTATTGATAATTCATAAATGACAGTTAAGCTGCACTCGAAAGAGTCACAATTTGTTCTATCCAGTTCGATTACACACACGAAGAAGAACCGGCAAGTAACATCGCAGGGTATTTTTTTTTTTTTTTACATATTATTAGAAGTATTTTAGTGACTGACTAGCCATAAAATAATATCGCTTACAGTCTATCGAAAACACAGCTTCAGAGCAAGATTAACAATTTTACTGAGAGTTTGACTACAAAGACTTATTAATTAGGTGTATAAGGTGTAATGTAAAGAGCCTCTGTCAAACTTTGATACGTATTTGTATCAACTTAATTGTACACCTAAAACATACTATACATAACATTAAACATACTATATTATATCGAAGAAAATCATTACGGGAGAGGCCCGAGGGCGGGAGAAAGTTTATCGTTTACCTGAACGCAGCTGGCCTTCGGCCTCACCTTTAGAGAAGATTTATCGTCTTCCTGAACGCAGCTCAGCCTTCGGCCTCGCCCTTAATATTTTTTTTTATATAATCCGGTATTGGTGGCTGAGTCGGAGGGGCCAAAGCGCATGCTCCGACCAGCCAATATCACCTCCCAGAAGGTAGGTGCCACACCGGAGCTTCCCTCGATTAGAGGAGAACACAACCGAGGCTGCTATGCGGCCATCTTACATCCAGTGCGGTGGTACCAACCCAGTCGGCTACAATTTCAGCCTACCACCTAGTATGGACCTACAGTTTTACACCGGTTCCGAACGGTGAAGCAGCAGGTGTAGGTATGCAAATATTTTTTTTCGTCAGAAAAAACTCATTCGTGCACTCCGCCGCCGACCGGATTCGAACTGCGGACCTCTCGCATGAGAAGCCGATGCCCAAACCACTCGGCCACCCGCCGCTTTTTTACTTTCTTCGAGAAGGTTAATAGTGTTCCTGAATGCAGCTCGGCTTTCGGCTCCACCCTTAGGTACTACTTTCTTCTTTTGAAATACGAATTTCATGCGAGTGAAACCGCGGGCAAAAGCTATATGAAAATAAATATTTTCAATGCATAACCAGTTTTACTGTTTTCTTTTTATTAGGATTTAGCATCACAAAAGACGAATTTTCATGCGGTTCTGAAAGAATAATTTGTCATGTTCAGTTATCCACGCGGACGAAGTCGCGGGCAACAGCTTGTTTATAATGTAAGCCTAGAAAATTAATTAAGCTGTGGTATAATTTTTTTTTTTCGGCAACCAACAAAAGAGAAAAAAAGTAAATATTTTTATAACAAAACAATATTGACAAATCTAATTCAGAATGTATATTGTACAGGGCCATGTCGAAAGGACGATCGTGAAACCCCTTTCAGATAATTTGTGCGAGCTGCTTTCACCGCATAAATTAGGGAGAAATCTGAAAGTCTTAATTCTGGCAGAATATGCGCGGCTTCAAAGCTCTTTATAATTAAAATCAAATGTTTACACGCTGATAATTAGGTTACTCTTCGAACTTTCAATTACGGCGGGGTCTCCGTCTCGGCGGCAGCGGCGCGTCTCGGTCCGTACCGTACCGCGCCGCTCGGCAAGACCGCCCACACTCCCCCGCCTCGCAGCACGCGGTTCTACGAGTCAGGGGGACATGAATTATTCTTAGACATGTTTGAAGTATTTCTGTGAGATGGAGCCTTTGATACCTCATCTCTCCGCAAGACTACAGTTGCGGGCGAGAAAAAATTCAAATACGTTTTATCACCTGAGCGGAAACTTTTCGGAAAAATGTAATCTCTACGTTTCGTACGTCGACTACCCCGCGATCGACCTCGGTAGTTGGAATTCTTGCTCGGGTTTTATTTACCTAGGTATGTATTCTATGTTTTATCTCGCTCACAATCACAACTTCCATACAATATACGAACGAATGAAAAATACAAAAGTGGCTAGTGTGCCAATTTCATTGAACTGTAGGACGAGGTGTTGGGGATGGGCAAAAAGGAAACCGACAGCTCATACGATATTTTGAGTAAATTTAATGCCTTGCGATTCGGTAGCGACCTTTGCAACTAAAAAAAAAATACTTGTCGGTCGGTCAGCCGCCAGAAATAACTTTTTCTTGATGTAAATGTATGAAATATTATTATTTTCTAAATATAATATTTTATGTTTTTTTTGTCATTATGCTCCAGATAAAGAACGTAGCGATTGAGCATAAGTTATTCTAAAGCTTGTACATTACTGCATAACACACATTTATTGCGTGTTAATTTATCTCAGTTATCTCAAAACAATTTTCTTTCACAGACTGTAGGTACTTAATTAATACTTTATTCAGTAAAACAATGCTTTTTGGAAGAGCGTGCAGAGAAGCTGTGAAATATCTCGAAACGGAAAATTGACGGAGGGTCAAGGTTATGTGATATTTATGCGTACAAAGTGCGGGTAGTCATAATTGAATGTGTCGGCAGGCCGACGCGCCTTACCCCTCCCGCGCCCTCCCCCGGTCCGCTACCGGCCGCGGCCCCTCGTGCATTTGCGTTTCAGAGCCCTGCTGCGGTCAGACTCTGGTAAGCGCTCGCGGTGAGCAGGTCTGATCCTGACGTATGCTTTACATTTGGCGGCAAGAATCTAATACGCGTACAAAAGCTGCATCAGTGAAAACATAATTATTATTCTATGTAACAATACTGAAGACATTCATGTTATAATAGATTGCATTCAGAAATTAAGCGGCATTCTGATAATCTGAAGTTGCACGCAGCCATCCCTTCACCTAATCGTCGCTCCAGTTCGGGAGTTGGCTTAAGTGCCACAGAGCAAATTTTACAGGAGAGCTGTTTGAAGTTTTATAGTTTGGTTTTCACTGTGTGATTGCGTTACTGTTTTAAGCATATGTTTGGAAACTGACTAACTGTATTAGAATCGCTAAAAAAACAATAAATTCCTTAACATTAATGAAATAAATAACATAAAAACATTATTTTTGTTTGGAGATAGACAAAACTGACTAAACGGACATTGCGATTGGCGGCAGTGGCGGGCCTAGGGTCAGATCGTAGAGCAAGCCGAAGCCAAATATTTCATACAAAATATAATATATGACTGTTCTGTCAGTCAGTAAATGAAATAAACATGCTTGTATCACAATTTTATAGAAAATGGTAATTAAAAAATCTATGCAAACCAACTGCAGTGCAGTGCAGTTACTATGAAGACTCTTGTTAATAATTAATTATCAATAGCATACTGGAGGCATATTATGGTTGACAGAATTATTGTGACTTATCAACACATATCATACATATCATAGCATGCCAGAGAGAGAACGAAGAGAGAGCCGACGTCCGACGTCCCGCCCGCCGCCGCCACCCGCCATGGATATAATATAACTAACCAAAGATTATTATTTCTTAGCCCTTCAACTTTGGGAGCATAAAACAAAAGAATCCTTCGCCTACACCAGGTGTACACCAGGTGGCGCCCGCCCACCTGGCGTAGGTGAAGGTGTTAGAAAAAAAATCATTTTGAAAGATTTTTCCATGAAACTTTATGAACTAACGAATGGATTGTATTTACAGATAAATATTCTAGCTATAAATGACATTTTTTTATGTATATTACATATTCTGGGTAACAAAATTATTATGTAAAGTTGTGTTATGTGAAAATTGCGACCTCTCTCTGATTTTATATTTTTATAAATTTATCACGAACGCAAATTGGTAATATAGTATTTTTATCATAAAAAGGAATACATATACAAACCAATCCTATCTTTCTGGTGTATCAGCAGCTCGTGTGTCGCACACAATAAAATCTTGAATTCACAAAATTTTTTTTGTCAAAAACTACATTTTCGCACTCACAAGCCATTGCAACATTTGGGCTATTCATTACGTAAATATGTGTGTTGGATATATGGAAAGCACATGGTTGGATAGATAATTTTATCTACTCATCTTGAGACACTTTCTACACTCAAAACACGAATTTAGGCAGAACTAGAAATAAATTACGACACTGACTCAAACAAAGTTTCTATGGCGAGACCTAGGTCACAAAAATGGCTTGTTTCTCGTAAATGTACGACATGCAAGCACTAAACGGCATATATTATTCAACTAGAAGAACTAAGGAGCATTTCTGTCACCTCACTTTCTCCAAAAAACCGATTTATTTTGAGAAACAAGCTTCAAACAGGAAAAAATTGTCAGTATGGAGTAGGACTTTTCTTCGATTTTTTACGTAAAATGCATCTCAACTCAGTACAAACAAATGTACTCAATAGGTCCGGAATATAATGAAAAAGAGAAAAAACATCACTTACCGGTCCATTTTTCTGTATTTACGAACAAAACAGCGAATATTCACAAGCACAACACGCGCGCGCACATACAACACGAACTGACAATGACGACAGATATGAGAATTTTTTTCGTACTATCAAACATCCTCGCAAACGTCCGATCCATCACTTCAAACTTCTACGCCTACATTAGACATCAGTAGACACGTCTTTGGCGTTCTTCTATTGAAAAACTGAGATAGCACTAATACTGAGTACGCTTTCGCATATGGAACGAATAATTCTTAGCATATTTCCTCAAACTAATCGCTATACATACTCATATATTATTATTTCTATTCTGTGCTATGGGTGTCTTTAGGCTAAAAATTGTATGGTACTCGAGAACGAGAAGGAAATAAAATAATGCTAGAATAACAGCGGGAACAAGCGAGATGACTAATGTACGCTCGTATTTGACTAATTTCATCCATCGCATCGAGGCGAGAGTTCACGAGCAATTCCGAATGATACTTACGAACGACGAAGTCCCCGCGGCGCGTCGTCGACTCAATGACCTCGGGCGCGCGCGAATGGCACGTGGCGCGATATTTAAAATGAAATTGAAGTACTATCGACTGTTTTCGTTTTCGATTTGCTTTCGAGCTTTGTTTGATTGACCTAGGGCAAGCCGGGCTTTTTGGCTTGTATGAGAGGCCCGCTACTGATTGGCGGACATAGCTGTGGCGGACTGTATGGAGCCATAGAATTATAATGGCTTTAATTTTGCACTGTCAGTATGGAGATAGCAATAATATGCCCTAAAATGTGTATCATTTTATAGGAGATAGGGCAAAGCTGAAAAAAACGGCTTTATTAGATAAAATGTTTTTGCTTTTCAAAAGCAAAAATATGCTGAAATACCTGCTGAATCAACCTGCATTCAAAATCATTTTCGCTAAAAATGTGACAACTTCCGAACTGGAGCGACGTAATGTCCTCTCCTCGCTATTTTCTTCTTCAGTTTTCAGGTATTATTGTTCTATGTAACTATAATATATTTCAATAGACATAACACATTCCTAAATTATACTACCTCACAGACACAGCAGGAATAACATAAGCAGTCGATAACTGAAACCGGTTCATTTTAACTGTCATTATTTACAGCCAGTGCTGATTCAACACGAGAAATTAACACAACAATGAAATGCTCGTCAACGAGCAGCGCTCTCCAATAAAACTGTTCAGCCAACCACGCTACGCGCTGCTGAATGCAAAATTATGCTAATCGGCTTCCAACGATCCTCGAAGTTTCGCTCGGAATCGACATGCACTCATTAATGTCAAAGTAGGAACTAAGCCTGACACTGAGCGTCGACTGTGCCCAACTTCCCGCTCGTGTCGTTGGTCGACCGTGATGGCTTACGTTTCGACATCGATGAGCGATATCTCATAGGCTAGTTTTAAGAGATTTCGAAAACAAATTGACATAATATAGAAAAGTCTTTCGCACAAAAATGTTTTTCTCGGATGTACGGCGCACATTTTTTAAACGTTTTAACATAATTTGCAATCCTATGGAAATATTCGGGTCGTTGTTTATCGCGTGTAGCGCCGGCCATTTGTATAGGTGGGATGCAGATAACTACCCATTTCAGAGATTATCCCCCGTAATAAGAACACATAATTCCAGAATTATATCTCACAATGAACTCGGCCAATCCTCTAAGTCTTCCAAGGGCGGCGCATAAGTGCAGCGTAGATTACTGCCGGCTCAGCGGTTCGTACTTCGTCATCTGCCGGATCGCAAGACTCCCAGAAGCGAACCCTCTCGCTCGCATGTTATTATCCGAAGCCGACTCGAACACAATGCGTCGTCCGAGGTTTATTAAAGTGGCTGAGCAATCCGCTTACGGCGAACTCTGCCTAAGTAGCAGATTATGCTGAAACTTCCTTTCCTCCAGCGCGCCCTCCGGGCTGCAAACTAATGAAGAAGTTCTCTTTCTATTAGGAGTATCGTCGAACTATCGGATACTAACGTGGCAAATTATGCCACCCACTAACATGTTTCTGAGCATCCTTAATGTTTCGATTACCACGTGACGGCGAGGCGTCCCTTGAATTAAATTGGTGATTGTCAACCCCGCGGCGTTTCACTTGTTATGTTTACATTATTATTAGCAACTAGCTGTGCCCAATAACCATGCTAGGACGTGCCAGAAACAGCCAGCCATGTGAATTGATTGAGTATTTAGTAATAAATTTGAATTCCATACTAGCTTGTGTCATTAGGTTTGATAATAACACTAGATTTTGCCGGCGGCTTCGCTTGCGGTAAACTCGGTTTAATAGCTAAAGCCGATTTAAATGCAAATGTGGTAATAAAAGATTGCTTCTCTTGTATTATCTTTCTCTCTCCCGGGAGGGAGAGAGGGGGAGCAAGTGAAGAGGGAGGGAGGGGAGACGTAGCGTGATGCCGTAAAGACTAAAACCATTTTGAGAAGTGACAGAACGTAACAGTGAAAACCGTATGTAAATCGATAAAGTGGTTCTCGAATTATAAGGATTCACAAATTTATAAATATTGACGTACTGTACACGATCGGTCAGCCGTAAAAACTTCGCTTCATTATGAGGGATCATAATGGATTAAATTCCCCCCCTTTCCTGCCTCTTAAGGGATTAATTTACCTCCCACCCTAACTCCCAGCCTTCCCTCCCTCCCTAATATAGAAGTATAGACGAAAATGAAATTGTATTATTTCAGAAACCTTCGCATACGTACTTATAACGTACAAAAACTCACCAAAGTTTCATCGCAATCGAAAGTTTATTAATACGAAAGCATACGGAACAAACAAAGAAACATTCATATTCATTTATACACATCCCCTCCCCTTCATCGCACCCTCCTCACCTCCCCTTTCCCTCCCTGCCCTCCCTCCTTCCTCCGCCCGCCATCACCCTGCCTCCCTCCCTCTATCTCCCTCCACTCTTTCTTTGTCCCCCTCACAATATTCCCTCCCAATCCCTCTCTCTGCCTCCCTCCCATTCCTCCCCCTAATTTGCCCTTCCCCATCGCTGCATTTTGCTTCCTCCTCGCGCTCAGAGATGGCGCTGAGAATTTTTCTCACAGCTCAGGCCGCTGATGACGTAGCGTGATGCTGTATAGCTTAGAACCATCTCGAGAAGTGACAGAATGTAACAGTGAAAACAGTATGTAAATCGATAAACCATAATTTACATACATACATACCACACGCTGTATCCCGGCAATAGTGGTAAGCAAAGTAACCGGAGTTGTGCTGCAGGTATTCTTGTAAATTACAGCACAACACCGAGCACCACGTTTAGCAAAATATTCGGACAAGATAACTATCAAGCAACAAGTTAGACCATCGGTGGAAGAACCGTTCAAAGGTGAGAGGTGGCTATCCTATCGCCCTTTAGCACAAAATCTTGTCCTTATTCCTTAGTCGCCTTTTATGAAATGCACGGGGAGAGATATAGTGGGGCTATTCTTTTTGAGTATCGGCCCCACATTGTAAAATAATTACAGTTAAATAATTTCTATGCAATAATAGTTATCCTACAGGAACCTTCCATTTTTTGAGGATGTGTTAACTCAGTGCTTGATCCATCTACCTACCAAATTTCCTCCAAATCCATTTAGCCGTTACAGGCGTGAAAGTGGAACAAACAAACAAACATCCATACTTATGCGTTTATGATATTAAATAGCGAGAGAAATGTCATAAATTGTGCATGATAAATATTATACATGATAAATTATAACCCCTAAATGTAAAAAAACATAATGATAATTTTGTTACCAATGTAGTATTGATGTTCACCGTAAAGGCCGCGTTCCCCGCTGGATCTTTTGAATTTCGTTTCAGACTAAGCCTTCTCGTATAAACATAGATAATACCTATACGTAGTGTGCAAATTCCGCCAAAAAAAATTGCTGGTCCACATTTTCATCAAGCGCATTTGCTCATACCAGCGAGCGAATTTCGACTCAATAAGGTGCTACAGGGGCTACGAACAAAGGCCCCAGTGTAACCCTCTAACCGTCAGCGCCGCCGTCGAACCCTAGCGCATGACATAAAGCCACCCTATAGAGCCTTGCAAACACAAAATCGCAGAACACAAGAAAGGCAATGAGCCTCTTCTCAATATCATGTGACCAATCTTGAAATTGCTGGTGGAAAGGGTGGTCCCTTTCCACCCGGTCATCGTGACGTGAAAATATATTCGTATGAAGAATTCATAGACGATATATTATAGTCACATATTTCACGATAATAATGGAAGAAAATATGTAAAACAACCCCGTTATTTAAATAAATCTCCTCAATAATAGTCGATGCTTTCAATATCAAAGAAAGTGCATACAATTTTAGTTTTTGCGTTTAGTGTATCCCATGCTGGACTATTCCACAGATCTAGTAAAACCCGCGAGAGCGGAAAAGATATTGTCTATAGTGTTTGCTCCCGGGATGAGGCAACAAACAAACAGATCAGGGACCGTCCAGATATGGGCAGCCGCTGAACCGGCGGCTCTCCTCGATGACCGAACATTTTTAGATAACAAGTCATACTTTTGAGAACTATTCCTGAGGTCGCTTATCAGGAAAGTATAGCGTTTTCGTGATGGCCCGATGTGTCATGCCGTGCCCTTGAATTTTGCTATCTAAATTTCTTGATTTTATCGATTTTTAGGTAGGTATCCGTTCTTAATATGTTAATAATATTAAACTAATTTATTATCTTAAATCAAGGAGTTAAGCCAGCTAACATTAACCTAAACAAAGCTTTCGGTACTTGACATTTTCTGTACTTTATTTTTCTGAACCCAACTCTGTGAATACTGAAATTGTCTACCAGTTTCAAGGGATATTGCTTTTCATTTTAAACGCCTAATCGATTCAAGCCTTTCTTTTCATTCTGAACTCACTAAGTAGACAACACTTTATTAAGTATACTAAACTTTAAATTAATAGTAGAACAGAACGCCTATTAAATATAATGACCGCTTAATACGAGATAGAACAATCTGAAAGGTAAAATGAAAAGTAAGAGATCCAAAAGAAACACTAATTATAAGTAACGATCCAGCCTAGATTTTACGCGATCCTGAAGAAATCCTACAAAGAGATCCTCTAATTGTTTCAGCAATGAGACTAAAGCCATAATTGCTAGTTCGTTCGGCAAAAATATAAAAGTGCAGTGCGGACGGGGTAGAGGGGCGAGGGGTGAACACGGCGGAGGGAGAGGAAGAGAGGGGGCAGCGGATACGTACGACACGTGGAATGTCGTGGAGCTTCGGAATCTATACCCTTATCACGAGATTTAACCTACACCGCGTACTACGCTGCGCCGTATTCTCAGCTTCATTTTGTATGGAGAAACGGAGCAGCGCCTCCAGTGATAGATTTGCGAACTTTGTTTCTCCATACAAAATGATGCGGGTAACACGGCGTAGCGTAGTACGCGGTGTAGGTTAAATCTCGTGATAAGGGTACTGGTCTTACCATTTGCTCTGGGAGTTACTCTAGGATCATGATGAAAAAATCTACTGGCTTCAATCTTAGCCAGCCATGAAATTTCCACAAGATTTCATAACGTCGGCACGGCTCGGCGCCATATGTCGCCGTTTCTATAAAAAAAGCCGATTACACGATTTTGAACGAGTACGAAAAAAAATTACTACGTCATTAGTCCAAACCTACTGTTGGTGATAGAAATATTCTCTGTCATCAAGACTTCTCTGGCAACATTTTGTCCGTGGTTTTGTC
This sequence comes from Nematopogon swammerdamellus, assembly GCA_946902875.1. Taxonomy (NCBI): domain Eukaryota; kingdom Metazoa; phylum Arthropoda; class Insecta; order Lepidoptera; family Adelidae; genus Nematopogon; species Nematopogon swammerdamellus. The sequence continues at coordinate 8,641,281 of OX336337.1, forward strand.
GAGCTAGCACCTGAGCTGCGTAGGGGCTGGTCGACAAGGCGGCGCGGCGGCGGAGGCTGCGGCGGCGTCAGCTACCGACGGCCTTAATTCCATTAGTAGCTGTGGCGGCACAGCGACTCGGTACGGCGGCGGCGGCGGCGGCGGCACGTCGGCGGAGACACGGCGGCAGAGGCGGTGGCGGCGGACGCTGACAGTGCGCCAATTCATTACCGAGCGACGACAGGGACGCACTCTTACACTTCCGCTTGAATCTCACCTCAGCACCACTGCACCGCCCCCCACCTCACCCTTCCGCCTGACCCCTGTGCTGTCGTAAATACGTCTCGTCCTACCGCCGTTTGCACCAATACCTATAAAACCATACGTATTGCCGCTAGCTTGTACCAGTGCCAAACATTACTTCGTCGATGTTTTTTGTAATTCATGATCTTTTTTGTGAGATTGTTTAGGAAACTAACCAACGCAGTTCATTGCAAAGCCCATTCATAAAAAAAATAGCTCTCGATCTCATCGATCTTCGTAACTGCACTCAACCGTCCTATGCACTAATTTGCTTCATTCCGTCTCAGCGGATCATCCCAAGTGCTCGCGCAGAGTCGCAAGAGCTGCGACATCCGCCGCGCCCCCGCCGCGCCGCCCTCGCGCCGCCACGCCGCCGCCCGGGCGCCGCCAGTCTCCTCCGGCGTCTGCGCTCGGAAGCGGCAGCTCGGCTTGTCGGTCCACTGTACGCTTTGTTTCGGTTCCGTCTTCCGCCGTTCGCATCGAGACAAAAGCAATTTCTGCAGAAACGAACACGCTTTGGTAGGTAATCTGAGCTCGCAGGGTAGCGGAAAATCTTTTCGCGATAACATTTCCAAATACCCCTCTGGAATTGGAACAACGAAATAAAGTAACGTGGAATTCAGGAGGCTCGGAGTGAATCGTAGGGGGTGGGGTGCGGCGGGGTGCGGACGGAGGTCGCAGGTGCACAGTGGGACGCTTGCCGGGGACATTCTGCCCCAGCTCTGCAGTAAACAAGCTGAAATAGACGGATACCGATCGGCCTCGCCTTATCCGAGAATTCTATTTCGGAAATTTCATTTCCTTCGCCCCGTGTGTTGACGGCTCACTTCTCCGGACCCGGCCGATCTAATATACATCTGTGAGTCGCGGGCGCGGCGCTTCGTATGTGCGCGTTCTGCCCCTGCGGTGGAGGCGGCGCGGCAGCGGCGGGGGCGCGCGGAGGAGCGGCGCCGCCTCCGCGCCGCGGCGAGGCTGGGGCGGCAGCAGCGGCGGCTGGGGTGGGCGCTGAGTCAGGCATGAACATTATTCAATTTCGTGGAATGAAATGTGTTATCTAACTAAAGAAGGTCCTACGTTATTTGCTGGGTAAAGTATAAGAAATAATCTAATAACTGTTTTTTTACTCGAATACGAAAAACCATATAGCGAAGAACCCTGCTCCGCCAAGAATACCTACACAGTGCAAATAGTAATATTAGTCCAGTCAAATTAAACATGAAAAGGGGGTCGTGCTTGCAAAAGGTCGTGTCGTTCTGAATTTTTTATATGTTGTTAGGACCTAAACCAATATTAAAAAACCAGATTTGCAATTTCCAAAGTGCTGTGCGAGCGGGGGTATACCAAAAAAACCATGAAATTTTCGGACATTTTTCAGTTTTTGCTCAATATCTCAGTGAAGGAAGGGTCTGACCGGTATAGTCACTTTACATACTTTTAAAGTAGACTAAATTTGCCACAATTTGAGACCAAGGCGAGCTCTATACAGCTATTGGTTACCAAGATACAGTTCTTAGAAAAAGGCAATTTTTTTCAAAAAGTGTTTTTCTTTCGAAATGGTCACTTATTTTGTGAAATATCTTCTATAATACGTCTCCTACGTCAAATTTGATGTGAAATGAAGTTGTAGTAAATTTAATTAGCTTTCATTTGAAACCAACTCGTACCTCTCTCGGCCAAGCGGTTCTCTCAAAAACGGCAAATAACCAAAAAACAGTCACAAGTGGGTTATGGGGGTAAATGCAAATAAACTGTTCTCACGTCTTTTTATGGTTTTATTTATCAAACAGTTACAATAATTTTACATGTTTTTTTCTTACAGAAACAATTGGGAACAGTTGCAGACAAATGAAGAACCCCGTGGCAATAACATTCTTTTTGGATCGTGAAGATCTGCTAATCTTGCAAGGAAGGCTATTTTAGGACGGCCGGCCCTTCCAGGGTACCTCTTAGTGTGTTGCGAAATGTCTATCAAGCCGGGCGTGTGTTTCGTGTGTCGTGAGGACCTCGACACAGGTTATGTTGTGATCATTAAAGAACGAGCACATTGGAAATAAATCTACAGAATTCGATTTTTTTTCAAAAAGGTTAGGCTACAGGGCAAGCCCTAAACCCGATCGTCTTTGTTTAGGCTCAAATTGTAGCTGACTAAATTTTCCAGAGGAACTTTTCTCAATTTTTTTATATCATTCTTCGTTTCCAAAATATCGAGCGCCAAAATCAAAAATTCGGAAAAAATTTAATTATTATTTTACTATTTCGGCCATAAATTTTTCGTTTTTTACTTTCTCGAATAATTCTTTTTGCACCTTACAACTCTCGTGAATACGCCTCTTTTGAGCTTTTTTTGAATATCATATCTTCACAACTCTCAGAGATATAAGGGGATGGCACTTTTTCGTGAAATCGGAGCCTACACAGGAGCGAACGATAAAACATTTCCAATATCGACACCGTCCATAAAATTTTGTATGATCATTGGTACAAGGAACAAAAAGGCGAAGCGCAGTAAGAGCGGTTGAGAGTTGTGAACGCAGCAGCAGAAATCATCGTGGAAGATATCCGCACACAAGTGTATGACACAAGTCAGTATCCCCCCTCGGACGATTTCTTCAACAATGTTGATTCTGTCATCCCTGAGTCACACGCCCGGATGGACAGACATTTCGCAACACACTGAGAGCTGCCCTGAAAGGGCCGCGCGTCCTAAAATAGCCTTCCTTGCAAGATTAGCAGATCTTTACGATCCAAAAGTATGATATTGCCACGGGGTCCTTCATTTGTCTGCAATTGTTCCCAATTGTTTCTGTAACAAAAAACCATGTAAAATTATTGTAACTGCTTGATAAATAAAACCATAAAAAGACGTGAGACCAGTTTATTTGCATTTACCCCCAAATCCCACTTATGACTGTTTTTGGTTATTTGCCTTTTTTGAGAGAACCGCTGTGCCGACAGGTACGAGTTTGGTTTCAAATGAAAGCTAATTAAATTTACTACAACTTCATTTCACCTAAAATTTGACGTGGGAGACGTATTTTAGAAGTTATTTCACAAAAAAGTTACCATTTGGAAAAAAAAATCCTTTTTAAAAAAAATTGCCTATTTTCGAAGAACGCTATCTTGGGAACCAATGGATGTATAGAGCTCGCCTTGTTCGCAAATTGTAGCAAATTTAGTCTACTTTAAAAGTATGTATAGTGACTATACCGGTGAGACCCTTCCTTCACAGAGATATTGAGCAAAAACTGAAAAAAGTCCGAAAATTTCATGGTTTTTTTGGTACACCCCCGCTCGCACAGCACTTTGGAAATTGCAAATCTGGTTTTTTAATATTGGTTTAAGTCCTAACAACATATAAAAAATTCAGAACGACACGACCTTTTGTAAGCACGAATGTATATCTTGACTGGACTTTATAAGCCACATCAAAATTTTACGTTAAAGTTTAATACACACAGTAATACTCATAATAATAAATATGAATTCAAGTTCGTAGCAAGTATCTACTACTACGACTCGTAGATTGCAGTAACGAGTACATAAAAAAAAAACAAATACATTTTCAAAGTTGCACATTACGTTGAAACCGAATTATTCAATACAAAACCTACGTATTACCATTTTCTATTCTGTGGTATTACTAGTTAAAACACCTGCGAGTACAGTTTCACCATCCGCTGAAGATTTGATTTGTTTAAGCGGCGGGTACCCGAGTGGTTTGGACATCGGCTTCTCATCCGAGAGGTCCGCGGTTCGAATCCGGTCGGCGTGTACCAATGAGTTTTTTCTGACGAAAAAATTTACGTGCATACCTACACCTGCCGCTTCACCGTTCGGAACCGGTGTAAAACTGTAGGTCCCTTCCCTTGCCCCTTACTAGGTGGTAGGCTCAAATTGTAGCCGACTGGGTTTAGAACCACCGTACTGGATGTAAGATGGCCGCATAGCAGCCTCGGCTGTGTTCTCCTCTAGTCCACTATAGCCAGCAATCCCGGGAAGTCTCCGGTATGGCACCTACCTTCTCGGAGGTGATATTGGCTGGTCGGAGCATGCGCTTTGGCCCCTCCGACTCAGCCACCCATACCGGATTACATAAAAAAAAGAAAAAGGAAAACTATGCCTATCCATCCAGGTACTAGGTGTGCCTACCGCATGCAGCACCTGCTAGAAGGTAAGTAGGTAGAGACATCCCGATATAATGCTAACTCAGACAGGAGACGGCCGGTCGGTGGCACCAGCTGCCACGAGCCTTTTGCCGTCGATGCTGTACACAGCACTCTTTTGTCCTTACTCTCCCTGTCCCGAGATCCCTTGAAATACCTGAGCAGTTTTTTTTTTCCGAAATTGTAAATTCTTTTGTCTCATGTTTAAAATTATTTATTAATATAGAACATATTAATAAATAATTTTGACCTAATTATTATTCTACTGAAGTGTTTATGTAGAGCCGTGAGTGATTTACTTATCGGCCCAAATTTCGTTTAGAATGTTTATTTCCTCGGGCATTATTCATTGTAAAATTCCTACTCATGTATTTACCTACAAATTTACATATTATCTAACTATTTCATAAATAAATTAATGTTACATATTATTTTGCAATAATGTTACACACTTCCTTTTGATGAGTTGATTACTGACTCACAATTCGTTTGATTTTATTTTTAATTAGGTAATAATTAAATTAATTGATGTAGTAGGTGATGTAGCCAACCGAATCAGTTTCCATTTAAAAAAACCAACAAGCAAGAATTCAATTTAATTCAATTAAACCGAAGTTACGTTAACCTGTATTGTCTTGGTGTAGTAATCTATAGGGATTTTTATGGAAACTGACGCGGTTGGCTACATCACCTAGTAACCTAGTACATTCGTGATGTCAGCCCATAACACCTTGGTGAACTAGGTGCCTTGTCAGTGCTTCCCTTCGATCGTGCCGGCTACACTGAACTGGACGGAAACGCGACCTATTTACGTAGCCGCTTGGACCGACCTTCATTCAGTGCGGTGGTACCAACACGGGCGGGTTAAACCCTGCCACCTAGTAAGGTAAGAATGGAAGGGATCTATAGTTTTATGTGGAATCCGAACCACGGTCAGCCTCCAACGGTCGAGCGGTCACCCATCCAATTACTGACCGCTTATGATCACGACCGACCGACCGAACCACTGAGCTACCGAGACTGACTAAGGTAGGTGCTTAGTCAGTCTCGCAGCCTTTTAAACTAATCAATGAGAGAAGTGGTGGTAGTCGATTAGACGATTTGTTAATAATTAGCATCTCCAGCGACTAGCCATCGCTCGCTCGGCATCAGAACGCTCGTCGACTGCTGACAGCTATTAATTGGAATCCAATTTCAATCAAATAGAAGCTACATAATCTGCATTGCAAACGAACTGACTGATATAATAGAGTGCGGACGGCGTGCGTGTGCGGGGCGGGGCGGGGCGAGGTAACACCCAGGGGAGTGGGGCGCGTTGAGAAGAAAGGCAAACACAATTTTACGATGAATCTTTTCAATTTTCGCTCGAAAAAGATAAAAGCTGAAAGACTGATCAAAGTAAGTTCAAATGGAAGGCGAATGTGGAGTTGTGGAAACTAAAAGCCTTCGGCCCTAAGCCGATTGGAAGAACTCGACGACGGAGACCGCTCGGGAGGTCACAGGTGATTAGGTACCGCTCTAATTGGGGCGGCGGCGGCGGCGGCGGCGGCGCGGCGGAGACGAGGCGACGACGTCAGGGGAACCTTTGTTCGCTCCAATTTCAGATGAACAATTTTTAGATTAGAAATAAAAACAAACAAAAAATTACTTCAATCAAAATAGGAAAACACTATGTTAATGATCCACTTGGTAACTTTACCTTATATTTTAAACCTAGAATCTACTCTCGCAGGAAACGATCTTGATAGGATTATGTTTGTCATTGTGTTTAGACATTACAATTGATATATTAATTATTGTTATAATATTATGTTGCTATCGGCATAAGCTTTCCATTAGAACTGTCAATATCACTCAATTTGATACAGATACCAAATTGATGCCTACAAACGCGCTAGTCTAACCTTCATTGAACAGCCGCCCAAAGGCATACATTATGTAAATCCTAAATGAGGGCAGCGTGTCAGCCACCTACAGGTTGTCTACTAGTTCCATTTTATGACACCGACAGAAAGAAAACTTAATAGTGTTTGGAAAACTGCCAGATAGTTCTGTAGTTATTCCTTAGGGTGCAGTTTGTTCGCATAAGTTTCCTTTGTAGAAATTAATGTATGCACTTAGCTTTCAATGTAAAAGTTTTAAAATAAAAATTTTAATGTGTAAGTATATGCACCTACATATTCGTGGATATAAGAGCGGCTGCTGTCGCTCCTACCTAGTGGTGGTACCTGCGACCACAATTTTCACTAGCATTATTAAACAAAGATATATTGAGTGATCTTACGCATACAATTGAGACTTACCACCGTGGTGACTAGTTGATCCTTAATGTACTTATGTAAATATAAAAAAATAAATAGCAGCAATCAAAAGCTCGCTGACTCCTTCCTAGCACGAAACTTCATTTAATCACGCTATTCGCTAAATAAGGATCCCAACTGCGCTTTTGCTATTAAAATGGCAGCGGCTAGCGTACTTTGTGCATTTACGGTTGCATATTTTACCCCGTTTATATTTTGCGATGCGGCGAGGGGGTGGCGCCGGCCGGAGTGGGGCGGGATGGGGCACAGCACAGTCAGGGTGGAGAGATAAATAAACTTTCGCCCGATCCGCTAACGAGGTCGTACTTCGCAATTCACATGCTCGCTCCTGCAGTTCATGAAGACCCCTGCTTCTGAAGCGTGCACGGAAAAGTGAGCGGAGTATATGCGAGGCGATTAACCCAGCCGGCACGCCTGTTTATCTTTCCGAATACTTTGCCAAGTTGATAAGTTTTGCATTCGTGAAACTTCGCAGTTGCGCTGCACCGATGACACATTGAATAGGTATCGACGACTTAGATGTGAGATATTAATAGATAAGGGGTCATATATGTAGTTCGTGAAAGCATAGTGTTCATTCGTATTTTAGACCAACTGAGTTTTAAATAATTTTATTAGTAAGTAATGTGTAAGTATTGTGTATAGTCTTGAAAAAATTAAAATATCCCTGAAAATGTTGTCACTCTTACTGGCATGCTGCGCGTCATAAGAAACACTCCACCCAGTAAGAAGGGCCACGTGTGACAAGGTCATACAACAAAAAAATTACAGGTGAATGCACTGTTAGCACAGCGGGTCTACCGGCTACAACCCGACACGCCAACTCACCCAAAAACTCTCAGATTTCATCCAATACCGTGTCGCGTGCGTTCCTTACATAACCGATCGAGTTTTTGTGTGGTTTCGGGTGCATACACCATAGAAATAACCTTCCAAGTCAATGGCATACACAGAGCAGAGCGCAAATATTTTCTCCTGTACATTTAGAGTCATCTGTAGATAACTTTAGTATCCATCAGCAAACAAATTATTGCGGCACGGTCGCTACTCTGTGGTCAATTGGGTGTACAAGGAAAACATTAAATACTGTAATATTATTTCCGTGTATGATGCGGACTCACATATTATGATAATTAACAGCCGTTTTACGAGAAGTCTGACCATATTTGTGCTTTGTAGATTGTATATGTTAGGGACAAATTAAACTGTATTTGCGGCTGAAAAGCAGCGCTAGGAAGAGGTTTGAGTTCTGCCGTGATACACGCTGACCCGATTTGGCCATTTCACATTAAATGAAGCGTATTAATATGAAAATAAACAGTTATATGATGATATCTTAATATCAAAAATTGTTGTAGCTTTCTATTCTTTTGAATTTTCCCACTTCGCAGAGCCCCTCTACCCCTCCCCCTTCCCCCCATTCGTCGTGTGGCGCCGCCGCACCACGTCGGTCGGCCGCTGGGCGGTTTAATGAGTGTTTTTCGCTGCCAAGAGCTCCGAGGCGGACGCGGGCGACCAGAGCTGAACAAATCTCTAGTAGAAAGGGATGACGGAGCAGTAGCAGTACTAATATTGCGCTGGGGAGCTTACCCACACGTACACACAGTATTCTGGACACCGATGTGAACATTTTAGGTTCCACAATCTGGTTCTAATAATTGCCATATTCGATTGATAACAATGGAATTTAATTGAAGTAGAATTCAAAATTATGTCGAAATCCGATGAGGTTCCATGCTAATATATATTTGCAAGGAGAGCTGCTGGATATTACATTGGACAAGCTGGATATCTGTTCTGGTTTTTAAGATAACAAGTTCAATCTACATACATACGTTCAAATATTGAGAAAAACTATTTAAAACAGTTCATTTGAAAATTTGGACAACATTCACTCCCTTCTTATATTACTAGGTGGTAGGGTTTAACCCGCCCGGGTTGCTACTACCGCACTGAATGAAAGGTCGGTCGAAACGGCTATGTAAATAGTTTGTGTTTTCCGCTCAGTTCAGTGCAGCCGGCGCGACCGAAGGGAAGTACTGACGTGGCACCAAGTTCATCCGGTGTTATGGGCTGACATCACGGATGTTGTAGGTGATGTAGCCAACCGTGCCAGTTTTCTTAAAAAAACGCCGTTTGACCTTTTGTGTTATTCGGGGTACAAAATAAAATAAATACAAAAACATCCAGCGCAAGCTGACAGGAGTCTCAAGCCCGGCAGAAGATTTGCAAAATAACATATTAGGTTGTATTGTTCTACCCGCAAGGTCTCGTTCGACACAACAGAAAGCCGAGAAAGTTTCATGTATTTCTTATTCGGATGCTTAGTTTATCTTATTCCAATATTCCGCCGCGCTGCTTGCCGGTGCCGCGCCGCGCGCCGGTAGCCTGGTCCCGACAGCGCGACGCGGCACCGAGAGTAATTCGCGTAAGTCTGTGCGGAACTATAAAAGCAAATGTGAAGTATTATTTGCACTTCCTCTCGCGTCGGTTCATCCTCCTCCTCCCCGCACAGCCGGCAACGGAGCTTCTACATAATGGCGCTCGCACCGCCCCCGCCCCCCTCCCCGCCGTGCCCGTGTGTCAACTTTTCACATTCACTCTTCATAATTTCCGGCCCGGCCTCCCCCGCTATGTCTAGTGTGCATACTGAATTTACTCGTACAATTACGAGGTTTCCACTCTATATGTCTGTTTAAATTACTGCATTGTTACTCTTCAGTTGCTCTGTTGCCTATATCTGAATAGAACGCAGGTTAGCGGAACAGAGCGTACCGACGACGTCACCATACTATACTCCTACAAATAATACAATAATGTTGCCCCACACGTTGCCCTGACTTTATAATTCAGTACGTAGGTACATAGGTACTCGTAATAGTCATTATAGGTAATTTTGTATTAATTATGTATCTTGAAGAAATAATTATACTCAATCAAAATAAACTGCTAAAGAAGAATTATCAATTTATTTGTTTCCAATCGCTGCCATGTCTACCCTATATATCTAAACAAGAGCTATCTCCCCAGTGTGTCACTTAATAAATCTCTTTACCGAGTTGATTTTTAATAATTATTCATGAGCTGCCCGTCACCACGCCCCCGTCGTCGCTCCGCCGCGCCGGGTCCCCGCGCCGCCCTCACCGCCACCGCCGCCCGCCCATCGCAATCTAGCGCTGTGTAAACTAATGAAAAGTGTCCGGGCGGGCCACAGGTGGCGCTTTGATCTCGCGTCTCGATCGCGAGGGGTCAGCTTATTGCGCGTTGTCGGCTCCCGGGCGCCGCCGGCTCCCGCTGCAACCTTCAATTTGCATCGCACAGCTTCGCCGAGCTTTGAGGAGTGCCCTAACTGGGTTTGGACGAGGACGGAGGAGCGAGGTGGCGTCCGGCCTCCCTCCCGCCCCCTACTCTCGCCCCGCCCCCGGCGCGCGACACAAGTGAACTAATTTTCCAGCGCGGCGAGCACCGGCGAATTTTCCGGGTGACGCCGGTCTGAGGTTTTTGCGTAAACAAAATGCCGTTTAATGCTGTTGCAGCGAGGGGAAGATGAGCTGGCGACTTAGTATGAATCGAATCTGTTGAGCGTTATTCTACTTTGCGTATTAGAATATTTAGCGAGCGGTCGAACTGATTTAAAAACTCTTTAAAAATTAAGTTTTTCTACAAGACACCATTGCACCTTTCTCTACATCTTATAGAATGTAAAGTTTATTTTTGTCTGTTCACCTTCAAAGCAATTTTTTAATGATTTTTCTAAAAGCGCACAAGCCTAGCGTTACGTTTGTATAATAAAATTCCATGTTCCCAAGGTTTTATTCAATTACATTAACTCTAAAGCATCCCATTGAATGTAGAGTCGAAACTAGCTGCGGTGCGAGAAAATGTAATTAAACTTATATACCCCCTGATAAAAATCATTTGTTCGGTCTCACCTGCGCTAGAGACGTCCATCTCGACCGTCCTTAATTCATTAACACGATCTCCACGTCGTCCAAATGTTCACGAAGTGTGTCAGCCGTGCGGAGTGCCCTGCGCGGGTTGGCTATAGGACGCGTCAGTGTGTCATAGGTGCGGAGTAACCGCGTGTATCTTCCCTCCCATCTTCATTTGCCGAAACGTCTGCGTCTCCATCTCATCAGCTGCTAGAATTAATTTAGCAGAATGATAACAGCGCTAACAACCCGCGCGGGGTTACCGCCGGCAACGTAGGGGGCGGCGGCGCGGTGCGGAGGGGGCGGCGCGGCGAGGGGCGGAGAACCTCCGCAATGTTTTGTAAGGCTTAATTAAGTGAATAAAGTTAGTGCTGTCGAGATGGAGCCATTATTATAATTAATAATGAACACACACTCCCCTAACCCCGCGAGCCGACACCCCTGCTTCTTCCGTCACACCTAACTCCATGCGCACGGACGTACGCTCGGCTGCAAGAGGGTAGATGCACCGATACAACTTTGTCATATTGTATCTTCACGCGCGTTGCGTTGAATGTTCAAAAGGTCTGGTTGTTATTTTGTGTGACAAGGTTCTACAAACACTTCAGCACTTTTAGAGCGATCAGTACAATGTCGGCGCGGTGTTACTTGAGCTAATGTTTATAAGCGTCGCGCGCCGTCTCGCAACGCCGAATCTGGAGCGAACAAAGTCGAAGTGGCCTCGCAGAGGGATGTGGCATATTATAGCTTAATACCTGGCTACAAGGAAAAACATTATATGATTTAAATTATTTCAATATTATTACATAGTAAAAAAAATCTATTAAATGTGGACATTATTGTTACTGTCACCATCAGTATATTTAATGCTAATAAAATGTACTTATTATTTTATTATTTAAGAACGTTTAACGTAAAATGACGATGCCTCAACATCACGATTTTAATGCTGGTTGTTAATATTGTGTGTGCAAATAAATGGATTTGATTTTATTTGATTCGAATTGTGCCTGCCTGTGGTCTGTGCTGTGTTGCGAAGGAAATTCATTAGGATTGACCATGTACTTATGTATAATGCAGTGTGCTTCTGAATACACATACTGTCCACGCGCTTTAGCCACTTCTGTCTCTATAGAGAAAACCTTGGATTTAACAATGTGGTTAGAGACCGCGCCTATCATTATAAAATCTTTGCATCCATGCTATGCATGTCATAAAATTCTGAGTGCCTAGTAAATGTAGGTCTAAAGACACAAGTATTTTTTAGTTTAACTTTTTGATTATGGCTAGACTGCCTCTACTCACTCATGTAGCCAACAAGCCAGTAATTTACTGCAGAATTATTATGCAATCTTTACCTATACATATTATCTTTGGATCAACATTTACCAACGGGAAAAATTCGACCTATATACCGAGACGCACGGCTAGCAAGTACTGTCAGATCTAAAAATTGATCAAGTGGGAGTCGAACTCGAGGGTTCTGTACCACTTTTTTTTCCGTGAGTACATTCAAATTTAGGATTTTTTTTAGTATCATATACGGATAATGAGAAAATAGCATTTCAGTGGACTGCGACGCCGCGCCACGCACGAAACATGGTGCGATAGTGTGATCGCTGCTCACACTCTCTATGCGTGCAAGAAATGGCTACGGAACCCTCGGCGTGTGAACAACTTTCGCACTAATATAACTTTTATAAACATTTTTCACTTTCGATTATTTCACAACTTTTAGGGCTATTGAAAATAAACAAAGATCGTCGTAGCGGCACCTTACCTCCATCTAGTAAAGAGAGTCGCGGGCTCGGTAACGCGTCGCGGAACCTCTCAACCCGAGCCTCGGGCTGCGACCTGCGGGACGCGGCGGCGGCTCCACCCAACATTACAGGAGACTTCCCGCGGCGAACTTCGCCGCTACGGTGACTATCAGAGAAACTCGCAAGTCGCTGCGACTCTCTATGCGCCTTGCGGTCACAGCGCGTAAGAGAGAAAGGCTAAATGTTCCGTTGAGACATATAATATGTAGGTAGGTCGGAATATTTCTATAGGCGTCGCAGACAGAAAGGCCGCGAAAATACTCGGTCTCTCTGATTAGACTCCAGCAATGTGAGAATCTTACAAAACAGTGTGGCTCATTTAGGGAATAGGATTAATTCTTAAGAAAAACAGCAATCTAAATTTTAAATCCAGGTCTTACATTAGTTTTATGATGACAGAAATATTATTTCTTCCGAAATTACCTGACACTCGCGTATGTCTAGCTAGATAGTAGCAAGATATTTGAGTGTGAGAATACATAATAGTAAATATTTTTTTGTAGACAGCATAGTAGTCACATAGCAGTCCTGCGGTTAGTATAATTTTCAGCACTTTCTCGCCTCGGCAGACAAACCGAAAGAAGGACGCACGGCAGGCGGGGGCGGGGGCGGGGTGGAAGGCTAGTATGGTTCAAGGTATTAATAGAAAGTTAATTTATGCGAACCGAAATCCCGACCAGCCGGGCGGGGGCGCGGGGCGCGGGGGGCGGGGGGCGGCGCGGCGCGGGACAAGCAGTCGACGCCGCAGGGCCGTTACTCATTATGATTTATAGCAGTTGCCAACAAATGGAATGCGGGCTAAAAGATGCGGAAAACTTTGGGTCCGAGTTCACTCGGTCGGAAAGCCATAAGCACTATTGTGGACTACGGACCGTCGTCGTCGTGTTATCTCAATTAGAACAAAGAAATGTAACAAACATCTAGGTAGAAGAACTACTAGGTAAATAATTAATTAAATAACATTTATTTGTTTGCCGCTTTGATGAAGATTTTTTTGTTCCTCTTTTGCTCTGCAATCAGTTCTTCTACTATAAGCAGGTTTTTTGCTTTTCTGTTTTTTTTTTACTTTCAGAATCGGTCTCCAGTGAGTCCAATTTCTTCCCTTGCTGCTGTCCCAGACTCCTAGTTCTCCAGGTCCAGGATGTGTTTAGATAACAATAATTTATCGCATGTACAACATCGAAAAAGTTCCACAGAAGTGGTATATTTTTCTTTATTTTCATGGCAACAAATTTCTGTATTACAATATTAATTCGTATGTCCAATTATGACATAAAATGATCCTAGACCTTTGCTTTTCTGCACAGCACAAACCACTATATTGGCTGATATTTCTTTGCTAGGTTATTCGACGGTTTTCCACTCGTGAAGTCTGAAGTGATAAGTAGGGGTCGCACAGTGAGAGCTCGTTAGCTCGTGCAAATGTACATTCTGCATATTTCGGCCCGCGTTACTACTTTGCATTCGGCGTCACAGTAAACTCGTGCGTTGCGACGCCGACGACGACGCCGCGGCGGCGGCGGCGGCGCGGGCGCTGCGTTCGCATTTACGTAGTAGCGGCGACGAGGCGTCGAGTTTAAATGTTAATGCCCTAGAGCAGGCGACTTTCTCAACCCAGGGTTGAACTGAAAGAGCGATCTTATATCCGCTTACAAAATGAAAAAAATATATATTTATATTATTTAACTGTGATAAAAACAATCAATTAATCGCAATTCGAGGTGCATAGATATTAAATAGGTTTGGTAGGAAACGCGCTTTGCCGCTTTATTCTTTTAAAATTAAACTAATATATTCAAATCATATAGGTTATTTTAATCCTTAACCTTAATATTAAGTAAGTGCACTGCCTAGTGAAATTTGATGTGTGTAATGGCTCCTCCTTAGAGCAGAAGTCTACGAACGGTCGGATAAGTGCGTATATGTACGTGTTGCGAAATTATTTTACCCGAGTGCGGCCCCGCCCGCAAGAGACGTCAGAAATGTAAAATTGTAAAGTTTATTCGGAAAGTTTGGCTCATTAATTCCGTCGTAATTCATGGCGCTGTAGAGTTAATGAATAATACAAAATATCGGATCGGACGAAACCCGACCTCTCTCTCTTTCGGACCCTTCAGTGCCCCGCCCCGCCCCGCCTCGCTGCGCGCCGACAACTCGATCATCAATTAAATCTTTTGTCGGCGAGTCGTTAAATTAGGTCAAACAAAATATATTATACCTATAATATTATGTTCCTATGTGCCCAATCAATACGTGTAATAAATAAACGAAAGCACGGTTACAAGTCGAAGCATCGTAGACTTTTAATTCAAAAATTCCAACAGATTTATTATTCCTTCTGAACTTACCTAAGTACTAAAATACTTATTTGATCTGAAATTAAATTAAGGATTACTAAATTGTAATGAAGGTAATGTTTCTTTACTCTTTTCAGCCTTCGTGGAGATGTATCTACACATCCGACGGATTTTGATGAACAAAAACAGTTTCAAGTAAAACAAACCTGCAGCGCTAAAAGGCTTTCATGACATTTCAAATTAAACTAATTTAAGATAAATTTAATTAAAAACAATTTTCCACCGTCACCGATCAACCAGTGCGCCCTCCGGCTCAGCGCTCGACCGCTCCGCGCCGCGCCCCCGCGCCGCGCCTGCTGAAACCTAAACAATCAAATAGATAATTCTGTTTAATTAAACTCACCTGGGGTCAGATCGCGACTCCCGTCTGCCCGCCCTCCTCCTCGTCTTATTTACTCTCCCCCGGTCTAATTGGGCGTGATCACGTCTCCTCCCGACATGCGGAGAATCTACTAGGCTAACGACTCATTCGTAAGCCAACTGCTATTCTGTTCAGAGACGGACTCAGCCGTCGCTCGCCGTGAGACGTCGACGACGCTAGACCTCTGAACCGAAGCCTTTCCCTAAATAGCCCTCATCTCTGACGTCCTCCCGAGACATCGTACGGGCCCCCGAGAGTGCGTTCCCATGTCCTGCGATCCTCACATCCTCAATCGATCATAAATAACCTACCGATATCCTTAGTACCCTTATAATCCGATTTGGTTAGCACTCTCCTTGCGTAAAATTACCTGTACCTGAACAATCAATTTCATAGGCGTTCGTTCAAACGGTTTAATTTTCCTGTTTCAGTTTTATTGTTTGGCTTTCGCGCTCTTACATTAGATTAGCTTGCATAACAAGTGCGCTAGCAGACGACAACTAATCAATCTTCCAACTCGACTGTAAACGGATCACAGCTGGAGATGACTACTGATTGGAATTCCGCGTCGCTAGCGTTGCCTGGACAGGACAGGAGGCCGAGTGATGGTGCCGCGCTGCGCTATCCGGTCTGACTGTCTTGAGCAGACATGTTTAAAGGCGTCAGTGCACTCGAGGAGTTCTAGACGAAGGCTGTTAGGGAGTTAGTTGTGTTACCGTCGCTCTCGAGCAGTGCACAGTGAATTAAATGTTTGCACTCTAGTCACACGACGAGAGTGGGCTCACAGATTGTACAGTACGAAACACACACGATACATAGGACTAGTTAGAATAGATTACCAAAAAGTGGAAATTACATTTGTAGCAAAATCACCATTCCTAACACAAAAAAAACGAAAGTGTTCCCGATAAAAACAACTGTGGGAGAAAGAAAGTGTTCTCAAAATTAGTATCTTCGAATGTACTAAATATAATTTTCGGTTAAGAGACAACAATACTCGTATTTGCGAAAATTAAGAGCGCAGGTAAAAAGAAAGCGAAAAAGCTACAAGTGTTCATAATCATAATCGTAACACAGATAGCATCTCTCGTTTACATGTCCACGTTACCGACCAAAAAGTTATCAAAATTGCCTGGAGTTTTATGAAGTTTCATGCGGAGAGACTGAAGGGGCCCACCCCGCGTGACTGTGGCGTGGCGTGGGGTACGCCCTGCGAAGAGGTGAAACTCAATTATCTTTTATTGATACTTATTTTTAAGGCGTCTCTTGTAATTGTTTGTTAATTCCTCCTTCCTCGCTCAGGTGAGCGAGGCCTCGTTACGGCGGGATCGGTATGTTTGTTCAGGTGCTAGCGTTTCGTTTCGTGGAATCGTGCAGCAATACAGCGGGGTAATTTGTGTTGGTTTCGCATACATTTACCTCGTTTGTAATCTATTGTTATGGCTCGTTTACAGTCTTCTAGACGTCGAGACAACAAACTTGTTCCTCGCCGAAGGGCCAAAGTAACTCGAATTGTTTTGCATTGAATATTCTAGTGGCGATACATTTTGTAAACGCTGAGAAAGTCACGAGAGTCACCGCAGTTTTTGTAATTCAATTTGAGAACTTAATACTTACATTTATTTCTAGCGGTGGAAAAAGTCCGTTTATTAATCTGATTAGTACCAAACTTGTATCGCCTCTCATATAACTGAGGGAGGTCCTCACCCAACAGTGAAATATGAAACAAGTAGGTAACCTATCGACATTATTTACCGTAATTGATAATGCCACTCTCTGTGTTTTATTATTACGCTTGAGATATTTCTGTAATCCCTACTGCATTGCCGTCACTAGTGTGTCATAGTCATAGCATACAACATAATATCAGCGCACATAACATTTTATTTTGGGTAGATTTTTTCATGTTTGCCTATATAATTTTTTTGCTAAATACACATTTATTCGGTTTTCACATGGTTATATATCCCGTTTGTTGTTTCTTATACTACATAGTTTCTCTCATTTGAAATAGATTATCTAGAAATAGGTATTATTACTATTAGATAAATAAACTCCATGGCTTCTACTGTCTTCTTTTAGCAATATGAACGTTTGAAACGTTCGACCATACATATGCACATACGTACATACATACTACACGCTGTATCTCGACAATCGGGGTAATCAGAGTAATCTATGTTGTGCTGAACAACTCTGCGTTAAATTACAGCACAAAACCGACTCAGACAAGATAACTAAACTATCAAGCAGCGAATAAGGCACGAATACGCAATATTACATGTACTGTTGGACCACGCGTGCAGATCCCGACAACACCTCAGGCGGGCCGTGCAATAACACTTAATATGGTAATGGCGTCACTGTGGCGCTCATTTTATTTATTTTTCAACAGAAAAGCCTTCTCCGGTTTCCTTTATGCTGCATAATGAGAAATACTCGCTCTGGTACAGCTACATAAACGTACTTAGTATGTAACCGCGGCCGGTTCTATGCCCTACACTCAGTGCGCGCTTGTGCGGATACTTGCATCGAAAGTTAGACTAACTTCGTGAAAATGCTGAATGTTCCCGAGAGGAGAAAAACTGGCCAAGTGCGAGTCTAACTCGCGCACTGAGGGTTCCGTATCGCAATGTCATGGTAGGCGCCACTCACGCCATCTATGGCGTGTATTATGAAATGCTTCATATTAGTTAAAATTCATGATTAGTTAAAGATTCAGATTCAGATTCAGATATTTATTTCGCCATAAAGAACACACAACAATAACAATATTTCATTGAGACATATGCATATTCAGTATGGTTCGTCATTATCATTATCATCCATATATTTCCACATTTCTTTTTATACAAATTTTAATTTTTTTTTTAAATTAAAACTTAAAATTAATATAAAAACAAACGGAGTTTGGTGGAAATTATCATTATTATAATTTTTTTTTTTGTCATGTCCCGTTGAGCAGTGCAATCTATAAGGAAGAACCGGGTAAGAAACCTTACAGAGCTTTTTTTAAATATAACTTACATACTAAGTTTCATTATGTCATGAATGTGTTCAAGTGCTTCATACTGTTGGTGATTTACCAAAAAAACTACAAATCAGATGGCGATTATTCCATTAGATTCAGCAACTCTTTGAGATTATTTTAGGACTTATCTATCAGGCTATCTACTTGGGACTTGGGGTACTGAGCAGTGGCTCTAATTATAAGAGTAGTGAATCTAAACAAATGTGACTTACTTTGTCCTTTTCGAATTTCATGAGCGCGAGTCCGCCCGCGGGCAAAACAGTAAGTTATAAAAACTACCAGAAGGAATAAATCATGAATATTGTTGAACAAAAAATTATTATTTTTTTATTTATAAGAAATAAGAATTCTTCCATTCATCCAGGGACGGCGCTGCACGGTTAAAATTACGTCAGTCGTCCGTCACTGCCCGTAGAATTGAAGTGAATATTATGCTCAGGCAGGTGGCCTAGTGTTGCCAGAAAGTCTTCACATAAAGCCGGCATGACCGAAGGAAAGCACTGACGTTGCACCAAGTTCACCCGGTGTTATGGGCTGACATCACGGATGTTGTGGTGATGTAGCCAACCGTGTCAGTTTCCATTAAAAAAAAGGCGCCCAGATCAAAATTGCTTGTATACTATTCGTCAACAGTTTGAATTATACCTACGCACGCGCACGCATACACTTTTTTAGTTTATTCTATCGGGACCCCAGTGAATTTTTTAGTTTTTCATATTTTTATTATTTGCTGTTATATCGGCCATAATAACACATATTCTGTGAAAATTTCAACGGGCTACCTATTACGGTTCAAAAGATACAGCCCTCGGACAGACGGACGGACGGACAGATAGACAGACAGACTGCGTAGGCTTAGTAATAAGGCCCCGTACCGGATACGGAACCCTAAAAATGCTTTGTTGTTGAGTTCATGCTGGTTCTGCGGATCTATTTATTTATCTTATGTAAGCAAATAGAGCACATTCATAAAAAATGTTAATTTGCTCTCTCTCTCTGGGAGCTCGAACTCGAGCATAAGCCTTAAGAGGAGTGGAGCTTAGCTTTTGTACTTCGAGATAACTTTAATTAAAGCGACTTACAAGTATCTTGCCTCTTCCCTCTATAGCACTTTGGAGCTTCACCCGTGTGAAGATAGCCACGCGGCCGAGCTTCCTTCCGTTGGAACTGAAAACTGTGTTACTGCGACGCTTTCAGACGAATTTCACAAGAGCGACGGAGACGATGGTCGTAGCGTAGAATTGGATAGTAGCAACGTACAGTCGGCTCTAAAATAACAAATACAATTCTAGACTGTGTAGGTATGTGTGTGTCAAGATTGTACCTACAGATTGGTCCAACTATACATATTGCGAAAGCGGAAGTCTATAATAAATTAGAAAGGTCTTGACAGACAGACAGACAGACGGACAACAAAGTGGTGCTATAAGGGTTCCGTTTTTTCCTTCTTTGAGGTACGGAACCCTAAAAAAGAAATAAAGAAGAAAGATAGAAGTTCTATCGTATTGTTAGCTAATTTTAACACACTTTTTAGGGTCGGTATCCATACGGAAGCCTATTACAAAGCCAACGTCGTTTGCCTGTCTGCCCGTCCGTTCGTCCGTCCTAGGGCTGTATCTTTTGAACCGTAGTAGGTAGTCGGTTGGAATTTCACAGAATATGGTGTTATTATGGCGGATATGCCAACAAATAATAAAAAAGGCAAAAAGTAAAAAAATAAGAGGTGAGTAAAAATAACACGAAACGTGCTAAGACTCAATTATTATTATATTGTATTGTATTGTTGTATTGTTTATTGATCATAAATATGGCAGTTAGACTGCACTCGAACTTTTCACAATTTATTGCTACAAAATAATAGATGGCACCACATGTAGTTTGCATTGCAAACAGATAAAAGATAGACGGATATGGTTTTTCGACAGTATGGTATAGCGGATCTACGGAACCCTCCGTGCGTGAGTGCTTACTTGACCGATTTTTTTTAACTAGCTTTTCAGATTTTCCACAAGAGCTAATTAATTTTTATTAACCAAACTGGGTTAGGCGTCCACATTCTCAGTGTAGTCGTGACTTTTTTCCGCCGGCAACCACAAGCTTGTTTAATATACGCAAACACTTTAAATGTCCTCGTCTTGCCCATTTCACGTCATTTTATTTCTAAATCTGTCGACTGTTTACATGTAGTGCCTCGCCCGCCCCGCCCCGCTCCGCCCCGCGCCACATTCCCGATGCAAGTCTCGCCAGTTACCCGCGCCGTGTGGAAGCCACAAGCTATCGTGAGAAATATGAAAGGAATTCATTTTGTATGGAGGAACCCGGTCGGTGGGAGGAAAGCACATGTCGGGAGACGCGGTCTAGGACTATTCCGCACCGCCGATACGTCGCCAGACAAGCCGCCTTCGGCGAGTCACCGCGGAGCCAGTTCCCCGCCTTGACGATTCACTTCGAACATATTCGACCCCGGGTACTATTTGTCGCAGGGTCCAAGCCGCCACCGCCGACCCGAAGCGAGCCAACTCGACGCGAAAAGTTCATAAATCAAACAATTGTGTAAATTGTTGGTTATTTCTCGGAGAGGGCCCGAAGTAGGTACCTGGATTGTGTGTGAGGGTTTTAGAAAAAAATTCGGATGTACCCTAATATGTGGTGTACACATTTAGATAGCGTTTGCTGTTGATATTCGTCTTACGAGTTACTTGAGGATGCGAGGGAGGATGCAATGTTCACCGCAGTTTTGTGTTAGAACATTATAATATTATACCTGTAAATATATATTTATGGTCTAAGTACGCGTCATTTGTTGTCATTGTAGATTCTAGTAGGTAGGTATGATATGGTTATTAACAATATGGTTCTTCTTCGGGAGATAATAATATGATCGCAGGGATTGACTACATTTCCAAGTACTTAGTACTTAGATAGGTACTAAACTATTTATTTGGTATGGGTTTTAAGTATATTCTCGTGAGAAAGGACCATCCGTTTGGCCTGAAACATCGAGCCACATAGGAAAAGTACCGTGAATAAAGTGGTAGAATTTTGAACCAAATTGATTTAATATTAAGTAACTGGTGAAGTTTTTACGAGTATTCGATTATTGTATTATTTTATTGGTATTAACGACACGACGATTTATTGTAGTCCTACACTCGCGGCGCGCTTAGGCTTTTGTATCTTTAGTATTTTTAGTATCTATTAGTAGTATCGAGAGCTTTGGTTTAATACTTAGATATTTATAGTCAACATATTTTTTTTAGTTAGCACATCCAACATTTTGTGTATGTACTATTCAAAGAATTATTTTAAAGAGTTGACCGCTCTTAAAATGTGGTCGCAAAGTAGTGTGTCCTGTCAACTTCTCCGTTCAAACCAACATCGCAAGTCACAATGTTTTATTAGTACCTTATATAAGTGTTATTATTTATTGTTTATTTATCATCTCTTGATAGTACGCTGCGCTCAGATTTGTCATAAATAAATAAATAAATAAATAACCGTTTATTGGATGAAATCATTACTTATGCTATGTTGGTACATTTATTTAGTGGTCATACATAATGTACACTGTAACATTCCGCCAATTTGATTATCACAGCGAAGAAGAACTGACAAGAAACTTCACTGGAATTTTTTTTTCACTGGAAATTATAGTAACTATAAGGAAGCGGCGGGTGGTCGAGTAGTTTGGGCATCGGCTTCTCATGCGGGAGGTCCGAGGTTCGAATCCGGTCGGCGTGTACCAATGAGTTTTTTCTGACGAAAAAATTTACGTGCATACCTACACCCGCTGCTTCACCGTTCGGAACCGGTGTAAAACTGTAGGTCCCTTCCCTTGCCCCTTACTAGGTGGTAGGCTCAAATTGTAGCCGACTGGGTTGGTACCACCGTACTGGATGTAAGATGGCCGCAAGCAACCTCGGTTGTGTTCTCCTCTAGTCCAGTATAGCCAGCAATCCAGGGAAGTCTCCGGTATGGCACCTACCTTCTCGGAGGTGATATTGGCTGGTTAGAGCATGTGCTTTGGCCCCTCCGACTCAGCCACCAATACCGGATTACATAAAAAAAAAAAAACTTACAAATAAAATTACCCATAGGTACTAACCGCTCACAAGAGAATCATTATTAACAGCATAAACATGAATACTTACCGATCTGCCTATTTAAATTATCTGCATCTGGTTTAATAGTGAAATCGTTAATTTTGATAAGATATCAGTTCAATAACAATTTATTTTCTCTAAATTGTTGTTAAACATTTCGCATCGCAAAAAAGTAATTCGCTACGACGGCGGCGCGGCGCGGCGGAGCGGCGGAGCGGCGGCGCCGACGACGACGACGTCGACGTCAACATTCGTAGTAGGCTAACGGAGGAAGTTAGTAGAGAGAAGTTGCAGCATCCCATCTAATTTCTAGTAAAACAGTCAGTGCAGTAGCGGGAGGCACAACTTTTCTCCACTAATCACACCAAAACTATCTGGTTCTCTAGAGAGCACGTTTAGTGTGATGCTATAAAAATATATGGTCTTTTGTAAGATCTACTGCGTCCAATGTAAACTTTAAAACGTACATACATACATATCACACACGTTGAATCCTGACAATCGGGGTAAGCAGAGTAATCGGTGTGGTGCTGCAAGAACTCTGGTTAATTACAGCACAACACCGACCACCACGTTTCGCAAAATATTCGAACAAAATTCAATCGATCAAGCAGCAAGTAAGGCACGAAGACCCCTTACCTGCTGCATGACTCGGTGGAAGTACCGTGCCAAGGTGAGAGGTGGCAAGCCTGTCGCCCTTTAGCACGGCATCTTGTCCTTATCCCTTAGTCGCCTTTTACGACATGCACGGGGAGAGATGCAGTTGGGCTATTCTTTTAAAGTACCGGCCCCACACGGTACGATGGTGAAACCACCCAGTTGGTGAAAAACACGTACCCTGTCTACTTAGACTAACTCTTCTACTATTTTTTTCCGTGGTATAGTCGAAGAGCACTGCCACACATGCCGGGTCCAGATGGGCCGGTATTGTTTTTAGAACGTACAATGCAACCATTGCTCAAACGCGTCAACCCCTAGCCCCTATCCAAAAATACTGTCTTTACTCGTTATTTCTTTATTTCAAAAACTTCATTCTAACAATTCGGTCCGATTTACGTATGGTGAAGCAGCAGGTGTAGGTTAGGTAAAGTTTTCATTAAAAACTCATTTATGCACGTCGGCCGTATTGGAACTTGCGAAACCGCGCCGACCAGCTACCGCTATATAAATAGTTTAGGAGTCAATTTATAGCAAAACAATTAAGCTAACATCACAGAACAGCGATCGGCGACCGTCATCCCTCAGCCGGTAGCCCGCGTCACCCCTAGACCGGGTGAAACGGTTTCTTGCTATGTGGCTAAAATGTGCCCCCTGAATATTTTTTATATAATGTGAAAGAGAGCTCTCATGTAAATATGCATATTTTCTTTAAAAAAATTATTATTATGATAAGTCTAAATTAGTAAATCGTGGTCGTTTCTGAAATGTTTTTGAAGCAATATGGTATTTTTATGGTGCATTTTCATAGTGATTGGAAGTAGTAGATATTAATTTGTTTTTAGTTGGACCATAATACTTCTGACTTGTGGCTATACTCAATAATTGGTGGTGCTACGGATAGACGTCCGGTCGGAAAGTGAAGCACACCCGGGCGCGGTTGTAACTTAGACGGGTTGTTTTATTAGGTGGAGTGGAAAACTGTCGCTTACCTTATCTTAGTAGGTGGTAGGGTTGGTAATTGGTAGCACCGCTACGTCGATTGCGAAGCGGCTATGAAAATATTTCTTATTTTTATGTATTTTATTAAATATTTCATAAGCAAAGGGAAGCACTGACATGACACCTAGTTCACTAAGGTACTATGGGCTACTACATCAAGAGTGTAGTAGGTGATGTAATGTAGCCAACCTTGTAAGATTCCATAAAAACATTTTATTTTTTTCTGTTCTGTTTTGTTCTGTATACGTATGTAGGTTATGTATACATATGTAATCATTTATGTGCTGACACTTTATGCCGGGCGGATTGAACCGGTTCAGGCAGATCACGGCAGACTTTTGGGAAACTTTTCTTACATATTGTGAAATTCATTTAGCACTATAAGAAATAACCTTTATCAGTTAGGAATTACCAAGTTGAATGTACATATAAAATAACCAATCTAAATCCGTTCAGTTGTTCTCGAGTTAGATAGTTAGAAATACTCTATTGCTCCAAAAAACATTTTACAGAAACAAACAAGCACCATACTCGTATTGTATAATTTATATGAGGCGTAAATATAGTTTGTGTTTTCCGTCCAGTTCAGTGTAGCTGTCACGACCGAAGGGAAGCACTGACGTGGCACAAAGTTCACCCGGTGTTATGGGCTGACATCACGGATGTTGTAGGTGATGTAGCCAACCGTGTCAGTATGCATAAAAAAAATGTGGACTTATCCCTTACGGACATTTCTTCCAGTCAACATACACACAGACGACACGTAGCGTTTTATTTTATTACTAGCTGTGCCCGCGGCTCCGCTCGCGTGAAATTGGTTTAATAGTAAATCTGATTGAAGCACAAATATGTAGTCATGAAGAGCAAGGTGGAAGGCCGAGCTGAGTTCACGTAAATGAAATATGTATACCTACTCTCTCAAAGAAAGTAACCCCAATCACATCATATAGGTATCATTATTGGCTGAAACATGGACGAACGGGCGGACAGACAGATACGTGACCGATTTTCTAATTTTTAGGGTTCCGTACCTCAAACGAGGAAAAAAACGGAACCCTTATAGGATCACTTTGTTGTTCGTCTGTCTGTCTGTCTGTCAAGACCTTTTTTCTCAGGAACGGGTAGAGAGGTATCAAGGTGAAATTAATATCAAATACTAAGGTCTACGTTTACTCGGAGGTGTAAAAAATTTAAGCTAGTTTAGTCAACGTAATCACTAGATACGGCCATTGAAGTCACATATTTTGCTACTGGCAAATCAAATCAAAACATATAGAGTACTTCCCGTTGACTAAGCTAGCATAATGAAATTTGGCAAAAAGCAAGTTCTCACAGCACAAGTAAAGGATAAATCCTAAAATAGTAAATTAGGAGTTATGTCATATAAAAACATTTTTTTTTGTATATTTCAACTACAAGAGTGCCTAACAGTCAAACCATTACTGTATATATGTAGTTTTTATTTAGAAAGGCATTTCGTGATTTTCCAAAACACAATAATTTTTGTCGAACCTCGAACCTCGGACCTCTCGCATGAGAATCCGATGCCTAAACCACTCGGCCACCCGCCGCTTAGTCCTTGTAGCACAACACCGATTACTCTGCTTACCCTGATTTTCGGGATACAGCGTGTGTTATGTATGTATGTATGTAATAATTTTTGTATACATACATAATACAAATATAATGTGTGATGGTACGGAACACTCGGTGCTCGAGTCCAACTCGCACTTGGCGGCTTTTTTATTAACTGGCACACTTTTTCATTTACGAAAATTTCACGGCACACCACGCATTTATGTTCATACAGAAAGCATATAAAATTTAGAAACTAAAGACGAAGAAATTGGCGACTTCGTATTTACGTAATGTAGCGTACTTACTTACGTACTCGCTTACGTATTAAAATTATTTATCAGTGGAAACTCTCATTTTAACTGAGGATGTCAAAATGCCCTTCGAACTCCCTACCCTGCGAACTCTCATTTAATTTCTTGAGGTGTTCAAACAAATCAGTCAGAAAATGTCATTGTGGATAATCTATCTATGTATATAGATAGACGAAAAATTATGCTTGCTCTTTTCTTCCGCGGTTTTCAAACACAGTTTGAATGAGTTACTTAGAATTCGCGGCACACCTGGATGCCACTCGCGGCACACCAGTATGCTGCGGCACACCGGTTGAAACCCCCTGCTTTAGGTATCAAACTAAATTCAGTGATAGGTGCATTATGCAACGAAATAATCGTTACATTGTTGAAAAAAAATTATATAGATTATGCAGCTTAGTTACATTGATACAAGTATTTTAGTGACTACAAAAACTTATACTTTATATATACGAGTAAGTGTGTGTAAAGAGCCTTTTTCAAACTTTAATACCTACGTAATTTGTATCAACTTAATATGTTGGTACATTAAACATAATACACTGTACTCGTAGTATAATTTTTAAAAAAATAAGAAAAAAATATATAAAATATTAAGATACCTACTATAATTTTACATGGAATGCGAACCATGGAGCAACTCATGTTCAAGAAATTCACTTATCAAACTCGGAAAGAAAAATAAAGTGGTTCACGCCAATGGGCACTGAACGCGCGACCTTCCGGTTAATAAGCAAGGCCGTTACCACTTATCCACGAGCTACTCATAATAACATTGCAACCCGAACCTCATAAATTAAACTTGGGCTCATGCAAAAAATAAAGCCCCTATTGTGCGTGCGACTCGCTGCATACAGCTCGCACCCCAGGGGGTGTCGCGCTCAGTAGTACTGGGGTCCAGTTGACTTGCTTTAAGATGTCCTCGCGTCGAGTTGTACTTCGCGGTGAAGAGTCCCCAAAGTAAATTGGGCTAAATTTGAAAGGACCGCATGGCGACTCGGCGGGAGTCAGTCGGCGGGGTCGAGACGGCCGCGGGGAAAGGGCCCATTCCGCGGGAGACGAGTAGCGGCAATTCGGATCTCTATAGATTTTCACTTGGAATATTTCATATACTTCGATAACTAAAATAATGCATGCAAGAACCTATTCGGATATTGGCGACATCGCGAAAATATCGCTTTTCATATTATACGATACGATATTGTTGGGAATTTTGTACTCTATATACATACCTGCTTGAAAACTTTCGATGCACCCACTTAGGTGAGTTGCATACCTTGGTGTTTGCAAGCGTGTGCGTCGGTCGAAGCGATGCATTGTTTCTCCACGGTCGTTGTTACGATATGTACGATATGTGTATGAAAAATAGGTAAAAAAACCTTTAAGTTAAACGGTTTTATTTAAAAAAAAATAGAAAAAAACATCAGGTGTACAAATAACTAGAAAATAATAAGGACACAAGCCTGGGCCTTCTTAAGATTTTACTTCTGGGTAAGAAATCGTGTAGACTAGCGTGCTGTCATCTCATGTCGGATGCCAAAGGGCACTTTGTGTCGCTGCGTCAGCGGAATAAGTAATAAATTGAGACTTTTAACAGACTAATATAAAAACGTGGGGCGTATAATATGCGTAATAACATGCGCGCCACGTTTTTATATTAGTCTGTTAAAAGTCTCAATTTATTACTTATTCCGCTGACGCAGCGACACAAAGTGCCCTTTGGCATCCGACATGAGAAGACAGCACGCTAGTACTACACGATTTCTTAAGAGATTCTTCCTAGACGTAAATTCTTAAGAAGGCCCAGGCTTGTGTCCTTATTATTTTCTAGTTATTTGTACACCTGATGTTTTTTTCTATTTTTTTTTCATAAAACCGTTTAACATAATGTTTTTTTACCTATTTTTTTATTCACTCGTTTTTAGTTTGATTTTTGGCTCGTATCATTCATTACGCAAACTCCTCTTCCTTTCCAACTCTCTCATTGCATCTTTGTTACTCGGTTTCTTACCTGTCAATTTCTCACAATCGAGCTCCTCAATACATAGCCCTTCTAAAGTCTTTACGCGACTCAATGCAACATACGCTTGACCCTCCTCAAATAGTCTGGAGCCCAAATACACGACAACATGGTCAACAGTACTGCCCTGCATTTTATGGACAGTGGAGGCCCATGAAAAATTATCGGTAACATCCGTCTCTCAGCTGTTCCATAATTAAACTTTGCTGGAAACTGTATGGCTTTAGCAAAGAGTTTGTATTACGTCGCTGCGCTCCTTTATAGAGAGAATCTGAGCGTTGGTGAGGTGAAGCTTCGTTGGTGAGCGCCACGAACCGCGTTCGGGTCCGATCGGCAGTCATCGGCCGTTTTCCGTCGCGCGATGCAGATGGATCAATTTCTTAGTTTTATTCCTAAAATTCAGCCAAAATGGTCAACTGTTGCGTTTTAATTTGCAAATCTGACTCAAAGAAGGAGACTAGAATCGTGAATGGTCTAAGATTCCACAGGGAATTGGTATTTTAGTGATATTTTCACCGGGAGCGACGGCGGTGGCGGATTTCCTATAGAACGTGCTAAGTCTAAATCATATTTTTTCCAGAATATTTATATAATAAATAATCCATGTGATTACGTATTTAATTTAAGTAGTACTAGCTTTTGATTGCGGCTTCGCTCGCGTGAAATTCGAATTTAAAAAGAAGAAAGTAATTAAGCCCGCCCCTGTACCTTTTCGGTTTGTATGACAGCCACATCATACCGTAACCGGAACGGAATTTTATTTAGCCTATCCTATGTCTCGTATAGGTAAATGTGCTTGTACTAAGTTTCATCGAATTCGGATGATCGGTTTAAGAGCTATGGTGGAATATACATAGGTATATACATACAGAAAATAGTTCTAAAAATCGTCAATTTAGTTTTACATAGAGTCTACAAACGCAATATCTCATAAAACAAAGTAACTTACTCCATGGCCATCCCTTACAGATTTATTATTAGTAGGTATTGATGATAAAGTTCCAAAATAGGAGGCAGATATGATCTTTCGTGTATTTTTTTTTAAACCAAGTAAAAGTCAATACTCTATGAAAGGACTTTAGAGCTCGGTTACTTTATTAAACGACGCGACGCATGTTCACGTAGGTATCTTATGAAGCATTTTATTTTTTGAAAAAATGGCCGCCATTTAGAAACGAATGGAATGAGCTTAACGTAAATCACGCATACTTCGTTCTTAGCAACCCTGAGCGCGGTCAGTACTGGATGAGTGACCGCTCGACCGTTGGAGCTGACCGTGGTTCGGGTTCCACGTTAACCTGTAGGCCCCTTCTCTTCATACCTTACTAGGTGGTAGGGTTTATCCCGGCCGGGTTGATACCACCGATCTGACGAAACGTCGGTCGAAACGGCTATGTAAATAGTTCGTGTTTTCCGACCAGTTCAGTGTAGCCGACATGAAATGAAGGGAAGCACCGACATGGCACCTAGCTCACCTGGTGTTATGGGCTGACATCACGGATGTTGTAGGTGATGTAGGTAGCCAACTGTGTCAGATTCCATAAAAAAAGCGCCCAAATATGGACTATTTAGTATGTATACTGGTTTCCGAGTAATTTTGTTTAGTGAAAGATGGCAATTAGGTAATTTTCAATTAGGTACCTTTGGTTTTAAGGTTTCCCAAAAATCCTGAAAAAATTTAACTGTGGGAGGCCGCAATAAAAAGAAAAGGAAACACTTACAGCCGTATTTGTTCTCGACATTTTAAAGAAGACTACTTTAATATTGCGCCAGATGTTTATAGAAAACTCAAAGATCAAGCAATACCAATAGTCCACTCAACGAATGGCCCAAAAGGAGGTGTAGAGTGCGTGAGCAGGGTCAAAAGCGATTTCTTCAGAAACCTGTTCGGGGTGCTTAGGGAGTAAATATACTAAAAGTCTTGGCGTCTACGAGGTGAGCCGGGGGGGGGGGGGGGGGGGAGGGGGGCCCAAATAAGGTCCTGCTTTTGGGTTTTTCGCTACGATCTAGAAAACAGTGCCCCGTAGAGAAAATTTGTGTTATACCGCTGAAAAGTCATAAAATTGTCTACAACTTTTATTCTATTAACTTTTTTCGAATTCCGAACCATTTTCGAGCTACACGCTTAGGAAAAGTGAAAATTTTCGAAAAATTGATTTTACCTCGTATTTCTCATCAAACATTCCTTCATATCGTCTAAGCTATTCACCTGAGAAAGATATTGTCAAACAAAAAGTTATAGAGAATTTAATTCCCTTTAAAAGTGTGTATACATATGCTAATTTATCTCCAGCCGGTCAACAGTTGCACCAATTTTAAATTTTTTTTGTAAAATTTCATCATTTTCAGAAAACGTTGTTTTGGTCATTCCTGAGCCACAACTATCGTTTGTTACACCTATGTACCATCTAATAATATGTCACACTTGAAAGCGGGTTAAATGGAATTCATGTCACTGGAAGAAATGGAAAATTATATTTTATAGATGATAAATAAAAGTTTGTTATATATAAGGTAAGTAATTTTATTTTATTTTAATGAATCATTGTTTTACTTCCAAGAAGTTGCATCCTCTTTGGACGTGAGGGCACTGGTAAGGGTTCTTCCTCCATGGCATCTTCATCCTCAGTGGTGGGTGGTTCTTGATGAAGGGCCTTTGCGTGCTGTTTAGCTGCGCTCTCAGTTGGTGGGCGCGAACTAATTTCAGGCTATATACTAGCCACTGACCTCATAAACGACTGGACGGTACTGGTTGAGAGAGGTATGTCTTGCTGGTGCCCACTCCTTCCACCCAAGACATCCCGCTACTGAAACCCGGCCGAGGAAAAACAAAAAAAATAGTACTGCCCACCCAAGAGAGCTATGGACGCCTGAAATTAGCTCGCTCCCACCGACTGAGAGCGCAGGTAAACAGCACGCAGAGGCCCTTCATCAAGAACCACCCACCACTGAGGATGAAGATGCCATGGACGAAGAACCCTTACCAGGGCTCTCACGTCCAAAGAGGATGA
Source organism: Nematopogon swammerdamellus (assembly GCA_946902875.1). Classification (NCBI taxonomy): domain Eukaryota; kingdom Metazoa; phylum Arthropoda; class Insecta; order Lepidoptera; family Adelidae; genus Nematopogon; species Nematopogon swammerdamellus. The sequence continues at coordinate 8,672,230 of OX336337.1, forward strand.
AAACTTCTTGGAAGTAAAACAATGAATTATTAAAATGAAATAAAATTACTTACCTTATAACAAACTTTTATTTATCATCTATAAAATACAATTTTCCATTTTTTCAAGTGACATGAATTCCGTTTACTGCATTTAACCCGCTTTCAAGTGTGACATATTATTAGATGATAGATAGGTGTAACAAACGATAGTTGTGGCTCAGGAATGATCGAAACAACTTTTTCTGAAAATGATGAAATTTTACAAAAAATCATAAAATTCGTCCAACTGTTGACCGGCTGGAGATGAATTAGCATATGTATGTACACAATTGAAGGGAATTGAATTCTCTATAACTTCTTGTTTCACAATATCTTTCTCAGGTGAATAGTTTAGACGATAAGAAGGAATTTTTGATGAGAAATATGAGGTAAAAATAATTTTTTCGGAAATTTTCACTTTTCCTAAGCGTGTAGCTCGAAAACGATTCGGAATTTGAAAAACGTGAATAGAATAGAAGTTGTAGATAATTTTATGAGCTTTCATTTGGCATAAGACAATTTTTCTCTACGGGGCAGAGTTTTCGAGATCGTAGCGAAAAACCCAAAGGCCGGACCTTATTTGGACCCCGCCTCCTCCGGCTCACCTCGTAGACGCCAGGACTTTTAGTATTTAGTATGTTTACTCCCTAAGCACCCCGAACAGGTTTCTGAAGAAATCGCATTTGACCCTGCTCACGCACTCTACACCTCCTTTATTGCCTGAACTACAAAGTTATCGGAAGAAAAAAAAATCCCCCTTTACAAAAGAGAAGAAAAAGAGTGCATGGAATTTTAAAGCCTTTATCTGTACATTTATTTTTAAAGTCCTAAACGAGTGATATTCAATATAAACTTGAATTTTTGGAGCATTTTACGAACACTATCATCCTTTGCGTTTTCCTAGTATAGTAATGTAGTAGTGATAGATAACTCATAATCCGCAACTTTTTGTGTGAGGTTTAGTTAAATTCCAAATAAAGATCTCAATAATGTTTTCGTTCGAATGTTGAATTTTAAAAATTCATAAATTTTGATTTAAAAAACTTTTGTTATGTTATGTTTTTTTTTCACTCATTTGTCGTAAATACGAATCTTTCATAATGGCAAGTACCTGAGCGATCGAGCTTTGCTCGGTGTCTACTACCTATCTATGTAGATGAATAAACTTGAAAAGTAACATTATCTAAATACAATTAAATTTCGTCGAAATCGTTAGAGCCGTTTCCGAGAAACAAATATATACATACAAGTTTAGCTCACTTAAAGTAATAGGATAAAGTAATAAAAGTAAGCACCGTAAGAATTCAATATATTAAGGTACCTACAACCTCACTTACAATACAAATTAAATTTTGCAAAATAAGAGATACATTGTTTCTACGCTTGGACGCTTTCCGTTCGCGCATGCCCGAGTAGGAGCCGAACGTCGTTCCCCTGCCCGCACTACACCCCGCAGCGGGCTTCATTCTTTCTCGTAGCCGTGTGCCCATAGGGTCGCTCTATAAAGGAGCGCAGCGACGTAATACAAACTCTTTGGGCTTTAGGATGGATAAGGTGTCCGCCGTCTCTATCAAAATCAATTTGAACAGATGGTATGTCTGTTTCATAGGTACATTTGCGTTCGACAAGTATGGGACACTCGTCCAAACCAACCAAATGAGCCCAAACTCGAGGGGGTTACTAGTAACGGTTGAAGAGTTCCACTGTACAGCTCCTGACTCCATAATCAGACCCTCGTCACCAAGTGTATTGGTAGAAGTATAGGACACTCGTCCAAACAAACCAAATGAGCCCAAACTCGAGGGGGTTACTAGTAACGGTTGAAGAGTTCCACTGTACACCTCCTGACTCCATGATCAGACCCTCGTCACCAAGTGTATTGGTAGAAGTATGGGACACTCGTCCAAACCAACCATATGAGCCCAAAATCGAGGGGGTTACTAGTAACGGTTGAAGAGTTCCAATGTCCACCTCCTGATTCCATATCAGACCCTCGTCACCAAGTGTATTGGTAGAAGTATGGGACACTCGTCCAAACCAACCAAATGAGCCCAAACTCGAGGGGGTTACTAGTAACGGTTGAAGAGTTTTTTTTTATTTTTTTTTTATTGAAACTGACACGGTTGGCTACATCACCTACAACATCCGTGATGTCAGCCCATAACACCGGGTGAACTTGGTGCCACGTCAGTGCTTCCCTTCGGTCGTGCCGGATACACTGAACTGGACGGAAAACACAAACTATTTACATAGCCGTTTCGACCGACCTTTCATTCAGTGCGGTGGTACCAACCCGGGCGGGTTAAACCCTACCACCTAGTGATATAAGAAGGGAGTCATATCCCTTGAGTTGAGTTCCACTGTACACCTCCTGACTCCATCATCAGACCCTCGTCACCAAGTGTATTGGTAGAAGTATGGAACACTCGTCCAAAAAGCAACCACATGAGCCCAAACTCGAGGGGGTAACGGAGTAACGGTTGAAGAGTTCAACTATACACCTCCTGACTCCATCATCAGACCCTCGTCACCAAGTGTATTGGTAGAAGTATGGGACACTCGTCCAAACCAACCATATGACCCCAAACTCGAGAGGGTAACTAGTAACGGTTGAAGAGTTCCACTGTCCACCTCCTTACTCCATCATTAGACCCTCGTCACCAAGTGTATTGGTAGAAGTATGGGACACTCGTCCAAACAAACCAAATGAGCCCAAACTCGAGGGGGTTACTAGTAACGGTTGAAGAGTTCCACTGTACACCTCCTGACTCCATCATCAGACCCTCGTCACCAAGTGTATTGGTAGAAGTATGGGACACTCGTCCAAACTAACCAAGTGAGCCCAAACTCGAGGGGGTTACTAGTAACGGTTGAAGAGTTCCACTGTACACCTCCTGACTCCATCATCAGACCCTCGTCACCAAGTGTATTGGTAGAAGTATAGGACACTCGTCCAAACAAACCAAATGAGCCCAAACTCGAGGGGGTTACTAGTAACGGTTGAAGAGTTCCACTGTACACCTCCTGACTCCATCATCAGACCCTCGTCACCAAGTGTATTGGTAGAAGTATGGGACACTCGTCCAAACTAACCAAGTGAGCCCAAACTCGAGGGGGTTACTAGTAACGGTTGAAGAGTTCCACTGTACACCTCCTGACTCCATCATCAGACCCACGTCACCAAGTGTATTGGTAGAAGTATGGGACACTCGTCCAAACTAACCAAATGAGCCCAAACTCGAGGGGGTTACTAGTAACGGTTGAAGAGTTCCACTGTCCACCTCCTGACTCCATCATCAGACCCTCGTTACCAAGTTGAAATTATCATAATATTGTATTGTCACGAGAACTCAATGTGTGTGCAAAGTTTCATAAAAATCTGTTCAGTAGAAGTAGTTGAAAAAGTTGTCGCAAGATTTGAAACAAAGATGGAAACAAACAAACAAACAAATATACGGAGTCAAGCTAAATAAATAATAATAATAATAAAAAAAAAATTATAATAATACCGTATTACCGTTTTTAATTTTTTTATTAATTTTGTGTATTTTTATTACTTTGTATTTTTAATACTTGTATAATATATGTAAAATTAATAGAAAATTTTGAAAATGTGAAATAAAGGAAATAATAATAATAATAAAAAAAATAAAACCGTTTAATAATAATAAATAAAACCGTTTAAAAATAAACAAATTGGGTGAAAGTGAACAGAATTAAATACTTGTGTGTTACCGGGGCGGTTGGGTAACACAATTATATTGACCATACATTTGAATGTTTCAGTGGGTGTTTTGACGAATTGTGTGGTGTGTTTATTTAATAAGCGCCATTATATAAATATAATATAGGTACATTTAAAAAGTTAAGTCTACTGCAATCATTCTTTTTGACATTTGCCGCAAACATTGCAAACATTGTCGTTGCTTGTGTGTGGACGACAAAATAATACTGTCGCAATTGGTAGACTCTAGACCTAAACTCTACGCTTGTATTATTCGACATCAACATTCTTTATTCATCTCGCTGTAGAGCGGTTGAAGCGAGAGGAAACCAAAACATCTGCCTACCAGAATAAGATACATGTACATACGTACAAGATTGTGGTACATACTCGATTTCGAAATTATATGTAAATGCGTGGTCTTGCCGACTCCAGATGATGGGAGACGGCAACCAAGTTTGCGCGAAGACCTCGGATGTTGGCGAGGTCAACGCGGAATGATTTAGGGGGATTGTTACAACCCGCAGTACAACGTTTTATTTTGAGTTTTCGTGCCATGATTTTTAGAGGGTTGTAATCATGAGGCGTAGAGGAAAGAACAAATCGGAGAGGCAGTTATGCCGTCGCACACCCGCGTGAGCTCGACTGTTCGACAGCCGCGGAGCACGGAAGGGCCCCCAGACTCCTGCATCAGAATAACAGCGGTAACCCCCCTCCGTGTACCACACGAACCGCTGAGACCATCTGCAGACTATTCGCCGGTTGGCCCGGGGCAGCCTCCTCGCGGTGGTTAGCCGCGAGGTTCGGGCCCCCTACTGACACGACTAGGGCTAAGCTAGTCACGGCGGGCAGGCTGCGGTACCCTGTTTCTCTGGGTCTCCCTGACCTCTGCGACTCCCGGACAGTATCTGTGTGCTCAGATGAGCGACTAAGCACAGCATCCACGACTCCGACCCGTCGATCCTCTACGCAAGTCCACCTGACCGGCTAGGTGTCAGCTGACCTCCAAGTGCAGCAAGCTGCATCAGGAGTGTTTACGCCGACACCCTGTGGTACCCACCCGGACGACACAATGGAAGACCTGTCTACCACAAAGTATTTTGGTGTTCATTTGGCACCACCCAGGAGGCACGTGTAACTTAGGACCCTAAGGTGTCACGGACGCGAACCACTCTACCCCCCATTATACATGCATACTTACATACATACTTTACATATTATATTATAAACTGAATTGATGAAATACATTATGCTGTAGGATTTTGTATTACAATATAATATTATATGCCCCATGCCACCTTCGTGCTCAGGACTTGAGGAGGATTTATTATATTCTTGGTAAGTTTGTTTTGTTTTATTTAGGTATGTTTGTTATATTGTATTAGTAAGTTTTATATCTTTATTAACACATTTACAATATTTACATTAATTTCACATATACAAAGTATTAAAATACAAATATATACCTAAAATTAATATAAAAAATATAAACGGAGTTTCCACCACCGGCGGCGGCGGGGCGAGCCCAAGCTACCGATGGTCGGGTCACAAATAGAGGAACCTCCGGACGATGCGTGCAGTGTCGAGCAGGGCTGCCTTCTGGATCTGGCCCTTGACCCAACCACTCATCGAGAGCCTCTTAAGGTTGTCATCGAGGGTCATCGCTATCAGCCCATGCGCTGATACGACTATGGGCACAACGATAGTCGAGTCGACGGGCCACATTTTGGTAACCTCGTGCTGCAGATCCAGATACTTCAGCATCTTCTCTGCTTCCTTACTGACGAGCTTACCATCGTGCGGCACGGCGATATCGACGAGCGTTGCGCGCCCCGCCAGCCGGTCCACTATCACAATATCAGGTCTATTCGCGAGAATAGTCCTATCTGTAATAATGGACCATTCCCAGTATAGTGTGACATGACCGTCCTCGAGAACTGGCGGCGGATTGTACTTATAGTAAGGCACTTCGGTACCTACAAGGTTGAACTTTAAGGCAAGTTGCTGGTGGATAATCCTGGCTACTAGGTTGTGTATATGCAAATACTCGGTGTTGGCAAGCTGCGAACAACCGGAAATCACATGTCTGAGGGACTCGCCAGGTTGGTGGCAGGCGCGGCAGATGTCAATGGTCTCGTCCTTCATTATGTGTTTCCTATAGTTGTTCGTCTTGACAACCTCATCTTGTATTGCAAAGACAAACCCTTCGGTTTCCCCAAAGAGGTCCCCGAAGCGTAGCCAGTGCACGGAAGCAAGTTGGTCTACATCCGGTCCCGTGAGAGACCGGAAGTACCTACCGTGCAGCTCCTTGCCTTTCCATACTTCCATGCGGTCCTCTGTGCTCAGTACAACCGGCTTCCGCCAGTTCTCTTTTCCCATGCTCAGCGGGGTAAGACCTTTATCGCTGGTGACGATATCGCGATGCATCTCACAAACATCAGTCTTTCCCAAAAAGTACTGACGGAGATTACATACCTCGCGGTTGTGCAAGTTCTTGCCATTTAACATACCTCGACCCCCACACTTCCGCGGGATATACAATACAACCTCATGACCGATGATCGTGGGTGATACATACGGGATTTCTTCATCAGCGTCCTGACCTTTCTGTCCAGCGAGTCCAATTCGGTCTGAGTCCATCTGAGAATACCGAAAGTATATTATACGAGCACAGGCATGACCCAACCGTTATAGGCACGAATTTTATTGCCGCCTGACAAAAGGCTATTTAGTACTTTTGTAAGACGTTAGTCAGTTTATTCCTATAAGTAGTTTAGTTTAGTATTAATGAATTTTTTTGATTGTTATAATATGTATACTTAGTAGTTTTGTTGATGGAATTAAACGGAGTACATCTTCGCTTCAAGTATATTATATATCGTGCAGGAGAAGTATCTGTCCACGATGTTCGGTGAGTACCTACTCTGCACTAGAAATACCGTATTTTCCTAGTGCTCCGTATACTTGATCTTAACGTATCGTAGGTAAGCACATACATTAAAAGAGCTATAGAAGCTGGAAGATTACATTTTTCATCGACGCCGTCTCGCAATTTCTTTTCTTTTGACCTGACTTCAAAATCTATCCAAAATGTTTTATGCAATTAAATCATATATCTTTATCTCTATATCTTCCACCGATATTCGGTATATGATTTATTTTGATACTATATGATAAGGGAAATAACACTTACTCTCTCTGTACCGAATATTACCTACTAATCATCGGACAAAAGAGCTATTCATGGCCTCCGATCTACACTCAGGGTTAAGTTATTAACTCTATTTGAAAATATTTTAGACCAACTGCGATTACTGTGAATTTCGAATATTTTGTAAAATTAAAAAATCTGACTGCTAAGATTTCTAATAACGGCTATTTTATTTTTTAGATCCAAACTTACTATCTCTCTTACATAGCTCTCAATTTTAGATTCACTGAGTGAAACTAGGCCAAGTACTTGACGTGACATTCAAATGTCAAATGAAACTGCATGGAGCATGATACTTGTGTTCAGTGTGTTACGGTAAAATAATGTTTGTCGGTTCCACACAACAATGTCGTGGTTTAAGAGCTAATCTCTTGTGGCAGGAAGTTATAGTGATGCGCTCTTCAGCTAGAACCACAGAACTGGAGTACATAGTTAAATAGGTATGTTATTAAACACAGTCAGTCAGTCAGCTGGTATGCGTCCAATGCTGGACATACGCCTCTCAAATTTTTCTACAGTCCTCCCGGCCTTCAGCGATACTGAACCACTGCTTTCCGCCGAACACTATGAAGGAAATTGTGAATTATCTCGGTCATTATGAAAAAACTATGCTCATTTAAAAATTTAACACATAGGTATTCAAAGCCTTGTTATAAAATCTAAATCAATTTTATAAATAAGATCTAACACAAACCTAAGAAAAGGCAGTGAACGCCTTGACAGGCTCTAGATAAACTGAAAAAATCACTCTCATGAAGAGCTCATCCCGAGGAGTGGATTGCAAAGTTTCTTCTCAAATAGATCACGTACATCAATCTCGTACGAGAAAATGTCGCATAGTAATCTTATTAAAGATGCTCAGCCGAGCGTTACCGTACCGCACTAGTGATGCAAGCACACGTACCGACCATGTTCACATAGGTACCTAGTGCTGTCCGTTCAATGGAGGCAATAAATCAGGGGACATAATTTCATAAATTAGTCTGGACGTCGTCGTTGCGGGGACGGGGGAGGGTCAGACCAGAGGGGTCGCTGTAATTAAGCCGTTTGTTTTGTAACTGCAGTGATTTAGTAGATCTGACGCCACTGCTCGGCCGCAATCAGTTTCCCGTGCATTCACCTTCGCGAGTAATAGTGGAGGATTTAGTGCGATATACCCTGCATTTTTACTTAGAAGGCTCATACTTGCAACAGTTGTTCCTTAGGTGCTCCTGAGTGGATTTCCACCGGTAGACATCGGGGGTCACCGCGGGGGTGGCGGGGGGAGGGGGTGGAAGTTTACTTCTGCCGCGCTTCACTTTGTACCCTATTCCTTCAAAACTATAGGTATTACGGCAAGTGTGATGTCATTTTCGGATAACTCAAGGACGACGGATTCATTTCTGGAAGAAACATTTTGCCTTTCTATACAAAAAAATTGAAATATTAGGCAAAACTCACAAAACGTCAAAATATTTTTTTTAAATAAACGCCGTTTACTTTTGAACTACTAAAGATAAAGATAAATAAAAAATATGGGCTAAAAGCTGCATTTACAAGGATTACAAATATATAAATTTTATTGGGATGGCGTAATAATAAGTGAGTGAAAAATATTTCAAAACAGTGCCGTGTATTTACATTTTGAGGCGAACATCGTGCTAAGATGCGTAGTGAATTGAAAACAGTAGCTAGGTGATACGTGATAATTATTATTATTATACATTTGTAAAATTATTGCTAATTAAACATTAAATTATTCACATACACACACACCCACCCTCACATACACACACATATACCTACCTTACCCATGTTTGTGATTGCTACCTAAAGTAAATGCTTTATATTATTACCATGTCGTCATTTTAGATTTTTGGAAACTGACACGGTTGGCTACATCACCTACAACATCCGTGATGTAAGCCTATAACACCGGGTGAACTAGGTGCCATGTCAATGCTTCCCTTCATTTCGCGCCGGCTACACCGAAATGGACGGAAAACACGAACTATTCACATAGCCGTTTCGACCGAAGTTCTATTAATTTCATAAAGTTTTAACAGTTTATATTAGTTAAAAAAGTCGTTCCGGAAGTGACGTAGAAGTTCTGAAAAGGGGCAGCCCATATGGCGAACAAAGAAGTATCCACTTCAAAAAAATATTAGTAAATCTACATGTCATAAAAAATAACGACGTATTTTTCAATCGTCGTCATTGCCTTTTCGAGCCGCCCTTCATTCGCTGACACCAAACTCTCAGTTAAAGCGGGAAAGGCCTCCCATGCTTCAAAAGCACTATTCTTGCCTTTTCCGCTGAAGCAAGAGACAGCGTCACACCCAGAAAACGCATGAAACAGAGGCAAGGCCCTCGCTCGCTGTGGTACTGTAAAAAAATTACATTATAATATAAAGCATCTATTGTGTCTATACTTAATATTGGTATAGGTAATGCAAACATTTAAGTCTTTACTTATGGAAGTCGCAATATCATGGCAGCAAAGTTACTGGCGGAAAGCAGTGGTTCCGTACCGCTGAAGGCCGGGAGGACTGGAGGAAAACTGGAGAGGCGTATGTCCAGCAGTGGACGCTTACACGCTGACTGACTGACTGAAAGGTACTGGTGGTGTTTTCCAGTACCTATGTGCACCCACAGCTCTTCAAGCTGAGGTAATTTTTGCACCTGTGCAACTGCTAGCACTACGACATCGGTATCTACAGTACGTAGTGGTCGTTTTCGGCAATTTTCAGTTTGATAAATTAGTATGGTGTGTGGTTACCTTCAGCAAAACATTTGTGATGTGGACTTATTCAGCAATTTGCAGTCTGACACATATGGCGAATAATTCTGTACCACTTCAATCGATTTCGATTATTCTTTTTTATGTAATATTACTAATAATATTACTAAAAAGAATGAAATAAAAACTGTTTGAAAAAACATAAAACCAATTTCCAAAAAAAAACAAACTAAAAAGTATTAAATACCCAATATTTTGAAATTTTCTCTGTCCTGTTGAAATACATGAATCGATATTTACTAGTGATACATATTCGGACCCTTGTTTCATGAATATTCTAAATTTGAAATTTTTTATCTTTTCCGACCGGCCAGGTGCGCTTAATTTATTATGGTACCTGACCGGTACCTACTGTACCGAGTACCATCGAGCTGGTCTGATGATGGAGACAGAAGGAGGCCATAGGAACTCCTAAACTACACATGATAAACCCATCGTGTTTGGGCTCGTTGCATTTGTCTTCACGAGAAATTTACTTTAGACCTAAGAGATTCTCAATTCGACGGTATGTTTTCTTTTTTTGGATGTTTGTTACGCGATTACTCCGTCAATTGTGGGCCGATTTTGAAAATTCTTTTTTTTTTATTTGAAAGGGGATAACCCTGAGGTTTTTGAAGTGAAAACTTCTTTAGCGGCTCTTGGCACTTTTTTAGGTGGGTAAAAATGTATAACTCGCGACATCGCGTCAGCGTCATTTTTAAAATGAAACCTTAAGTCATTGCGTTAAGGGTTAAGTTAGAGTGGCACGGGATCTGCCGGCACTCCCGGAGTGCAACTGTTAAGTAGGGTTCCGTAACACGTTTATGTCTGTCCATTCTACTAAGTTCTGCAAAATGAATGTAGGGTTCCGTAACATATGCATGTCTATCCGGTCTACTAAATTTTACAATTTTCAACCAAGGTCCTCCGACGGTTATTTTATAATAAAAGTAGGCTTCCGTAACACGTTTATGTCTGTCCATTCTACTAAGTTCTGCAACATCACCTACAACGTCCGTGATGTCAGCCCATAACACCAGTGCCATGTCAGTGCTTCCCCCTTTGATCGTGCTGACTACACTGAACTGGTCGGAAAACACAAACTATTTACATAGCCGTTTCGACCGACGTTTAATTCAGTGCGGTGGTACCAACCCGGGAAGGTTAAACCCTACCACCAAGTAAGATTACGAGGGAAGGGACTTACAGTTTTACGAGGAATCCGAACCTTGGTCAGCCTCCAACGGTCAGCGGTCACCCATCTAAGTACTGACCGCACCCAGCGTTGCTTAAAATTCAATAGCGACAGTTGACTGTCTGCACCACTGAGCTATCGAAGCTGACGTGGTCCTATTTTAATTGGGTCAAGATCGGATTGGAAAGCGAGGCGAGAGCGAGGCCGAGTACATTAATAGCAAAAAATTACTAAAAAAAACTGTGAAATAAAAAAAAAGTTTTAAAAAACATAAAACCGACTTCCTAAAAAAAGTAAAACTAAAAAACTATTTAAAATAAAAATATAAAAACCGCCTTCAAAAATATATGAAATAAAAACCTAAAAAAAAAAACGAACCCTAGAGTTGAAGGCGGTGCTAAAAAGGCTACACAAATCACAAAGGATATTATCATCCACTCATGTTTTCTTTCATGCATCATTTTTGCTTGCTTTAGCACCGCCTTCAACTCTAGGGTTCGTTTTTTTTTTAGGTTTTTATTTCATATATTTTTGAAGGCGGTTTTTATATTTTTATTTTAAATAGTTTTTTAGTTTTACTTTTTTTAGGAAGTCGGTTTTATGTTTTTTTTTACATTTGTAACTGATGACGACTGAAGTCGAAATAAATTATGAGATATTATGTGTTTTGTATAAAACATACAAATATAAAAAAAACTTCTTTAAAAAGCAATTCAGGTGAATACAATGGACGTAAATAATATTTAAGCAGGTGCTTAGGTCTCTTTCAAACTATTTAAGAACAATAAAATCATTATTTATTGCTTGAACTTATGTAATCATTGGCACAATGCAATATTAACGAAAGATACAATTTAAGAATAGAACTATACACAACAATAGGAAGGTATTAACAAGTGAAGTTTATACGCTTAGGTATAAGTATATACGATGACATAGGTATACAAAGTAAAAATACATTGAATATAGCCACGATATTGCAGTTTTTTTCAGGACTGACTTCAAATTAAAAACAATCTAGAAATAAAGTAATTAAGATTCATATGAGTTAATTTACCTTTAAGCCATATAAGTAATCACATTCATGATAACAGCTTAAAATTATATTTTAGTACGTAGAGTCTGAGGCTTTCTACTGGTTACACATACATACAAAGATAGTATGTTGAATGTACATACTGGTTTTTGCATAGATAGCTAGCAGCCGTTGCATCGTATGTGATGCAAGATTTGTAGCTTAGCTTACGTAACAGATTCAGATGTTTATTTCGCCATAAAAAACACGTATAACATAACATTATAACATACTTAGTGATTTATATCACTAAGTATACTATAAATATAAATTAAAACAAAATAAATGGTAGGGTAATACCCCACTGACTTTCTCGCTTGTTTGGCGAACTCAACGTTTTTATGTTCGAAATTCAAAATATACTGACAGGACAGTTCCGTAAAATTAGTTAGGCGATCGCAACAAACATTTTGTATGCAATATTTTAATAGAAAGAAACCTTCGTTTGTATGGTAGCCACCTTTTTTTGAGTATTCCTGGAAAAACAGATAATGGTATCTTTTTAGACTAGTAAAAGGGTTTCTATGTGGAAAATGTAATAAAAATCGTTAGAGCCATTTTTGAGAAAATCGGCCTCGTCGAAATAATTTGTATGACAGCTACCCTTATTTTTTTTAATAAAAAAAAACTAAAAATAGTTACCCCTAGATAATCGTTTCAAACTACTAAATATGAATTATAAACGAAATCGGTTGAGCGGTTGAGGCGCAACGTCGCTGGACACATTGCCATAGACGATTTTTTTATGACAGCTACCCTTATTTTTTCGAATTTTGAAAAACTAAAAAAGGTACCCCTAGATTATCGTGTCAAACTACTAAATACGAATTTTGAACGAAATCGGTTGAGCGGTTAAAGCCCGCCACACACGGAGACTCCATTTCCAAGACGCCGCGTCCGGCGCGTTCGCTCGGGTGCCGTCCATTTCTGAGCCACACACACACGGAGACTCCGACTCCACGCCGCCCGGCCGCCGCCGCGCTACGAGATTCCATTTTCGTGCGGCTCGACTTCTGTCCTATGACTCCTCTCAAATGCTCTTCGCTATGGAAGTCAAAGAATCGGAAGCGGAATTAACTACGTTTTGCAGCAGCTGCTTGATGGCTGCTGGCATGCATGGTGATAAATAAAAAAAACTGTTTAAAAAAACATTGAACCGACTTAAAAAAACAACTACTTAGAAATAAAAATGATTAAATAATTGAGTTGACGGCGGTAGAAAGGACAAAAGGCCTTCATCTAAAAAAAATCTGGTGTGCTTTTGTACCGCCTTCAACTCATTTATTTAATCATTTTTATTTCTAAGTGGTTGTTTGTTTTTTTTTAACAGTTTTTTATTTTACTCTTTTTAGTAATATCACATAAAAAAGTTTCACAGAAATCGGTTGTCGTGTTATAGAATTATTCGCCTATTTGACACATTTAACAGCCCATATCTTGAAAACTACTGAACCTATTTTAATAAAAACTTGCACCGTTCCGTTGAAATAAATGTAAGTCAATAAAACAAGAATAGTCACAATCCGATTAATAGACGGAAGTTAACTTTCTCATCCGTTGTATAGGTATTTCATCTAAACACAATGACAATGACAGGAACGTCCAAGAAAAAAAAATTGAAAAAATCGGATAAGATTTAGGGGGTTAGAAAACATAAATGTCTAAAGACGATTTTGTATGGAGAAATTTAACTTTCGTCTCGTCTTAAAAAACAAGATACAAATATGAGACAGTCTATAACTCCACACGAGGACTGTGTGCTACTCTTCGCTTCCTACACAGACCACCTAACCGAGGATCCCTAGCTTCGGGAATGAGTTATGTACGAAGAACTGTTAATATCGCAAACATCGATGCAACATACGACAGGTGACGACGCGACGACTGCGCGCCCAGAGCCAGACTGAGCCAAAAATGGAAGCGCGAACAGCCACACACGGACGCTGGCGTCCGGAGTCGCCGGACTCCGCGTCGCGTATTCTCTCCACACACGATGAGTTGGATTACGTCCAATGGAGTCGCGGCGTCATGGATTTTGGAATAGTTGGAAATCCGAATTATTCCGTGACTCCACGCAATCCAAGTGAGATTTCACACACACGGTGGCTTTTCTAGCGTTTTTGGAGTCAAGCGTTGGAATCACGTGGACTCGCGTCTCCGTGTGTGGCTACCTTTAGGCGCAAGGTCGCTGGACGGACACACACACACACACACCCTCACACACACACATACATGTTTCTCAAAACCACTTTTTTGGGATCGTTGACAGATATACAGCCCAAATCAGTCGAAATCTCAACTTCGAAATTTTGGACGATCACAATACTTCCTTTCTCCTTACAGTCGCTCGAAAGTAAAAATAACAGTAAAAAAATTCCTCCAATTCGACCGTCGTCGTCTCCCCAGCGGTACCCAGCACACTGGCTGTGTTGCCCCTCTGAATTTCGAGGCTAATTCGCTGTACGAGATGAGCCTTGCCACGTGGGTCACCACTCACCAGACTTGTCGACAAGCATATCGCCCAGCTTGTAGACGAACTTGGGCTTGTAAATATACATATATACAATTGTCATGCATTGCACAGCCCTCACCTTGTTGACAACATTTTGGTCGGTATGCGCTACTACATTTCGGTTTAAAGAATCTTTATTATCTCAAAGAACGTGTGAACATTCGCTTATAGAGATTACAAATTGTTACAAAGCAAATAAGTACTTAAAATTAAATTTTAAAACTAAACATATGATATGATAATGCACAACAAATTTATGTCCTAGACGTATGATTGGTAAAGATACAGTAATCAAACAAAAATATTCAGTAAACAGACGGACAGACCAACAGACAGACAGACAGACACACAGAATTGAAATATTGATAAGATGCGTTTACAAAGGTAAGTATAAAACTTTAGTCATTTTGGAAGAATTTTTTTACACTTAATTTAAACACATTATCTGATTACATCACATTACATTTGTATCCAGTGAATAAACAAGTCTGACAGAGGCACATGTTTGTAATTTAAGTTTTGTGCACTTTTATTCCGCCTCCTCCGCGACAACTTATTGTTCCTTTTTAGGGTTCCGTATGGATACGGTGCAATACGGTACATCCATACCGTGATAGGTGCCGATTGAAATTTTCACAGAATATGTGTTGTGGCGGAATATGTGGCAAACCAAAATGTAAAAAATTCAGGGGGGGGAGTCCCATTTTAAGATGAAATCCCCAAGAAGTCCCCAAATCTAAGATAAATTTGTATCTAGTTATTGAAGAGCGATATATGTGCGCGTCATCAAGATCTCTATAGTTATGCCAAATTTCAAGTTTCTGCATTACTCAGAATTCGACAAAAACCTCTGTGACAGACGGACGGACACACACGGTAGCAATCTTATAAGGGTTCCGTTTTTTTCCTTCTAACGTACGAAACTCTAAAAATATCTTTACTGAATAATTTTTTTTTATTTTTTATTATTGAACAAATAGGTTTACACATCACATTATCACTTAGCACAATACATTGGCTATATTATTAAAGCGTATACATACTGCCCACACGTACGCATGGTGAAGATGGATGAATCGGTTTGCATCACAGCCAAGTATAATTTTAATATTCGAAGTCACAGCAGAATCGTTGCTGAAGGTATTTAGGGAGAATACAATAGTGAAAACACAGTTCCAATGAGATTCGCTCCACGCTCGCGGCCCGCCCGCCGCCCGCGCCGCGCCACTGCGCCTCCCGGGCTGAAACAGCTGCAAGTCACTTTATTTAAACTTGAACGAACTTTGTTCTATAAAACCGTGTTTGAGCCCGGGGGCGGCGCGCTGTGAGCACTCCATGCCGGGGTACTGTTTACTTTGGTTATTTGGTGCTTTTTAGACTAACCTTCTGGAATTAAGCTATTTCAAGTCACGTTTAAAATAAACCAGTGCAAAGGCGTTTAATACAGTTTATAGGTATTTCCCCCCACGTAGTCTCGGGTCCTTCAATGATGAAGAATGATGAATAGGCACCTGTCAGGCCGGCATGGCATTCGCAACTCCCACATACGACCGAATGTAAATGGGCGTCGTTAGAAACCTTACGGGTGAGTCGGCGCCATATGTCGCGCTTTCAATAAAACAAAACAAAAACCGGCCAAGTGCGAGTCGAACTCGCGCACCGAGGGTTCCGTATCGCCATGTCATGGTTAGCGCCACGGTTATGAATGCTTCATATTAGTTAAATGCCATGATTAGTTAAAATGCTTCAACTCTATTAGGTAGATGGCGCGCGCGCATACACTCTTTGGTTTCTTCTATGGGAACCCCTGTGGGAAACCCCGTGAATTTTTTACTTTTTTTTATTATTTGTTGTTATATCGGCCATAATAACACATATTCTGTGAAAATTTCAACGGGCTACCTATTACGGTTCAAGATATACAGCCCTCGGACAGACAGACAGACGGACGGACGGACGGACAGAAAAACAGACAGACAGACAGAGAGACGGCGTAGGCTTAGTAATATAGTCCCGTACCGGATACGGAACCCTAAAAAGGTTGCTATAAGTATTTAAAGAAGTTAAAGTATCCAGCTTGTAGGGCTGGCTATTCAAAAAGTGGTGGAGGCGGCCGGACCTGGGGGAGCGCTGTGCTCCTGCCTTTGTGACAGCGCCTCGCACGCACCGCCTGCTCGCAGCTCTCGTGCTTTCTCGGCCCACCTTTATTATTTAATTATACATTTTTAGAGATGCAGTGGGGACTATTATTATTTTCACGTACATGATACTGTATCATTGAAATAAAATGTGCTAAATCAAATACCTTAGCATTTGTTCATTTCATTCATTTAGTATGGTTTTTAGGGTTCCGTATCCGGTACGGGACTCTATTACTAAGCCTACGCCGTCTGTCTGTCTGTCTGTCTGTCCGTCCATCCGTCTGTCTGTCCGAGGGATGTATCTCTTGAACCGTAATAGGTAGCCCGTTGAAATTTTCAAATAACAAATAATAAAAATAAGAATAAGTAAAAAATTCACGGGGTTCCCACAGAACACCTAAGTAATAGCTACTTCTATGATCTGTGGGGGGTCCCATAGAAGAAACCAAAAAGTGTATGCGCGCGCGCCATCTACCGAATAGACTATGAAGCATTTTAACTAATCATGACATTTAACTAATATGAAGCATTTCATAACACGCCATCTAGATGGCGTGAATGGCGCTAGCCATGACATGGCGATACGGAACCCTCGGTGCGCGAGTTCGACTCGCACTTGGCCGGTTTTTCTCATTTTTAGTGCCGATCTAGTTGAATGTGCAAAATGCAAGTGCATAATATGGGACCGACATCTACCGTGCGTATTTCAACCATTTGATAGGATAAAATTTTGGAACGGACATAACTAGGTAGGAGAACTTTGCAAAATGCCGGCCCACTAGAGTACCTCTCTGTATTGCGTCAGCTCCGCGGTCCGCGCCGAGCGTGATCGGGATTTTAGAACACGAATTTGAGAATTGCATTTTCCGCACAAGTGCCGGCCGGGCGAGCGAGGCGGTGCATTACATTTACAGGCGCTGAAAGAGGTTCGGTTTTCAGGCCCAGCGCGATCGAGCTTACTACTTTTTATTTTCTTTATTTCCCCACGTGTGAAATTCATTCATCCTCCACTCTTGGTGCTCGACTATTCTGCAACATTCATTTTAGCTTGGTTCAAAAAGAGATGCTCTAATAAATGGAAATTCTGTTTGTGTTTGTATATTTTAAGTTTTTGTATCTGTATTACATATGTTTGTATGAAATGTGTGCAAAGAATTAAGTTAGTACTAGCTGTATTGAACATTTTGCCGGTAATTCATATTCGTAGATGTTCGTTAAGGTCCTACGGTTTCTACTGCGAGCTGAAGGAGCTTAATTATATTTTCCCCAGTTTTTCTTAATTTCCCAAAAACATGCGTCATTGATAAGGCACTCGATAAAGTATTATATTTAAGTATATTTTCAATTATTACAAAAAATATCATAGTTCTCGAGTACTTAGTAAAAGATTTTTGTCTGAAATTATTTTAGAGATTTTTTTACTTCCGATGAAAATATGGGCGATTTTCGTTAAAATTGAGAATAATTTAGCGCCTTACGGCTCCTTATGAATAACTTTCTTTTAGACAAACTTCATCATCATCAACCCATATTTCCACTGCTGGACATATGCCTCTCCCAAGGAACGCCACCACACGGTCTTCCACTCTTCTCATCCATTCACTCCCAGACCTTTTTTGGGTCGCCTGTCCACATAGCAACACCCGCGCCCGACCGAATGTCCATGGGCGTCGTTAGACATCTTATCGGTGGTTCGGTGCCCCATGTGACGCTTTCTATAAAAAAAATTGATACTGTATGTTGTCTAAAAATTTAATATATTATGCTAAAAGTGTTGGAGAATAGCGCTGCTAGTTCCCAGGTAGCCAGCCATGCAGGCGTCTCGCGTCGCGACGCGCGACGCTGCGCTGTCCGCGTCGGCGTGTCGCCACACCAGACTACTCAACTATTACAAATTGTGCAAAATGCGGATAGCAGCGAGGCGAAGAATAATTTGTGTATCAGCCGCGTCACTCCGAGTGAGGCGTCTCGCTTCCTCTACATCATTGCTCTATATTCTGTAGAGCAGTTCACACATTTTTAACCTCCGATGCAAAAGGAGGAGCTTGACACCTCCGTCTGTCTGTCTGTGTGTATGTCTGTGTATCTGTATATCTGTCTGTGGCATAGTATCTCCCGAACGGATGGGCCGTTTTGGATGCGGTTTTAGGATTCGGTAGCTAAATGGCAAAAACGGAACAATTATAATTTCGTCCTGTCCGTCTATTCATCCGTCTGTATGTCACAGCCATTTTACCCGGATACTATTGGCTATAAATGAAATTTGGAAGGAAGGTGTATTCTATGAACATCGTTTATAATTAAAACCATGGTGAAATTAGAAGATAAATGGTAGGGTAATACCCCACTGACTTTCTCGCTTGTTTGGCGAACTGAACGTCTTTGTGTTCGAAATTCAAAATGTACTGACAGGACAGTTCCGTTGAATTAGTTAGGCGCTCGCAACAAACATTTTGTATGCAACATTTAATAGAAAGAAACCTTCGTTTGTATGGCAGCCACCTTTTCTTGAGTTTTCCTGGAACAACAGATAACGGTATCTTTTTAGACTAGTAATAGGGTTTCTATGTGGAAAATATAATAAAAATCGTTAGAGCCATTTTTGAGAAAATCGACCTTATCGAAATCATTTGTATGACAGCTACCCTTATTTTTTCGAATAAAAAAAAACTAAAAAAAGATACCCTTAGATAATCGTTTCAAACTACTAAACATGAATTTTAATAGAAATCGGTTGAGCGGTTGAGGCGCAAGGTCGCTGGACACATTGCCATATACAAGTTTTGTATGACAGCTACCCTTATTTTTTCGAATTAAAAAAAACTAAAAAAGGTACTCCTAGATAATCGTTTTAAACTACTAAATACGAATTTTGAACGAAATCGGTTGAGCGGTTGAGGCGCAAGGTCGCTGGACGGACACACACACACACACATACACACACACACACACACACACACATACATGTTTTTCAAAACCACTTTTTTGGGATCGTTGACAGATATATAGCCCAAATCAATCGAAATGTCAACTTCGAAATTTTGGACGATCACAATACAGGAAGTATTCTCCTTACAGTCGCTCGAAAGTAAAAATAGGGGAGGCACACTAAAGATTAGGTATTAAAAAAATAATGTCAATGCACATAAGCGTGTGGTATCGTTGGATAGGTTTTAAAAAACTATTATATAAAATAATAGAAAAACAAAGAGTAAAAAGTAAAAAAGTCAGAAGACTCCCCATACAATAAACGTGTTTTTCAATGTTTTTTAGGTTTCCCGGGTACATTTACGAAATACGTACGGAAGCCTACTACTAAACCTACGCCGTCTGTCTGTATGTCTGTCTGTTCTACTGCTGTATCTTTGGAAACGTATTATACTACTCTTTTTAACAAAACGTAGTAACTCTTTTACTTTAGAGTTTGATATACGCTGTTACTTTAGCCTGTTGATTTTTTTACAGAATATGTATTATGGCGGATTTAACAAACTAACAACAAATAAAAAACAGAAAAAACAGAAAAAGTTAAAAATTAAGGGAGTTCGTATACAATAAAAGTGATTTTTCAAGCTTTTTTTGTGGTGCGGATACCTCAGGACGCGTGTCCAACTCTCACTTGGTCGTTATTTTTTTATTTTGCTCTATCGTAAAAACGGTAATACATACAAGCATATTCATTCATGTTCATTATAGTTCAAACTCTAAAGTAAAAGAAAATAAAACATAAAAGCGCGAGTCCGGCTCGCACTTGGTCGGTTTTTTTTCTTTCATCCTTTTGTGAGCGACTTTTAATAGTCGCCCAATCTTTAAAATTTAATAGTTAATAGTTTATATATAGTTTATAATAGTTTATATAGTTAATAGTTAATAATAGTTTAATAGCCCAAAATTTAATAGTTCCCCGGACTAGCGCAGTTTAGAATGGTCTAGAATGCAAACTTTTGTGTACTTTGGCGTGCGTGAATACCACGGGGGACGCCAAGTCCATGGGCATCCAAAAGTAAGTGGACGAAATGTGGAGAGCGGGTGAAATGGGTTTGAAAATTTAAAATGCTCTTGGAACGCAAAGATTCCTCTTATTTCTGGCAATTACTGGAAATTGGTAAACGCGTATGTTTTCGGTTCGTACGTAACGTATATTTTTATTAATTGCTTGGCTGGTTCATTTAGTTTTATCTTTGAAAATTTAAAAATTTTTTATATGAGTACATTATAAATAACATACATTTCTATTGGGCTTTTTCGAACGATTTTTCTTATATTGTTAATTTGAAATGTAAACTAAAAACCTATTCAAAATTACGTTACATGCATACTGGCCTAAATGGATATTTGCATTTAGTAAATAGATAGCAGGCTATCTTCGGATGAATTTAATACTAGAGGAAATAATGGTTTGCTCTCATCAGTGAATCCTCTACGCAGACCCCAATTCTGTAATGTAGGTCACGAAATAAAGAAAATAAAGGGCGCTATGAGTTGCTCTGATGTGAAGGTTGTCGGTTCTGGAAACTAGGTATGAACATAGGTGTTCTATGTATATTTCGACCGAGTACGGACCGATTGAATGGAGATGTGGAAACGTGAGCAGTCAAAATGTAGAGTAGGAGCGCGAGTGGAGCGCGAGCCGAGTCGGCCGAGCGGAAAACTCGCGTGGAAATTGTGAAAATTTGGGTAGATCGAAGGCGCGGCCGCTGTCCGCTATTGTAGGCGCCAACGCTGCCGTGAGCGCGTCGCGCCGCGCCTGTGCTCGGAGTGCCCGCAATCGGAATACGAAGCTATTTTATGTGCAGTACCTACTACCCGCAGATACCCGCGCACGTGCGGTCCGCATACTTCAATGTATGAGTTTTTAGGAATGGCCTAGCGTGAATTTCTGTATAATCCGACGACGACGGGCTAATTATTTTTCAAATCTTCAATTATTATTGTCTTAAAGTCTTCTTCGTCGGTTCTATGAGATTGGTATTCAGAAATAAGCCTTACTGCAGTTGTTCAGTCATAAAACATGAAATAAACGATTATAGTTCATGTTCACACCACACGCTGTATCCCGACAATCGGGGTAAGCAGAGTAATCTGCGTTGTGCTGCAAGTACTCTGGTAAATTACAGCCAAACACCTAGTAGCAGCAAAACACACAGTAGCTCCTCGAATCGAATGTCTTTAATATTGAAAACGCAATAAATATGTATTTATAATTCCTAAATGTATATTTATAATGTAACATTTTTTCGACAATCAATTCGTTTCGTTGTTATCACAAAGAGCCCGTGGAAATATGTTCCTCTACATACATTTCTACACCGCCGTACTCGTAAAACTGTGATCTACAATCTGTCTCAAATTATACAAGAACATTTATTACCTACCGAAGAAGCTGCGAAGAGAGCCCAGGAATGGGGGGAGACAGAGGAGCGGGCGAGTAGCAGCCCCCGCGCCGCCGCCGCCGCGCCGCGTTGATGAAATTCGGCAACAGTTTTACATAAACGTCGTCTCGTTGGATTTTTATTACTTCTTCGTCCCCCGTTGTGCCGCTTCTGCCTCGGAGACTTGAGAGTTCATTCGCGAAGCTGACTAACTTTTCATCCCGAGTTAGTGACAAATTTCGCTTGATTCATGACAGCAAAATGTATAATTATACGCTAGAACAATTATACTAAATAATAACTTAGGACCGTGAGCTTATAATTCCTAAAATGTAGCCGAAATAGCTCAGACAGAACATACCATGATCTATGTATGCTAGAAACAATTTTAACTAAAATGGTTTGCCTTTGCCCCTCGTAAATTACTTATCGTTTGTTTCCGTAAAATGTTTTTGGAACAATAAAGTATTTCTATCTATCTATCTATTTATCTATCTATGAAATGTAGCCCAAATGTAAATCTAAGCGAAACTAAAATGCAGCCGAAATAGCTCAGACAGAACACGTTATTTGCAATGCTAGATAAGTACAACTTTAACTAACCGTCGTCGTCGAGATAATTCTCATTAAAATTCGGTAAAACCCTTCCTAGTATGCCAGAAAGGGAAACTGTGTATACGGAACACGGGAGTGAAATTACGCATTCTGGAGGCGACGACAGTCGCTAAGTATTCTGCGCGGATGACAAGTTTTTTTCCTCCTCGCCTCACTAATACTAATATCAACAAGTGTTGCTCCACTTGAGTTGTGCGTCTCACGCCGCCTCCACCCCCTCGCATCCTCCGACCACCGCCCCCACCCCCGCCCGCCCTATCTTGTCGTATCGAAGACTTGATAACCTCATAGGGGAAGGACTTGTTTATGCGGAAGATAATAAACAAACGTTATCAGCGAACTAGATTTTGCCCGCGGCTTCGCTCGCGGCAGACTCGGATTAATAGCAAATCCGATTTAAAAACAAATATGATAATAAACGATCGCTTCTTTCTCTTGTATTCTCTATCCTATAGTGAGTCTTAAGAACTACTCTTTCCATTGGTTCTTTCCTCTTCTCAAACCGCATGAAAAGCTGTTCAGTGGTTCCGGAGTTTACCTCGAACATACATACAGACACATTCGCCTTTTATAAGATGTTGACAGTAGAGAAGAGATAAGATGAGCAAGGAACAGTGACCCTGCGACAGGCATGATCCCTACCACTTGTGGCTGCCGCCACCGATACGCTCTGCTCGTGGGGAGACAACTGGTTGCTAATATTTTATTCAAAGCCTGCTTCTGGGGTTGAATAAGAAAACATTTCTTCTTATCGGTGCATCTGATTAAATGCAGCCAGTCGTTTGGTCAGTGTTTTTTAATGCAATTTTCGTAACATCTTTTTTCTTTCGACAAAGCGATAAACGCCTGTTTCTTCTTCTTTGTAGTCAATTTTCAACATAACTTGTACGTTCATCCACCACTTCGACTTTCCACTATTTCTTTTAAACTGACACGGTTGGCTACATCACCTACAACCTCCGTGATGTCAGCCGTAATAACACCGGGTGAACTAGGTGCCATGTCAGTGCTTCCCTTCATATCATTTTGGCTACACTGAACTGGACGCAAAACACGAACAATTTACATAGCCGTTTTGACCGACGTTTCATTCAGTGCGGTGGTACCAATCCGGGCGGGATAAACCCTGCCACCTAGTAAGGTAAGAAGGGAAGGGACCTACAGTTTAAGATGGAATCCGAACCACGGTCAGCCTCCAACGGTCGAGCGGTCACCCATCCAAGTACTGACCGCGCTCAGCGTTGATGATATAGGTGATGTAACCAACCGTGTCAGTTTCCATAAAAAAAAATGTGCGTCTTAAGAATTTTACTCACCGTAATATACTCACGACTTCTTGCTCACGGCACGGCCCATGACCCGTAGTTTCATTAAGTATAACGTCGTTATTTGAAGTATGCTCAAGTTTTCTGCAACATTAAACGAGCCAGCCGGCAGAGTTGGAAAGTAAATCATACTTCGCAACATATGGGTGCGGGAGTGTACCCGCGACAGTAGCGACACGGGGCGCGGTCGGGCAGCAGACGTAGGCATATTTTATAACGATGTACTTGGACAACAAACGCAATTATGACTTCTGTATTACGATATTACAGTTGTTTTATCAAACTCCTGCCTGCGCGGTTACACGTTCGGTGTTGGGCGTGGTGTGGCGGGAAGCGCTCGGAAATTGAGTTTATACTCGTAACGAACGACCAACTCTGCTCGTCGGCAGGCGGAACGGTGGTGAAACAGTAAAATAAGTTGAAAATTCATTATGATAATACCAAGTTGTTCCATGATTCGGATAACTTGTAACATTGTAAATTCATATACCTTCGCACTTCACTAGACACTGAAGATTGTTAGTAAAAATTGTTTGTATATAATCCGGATGGTTGGCTGATTCAGAGGGGCCAAAGCACATGCTCCGACCAGCCAATGTCAACTCCGGGAAGGTAGGTGCCATACCGGAGCCATATCTTTGGATTGCTGGCTATACTGGACAGATAATACAGCTGAGGCTGCAATGCGGTCAAATTACATTCAGTACGGTAGTACCAATCCAGTCGGCTACAATTAGAGCCTACCACCTAGTAAGGGGCAAGGGAAGGGACCTGAAATGAAGGGAAGCACTGACATGGCACCTAGTTCACCCTGTGTTATGGGCTGACATCACGGATGTTGTAGGTGATGTAGCCAACCGTGTCAGGTTCCATAAAAAAAAAAAAAAAAACCTACAGTTTTACACCGGATCCGATAATATGTTCTGAGTAACTTCGGACAGATGAGGTATAATGCTAACTAACGCGTGCTGGTAGAGTTGGAACAGTAGTAGAGTTCAATTAATACTTACAAGAAGTATGTTTTATACACACATACTACACGCTTTATCCTGACGATCAAGGGTAAGATGAGTAATCGGTGTTGTGCTGCTAGTACTCCTGTAAATTACGGCACAACACCGACCACCACATTTAGCAGTGCATTAGGAAAAGATAACTATTAAGCAGCAAGTAAAGCACGAAGACCCACCTGCTGCATGACTCGGTGGAAGTACCGTGCCAAGGTGAGAGGTGGCGAGTCTGTCGCCCTTTAGCACGGCACCTTGTCCTTATCCCCTAGTCGCCTTTTACGACATGCACGGGAAGAGATGCAATGCAGTGGGGCTATCATTTTTAAGTACCGGCCCCACTCAGTACGTTTTACAGTATCAATACTAATAATAAATCTGTAAGGGGTGGTCATGGAGTAAGTTACTTTGTTTTAGGAAATATTGAGTTTGTAGCCTATATGTATGATACTAAAGCTAAATTGACGATTTTTAGAAATCATTTCTGTATGTATGTATGTATGTATGTATGTATGTTCCGCCATAACTCTTAAACCGATCATCCGAATTCGATGAAACTTTGTACAAGCACATTTAACTATATGGGACACAGGATAGGCTACATAAAATTCAGTTCCGGTTACGCTAAGATGTGGCTCCCATACAAACCGATATTTTCAATCCGCGCGCCTTAGTACTATAGGTTGGCGGCGCGGAGGCGGCCGGCGGCGGTGCGGGGGAGGCGCGGCCTATAAACTCAACAGCGAACCTAGCAGCCGCACTATATTCCTCTTTCACGCAAAAACTACTGAACAGATTTTGATGAGCCTTTACAGTACTATAGCTTATACACCAAAAAGGCTATAATTTATAAAGACATTGTGTAAAGCCCAAATATCGATAAATGTCAAATAAGTCGGAAAAAATCCTGCCTTCTGAGAGCTATCTCGGCGTGCGCTGCATAAACCGTTAGAGTTACACGAAGATAGTGTATAGTGAGGTTGTTTCTCTAAAATAGTTCTAAAAAAAAGTCCGCGATAGCATATATCTACCTTTTATGTGGAAGCCACTATAGCCAAAATAGTGAACCAAAAATACATTTAAATTGGATACTGTATTTACAATGCACATTTTATAGTTTTGAATTAATTCTTATCAAAATACATACTTTTATCGCTTCTGGTATTTAAAGTAGATAAACTTTGGCTGTAACACTAAGTAATTTTGACAAATAGTTTAAAAGTTACGACGATGAGAATGTCTTGAGAGAAGCGCTGCGCTTCTCTCAGCGGGGGGCAGCGGGGCAAGGCGAATATGTTTGTATGAATTTCCTCCATAAAATTTAAGCCGATCATCTAAATTCGATTAAAATTACTACTCGCACATTTAGCTATACGAGACACAGGATAGGCTAAATAAAATTCAGTTCCGGTTATGCTAATATGTGGAGTATTTTACTTAGGTAGGTATCTAAAGTATTTGATTTATTTTAATTGAATTTTCTTATTTTAATATCGATAGCTTTTTACCGCGGATTCGCATGCGTGAAATTCGTATTTCAAAAGAAGAAACTAAGTAACTTAGGCTGGGACCGGGGGGCGAACTGGATTCAGATAAAAACAATAAACATTCTCAAAGAAAGTAAGTAACATACTAAAGGCGAGGCCGAAGGCCGAGCTGCGTTCAGGAAGACCTTCCACCTTCTTGAAAAAGTTCTCGAAGAAAGTAAGTAACTGAGGGCGAGGCCTAAGGTCGAGCTGCGTTCAGGAAGACTATAATCCTTCTCGAAGAAAGTAAGTAACTAAGGGCGTGGCCGAAGGCCAAGCTGTATTCTGGAAGACACTAAACCTTCTCGATGACAGTAAGTAACTATGGGCGATAGTTACTTACTTTTTTCAAGACGGTTTATAGTCTTCCTGAACGAAGCTCGGCCTTCGGCCTCGCCCTCAATTACTAAATTTCTTCGAGAAGGTTTATGGTCTTCCTGAACGCAGCTCGGCCTTCGGCCTCGCCCTTAGTTACTTACTTTCTGCGAGAAGGTATAGGGTCTTCCTGAACGCAGCTCGGCCTTCGGCCTCGCCCTCAGTTAGGTAATTACTTTCATCAAGAAGGCTTATAGTCTTCCTGAACGCAGCTCGGCCTTCGGCCTCGCCCTCTGTTACTTACTTCTTTGAAAAGGTTATCGTCTTCCTGAACGCAGCTCGGCCTTCGGCCTCGCCCTCAGTGACTTACTTTCTTCAAGAAGGTTTATAGTCTTGCTGTACGCAGCTCGGCCTTCGGCCTCGCCCTCAATTACTTACTTTCTTTGAGTAGGTTTATCGTCTTCCTGAACGCAGCTCGGCCTTTGGCCTCGCCCTCAATTACTTAATTTCCTCGAAAAGGTTTATGGTCTTCCTGAACGCAGCTCGGCCTTCGGCCTCGCCCTTCGTTACTTACTTTCTTCGAGAAGGTTTATGGTCTTCCTGAACGCAGCTCGGCCTTCGGCCTCGCCCTCTGTTAATTACTTCTTCGAAAAGGTTATCGTCTTCCTGAACGCAGCTCGGCCTTCGGCCTCGCCCTCAGTGACTTACTTTCTTCAAGAAGGTTTATAGTCTTGCTGTACGCAGCTCGACCTTCGGCCTCGCCTTCACTTACTTACTTTCTTTGAGTGGGTTTATCGTCTTCCTGAACGCAGCTCGGCCTTCGGCCTCGCCCTTAGTTTCTTCTTCGAGAAGGTTTATTGTCTTCCAAAATGCAGCTCAGCCTGAAGCCTGGCCGTTAGTTACTTACTTTAGTTGAGAAGGTTTATCGTTTACCTTACTTAACGCAGATCGGCCTTAGTTACTTACTTGCTTTCTTTGAAATACGAATTTCACGCGAGCGAAGCCACGGGCAAAAGCTAGTGTTTCATATTATTGCATTTTCTCTAGATTTTCTTGTGCCATTTGCCTTAGACTGCCTTAGAGCATGCCTCTTAAAATATTAAATCAATATTTTGCTAATTGGTAATCCCAAGCTACGAATGGGCTTGAGTCACTGCGCCACAGGCTCAGTCACGCTCAGCTGTATTATCATGGCCAGTGCTCTGACGGATTGACTTCCCTCATCCCTCCTGTCCGCATCCATATCCGTCACGCTCGACGGCCAACCTCGGTACATGTGTGGTCAACACGGACGAACCGCTTCTCAAAGTAGGTTCATGATGTGTCGTGAGTTGTCCCGCAAATAATATGGAACGATCTTCCGGCGGTGAGCGTGTTCCCTGACTCTACATCCTGGGTGTCTTATGACGAGACGGAAGTTAACATTCTCCATACAAAATCTTCTTTCAGCATTTATGTATGTTTTTTACCCCCCCTAAACCTAACCCGATTTTTACAATTCTGGTTTTCTTTAATAAGGCCAGTCGAATCTACGTTCTTGTCTTTTTATTTTTTGAATATCTAAAGTGATGACTCAATAAAGCTTTATGAACTTCAGCATATAAAAAAAATACAAATTTCATTTTTTTCGGTCGAAATACAAATATTTATCTCCGGTGTTGTAGGTACCTATATTTTATCTAAACAAAGAACTGACAGGAATTTAGATTGGACTGTCCTTAAGGTAAGAAAAAACAAATTGTAAAAATCGGATAAGGTTTAGGGGGCTAGAAAACATAAATGCCGAAAGACGATTTTGCATGGAGAAAGTTAACTTCTTTCTCGTCTTAAAAATGCGTGCGAACTAATAAATCTAACGACTTTTTGATCCGCCTCATAGCTCCTCTCCTCCAGTTAGGCATGGCATAGAGGTGAGGTGTTACATATTTCGTAAGACTGCCTTCATTCGGCTGACCCGCTTGTATATATACACAACCGGACAAGTGCGAGTCGGATTCGCGCACCGAGGGTTCCGTACCACGACGTAACTGACAGATTTTTATTACTTGTGGTTTTACTTTAGAGTTTGCACTATAAACACACCAAGTTGGACGCTTGTATGTATGTATAATCATTTATACGATAGAGCAAAAACAATCAAAAATATGTTTTATGTCTACAAATTAATAATTATTTTCGAATGTTCTCCTTTATTTGTGCTGTGAGCCCCACGGTGAGCCCCTTGCTTCTTGAAAAATGTCATGATTCTAGATCAACGGAAAGGTTTTGATGAGTGACATTGCGAGTATCAAAATATGTATTAACATATTTTGATACTCGTACATCGATACATATTTAATTATAAATGGCCGTAGCCTTTCATTGCGTAGGCTTAGAAGCTTAAATTGTTTACACCTCCAAGGGACCGTACCTTAGTATTTGATACCTCTATCCATTCCTGAGAAAAGAGGTCTTGGCAGATAGACGGACAAAAACTGATCCTATCGGGGTTCCCCTTTTTCCTTTTGAGGTACGGAACCCTGAAAAAAGAAGATATTCAATTTTATAAGATCAAATCGGAATTGAATGTCCCCCTTGCTGCTTAGATCTTTATATTACTATACGAAACATTGTTTATATAGAAGGTGCATTTATATAAAATCTGCAACGTCTGAACGTTCTTTGTAACCATTTGTATTGAAAGCTTCACTTCCTCGGTATGCCTTGAATCCACACCGCACTGTAGTTATATACAATCCGCAGGCAAATCGCGCGATATAAATCCGGTCACGAGATAGTATCTCGTTAATTATCCGATATTGTTCGTGCAATTTAGCCGGCAGCGTCTTATAGCAATCATTAGTTTAATCACCGCATGGAGCGTTCGAATCGCAGAGTGAGCCTGTGAAGAGGAGCGGGGGCGGTTTCCGAAGTGCCAGATGTTGCTGTATTCTGTTTAGTAATTTCGTGTCGCATTAATTACCTCTAGGTCAGAGTTAGAACTTGAAATGTAAGTCGGCTATGAACGTACACCGCCATCAGTGGAACATAGAACTTTGTCTGTAAGCTCATCTTAGTTTTTTTTTATTCTTTATCTAAATAGGGCTTTAACCGCCTAATGACTATGCCAGCCCCATCCTAACTACTAAAAAAATCACCATCGCTAGCCTCCGAGGGCTAGAGATGCTTGGAAAAATGAAATGAGTATTTTGCATTTTTCCGTCAGGGGATCACCTAATGCAATGTGCATAGCAAAAAATTAATTTAGTTTATCTGTCTTTAGATCTTTGATAAGATCATTTCTTAAATAAGTATTCCGTTCACACTCCAATAAAACATGGCATTGATCTTCGACTTTAGTGCAAAATTTACAATTCGATGAATCTATTTTCCTCATCATGTGGGCGCTTTTGTTTAATGGAGTGTGTCCAGAACGGAGTCTTAATATTAACTTGATGCTTAAAACTTGAAAGAAGTGGGCCCATAGATAGACCATAGTGCTCATCGTTTGCTTAATGAGTCGTTTTGTTGTGATGGCTACACTAGCTACGGCATGAGGGGGGGTAAATAGAGGCGTAGAGGGAGGGAGGTGAGGTGGACGTAGAGAGATGGAAGGGAGGGGAGAGGATGGGTCGGCAGAGGAGGGGGAGGGGAGGGAGGAAGGGTCGTGAGAGGAGCGGAGGTAGGGTGATGAAGGAAGGGGAAGGAGGGTGGGGGAGGAAGAGCAGCGATGGGAGGGGGAGGAAAAGGAGGGAAAAGAGGGAGAGAGAGAGCATAAGAGAAACGAGAGTTTATTCTCATATTTGCGTTTAAATCGGATTTGCTGTTAAATCGAGTCTACAGCGAGCGTAGCCGCGGGCAAAAGCTAGATCGTTAATATTTTCTGTTAACTTAGGACTTTTGTTGCATCTGTGATTGGTCTAGGCGTTTTGGCGACTTGATAAATACAATAAAGTCACAAGCAATAATTCTAGGCAGTCGAAATAGTACACTAACGTACTCACGAGTTAGGCCGAACCCGGACGGGTTAAGCCTACTAGTGTAACTTGTACTTGCACATAAGAATTATGGCAATTCCATTTCTAGTTTCCGAGAAATTCGTGGGCAAACATATACAGGGTGTATCAGGATAGGTTTTCGAAACTTCAGGGTTCGAAAGGGGCCCATATTTGAAGACGAAAAGCTCTGGAACTTTTTCCGAGATTCGATCATTTTACAGTACTTTTTGGTGAAAATCTATTCTTCAAGATTTGGTGGACGGTCAACGTCCACCTTTATTAAATAAAAAATAAATTCTAACTCATGAATAAAAATGGGTAGGTTGCATACATAACTAGTACAATTGAACTGCATGTAGGTTAATTCCAAACACTGAAAGTTCAATGACCTCAAAAGAAAAAGAGGACTGAATTAGTTCACTGCACTCTCCAGTCTCACTGTCCATCGAGTTTTTATTACAATTTCCAACTTTTGTATGACAAAAAAACAACGTAATTTCGATTTGAGTGATAAGGATTTTTTTCTTCTAATAAACAGTACTTTCCATTCCTGAAGTTTCTCAAACCTATCCTGATACACCCTGTATAATACATACATACAAACATACATACATATATACTTATGAAATTTGGCACACCCGTTTAGAAGCCCACATAGACTAACATATACGAATATTGTGCAATTCTAACGATATTACATATGTAAATACCGGTCGAATTGATAGCCTCCTTTTTTTTTAAGTCGGTTAAAAATCGTGCGGTACGAAGAGATTTTGTGTCATCTGTGTCTATTACACCTCTAGCCCACTGATACCTTCTTGTATCCGAGTGTACACCGACAGGGCATCCCGCTGCTTGCATGCACATATACATGCACTACGAATTAGGATAGAGCAAGGTCGTACCGGCCGTCACCGGTCAGCCGCCTAATTGTCGCCCGTAGCTTAGGGCGCCGCCCAACATTAGTCTAGCTAGGCGGACGGTTCAGAACCTGGGGCAGGCGGGGCGTGTGGGGGCGGGCGGGGGCGGACTGGTGTGTATGCGATGTTAGGATTTAATTCATTAATGCGTTTCTTACGGTACACGATGTAGTTTGAATTTTACAGTTCCCATTATATCGCTTGGACAGAATTAATAAATTAACGTGGTGTGTAACCTGAACTATCATACTTAAACATGTTTGGCTTGCTTAGATAACTTAGGCAATTTAATGTCTGAAACAACTGTTAAAACGTAAATCAAATTGTAAGGTTCTTGTGTAGCCTACCAAAATAACTTTAAATTTATTCTCTGTAGTCCAGGCTTTAATCTCCTGCGGAGTAATCTGGTATTACAGAGCATTAGGCATTCATTAGGAAGTCATTAGAAACTATGATAGAGGAACATAAACATTTTACATAAAATCTTTGATAGTATTTTCTATTCACGGTTGACCTGACATATTAATCATGTACCATTACGGTCAGGCTCTACAAATCTGTTGGAAGAACTCACATAAAAAAATAATGTTTTAGTGATATTTAAATGACCACAAAATTAATAAAAAAATGCACAATAAAACTCTAGTTAGGCAAAATATTTCATTTAAAAAAAATTGTACATCTAGTACCTAAAAAAAAGTATTCGCCTGATTCCCGCAAGTTTCATAACTCCCAACTGGTTGTCGACGCGCGGCTCGCGAGGACATAACTCTCGCGCCTCCGTATCTCCGGAGATGTTTGCAGTTAGAAGAAGTAATATCTCCGACTCTTGTTCCCAGTTATTCGCGTGTGGGTGCACCCCCACCTCCTAAACCGCCTCCCCGCACCTAGCTCCTTACTCCTCCACTCTATCGCCAGAATTGTCCGGTTGCTCTAAGACAGCGAAAGCTTAGGCAACTTGGAATTTTTAGTCAGCAAAAGAGTGAGAGTAAATAAAATATAAAAAACTAAATGTGTCCAGAATATCTCGCAATTTTAAATGTTCAGAGACACTTCCTTCGCAGTAGAGAAAATTGCTCCGACTGATTTTTTTCAATTCTATCGTTGCTTAGCACTATTATGTGAAGGTATCATTTTAATCTCTATTGCATGCTAAGTAAGTTTTACAAGAAGAGCTAACTGGACGGCATGTGACCTTGTATGAGCGGCGGAATTGTACATACGTGTTTGTGATTGTTATTTTGAGATGAAAATTAATTTCACAATGCCCTGCACTTGCAGCCCCGGCGCGGCGGGCGGTGGCGGCGGCGTCAAGTAATACTCGCTCTTCCTGGGGGACCGATCCGCTTTCCGTTCAACTCCTCCCGCAACCCGCGCCCTAGCCCGCCCCGCCCCTACACCACAATATTTATTTCCTCTCTCGCTGCACCTGGCTTGTTGATTCAGTTGCTCTATTATTTATTTGATTCGGTTAAAGTTGTATAATGGCGGCACAGACGCGCCGCCGCCGCGGTAATGACAGTGGACATTAAATAAAATTGAATTAGTGTCATTCAAGAACTCGTTTATTACATTCTCATCTTATTGCTATTTAATTTACAATTTTCCTTAATGTGTTAATTTCTGGTTGCATATTATTTTAAACATATTGCTATGGTATATCAGGTGGAATTGCAATAGCGAAATGTCTGATTGTGTACTTGAAACTTAATGCAAATCTGTCGTAAATCTTAAAACTTTCATTCATAAAATGTTCAAACCGTATTCAATTAATGAAATGTCAGAAACTGTTTTAATACACTTACAAACTTACTATAGTGCGCATTATAAGCATGAAGTATGAGAGTGGTCAGATTCTTGAGTAGTTATGTTTATGCTGTAAATATTAATGTTCTTGTGAGCGGCAGTATAGGTTAAATTATTTGTAAGTTACTATATAATTACTTATTATAAGATACTAACAAAACATTGTGACTTGCGAAGTTTGTTTGTCAGTTTTTCTTCGCAT
The DNA here is from genome assembly GCA_946902875.1 of Nematopogon swammerdamellus. NCBI lineage: Eukaryota > Metazoa > Arthropoda > Insecta > Lepidoptera > Adelidae > Nematopogon > Nematopogon swammerdamellus. Next base: position 8,705,931 of record OX336337.1, read on the forward strand.
TGCATTTAGAACTGGCGGAATTTTCAACATGTCCAAGCGTAGGTTACCTACCTATGGATGCAATTATACAATAAATAATAAACAATAAACAGTGGTGTGCAGGGCGGAGCAGGCGCGGGTGCGCGGGCTCGCGCGCGCTGCGATACCGCGCGCTGCGATACCGCGCGCTGCGATACCGCGCGCTGCGATACCGCGCGCTGCGATACCGCGCGCTGCGATACCGCACGCTGCGATACCGCGCGCGGCGCTGCCTTATTTCAGGAGCGGCAGCCGGACACGGTGTCGATGTCCTTGCACAGTGCGGTCCGCTCGTCGAACGCCTTGCCAGCATCGCAGGAGAGCAGGCGCGGCTGGCCGTCCACGCACGCGTAGAACTTGGTGCACTCCCGCTCGTGCCGGTACAACCGCGTCCTGCTTCTCTGGCCGAACGCTGGCGCTGGGCAGCGAAAACCGACGTAGGCCTCAGCGTCGCAATCGGTGACAAGGCCGGCCCACTCGCATAGGTAGGTAGCCGAGTTGTAGGCGAGCCCCTCCGGGCAGCGTGAGTCGAAGCCCTTACCTTTGATGCAGTTGCGGAACTCGCCGCAGTTCTTGGAGTCGCCGGTGCGAAAGTAGCCGAACTGGTTCGGACACTCCTGCGTCGGCTGCGGCTTCTGCAGCGCGGCTCCCACGGCGCACGTCACGTCGATGGGGTAGCTGCACGGGAATTCGTTGAAGTGCGCCTCCTGTCGGAAACGCAGCCCGTCCGGACACATAATCTCCTCCGCGTGCCCGTTGCGGCACTCGATGTAGCCGTCGCACTGCCCGGGGATCGGGTAGCGCGCGTTCCTCTCTGCGCAGGTGGCGTCGTCGTCGCGGCGCCTGACCAGCGACGCCGCCGCCACGCCCGGCGCCGGCACCGGCAGCCGCGCCGGCGGACGTCCCGAATTGAAACTCTGCGCATGCGTGGCTCCTACCGCCGAAATCACAGCTATAATGACCAATTTATGCATTTTATATTTTAATTAATAAAAGTAATTTAACTTTACGTAATGTCTACACCAAAACCACCTCCAACGGCTGTCGAAGGAAGAATATTATCCTCTGATCTATAAATGTCAGCTTATAAAGAGGGCCTATCTGTGGCTCCGAATTGTGTGGTATATTCTCTATCAAGATCACGTTAGACTGTCGCATTCAAATTAACTAGCGTTTAGTCTAAGAGCAATTCAGATAAAGAAACCGCGGAACTATCTAATCGCCGACACTAAGGCCCACTTGCACCAACACAAATTTAATATATAAACCAGTTTAACTCGTTAAACTAGCACCCGTTGTATGTGGGAACCGCGTTTAAATCCATAACTCGCTACTTAACTTTAAACTCGTGTTGGTGCAAGTGGGCCTAACAGGTAGATACGTTGGTGTACAGGAGAAAAATAACATTCTCCTCTACATATATACTCGAGTGGACCTTCATGGTCGCCAACAGTCGGTTTGACTGGACAGTAATTGTTCAAGTTGGACTGAACTGAGTTTGCTCGAACAATATACGTGTATATTCATTTTTAAGTTTCCGGATTAACAGTAGGTTTAAAGACTTACATAAGTCGACGTTTCGCCCGCTACGTCACGGGATTCATCAGGAACTGCGGGAGTTCCTGGAGCCGACGTCTGGTGTCCGTTGTGCCAGACGTCAAACTGACTTATGTAAGTCTTTAAACATACTGTTAATCCGGAAACATAAAAATGAATATAATTAATAACAGTGTAAACTTAAAAATATACGTGTAAATTGTTTGTACGTAACAATGTAAATATACGTGTTAATTAATGTGTGAAATAAATGGTTTATTTATTTATTTTATTTATATTGTTCGAGCAAACTCTTTCGTGGTCTACTCAGGTAGGTTCAATTTTTCGGAAGGTTTATGTTTCTTTACACTCGCACTTAAAGCGTCTTTAAAATTTTCTTCCAGAGCATACTAAAACGGTCCGAGCACAATCTCTCACAGAAGCGTATTAATAAGCCTACGCTGTCTGTCTGTCTGTCTGTCCGTCCGTCCTAAGGTTGTATCGTTTGAACCGTAATAGGTAGCCGGTAGAAATGTTCACAGAATATGTGTCATTATGGCGCATGTTTTTTTTTTTTTTATTGACAGCGCGACATATGGCGCCGAGCCACCCATAAGGTGTCTAACGACGCCCATGGACATTCGTATGCGGGGGTTGCGAATGCCATGCCGGCCTGACAGGTGCCCATTCATGCCCCTCTTGAAGGACCCGAGACTGTACTTGGGGGGAAATATATGGCCAGGGAGAGCGTTCCAGAGTTTACCGGTTCTGTAGAGGAAAGATCTGCGGAATCGCATGTGCGAAATAATAATAAAAAAAAGCAAAAAGTAAAAAGTTAAGGGGGTCCCCATACAAGAAACGTGCTAAGAATCGATTTGTAAATATTCACGCTAGTAAATAATAGATGGCACCACAGGTATTTACATTTTGCACTATAGAAAGACAAAATATAGACGAATCGTTTTTTGACAGGTACAGTAAAGCGAATCTACGGAACCCTCCGGAAGCGAGTAAAATTCGCACGTGGCCGATTTTTTTATTACGCTGATGTCTGCTTTCTAGATCTGAATGAGTTATTGCCAAAGGTTATTGCTCAATAAACTAGAGCGCCTATATACGTCGACGTATATATACAACCTCAATATGATCACATAACTGAGTACCGCACCAGGTCGAAGTAGTAGCATGTAGAAATACTCACATTCTTTCCCTTCTATATTCCGTTCTGTTCGACCCCGCGCTCCAGAATATCTCCATTCGAAATTCAAAAATTCAAATTTCTCGCTAGTCACGGTGCTTCTTTGAGGTTCATCCATGATAACCTTCTCTGTATCCCGATTTATTCCAGTTCTTTCTATACTCATTATTTTGATGTTGAAGCAGCTCGTCTATCCGTGCTTCTGCCTCCCACAACATTTTGAAATCACGTTTGGGGGAAAATATGTTTTCAAATTTGTATGTCTCTCCTCCGTTATCTATGTAGGTATGTACAAATACATTTGTTTGTATGTATATATGTATGTACCTTTGAACCTGTAAGTTTTTTTATGAATACTGACACGGTTTGCTACATCACCTACAACATCCGTGATGCTAGCCCATAACACCGGGTGAATTAGGTACCATGTCAGTGCTTCCCTTCATTTCATGTCGGCTACACTGAACTGTACGGAAAATACGAACTATTTACATAGCACTGTCAGCCTCCGACGGTCGAGCGGTCACCCATCCAAGTACTGACCGCGGTCAGGGTTGCAAAGGTTTTCTAATTATTACTTTTCTTCTTCTTTTTTCACACTATATCCATTACTCACAATCCGAGGCATGCATTGGTAGAGAATGCCTCTAGGCCTTTTCCTAAGGCCTAAGTCCGCCTTTTGTCACCTTGTGCAATAAAGTATATTTTAATTTCATTTCATTTTATTTGAACTCAAAAATAGCCTTTTCTTAATGTAGAATCGTTATAAAGAGCAGTATGCGAGAACGGAACATTATGCAGACGCTTTCCCCGGAAATTGTTATTTCACGTGGCACAGAGTAGGTTTAAGTTGCGCAAGCAATTATCAGATAGAGGCTGGAGGCCGAGCGGCGACCGGTCCGAGCGCGGGGGAGGCGGCGGCGGAGGCGGCGGCCGGCAGCGGAGGCATGATGGCACGGCGAGGCCGAGTGGCCGTATATTCCGCGGTGGACAGTAAAGTTTGTCGGCTGCTTCCTCCTAACTTCCGACCCTAGCGCTTATCCAGACATCCTCGCCTCTCGCCCGCACCGCCCGCACCCGCCTCGCCTTCCCCGTGCTCCGCGAGCCGTCTAAGTGTTTAATTACTCCGCCATTGTTGTTCTAAACGCCACACTACAGGGTATAGATTTAAATTCGTGTCAGTGCACGGCGGCGGCGCGGCGGCGGCGCGCCTCCTCCGCCACGTCGTCGTTGCGCCGCCACACTAGAGCAACTTCGCTAATCTGCGGGACTGTGCGCGCTCGAGATTGTCTGCATTTTGACACTTTATTGTTGCGGACCTATTGTCTAATCTCCCGGGAAGATAGTGTTTCATTGTACATAGTAGGCGAGGTTGTAATCCGCACCGCGGTGTGGCGGACGGCCTAGCGAGCGCGGCTTGAGCTGCGTCGCTCCCACAAAAACGGATCGGGTTCCGTTTTTCGCTCGTCGCCGCACTGACAGCATGACGGCGGCGATGGCGGCGCGGCGGGCGAAGCGAGGGGCGAAGGCGGGGGCTGGGGCGGCGTATATCCCGCGCGGTCGGTTGACAGCATCCCGACCACAACAGCCTCCACCCGCGAACCCGCTCCACAAACCCCAGAGCCTCCCGGCTGAAGGGATAAGCCGGCAGATTAGTGCCCCCGGGGCGGCAGGGCGCGGCAGAGCGGGGCGTGGGGCGGCGCCCGCCCTTCTCGTCGCGAGTCAGCCACTCGCATAATGCTAGTTTTCATCGTTAACGTCAGGGAGATGGATATTTTCAGGTTAATTCGTTCGCAATAGTTGTTCGCGGTTTAAGGATGTGCCATTGATATTATAAGTAGGGATTTGTGACTTTCTAGAGTATGGGAGGGAAGTCCTTGAGTAACAATCATGTATTATATTATACATCAGTTTTCGTGTAAGATACGATTATTTTACACACAATCTACATAACTGTGAACATAGAAATAGTTTTAGATGTATGGAGATTATTACACGTCCTATTATAGGACCGCATTATTTATTGAGTTTAGCATTAACAGGAGCTAACTGGCGATAAAACAATTATTATTATTTTCCCTCTTAGTTAGGCCGACGTAGCCAAAACAATTATAAAAATAAAACATCGATGTCTTATTATCATATGGTGTACACAATTTAGAATGTATGATTGCAAACTGCGACCTACTACAACATATAGATAGTTTCAGTTCACACTACAACTGTGTACCTACATAGGTTGACTTTCGTCTGCTCCGGGGCACCCAATAAATTATACGAATTTCTAAACGAGAAAATGTTTCCCGCATCTAACCAAAAACAAATGAACCTTCAAACTTTTCAGCTTCGATATCCGTCTTTCAAAATTTGAAGCACAAAAGCCCCGTCGAAGTCTACGTCGGAGCGGGGCGGAGCAGTGTGGGTCGGGGGGCGGGGCGGGGCGGCGCCTACAAAGCGCTCGTCCGTAGAGAGAGCGAGTATGATTTAAGCGTTCCGACAAGATTAGACGAACGATAACTTGTTATTGAGAGCTCGGCTCGTTAGTGTCGAAAGTATAGATTTATTACAAACTTTTCCGGGTCACATGAATCCTTCCCAGTACGCGCCGATCAAGGAGTAAATACTTTAAAGTGGAAAAGGTACCAATATTATGTTCGGCTTCTATGAACAGAAGCGTGTGTGTCCCCCCAAGCACTTAGTCCGCCCCAGTCGGTAGAATATACGACCACCCGCATGAGGGTGAGGGCACAGTTTTCAGTGCCTACTCCTTTTCTTATCGTGAAAAGACACGCATAAAATTTGAACGTTACCTACGAACACACTACACACTCCTACAATGTGAACAAGAAATTACTATATTTTTAAGAGCAGCGCATAATAAAGTCAGGAAATGCCGGACTGTGCTATTGTAGGTATTTATCAAAATTGTCTAGTTTCAAGAAAGACCTTGAGGTCCTCTCCTTTAACTTACTATTATATTCGCTTTTATAAGACCTGCTTTTATTTACTCCTGATGTAGTTTCGGACGGCTCACAAACCAATATCGACCAGTCAGTCAAAAATCAACCAACTGCCAAAGTTTTCCGTAGACATTGCTTATTTCGGCTCATTGCGTGTTTAGCTGAAATGGGGTTTCTGTAGAATATATCTTTTGTTTCTTATCTAGATGAGCAAATCTTTCAAACGTTGCTACAACTGAGAAATATTTGCGTACAAGAACTTAAGGAATTAAATTGAATGTTTTTAATGAGACCATGAAATGAAGGGAAGCGCTGACATGGCACCTAGTTCACCGGGTTTTGTGGGCTGACATCACGGGTGTTGCAGGTGATGTAGCCAACCGTGTCAGTTTCCATAAAAAAAAAAGATTTTTTGAAACAAATTATTGAAGGTTTTATTCTGAAGGAAGGTTATATTATGCGAAGCAAAACGGAGGGTAATGTTTTTAAGACTAGAAAAAAAAGTTATTTTTGTAAACATTTTCAAGTTCCTATTTATTATTTTATTTATAACTTTTTAACGAGGTTCGGCCTGCTGTGTTTTCCGGTAGTAAGTACCTACGTTATTCATGACCTCATATTTTTGACGCGAATGTAAGGGTATATACATTGTAACCACCCACGGAGAGCTCGTATTTTTTCAGACAAAGCAACTGGTAGCGAGCAGCTATATAATTTTCCGGTGTTATCAGCAAAAGTACTTGTAAGTTCGTTAAGTATATCTAAACCCCCTCTCCCACCCGTCCGCCGCAGCGCCGCCGCGCCGCCGCCGCGGCCGCGGTGCCGCAACTTTATAGTGTGCGGCCTCGCTCCTGAGAATACTAAATTATTTGTAATGTTCTTTAACGAATGAGCAAAAACGAGCGAAAACACCTGTGTTGTTTGTTGTGAAAAAACAATTTTAATTATACAATAAGTAACAGGAAATGCTTAGTTACTTTGATATTGATATTCTAATCTTATCTGTACTCACACTTGGCTTATTTACACTTACTGTCAATAAGACATTATTTTATAGCATCATGGGCTTAGCGAGGACTCGACACATCTTAGATTCGCGTCGTTGATTGTCTCATAACAGCTATAGCGACATATTAATTACGGTCTCGATGTCAGAACCCGCGTCTGTTTTCATAAAATTTCCACAATGATCGAGGTGTTCGCTCAAGCAAGGCCGCCCGCGCAGCGAACCCGCACGCGTTCTAGGGTGGTTGTTCGCACGAGTGGCGCTCGGCGCTAGGCGCTCGCCCTCGATGCGAACAAATCGCTAACTCTTTAATAAGTTTGACTCTTCATCCATTCGACTTACCCGCTCTACTTCTTTCTCCCTGTTCCTTCTCTTTCTTTCCTCTTCCCCTCCGCATACACCCGGCTCTAAGACGATCAGATCGAAACTCTTCTGCGTGTATCAGGCGATAATGACTTCAACTTTGTTCGGTACCTTATTGAACACGGTAGAGTTTGCATATATATTTCTGGTAAAGCCTTTTGGCATACCTACCAATATACATTTTGCCTGAGAAGATAATTTATATGCAAAAAAAATCTGGGTTTTTCGTCTTCACTTTTCGCTAGTTCAGTCAGTCGTCTAAGTTTATAGATACGCTTATAAGCTTATTCTACTCGTATGTACACTGCAATAATGTATTTATATTAATTCCTTGAAAATGTAAGAAGAGCGAATTTATCCTTTTACAGGTGTATAAAAACCGGAAACTTATATTTTTCATGATATTGCATAATGAGATTCCAGGATGAGAATAGGCGAACTCGAAGGTATCTGAACTCAAACACACGCTTCAGTCTATTTCCGAATGGGGCGGTAGTAATTTGGTCGAGTTCAACGCTTTCGAAACACAAGTTTGCGCGTTCAGTGCGATGAGAACGGCGTTCACACTTCCAGGACACGTCGCTAAAATTAAGCGACCACCTCGGGGTACTCGGAGTCGAACCGTCGCACGACCTAAACTTTCGGCGCTATATCGAGGGCAAGGCCAAGCTAGCTTCTAAAAAGCTGGGCGTACAATAAGGTGCGACGGTACTTCACGCCGGGCCAAAGGCTGCTTTTGTATAAATCGCAGATTAGGTCCTGCTTGTACTGCTCGCGCTTGTGGGATGGCTCAGCTAAATACCAGCTTGAGCCTTTGGACTCGATCCAGCCGTGCGACTAGTGGGTGACCCCGACTTGTCCCACGATCTAGGACCACTGCACCTCCGTAGGGAGTCGGTGCCCTAAGTGTGTTATATCGCTTATTCCATGGGGAATGCTCGGAGGAGTTGCTTAACGCCATCCCTCCGTCCCCTTTCCACCTCCGCACAACGCGCACTGGTCAGGGGATGTTCTATACGCTAGACTTAACACGGATGCGTACCAATCGGGTCTGCAGATCTTTCCTCCACAGAACTGGTAAACTCTGGAACGCTCTCCTTGCCCACATATTTCACCCTAAGTATAGTCCCGGTTCCTTCAAGATAGGCGTGAATAGGCGCCTGTCAAGCCGGCATGGCATTCGCAACCCCCGCGTACATGTATGTCCATGGGCGTCGTTAGACACCTTATGTGTTGATGGGCGCCACATGTCGCGCTTTATATAAAAAAAATATTTCCTTTCGCTTTTTATTTTTTGCTATACCAACTGGTGTTGAATCTGAAAATATCTGAACATTCAAGCTAGAAATATGTTGTACCTATGTACAATGAGGGATGGATGATTGAACATTTTTTTAAAGTGGCGGCGCCAGAATTTTCCACTTTTCATAAATTTTTTCAAATGAAATAAAGTCTCACGGCCATTTCTAAAACTTTCCGTCTCTCGCTCGCCTCATAAGGAAAAAGTGAGTGTTGGCTTATAGAGGTTACCTTAATTTTCAGTACTTAATCAAAGGAATCGCTTTCGAGATTAGAAAGGTTATAAATCTTACCTCGGACGGGGAACCCTTTCTCGATATAGCCTCTCAAACGCTACTTTCTTCTGACCTTCCTTTCCCTTCCATTACGCCTAGTTAGGCCGATAACACGCCTTCGAATGGTATTGGCACTTAAAGAAATAGGAGAATGGGGTGAGCGGAATAAGAAACAATTATTCAACATAAGTCTATAATACATTATACTGATGTCTTCGGGTTAGCCACTTTACTTGAATGAAACAGCGAACTCCGTACTTGAAACTTGAGTAAATTTCGCTCCATTGGTACACTTCGCGCTCAGTATTCAATGTGTTTATAATATGTATTCATATTATCATCATACACATAAACATCAACACGCTGTAACCAGACGACCTGAGTAAGCAGAGTAATCAGTGTTAAGCTGCAAGAACTCGAGTAAATTACAGCACAACACCGACACGATCACGATCACGTCTAGCAAAGTCTTCGGACAATATACATAACTTATGTAGTACCATTTACGTACATAGTATCCGGCTTTATTTTATCATATTGCCAAATTATTCTTGTTCGCCTGCATATACTTCGTCCACATCTCAAAGGTAAGTTAGACTAGAATGCCTCACGGCATTAAGCTCGCCTATTCCGACTAATTTGTATAATTTGGTGTTAAATAAAGAATATATACATACATAACTTTATTAAGCAGCAAGTTACTTGCTGCATTAGTTTGGAAGTACCGTGCCAAGCTGATATTCTTGCCACTAACTTGAATTCCTATTTGTTTTATTTATTATGACCGGATTGAGTGACTACGTTTCGGTCTAGAGACTACCAAATGTCTTTCTTATTCTTAGCAAACAGCCCCTTTCGTGTGTGTGTATTCACTTAACCTACTCACCATTAAAGTGTTTGCAAGTTCGCTACCCACCTTCATAAATAATAAAAAACTGTGTCCGCTATGAGGTTGCGCGGCTGATGCCAGACGCGCCTGTGACGAGGCAAAATCTCTCCTCACTCTCGAAATACTCAACCCCACTCAGCCGAAGACGAGATACAAAAAGCGACATGCTTAATAATAAATGCGGGACCGTCCTCACAGTGATACTTAGCAATGTGGCCCTGTGTCATTCAAATAGCCTAACAAATTTAGCGTACGTAGCGCCTACGCAGCGCCGTTGGTGCCGTAAAAAATGTACCATCACCATCACTGAGAGGCGAACCCCTGGTGAAAGGATGTAAGGAGCCGGTAATCCTTTCTTACTCGATTGCGAAGTTCAACATTATTTTAGGTACACACTCTGCAGTACCGTGTGGGGTCGGTACTTAAAAAAAATATCCCCACTGCATCTCTCCCCATGCATGTCGTAAAAGGCGACTAAGGGATAAGGACAAGATGCCGTGCTAAAGGGCGACAGGCTCGCCACCTCTCACCTTGGCACGGTACTTCCACCGAGTCATGCAGCAGGTGGGTCTTCTTGCCATACTTGCTGCTTGATCGATTTAATCTTGTTCGAATTACTTCCTTTTCCTTTGCGAAACGTGGTGGTCGGTGTTGTGCTGTAATTGACAAGAGTTCTTGCAGCACAACACCGATTACTCTGCTTACCCCGATTGTCGGGATTCAGCGTGTGTGATATGTATGTATGTACTCTGCAGTTCTCTGCGCATTCGCGGTTGCTCAAATGAAACGCTGGAAATTTAATAAAGCCTGACTGTGTCTAGTTGTGAACATACATGTAGCGCACATGGTGGTAGCAGAAGTCGCGTTTTATACTAAGCGATGCATTTACGAGTTGCGTCCTGAGTAATGTCATACCAAAAGTAAATATAATGAGTGATATTTCTGCTGCTGTGGCGGAGGCATTGCGCCGTATTAAAAAAAAAATTGAGGCGCCAAAATATTTCATAGAATCTGTCACACAGAATTATTACCAACGACTTACAAAACTTGACTTAAGTAGTATTGGAAAACACTTTCTTGGGGTTTTGAAGTTGTCAGCCTGGGTAGCTTAGTGGTGCGATCGGTCAACTGTCATTCGTGATCTTAAGCACACTTGGGCGCCGTCAGAACTTGGACGGGTGAACGTTCGACGGTTTTTTTTTTTTTTTTTTTTTTTTTTTTTTATTGTTTCCGAACTAGCTGGCTGTGTCCGAGGTCGAAGCCTCAGGCGCAGCCAATATCACCCCCGAGGAGGTGCCAGTCCGGCTTGGAGGTGGACTAATGTCGCTGGGGAAAGGCTATTTACCCGCGATTTGAAGATCCGTGGATTGTAGGAGTGGGGAAAGATATTCCCCGGAAGCCCGTTCCACACCTTTGCAGTGCGGCACAAGAACGATTTAGAGAATCGTGCCGTTCGAAGTACTCGTCTGTCCACTACAAAGGGGTGTTCCGCGAGAGTATGGCGGGTTTGGCGAAGGCGAACAGGAGGAGGAGGGATAAGGGAAGCAATTTCGTCAGAGCAGCGGCCATAGTAGTACCGATAAAACAGGCTCAATGACCCAACGATACGTCTGTGTTTTAGAGGTTGAAGGTCCTTTGTGAGTACAGAGTCGCCAATGAGGCGAATGGCTCGTCGTTGGATAGAATCCAAGGCTGAAAGAAGGTACTCAGGGGAACCCTCCCAAAGATGACTGCAATATTCCATCACCGGTCTTACTTGTGCTTTATAGAGTGTAAGCAATTGGACCGGTGTGAAAAATCGCCGACATCGGTAGAGTATCCCTAATTTTCGAGATGCTAGTTTCGCCTTGGATTCTATGAACGATCGAAATCCAACGTCCTTGGACACCTCTATACCCAGGACGCCCAGACTACCATCATTGGGGACTTGGCTGCCCTGAAAAGTTGCTTGGAGTGGAAACGGATCAGCCTTAGTAGAGAAGGCACAGGCTTGCGTCTTAGCTACGTTGAAGTTGACCAAGTTCTCCTTCCCCCATGAGGATACTTTATCGAGAACCAGGTCAACCCGAGCAACAGTTTCGCGTCTCGCGTTTGCTGCTGACGCCTCTCTACCCTTCCAGTCTTTGATGAACCCTTCGTGCACCGTGCTGTCGTCCGCGTAGCAATGTATTTCGCCGAGCGAGAGCATGTCGTTAATAAATAATAGAAACAGCGTAGGCGACAGCACGGATCCTTGTGGAACACCAGCATTGATTGAGTAATCGGCCGAGCATGCACCATCAAGGGTGACAAAGATCGACCGATTGCTCAAAAAGCTGGAGATCCAAGTGCACAGTTTTGTAGGGACACCGTAGGCCGGAAGCTTGCTTAGGAGTCCCCGGTGCCAGACGCGATCGAATGCTTTGGATATATCCAAAGCGACCGCCAGCGATTCCCCAAAACCATCGAGTCTTTCAGCCCACAAGTGCGTGACGTACGCTAGAAGATCTCCAGTCGACCTTCGCTTGCGGAAGCCGTATTGCTTATCGTCGAGGAGTTTATAGTCTTCTAGGTACGTCAGGAGCGCTGAGTTGACAATACGCTCCATAACCTTACTCAAGAGTGAGGTTATCGCAATAGGGCGATAGTTCGATGGGTTCGCTGGGTCCCCCTTCTTGGGGACCGGCTGGACCGAAGCTCTTTTCCAGCAAGAAGGCATTGAACCGGAGGAATAGGAGCGTTTGAATAGGCGAGTAAGGACTGGCGCCAATTCCAGAGCACAATTTTTCAAGACAACCGCCGGGACGCCGTCAGGCGTCAGGTTGGAAGCTGACCGTGGTTCGGATTCCACGTAAAACTGTAGACCCCTTCCCTTCTTACCATTACATTACTATAGGTGTTAGGGTTTAAACTGCCCGGGTTGGTAACACCGTAGTGAATGAAAGGTCCGTCGAAGCGGCTATTTACATAGTTCGTGTTATCCGTCCAGTTCAGTGTAGCCGGCACGACCAAAGAGATGCACTGACATGGCATCTCGTTCACCGACGTGAAGGGGTGGACCTGGTCATAACAGATGTAGGTGATGTAGCCAACCGTTTAATTTTCCATAAAAAAACGCCTAACACCGGCTTTATTTCTTTGTTCCTAAAAGATCGAGTCCGATTCAAAGAGTCCATTACTCCATGGGCGGCATAATGGTGTGGGGTCACGCCTTCAGAACGAAGGAGTCCCACATCATTCCTGACACAACCGGTATCTACCAACCAACACGTTACTGCATTGACAAACGAAGTCGCGTCTTAGCGAAACCAGTCTTTAGTCTAACTAGACAGAAGGCGGTATGCATAATATTGTTAAATCTAGTCTAGTTGTATAATATTTAAGTTGCAATGTATCCTAATTTCTACGGTGATGAAGACAAACTTATGGAACAATGCAATTTCTTCCAGTTAACCTGGCTTACAACAACACTTTGAAATGACTAATGTACGGATTGTCTGGTAATTTTTTTTTTCAACGGATTTTGTTCGTTTTATCTATTGCAAATTTAAATTTGTCTTATTTTTTTTTTATGGACATGTGCATTTTTACATCTAAAGTACATAGGTGCCTGTTAAGTCTACTACTACTAACTAATCAATCGATCGATCGATCGATATGTATTAAAATTATCGACCATTAGTAGGGAACACACTTACCTGAAGACCTTTCCATATTTTCGCCGTATGGCACATGGTATGTGTCATCCTTTTCAAATCCTTTAGAGCGGTTGTGCTTTTGTAAAACAATTTCCATAATATAATTACTCTGTGTATGTGTGTGCGTTCTTTTCCACACAGAGCCTAAAGTGTGTATCTCAAATAAGGTGTAATATTACGTACACATGCATGCAACACCTACTGCTGTCAATTCGATATCATGACCAATCGAGAGGAGGTCTATTACGGTAATCCGACCCGTCAATATTTCCATACCCGTTCGACTGGTAGGGCTCGGAACTCTGCGTATTACGCTCTGCCACTACCCGCCAGCGGGTTGCCGACGAGTTGACTTAGGTCGGCGGGTTTCGATCTACCATAGACCAAAGAGAGCCAGGGTGCATTTACACTGAGGCAAGACTAACAAATGTGAAAATACACTATATTTGGCCTATTTTTACGATTAATAAATTCGGAGAACGTTTTTAAGCTACAACATATTTAAAAATTGATCTTACAGCTCTTAATAAGCTGTAATTTTAATTAATATATATAAATCTTATGGCTGTAAGGCAAACGCGCCTTTGCCTGCGTCTTAAAAAAAACAGGAACGTCAAATATCATAAATCCTCTTTGCGTCAAATCAAAAGTTTTACGTGCATTTTATCCTCTTTGAGGGAATTACGAATCGATTGCCAAGATAGATAGAAAAAAGAAGAAGAAGAAGAACAATGAGCTGCCCACCGTCCACTTCCAACGCCAACCAAAAGCCTGCCAGGCCAACCCCGGTCCAGCGCAACATCCTTGCGGACTTTCTCGAGCAAAACCCGGGGCTCGCTCGAGGCCGACTGCGAGGCGACGATGCCAACCGGCGCGCAGTGGACTTGTGGCAGGTTGTGGCTATGCGCCTCAATGCCTCCGGCGGCTCGATACGCTCATGGAAGGAGTGGAGGAAGGTGGAAGGAGATGCTGTCAGAGCGTCTACGGGGAGGCAGCAGTGGCACGATCTCCAGGCATAACTCTTCGAAGAGCGCCGGCGACAGGCGGTAGACCTTCATAAAGTCACGCCGATCAGCAGCCACCTCTATGGCATGTCGCAACCGTATGTTGCGTCGCCAGCGTTGAAGGCCAAGGTTGTCCTCATTTTCTTGGCGACGTTTGGCCAGCCAAAGCAGGAGTATGGACAACATGATCTAGGCGCTAATAAAATAACATTTATTGTAACTATGTTCTACAGGTGAATTTATGCGTACATGAATCAGAAACAGGGTGAATCAATACCTAAATGTGACCTACATTCTATAATTTTTGTGGGAAATTCTAAGAAAAAATCTACAGATCTCACACTACGCGCAACTATCAAAGGCATTGAAAATGTAATTTAGAAATAAAGCACACGATAAAATTTGACAAATTTGTTTTATTCAACAGAAAGAAACGATCGATCTTACAAACAGGGACCACACATCGGTTCGAAATGGGGTTCGGGTTCTTCGAACCGGTTCGAAGAACCATTTTAACGAGCGAAACGGTTTGGTTGCGAACCGGTTAAAAAAAAACCGAACCTGAACCCTAAAAACCGGTTCAGAACCGGTTTGGAGGAACCTCTAATATTAACCGGTTCTTAAACCGGTTCGCAGCAGGGTATATTCTCCGAATAGGTACGAATGAGATGCCGTGCCAAAGGGCGACAGGCTAGTCACCTCTCACCTTGGCACGGTCCTTCCACCAAGTCATGCAGCAGGTGGGTCTTCATGCCTTACTTGCTGCTTAATAGTATGTTGTTCGAATACGAACGAGATGCCGTGCTAAAGGGCGACAGGCTAGTCACCTCTCCCCTTGGCACGGTCAATCCTTCAACCGAGTCATGCAGCAGATAGGTCTTCGTCCCTTACGTGCTGCTTAATAGTATGTTGTTCGAATACGAACGAGATGCCGTGCTAAAGGGCGACAGGGTAGTCACCTCTCCCCTTGGCACGGTTCTTCCTTCCACCGAGTCATGCAGCAGGTAGGTCTTCGTGAATCTTTTTTTTTATTGAGACGAATTAATTACTCGAACGAAAACATAAACATTTTCAATGTTAAAACAACTCAATCACACATAAACAACAACTCAATCACACATTAAAATAGCACGTATAAAAAATATAAATAATATTAAAATATAATCTTATTAGAAAGTAGTTCGACGCAGTATGAAACAAGTTGATATGGGACTAGCGAATTTTACGAACGTGAAAACCATTCAAAACTGACAGATAACCCGCCAGAAAATGTTAGCGTAATACCGGGAGTTGTCATTCTTTAGAGAGGTCGACAGCGCGGCGGGTTGGCGGCGGATAACTTGGCGGGTGCGGATTTTGATGGTTTGTGTAATGCCAAAATACACTGTCAGTTGGTTTTTAGCGGATTTTTCAGCGGGTCGGATTACCGTAATAGGCCTGTCCATATACACATTTGATGTGACGAAGGATTGTCTTCGTTCCAAATTCTAACACCGTCAGTCCGTCAGCATTAATTTGACATTTTCCCTCGCATTTTTCTCGGCAGAGCAAAAACATTATCGGCAACATTATTGATTTTGTTTTTTCTTTATGTAATCCGGTATGGGTGGCTGAGTCGGAGGGGCCAAAGCACATGCTCCGACCAGCCAATATCACCTCCGAGAAGGTAGGTGCCATACTGAAGACTTCCCTCATTGCTGGCTATACTGAACTACACTGGCGGCTGGTCCTAAAGTGCGCTCGTGTGCCGCACTACCATACCACGAGAAGTCTTCACTTCACTCAAAATAAATAATATCTTACAATATACCTACATTAAAACCATAAAGATCGTACTCCAAATAAATACGAATGTGAATTCGACCTTATTTTATAGATCACAAGACACTTTTTTGCGAGTAAACGCGCGCCCCGCGCGGAATCGGAGAGCGCACGCGGGTCTCCCATGCTGAATGTATGGAGATCGGCAATACACCGCTGGCGCGTGAGACAAAAGATACTTCATAGAAACGATGGGCCGAAATGGAGTTCTGCGTGCGGCGCACGAGCGCCAAACAAGGACGCTATATCGTGAATAGCCGCGCGTGCGACGCGTCGCGTCGCGAGCGATTCGTTTTGCACGAGTCCGTCTGTCTAGCTAGAGTCAGCGCGCTGTCATGTGATGTCACATACCCGTTAGCGCGCGAATATTTAAAATGGGATATGGTTAGGTTTTGTGTTTTCTGTGTGATACTGTGAAGTAAGTGGTGCCGATATTTGCCTATGCGTTGGTTAAAGGTAAGGCTTTACAATCAGGTGATCCCGGGTTCAATTCCTACTTTTCAAATGCTTTTATTTTTTTTTTATATATTTTTTTAAAGTATTTTTGGGGCATTACCACTGTTTTCTTTTTTAAAGCTGCAGTAGTGTTGTGGTCTATGGATGTGTTCATAAAGGTACTAAAATTAGTTAAAAAAGTTGTTTGGATTTCTTTTCTTGTTTTTTGCAACTCATTGAGTGTCTTGAGAATATTCATACTAGGTACGTACATAATTATTAAACGCAGGCATTTAAAAAAATCGGAAGTCCCGATCTTAAAATAACATGAGGGGAATGTGTTGGGTAATTTGGTATTTAAGTAGGTAGGTACTTAGCGCACTACCGGTCACTGAAGTCACCAGCCGCCACTGCTGAACTATATAGAGTAGAACACAACCAGCCTTGCCAGATTTGTAATTATTACAAATCTGTCTTTCTTTGTAAAAGTTTGTAAAGTTAATTATCCCTCAATTGCGCCACACGAAACGTGCTCAACGCTCCGTCCGAAAAAAAACCTGCTTTGTCCGCTGTTAATATGCGTGACGGTTTATCGACGAGTCGTCGGTTCGTAATGACGTTCAATTATCATTAACGTTTCAGATAATTGTTCAAATTAAATAGTCATACACGGAGCGGGGCGCGGGAGGTGGAGTGTTGCGGGCGGAGGGGGTGTGGTGCGTGGGAGGGGGCGTGCGGTGGTGCAAGGGGGGAGCGGGGGGGCAGACGAGGGCGACAACGGCATAACAGAGCCAATCAATTTGTTAATTTTACAATAATAGTCTATGAATGGGCCGTTTATTCAGTATGTGATGTATTTTTAGGGTTTCGTACCTCGAATGAAAAAAAACCGAACACTTTTAGGATAACTCTTGTGTCCGTATGTCACAGCTTATTTTCTCTAAACGAACAAATTTTAAATTTGGCATATACATATATAATCGTAGTGGTCGGTGTTGTGCTACAGTTTACCAGAGTTCTTACAGCACAACACCGATTACTCTGCTTACGCCGATTGTCGGGATTCAGTGTGTGTGATATGTATATATATATACATATATAGAGTTTGATGACCCAATCACGATCGTATCGTGTAAGTAAATGAACGAATTTCGATTGTGGGGGTTAATTTTGGGGGACAAATTAGAAAGCAATTTTTGTGACATATCAATGAAAATGGAATCCAAATACCTATAAATTTTTATAATTTTAAAATGCATAGTTTAAAAGATATTAAAGAAAATATATATAAATCGGGTATGCCCCCCCCCCCCCCCCCCCCCCCTTTCCGCTTGTCACCGAAACTACTGAGTCTAAAATTTCGAAAAAATTGGGAATATATGGCCTCTCTTATAGCTTGTAAGAAAACCTAAAATAAAATCCCAAGTTTGAAAGTTTTCACGGAAAACGCAATGGTACGGAACCCTCTCCACGAGAGCTCGACTCGCACTTGACCGCTTTTTTATATTCAAGTACATATAACTTTCTTCTTCATAACCAAAGGATAGTAGTGAATTTAGCTCGTGACGTAGCAACTATGTCAAATTCCATTGAAAAAATGAAAAGTTGCAACTGAACAACAAACTATCCCGTGCGAAGGCATTTTTCAATTTTCTTTCCAACAATTTCAAAATCTACATTTTCACGGTTAGTTCCAAGTAATATAAAGTGCATATTGTTAAGGCCTTGCACGTCGTGTTACGTTGTACTTGTTTGTTCTAACTCTCTCTCCATCTCTCTTTATCTACTGCTGGTTCTGCTCACCTGTGAGTTTCATCTGGACGTTAGGTCGAAAATTGTTTAAGTACTTATTGATATTCAGTTTAAAATTTTGAAATTTTAAATAGGAAAACTAGCAAAGTATAGAACATTTTGAACTAGAACTAAATCTTTTGTCTTTAATATAATTTATTTTTAAAATCTTGCAAATTTATGAACAGAAATTATTACGCAAAACAAAACGCCAATATTTTTATATTTCTGTCAGATTCAGAATCGCCCCTACGCTTTATTAAAAGCGCGCAATTACTATTAATCCCCAGTAATTGGTACTTGGTAGTCAACATCATATTTTACACACATTCAGACACTTCAATTATGTACTAATGATCATCGATTAAAGGCATTAAACGTGAAGATCGTCATATACTTCACTGAGCCCTCGACGACAACCCAAATAATTTCCCGTTACGTGAGTTACGTGTCTTGCAGTGTGAGTAGTTAAAATAACTTGTTGCGTTTGCTTCGTGAGTGGTAATCGAAATCAGTGTCTAGGTTATCTAAATAGGTATTCGAGTTGTATTGTAAAATACAATACAATATCTAAATGACTATTACAATATCCAAATGATTATTACAATAAACGATAACGAACATTCAATCGGTCGATCAGCATCGCTCTACTTGTCCCTCTGCCACAGAAGTACATAAGATTCTCTACACAGCATCCGCGATTGTCCTCCGCAGATAGAATGGAGATTGCATTCCCTCCGCGTCCCTTGCGCTAGCTCCACAATCGCATTACCTACAACCTACAACTCTTTACATCTCCCTCCCCTCCCCTCCAACCTCCCCCCTTGTCCCACCTGTCCTCCCCCGCCGCGCCGCCCCCGAGCCACAGGCTACGTGTTTACCATTCCTACCTCCTTTTGTCGTTTCAGATGCTAGAAACGCGACGGAGGCGTGTTTTGTATGTTTAATGTAACTTTGGTATTTTATGGTGAGTGGAAATTGTCACAATGAACAATGAAGAAATGGTGCATGTGAAAAATAAGTTTAAAGATCCCAAAATATATTACGTCGTTTCTAATTAATACTCTTATATTAATAGCGCAGCGCCTGACATCACAACGGAACAGAGACGGTATTTACGCTCACCGGTAAAAACACTTTATTATTGTGGCTAATTTATGAGGAATACATTATTCACAATTAATTATTTCACTCTTTTCACAGAATTTTAATTTATCGTCGTCGGGTTTTCAAATGTTTTATATTTATTTGTAATTGTTTTTATAATATCTTTGTACCTACCTACTGCCCTCGATTATGTCTTTAACGATACTGTTGGGTGGATATAGGTAGGTAGATAGCAACGTTCCACGCGAAAGGTCTGGGTTGCCTTCTGAACTGGCACACGTTATGTGTACCCTCGTTTGGCTGTACCTAGCTGCCAGTCGCCGAGACGTTTTATCTAAATAAACATAAGTATATAAGGTGCTTCGTTATTCATGTCAAATGTATCGGGAGGGTGACATACACACTCAAATAAACACGTTACGCAAAAAAAAAAATTATATGTTTTTAGCATTACTTTTCCACAAATTTTACCAAACATATTTGCTACCTAAACATTGTAACAGTAGGTAACTTGCATTGTACGGGGTCAATGACCGTACTATGTTCAAACGCAGAACAGCTGTTTGTTGTAAGTAAGTCAAAAGGTCACTATGATTGGTTTTTACAGCAACTTATTTGATTTTATTTTTTTGTTAGGAGAAAAATGCTCCTATAAACATATGTTTTTTTTTTCTTAGGTAAAGTGTTTGTTTGAGTGCGTATGTAACCCTCCCGAAGTTATTGACATGAATAACGAAGCATCTTATATTAGTGCGGCTAAGGTAGATGCAAACAATCCAACAGAATAAGATGTTTGTGGCCGCACGCGCCGGAGATAGAACTCGGAGGCCAGCAGGCCGCCCGCTATGATTGATGCCGTTTCATCACGTGTCAATACGTGAACAAAGAGCGGCGGGTCTCTGCAGGCGCCTCGCTCTAATCTCTAGCGATCTACATTCTCTGCTCCAGCAATCTGGACGCGATCGCTCGGAAGCAATAAATATCTGTCAACGACGTTAGCTAACACCCCTCGCCTCTCCCGGCCTCATCCGCGCGTCCACACCGCCAGACCCCTCCAATCTTTCCTTTCTTCTCCCATCCTTGCTCTGTTTTCACTTCTCACTTTCTTGCAAGGCATGCCAGTTATTCTTATGATGGCAGTATTGCAGCACGATAGGTTGACGTGTACGATTCCACAAGAGCACATAACATCGATATACTATACATACACTACTTAACTGACTGTATAATTTTAATTAGTTAACGCTTGACCATAGTGCTTGACTAGGTACGATTAGTAGGTACCTAAGTACTCGTACCTCAATTTTATTAACCCATTGACAACTTGATACTTCAAGTATCGCTTAATATTTATATATTTATTTCTTATTTTTTGACCATTATACTGCATTGTAGTATGTTTATGTACTAATCTAATTAAGTTGATATAAATTACGTAACCATAAATAATTGTACATGTCCAGCGGATTCCGGCGTTTCGTAGCATTGGTGTTTCCAGAATTCACTTCGGAAACTCGCACTTTCTTCCATTGACTTCGCGCTCATTAGTGGCGTTTATTATTTTTCCAGCGCCCTCTGTCGGTGAGGGCTGTCGACGATTAGGAGCGAGTTGCGGCGGGGGCGCGGCGGGGCGAGGAGGGGAGGGCTGTGGCTCTTTCGGTTTGTTGTTTCTTGTTTTCTCTGGACATTGTAACTCCGACGAAGTGTTTGCTGTATGAGTTACATTGCTATTTGTGTCGGCGGCGTCAAGAGAAGTAGGAGGTAGTAGGTGGTGTTAGTCTTTCTTTGTTCTTCCTAATGTTGCTCCAGATTTCTCTTACGCGACGTGATTGATTAAGACATTTGTATAGAGTTAGAACATTTATTTTATTTTATACCCCTACATGCAACTTGACATTTTCAAGAAGTTTTTCATAAGAATAACTTTTTTCGATCTCTTCTAGGATTTTTTTATCATCAATACTAATAATCAATCTGCGAGGGATGGTCATGGAGTAAGTTACTTAAAGTAACTTACTTTGTTTTATTAGATACTGCGTTTTTAGACTCTATGTATGATACTAAAACTAAATGACGATTTTTAGAAATCTTTTCTGTATGTGCGTATGTATGTTCCTCCATAACTCTTAAACCGGTCGCCCGAATTCGACTAAACTTAGTACAAGCACATTTAACACGTGACACAGGATAGGGTTAACAAAATTCAGTTCCGGTTACGCCAAGATGTGGCTCTCATTAAAACCGAAATGTTCGGCGCGTCGAAATTCTTCTTTTTAAATACGAATTTCAAGCGAGCGAAGCCGCGGGTGTAAGCTAGTAATTAAAATATAGCTTAGTATCGGTGACCTTGCGACGGAATTAAAGATAACGGGGTGATATGTTCGAAGATACTCGAATAATTATTGCATTCGTCGCAGCGCGGCGATCTGAGATGAGATCTACTTTGAGCTTTGCAGTAGACGCGATAAGGTGATTAGTGTCCGCACGTTAAGAAATGAAATCAAAGCGCACGCAGAACAAATAACAACATCCAACAACGAAGAAAGCAACCTCACTCACTGCGGCTGCTAACGAGAGATATAATAATGAGATCTACTTTGAGCTTTGCAGTAGTAGACGCGATAAGGTGATTAGTGTCCGCACGTCTAGGAAATGAAATCAAAGCGCACGCAGAACAAATAACAACATCCAACAACGAAGAAAGCAACCTCACTCACTGCGGCTGCTAACGAGAGATATAATAATGAGATCTACTTTGAGCTTTGCAGTAGGCGCGATAAGGTGATTAGTGTTCGCACGTCTAGGAAATGAAATCAAAGCGCACGCAGGACAAATAACAACATCCAACAACGAAGAAAGCAACCTCACTCACCGCGGCTGCTAACGAGAGATATATTAATGAGATCTACTTTGAGCTTTGCAGTAGACGCGATAAGGTGATTAGTGTCCGCACGTCTAGGAAATGAAATCAAAGCGCACGCAGGACAAATAACAACATCCAACAACGAAGAAAGCAACCTCACTCACTGCGGCTGCTAACGAGAGATATAATAATGAGATCTACTTTGAGCTTTGCAGTAGGCGCGATAAGGTGATTAGTGTCCGCACGTCTAGGAAATGAAATCATTTCAGGCCCCGGCTTCCTTTCCCGCCCGCCCTTCATCTTTACGGATTCTGGGCAGAAGCGGTCACGGCACGCGGCGCGCGGAGGAGAACAGCGGACCTTCCCATCTTATTTTCCTTATACATGTTTTATGCTAAGGGAATACGGACAGTCTGGCGTGTACACGTTAAGGGTGTAATGTTACAGGTACCTATGTACAGCGTATAACCATTCGGAGATATTCAATTGGTGAAAAACTTATCTAAATAGATTTTGTTTTTTTTTAAGTCTAAGGGAAACTTTTTTCAGTATAAGTACATTACAGAGTTGATGAGAAAAAAATATTGTAATTTATTTTTAGTAGGATCTGCTTAGCTTCTGTATATTCCGGCGCCATCTGCAAGGTCGATTCCTCTTATTCTTCTCCTTGTACCTCTAATTCTTGAGGATACCGATCTTCGATCAAATCGATCATAAATCATAATTGAACCTTTCTCGCGCTATAAGCGAACACGAGACTGCACGTTGATATGTTGGAAAGGGTTGGTTAATAAATCGTGTATAGATGTATTAGAAAAAGAAAAAAAAATACTTCAATTAGATATAGTAGGTGGCAAAACAAATACACTAAAAATCCACAAGCCCCAGGCGCTATTACTCTAGAAATTACTTCCAAGATTCGACGAAGTTCCCGAGTGTATGCCCGCGTTACCCGGGATGTAAGTGAAAAGTAGAGAAAGTATTCTGTAAGTGCGTTAGAAAGTTGGCGGCCGGGCGCGGCGGCGGGCGCGATATGGCAACATTGGCATTATTCGGCATTCCGCGCGTGGCCGGATCTCGGGGGTATTTATTGTTATGGTAATACATCACGGTCGCGCTTCCGGAGCGCGGCGCGGGGCGGGCGGGGGCGGCGGGTGCTGGCAACCCACCCTCACTTTCCGACTGGCTAACTTTTTCGCGTAAATGATTGTGGATCGGGAGAAAAACACGCTGTTTTACCTACTCAAATCTAAATTGAATTACGGGAGGATATTCCTTCTAATACCTACACCGCACGCGCCCGTGAGACCTTTCGAAGTTAATCAAGTAATTTATTACGGGCAAAAGGGTAGTAAGGCACGAGTAAACGTCGGCTCTCTCAAACATATTGTTCGCGTTCAAAGGTCAGGAAAGTATGATTAATGAGGTGTCCCTCAAGACTTTCCAGTGCAGTAAGCGAATGAGTTTGCCTCCCCATTCACCGCGACTTCCTCGCTCACCGCTCACTCGTCTGAACTCGACAAATCCATTGTGCTCGACCTCCCTCATCCGCCCGACGAGGACAGCAGTAGGCCGCATTGCTGACGCATCATGACAATAGGTCCGGCGGAGCACGTTTGTTCTCGGCGCTAACTACTCTACAGCTCCGTAACCCACCTAACTGCGATAGCGCAGGAGACACTCCCGCTCAGCTGGTACTAGGCAATTTTAAATTGACTTTAGAAAAAATAAGAAGTTTCCAATCCAGACACGGACGATAAAAATTCCCGAGCTGTGTCGTAGTCAGCGCGCGGTTAGCTGCAGGGGTAATGAATTCTAATGGGGCGCGTCGGCGGAGTCCGGGGGCGGTGCGGAGGCGGCGCGGGGCGGCGCGGGGCGGTGCGGAGGGAGAGTGTAGGTGGGCGGGACGCTGACTCGGCGGAGCTAATTGTTGCAGCCGCCGCGACACATTATCTCTACTTCTAGGTCGACTGACATCGCTTGTCGACACCCTGTCTACACATAATGCTCTAGAATGGAACACGTTTTAGGTATACTTAGATATTGTTTATTTTGTTCACTACACAAGATTTTCTCTCAGGTAGAAATTTAAATAAATAATTATTCACGAGTGGCGTTAAATTAAAACAAAATCCTGTTTAAATACAAATGACATAAATTCTGATTAAGTTGAATGGATGCATGAGATTTATTTTAATGTTAAACCTCCATAGTGTCAAGTGTCAACCTCCCCAGAGTCGACCTAAAGCTGTGTTGACGACGCGGTGGAGGGGCGGAGTGGGGCGGGCCCAGCAAGCTGCAGCGCCGCCGGTAGTGCAGCGTTGCCGGTAGACACGCATTATTACATATTTTTCTTCTTTTGCAATCCAAAGGAGGAAATAGTTGAGCACAACTGCATCGCCATCGTGTACTTCTACTTACCCACGGAAATTAAATGTGGGAGCGTTCATTTGCAGTCCAATTAGTTTTAATTTATTGCCCACCTCGGTTAAGTGTTGGGCCAAGAAAATCCACTCGCTACCCACCAGACCTTTTCGCTTTTGAGAATTTTTTATTTAACCTTGTTCAGAATAAATCATTTCACCATAATGTAATGAGTTCAACTAAGCATTAATGCAAATTCAATATTTTATAAAAAAAATCGGCCAAGCGCGAGTTTTACTCACGCACGGAGGGTTCTGTAGATCCGCTATACCATACCTGTCAAAAAACCATATCCTAGAACTAGACGGATATTGATAATAGGTATAGGCAGATCTTTTGTCTGTCTGCCAATAGCGTCATCTATTATTTAATAGCGTGAATTTGTACTAATCTATTCTTAGGGCGTTTCTTGTATGGGCTCCCCTTAATTTATTACTTTTTGTGCTTTTTTAAATTATTATATGTTGGCATATCCGACATAATAACACATATTCTGTTAATATTTCAACCGGTTACATATTACGGTTCATAAGATGAAGCCCTAGGAAGGACGGACGGACGGAGACAGACAGACAAACAGACGGACAGATGGCTTAGGCTTAGTAATAGGCTTCCGTATGGATACGAAACCCTAAAAATCGCACCTTCGTTGAACATCTCTTCGTTGAGCATAGACTACCTCGACTAACTCCTATGCGACGGTCGTATGCGACGATTTAAAGTCGAAGTCGGTTAAAAACTAGGATAAATCGACCATTATATTCAAATTAAAAAAATAGATAACCAGACTTTCTAGCTTAAAAAATATAGTCGTGTCCTTCGAAATTTGTTAAAGCTTCAACGTGAATAGACGTATTGTCAATAGCTTCAATATTATGTATTTAGCCATTTTATATGTTGGGTTATAGTTTTCTCAATCCATTTATGTAAATAAAAATGAAATGGTGTTCGTTGGCAAGCGTATCACTTGAGAACGGCTGGACAAATTTGGCAATTTTTTTAAATGTTCGTAACAGTCCGAATAAGGTCAGGGATTTCAAGGGAACAGCTTTCGAAATTATACGTTTTTGCGGCTTTATTATTTAGGTCCTTCATCTATAGGTAGGAATGTCTGCGCTTTCAATTTTCCTTTCATTTCTTCGAAAATTGAGTAAGTGGGGCAGTCTTGGGCATTTATGAGTATCCTCATTGCAACTTGAAGTTCTATGAAGACCTCTTTCATTCGTCGCCTTTTTATTATTTCCTCGCATCGGCACGGTGAGGAGGCGTGGGGCGCGGGACCGGAGAGGGGCGTAGGCTACTGCGGTCTGCAACAAAAGCGTTCAACATCGAAATTCACTTAAAACATTTTAAATGCGCGCACAGTTTTATATTCGTTTATCCCTTTATACTACAGCTCGATAGGGAGTTTTCCCAAACATGAGTCTTACTTGAAAATAAAAAAATATATATATAGATAAGCCAAAAATATAATTTGATTTTCTGAAACTTCCATTTACTGGATTTACAGGAGTGGCAATGTGTGCGCCACTAAATGCGAACGTTTTTCGTGGATGGCAATATAATCACCACTATGTACAAAGTAAGTACTGGAAAAATTGTACCAGTAATCCTAGTCCTATAGATGTATTGTTGAGAAAAATTTAAATGAAATAAAAAACCGGCCTAGTGCGAGTCGGACTCGCGTACCGAGGCTTCGGTACTTCGGCAGTTTACAGGAAAACCTAAACGAAAATCCTAAGTTTTAAAGTTCTCACGGAAAACGGAATGGTACGAAGTCCTCTCCACGCGAGTTCGACTCGCACTTTGCCGTCTTTTTTATTATTTGTTAGTATATCCGCCATATAACACTTGATCTGTGAAAATTTCAACCGGCTACCTATTACGATTCAAAATATACCTTTAGATTTTCCTGTAAACTATAAGAGAGGCCCTATATTCTCTATTTTTCAACCGACTTCAAAAGGAGGAGGTTCTCAATTCGAACATGGCGAATAATTCTGTACCACTTCAACCGATTTCGATTATTCGTTTTCGATTTCGACTATTTTTTTATGTAATATTACTAAAAAGAATGAAATAAAAAGTGTTTTAAAAAAACATAAAACCGACTTAAAAAAAACTAGAACTAAAAAGTATTAAAAAATATTTTGAAATTTTCTCTATCATTGTATTGAAATATATGAATCGATTTGTGATTCATATTCGGACCCTTGAGTTGAAGGCGGTACAAAAGCACAAAATATTATTTAATACTTTTTAGTTCTAGTTTTTTTTTTTTTTTAAGTCGGTTTATGTTTTTTAAAACAGTTTTTTTTATTCTAGAATCAGTAGTTTCAGAGATAAGTAGGAGGGGGGAAGCTCGATTTTCGTATATTTTCTTTAATATCTTTTGAAATATGCATTTTAAAATAAAAAACAAATATTTATATTACTACTAGATTTTTTTTTCTAGTTTGTTTCCCACAATTGATAATTAAAAATCGTTCCTTTACGCTATACGTCCATGATTAGGTCATCAAACTTTACATATACAGGATGTAAAAACGGCGAGTACATTAAATTTAGGAAATGATTATTGGGATCAAGATAACAAAAAAGTCAAATAACTTATTTCTGAATTCCCTTTAAATAAAAAGTTACAGTTTTTATACAAACTAATTGATTATTTTAGTGTAAAAATGATCTAATGACAACAGGGCGGCGCGGAGGGGGGAAGAGCGGGTGAGATGTGAGCGCCTCAGACGGAGGTGTTGGCGGGAGGGGCGGGGGTTAGCTTTGTGAGTGGAGGACTGGAGGTCGGCAAGCGGAGGGTGCACAGCGGCAACAACACGTTAAATTACACTAGACGAAAACATACATTTCAAAAATTCATATCTCGAAAACTAGACACTTTATTTGCTTCACTTTATTTACAGAGAAAAACTTTATTTGCTTTTTTGTCTAGGAAAAACATGAGGATTGCGCGGGCGAAACTAATGTACTCACCGTTTTATCACCCTGTATACAAAATTTGAACTTTTTTCGTCTAATAGATTCGGAGAAAATAAGCTGTGACGGACAGACATACACGAGAGTGATCCTATAAGGGTACCGTATCTTTATCTTTTGAGGTACGGAACGGAACCCTAATAACTAAAAGTAAAAATAAAGGGTTCCCCATACAAGAAATTTATTTGAGTGGTGTGGTGGTGCCGCTCCCACCCCGGCGGCGGCGGCGGCGTCCGCTGCTGGCCCCAGCGGACCCCGCCCCGCCGCCTCTGCCTCCGCGCCGCCGATATCGACGAATCGATAAATTTCCAGCTCGAATAACCCGCGAATTCAATCCCCGTACAATCAAAACGTATTTGCATACAAAACAGCCTATCTGTTGGGCGTAAATCCGCTACGTTTTGATTTATCTTCCGGCAAAAAAGCCAACTTTTTTCTTCTCTCCACCTCGGCCGAATAAAAAGTTTTATTTGTATTGTAAACGAAATTGGAGTAGGACGCGGGGCGGCGCGGGGCGGGGCGGGGGAGGCGGCGTGAGGCGACGAGGCATCGCATTCGAAGGTAATAAATGGTGAATAAATATTTATTATATTATTCCGAGGTGTTTAGTCGTCGACGACGCACGGCACGGCGGCGGCTCGCGGTGCCCGCCCCCGCCGCTCCGCCGCCGCCGCCTCCGCCGCGCAAAGAAAACGTCAGCGGGGCAGGAGTGTAACCAACTTTCCTGTTGTTTGTGTAGATTAGTTTCCAGGTCACTGAATGATTTATGCAAGTAGAGTCGAGGCGTCGACGGCGGCGCGAAGGCGACGACGACGCCACCGAATATATAACGGCGCGCGCATCGCGCCGCCGGCGCCGCCACGTATGTACGAGTAGGTACAGATGTTTTATCTCACGAGCGCGGGTGAGCCATACTTGTAGTTGTATTGTAATGCGTATAGACATGCGCTCCTGTGTGTGTGTGAGTTTGCTAACGCTACCTGTACTTACGAACACAGGAGCGCGTGTCTATACGCATTACAACTTCAAGTATGGCTCACCCGCGCTCGTGAGATAAAACATCTGTATGGTATGTGTCCCCACATCCTCTAGTTGTCATTTGGGCATACTTATGCTTGTTGTGCTCTGCGGAACAACAACGATTACTCTGCCTACCCCGTTTGTTGGTTGTATTTACATATATGTGCATTTTTGAATTATTTTAAGTAACGAATAAGAAATTCGCATCAAGTCGTACAACTAAATGCATCCCTCGGAGGCGTCTCGATCCATAGTATCAGTCTGTCGACACCACCGCCTCCGCCGCGAGGAAGCTCTCGTCAACGCGAGGCGAGGAATAATTTGGAACTATCTTCGAATTTCCTTATTTGCTCGTATATTGTTCTCTGTAAATAGTTGGGAATTAGTCGCCGACGACGAAGTAGTAGTTAAAAGTAGAGGAGAAGAATTACAAGTAGATAGTGAAGTTAAGATGAATAGGTAAGTTTTTTTATGAAATGCTGTGTTTCCTGAAAGAAATAAATCTTGGGCGTTTTTATCTCTTTTAGGGATAGTTTAAAGGGCTTTATTAGTGAATAACCACGTTGAGGTTTTCGCAATGCCAGAAAATATAAAATAATATACACGCTCTTGCTCGTTTTCGCTGAATATACTGTATACCTACGCTAAGCTTTTGCAATGTGGAAAATAAAAACAATTTTATTTTCTTGAAATTTACATTTAGTTCAATTATTATTTCAATATCTAGAAGCAAGCGGCACTTCAATGCATTCCAATTAGTTAACGATTCAAACAACGCTAACAAAGAGAGAAAAAAGGAGGGAGATTGGAGTAATAGAAGGAGGGGCGAAGGGGAAGAGAAAGGATAGAGAGGACATGACATAAAATAGTCGGTTAGTGAATGTCTCTAATAGAGAACCTCTTCTTAATCCAGTACACGGGAGGTTGTGCTATATATCGGTAAAAGCTCGCTATCATTAACCGTGGTGGCTGCCTTGTTGTGCGGCATCAGATAACGGAGCGAGG
Source organism: Nematopogon swammerdamellus (assembly GCA_946902875.1). Lineage (NCBI taxonomy): Eukaryota > Metazoa > Arthropoda > Insecta > Lepidoptera > Adelidae > Nematopogon > Nematopogon swammerdamellus. The sequence goes on from OX336337.1 coordinate 8,735,613, forward strand.
ACGTGGTGGGCTGCATTAGTAGATCTCGTGTCTTGTTATTAATGCGATACGTACTCATTACGAAAATCGGAGCTAATTAAATGTTGAGCAGGCGATTGTTTGAGGCCGACCAAAGCCTACGTAAGTATTTAGAAATTTTTTTGGACCTTATATTTTTTCCTAGGAAGACAAGTCTACTAGAAGCTAAGATGTAAAAATCCATCAGAATCTTTCTGATCTTTTTAGTTCTGAACTATAGTTTTGCAGCAAATGGATATTTTAGGGTCTGAATTTTCAGTCAGTCAGTCAGCGTGTATGCGTCCACTGCTGGACATACGCCTCTCAAATTATCCTTCAGAATTAAATGCTTCTGAATAGTGAAATATAGCGTATATTGTCTGAACACTCGTGTGTCGTCGAACTGTTAGCGATCCAATCGAACTTAATCCTCGGCGGACATGCAAATCTGGCGTCGAACTGTCGCCGTGGCCTACTGCAGCTCTCCTGGTGACCGCGGCGGAGAGGGCTGTGCCACCGCCGCGCCGCCGCCGGTGCGCCGGCGCGGTGTGGCGGGAGCGTGGGACGTAAGCCCACCTGGCTGTCGTATGTCGGTCACACTTACCATCACTTGGGGATTGCGGACCAGCCGGTCTGTTGAGCCGATTTTATATTTTAAAAAGTTTCCACGCGAAAGTATCATACAAGTAATTTCATTTCACTTCGGCTCTACCAAACTTACGAATTTATATTAAGTACGCGAATAAATTGTGTTCTATGCGCAAAGGCTAGACGAGATCTGAGCAATATGTGCGGACAAATACGATGGTCGTGATGAATTAAGAGCTATTCCATACATGATTATTTGTTTTTCAAATCATAGTTTTGATTCGAAAATTTCTGTTAAAAATATTTCATTAAACCTGTGCAGTATTTTTTCGTTTCTTTCTTTCTTTCAACTGATATTCTAACGTTACCTACATAATATGTAACTACAGTGAAATTCTGAAACACAACAAACACGAGACGCATAGAGCATGGCAAATACGCGCTCATAAGTATTATTAACCTCGCAAAAGTTCGAAATGTACGGTTTTTTGTTTTGTTTAATTTTGTTTAATAGAAAAGCGCGACATATGACGCTGAGCGACAGCGCGGTGTCTAATGAGCTAATGACATTCGGTCGCATGCGGGGATTGTTAAGACTGCGGTACTACAGCGTGAGGCACAATTTGCAAAATTTGCCACATTTTCGTTTCGGTTTTTTGTTCAACGAATTTCAAAAATATATATATTAAAAAATCCTGTCTAAAAGTTGACCATATTTAAAAGTTGGTGACAGATTTTTATTTTTATTTATGTCAATTAATATGTGAAAAAAAATCACAAACGTACTACTAAATGGTCCTAAATACTCTCTTTGTTTAGAAATTGCAGCTTTCTAAAACATTATTTTGAGTTTATACTAATTGCAGATGATGTAAGATAAAATTTTACTTCTTTTGACAGATTTGAATATTCGTGTAATGTAAATTGGTTTAACAAACTTTGAACAAATACTATAAAACAAGCGAACGCTTCGCTATTCAAAATGCGCCATATCGTGGCCATAACAGTGTATTTTGATGCTGTAGTACCGCACTCTTAATGCCATGCCGGCCCGACTGTACTTGGGAGAAAATATGTGCGTGAAAATAATACGAAAATTTGGTCGCGACGACAATTTTGCAACGAATTTTATTAAATGAAAAATTGTATTTATCTATGACGTACATAGTAGCGTACAAACTACACGTCTATTACTAATACTATTGTTTAGCATGCAGCTGCAACACGTGACCTGGATCTCTCCGATGTCGTAGCTCAAATTCGGCGAGGACGAACCGATGCAGGCTTATTATCGGAGAATAGCAACGGAAATGAATAGAGAATGGTTGAAAATTTATCAAACAAAACTGTTGTGAACAGGTATGGTTACAACTGTGACCATGTCGAAATGAACCACATACTCAAAGTTTTCACAGATGTGAGGGGCTGGCAAAGGAATTACTTTACGAACCAAGTCGATATCACGTGAAACTGCCACGTTGGTACTGAGGATTAACGTCAGGACGACACTCCGGCTCTACCAAACTTACGAATTTATATTGTGTATGCGAATATATTATGTTCAATGATATGATGGTCGTCGTGATGAATGAAGAGCTATTCCATACATGATTATTTGTGTTTCAAACTAGCACTTTCCAACTGAATTTGTAATATCGACAGCCTGTCGAGATGGGAGGCTCAATTAATCCGCTGGGGCATTTATCATATGTTTCCCTTTGCAGCGGACTCCTCTCTCCGCTGTTCACACAACTCAAAATTAATCCTCTCTTACCTAACGCGGAATTAATTGAGTGGGCTGAAACTGGAGACCTCAGCAGCCGCCGCGCCACCCCCGCTACGTCGGCGTCGCGCCGCCCCCGCCCGCTCGCATGCCACTAGGTGCGATGGCTGCCTTCAGGCGGACGGTTAATTCGCGTAATTGTGTACGAAGAAACCGCGTCGAGAACCGACAATTTGAACTCAACGAGGCCGAGAAAGAAACATTTGAGCGCAGGGAAATTTTGAGCGGAATTGTCGTTGTAATCCTAGATGTTGCTCTATACAAATTTATATTTTTAAAAGAAGCCCTCGCAGTCCTAAATACCTTTTTTAAGGAAACTCACACTGTTGGCTACATCGCCTACAACATCCACGATGTGAGCCCTTAACACCTTGGTGAACTTAGTACCGTGTCAGTGCTTCCCTTCGGTTGTGCCGGCTACACTGAACTGGACGGGAACTATTTACTTAACCATAACTATTCAAATGACCTTTCATTCAGTGCAGTGGTCGCAACCGGGAGGGTTAAACCCTAACACTTATATATACACTTATATACACATACATATACACTATTGTATTTGTACGTAATGACCATAGAATTATTGTTGTTTATTATATGTGACACTTGTATTTGTATATGCTGAATATATAGAATTCTACAAGAATAGGTAGGACTACATACATATTATATAATATATAAACATACTGACGACTACTGACATACTTGTCGTGTTACTTGCTCTGGTTCCTGCTAACCGAGTTGACCTTCTTTTTCATGCGCACACGGAGCGGCGCACGGGCCGCAATGGCCAGCGAGAGTGACGAGCGCCTGCAGAGCCTGCTACAGCAGACGGAGGAGCTGCGCGAGCTGAACGGACGCCTCCTCACCGAGCAGGACGACAACTCGGCCGCGTTTGAGAACGTCTTGGCCGACAATGCTCGGCTCAAAGCGTTGCTCGCCAAGAAGGAGAGGTGCCTCGCGGAGCTCCAGGAGAGTGAGGAGAAGTGCATGGACATGATTTACTGGTACGAGAATAACCAGAAGGAGTTTGAGAAAGTTCTGGACTCCAACAACGCACTGCACAAGGAGTTGCTGGAGGTGCGGAGCATTAAGGACAGCAGCTGCTCATACTCCTACGACGGGACGGCGGAGGAACTGCGCGAGGTGAGGGACCGGCTGACTATTGAGAGGAAGCAGAACGTCGCGCTGCGGAAAGACGTAGCTGAGAAGAACTCAGTCATCCGCGATCAGTCACTAAGACTGATGGAGCTGGAGGCAGCCGTTCGCTGCAGCGTGAGAGCACACTCCACGACGCCCCGGCGAGGTCGCTGCCCCTCCCCCTGCCCCGCCGTAGAATGCGTCGTTATTCTCGACACCCCAGTGAATCGGCAAACTGCGTCTCCACAGGAGTCCCCGCGGCACACCCCCCCCTTCTACAGAGCCACTTCTTTCCCCCATCCCCCCCACTGCCACGCGATCAAGCGAGCCACCTGCAGCGGCAAGTACCAGCTCTGCCGCCGCCACACCGCCTCCAACCAGGATAGCACACAGCGTGGAGACATCAGGTGGGAAGTCTTCCAAGAAGAGAAAGGGAAAGGGAAAGAAGAAGACAGCTGCCAAGGAGTCCCGTTCAGCTGTTGGAAAAGGAAAAGGTCGACATGGAAAGCAACCGGTCACCCGTGTCTGCGTTACCGAGGCGGAAAAATCGACAACACCACTACCCCGGACCACCACCACCCTACCGACCCCCCCGCCAACCCCCGTCCACTCCAGCTGGGCGAAGCCGGCCAGGAGGATCGTAATACTCGGTGACGAGCTCGCACTCAACATGGGTCGCACATTCCACGAGTCGCGACAGTCGTCGGACACCGTCTCGACCACATGCAAGCCAGCGGCGAGCATCTCCGACATTATCAAGGACCTACCGAGCCAAGTGAGCAAGCTGGAGGAGAAAGATATTGTTATCTTGTTGGTAGGCGGCGCAGAAACTAACACAGACACAGTAGCTTACCTCAGCTGTGTGAAGTATGCAGTCGAGATTTGCAATGCGGCAAAAGTAACAATATTTATCAGCTCGCTACTGTATGTGCCGACTCGACTGCATGATTCAAACAGAATCAATACTGCCGCACACAGGAGCAACCATCTAGTGTATATGTTGACCAGGAGCGTTCCTAATACCATCTATATCGATGTAAATACGCTCGGAAAGTCATGCTATGCACTTGATGGCCGTATTAATAGCATGGGCCGAAAACAAATGCATTCTTATATACAGAACTGTAATTTTAGCATGAAAAAATCAAATCTACACTTTGTAGAATTAGAAAATAGTGCTCCTAAAAATAATCTAATTGAATCAAATGCTTTTTTAGGTTAAATTCTGTTTCTAGTGGCCGTGATTCGTTCGGAACTAAGTTAAATTCTTTTAAACATTGTTGTCTATTGAAAAATAAGCTAGTTATCAGTCATCAAAATGTACAGGGTCTGCGCGGCAAAAATCTACTATTAGAATTAGTTTTAAAAGAAAATATAATTGATGTTTATTGCGTAACCGAGTCCTGGATAGATTGTAATGAATTAAGCACTCAATGTATTAATAACTATTCTATTATTAGCAGTAGCCATCGAAAAAACTTTATAAGAGGTGGCACTTTAATTCTTGTGAAGAACGGTCACAAAGCTAAAAACAGACTAGATGTAGTAAAAAAGTCAGTGGAAAAAGAGTTTGAAATAAGTTGTATAGAAATGGACTCAATATTCATAGTATCAGTATATAGGTCACCGTGTGGGAATGTGCCATCATTTATAAACAAATTGGAAGAATGTTTGTGTAAATTGAATACCAATAATAATAAATCAATAATTGTTTGTGGAGACTTTAATATTAAATTGCCCTTAGAAGAAGGAGGGCAACATGAGCTATCTGATTTGATGGATAGTTTTTTGCTTAGACAAACAATCTTCCAATATACTAGAGTGACAGATTCGTGTTCATCGTGCATTGATAATATTTTTACTGATTGTAAAGTACTAGAGTCAAAAGTATTTCCTGGAATATCATCAGATCATTACGCGCAATTAATTTCTATAAATTACTCGACAAGTAAGAATACTACTTCAGGCAAGATGAAACGAATATCAAACAAGGTTCTGATAAATGCGTTAAACTTAGATTTACAATCTGAATTCTGTGGTAATAATATTTATAGCTTTAAAGAATTTTTCAATATATTTATGAGATATCTAGACAAGCATATGCCACTAAAACATATGTGTGTAACTAATAAAAAAACATTTGCCGACTGGGCTACTCCAGCTATTATTATTTCTAAGGACAAATTATTTTATTTATATGATCTCCTTAAAGTTAACAATAATCCAGATCTTAGATCTTATGTTACACGTTACAGCAAAATCTTTAAACAAGTTACCATTAAAGCCAAGCAACTGTTCCTTAAAAACAAAATTATGAATTCAAATAATAAAATAAAAATGGCCTGGAACATAATTAAAGAAGAAACTGGCAAATCTAACGACTGTAACACCAAGCTAGAGTTAAAAATTGGATCAGAAATTATTTCGGATAACAAAACGATTGCCAATCATGTGAATAAATTCTTTTCCACAATAGCCCATAGTACTACTCAAAGTCTAAAGTCTAGTAAAGAAGTATCATTAAACTACCTCAAAGCGTTTATCCCTCGGAATTCTGAATCAGCCATATTTGCACCTGTCACATACCTAGAGACTAAGAGAGTAATTAGGGACCTTAAATCTAAACATTCCCAAGATCTTTGGAGTACCTCACCTGTATTATTGAAATCTATAACAATTGTCATCGGCCCGCTAACAGATATTGTAAATGACTCTCTAAAAAATGGCATATTCCCAGATTCATTAAAAGTAGCCAAAGTTATACCTTTGTATAAAAAGGGATGTTATAACAATGTTGAGAACTATCGTCCCGTCTCTATATTGCCGGTTTTCAGTAAGGTCTTTGAAAAAATTTTGGAAAAACGGTTAATTAAATTCTTTATTGATAATGAACTTTTAAATTGTAAACAATTTGGATTTCGGAAAGGACTGTCAACGGGTGATGCTATAGCTTCTATGGTAAAATCAATATTAACTTCCCTAGACGACTCTCAGCATACTTATGGCATCTTTTGTGACCTGTCCAAAGCCTTTGACTGTGTAAATCACGAAATATTATTAATGAAACTAGAGCACTATGGTATAAGAGACAATGAATTGCGTATATTCCAATCATATTTAGAAAATAGAGCTCAAATATGTGACGTCAATGGCTTAAAATCTAATGTAGAATCGATTACAATGGGTGTGCCGCAGGGTTCTATCCTGGGACCATTATTGTTTCTAACATATGTTAACGACATCTCGAGCTGTATAACAGACGATATAGAGATGGTAATGTTTGCAGACGATATCTTAGTTGTACTGAAAAACAATGATATAAGTAAACTAAGAGAATCCTTTTTAAATGTACTAGAATCTCTAAAATCATGGTTCGAATGCAACAATCTATTACTAAATGTTAACAAAACTAACATTATGCACTTTGCTCTAGGTACTCATAGACGTAATAACACTGATGCCATATTAAAAACTGCAGAAAACTTGTCATTAAACCTTGCTAATGAACTAACTTTTCTTGGGGTAATATTTGATAAAAGTTTTACTTGGAAAGCCCACATAAACTCTTTAGCTGGTAAGTTGAGTTCCGCTTGTTATGCTATAAAAAAAATTAAAGAGCTATGCGGAACTCATGCTGCAAAGACGGTTTATCATGCCTATTTTGAGAGCATCATGTCATATGGCCTTATGTTTTGGGGAAATGCAGCAGACTCAAATAGAATATTTTTATTACAGAAGAGGGCCTTGCGGTACATCCTAAATATGAAAACTAGAGATACTTGTAGGACAGCGTTCGGGGAGATAGGAATCATGACTTTACCAAGTGCATATGTTTACCAGAACATATGCTATGCCAGAAAATACATTAATGATTCCTCTCTTAATTCCGACAATCATAACTATGATACACGGTGTAAGAATAATGTACAACTAATAAGACATAGATTAGCTAAAACCTCAAAAAGCTTTATTTGTAATAGTGTTAGATTTTATAATAAACTGTCTTCTAACATAAAACAATTAGATGATAATAATTTCAAACGACGGATTAAATTAATGTTAATTGAAAAGAGTTATTACACTATTAAGGATGCATTAACTGACCGTAATTTTATCTAAGAGTTTGACTACTGTTTTTTCCACTAACAAACTTTGACAATTTGACATTTGGATACACTTTGTATCATTAAATTTTTTTTTTTTTTATATGACTTATTACATCTCTTTGTAATAAATGTAAACTAATTTTTATTTATTTTTTGACTTGATATAATATGAAGTATCAAAATTGACGATGGCACTATACACCAGATATAGGTAATTTAAATAGGCAGTGTGGTCAGATTCTTCAGTATTCATGTTTATGCTGTAAATATTAATGCTCTTGTGAGCGGTAGTATGGGTTATTTATTTGTAAGTTACTATAATATAATACTTATAAGGTACTAACAAAACATTGTGACTTGCGAAGTTTGTTTGTCAGTTCTTCTTCGCATTGAATTTAGAACTGGCGGAATTTTCGACATGTCCAAGCGTAGGTTACCTACCTATGGATGAAATTATACAATAAACAATAAACAATAGGGGAATGAGCAGATTTTAGGAATTTTCAGGACTTTCGAATGTGTAGTCAGTCTAACTGAATCTCTTTACATATTTCACTCTTTGAAATACCTACCTATTCTCTATTAAATTATCGTGAAGGTAGAGTATAGGTATTTCAAAACTTATTGATTCTACGAATTACACACGGAATTTAGATCAATAGAACACTCGTTAAACATGTAGTGAACTATAAAATGATGCATTTGAAACACTTTTATATATTTACGCACAACCCTATATACATACGACGCGAGCTCGGACGGACAGGTTTCCCGTCGTTGGTCCCAAGAAACTCAACATTCCTTGCATGGAGGCGACGACTCGGCGCGCGGTGCGGAGGAGGCGGCGGCGGGGCGGTGCGGGAAGTGCTTATGATGACACTCGCTACTTACTTATTTTCCGTCGGTCTACGACAGATTAGGCTCTACCTCTTATTTTGCCAAACTAATATCAGAGTTCAAACACATTGATAGCTTGAGAACATCATCGCTGCCAATATGAGAATTTAATATCAGCTCTAAAAATAAAGAAGAGATATCATTTAAAACTACTTATCAAATGCGGTTTTCCACAAGAGTATGAAATTAGTTTAGAGCACAGAGCCCCAATACCCAGCATTCGTGAGTGGGCAAACATTTGCTGCCAGCAAATTTAATAAATTCAGAATAAAACTTTCAGACTATAATGCGTCGTCCCTCCTTGAAGGCTTTACATCTCTCCGTAGTGACTCGTGCATTACAATATGCTCTGAACGAGCTCTATCGAAATCTGGCAATAAATGAAATTACGAGCTCCAATATTAGGCAAAATCACACACAGTGTGCCGATTACTATTAATGATAATTGAAGATGTGAATAAGCCCGTGGTCGGGCGGAACCCTCGTCCTGTGACCGTGGTTCGATTTTCGCTTTAATTTATTCTGTTTATGAGTAGGTAATATGATCCGTTGGACAGCCTGCGAGACTAGAACCAATATTAATATTTCACAGGACCTGTCTCCCTTGCGTCTTAGTGAAATGAAATGAAATGAAGCGTATAGTTTTTTTTTTCATTAGTAGGTAGTTTTGCAACATACACTTAAAAAACAGTTATACCTAATAACTAATAAATAACATACCTAATAACTATGAAAAATAGGGTCTGGGTGCAGCGTATGATACTGAGCAGAGACGACCCAGCATCGCTGATTTTAAGCCCAGCCTCCAGAATATTCAAATTTTAATAGTAGTGCTGCTTTTATTTAACTCATTCAGGACGCGTTGTGTAAGCATTTGACACAACGCTGTATTTTAACTTATACTTACTCCCTCGCAGAAAAACGTGCATCGCCCCTTCCTGCTAGTCCTGTCGCCGCACACGTCTCCATCCACTGGTACTTTAGGGCGGAAACAGGCAATTTTTAGTTTCTTTTAATTTACAGCTTCGATATCAAAAGTTAGCAGTGAACGCTAGTTATGAGCAACGACTCGACAGTAAACAATAATTTATAACTTTTAATGCACCTCGGTCCGGGCCGGCAGGGAACCGCTACGGGGCGGGGGTGCGGCGGGGCGGGCAGAGTCCCGTAAATAGGTAAAACTTAAATTTATTCTTATTACGGTGCTAGACAGATTTACGATGCTAGCGCGGAGAATACTGATTTTGGCCTATTTTCTTCTCTTTTAAACAATAAAGACAATTTTAAGGGATGGAATTATGAAGTTTCGCGTCCGGAGAACTATCTATGTAATTACCAAGGAATTACATATAATTAATGACTTACAAGAAAATCTTGACAGGCAGTTGTTATTGCGCGAAAGTTTCGCTTCGGTTTCGTTCTCGATTAACTTTTTTTTATGTAAACTGACACGCTTGTCTACATCACCTACAACATCCGTGATGTCAGCCCATAACACCGGGTCATAGACCGGGTGAACTAGGTGCCATGTCAGTACTTCCCTTCATTTCATGTCGGCTGCACTGAACTGGACGGAAAACACGAACTATTTACATAGCCATTTCGACCGACGTTTCGTTCAGTGTGGTGGTACCAACCCGGCCGGGATAAACCCTACCACCTACTGAGGTAAGAAGGGAAGGGACCTACAGTTTAACGTGGAATCCGAACCACGGTCAGCCTCCAACGGTCGAGCGGTCACCCATCCAAGAACTGACCGCGCTCAGCGTTGCTTAACAAAAGTCGACTGGCCGCACCACTGAGCTACCGAGGCTGACGAATTTCCTTATCCCTTAGTCGACTTTTACGACATGCGACGGGGAAAGATACAGTGGGGCTATTCTTTTTAAGTACCGGCCCCACGCGGTACAAAATGCAGGAGAATTCACAAGGAATTCATGTTGACACCACGGCGGCGCTAAGTACTGCTACACGTTTGAAATGAGCGCGAGCGAAACATGAAAATATATTTTTCAATTTGAGCCGTTTTGATTCAAAAGATAAATGGCTGCTATGCGGCCATCATACAATGGATGGCGCCGAGCCACCCATAAGGAGTCTAACGACGCCCATGGACATTCGGTCGTGCGCGGGGGTTGCGAATGCCATGCCGGCCTGATCTCTCACTTCACGCCTCTCTTGAAGGACCCGAGACTATACTTGGGGCGAAGTATGTGGGCAGGGAGAGCGTTCCAGAGTTTACCTAATCTGTGGAGGAAAAATCTGCAGAACCGATTGATACGCATTCGTGGTAAATCCAGCGTATAGGTTGTACTTTAAATGGATTTATGTACGTAGGCGCACGTAGTCGTTTAGTAGTAAAAAGCAGGCACTGTTAATCGGATTGAAGAGGGATTTCGTTACGAATGGACACACAAGCTTCGGTGATATGCAATTTCTGTCCACTTTAGTTCCGGCTGATTAGAGTTGAACATGTAAAATGAAATTATAATATTCTTTATTGTACGTACACCATTGTATAAAAGGGTCACAAAATACGATTTTGTACCGTGTGGGGTCGTTACTTAAAAAGAATAGCCCCACTGCATCTCTCCCCGTCGCATGTCGTAAAAGTCGACTAAGGGCTAAGAAAATTCGTCAGCCTCGGTAGCTCAGTGGCGCGGTTGGTTAGTCAACTGTTATTAAGCAACGCTGAGCGCGGTCAGTGTTTGGATGGGTGACCGCTCGACCGTTGGAGGCTGACCGTGGTTCGGATTCCACGTTAAACTGTAGGTCCCTTCCCTTCTTACCTTACTAGGTGGTAGGGTTTATCCCGGCCGGGTTGGTACCACCGCACTGAACGAAACGTCGGTCGAAACGGCTATGTAAATAGTTCGTGTTTTCCGTCCAGTTTATTGTAGCCGACATGAAATGAAGGGAAGCACTGACATGGCACCTAGTTCACCCTGTGTTATGGGCTGACATCACGGATGTTGTAGGTGATGTAGCCAACCGTGTAAGGTTCCATAAAAAAAAAAAATACGATGCTTTGATGCATTCTTCACTAACTAACCTTTGGGATGTGGAAAACGCTTAGGGGCGGACAATGCATTATTAAAGAATGGACAATGCAGTACATTATGAGATGTAAGTCCCAGTTTTATTATTTGTAGGATTGACCCGTGTTTTAGGAAATAATTTTGAACATTTGGTACTAAGTATAAAATAGGGCAATAATAATTTAAACTGTTATTTACTGGATATCTTAAACAAACACAAATAAATATAGTTTGTTTTTTAAATAAATAAGTTATTTATTAGGCCCTTCAATATGCTGTATTGCCAGTATACATACCTCTTGTCTGTAGTGGACATCATCCCTTGTCGCCATAAATTGCAATTTATTTTGCATATGTAATTCTGAAATTTGCAAACTCTTCATGCAACCGGGAATGAAACTCCAAATTTCCCAGTCTGGCTTGTCTTGTTGTGTGGATGATAGTTTTTGCTGTTCCGTAATTTCCAATTTACGATTCCCTGGCCACGATTTAACAGCACAGTCATTGGAATTTGGCTACGAGAGCTCTACAGACAGAGGCCGCCGGCTGCAGACTGCAGTCGTGAACAGATTTTACGAGATTTCGGTAATAAACGTATTATTTCTCTGACCCGGCCTTACCGTGAGAGGTAAACCTAATTCCGGTTGGCGAGATGCCAGCTCCGCAGGATAATGAATGGATCAGTAGGTATATCCTGGAATAACCTGGAGAGAGGAATATCTTTAATACGATGCTCTAAACTTAAAACTGGGAGGCTGGAATCTAGGTAGGCGTCTAATCGGAAGTACTAACGCTCACTGAACTAGAGCCTAGATGCGGTACAGCGCGATGGAAGTTGTCCCTGTCCGTTAAAAAGTGTGCGTGCCTTCACATGCAATATTGTGATCACTAATACATTCAAGCGATCACATTAAAAACCATCTCATTCTATGAATGTGTTAACGCTCCTCACTCGCGTATTTACGGATACGAGATGATAGGTGAGTTACACACACGCAAGCACACATTTTACACCAACACATATAAGCCGCGCGCGGCGCTCGGGGCGCGACTTCGGTCGGCGCGGTCGACAGTGTATTCGGCTGAACACACGACAAGATGCAAAGGCGAATTAAGCAACACCGTTTGTCACTGTCACTCTTGCACAAAACACAACATTATTATTTCTCGTTCGCTCTCCATACTAACGTTCGGCATTGACTGGCTTGTGAGACGCCTTGTGAAAGGATCTTATAAGATCCTTTGGTCGAGATACGAGTGGTCGAGAACACACTTTTTCGGGAATGATGTATGGGTAGGGCCAGTCTACACATACATAGATGTCAATGCTAACGCTTATCAAAATCGGTTTCGAAAACTATGGCAAGATATTTTTGGACATATAATAGTGGCTAAAGATAGAGCTATGTACCTTCACATTTTATGTTCTTTATTTATTTTATGGACGAAATTGAGGATGAAGTTACAACACACAGATCATACAAATCAAACATTAAAAATCATATTGTTACATATTTGGGTAGGCACTATAGCAGTATAACAAATTTAATTATTTTAACAAGTTGAACGAAGTCTATTGCTACATATAGGTGGTATATTCTAGCTAGTGCAAGAAGTATCTTGTCAAATCATAATCATGATGATCCCTTTGATGTTGCCCACTGCTGAGTACGGTCCTTCCTCGTTTGCTATGAAGGGTGTCATATATATTCCCTCGGCTTGGGACTGTAGGTATCTATAAACACACAGACTCGTATGTACAATATATACGTTCGACTACCTATGAGTACCTACATTATAATACTTTCGTATGTGTAGTAAGTATAAGGACTTGGTACCTCGCAGTGTTATCCTTCAATGAAACTGGTAATTCATACATATAATTACATATGCAAAATAAGCTATAACTAAAGTAAGTATAGGTTTTTGTTGAAAAATAATTATTAAGAAGGACATTTGAAACAGAAGATCCGCCTCAATTAAAAAAAAATCTGCGTTTCATTTTCTTCTCTGAAAAGCGGCTGTTTGACGAAGCACCACCGTAACACAGATTTCTCCTCATGCTAACATATACAATGGCCCAGTCAGTGTCGGTCGGTTTCAAGCACAGACCAAACAAACGAATAGAAATGGCGCTCAGTAGACTCGTTGTGCGTAACACAATTTGAGCGTAGCTCCGCACACTTTTTTTATGGAAACTGACACCGTTGGCTACATCACCTACTACATCCGTGATATCAGCCCATAACAACTTGATGAACTAGTTGTCATGTCAGTGATTACTTTCGGTCGTGCCGCCTACACTGAACTGGACGGAAAACACGAACTATTTACCATAGCCGGCAATTTTAGTTACACTGGTACAAATAAGTCATTCATCCGGCTTCTTCTACTTGTTTTTATGTTCTGTGGTTTCAAGAGCTAATTTCCCGCGGGTCGATTCCTCCGCTCCACTCCCCGTGCCCGCCCCCCTCCACCCCCTCTGCACCCCCGCCGCTACTCTTTTAGTTAACATCCTCATTATTTGGGATCTACGTCCCGCGACCTCCCGCGACATGTGCGGCTCTCTCGAGCTATTATTATCTTCAGTCGATGTCGGAAGACGGAGAATAGAGGAGATCCAAATGGGGGGAAGGAAACAAAAAGGTTTTTGGTTTTCTGTGGCATCTGATAAGATTGTCTACATCGACGCTCAGCATAATATAAAGGCATTGTTCCTACTCAAATAAGGTGGCATATCAAGGTGTTTTCCTTGTCTGGATAAATTTAAAATAATCATAATATTGAAAGAACAATCAAGTCCTTATATTAATGCTGAACAACACTTATCTATGTCCTATAACTTTTTATTCAGTATAAAATTTTCAAAACCCACTACCAAACACACCAAAGTTGTTCAAAATAACTAAGAAAATATATTCCGAAAATTCAATGCCTACTGATGATAAAAACTTCGCAGAAGTTTACACTGTATTAAAAACATTCGATTTCATTTCAACGTGTTATACTTACGAATTGCTGCGTTTTTTTTTTATAAACAAATCCATCGAACTTTACTAAAAGATGATCACATATATATCCCGAAATATAGCTCTCGAAGATATCTCGAAGAGACAAGCTTCATTCACATTTCCCGCCTGCAGTTTCGGCTGTAAAAAGTATTTTGAATTTGGAACGTCCGTATCTCGAGTCGAGCCCCGGGGAGGGTCGGCGCGCAGACAGCGTCACGAAGCGCAGGGGGGTGGGGCGTCGAGTAGATTTGGCCACACTGATAAAAGCGCGCGAACATCAAATAAAGTGATGGCGGACGATTCATCACGCCACTTTTTATACGCTCTCCTTTGTGCCTTCGCCATTGTTTAAAATTTACAGTCGCTAAATTTACATCCGTCCTTCTTATAGCGTTTTTGTGAGGTGGGCTCTCGTCTCCTCGTTCGGGCAATATTAATATTCATAAACGTCGGTTCCGCCCGCGCAGTCTAACCCAATTGAGGTAATTATTTCTTCTAATACAGCTTTAAGTAGGTACTAGGGGGATTTTTCAGTTGAAAAATGAACCGCCGAGAACTCTCTGAGGTGCAAAGTCGACCACCGCTACATCGAGGTAGACGCTCCGAAACCTATATCGATCCACGATGATGACTGTGAAGCTCCATGAAAATACCCAACCCATTCTCCTCGGTAAGAACGTAAGGTAGGGGAATGTGATCTCACCCTAGCTCTTCACCAACGCATTGGAAGATATGCTCAACATTCTTGAGTGGGTATTGATATAAATGGAGATTTTCACAGCCATCTTCGCTTCGGCGATAATATTGTCTTTGTGTCCAATTCCCGAGTTAAACTTTTAATTCTAGACGGCTTTATAAATCATCGATAAAGGTGGGCCTGACGATGAACCCGGACGAAACCAAGGTCACGGCAACCGGGGTCGTGACAGTGGACAAATCATTATTGACGGCGAATTGATCGAACAGGTTGAAGAGTACGACGTACACCTCGGTCAAATTCTGCGGCTTGATAGACAAGGTCTGCAAAAGGAGGTCGAGAGACGCATTCAATTGGATCGGGCTGTCTTCGGAAACTTTAAATTCACCCTTAGGTCTGACCTACCCCAGAATTTTCTTCAAAAGATCCGTAAATAGGACCAGTGCATGACGCACTGATCGTATTTACGGATCGGTAATGTATGACGTACGGGTGTGAAACGTAGACTCTGACGCTTGCTGTTGTCCAAAGGTTGAAAGTTACCCAGCGAGCAATGGAGCGAACCATGCTGGAAATCTCTATGCGATATGGTGCGTAACGGGGCAATCCGCCGACGCACTAAAGTAGTCGATATGGACACCGGGTGGCTAAGCTCTAATAGCAGTGGACTGGGAACGTCAGCTGAAGAGACGACGACCGATGGAGTAAAGAGTCAGCACTGGCCGCCGCCCGTGGACAGGCAAACGGAGTGTGGCAAGATCACGCCATGGAATACACAATAGATCGATAACAGGTGAAAGCCCAGTGGTGCACTCGGGACATCTATCAAATGTGGTTTTGTTTTCTGCGTCTACTCTTCTCCTCTTTCTTTTCTAAACCTTTTGTGATACTAACCTAGACTTAAAACTATTAAATTGTTACTAACCTTCTAAACAATTTTTTTTTTATTTGAATTTAGAATTTTACAAAATCTGAATGGAAAAAGAGAGCAGTTTGTTTTTATATAAACTGACAGGTTGGCTACGCCACCTAAAACATCCGCGATGTCAGCCCATAACACTTTGGCAAATTAGGTGTCACGTCAGTGCTTCCCTTTGGTCTTGCCGGCTATACTGAACTGGAAGGTACACGAACCATTTACATAGCCCTTTCGACAGAGCTTTCATTCAGTGCGGTGGTAGCAACCCAGGCGGGCTTAAAGCAGCGAGTAAGGTAAGAAAGGAAGGAACCTACAGTTTTACGTGGAATCACTACGATCAACCAGTATCGGTCTTCCAACGGTCGAACGGTCAGTCGGTCACCCATCCAAGTTCTGACCGCGCTCAGGTGTGCTTATGATGATGACCGACAGCCGACCGATCGCATTACTGAGCTACCGAGGTTGACAAAGTATTAAATTACCGCATTTAAGTACATGAAATTACCACAATTGTATTAAATTACCACAGTTGTAACTGTAACTGCATCTCTCCCCTTGCACGTCGTAAAAGGCGACTAAGGGATAAGGACGAGATGCCGTGCTAAAGGGCGACAGGCGAGCCACCTCTCACCTTGGCGAGGTCCTTCCAACGAGTCATGTAGCAGATGGGTCTTCGTACCTTACTTGTTGCTTGATAGTTATCTTGTCCGAATGCTTTGCTAGACGTGGCGGTCGTGACGTGACGTGACGTGTTGTGATGTATCTACCAGAGTCCTTGCAGCACAACACCGGTTACTCTGCTTACCCAGATTATCGGGATATGGCGTGTGGTATGTATATATGTATTAAACTACCACAGTTGTATTAAATTGCCCTCCTTATAAATTGATTAAACTGAGTGTGGATGAGGCACACTCACAATTCTACCTACACGAAGATGGGTTCAGCCACAATCCGTGACTAGAATAATCCAATTTGTTATTATGAAAATCGAACGTGTTTCCGTAGAGTTAAGAAGGTGAGGATTCATTTATAAAGCGTGGAATGAAATTTAAGAATTTCAATGAAGATGTTAAAACTTTGTGTTTATAAGCTTGTGTTAATAGAAAGTTCATCATTACAAATAGCTTCTAAACATATTTCTTAGCCATATTTAAATGTTGTTCTTTAAATCATAGTTTAGGGACAGGTGCCTATTCAAGAGAGGCGTGAATAGGCACCTGTCAGGTCGGCATGACATTCGCAACCCCGAATGTCCATGGGCGTCGTTAAATACCTTATGGGTGGCTGGGCACCACATGTCCCGCTTTGTAAAAAATATCTTTGTATTAAATTCAAAGCATTCCTTATATTACACATAAAATCAAAAGCATCAAGCATATCATTAGATATCAGTACGCTTTGACGGTAGGCAGTGAGCCATGTTATTTTACGTATAATAATAAAGAAAATGTAGGCTTGAAAATTGTCGACGGCTCGCTGGCTTCCAGTTTCAGTGTAGATTTGTCGAGAATTGTGAATGTATTTTGTGACGCTTCGTACGACTTTCACGTGATTCTTCTGTTTTTAAGAGTAGGTGTCTCTGCATCACTACCTACTTATAAAAAGTGAAAAAATATTTTATATGGATTTTTAATAAATGAAAATGAAGTGAAATGGAAATATGTAGAAAGAACAATGTTTCATCTTAAAACAAAGAAATAATAAAATAAATTTCCTTGTGAAAATTTATGTGTAAGTAAACTAAAACTATGATGTCTACAGACATCATATTTCTCCTTGAATGTTGCCAACTGAGGCGGATACGCGTTGCGCCTACCGACTGAAATATCACCCCACTCACTCCACGTGCTCGCGGGAAGCTGTTCGGCTGGTAGGTAATTAGTGTAGGTACAGGGATGAGCGCCCGCCCTACAATCCTAGTCCTACACCCGGTGAATGATTGATTAGGACCAGGGCCAGATAATTATCAGCTCCTTCACACTGAAGTAGAATACGTGGGTTGATGTTACAGTACAAGCAGATAACCATTGAGGATCCCTAGGAAAGAAAACTTAATACTTTTATTGCATAATATCTAGTTTACCTATATTCCCTTTGACTCCCACACTTTGAAAACGGTGGAAACGGTATTAAGCGTTTAAGATCTTACTTATTAAGTATTCTTTGATTTAAGGTCGATGTTGCAGTTTTATGTATGTATTTGTCGTACCAAAGCAACTATACAGGCCGGATGGCGGCATTGTTAAAATTGTGTGTTTTTATGGCGAAATAAATATCTGAATTTAAATATATTTTGTCGAACTAAAGAAAAACCTATAAATAATTTTCTGTAAAAGTATAAGAAACATTTTCTGTCAGACATAAGACAGTAGCGAATCTAGTGATTGTAACATCACTTTCTCACGACTCGTGCGTGCCACGTTGCGTCGTATCGCGACAGAAACGTGCCCCGTGTTGAACACAGGGAACACGAGAGGGAATATTAGTGGGGAAAAATTACATGTTTGCAAATTTTGGCAATATTAATATGTAGTGAACTTTTGAGAAATTATTGCATATTGGTTTAAATTACTTTAAATGTTAGATTCGTTAGGTATTCGTATATATGTATATATATATATTATATACGTTCGCATAGTTGTTCGTTATACGTTCGTGCGATAATGAAACTCAAAAGCGCATTGTTTTTATGAATAATTGGTTTAATCTGAAACAAGAAAACTTAGTTGTTCTGGGTTATATACAGGGTGTTTCAGGATAGGCTTGAGAAACTTCAGGAATAGAAAGTACTCATTATAAGAAGAAAAAAATCCTTATCACTCAAATCGAAATTCTGTGCTTTTTTTCATACAAAAATTGAAAATCGTAATAAAAACTCGATGGATTGTGAGTATGGGGAGATTTAGTAATAGTGCTGTCTAGGTCTAGGGAGTGCAATGACCTAGTCCAGTCCCCTTTTTCTTTTGATGTCATTCAAATTTAAGTGTTTGGAATTTACCTATATGCACTCTAATTCTAGTTGTTAAAGCATGTAAGTTAGTAATTTTATTTTTATTATGTAAGGCGGATGTTAACCGTCCACAAAATCGCGATGAAACAATTTTCACCGAAAAGTACGTTAAAATGACCGAATCTGGGAAAAAGTTTCAGAGCTTTTCGTCTTCAAATATGGACCCCTTTCGAACGGTGAAGTTGCGAAACCCTATCCTGAAACAACCTGTGTAATAAAGAGTCGCACTAACGATAGTTTACCTGCTTTCGGATTATACTTACGTAGAATATGAAACACGGAGATTTGTAAACCAGAATTGTCTCATTATTTTATAGGTAAAAAGGTTTTATGACTTCAATTCAACGGTGTGCGGCGGATGCGGCGGCGCCTTGTCGCGCCGCCGCAACCTGTCCTCTACTGCTCCCTCTGTAAACCGCCGCCCACGAACCACGACCGCCACCGCCGCCTATTCCAGACGCTGCTGCACAAATCCGCTTCGCTCTTTTGACTCGTAATACGTTTAGGCGCACTCTGTTCTGGATTTCCCGGAAGATAAAAATGTGGTAAAACATATTTTATTTCGCTTGTGCCGTGCACCCGAGCGGCACGGCGAGCGACGGCGGCGGCGGAGGCGGCGGCGCGGGGCGGAGGCGCCGAAGGAAGAAACCCCTTTCTGTTTTCTTTATTTCGCACTGTCCCTGCAGAGGTATCTTCTTCCGGTCTCGCATAACTGTTGCGCGATTCTTATCGGGAAAATAAAACGCGCTGGATTTTAGTTTCGTTCAGCAAATTTTATTTCGGCCCGCACGTATACTTTGAGAACGGACCCAGTTTCCTTACATTATTGTACAAGGCATAATTTACAATATTTACAAGAATAAGAAGATAAAATTAGTGAACACGCGGGTGTGGGCGTCGGAGCGGCGCGCGGCTAGCTGGCTGCGCGCGCAGCGAGCAGCGCCGCGGTGGCCAGCGCGAGCACGGGCAACCGACGCGCGCACGCTCGACCGGCGCTCGCCGCGGCGCGCGCACGTGCGCTCCCTCCGGCGTCCCCGCGGCACGCGCCGCCATTCGCCGCTGCCGCCGCGAGCGTGCGCCCGCGCACTTTCAGCGGGGATATGCAGAAATTTTCCTCGGCGAAGGTCTCGGAGAGCGCGAGTGGACTGTCGTTGGGGTCGCGGCCGCACTCGCACGGCAGGTGGTTGCCGCGCACCACCACCGTCTCCACCTCGAGCAGCACGGCGCCCGGCGGCGGCGCCTCCAGCATGTGGTTGCCGGTGAGGCGGAGCGCGCGCACGCTGCTGTTGGCCGGCAGCGACAGCTCCTCGATCGCGTCGATCTTGTTGTTGGTGATCTCGAGCGAGTCGACGCGCGAGAGGCCGTCGAAGGCGCCGGCGCGCACGACGCCGAGGTCGCACTCGCGCAGCGCGAGCCGGCCGACGCGCGCGAGTCCGCGGAACGTGTCCGGCTGCAGCGCCGGCAGGTCCATGAAAGTGAGCTCGAGCGCGCCGACGCCCTCGAGGCCGGCGAACGCGTCCGGCTCCACGGAGCGCACTCCCGACGGCAGCTCCACGAGCGCCACGTCGCCCAGTCCGGAGAAGGCGTGCGCGAGGATGCGCCGCAGCGGGTTGTGCTTGAGCGAGATGAGGCGCAGGAAGTTGGTGCCGGCGAACGCATAGCCCTCTACCTGCGCGATGCGATTGTGCGAGAGCACGATCGCGCTCACGTTCTGCAGCGCAGCGAAGGCGAACGCGTGGACGGTGGCCAGCGGCGTGTTCTGGATGTAGAGCTCTCGCAGGCGAGGGAGGCCGCGGAAGGCGAACGGGCGGATGCGCGTGAGGTTGCAGGCGTCGAGCGCGAGCCGCCGCAGCTGGCGCAGGCCGGCGAACGCGTCGCTACGCAGCACGCGCAGGTCGGCGCGCGCCAGTGACAGCTGCGTGACGCCGGGCGGCAGCGCGGACGGCACGCCGCGTAGCGTCGCGCTGTTGCACAGCACCTGCCGGCAAACACAGCATATTATATCGAGCTCGTCTCGCTCTCCAGGTAGTAACTTTGGTTTGAATAGTTTATCGGAGACGTCCGCGTCGTTTGAGAGTACATGTGCTCACCTGCGACTGCGAGAGACAGATGCACTCGGAGGGACAGACGAGCGCGGCGGGCGGCTGCGGGGAGGTGGCGGCTGAGGAGGCGGCGGCGGACCAGCACACAGACACCGCGAACCACGCCAGCACCGCTCCGGCGCCGCCGCTGAACATGCACAACCGTCACCATAATGTACATTGTACACAAACGTCTACTTTTTATCCCACTGTTAACACAAAGGAGGGTATAATATGTATTACTTTGTTGTACATATGTGGTTGAGTTGAACAGACAAGGAGCTCAATTATACTAATCGTAAGAATAAACCCAGAAGTGCAATTGCATTCTTGTCATAGAAGTACAAACTTTACTGCAAGGCTAAGTCAGGTCAGACGTCGAAAAGCGTCCGTATGCTGTGCGATTGGTTCACTCAGCATTTCTATGCACCCCACCCTGTCCCGCTGCTCTTACCTCAGCCTCCCCGCTCCTGTTTTATTTTCGCGACTAGTTCTATACTATTTCTATTAGAAATTATTTGTTTTAAAGTTTTAAAGTCATTGTAAAACTACAATGTTATCTATCACATCATTTGCTTCCTCGCATTCTTTAAAAAATTTATATAAAGTACATAGTACTTTTTGTTTAATTTTTCTTTTTCTTTTTTATGTACGTAACCTACTGTTATTTTGCTACCTGCTGTAATTGTATTGTTTGTTATTTTTATTAGTTTTAGTTTCAGTTAAAATTTTAGCTAAAAATACACAATTTGAAAATAGGCCGATAATTCGCAATATTGTTTTTCTGACCATTCTTATGAACTGGAGTATTATATGCTGATTTCCATATTCAAGGAACTATTCCTTCCGACAATGAGCGGCGAAAGAGTAGTGCCAGGGGAATAGTAATATTTTTCGCACAGCGTTGAATGAACTGAGGTGAGATGGCATCAGGACCGGCTGATTTACCCAGATCTACATTCTTGAGAAGTTTAAAAACATTATCATAAATTACTTCAATATTATTTATCACCATAGCCGAGCTGCTGCTACCGATAGGTTGAGTATAGCTACTAGCGGCCATAGGCTCAACAAAAGTCGACTGAAAGTATGAAGAAAAGAGATTACAGATTTTATCGCCCGATTCAGCATTCTCATCACCATAATACATGTTGCGCGGGACACCATGTGACTTATTCCTCATTTTTGCAAAGGACCAGAATTGTTTTGGGTTTATAGAAATACTTTGTTCAACGCGCGCCACATATTCATTATAGCATTTGTTAATTAGTTTCTTAGCCCGAGCACGAAGAAGTGAAAACGTCTGGTGGTCCTGAGGCCTACCATATACCTTAAACCTACGCAAATATTTGAACTTTTCCTTAAGAAGTTTTATAAGTGGGACGGTGAACGAGGGAGGATGATGGTCATCTGACACATTCTTGTGAGGTATGAAACAGTTTATATTTGCATTGTGTATGTTGTAAAAGTACTGCGTAGCCTCGTCAAGTTTACCCTCAGATACAACTTCACGCCAGTTAATATCATCTAGAGCAGCACACAGAGAATCATAATCCCCGCGACTGTTAAATATATTTCTTATGTTTAAGCTATTTGAGTGTATGTACGGTTGATGTGTGAGCTGTAATTATACGTTATTTATGGTGGGGGTCCTCAGGAACAAGAGGGTGCTCACATTCGGTGACAAAACTAGATCGAGGACTCGCCCGTACCGTTTTATAATATTGTTAAATTGATTCAGATTGCAGAAGTTAATTGAATCTATAAAATCATGTTCATAGTATCTGGAAGCGCCAGTTGGTAATAAAACATCGTTAATATGAGAAATCCAAGATATATTACTCATATTGAAATCACCCATGATAACAAATTATGAAACAGATAATGAATCAGATAGGCTCGGTACAGGCAACGAAGACGGATAGTGACTGTACTGACGGATGGAATGCAAGGTATTTTACTTATTTTTACCAAATTAAAAAAAAGGACATTATTTATTATTCATTTATTTTTTGGGCAACCATGCCGGTTCCTTATAAAAGAAAATACCTGTAGCGCGCCACCATGCAGCTAGGGGCGGCATGCGCGGACGCCGCCGCCGCCGCCGCCGCCGCGCGCCCTCACCGCGCGCTCATGCCGCGCCGGCGCGGCGGCACCCCCGCGGCCGCGCCCGCACCCGCCTGCAACATGAAGACAATGTAGTGTAATATTTAATATTATATTATTTTAATAATATAGATATTTATATTGTGATAACAAAAATATAAATTGTTAATATATAAAACTTTGAAATAAAATCTGTTTATCTACTACTTTACTTATATGTACTTCAAACTACCAATAAATATACAACGTAAGAAATATAAAAAAGATATATTATATGTATTAAGCTATGTTCTATATTTTATTCTATATCTTTATTTACACATTTTCTTTTTATAACAATTTTACATTTTGACGTGATGATGTCACGTCTTATAAATTGATGAACACCGGCTGCACGCACGAAGAAGTGTAACGTTTCATCTAAACCTGAGTGTGCAAGCGAGAGCGCGATAGAGACCTGTGTGTGCAAGCGAGAGCGCGATAGAGAGGCAAATACATACAATAGTAGAAAATACAAAATATATTTCTCCGTCTTTTGCGAGCCTCGAACCCGCGGTCCCTGCCACCATCACTGACCAGACGTGTTATCCACGCGGGCTATCGACCGTGTACTTATCGCTGCAAATTTTCTCAACAGTATGTGAAGTTCATGGAGCGACATCTAGCGTCCACATCTAGCGTCAATATTAAATGAAATACTTCAGCCAGCGGTATACTTGATTTAGCAGTTAGGTAATTGTTGCAACGTTGAACATGTAGATGGCGTTATGTAGGTTTTTTAAATATAAATTAAACAAAAATTAATAGTCGTCATTTTCTGATATTTTTTATTAGTTACTAGCTTTTGCCCGCGGCTTCGCTCGCGTGAAATTTGTATTTCAAAGGAAGAAAGTAAGTAACTAAGGCGAGCTGGGTTCAGGTAAACGATAAACCATCTCGAAGAAAGTGAGTAACTTTTTGAGGCCGAAGGCGGAGTTGCGTTCAGGAAGACGATAAACCTTCTCGAAGACAGTAAGTAACTATGGGCGAGGCCGAAGGCCGAGCTGCGTTCAGGAAGAGGACAAACCATCTATAAGAAAGTAAGTAACAAAGGGCGAGGCCGAAGGCCGAGCTGCGTTCAGGAAGAGGATAACCTTTTCGAAGAAAGTAAGTAACAGAGGGCGAGGCCGAAGGCCGAGCTGCGTTCAGGAAGACGATAAACTCTTTCGAAGATAGTAAGTAACTATGGGCGAGGCCGAAGGCCGAGCTGCGTTCACGAAGAGGATAAACCATCTTTAAGAAGTAAGTAACAAAGGGCGAGGCCGAAGGCCGAGTTGCGTTCAGGAAGAGGATAACCTTTTCGAAGAATGTAAGTAACCGAGGGCGAGTCCGAAGGCCGAGCTGCGTTCAGGAAGACCATAAATCTTCTCGAAGAAAGTAACTTCTTTGTTACTTACTTTCTTCGAAAAGGTTTATCCTCTTCCTGAACACATTTCGGCCTTCGGCCTTGCCCATAGTTACTTACCGTCTTCGAGAATGTATCGTCTTCCTGAACGCAGCTCGGCCTTCGGCCTCGCCTATAGTTACTTACTGTCTTCGAAAAGGTTTATCGTCTTCCTGAACGAAGCTCGGCTTTCGGCCTCGCCCTCTGTTACTTACTTTCTTCGAACAGGTCATCCTCTTCCTGAACGCAGCTCGGCCTTCGGCCTCGCCCATAGTTACTTACTGTCTTCGAGAAGGTTTATCGTTTTCCTGAACGCAGCTCCGCCATCAGCCTCGCCCTCTGTTACTTACTTTCTTCGAAAAGTTTACCCGCATGCTGAATGCAGCTCGGCCTTCGGCCTCGCCCATAGTTACTTACTGTCTTCGAAAAGGTTTATCGTCTTCCTGAACGCAGCTCGGCCTTCGGCCTCGCCCTCTGTTACTTACTTTCTTCGAAAAGGTTATCCTCTTCCTGAACGCAGCTCGGCCTTCGGCCTCGCCCATAGTTACTTACTGTCTTCGAGAAGGTTTATCGTTTTCCTGAACGCAGCTCCGCCATCAGCCTCGCCCTCTGTTACTTACTTTCTTCGAAAAGTTTACCCTCATCCTGAACGCAGCTCGGCCTTCGGCCTCGCCCATAATTACTTACTTTCTTCGAAAAGGTTATCCTCTTCCTGAACGCAGCTCGGCCTTCGGCCTCGCCCTTTGTTACTTACTTTGTTAAAGATGGTTTATCCTCTTCCTGAACGCAGCTCGGCCTTCGGCCTCGCCCATAGTTACTTACTGTCTTCGAGAAGGTTTATCGTCTTCCTGAACGCAACTTCGCCTTCGGCCTCAAAAAGTTACTCACTTTCTTCGAGACGGTTTATCGTTTACCTGAACCCAGCTCGCCCTCAGTTACTTAATTTTTTTCTTTGAAATACGAATTTCACGCGAGCGAAGCCGCGGGCAATTTTTTATCATTACTTATGTCTTCTAGAGGGCGCCATATCCTATAGCCTATAGACGTTGGATGCTGGTCTTGACGACCAGCGTACGGTCAAGACGCATCCAACGATACCTCATTTGTCAAATTATTATAAGTAGTGTCGAAGTTATTATGAGGGAACAGTTGAACATACATACATACATACATACCGGTCAAAAACATAACTCTCCTTTTCGCTTCGCCGTAATCGGGTAAAAATAAGAATCTCTTCGCTAATATACCGCGCATACTACACTACGTACAATATAATAAACATACGATCAATTAACTTAAATCAAATAGGAACTTCAGTTAAATAAATATCCGCTAACATCGACTCGCAATAATACTTTTTCATAGGTTTGCACCTAAAATTAATCAAATAGATACCTAACGAAGTTAACCTACATAATATTATGAATCGAATTAAAATTTATGAAACTCTGCCGAGACAATGCATACACACACACACCGCGCTCCGCCAGACCACCGAATAGACCGCACCCCGCGCCGCGTCCCGCGCCTTCGCCCCCGCCGCCGGGCTGCCAGTCTCCGCGAGACGCGCTACTAACCCCCGCCGCGCCGCGCCGCCCATTATTTCGGCGCTTGGAACAATTCGATTTGTATGGGAGCCACATCTTAGCGTAGCCGGAAGTGAATTTTAGTAAGCCTATCCTGTGTCCCGTATAGTAAAATGGGTTTGTACTAAGTTTCATCAAATTCGGATTATGGCTTTAAGAGTTATGGAGGAACATACATACATACATACATACATACATACAGAAAAGATTTCTAAAAATCGTCAATTTAGCTTTAGTATCATACATAGAGGCTACAAACTCAATATTTCCTAAAACAAAGTAACTTACTCCATGACCATCCCTTACAGATTTATTATTAGTATTGATGATTGATTATCACATCTTTATCATGTACTTAAATTAATTTTACATGGTAAATATCCGCCGGAACTGATTTACTTTATGACATCATCACGTAAAACTATCGCCCGTAAACCAACTTTACAGACAACCAATTTTTTTACATTATTTACAACTAAACATTAAAATCTAAAATTGATACAAAAAACAAATTGAGTTTCTACCACCGGCGGCGGCGGTGGCGGGGCGAACCCAAGCTATAACGATGGTCGGGCCCTAGGGAGAGAAACCTCCGGACGATGCGTGCAGTGTCGAGCAGGGCTGCCTTCTGGATCTGGCCCTTGACCCAACCACTCAGCGAGATCCCCTCAAGGTGGTCGTGCATTTGGGAATGAAAAAGTAAGGCTCTTTAAAATTACATTGTGCACTACTATTTGGTAGTGCAAAAGGGAAGAAATAACAAACGACACTACCTAGTAATATTTATTCGGTGCTACCGGTTTCGCAGCTGGTAGTGCAGTAGTGCAGTTGGGACAAACAATTCCAAACAGCACTAGTGTAGCTTGGTAGTGCAGTGTGGAAGGAACGTCACAATGCACTCTCGTACTGTAAACGGTCCACATGCACCCACATAGTATACTTATGTCTATGTAGTCCATGCTCATTCCCCCCTATCGTCTGTGTCTGTCCTCTACCCCTCGCCCAGGCCAAGCCTCATACCCTCTTCCCCCTCTCCCCCCTCTCCCCCCTCTACCCCACTCGACACACGTCAACAACAGCGCGTGCGGGTGAAATGTCTGGAAATGTTTTTTCAGCAGCGAGCACTTACGAGTACATCTCCCAGTCGAGCGAGACACAAAGAAATGTAAAAAAACAGCCCGCACTTGTTTGGGTTCTATACTTGAAATAACCGCCGCGGAACTAAAGAACTTGAAATATTGAACATTAGCTGAACTTTTAACATATACAGAGTTTTTCAGGATAGAGCTAGAACTTCATGGTTCGAAAGGGGTCCATATTTGAAAACGAAAAGCTCTGAAACTTTTTCCCAGATTCGGTCATTTTATAGTACTTTTTGGTGAAAATCGTTTCATCGAGATTGGGTGGACGGTTAACATCCGCCTTTATTAAATAAAAATAAAATGACTAAATTGCAATTTTTAACTAGTAGAAACTGCATGTAGGTATATTCCAAACACTTAAATTTAAATTACATCAAAAGAAAAAGGGGACTGGACTAGGTCATTGCACTCCCTAGACACAGCACCTTCCCATACTCACTGTACATCAAGTTTTTATAACAATTTCCAATTTTTGTATGAAAGAAAAAGTACGGAATTTCGATTTGAGTGATAAGGATTTTTTTCTTCTAATAAGTAATGAGTACTTTCTATTCCTGAAGTTTCTCAAGCCTATCCTGAAACAACCTGTATGTATATGGTGGTCGGTGTTGTGCTGTAATTGACCAGAGTTCTTGCAGCACAACACCGATTACTCTGCTTACCCCGATTGTCGGGATTCAGCGTGTGTGATATGTATGTATGTATGTATGTATGTATGTATGTATGTATGTATGTATGCATACATACGTATGTATGTATGTATGTATTTTTTTTTTATGGAAACTGACACGGTTGGCTACATCACCTACAACGTCCGTGATGTCAGCCCATAACACCGGGTGAACTAGGTGCCATGTCAGTGTTTCCCCCTTTGATCGTGCCGGCTACACTGAACTGGTCGGAAAACACAAACTATTTACATAGCCGTTTTGACCGACGTTTCATTCAGTGCGGTGGTACCAACCCGGGCGGGTTAAACCCTACCACCAAGTAAGATTAGGAGGGAAGGGACCTACAGTTTTACGAGGAATCCGAACCTCGGTCAGCCTCCAACGGTCAGCGGTCACCCATCCAAGTACTGACCGCACCCAGCGTTGCTTAACATTCAATAGCGACAGTTGACTGTCTGCACCACTGAGCTATCGAGGCTGACGTAAAATACATGTATGTATATATTTTTTTATGGAAACTGACACGCCCATAACACCGGGTGAACTAGGTGCCATGTCAGTGCTTCCCTTCATTTCATGTCGGCTGAACTGGACGGAAAACACGAACTATTTATATAGCCGTTGCGACCGACGTTTCGCGCAGTGCGGTGGTACCAACCCGGCCGGGATAAACCCTACCACATAGTAAGGTAAAAAGGGAAGGGGCCTACAGTTTAACGTGGAATCCGAACCACGATCAGCCTCCAACGGTCGAGCGGTCACCCATTCAAGTATTTACCGCGCTCAGCGTTGCTTAACAACAGTTGACCGACCGCACCACCGAGCTACCGAGGCTGACAATGCAATACGAAAGAACAAAATTTTTTTTTTGAGTTCCGTATCCATACGGAAGCCTACGTCATCTGTCTGTCTGTCTGTCCGTCTGTCCGAAGGCTGTATCTTTTGAACCGTAATAAAATATTAAGTAAATATTATGTTTAAAAAGCTCTTACTCTTGTTTAAAAAGATTATTAACTGGAACTATCAAAATAAATGAATGTTTTGGTGGTTTAAAAAAAAATAACCAGGGTTAAATTACTATAATTTAACCCTAACCTAATGTTGAGGCGGCGCATGTCGTTTTTGTGAGAACTCCCATAGTGCAGTTTTTGTGCTGCCACAGCAGCTGCGTCAAAGCTCTCCTGCGATGAAGGAATCGTAGCGTACCTAGCGACCACAGTTGAATCACTTTGTGTTTGCTTTATTCCCCTAACTAGTGTTACTGATTGCTCGAATCGCACGGCGCTCACAGATGTAAGGACGTCGGTTCCTTCCACACTGCACTACCAAGCTGCACTACCGGTAGTGCGGTTTGGAATGATTTGTCCCATCTGCACTACTGCACTACCAGCTGCGAAACCGGTAGTGTCGTTTTCTACATAAATGTGTGTTCGTACATACTAAATCGTCTGTCAGATTTATGAGCATTGTTCAAGTATTCATGCTATCGAATGAATTCCGAATCATTTATATCGACAGACGTAGACGAGAGGGCTGAGTTTGGGATTAATTGGCATCCGGTGGCGGCTTCCGGTTTCACTTATGCCGTACAGTGTAGGTAGACTCTAGGTAGGCGGATTGCCTCCCCGTCTACTTTGTATCTCTAAGTCGATATTTCGTAAAGCTTTATAGGTAAACAAAACCGTGCGACAGTAACATGCGATATCTCACCGCATTTTTAAAAACCTAAAAACGAGTGTACGTACTACACCCACCCGGCCTACAGACACGCCTTCTTCAGTGCTCCACAAAGCATACAAACTAAAAATTCATCGTACTCACGCAGGTACACGCTGCTTAGTATTCCGTCGGCGACCACCAGCGATATTTACGTACTGACTGTAGCGTACTTAGTTATCTAGGCTAGGAGCATGCCTGCTGTCGCGGAGATGAACCTTTGTTGAGTGATCCCAGGAGTCGGCGTCACGTACGTATCGTCGAACTTAGATCCTGCCTGCCATCTGACGACGTTATAATAATATGTAGCAAGTCGCCGAAACATTGAGCAGCTCTGCTAACAGCCCGAGGGATGACACCGTCGATGGTACAGTCAATCTTCTCGCACGAATATGTAATCTTCATACAGCGTATTCGTAACACGCCTTGTTATCCTTGTATGTAGGTAGAGTTTACATAATATTACCAACTCCCGACTCGCGCCGAAATTACTACAACGTAGACGCTATCAATTATCTCTGGAAAATTACCTTACCGAAATATTTAGCGAACACTTTTTGGTAAATAATGTTCTCGGTCGACGCTGGCGACATATTGAATAATGGCCAAATTAACTATTTACTCGAGCGACAAACGCGGACTGAAGTCGCGCGTCGGTTTATTTGTAAATATTTAGATTAAACAGCGGGGCGAGGAGTTCGCCTAAATTACCATACATAACGACACAAAGAGAAGACGCCGGGATAGAGTGTGCTTGCCTCGACGCCCGCCCCCGCCACGCCGCCGCCGCCGGGAAATATCATTAGCGGTGGAGAAAATATGGGCGTTAATTTATTCACAGGGAAATTATGAATATGTGATGTGACGCCTCCGCCTCGCCGCGCCACGCGAGCCGATACTCCGGCGGGACTCGGGTAGTATTTGTACATAAGTGATGGTAACGAACTTCCCGATCGCTCAGAGCTTTTAAGCTTTCAATTTGTCTATGCTTCGATAGGCACACCCACAAGCACGCATATATACCGCTTTGGTCGCAGAAACCACACACTACCTATATTTTATTTACCGATGTACATACATATAACAGGAGACCAAAGTGATGTCCGTTTTTAGGGTTCCTTACCTCAAAAGAGGAAAAAAACGGAACCCTTATAGGATCACTCTTGTGCCTGTCTGTCTGTCCGTCTTTCACAGCTTATTTTCTGCGAATCTAATAGACGAAAAAAAGTTGAAATTTGGTATATACATACAAGACCCTGTATATAGGTTTGATGACCCAATTACATACAGCGTAAATGAACGAATTTAGATTTTAGGGGTAATAAAGATGTGGAAATGTAGGGCCTCTCTTACAGTTTACAGGAAAACCTAAACGAGAATCCTAAAAATATTAAAGTTCTCACGGAAAACGGAATGGAAGGAACGGAAAACGGTAAGGAACCCGTCCACGCGAGTTCGACTCGCACTTGTTTTTTTTTTTTTTATATAATAAATTAGTTTTAAATGCAGCTCAACATAGGTACATTATTCAATAGGTACAAGAACAAAAGAATAATAATATAAAAACCCCGACCCTTAAAAAGTCAAAAATAATTTCCGTTCACTTACTTAAGGAGTTGGAGGACCGCTAAGTAAATACCCGCGTAGCTAGAGTTGATTACCAACATAGCTAACAACCATCCCGATTAAACCAGCTTTCTACCGTGTGGGGCCGGTACTTAAAAGAATAGCTTCACTGCATCTTTCCCCGTGCATGTCGTAAAAGGCGACTAAAGGATAACGATAAGTTGCCGTGCTAAAGGGCGACAGGATCTCCACCTCTCACCTTGGCACGGTTCTTCCACCGAGTCATGCAGCAGGTGGGTCTTCGTGCCTTACTTGCTGCTTGATCGATTGAATCTTGTTCGAATAAATTGCGAAACGTGGTGGTCGGTGTCGTGCTGTAATTTACCAGAGTTCTTGCAGCGCAACACCGATTACTCTGCTAACCCCGATTGTCGGGATTCAGCGTGTGTGATATGTATGTATGTATCTAATAAAAAAAACTCATCCAAATCGGTCAAAAAACACCCATACACACACACGTTAAACTTAAAACACCCCTCTTTTTTCGTCGGGGGTTAAAAAGGGCTGACGCTATTAATAGGACACTAGGACGCGTTGTTCTGACAGATGAAAGAGTTGGCATCATGAAACGTGAAGTATATAGCTGTCCATTAGTTAAAATAAACAATTACCCCTTCATTCGTATTTTGAAGTTTCAAGATTTAAAAAAACGGAATGCGTCTTGTTTCATTCCACTGGAGGCCCCGGGCGACACGCGGCCGGTCCGGTGATTCCGAGCCGCCGTTTATTTTTAATTAGAGTGTTGACGAAGGGGGATCTTCTTTATGCGATATTTTTTTTATGAAAGAGGAAAAATGAAAATACTGTTAAAGCTACGTAATTTACTGCGGCGGAGCCAACAGGGCACGCGACCGACCTCGGAAAGGGTTTAACACTCCGATAAAAGCAGACAATTGCGGTTTTCAGCCAGCGCCACCTTAAAATATACAACCCTCCCCTCGCCGACCAACCTCCCACCCACCGCTGCCGCATGACTGAAGCTTCAGAATAAGGAGAGGCAAAATAATAAATCTTGAAATACAATTTCAGGAGGTTTATGAAATATGTATTGGAGAGATTCGTTACAAGTTGAATAATCGTGAATCTACTTATTTCTCTCTTATCTATCACTATACCTACTTATACTTAGAAATATATTTTTATTGTACAGGCTTTCTTATATACTTTATTTATTAAATTTAATTTCAAAATTTCACATCTTATCTTTACCACTACCTACACTCATACTCATTAATTTACATATTTCAAACACCTAAAGGTTTGCTGGAAGAAATCTCTTCAAAGGAAAAGTCCGCCATTGTTTTTATTGTGTTATTTTTTTTAATTCTTAAAATATCTGTGGAGCAACAAACACTTTATTTGGAACAGTTAAATGTTGTCAGTATTGGAATACTGGATTGGACAGCGGTTTGATTAGGTAGGTACTACACAAATCGTTTACTCGTATCCGGGGCGGTGGCGGGCGAGCCTCGCAAAGGTAGAACGACTATCGCTATGCAGTCGATACCGCGGTGGTCGGTCAGTACTCGACATGTCTTCACTCGCATTGTAATTCAGTACGATTCAGTTTAGATCGATTGTCTATTGATAGGCTGCTTACGCACAAGACGTTACGCAACTCCGTTACGGAGTAAAACCGTAAACTTCGCTTAATTGCTTGCGTCCAGGCGACAGTGAAACTTTACACTCGTCGCCGCCGGCCACCACAGTAACGGCATTTCATTCATACATTTTGTCTTCACTGCTGCCGAGCCGGCATCGTGCAGCTGCTGTCATGTCAGTATGCAGTCGTCTAGGAATTTTAAATTCTTCCGATTGCTTAGCTTGTCATTTAGCTAACGTCCATCGAAATCCGCGTACTATCAGCATGAATCTTACCAAATAGCACGAAATTCTACAGCGAGAGAGGAAGGCGCCGCGCCTCCACCCCGCGTCCTACCTGTGTCAGCGTGACAAATAGCCCTTATGAATTGAATACTGCAATATGGCTCCGCCGCTTACAAAATTTGGCACGTGCCTTGGAGGTAGGCGAAAGCTTACGTTCGCATAACCTGACCTGAACGTAAAAGATGTATGTATCTACTGAAAATGAATCCTTAGAATATTTTGATTTTATTAAATACGATTTCGAAAATATTTTTTAATATGGTATCTACATACGTCTTCACTTTAATACTAAAATGACGAAACAGTACTACTCGTCTGTTCCAAGTTTGCCACCGCTGATTATGTATGACGTAATAGCTATCGGTACCGTCGACAAAAAATCTAATAGATGAATGCTCCCGCCACCAGGTGTTCAACTGAACTTCTCGTTACTTCGTATTTCGTGCATAGAAGTAATATGTAAGTACTACCATTTAATAATAATTCCAGGTAATTAAGTGACATGACTAGTATATGCAAGACTTTTCCTTTTTTACTCATATTGACATTTGAATTTTTAACACAACAAATGTCAGTAATAAATTTAAATAAAAAATCCCCGACCCTTAAAAAGTCAAAAATAATTTGCGTTTACTTACTTTTAGGAGTCGTGGTACCGCTAAGTAAAATTCCGCGCAGCTCTGAGTTTTTATATTTTATTTACTAACGCATCCATATTTATATTTATTTTTACTTTACAATTATATTTTTACTTTATCTTGTTACTTATACTTATATATTATTTATTATTTAACTTATTGAACTAGCAAGAACAAGCTAGGCGTATTATACTCTATTATATTTTGTTATTTATTATAAACATTACTAAAGATAATAGATATATTTTTATTTTATTTTATTCTCGCCACAAAGTACTACTGTGTCATGTAGAAAAATGTTATTCGACGTAGCAACGAAGTTAGACAGATACTCGTAGATAGAAAATGCATTGCTCCAAGAAATGTTCAACAACATAGGGTGAATTGAAGATACAATAATAATAAGATATTCAAATTTTAATATACTTATTAGGTAATTGTTGTAACAATATAACATAACAGAAATATGTTATTAAACTAATATAAATAAAAAAATAAAAAATAAAAAAAATAAAAAATACTTAATGTTAAAGTAAAAAAAATTCCTCCCATTCGACCGTCGCGTCGTCGACCCCCCAGCGGTACCCAGCACACTGGCTGCGTTGCCCCTCTGAATTTCGAGGCTAATTCGCCTAATAATAATAAGAACTACTTATTAATAATACATCCAAGTACATGCTAGTTAAATAAAAGCCATACTTTTGTTAATATATATAAATTACTAAATACGATTATAAAGAATATAATAGCTTTTGCCCGCGGCTTCGCTCGCGTGAAATTCGTATTTAAACAGAAGAAAGTAAGTAAGCCCGCTGCCGTACCTTTATTTCGACGCACGGAACAATTCGGTTTTTATGAGAGCCACATCTTACGGTAACCGGAACTGAATTTTTTTGCCTATCCTGTGTCACGTGTAGCTAGATGTGTTTTTACTAAGTTTCATCTAATTCGAATGATCGGTTTAAGAGTTTTGGAGGAACATACATACATACAGAAAATATAATATTGACATACAGAAAAGTTATAAAAAATATAATATTGATAATATACAAATAAATATACATACATAACCTATTTGTCCATCCAGGTATGAAACACATCTATACGAAACACTGTTTCGTATAGATGTGTAAGTGACGGGTGTTCTAGTGGCGATTGTGGTAAGGCGCAAGTCATTCGATTGAGGTTTGGGGTTCGCGACCACTAATACAGAAAAACCGACAAAGTGCGAATCGGACTCGAACACCGAGGTTTCCGTACCACCACGTAATTGCCTAGTTTTTATTACATACATACATACTACACGCTGTAGCCCTACAATCGGGGTAAGCAAAGTAATCGGTGTTGTGCTGCGAGAACTCTGGTAAATTACAGCACAACACCGACCACCACGCTTAGCAAAGTATTAGGACAAGATAATTCTCAAGCAGCAAGTAAGGCACGAAGACCCCCACTGCCTGACTCGGTGAAATGACCGTGCCAAGATGAGAGATGGCTAGCCTGTTGCCCTTTAGCACGGCATCTCGTCCGTATCCCTTAATCGCTTTTTACGACATGCATGGGGAGAGATGAAGTGGGGCTATTATTTTTACGTACCGGCAGCTCCACACGGTACCAGTTACACATACATATACGTACATAATATATATGTAACTGTATATATTATATACAGTTTTTATTGTTTGACTTTAGAGTTTGAACTATAATCACAGCAAGTTTGATGCTTGTATGTACAACCGTTTTTACGATAGAGTGGAAATTTCAACCGCCTAACTATTATTCACCTTTTAAGGTAGCACAGACGAACAGACGTACAGACAGACAGACAGACGGACGGCGTAGGCTTAGTAATAGGCGTCCGTGTGAATACGGAAACCTAAACGATAAGTAGGGGAATGAAATAAAATATCGGAAACCAGTTTGGAAATCTTTTTGTTTTTTATAGATGGCTTTGGAGCACATGCTGGCTGTGTGAGCAGAGAGCTGGGTCAATTGCAGAAAGGTTCAACTTGATCGTATCACTTGCAGCCGCCACCACACAGATATTACAGATAATTAAACCGACACGGTCCGGTATCGTGTTGTTAGTCCATTAGTGTTGTTTATGAATGTCGCAAAGTGCCGTGCTTGGGTATTGTTGGGTTGGCTACACTAAAGTGGAGAAAGACATGAACACTGTTTTACATGTACCTAAGTAAATATTAGTGTGAAATATTTGTATGTTTGAGTAAATTTTAGCTATTCCTTCAATCTTTTAATAAAATGTATGTAACACAGTGCCAATTTATAGGTATATATGTTTTCAAATATTAAGAAGAGCTAAATATTTTTTAGATATGTGTTACACAGAATTACCGAAGTAATATTCATGAATATTGCGAAATCTACTAAAGGTAAGGGAAAGGTGTTGTGTTGTAAAGGTTCGAGAGGCATTTCAAAGAAAAGCACGTATGACATGCAAAATTGGTATTTTTCTTCGCATTTGTGTCGCGGTGGAATGTAAAGAAACGCTGCGTCATCGAGAGGAAAGCTTCGCAAAAAGCGTCGTCGCCCCGCCGCGCCGTCGCGCGTCGTCGCGTCGACAGACACGCGCATTAGGCGCTGAAACCTGAAGGTGAGCGAGCAAATGCCGTGTTTCTTCAATACCTATTTTTTATAATCACATCTAGAGCTTTGTAAATTAAGAGTTCGATTTATTTTGAAAGTTATTTGAAATACTTCACCTTATTCATGTATAGGTAAACGTTTTTATGTACTATATTATAAAAAGCTTTCTTGTTTATTTATTAACTAGCTGTGCTCGCGGCTCCGCCCGCTCTCATATTTCACTTCACTGCTAACCTCATAAGACATTTAGCGTGATAGTAAGTAGCCTATAGTTGATGGGAAGAATCAAGCAATCCGTAGATTTTTTTTTATTAAAATCGGTTCAGTGGTTCTCGAGTTATAAGCGGACAGACAGACACTCAAACAGAAAGCAGACGTTGGATTTTATTATAGGTAAGGATTATTATAGTTTTAACAAATACATTTTGGGGAGCCCATAAATTTTTTTCTCTCGTTCTCTTGTTTATAGGTAGGTGTCCGTATATATGTACTCCGTGAAACGAAATAATTTATTTATTTTG
Source organism: Nematopogon swammerdamellus (assembly GCA_946902875.1). Lineage (NCBI taxonomy): Eukaryota > Metazoa > Arthropoda > Insecta > Lepidoptera > Adelidae > Nematopogon > Nematopogon swammerdamellus. The sequence goes on from OX336337.1 coordinate 8,772,806, forward strand.
TATAGATAGTGCGACATACACGGTGTCTATAACGACGCCTATGGGCATTTGGTCGCATCCGGGGGTTGCGAATGCCATACCGGCCTGATAGGTGCATATTCACGCCCCTCTTGAAAGACCTGAGACTGGTACTTGGGGGAAATATAGATAGATAGATAGATAGAAAATTCTTTATTGCTCCAGTAAACATTAAACATTTGAAAATTTACATAAGGTGCAAAGGCGGACTTATCCCTTACAGAGATTTCTTACAGTCAACCTTTTTATGCGATGCTCATTTCAGATACGTCCGGGGAGAGTTATAATTAACTGAATGAAACTAAATTCAACTAAGGCGATGCTAGCCAGGAAATAACTAAGAAAGGGAACTGAAAATAAACAGAACTCGCAAGTTACACTCGCGTAGCACTTACGGCTCTCCAACAGCACGACGAAAACCCATAAAACAACTTTATATAAAAACTTATGAAAGTTCACCTGGAATACTGAAAATATTCACTGCACTGGTTGGCGCTCCCGCCGCGCGCCGACACACTAGTGAGCCCGCATGGCACGCGCGAGTTTCAACCCCGTACAGCCTGTCTACGAGCGTAGCGCAGCTGCCAGCGAAGCGGGCGCCGACGCAGAGAGGCGGGCTGAGCGCGGCTACAGACCTCGAAAGCCTACCGTAGACTGGGCAACAGCCTCTCCGGCGACCTGCCTGCCCCCGGCGGCCCGCGCCCCGCTCACGCGCCCCTCGGCCCCGCGCCCCCCGCCGCCGGCATAAGGTACGTCTTCATACATCCGTTCATGCACCATTTCATGATCGGATTTAATCGTCTGAATGGCGATATTAGAAATGTCAAACAGGGGACGACGGCGGCGGAGGGAATGTGTTTCACGCGTTATTGAGGCGGCTCAGCGCGGTGGAGCTTGGCGTGGGCGGTTTTATAAATGTGATGCATTCAATTTGATTGGGTGGAAATTTTTTATAAACGTTTGCTTAAAATGGTATTTCGACCTGTTTATTCGATACCTACGTAGCGAGCAGTATACTTAGAGGCCACAGAACATTTGTACATGTAGAGGCCGATCGGAACAGGCGAAGTCCCTCCTGCGGCCCCGGAAACAGAACGTCGCCTCCAGGCCAAAATTCCTATACACGATACGATTTTGCATCGGATCAGGCGGAACTGGAGGTGAAACTGACCATTTATGGACCTCTATATAAGTATTGTTTTTTATTCCTTGATCCGGATAATAATATAAAAAAAATACATCATATTTATTTATAGTGCTGCTATCAATTTATTATGCTTCTAGCTTTTGCCCGCGGCGTCCCTCGCGTGAAATTAGTATTTTAAAATGAAGAAAGTAAGTAAGCCCGCTACTGTACCTTTATTTCGGCGCGCGGAACAATTCGGTTTGTATGAGAGCCACATCTTAGCGTAACCGGAACTGAATTTTATTTAGCCTGTGTCACGTATAGTTAATTGAAGACGTGAGTGGACGAAGGTACTATGTAAAATTTTTTTCGAAATGCATTTTTTACCGTAAATGAAGGTGTTATGTGCCGAGTAATCAAGTGGCACTGACAGAAAATCCGAAATCACGACGGAAATAGGAGTTATTCAAGTGGTGAAGGTGTTATGTACACGAAATTGTAGGTTTTTCCGTGGAAGAAGGCGTCATGGTCATATAACACCTTATTCCAGTTTGATCATCTCCAAAGATCATCTCATAAATTGAGTTTTTTGTTCATGGTGAAGGAGCTATGTGGTACAAAACACCTTCATCCACAAAGCAAAAAAAAAACATAATGCATGGTTTTGTACGCTTTTCATGTATATACAAAGTAAACTTAGTCAGTTAGGTATCAGGAATAGAAAAAACAAAACAAAGATTAAAATAATTAAAAAAACTTTGACCCCATTTTTCTCAGCTTTTTGTTTTTGTTACAAAGCACCTTTGTCACCTGATGTCTTCAAATGTGTTTTACTAAGTTTCATCAAATTCGGATGATCGGTTAAAGATTTATGGAGGAACATCATACGTACATACATACAGAAAAGATTTCTAAAAATAGTCAATTTAGTTTTAGTATCATACATAGAGTCTACAAACGCAATATCTCATAAAACGAAGTACCTAACTGAATCCCTTACAGATTTATTTATTAGCATTGATGATGATAGTATTTTCTATTCTGTGGTATTACTCTGTCTGTACCTGTACCTTTAGCTAGAAAGCCGGTAAACTACGTTTAGGATTACCTTTAAAAAACTGACGAAAGGTCTTTTAATTTTTCGGGCTATACGGTATAAATCGGAATAACGTGGTAGACGTGTTAAAAATTTATATTAAAGGCTCACTAATCTGAATTCGTTCGTTCAATGTTTCTAATTATAAAGAAAGAAGTGGGCAGAAAGGGTCTGCTGCGGATAGGATGATGGAAGGTCTCGCAAAAGAAGACAACAGAAATTTGAACCTACCTACATAATTAGGGAGGAACTTACTTAACGCGCAAAGTATGGACCACAGAGCATCGAATACCGCGGTACTTCGATAAAGTTTAAATGAAAAAAAAAAACAAATTGTGAACACTAAGTATTGTAAAATGTCGTTGATTCTTTTCTCTATACTCTTTGTGAACATTCTTCAACCGTAATAATTGTTTCGCATTATTATTGTTTGTTTTATTTATTTACATATAATATGTTAAGCATTCATATTTGTATTTTTATATAAGTTTCGGAATTAAATTTTGCAAGATAACACCTACGAAGAAGAGTCGGCAACAAACTTCGCAGTTTTTAGTTTCCGTATCCGATACGGGACCCTATTACTAAACCTACTCCGTCTGTCTGTCTGTCTGTCTGTCCGTCCGTCCGTCCGTCCGTCCGTCCGTCCGTCCGTCCGTCCGTCCGTCCGTCCGTCCGTCCGTCCGTCCGTCCGTCCGTCCGTCCGTCCGTCGGTCAGTCCGAGGGCTATCTCTTGAATCATTGAAAAGGTAGCCCGTTGAAATTTTCACAGAATATGTGTTATTTATTATGGTCGATACAACAACAGATAATAAAAATAATAAAAAGTAAAAAAATCACGGGGGTTCCCATAGAAGAAACCAAAAAGTGTATGCGCGCGCGCCATCTACCGAATAGATTATGAAGCATTTTAACTAATCATGACATTTAACTAATATGAAGCATTTCATAACACGCCATAGATGGCGTGAGTGGCGCTAGCCATGACATGGCGATACGGAGCCCTCGGTGCGCGAGTTCGACTCGCACTTAGCCGGTTTTTTTTATTTTTTGCTTGAAGTTATCGAAAATAGAGACTGAGAGCAAGATTAACAATTTTACACAGAATTCGGAATAAGTACAAAAGAATTAAAATGTACTAGCAAAGTAAAGGATTTTATAATTAAGTTTTGCAACTTAATTAAAAATCCGACTACGACAATTACGAAAATATGCTTTTATGTGATTCGAAAACTATTCAACCGAAATTTGAGAATCTATTTGTTTCCTTGAGTGTTTGACATTGAGTTTCCATCAATATGATCTGTCATCTTTGGTATATTCATATTTCTATAACATCACGTCATCTCTTATAGGGGCCGAGGAGTGTGGTCGAAAGTAAACTAAATTTGAGAATCTATTTGCTTTCATTGATTTGCAGCAGGTTTCTACTAATATAATCTGCGATGTTTTGATATTGCTTTTTCGAGAGAGTAGATACCTATATCGTTCACGTGAGCTCTCTGCCTTTGACTCTGCTGTTAACGACTCACTGTTTTCGAGAAAGCATGTAGGTAGTTTACCTGAACGCACGGCCTCGTCCTCCCACCGAATATAAGAAATCTTTATATTTACTTTCTTCGAGAATTAGCATTTTAATGAACGCACTGAGCTTTACTTACTTCACTTCACCTTAAAAAATATATTAGTTTTTTATAAATGTTGTCAGTGCGCAGGCAGTTATGTATTTTGTCGCAGATGTACGCAGAAGTCCGCGTGAAGATACCTATTTAGAAATTGGTAAATGGTCTTTAGTTTGACCACTAAACAGTTTTCAGATATTGGCTGGTCGGGGCATAATATACGTTGGCTGCTCTAACTCATGCCACCTTATTCCATAAATTACATAAACATAAACAAATAAATAAATGGATGATGGACGCGAGACGATCTACAGTCGACTTAAGAAAGCTACTGAGCTTGGTTTTCGAAGAGTTTAGAAGTTTTCTAGGTACGCCAGGAGCGTTCAGTTAACAATGCGCTCCGTAGACTCACATAGTTAGTATAGTGAGGCTATCGCAATAAGGCTTTATGGGTTCGCTGGATTACCTTTCTTTGGGACTGGCTGTACCGAAGTTGTCTTCCAGCAAGAAGTCATTACACCTGAGGAATAGAAGACTCGTTTACCGCCGCCTAGGATACCGTTTGAAGAGGCGGTTCTGAAGACTATTAATTTTGCAAGATAATCTCCGTATTGCCGCCAGGCCCGCTATACTAGTTACGATGTACCTATCCACGTAGCGTTTTATAGACGACTCTTAGAACTGAATATCCGAAATCAAGCGCGCGCAATGGGTTTGGCTGGCACCCAGATTATTATAATATTTTTTTAGGTATAGTAGGCGCGACATGTGGCGCCGAGTCACCCATAAGGTGTCTAGTTACGCCCATGGACATTCGGACGCATGCGATTGCCATGCCGGCCTGACAGTGCCCATTCACGCCTCTCTTGAAAGACCCGAGACTATACTTTGTAGGAAATATAGAATAGAATAAAATGATCGTTTATTTCACTTTTTTTGGTACAATTACATACTAACTTAAAAAATAATACAGTTTTAAGTGAAATGAAAAATATTTGGGCAGGTAGAGCGTTCCAGAGTTTACCGGTACGCATCCGCGGTAAGTCCAGCGTATAGGGATGCAATCCCTGCCCAGTGCGCGTTATACGGAGGTGGAAAGGGGACGGCGGAATCGCGTTAAACAGCTCCTCCGAGCACTGCCTGTGGAATAAGCGATAGAACACACTTAGGGCGCCGACATCCCTACGAAGTTGCAGCGGTTCTAGATCGCGGTACACGTCGGGGTCATCCACTAGTCGCACGGCTCGACGCTGGATCGAGTCCAAAGGCGCAAGCTGGTATTTGGCTGAGCCATCCCACAAGGTGCGAGCAGTACTCCAAGAAAGACCTAATGTGTGATTTATACAGAAGCAGTTTAAAATGGCTAAAATCTGCCGCAATAATTGGCATTATTACACTGTTCTGTTGGGGTACCTATCGACAATTTTACCGGTAATTCAACCCCTACCCTATGCCCTGCTGCATATTTCCAAAGTCTATTATGCGAGTTGCTCTGATTGGTCGTTCTCAACTTTGGCGGGAAATATAAATTTTGGAAGTATTTCCGAAAATAAAGTGTTTTTAGATGGTTATAAAAAAATAACCATAACCTAATTTTAACACCCTAACATTGCTTTAAAAAAAAGTAAAACAAAACAAATTTTGCCAAAAGGGACACGAACCCATGGCCGAGATCGAAAAAATAAAAACAAAATTCTGTGGTCAGGTCTCTGTTGTTACGAGCGGAGCGAATATTCGATGAGGGCAGCAGGTACCAGGAGAGAGAACTCGTGAAGAGAGTTTTGGTCCAGAACGGATACAAGATTGGAGCCATGGCGGATAGATCTTCCAAGACCACTCCAACACAAGAGGTTCATTCAGCGACTGAAGGCGTACCTTCCTTACATAAAAGGAGTCACGGATCGTTTAAGGAGGATACTGAATAAATATAGTATCAGAACAGTGTTTCAACCCCCGAAGAAGGTCGCACAACTCCTACGATCAGCGAAGGACGCCTTACATCCTCTACAGTCGCCAGGCGTCTACCAAATACCGTGTAGCTGTGAGAAATCATGCATCGGCCAAACTAAGCGCAGCGTCACAGAACGGATTTCCGAACACATCAGAGCAGTCAAGAACATGGACAAAACCAAGTCTGCCATAGTTGAGCATGTCGACTCCGGAATGCAGCACTGGATAAGATTCGATCAGGTGAAAATTCTGGCCACTGAAAAAATACTCTTTCCACGCATCATCCGTGAGTCCATCGAGATCTCGAAGCATGCCAACTTCAACAGAGAAGACTCCTACAGGCTGTCACCGGTATCGAATCCCGTGCTCGCCCCCCTGAAGAGCAGCAGGTCTGGCAGTGTGCACCAGCAGCAGCTGGAGGACAACGTCAGTTCATTCTGCTCCTCGGCGGAGGTGCGGAACGCAGCCCAAGCCGAATTGGTGCCTACCCACAGCTGCAACTACAATATTCGCAGCCGCTCGCGGTTGACAGGCAGTGTCTCGTCTCTCCACCAATCAGAGCAACTCGCATAGTAGACTTTGGAAATATGCGGCCCTGCTCCATAGCTATCACGAGCCGTCCATTTCTGGTTCAGTGCGGCAGAGATCTGACCAAGACATATAGTTATTGAACCGTAATTCGTGTATACCTTATTACTGCTGCAGTGGTTTACCTACTATATAGTAATATAGTACAGTAAAATACTTCCGATAATAATGATTTTTATGTGGTCATAAAATTAATATAAAATATTTCAATATTACAATGCTTAAAAAATTATTATTATTTTTATTTTGCACAAGGGGAACTCGAACCCAGGACCATGAGATAAAAAAAATTTATACGCTTTACCCTACACTACACAGTCTACCACAAGCAAAGCATAGAGTTATCCAAACGAATATTCTATTCAGTTCAGACAGGAAATGTAAAATGCTGCAGTTACGTGACATGGTCAGATTGCCGCCATTATCCATATGAAGACCTCTATCATCCCTCTATCTATGAGCCACGCAGTAGAATTTATAATCAGAAACGTTCAATACAATGATGTTCGAGTTACAATAACATTTGAACAATTCGCCATTCAATGATGAGCCGTGACAACAAATTGCTGGGCTTGTGTAGGTAAAGTGAAAGAATATTTGTAATTATCGCCTGCCCAGTTTCTCCTGATGTACTGTCTTTTATATAGGTAATATATAGGATGATTGTAAATTCGATCCATTTTTTATTTTATTGAAACGGGTTATTATTTGGGGTTGAAACGGGGGTTAAATGCTTCCAGCATTTAACCCGCATCAACTGGGGGTCGGAAATGAGCGGTTTCCGAGATATCGGGGTTAAAAAATTTTTTCTGACTTGTAATCGAAAAAAAAGTTGTAATTAAAAAAATATTCTTATTTTTGGGCACTCCATTGATATTTTTCTGAAAGTTCGTAGGTCAGCTACCAATAATTTTATTTTAGTTTATATTATCTTTCTTAAAATTTCTATTCACGGCCACACAGAGACAGCTCAAATCATAGTAAATTTAATAGTAACTAATTTACTATGCTGTATTGTGTGGCCAAAAAGTAAATAAAGAATTTGAATTTTTCCTTTAAAATTATCCTTTAAAACGTACGGTAATTGCCGTATCGTACGGTATTCGAGGCTCGAAATCGACAAATGTACGGCGTACGCAGTGTGAGTCGCTGTAGACCATAGAGTATGGTTACTCTGTGTCTGACTGAGCTTGTCTCTGACTGAGGCAGCGTTGCCAGAAGGTTACTTTTGAAACATTTTAGGTTACTTTTAACGCTGAAAGGTTACTTCTAGGTTACACGACTCAAAAGGTCTTTTATAAACTCTTTTATATTTTTTTCATGTTGGCAACGCAACACTTCTCTCGTGGTGCACACTTCTAAAAACATGTTAAAAATACGACTTTCTCTCTCACACTAAAGGGTGTGAATAACCAAATCACAAAAGCGTCTCGCTTCAATCTAACTCGCTCTTTTCGAGTTCGTTTGCTGTCGTTCGTTCGTGTCGCCTCCAGTCGTCGATCGTCGTGTCGTGTTGGTCGATGAATGAAAGAAAGTTTAGTTTTGTTTGTATGTGTCGGTCGGGCCTACTTACATAGTGGTTTGAATTGAAAAAAAAACGACTGAAAAACTAGATAAGTGTACAAATAAATACGTACGAGGATGAGGATAACCGATAAACACTAACTAACAGAAAAAAATGAAAGGTTACTTTTCACACTTAAACGTTACTATTTTTCTATTTTAGGTAACTTTTGACAAGACCCCGCTGGCAACACTAGTGTAGAGACAACTCCTAAATTGCCCCGACCACCGTGCGCCTGAAATTGCCCCTGCCTGCGGCAGGGTGTGTCAGTAGCCGCCTTTAAAGTTCCCTTCGCCGTTATGTTGGCTCCACTGTCTACCTGTCAAAACAGTTGAGGGTTGCTATGTGTACAGATTTACCCGTAATTATCAGTATTTTGGAAGACCGCGTGTAGTGGCGTGCCTTGGGAGAGGCATATGTCCAGCAGTGGACCGATACAGGCTGATGATGATGATGATGATTATCAGTATTTACCGTATTTTTTGTACGGTAAATACCGATTACATTATTAGGTAATATTATATTCACAATCTGGCAGCACGAATTTAAGCACTGACAGCAGTGACAATGACAGTGGAGCCAACATAACGGCGAAGGGAACTTATGAACGCTCGTTGTGTTGTGTGCCTGCTGCATTGATTGCATTATTATTCCAACAAAATGCAGGAACTGACAAAGTTCACAAATTGCAAGGTTCTTCGCGATGGGAGGCTCGTGCGTGAGGATTTATGGGTACGCGCTGGCTGCATAGTTAATCCAGAAGAGGTGTTCTTCGTGGAGAGAGTGAAAGCGGACCGGGTCATCGACTGTGGCGATGCGTTGATAGCGCCCGGGTTCATCGACATTCAGATAAATGGTGAGCGAGGATTCACATTTAAATTTCTATAACTGGCTTTGCTTCACGAACAACCCAATACTTATGCGTGCATGTGAAAGCCCACGGAAAACTCAAAATTGTAATTCATATTAGAATCGTATTGGGAATAGTACCTAGGTAGGTATCTACTTACTAAATTTAATTAGATCCAGTGTAAAGTAATTTAAATTTAATAATCCTGAAGGATGAACTCTAAGGAAAATATTAAAAATTTAAGACCTACAGTCTCATACAAACTCCCTAAATTGACAAATTCTAACATACTGAATTGATAGCAGCTGTATGGAGACATGACATTGGTAACATGTTTGTACTACAGATACCCTATCCCCATCTGTATTTAATTTTTTTCTCGAATTAACGAAATATGAAAATGCTTGAATAGAATATGGTATTTTATGATGAACTTTTTCATGACTTGACAGAAGCCACTTCAACTAACTACTCACCTATAAACTACATAAAACATAAATAAAACTGTTAAATACTGTACGAAAAGTATGGCATTGGCCTGAAAAAAACTAATTCCCTAGCCAATTATTATTTTTATTTTTTATTAGATATAGTATGTTATAGTTAACATAAATAAAAATTAGCATGTAAGTTATATTTAAGCATTTTTTAAAAAAAGCTCTGTAAGGTTTCTTGCCCGATTCTTCCTTATAGATGGTATTGCTGAACGGGATATAACAAAAACTATGACGAACCATACTGAATATGCATATGTCTCAATGTAATATTGTTATTGTTGTGTGTTCTTTATGGCGAAATAAATATCTGAATCTGAATCTGAATCAATTTGTTTTTTTAGAAAAGTTTCAATGAAGCATAAAAACTGGCCAAGTGCGAGTCGGACTCCCGCACCGAGGTTTCCATACCACCATGCAATTGGCTGGTTTTTATTATTTGTTATTTCACTTTAGAGTTTACACTATAATCACGTCTGCACTACAATCATGGGGACCCCATACAAGAAACTAAATTTTTTTAAATATTTATTATTAGTAGGTATATCCGCCATAATAACACACTCTGTGAAAGTTTCAACCGGCTACCGGTTACGGTTCAAAAGATACAGCAGCCCTTTAAAGGTAGGACAGACAGAGACAGACAGACGGACGGCGTAGGCTTAGTAATAGGCTTTCGTTCCGTACGGATACGGAAACCTAAAAATGGAAGAAGACAACAAACTGGGATGAGTGTTTGTTTATATTGTTGGCAGGCGGATGGGGCGTAGACTTTTCCTATGAATTGGAAAACGTTGCGAGCGGCGTACAGAAGGTGGGGTACGCTCTTCTCGGGCATGGAGTCACATCGTTCTGCCCCACCATTGTCACTTCAGACACCAACACCTATAAGCAGGTGTTGCCTTGCATCAAGAAGAGCCCGGGCGGACGCCACGGGTCTACAGTACTCGGCGTCCATCTCGAGGGGCCTTTTATTAATCCAGCGAAGAAAGGAGTGCACGATGAGCAGTTCATCAGAAGCCCTGAAAAGGTCTGCATGCTAGATTAGTACCCAGTACCCAGTGCCCCGTACACACCCACCTGTATGATCTTGGACGTATGAAATAATATAAACAGACATACTTACTTACTAAAACAAGTGGAGAGGGCTCCATACCATTCCAATTCCGTGGTTGGGTCATCGAACTCTATATACGTACCAAATTTCAAATTTTTTCGTCCAGTAGATCCAGAGAAAATAAAGTGTGACAGACGGACATTTAACATAGTGAAGTTTTGATAGTGAAGCTCCTTTTAAGAAGCACGAAACCACAGAAGTAATAATATAGACAGAACCCTAAAAACCACCACAGTTACCATGAAATTCGTATTTTAAAAGAAGAAAGTAAGTAAGCCCGCTACTGTACCTTTATTTCGACGTGCGGAACAATTTGGCTTGTATGAGAGCCACATCTCAGCAAAACCTGAACTGAATTTTATTTAGCCTATCCTGTGTCCCACATAGTTAAATGTGCTGGTACAAAGTTTCATCGAATTCAGGTGATCGGTTTAAGAGTTATGGAGGAACATACATACATACAGAAAATATTTCTAAAAATCGTCAATTTAGTTTTAGTATCGTACATAGAGTCTACAAAAGCAATATCTCATAAAACAAAGTAACTTACTCCATGACCATCCCTCACAGATGTATTATTAGTTTATTAGTATTGATAAGGGCCTTCTTGGTATATGTGGTTAATGTGGTAGATAGCTTGACCTATTTTTCCAGTAATTGCAATGCCTATCAATATTTTTCTCTTATCAACTTGTGTCGGCTACATTACAAAACATATACTAATGATAGATAACAGTTGATTTGGTCATTTTTTCAGGGAATGGATTCCATACACAGTATGTATGGGGCCATAGACAACGTAAGCATTGTGACTTTAGCACCGGAGCTACCCGGAGCCCTGGATATCGTCCGGGGGCTGAGTTCGATGGGCATTAATGTAGCAGTGGGTCACTCGGCTGCCACATTCGGCGAAGGGGAAGAGGCTGTGAAAAATGGCGCCAATCTCATCACACATTTGTTCAATGCAATGTTACCGGTGATTGATAATGTTATCTTTGGTAGTTCTTAAAATGAACAATGCACATTTGTTTACCTTACAGGTTACAAAACATCTTCACTCCTATTGTGCTGAAAAAGCGCAAGAACTGACCCAGTTCAGAAACTGACATTCTGCTGGGATGTCATTCTACAGTTTGACAAGCTTCCTATACCTGATAATAAAATAATAAACCAGGTGGGAATTGGTTGAAATACTTTAGAAATACATCAGCCTCAGCTCAGTGGTGCGATGCGATGCTTCGATGTTTGATCACCAAAGGTAAGCAACGTGGAGCACGGTCAGACTTGCCGTTCGTGTGTAACCGTGACAACATAACTTCCACGTAAAACTGTAGGTTAGGTTCCTTATTGTTTGTTTATTATATAATTTCATTGTTTTAAATGTGGTGGTCGGTGTTGTGCTGTAATTTACCAGAGTGCTTACAGCACAACACCGATTACTCTGCTTACCCCGATTGTCGGGATTCAGCGTGTGGAATATGTATGTATGTATGTAGGTAGGTAACTGTCAAAGAGATTAAAAGGGTGAGTTTAATTTCTTTGGTAACTGTACTGTGTGGGGTCGGTACGTAATAAGAATAGTCCCACTATATCTCTTCCCGTGCGTCGTAAAAGGCGACTAAGGGTTAAGGACAAGATGCCGTGCATAAGGGCGACAGGCTAGCCACCTCTCACCTTGGCGCGGTCTTTCCACCTAGTCATGCAGCAGGTGGGCCTTCGTGCCTTACTTGCTACCTGATAGTTATCTTGTCAAAATACTTTGCTCAGTGTTGTGCTGTAATTTACCAGAGTACTCGCAGCACAACACCGATTACTCTGTTCACCCCGATTTTCGGGATACGGCGTGTGGTGTTACTGTGTGTAAGGTAACCTACACTTGGGACATGTCGAAAATTTCACCAGTTCTAATTCAATGCGAAGAACTGACAAACTTCGCAAGTCACAATTACACAAGTTTTGTTAGTACCTTATAAGTATTATAGTCACTTACAAAATTAAATAATCAACTGATACTACCTACCTTCCCTTACTAGCTGGTACGGTTTAACCCATCCGGATTTGTACCACTGCACTGAATGCACCCCAATCGAAGCAGCTATGAAAATAGTTCATGTTTTCCATTCAGTTCAGTGTAGCCGGCACGACAATAAGGGAAAGCGGAAGCACTGACATAGTTCACCAAGGTGTGTGGACGGACATCACTGGTGTAGTTGGCGATTGTCCGACTGTCAGGTTTCACAAAAGAAAAACTTCCCCAGTTCCACCACAGAGACCCAGGTCTGGTCGGACTGCTGGCGTCGTCGGTCGCAACGCACGTGCACTACGGCATCATCTCGGACGGCATTCACACTCACCCGGCTGCCTTGAGGATCGCACACAGAACTAACTCGCACGGTTTGACTTTTGCTATTTTGTAACATAATCCATTTAAGCTAATCCATCACCTTTCCTTGCCCCATCAGCGTATGTGCCATAGCATATCGTAGACATTATTATCTAAACTTAGGTATAATGTCCTATCCTATTTTAAGACCCAATAATTTATTATTATTTTTTTTAATGGAAACTGACACGGTTTGCTACATCACCTACAACATCCGTGATGTCAGCCCATAACACCCGGTGAACTTGGTGCCACGTCAGTGCTTCCCTTCGGTCGTGCCGGCTACACTGAACTGGACGGAAAACACAAACTATTTACATAGCCGTTTCGACCGACCTTTCATTCAGTGCGGTGGTAACAATCCGGGCGAGAATGTTGTATTAAACCCTACCACCTTAGTCGCCTTTTACGACATACACGGCGACATATCCCTTAGTCGCCTTTTACGACATACACGGGGAGAGATGCAGTGGGGCTATTCTTTTAAAGTACCGGCCCCACACGGTACATGTGCCATAGCATCTCGTAGACATTATTATCCAAACTTAGGTATAATGTCCTATCCTATTTAAGGCTCAATCTTTTTGTCTCTTGTTATCTATCTGAAACCCTGTGGAATTATTCTATCAGTAGGAAGAAATCTTGTTTGATTTTTAGAGCCCACTAAAATTAATTACACTAACATTGCAGGTCTGGTGCTCGTGAGCGATGCGGTGCCAGCACTGGGTCTTCCAGACGGTGAGCACCACCTGGGCTCGCGCTCGGTCGTGGTGCGGGACGGCCGCGCGTATGCAGCTCACATAAACACTCTCGCCGGCAGCGTCAGCGCGCTTGATGACTGCGTTCGTACCCTTCGCCACTCCATCGGTACAATCACTCTTATCCACAAATACTTATAATATGGAGATGAAAATTATCCCACGATTCGAGAACTAATTCAATTGACATGCAGTTTTCACCGATTACATTTGACGGACAGAACGGCAAATAGCATCATGTACCCACTTCAACGGTTGAAGGGTGAAGGAAATGTAAACAAATGTGTGATTTATGTTTCAGGCTGCACAACAGAGTATGCATTGGAAGCGGCATCCCTGCACCCAGCGAGAGCATTAGGAATACAAGACAGGAAGGGAACGCTCAACTTTGGTGCAGACGCAGATTTTGTACTTCTGCAAGAGGGAACCTTGAAGGTGCTATCGACTTGGATAGCGGGAGAATGTGTTTTCACAAGCCCCGTCAACGGTGGTTAGGTGAAGCTCCAATACTATTGTACTGATGTTAAAGGAGAATGTTCAAAGTGTAGAAGATATTCTTCCTAAAGCATTTAAAGTGTGATACTAGTGTTTGAATCTGACTGATGCTGATGCTGTAGTGAGGCCTATAAAGGAAAAGAAGATGCAAAAATTATTTTAAATATACATGTTTTATTGTTAAAAAAAGATTATTTATATTTTTTTACTATAATAAAGAAATTAACTTTATCTAGCCATTTTCATTTATCAAATAAAAAATATAATTATTACATAATGTGAGTAAACAATTTGTGACATTAAATTGCATTGGCAGCAGCCTCATAACATAGCAAATTGTTTACTTCCGACTTTCCAGCATATGAACACAATTCAATGAATGAACAAAAGTTCAAGTGAAACAAGGACTAGTGGCATGGAAAATCTTTATTGAAGTAAATATTTTTATAAAGTCAGTACAATTTAAGGTCAATAGTTTCCAAAAATATTTAAGGTGCAGGTCGATGATCACCCGCCAATGTTAAATATGATTATCTCTTAATTAAAATACAAGCTAATGTTGAGAAAATTGTAATCACTGAATATAGAGTAGGTATATAGGTACCTAAATAAAAATCATGACAAAAATATATCAGAGGCAGCATCCGAAGTAGACAGTGCTATGCCCCTTAGCCGGCTGGCAACAGGGTGACGTTCGCCGCCGGGAGTTGCATCGTTGCCACAGTATGTACGCACGTAGCTACATTGATTACGTTTGAACATCACGTTCCACACAAATTAAACATCAAAATGGACAAACACGCAATGTATAATTTATGCTCGTGTATATAATATAATATTTATATAATGTAAATACTATTCTTTTAGTGAAAAAGAAAATAATATCTCGGAATATTCAAGAGCCAAAATATCTTGAGATTTACTCTACTTTGATACTGTATTAACGACTAAAATCTAGGCACAATGCAGCTGAAACTCCTGTAAGGATTATAACAAACGTTATTCGTTGAGGCGAGGCAGAGTAATATAGAGCTCGCCCCGCTAGGTGCTGACAACGTGCGCCTACAGCACTCTACAGCGCGGCCGCACCGCCCAGTACAGTGTGCAGGTCTCCCCACCCCTCCCCCGCCCTACCCTACCCTACCCTACCGCTAAGTCTACCTCCCGCATCGCCTCCCCACTCCACGCTCCTCCCCACCGTCTGCGAGTATTGTCTTAGCTGGTAATCGATACATTTCCCAATGACCAATTGTATTAAGAACAAAGTTATTAGAAACTATGATAATTTCCCCACAGAGCATTACAGGTTACCTCTCACCGGAACAACACTTAGTAAATCAATCAACAATTGAGCAATTCTTCTCAGAGTAGTGTGTAGAGCTGCCCCGCCCGGCCCGGCCCGGCCCACACACCACCGGCGCTCCCCTGCCCACCCCATCCCACCCCCCACTTCGTCCTCCGCCAGTTACCCTACCACTACACAATAATAACAGCTATGTTTATCATGTAGGTAGATATATCAATATGCACATATAGCACACCACATTCGACAATTGTCTTTACCGAGTAAAAAATGAAAAATTAAAACGATAAAATAAATTTATTAAGAAAATGAAATATAATCCTCTATTCCTGTTTACACAAATCTTTGGGAAATAAAAATAATGTTATGCCAAAATTACAGTTTTAAAACCTGACTGAAATTCTAACAGAGCATTACAACATTCTTAAGAATTTTTTTGAAAAAGTATAAGAAATGTAAAACCACATGACATTTTTTCCAAATATAGACCTATTTTTATATACTTATGTCTAATTTGAATAAGTGTAAATGAAAATAATAAGTTAACAGTAGGTAGGTGGTACATTACACGCAACACTGTAGTACAAACAAAACTGTTGGACAATGATATGTTTTGTTATTTACCAAACAATTTCAGTGGAAACACAAAAACAACAAAAGTCGCTAGCCGACATTCAGAAAGAAAAAATTATGCTTATTAGTATGATAAATGAAATTATAAATTAAAAATACACATTTCCACAGCTACAATAAGTAAATACCGAGACTTGTATATATTAAAATATTTGTACTTTTACTGACTAAAGGAAAAGATATCTGTAATGGCTAATAATAATCCTAACGATTGTAAAAAAATCACTGGCTTTAAATACGTAAATGTAGAATGAAAATTGTCACATCTCAAATTCGTTCGCTCTCAAAGTGTGGAATGCAATAAGAATTCGTTAACAATATTTATAGGTATAATATATTAAATTTTCCTTATCAGCTCAACAATGTATATAATCTATAATTTAAAAGCCTAAATCCAAACTGTGATATTATTGCACAAGCACAAACTGCGGCGTAAAAATTTCCTCAGGGAAAGAGCTCACAACCATATATTATTAGAAGAGTGGCGCAACGGTGCGGTAGCGGCGCTGACATCGCGCCCAGCTCCGGCGGGTAGCCACCGCGCCGCACACAAGTCTTCGCCGCTCCATCGTGGCTTGCACAAGTTGTTAGGACAAAACATACTTCAACGGCATACGACTGTCTTACGCGCGTTACTTGGCACTTTCATGTCAGTGTGCTACATTCGTTATGTTATACTCTCGGGATTCAATAATTTTGTGCGAATTTGACGCTGTGTCACCAATTATAAACTATAGACTGCCAAGTAGGTAGAGCAGAGAACTCCGCTGCCACTACTCGCAATATCCTGACTCTCTACCAGGCAATACTAAATCAAAACCGAGATTGCACATACTCTCAAGTGCCACTTAACGTGATAACTATTTACTAATCGGTGTATAATTTATTGCTGCATACGAGACGGCACAGAATGCCGGGATAAAATATTTACCAAAATTGTTTTTATACGTGTACATTATGTAGAGGTAACGTTAAAGATTTTCGAGTGAAAGGCTACGGTAATGTACTACGGATACAATTGTCGCACGACCGCCGGTCGAAGTCGTCGCTAGTTACGTCGTAAAATACTTATCCACTATAGCAGGAATTTACAGCCGTACCGAGGCGGGTTCAATACCTACCCGACTTCCGCACGATCCTACCCAGTACAATACTTAAATGACTTCGGTAAAGAGGCAAACTCGTGATATCAATGTAAATATTTAAATGGATATTACACTAAATCTAAGAAAAGTGTCTACAGTGAGCTACGTAAAAATTGTAAAAGCTTAGTACATTTATGGCAAGAATGGTGGTAAATTATACATTGTTTTCGGATATAATGGTCGCATCGAATGCACCCATTCAACTGGGGCCTCGATCATAGTAAAATTTTATATGAAAACATAAAAAAGTAATGAAGAAATAAATAAAAAAAATTTAACTGAGAAAATTTAAGATTTGTCACTATGAGATATTAAAATTTATAAATAATAATTAATCGAATTTTAATAAAAATTGTAGGCTTGCAAGACATTAAAATTCACGTTCAATTGTAAAATTATCCAAAATCTATCACACCACTTTTAAAAAAAATATTAATCATTAAGCAACATTAGAGCGTCACACGCTCTTTATCGTTTTGGTGGCGCTGCTAGCTAGCCAGCTCGCTCGCTCGCTCGCTACGCCTACGCTGAACATTCCTACATTAATAATTCACAATAATTTTGATCAATAAAATGCTACATATAATAAACCCTGAACACGAGTGTCACTCAACATTCAAAGTTGGCAACTGCTAAATAATATTTTATACATTGTTAATTGTAGTTATTATAGAGAAAAATAAAATCAATTATTAATGTGTTCACGCACAACTACAGTAGGAAATTAAATTGGCAGTAAATATTCATATGATGCTTCGTGGCTTCAGACTTAAAGGCCAAAATATTTTCGTAGTAATCAAATAAAACAAACCACAAAGCAGCAATGCCGAGTATTAAAATAATATGTTTGTGAACAGACCACAAGCATACTATTTGTTTCCTTCCAAAACTTACATCACTAATTAAAATAAAGAAAATAAAATTCCCTAACCCTACTTGGGACAAAAATCCTGAAACAAAACAAACTTAAAAACAACATTATACAAAACAATAGGCGAGGAGGAGGCTCCGCCCGCCCCCTCCGGCCCCCGGGCCCCGGCCCCACCTCCGCATTCCTTCCTTCCTTCCTTCCTTACCCTATCATTTACAAGAAGACAATCCAAGATAATATCAACATAACTATTGAAAATAGTGTCAACACTCTTTAATTAAAGTATACATTTTCGTCCACTTGCCCTTCAGTTTATTTATTGCTTTTATCACAATAGGTACACACTGACTTTCTAAAGATCCTTTTCGTCTGGGCCAGCAGTAATCTTATTGTTAATTAAAGGTAAAAAATTAAGTACACCGTTACTTCACACAAATTATAAACACTAGTTAACAATACAACTGCTCCAGTTAGTTAAATAATGAGCGCCTACATTGCAACATTCTCATCGCGCTGTGCTGTGATGTCTTATATCGTTTCCTAAGATATCAGTAAGCTTGATACAGAGCTACAGTGCTCCACCGCTAGGAACGAACCTCACTTAGAGAGCCGTTTCCCATAAGTGCCGTTACAACAAGCAAAGCCCTAATTGTTGGTCCATTAACAGTTGCCATCGCTTCCCAACCGCACACACTCCTGTTGTTACACGAGTTACCAGTTCCCTTTGCGACGCAATTAAGTAAAGAAAAACTACTCATCGATATAGTAAACTTGTTGTACGCAACTCTAGCCCGATGGATCACCTACACCATACCCAAATAGCCATTCGTACATAGGTAAAACTGACGCATTATATGACAGCGAAAACTGTGCGACCTTTTCCAAAAAGTCATCACAATACACCTTTTGTTAGCTCTCCTGCAAATGCGTGATACTGAAAACATCATTTGAGAGAACTTTACAGAAAAACTGCATTTGGCACGAGGCAAGTTTGCAAAATGTCAATTTCAACACGCTCTTGACTTGTGATGAAAACCTTGAAGTGCGGATTCGCCAAAACTGACGGCGGCGATTATATTCAATATACTCAACTTCTACTTAAGGTTCAGAGTCTAAGTCGGAAAGCTCAACCTCGAGTACCCAAACAAATAAATGAAACACTTATCTAATGCAAAACACTTATTAATAATCAGATTTTAAAATGTTCAATGCTCGATAAAATGTTATAAAAATAGAAGTGAGTGGGGTTGGGAATGAGAGGCCAGGAACTAGTGCAGCCCCGTGCCTCTCCACATTCCCCTACTAATTTGTTAACCAAAATCATAAAATATTGGCTGCAGAATCAAATATTGTGATTCCATGGCATTTCCATTGCTACTTAAATGAAGTATTACCTAATTGTATTATGTGAGTAAAGTTTTTTTCATAAAATTACTATACCTTGTGATGTTCATGTATGGTTCAAATTTATTTTGACTCCTTAAAAATTAATTTAAATAAAATATCTATCAATATCTGCAGCATTTATGTCTATTTAGTTGTATTGCTTCAGTTCCATTAGATATACTAGCAAAAAAAGTCTGCTGTTATAAATCACAATATTAGAAGGGACTAGAAATCGAGAAATAATCTTAAATTTTATAGTGAATTATAGGGCCATCATCTCCTTTTATCAATATCGAGTTTGTCTATGAAAAAAATAAGCATATAGGCTAAGGCCATACTCGCTAAATATGATAAAATTTAGGCACCAATTTCGATAAGCTCTACACCGTGTATTTATAAAATAAAGCTTTTTAGAGAAATGCCAACTAGTCTCAATAATCTAAAGATATGGTGGTGTGTAAACTGTATAAATATCACACATTGAAATTAAAGCGACGAGGACGTGAGCCGGGAGCACGAGGTGTGTGGGTGTGCGCCGTAAGGCGACCAACACACGCCACCTCGCCTCTGCTACTATCATATTTCAAGATAACAACATTGTGCTAATTTAGTTATTTAAAAAATCGCAGCAAACCAAATTAATGAGACTCTTCAGTTAAACTGTTCAGTTTAAAATTTGAGCAAAAGGAGGCATGTTTCACAACCCACACACAACTTGCTCCATGAAATATTCTGAATAAATCCTAAATGTGCAATCCCACAGAGTGAACCCACAATACTTGTAAAAAAGTGGTAGCAAGTATAAAAATGCTTCAAAAAATTCAATGATGTGTGGATTTTGTGATGTTTGGTCTTTTTACCTGACTGCTTTTCAAATATAACCCCACATTTGTCTACATACCTAGGGCTGTTTGAGATGAAGTGGCCATGCATAGGGAAACTATAATAGTTATTATCTATCATGTCTTGGGAACATACACATTTCGTCAAGGTTTAGTTTGTTTAATTCGATAGTGCGGGTTAGGCTGCATGTCACTGTAAATTTTTTTTTTTTTTGCTATACTGTGAGTCATCTGAAGAACATAAAAATGTACAAACACAAATTATTTGTTAAGAACTCAGTTCTTTTCACGCTTTCACGTGGAGCACACTTCTTAATATTTTTCGTAATCCTTAATTCTATTCCTATGTTTGGCCACTCAAAATTTCACACCAGTCTATCCCTTATGATAATGAATGGTTTTTAAATACTTGAAAATTAGTCTTTTGGTGTTAGGTGAATGTCGAGGTGTTTATTTGCAATCAGATCAATATATATAATTTGTATAATATAATATAACCATCGCTTAAATTAATGGCAAGACTCTCACCAGTGCACCTCACCGAGTATCTACAGAGTATTAGTAGAGAAATGTGTTGAGTACTATACCAATGGCACACGGCGATGAAAAACCTCTAAATGAAATGAAGTCATCTTTGGGGAGTTATCATGGTTTCGCGAGGAGTGGTGATATTGGATGTGTCTAATCTTTTGAATTTTTGGACACAGCCACCCATGCCGGTTGTCCATAAAAAAAACAATAATCAAGAGAGTTATCTGTTGAATAAGTGTAAATAAATACCCAATGAGTGCTGTGATAAGAGGTTCGCACGATGAGTGGCCATTGCTACAGCTCCACCCCGGGAGAGCACGGGCGAGTCAGTGTGGACCGGTCCACACTCTAACTACACCTACAGCTACTACACTCATACTCTTTATTAACAAAGCGTCAGCCGAGCTAGTTATGATTCAATTTGAATCAAAGAAATAGCCACGCGCACGCGCGCCGCTAATCAGTCTACGAGGACAAAAATTGTTATTTTTATTTAATATAATATGTAAATGCGGGTTCCTAGGTAATACGCTATAATTTTTTTTCTTTGGTGTACCAAAAATAATACAATTAGACTCAACAATAATTGAATATTGTGTTTGGAAAAATGTTATGTACAAAATATTGTATTTATTAAATATATATATAAATAATGTAAAGTTGACAATGCTTGTGTTGGTTGGTGTTTGGTACTCGGGGTGCGCGAGGCGGCCGCCGACGCTTCCCGACTCAGACTCTCTAGCTGTACACGTTACGTGAGTGCTAAATACAATATGTATACATATAATATTAAGTATATACTTTTAATGTGAACTTTCTACATCTACAGTAAAATGTCACGTTCTAAATATTAACAAAAAATTTGATAAACATGTAAGAGGCTCTCAAAAGAAGAGTACATGAAAAAACATCTTGTATAGACACAGAATTCAGTAAATGGTAAATATACTTTCAACGGACAATATAATATTGTATACAAGTATAACCTAAACTAGATGGCACGTATTTATAGTGTCGCCTCTGCTCGTCCAAGCCTCACGTCGGTGTCGGTCGGGTCGCGTCGGGTCAGGTCGTGTCGGTGTAGGGTCGCGTCGGGTCAGGTCGTGTCGGTGTAGGGTCGCGTCGGGTCGGTGTAGGGTCTGGTGTGTCGGGCCCGGCCCTACTAGAGGCGACACTCGCATGCATACCCCTAATTGACATCTTTTTAAACCTTCAATCATACTAGGAACCATAACAGCTACTAAATTTAGAAACAAAAACAAAAAATACTCACTAAAACAGTACAAATAAAAGAATAGTTTTCAATAATTACGCTAAACTTTGGATTTGTTTATACTACAAACTAAATGCAGTGTAAAATAAAGATGAGATGAGATAGTAAAACTGAAACATATGTCGCTATTCAGTACTTTGGAAGTTATGACTTACAGTTGTAAAATTAATCAGACCACATAACATAAAACGACACTGTCGAATACTGGTTACAGAAAACCTTGAGGCAAAATAGCAAATAATTAAATATAAAAATACGGGGAATATGTTTACGTGAGATCTGGCTTGCGGTGTCGCAGGCGGGCTGGGCGGCGCGGCTCACACGATGTACAGCGTGTTCAGCACCAGCACGTGGTGGTTGTTCTTGGCCAGCGTGACGATGTACCCCTCCGACGTTATCTTCAAGCCGCAGCAGCGCGACACCTGCACAGTGCGCACAGTCAGACCTCGCTCGCCGGCCACGAGCGACGCCACACCTGCACAGTCCGCCGTGTAGCCGGCGAGTGGCGTACGGCCAGTTCACACAACCTACGGGTACACGAGCATTGTTCCTGGCCAGCGTCGCAATATACCCCTCCGCGCGCACAAGCAACCCAACACCTGCACAGTACTATGGACATCTTGTTTGCCGTCAGCATACAGGGCAGTTCACGCGAAGCACACAGTGTAAAGCACCAGTCTGCGTCATAGTGTACCCCTTATCTTGAGTGTACTGCAACGCGACACCTGCATACTACTGTACAGTCGGTCGTTATGGTGACATCTCTCCTTGACAAATAGCGGCGGTTGGTATACGGGGCAGTCGGCAAGCGCCTGCACATTCAGGTTGTTCTCAGCTAGCATCACCGCGTAGCCATTCGGCGTTGTCTTCCATCAATAGCGGTGCATCACCTGCACACTACTGCACAGTTCCTACATTGATATTTCACTTG
Organism: Nematopogon swammerdamellus; assembly: GCA_946902875.1. NCBI lineage: Eukaryota > Metazoa > Arthropoda > Insecta > Lepidoptera > Adelidae > Nematopogon > Nematopogon swammerdamellus. The sequence continues at coordinate 8,795,782 of OX336337.1, forward strand.
CGGCGTTGTCAACGGGAGCATTGGCAGATGCTGTTTTCGCTAATGTCACGATGTACACCTCCGACGTTATTTTCAGTCCACAGTGGCGCGCCACACCTGCACAGTCCGTACACTGACATCTCGTTCGCGGTGTAGTCAGCGCGCGGCAAATGGGTCAGTCAGGTCACGCGAGGTACAGCGTGTTCAGCACCAAGACATGAGGGTTGTTCTTGGCCAGCGTGACGATGTACCCTTCGGATGTTATCCTCAGTCCGCAGCAGCGCGACACCTGCACAGTTGGTACACACACACATACCGTACAGTCTATTGCTACTGCAGTAACTGGCGGAGCTGACCTGTAAGGTCATTCTCATGCCGGGTTTCAACTCTCTCGCCGCCAGTAATTACATCTACAAAAGTGACCACAAAGAAACTTTAAGTACCTCTAATAGAAACTTAGAAAGCATTTTTTTTACAGACCTATCCATCGATGGCGGCGAAAGAGTTGCAGGACAAGAATTGAATGAGAAATAGCATACCTTAACGTAAGGGCACTCGAACTCGGTGACGAGTGTGCCGTCGCGGGAGAACACGGCGACGTGGAACTTGTTGCCGTGTGAGTCGCCGATTAGCACGTCGCCCGCATCCGACACATCAATGCCGTTGGGGAAGTTGGTCACGTTCTCGCAGCCGATGCGTCGCAGGAACCGTCCGTCCTCCGTGAACACCACCACACAGTGCCCCTTGAAGTCGCACACATAAAACTCCTTGCCTGAAATGCAATACCGTTTCAACTCCATTAGATTCCTTTTCTTTGTCATACAAAATAAATTTGGCACAATTTCATCTGAAGTTAGTCCGGAGATTACATAAAATCGTACAGAGATCACAAATGTTTTTATTACCCATTTAGTATTATAAATGTTTTTCTTATAACTTTATATTACTGTTACTCATGAACATATTAACATCCTGGCTCAAGTAGTTCAGTAGGTAAATAACCTTGTGTATAAACTTTGACAGGGTACACAGCATGGATGGAGTTCCTTAAGAAAAAAAGTATGTACCGCTGATGGCAATATCGGAGGGCTCTCGCATGCACTCGCTGCAATCGAACCAGCTGAGGAGCTCCCCGTTCTCAGATATTATGAAGACAGTGGGAGTGACGCTGTCCACCGCCACGATGAGACCTTGCGCCGTAACCGCAAGCCCAGCGACTATGTCTATGAAGCGTACCTGCATGAAACATACGTGATGCTTTTGAATCTCGGGGTGCATTTTTGATGACAGATTAAATCAATTCATGGCGGTAAGAGAATGAAGTCTGTTTCAAATATTTTATCAACATTAAAAAAGTGCCCATTGGCCGAAGTGCACAAATAAAAAAAATGGCAAACATACAGCAATTTTCTTGAGGAAGTGTCCGTTCTTGGTGAATATCTGCATGCGCGAGCGCTCGTTGCCGCGGTCGCACACCACAAACTTGCCCGTGGCGCGCACGACGGCCACCTTGCGCGGGTACCACAGCTGCCCCTCCTCCTTGCCCGCAACGCCGAAGTGGAACTTGTAGTTGCCCGTCTTCTCAAACACCTGCACAACAGAACATCTCACATTCATGTTCCAAATGTATTGTTACAAAACAATATACTTATAGTGTGGTAGTATACGCTTATAGCTTTGACAGGTACCAATGTCAAACTTTTTATATTTCTTCATTAGATAGATGCAAATGCTGAAAATTAAGAGAAAAAACACGTCCCGACCAGTATTCGAACCTGGAACTCACATTACAATTACACATAATTCGTTTCATAATGCTTTTGTTCGCCTTTGCCCCTCATGTAAATTACTTATCGTTTTTAAGTTTACTCTGTTATTAGTTATATTCATTTTTAAGTTTCCGGATTAACAGTAGTAGGTTTAGACTTACATAAGTCTACGTTTCGCCCGCTACGTCACGGGCTTCTTCAGGGACTGCGGGAGTTCCTGGAGCCGACGTCTGGTGTCCGTTGTACTAGCCGTCAAACTGTCTGACAACGAATTTGAGGGCTGGTACAACGGACACCAGACGTCGGCTCCAGGAACTCCCGCAGTCCCTGAAGAAGCCCGTGACGTAGCGGGCGAAACGTAGACTTATGTAAGTCTAAACCTACTACTGTTAATCCGGAAACTTAAAAATGAATATACTTATCGTTGTTACTGTAAAATGTTTTGGAGCAATAAAGTATTTCTATCTATCTATCTCTATCTGCTTTTCACATGTCTACAGATGAAGAAAAAATTAGCAGATACAAGAGTGACTCACGGTAATGCGGTGGTTGTTGGTGTCGGCCACGATGATGTCCTCGTCGTTGCCGAGGCAGAAGCCGTGCGGCGAGTTGAACTGGCCCTTGCCGCCGCCGAGCTGCCCGAACTTGAAGCGGATGTGCATCGGCGCGGCCTTGGTGGCGCGCACTAGCGGCGAGGGCGCAGAGAGAGCCGCCTCCTCCGCGGCCGTGAGGAGGGCGCGCCCGGGAGACACCCCGCGCGGACCCCCCACGCCTGCCACTCCCCCCACCACCGGCACCCCCGTCACACCTCCCACTTGCACGCCTCCTCCGTACCCGTTTAGCTCTGCGATGACCGTACCACTAATTAGTCTATGAAGCAAGACGTAAAAGCCTGTTCACATGACAGGCTCCCAGTGATTCAGTAACGCAGCTATGGTCGAGTGAATCACAATCGAAGTAATAAATAATATGTACTGAACCGTCCAGTAGGGTTAGGCCAATACACATTCGACACGCACTCAACCATGACATTGTACCCTACCAACTGGAATCATGCAGATGGGGCCTTAAGATGCAGTCCAATTGCAGCATAAAGAGAATGCAAAAATTGGTCCGTTCACACAAAATCACTCAAAAGGACATCAATTGCTTTGTTACCGAAACACCAAGGCTAGTTAAGTCAGAAACAATTTATATAAACATTCATACAGATATTGCACACACACACAAGTTAAAATCAGTGTGAAAATGACAGGAAATCAGAAATAATATTGACACAAATATTTTGTCACATCGAAGAGTATTTCACTTGTATGTGAAGAATAGATTGTAAATTAGCTATTTTTACTAGTACACTACATTTTGGAAATATACTTATATTATTTACTGTACATAATGTGTACCTACTAATTGTGATTAAATATCAGCATCAGAAATCTGGTTTTAAGAAAAATTTATAATAAAATCTAAATGTTATGGATGCAAATTATAGGCCCCTTTTGATATCATAGTGTATATTATTCTCCTGAAAGTTTCAGTTATAAAAATCATTTTTAAACCTTTTTTAGTTTTTTAATATTTTTATTTGTTTAGTTAAAACCGCTCAAGTGTCGCATGCCAGCATGTGGCATGGCATTGCAAAGTGACCGAAACATTGTGTGCCATAAGCTGGCACGGTACGGTGGTGCACTTTCGGCATTAAAATATACGCTCTTTCAATATGGGGACAAAGCTCAATATACTTAAAAAACCTGGCCAAGTGCGAGTCGGACTCGCGCACCGAGGTTTCCATTTTCCGTATGAGGTACCGAAACCTAAAAAGGTAAAGATATGCCCTACTTGATATGATTCACTTTGTCGACAACATAGAACAAAGAGTTAACGAACTATTCCATTTATTTTAGAAAGGCGACATTCGCATATTCGCACGAGTGTTTGCGCGCAACCCTGCCCCAAATAAAAAATATTTTTGGTGTTTTTAGTCATTCGCGAGTGTGAAATCGAAAAAAATGTACCCTCACTATTATGTGAAGTACAATGTTCGTGCAATGTTCAACTCACAATTTGAAATCAAAACAAATTCAGTGCATTATATGTTATTATAATTAACTTTGTAGGAAATTTTGTAAAAATTATTACAACCATGCTGAATTTGCTGTAAGTGTTCATATATATACATATATATATTTGTTTTAAAAACAAAAATATTCTCTCCTTGCGTAACAAGTCACTGCCGCGAAAATACCCTACATTCTACGGAGTTGGAGTCAAAGTACCAAGAAAACTCTGTTTTTAAAGCTTAAGTATAGTCTATAAGGGTAAAAAGAAATTTTGCCCAAGAAATTTTTCTTCTTTGCCGGACTAAGATGGAAATCAGACAGATAAAAGGGGTAGTAAAAATTCAGACCGGTATAGCCAAAAACTATTTAAAAAAGTAAGTGTTGGTAGTAACTTTTTTTTTATATAATCCGGTATGGGTGGCTGAGTCAGAGGGGCACATGCTCCGACCAGCCAATATCACCTGCGAGAAGGTGCCATACTGGGGAATTTTGGATTACTGGCTATACCGGACTAGAGGAGAACACAGCCAAGGCTAATATGGTCAACTTACATACAGTGGGGTTGTACCAACTCAATTGGCTACAATTTAAGCCTACCACCTAATAAAGAGCAAGGGAACGGACCTACAGTTTTTTCCGAATGGTGAAGCAGCAGGTGTAGGTATGCACAAAAATTTTTGTGTCAGAAAAAATTCATTGCTACACGTCGACAGGATTCGAACTACAGACCCTCTCGCAAGAGAGCCGTCGCCCAGACCACTCAGCCACCCGCCGCTTATAACATAATTTTATAAAAACAAAGTGAAAACTAATAATGATAATGAATATAATATTATTGTGTGCAAATGTCAATGAATTATCTAATTGAACCCTTGATGGCTGAAAGAGCAAAAACTATACCAGCTTCTGGCCAAGAAGGCCCCCTTTCTTTAGGACCAGGAACCACTAACTGCATCTATATAAATTACATCACTACTTGAGAAATTCATAATCACAGCTTACACAAAAAAGTTTGCAAATTGATTTTATGAGCAATTTTAAGCTGAAACTATAAACCCTATTCTACAAGTATTTATTCCAGCAGAAATTGTACGTATGTAGGTAGGATGCTTTTGTAAGATATAAACTAAAGCTTGCACAAATGTCTAAGTTAATCAATCAATGCAGAAATCTGTGATTGCGTGAATGATAACAGGGTATAATGTGTGATGGGAGTTAATAGTGGTTAAATACAGCACTAAGACTAGGATAGTGAATATAAATAAGAGTATAGCGCAACGTGACTCACTGTCAGCGAAGTAATTCTTGGCCATTGAAGAGCAATCGAGGGCTAGTCCAAAAGAAAAACATTTTGATGTAACAACTACAACTCGTAATAAAAATGCACCCGACACTGAAACGTTACCTCGACGGGACAATGGAAATCCATCGAGTATCAGGCACATTGTTCAATGTTTCAGCTTAAGCATAATGTAGCCAAAATGTACATTATGCCCCCAATATGTTGATCTTTGTGAATTCTGTGTAGAGGGTACCTATGCCATGAGTATTTGAAAGAAAACATACTCGTCTACAAACAAAAAGACAGACACCTTAGATGTGTGTATGTTAAGCGAACGAGGAAAGAGTAACAGAACCAACCTGTATTGAGGCCCAGCTTTGCGAGAGCCTGCAGGTTGTTGTAGGCCTGCGGAGAGTTGAGGTCTCCGGCGAGCAGCTCGGCGAGAGTGAAGGCGGGCGGGGGCTGCGCGTGCGGCACCGGCGCCTCCTTCTCCTGGATGCTCGCCAGCTGCTGCAGGTTGTACTCAACGATGGCGGGCAGTGTGGGCACCACGCCCACCGCCGCCGTCGGGACCAGCGCGCCTGCGCCCGCCCCGCGCACCGCCACCGGCGCCAGAGCAAACTCGTCGAATGCCGGCGGACTCGACATGGAGACGGCTGGGGAGTGGGAGGAGGAACCGGCGCTGGGCGGCGCCGATGACTCGCTCGCGCGCTTCTTCTCCTCGGCGCGACTCGCCTCCGTGCGGAACGAGCCTAACATGTCCTCCGCCGCCGACTCCAACTTATCCACCGCCGACACGAACTCTAGCGAGTAGTCCACATCGAGGTCCGGCGCGTCCGCCATCAGTCGCGCAAACTGCGACGCCACCGTCTTCTTCAACATCACAATCTCGGTGGCGTCGCCGCGGCGCAGGAGGCGCAGTGCAAACTTGCACGCACGATCTATCCGCTGCATGTTCTTATCGACACGGTCGAACAGGTCCATCACCTTCAGCTCTCGCTCCTTATGCAGGCGCTCGAGTTCCTCAAGGTCGCGCTCGCGGCATCGTTCGATGGCCGCCATGTACGAGTGATAGGCCTTGTCGATGAGCGTGTGCGCCTCGTCGCGTTGGCGCTGCAGATCCCCGAGAGCATCGTCGAGGCGGGCGGTGGCGCCGCCAGTGGAGGCCGCGCGCGCGGTTGCCTCCGACACCATGGCGCGGAGCTCGGCACGCAGGTTGGCTTCCGCGTCGACGATGCGCTCGCAGCGGTGCTCGCCAACTTTGTGCTCGAGGGTGAGGCACTCGGCGCAGGCGCCAACCTCGCACTCGCAGCAGTAGTACTTCAGGGTTTCGCCGGCGTGGCGGCCGCACAATATGGGCTTGTGCAGGGCCGACTTCTCGTCCGAGGAGCGGAGCGCATCAAAGGGCACGACGCGGTGGTTCTCGAAGCAGCGCATGAACTCGTGGGCCGAGTTGCAGTTGGAGCAGAGGAAGTGGGAGCAGTCGGTGCAGCGCGCCACCGCCGGCTCTTTGCTCTTGCAGCACGTGCACACCACCGACTGGTCCACCGTGGACACGTCCAGGATGTTGGTGAGCACGTAGTCCGACGGCAGCGATGCGGCACCACCCCCCGATATCTACCACAACCCACACGAATTACAACCAGTTACAACTCATTAAATTATAATTTTTTATAACATTGCATTTCACATTATTGGACTTGAAACAGTGTGAAGATAACAAAACAGTGCACAAACTAAAGAGCAAACTATAGTCTGAATTTCAATGTGGTAACAATGTATTATCTCGTCCACCCCACGATGAAGAGCAAGTCATAGCAGGTCACCCGTACATAGTTACCATTTTTATATGTAAGGAGGTACAACCATTTATTTACATTATTTTCAATCTGTAGTAAACAACAGAAAATTAAATTTTTCACAAAACATATTTTTAGGATTCCGTACCCCGTACGGCCTATTACTAAGTCCACGCAGTCTGTCTGTCCATTTGTCAGCTGTAGTTTTGGAACTAATAGCTATCCGGGTTGAAATTTTCACAGAATATGTGTGCATTATGGCAGATATAACAAATAATAAAACATAGAAAAAGTAAAAAAAATTAAGGGGACTCCATACAAGAAAAATGTTTTTTCAATATTTTTTTTTTTGCGGTGCGGTAACTTCTGTACGCGAGTCCGACTCCCACTTGGCCGGTTTTTTAAATGATGCCTAAAAATCATTATATTTTCGATTGTGGTAATATAAAAAAATTCATTAGCCAGAAATGATGGAAAACAGGCAACCCAGGAAATATCAATTTTATCTCCCTGTTGCGTTGAATTTGTTGCGTTTGCGGTTGAAACCCTCGGTCCGTGGAGCAGTGAAGCCAAAAGCTTCTTGAAGAGGCTTGGGCCTCTGCTGGTGGACGCTACTGGCGTCCCGCAATCAAGGGCCTACTTCATTCAAAGGGTAAGCCTTGCCATCCAGCGGGGTAATGCAGCAAGTGTTCTAGGAACATTTGAAAATGCCCCTTTTGATAGTTATTTTAATGTTTGTTAGGTAGGTTTATTTCTTTAGTTATTAGTATTACTTTTTTGTTATTTATTAAATAAATATTTTCTCTCCCTGATTAAAAAGCAGATTTTAGTCGTCAAGAGCTGAATAAGTACACTACCTTGGTTTCCTGCTTGCATGTGGGACACTCCACTCCCAGATCATACTTCATAGAATCTCCAGCTTCGTTCACCATCAGTTTGTCTATGCAGGCTTCACAAAACACATGAAGGCAAGACAGAACTCGTGGGCTGCTTAACTTATTGCTGGAACAATGTTTAGTGTTTGATTAATGAATTGAGTTTTCTGAACGAAATTTTTTAAATATTTTACTTAATCCCTTTTCATTATGCGTAACTATTAAAAAAACTTCCCTCGCCCCTTATTAAGTGGTAGGCTCTAATAGTATTTGTCTGGGTTGATACCACCGTACTAGACGAAAGACAGCCACATAGCAGCCCCGGCTGTTTCTCCTCTAGTCCAGTATAGCCCGCAATCCAAAAGCAATTTGGATTGACACACATTGACACAAAATGGTGTGACGGATAGTCTGCGCCCTAATAAATTATGTAATAAAAAAAATGTTTTTATGTTTTGCATTATTAACTGTTCATTGGCGTGTTCAATGTCTATGAACACCTATTAGAAATATTATACCTGTTCAAACAAGACCAATAACAAAGAAATCAGTCCAGTAGTTCCTGTATTACTGTGTAAAAATGAAAGTTAAAAAATTTAATCAAGAAAAACTGTTTTCGATGAACCTTATTATTTTCCTGTTACATTAACAATGTTTCTTGCTGTTTGATATCAAAATCAAAACCAAAGGGGAACACAAAAGCACCAAATACAATGATGTCTTATTTAGATCGATGAAAGCCGAAAATAAAGGGAAAAAATATGTCCAAACCAGGATATCATTTATATAATATTTTGGCTTTGCATCTATCTAAATAAGAAAATTAAATATAAAGCGGTTACACGCTTAGTACTAACTAATAAATAACATACAAAAATTAAATAAAATGATATGGTCGCGACTCGCGGTACTCACTCGCAAATGTTACAATTCTGCTCCTGCTGTCCGTTGTCGCTGGGCTCGAGAGAGCCGTCCTCCCCAAGCCCCACCATCCCATCCCCAAACAAATCCCCATTCATCTCTTCCATTTTCACTTAAAAGTACTGTGGTGTATAATAATCACAAACTTGCGCTTACGGTTCCTACTCAACAAGTACCTGTAACATGGGAGAAAGCATTTCTTACAACCTGGTTTTTATGCGCATACCTACTGATGGCAAACAAAGCAAAATAAGATGGGTATAAAGGATAATATTTTTTTTTTATTTTATAGGAACCCTAATTAGTAACATTTTTTTTATGGAAACTGACACGGTTGGCTACACCACCCACATCATCTGTGCTGTCAGAGCCATATAATACCAGGTTAACTAGGTGCTTATGTCAGTGCTTCCCTTCATTTCATGTCGGCTACAATGAACTGGATGGAAAACACGAACTATTTACATAGCCGTTTCGACCGATGTTTCATTCAGTGTGATGGTACCAGACCTGGCGGGATAAACCCTGCCACCTAGTAACGTAAGAAGGGAAGGGACCTGCAGTTTTACATGGAATATGAACCACGGTCAGCCTCCAACGGTCGAGCGGTCAGCCATCCAAGTACTGACCGTGCTCGGAAACCGGGTTTGGGTTGCTTAACAACAGTCGACCGACCGCACCACTCAGCTACCAAGGCTGACGAATTATATGGATAGATTATAAATATATTCACATTGGTCAATTTGTACCTACTGATCATAAAATGTGATATTCCGTGAATATTCTCACTTTCACGCAAAATTTCGAGTGCTAAATTTTCTCTGTGTTTTGCAATCTAGATGAAGTTATCTTTCATATGATATAGGTTTGAGCTACTTTGATGATATTGGAATGAATATTCTAATAAACCTACATAAAATTTTGTAAATATCTTGGTCACAATTTTTTCATCAAAGCCCTCCTTACATCAGTCAACTGCTGCGTAATATGAGTCCCAGTTGAGGGCGAGACTATGTAAACAATTGTTTCAAGGCCAATCCACAGCTTACATTCAGTTGAACATTTTCTGTCACCTTCTTTCATTATTCAACTAATCATTAGAGGAAAAGAGATAGCCCAAGATCAAAATATGCAGAGTAATAAATAAAAATTGGCTCATAATATATGGGCATATAGAGTGAACGAAACTGTCAAAATGCTCTAAAATATGTGATGTGGAACGAACAGTCATCGAACAGCGTATAAATAAACATGCTGAATGCTGGTCTCCAAAGCTGCCACAATCACCAATGCTATCTCTCTATATGCTATCTCTAGTTTTAATTGCCTTTTTCATGCTCAAAACTGCTTTTTTTTCTCTGTATTCTTATAATTTTTAGTTATGTACCTATGTTATTGCTTAGGCTAAAATTATTAGTCCCTTGCCATGGCTAGACCCAGAAAGTTACAATTGTAAATTTGTTTAACTAAAATGTGACGAACTCAAGTGTACTGATGGTACCTAAGATGGAAATGAATAAATACAAATCACCTATATTTATTTGTAGTCTCGACTAGATGAGCCATTCTCATACATTACCCCCGAGATTGCATGTTACCTATCAAATCCGCTTAAAACCTAAGTTGGAAAGTCTGCAGCCTCACAAGGCGTATCACATACGTGTTGAGCGCACGTCAATGCCGAAATTCAGTGGCGAAAAAAGTGTGTGTGTGTTCATCATGCCTACATGCTGTGTTAGGCATGACAGCTCAGATCGAAACAAGAAAAGTTGTAACAGCCCGAACAGTGTTAAAACAGACTTGTCTATTTAAAATCAGTGTGGAGAGCAAACACGAAACAATATGGTGTTATTTTGTGCCAGAGTGACAGTGACACAAACGGCTTATTTCGTCTTTAGTTGTAACTTGTTGTATTTACGCGTTCCTGTGCCCGCGATTTACAAACTTGAGACGGCTTTTACGATGCGAGCCGAAACGTTGAGCGGGCTAGAGCTAGGTGGTCGTCTGCTAGTCTCGCCCTCGATTGACTCCTTCCCCAACTGCCAGTAGGCCCGGATAATTTGGTGAAGCCACTGCAAGCTACGCTCCACATCTCCTCTTCCTTTCTTCTAGCTGTGAACTTGAAGGAAGGTGTTGAAGTAAGCTTGCGATGGCTTCACCGAACATATTCGGGCTCATCGGCCTCGGAATTTCCCGCGCATGCTTCACGTTTCGGCTCGCATCAAGCCCTCGTCAGCTAGTCTGCGTTGACTAGGACACATGGAACCACCAGTCCCGCTCTCTACCTATCCATGCATATGTTTCGAAGGTGTGGATCTAAGCTTGCGATGGCTTTACCGAACATATCCGGGCCCATCGGCAGTAGAGGAGGGTATTAATCGAGGCCGGGACTAGCGAGTGGCCACTCTAAATTTCCCGCGTATGCTTCACGTTGCGGCTCGCTTCAAGCCTTCGTCAGCTAGTCTGCGTTGACTAGGACGCGGGGAAACCACCAGTCCCGCTCTCGACCTCCCTCTCTCTACCTATCCATATTCTGTAGGATGCTTCCAGTGATGTTTTCGAAGCTCTCTCCATATATGAGCTTAGCGTCGATCTTGGGAGCCCTAGATTCTTGAAGAGACTGTAGAGCGACTTCGCTGGTAGTCCTCTTGCTCCGACTTCCACAGCGAATAGATCAGTCTTGAATCCGTTTCTCACAATCCGGTCTACTAAGTTGCAGTACTTGTTAAGTTTGATGTTGTGGTCCTTCGGTATGTTACTTTCCCATGGAACTGTAAGTTCAACAAGTACTACATGCTTTGTCGCTTTTGAGAATATGAGTATATCCGGTCTTAATGCTGTGGTACAGATTTCCGAAGGCATTTGGTAATGCTTCTCATGTGTGTCCATCAACAATTCCCAATCCTTTGCTGCTCCCAAAATTGAAGAAGGTTTAGTCCTATCTTTGGGCAGCTTATTGGCTCCAGGTTTCACAAAGTTGACCTTCTGGAAGCCGCTACTGGTTTGCCCTTTCCTGGTCCGTGCAATTGACAGGTTGATGGCCTCTCTGATGATTTGGAGGACTTTATCATGACGCTAGGAATACTGGCCTCACTCAAGTAGTATTTTGCATCCGCATAACAAATATTTGGCCGTGCCTACGAACTCCTTACATGACGGGCATAGTCTATTTGTAGATTTCCCCCATCTAACTAGGTTACTCGGGTCGGGGAGAGTAAGCTGAAATGCATTTAAGTAGAACTTAAGCAGCTCAGGGGACCAGTTGTATATTATGGATTTCCACTTCAATGCAGGAGGGATGCAGAAGTCGCCCACTGTTAGCCAATCATTCTGCATTTCTAGGTTTAAGGCGTGAAGTTTGAAGCCTTGTTCCATGTCCTCCTGAGCAAAACCTTTCAGTATTTCTTTATCAGACTTTGCTGTTTCTATGCCCAATCCAGATCTATTGGTGCGTGTACCAACTTGGAATGATTTGTAGAAGTCGAGTCTCGATTCCAGTTCATCTGATAGTGATGTGTTGGGTAAGGCTTGAATAGCGCTATCATTGGAGTCTTTGAGTATACATCGTTTGGCTATTCTCGCCTTTTGATAAAATATCGACGGTTTCTCAATGTTCAGTCCAAAGTTATTGTGAGATCTGTACAGCGTTGACGAGTCAGCCGGGTGAGCCAGTCCAAACCATGATTTCAGGAATCTGGTCACATACGAGTCTAATTTAGTCAGGTTTTGCTTTGTGAAGTCGTAGACGAGAAATGGCCATGAAAGTTTTGATGTCAGGTAGTTATCGTAAATCCATGCCTTTTGTGTACCCAAGAGGGGAAGATTGTCAGTTTGGCTCACCTACCGTATCGTGTCCGTAAATATGTGAGTGCGGTGCGTTCGCGCATTTATATCTATGTTATAAAAAGAGCAAATATCCCACTGGTCTAATAGCTGCTTTAACCACCTCTGGTTAAGTTTGGTCAAACAGGTTATTCTGTTAAAGTAACACATTTGTCATACATTTGTCAAAGGTGTGTTATCTCTGGCAACGACATTTTCGACAAAGGTGGTGAAATCACCCTTTTCAGAAGCACCAAAAAATATATCATATAAACCTCAGGCAAACCTGGACTATACTTTGTTTATTATTGTTTTTGATACATAGTCCGTATACCTATCTACCTACTCACTCATATCTAACCTATAGACACAGATAGGACAGATCAATGTATTGAAGTCTCGCCACAACACTGTACTGTGTAATGCATATTATATATATGCATGTAAAGGAGCAAATTGCATCACAGATTGTAATACATGTCTTCTATGCACAGCTCTCGCTCTGGCACAAAGAGAATGTGCTCTTAACCTTATGGCAAAAATCACAACACTGTACTGTGTAATGCATATTATATATATGCATGTAAAGGAGCAAATTGCATCACAGATTGTAATACATGTCTTCTATGCACAGCTCTCGCTCTGGCACAAAGAGAATGTGCTCTTAACCTTATGGCAAAAATACAATGGCAGTATGTACGTGAAAAAAGGTGGCACCTCCCCTGCGAGGTGGGGATTTAGAAACCCCAAGTATGTACCAATGATGTTTTAGGATTTTCGATGAATTGGTGCACATAAATACCCCAGTTCAGGAAAATGTGGTATTGTGTATAACAAAATATGTCAATGAAATCGAAATTTTGTTTTGCAGTGCATATGAGAAATTATAATGTTGAACACAAATGAAAGCATTCCCTAACAAAGATTTATATATTATTATGTTGATATAACAAAGATTTATATATTATTATGTTGATATGCTGTGTGGATAACTAGTTGTTCTGGGAACTCCCCCGTTGCGCACGCGCGTGCCGCGCAACAAAGCTCTGCACCAGACAACTTATACTGTAATATAACCTTCAAACCACTTACTTGCAAAATTTGCACGACTCCCGCCTCTAGTACAGAGCAGCCGACGGCGACGTGAACTGGAAATAAAAAATAGAGCATCATTCAGTCCACCGGTGAAGCCGCAACCTTGAACTCACTGCGCACTTCAAAAACAAAGCGCTCTACCCCCAAGCTCAATCACGACAACTTCGTGTGGTCCAAATGTGAAGGATACGTCCGATTCAGGAGAAGAGGACGCTCTCCCGACACCCGCGATCTCCACGCGGTGTGCAAACCCAGCTATTAAAAAACCCAAAAAAACTTACAGCAATCAAACGTGCCAGCCTCGACCGCGCACCAAATAAGCGAGCATCGCAGTCCCGTTTGCGAAACAAAACACAGTTCGCTTCGCTCCACACACGCGACGGCGGTGGCGGCGCTTCACAGCATTTTCAAAAAAAGAATCGAACGAAGCAAGAGACAGGCGTATTGATTTTCTCGTTTGACCGTAGACCATAGACAACCTGCGTGCGTACACCGCTCGCCGATGCGCCACTATCGCTTCCCTTCCCGCTATATGGTGTGGGAGAGAGAAGAGAAACAGAATCACCGCCCCGCGCTGCGAATGCTGCGATGATGGTATACGCCGCATATTTTCAAAGTCGGGTGAGTTGCTCTGATTGGTCGATGCCAGTTTGGCGGGAAATTAAAATTTCGGGAGTATTTGAACTGCACTATGCGAGTTTTCTCCATTTTGGTGATTAAAAAAAAAATAACCAGAGTTATTATCCCTTCAAGTGCCAGAGTTATAGGTCGAAAAAAACCCTAAATTGCCAGGCACTTTTCGTTAGAGGGCGTGCGCCCGCGCACTCTCCGCCGCCGCGCGTTCTAGACCATATTTCTAGACTTTTTTCTAAAAAACCTATGTGAAAAGCCTATATTTTCGAAATGTACGTTAAATTTACTAGTCATTGCATTAGTAACACGTCTAGGAATTCTACCGGTTTCAATCAAAACATCAAACGAAAAAAAAAATTCGAGAGAAGTCGAATTTTTTTTCGACTCGTTTCGAAAACACGGTTCTTCGCAAATAAGTCGTTCCTCAACTGTTAGAACTATTGTAAAGTGAAGATTACATACCAGTCCATCGTTCGTGACACAGAAACACCACAATAAACGTCACATTAATCAATTTTAATCGAAAACAAGCGACCGACTCCGCCGACTCAAGTGGCCTGACTGACGGAGTTTGTTTTCGAGAATTATTTCCAAGGACAGGCATAGAGACGTCATAGAAGTGTGGATTTGTAGAGCTAGCCTGTTCTTTCATGAATAATGGACACATAAGTTAGAAGAGATTGGCACGATCGTCGATTTTTAGAAAATCATTTACTAGGAACATATGCAACCGTCCATTTGCAGGTCGCTGGCAAAAGTGACATCGAAAAGTATGTAACCGCAATAAGGTCGCTGGCACTTTAAGAAGATGCGTCGCGTAGCATATAATTTAACCCTAACCTAATGTTGAGGCGGCGCATGTCGTTTTTGTTACGTTTGTATTTCCGGAAATAAAGCTTTTAGGTGGTTATAAAAAAATCTAAACACCCTAAAAAAAATTTAACACCGTAACATTGCTTAAAAAAAAAAATTGTGGGACTCGAACTTATGGTCAAAAAATACAAACCCTACACCGTACCACTGAGCCACGAAATCACATAAACGACCTAACGAATATCGGGTTCAGTAGGTTCGCTAGGAGTGCCGGAGGCGGAGCCAGACGAAATGTAATTTTTCCGCCAAACTGGCATCGACCAATCAGAGCAACTCACCCTAAAGACTTTGGATATATGCGACCGGGCCATCGCTTTGTTGTGTAAGACGGAGGTTACACGCTAGGTTAGGCATCAGTTCAGTCGATCAGTCTGGTTAAACCATGGTCCAGTCCAGACTGACCGTTTAATCTACTTTGATGGATGGATGGTTTGGACTGATGGACCAGACTGATGGATTTTAAAATATTTTGATACTAGACTGATGGCAGTCCACCTAGCCGGGGGGCGTCCCACGCTACGTTTGCTTGTACGTGGCCTCCATTCGAGCACCCGTCTACCCCATCGGTTGTCGGGTCTACGACAGACTGATAGTGCGAATGCATTTTACGTCTGGCGTCAGTCTGGCGTCAATCTGTTCGTGACCAAGGTCACAGACTGAACTGATGGAAAACCTAGCGTGTAACCTCCGTATAACGGGGCCTCCACACGTTGGTCTTTGGCCAAAGCGTTTGCCAATTAAATATTTTTAGATTGTACTATCTAAAATGACTTTCAGTTATCTGCTATAGAACACGTTAAACCTTTAGCTCCCTCACATATTCAAATGCTTAATAAATGATGTCTCATTTCATTTTAGAATAAAAGTGATCAATATTTATCTTTATTTCCGATTTCACAGTCTTACGCATTGGCAACATTGCCTTGCCAGTTTATGGCATCCATAGCAATTTTTTTTTATTTATTCGTCCTTTTTCGGGACAGGCAAAACTGAACAAGTTTCTTTGCCGCGTCGTCGTAAATAAAAAGTATCTAATTTTGATATTCTCGCAACACGAGAAGAAAACAACAGATATATTAGAAGTACAACAAAAAAGGCTGTATAATTTAAATTAGTTTTGCCTGTCCCGAAAAGGGAAGAATTAATACAAAGATGGCGGACGGCGGAAGTTTGTCGCGTCGTCGTTGTAATTAAAAATATATCTTTTTGTGGTTCTCGTGGTGCGAGAACTTATACAACAGACGATAAAAGCTACAACAGAATTGGCTGTATACTCTAATGAGTGTTGCCTGTTTCGGAAGGAGACGAATTAATCTAAAAAATAAAAAATAAAAAATAAAACTTGTCTCTTTCTCACTAGGGCTAATTCACGTCGATATATATATAAAGCCTTCTTCATCTCGGTGTGGTGTGGCATCCTTGCGTCCAAAGAGAATATAACCAACTGCGAATTATCGCGTCCACTAGAAGCTTAGTACAGTGCCCGGCAGCAAATAATGCGTGTCGATCTTTAGAAAGAGACCATCCGGTTGTATTATGTAATTTATGTATAGATAGTGTCGTCGTCCTCGTCCCCTGTCGCATGCACTCGCACTATTAAAGACATCGCTGCCCTATTTCTTATTTGTTCAAACAGCCATTTAGCAAATTTTATAGTAGACAGTTTAAAGTGTTTTTAACGATGTACGAAAATATTTAGGGTTGCAATTATTTTTGTGAATAAACTAGGGTGGATTACCTATGCCATAAATAAATAAAAAAACATATTTTTTATGTCGTATCTAAGTTATCGATGGTTCCGGCAACAAAGGTCGTAAAAGCTATTTCGTTTCAGGCAACAAAGGTCGTAAAAGCCATTTCGTAAAAATGGCTTTTACGACATTTTGACGAAATGGCTTTTACGACCTTTGTTGTCTGAAACGAAATGGCTTTTACGACCTTTGTTGCCGGAACCATCGTTATGGAGAAAACAAAATATCAGTTGAACAAATTGTCATAGCGCGGAGTGCGGTTTTGGCGGGTTGAACAACGTAATATACGTTTCAACAAATAACAAATCAATTATCTCTCACAAAATATAACAAATTCCTTGAACAGGATGTCCTTTTTTGGAAAGGCAAAGAAGAATTATGGTTTTCAAAAAAATTTCAAAAGTGTATTGATGTAAGTTTATTGATGTAAGTCTTTGATTAATCGGGGAACATACATAAAAAAAAAAGATTTCGATGAATTGAGAACCTCCTCCTTTTTTCGAAGTCGGTTAAAAACATTGAACCGACTTCAAAAAACAACTATAACTAAAAAGTATTAAATAAAATTTTTATTCGGACCCTTGAGTTGACGGCGGTATAAAGTACAAAAGGGGTCCATTTATAAATTTTCAGTGTGCTTTTGTACCGCCTTCAACTCAAGGGTCCGAATAAAAATTTTATTTAATACTTTTTAGTTCTAGTTGTTTTTTGAAGAAGGTTCAATGTTTTTTAAAACAGGTTTTTTATTTCACTCTTACTGTATAGAATTATTCGCCCATTTGTCTTACACATATGCAAATTTAATTATGATTTTCGAATGGATGCTAATCCTCGAACTTTACCAAATTGAGGTGGACCACCCTTGAGGTACCCCCTTTCTAATAAAAAAAGAATTATCGAAATCGGTTCGCCATTGTCGAAATTATCGTTGAACATACATAAAAAAAAACATACAGCCGAACATAGAACCTCCTCCTTTTTTGAAGTCGGTTAAAAAGTAGTTAATTATGACAATTTTCTGTACATAAAAAAAATCTAGTACCTACCATTATTGCATTACCGTACCGCTAGACAAGCGTAAATTGTCGTCGACATAATATGTATTATAAAAAATTGTAAAACTTTTTATTTTAGTATTTTAGATTTTCTTCTTAAATAACACAAAATGATCAGTAGGTATACAAAATGGTATTACAATAATACAACAATAAACGCCGTGTACTGTACTGTTATCATGTTCCGATCCAACAATGAACGCCGTGTACTGTATCAAGGCGCCCGTCGCGCGATGCGCGATAAATACACACAAACACACACACACTATCGAGTCCAGTGACTCGCGCGAGATTTTGCGGCATAATAAAAATGGAACACTCCATACATCGAAGTGTAGCAAAACCGTTAGAATGATTGAACAAGAATATATCAATAATAAATCGTTCCACGTTGCTTTATTTATAATTACAATCGTGGGAAAACACAATGAAATGGAAGTGTAATGAAATTTTTCATAAAAACTAATAGATAACTGAGAAAACACGTCCTCACCTCAAAAATTCATAAATGAACCACAGATTACCAAGAGTGAACTGTCGTTCCAAAATGGCCTCCTACGCTGACGTCACACGATCGCTGCGTTGCAATTGGTTCTTCGAGTCGTTTGAACATATAAGAATGCGAGCTCGGTTACGATGTTGTATGAAGTAGCACAATGGCGACCGTTAAATTTGAATATTCGAATCTTATTGAAGAAACAAGAAGTGAAGATTGTTTGTGGGAAAGTTTAATTGAACAAGAGAAAAGCTGTTACAGTGAGTTTTCATGAAAAATTTTTTGCTGGAAAAATGCGGATATTTTTTTTAAAACGGACTGCATTCATAAGTCAATTTCGCTAAAAATGGTCGTTTGAACAAATAAGAAATAGGGCAGCGACATATAGAATTAAAAAAAATATATTTAGACAAGGCTGCATGGTATATTACCTTTGCCTATCCCAAAAGAGGGATAAAAAGAACAAAAAAAAAAAAAAAGAAGTAACAAAAGTGTCAGCCAGACTGTCAGTCTGATTGTGGGTTTTCTTTGCCAACGAGTCCGAATTCATAATTTTTTCTATTCGATTTCCTATTGCAAAGAGAATAAAATCACTGCCTATAAGTATAGTCTGTGATTCGATTCGATTCAAGATTCAAGTAACCTAAACAAACATAGTTACTTACCTACTTACTTCATTCATTGCATTTAGCATAATTATTTACAATGACGTTTCTTTCTAATTGGGAAGAGTTTGAAAAGGCTGCAGAGATGTTGTACTTACAGAACCCACTCCAAGTTCGCTACTCAATGAAATATGTGCACTCAAAAGGTGTGTTTCTGGTCAAAATAACCGACGATAAAAAGGTTAGTTTCTAAAATAATTTTACTTGATTACTAACTAACATAGCTAAGAACCTTCCTTTTATTTACTCGCAATATAGGTAATGTTTTTATCAGAATAGATCTCTTGTACCGTGTACTTGTCTACTAAAGGCAATTAAGGGATAAGGATAAGATGCCGTGCTAAAGGGCGACAGACTAGACACCTCTTACCATGGCACGGGCCTTCCACCGAGTCATGCAGCAGGTGGGTTTTTATGCTTGATTGCTGCTTGATAGTTATCTTGTCCTATAACTTGTGGTGGTCGGTGTTGCTCTGTAATTTACCAGAGTTCTTGCAGCACAACACCGATTACTCTGCTTACCCCGATTGTCGGGATTCAGCGTGTGTGATATGTAAGTTATTTTTGAGTGCCTAATAATAAAATAGTGTATAGTAAAATAATAAAGAGTGCCTAACAATCTATCAAAATTAGAGATTTAAGGCTCACGCTACAATGGAAATTCCAAATCTCTATGCACAATATCGTCGTTGCGCCGACCAAACCTGCTATGTGTCCTTTTTTGAGAAAAGCACTTTTTGATACACAATGATGGACAAACCTGCTATGCGTCGACTGGCAAATTTCTGTTATGTTCTGATGGGCCAAAATCATGCCACAGCACTACAACCAAATCTGCTATCTTCACTGGGCCAGAATCTGCTATGTGTTCTATGTAATCTATATTTTATGACACATAGCAGATTTGGCATGACATATTTTTTTGGAACAATTTTGAACACAGCAGTTTTGAAAAAATATTAAATGAGTGTTTCCAATGGTTCGGCCATTGCAACACAAAATTTTGTATGGCATTTCTAAAGTTCCCTTAGTTAGCAACATGAATAGTGTGATGAGTATCTCTTTCTAATTACTTCAAATAAATAATTTTTTTTTCCATTAGTCACATGTTTTAGTGATCCTAATGCAAATATAGATACCGTAACCATGCATCACTGATAAAAATAATAAAGCAATGAATCATTCAAACAAAAAAATATACGGTTTTTATTATCTCCTGTAAAATTTAAAAAAGTACCCACAAAATTAAACAAAATGCCATTTTATGTATCTTTTGATAAATTATTCACATCATCATCCAACTTATGCAGCTTCTTGCGTCATGTCAGTCAGCGTGTAAGCGTCCACTGCTGGATATATAGTTTGAAGGAGGCTCTTGCATGCAGCTTCTTGCGTCATGTCAGTCAGCGTGTAAGCGTTCACTGCTGGATATATAGTTTGAAGGAGGCTCTTGCGTCATCATAATAAATCATAATCATGTGTCTAAAATAAAATAAAGTTGAGTGTGTATTAAAAGTAACATCAACCCTACCTATGTCTTTTAGGACTTAAAAATCAGGGATCGTTAAATCATAATCATATGTCTAAAATAAAATAAAGTTGAGTGTGTATTAAAAGTAACATCAACCCTACTTATGTCTTTTAGGACTTAAAAATCAGGGATCGTAATAACGTTATTTCGCGCAAACGTTAGGAGACTATCAAAATAAAAACTATCACTAATTAATAACGAATGCAAACTAACGTTTGAAATTTATCAAACGTTACCCGCCAAACGTTTGAAAATCGTTAAACTAACGTTATTCAATTTGTTTGTGTTAGTGATAGTTAGTTCCGATTAACGATTCAACTAACGTTTAAACTATCAATTCAGTCTGTTAGGTTTGATACTTCGGCGCTCTAGCGTTTTGATAGAAACAACGTTTGCACGTAGGGTTATTTCTAACGTTAGTTTTATGTTAGTTTGCAAACGGTTCCTATTCTGACGTTTTTGTAGCGTTTGTCTTCAAACGCTACCAAAATCAACCTATCAAAACGTAAGTGCTCGCTTGGTACTGTGTGGGGTCGGTACTTAATAAGAATAGTCCCACTGCATCTCTCCCCGTGCATGTCGTAAAAGGCGACTAAGGGATAAGCGGCCTGCAGACACCCCGGTCGACTTGTGGCTTCCATGGAAGACATAGGCTGGCTGGGGTAGCTAGAGACTGCGGGGTTTTGCACGAAGGCCCCCAACCAAGCGGGATTAGTTTGCAGGCCTAGAGCCAACCCCAAACCAAAACAACAACAACAACAACAGCAACGTTAGTGCTCGGATATTTTTTCTAATGTTTACGAACCCTGTTAAAAATACGTCCATCCTAGTATTTCCCACCATTGACTAGTTTTGTTTTAATTTTTCAGTGTCTGCAATTCAAAACAGAAGTTCAGCAAGATGTGCGGAAGGTCGATAAATTTATATTGAATCTAATGAGGCATATGGCATCCAATGATCAATAATTAAATAACATAATTTTATAGAATATCTGTCTTCTTTTTTTCATATATACATACATAAAACGCTTTAAGCAAAACAACAGCAACATTTTTTATTATTGATTTCCAATTAGTTACTTTCACTGCTGGCACGTGGCATCTAATTTCTTGATACATACGATGTATTAAAGTCTTCATTCATGCAATTTTTTCAGATTGTTAAACAAACATATCCCTGGAGGAAATTTTTTGTTTGTATTTTAGTAATTATGAATGATTTATCGATAAGTATTTCTATGAAAATAATTTTATAACTTGTCATTGTGAGTGAAATGATTTAAAATCTATGTTGAAATAACAATGAAATTGGTTAAATAAATTTTCATGATTTTTCATAAATTTCCATGATGAAAAAATTATCAAACAGCAGTCCACCAAGTTAATATTTCAAAAACTTCTACATAAAATCATGTTTAAAATATAAAAAAAAAACATAACCACATAATAGGACTAAAATACAGGACATACAGAGTCTGTGGGTAATTTTGTTGGTGGTGTACAAATATTTTCAACTGTGGCTAAAATTTTCTTCAAAACATACCAAACCTATAACTAATAACTAAAACTATTCTTAAAGTGTAGTTTGAAGTACAGAGTAGCTGTGGAAGTGTTATCTCCTCAGGAAACCCAGGAATTCATACTCAATTCCAGACAATAAATAAATAAAAAAAAAACTACCCACATTTTTATGTAAACATTGAATTTTATGTGAAAAAATTTGCAACAAATCGCTGGAACCAACTAAATTTAACTAAAAATAAAATCAAAAGCTCAAAATGAATCAATCCCCCAACTCTCAAAAGTGTAACAAGTGTAAAAAGTTAATTAACGACAAAAAACCCGGAGTGAAGTGTGATTCTTGCAAAATCATTCTATGTTCGGAGTGCGCAGGATTGTCGGCGACAGAATGTCGTGTGCTTGACCTGAAAACCAACAGGGTGCTCATCTTTATGTGCCCGGAATGTCGCGACAACTTAAAGCAGTTACCGACGCTCATCAACGTAATAGTTGAACTAAAGGAGGAAATTCGTTTGCTGAAAAGAAGTCAAGAACACACGGATATGGAACGCACTATAGCAGAGTGGCAGGAACGGAAGAGTCGGGCCAAAAATGTCATCCTTTTTGGTGTCCCGGAGTCGACGTCCTCGAGCGTGGAACAACGGAAGAAGGAGGACAGTGACGGCGTAGCTCGAGTGTTAGCCGCAGTTCCCGACTGTGAGCGTCCTGTTGCCGTCGTCCGTCTCGGCAAGCCGCAGCCAGGTCAATCCGCCTCTCGTCCACTCAAGCTCATCATGTCTGGTAAGCAGAAGGCCATTCATATTCTAAAGAATAAGAGCAAGCTGCCGGCAACGGCCTCAGTAAAATCAGACTTAACTCTGTGCCAGAGAGATCATCTAAAAAAGCTGCGAGAAGAGTTGGTGGAAAGAAACGGAAAGGGTGAGGCTGACATAACAATCAAATATGTCAACAATTGTCCAAAGATTGTCAAGATAGCAAAAAAGTAATGCTGTCTTCAGACATAATCCAATTTTCCTTTTTCTATACCAACCTGGCATCACTAACGGCTAAGTTTGACCAATTCTTAATGGAAATAAATAAACTCAAACCTGATTTTATCATAATAACGGAAACTCACCTTACATCAATGATTAAAGACAGCTTAATTGGCATAACCGGCTATACATTATTTCGAAAAGACAGAAGTGGAGGAAAAAAATGGGGTGGAGTAGCCATATATGTAGCTAACTCGCACAATGATGTACCTATACTAGCCAGACAGAACTTAACCTACCACAAGGACTCTGTAGAAGCACTCTGGCTTGATATTAAGTTTGGGAAATTCGAACTGTTGCTGGCCGGGGTGTACCGGCCGACACACTACACACTGGAAGATTCAGACAAACATCTTTTTCAAGCTATGCATGACGCGGTTGAATGTGGAACCACTCTCATTATGGGTGATTTTAATTTACCTGACATCCATTGGCCACTCGAAAACATTGACGGGTACAACACACTTCACAGCGCATTCATAGAAATGTACACAAGCAGCAGTCTTCACCAACTAGTAAAAGAAATTACACGCAAACGCAACAACCAAGAGTCTCTCATAGACCTAATACTTTGCAACGATCAAGACTTGTGTACCAAAATCGAACACCATCCAAACATAGGCAAGAGCGACCACCTTGTGCTGATAACAACAATGCAATTCATTCAAGAGGAAAATCACAGTCACACCATAAAGCCACGCCGCAACTACTTTAAAGCCAACTACAAAAATGTGAGTGATATGCTAAAAGCAGAAAAATTAACTAATACTGAACACACAGATATTCACGACGCTTGGAATGAGTTCAAAACTATCACAAAAAAATCCCTAGACTGCCATGTACCCTTCTCGAAACCAACTAGTAAAGTAAACAATAAACCATGGGTAAACCACCACATTGTTGACATGACAAAAGAGAAAAAACGTCTCTGGAAAATATACCAGCGAAACAAAACAAATGAAAACTATTCAGCTTACCGCAATGTAAATAATAAAATAGTAGCAACCATACGTCACTTTAGACAAACCTTTGAGGCAAACGTCGTCGATACAGGACCGAAGGCATTTTACGGATACATTCGCAAACAATTATCATCGAAAGTATGCACACCACCAGCTCTACGATCAGATGACTCAAGCGACATAGTAACCGATCATCATGCTGTAGCAAACGTGTTTGCGAAACAATTCGAAAAGTCATATGTGCGGGAGAATGACGGCCCCCTACCACATATATCTGTGCAGAGAATAGCAAACTCCATAGAGCATGTTGAATTTAGCCCAGAAGCAGTTTCAAAAGTGCTACATTCCTTCAAAGATACAACTTCTATGGGGCCTGACAATATTCCAGCCATCTTTTTAAAAGAATGCTCTACAGACCTCTGCGAACAGCTAGCAGTTATTATGAATTTGTCCCTTGAAAGTGGAAAACTGCCAAAAGATTGGAAAGAAGCCGTAGTTACACCAATCTACAAAAAAGGCGACAAGCTCACCGCAGCTAACTATCGCCCAATCAGTTTAACAAGCATCATCTGTAAAGCAATGGAAAAAATAATCACAGATAAAATAAGGAGCTTCCTAGACCAAGAGCACATCATCATTGAAGAACAACACGGTTTCGTACAAAGACGTTCGACTGTAACCAACCTCCTCTCATGCTTAAATAAGTGGACGACAGAATGGAATGAACGGCATCCTGTAGACATAATATATCTAGACTATGAGAAAGCATTTGATCGAGTACCAACAAAACGGCTAGTTAAAAAACTAGAGCATTTCGGCTTTCGTGGCAAACTGTTGTTGTGGATCGAAGATTTCTTGACAAATAGACAATTTCGTGTGCGCGTTGGCGATGAGCTCTCGGAACCCCATCCCGTCCTAAGCGGAGTTCCTCAAGGATCAGTCCTTGGGCCTGCAGCATTCGGGATCTTCCTCACCGACTTGAAAGCGATCATCAACCTTGATTTCATGCTCTTCGCGGATGATACAAAATTCTTTGTCAACCCCACGATCAGTCACCAAAAAATTCAAGATAACCTCAATCACATTGTCCAATGGACAAAAGACTGGCTCTTATCACTCAACGCCGGGAAGTGCTCCGTATTGCACGTGGGTCCTAGAAATCCTCACCTACATTACACCATAGACGGAACACCAGTGACTCCAGTGAACTCACAAAAGGATCTCGGTATTATCTTAACTAACAACCTCAAATGGGAAACGCACATAATCGAAATCGTGAAAAGGGCAAACTCTCTCCTCTACATGATAAGGAAAGCTTTCTCCTACATCACTATTAATTTATTCCTCAAGTTGTATAAAACTTATGTACGCCCACTGCTCGAATACGGCTACCAAATCTGGAGCCCCTACTTTCAAAAAGATATTTTCCTACTAGAGAGAGTACAGAAGCGGGCAACAAAGATGGTGGCCTCTATAAGAAACGTGTCATACGAGAACCGCCTAGAGGCGTTGGGCCTTACCACACTGGAAGAACGAAGGCATAGAGGTGATCTCATCGAAACTTACAAAATTTTATCAGAACGGTATGATGTGGCAAATCTCAAACTAATGTACACAATGAATACGAACAATCACTTACGTGGACACTCATTAAAACTAAACCGAACCTCAAGCAAATCAAACCCAAGAAAACACTTTATTGCCAACCGGGTAGTTGACTCGTGGAATAGACTCCCAGAGGAAGTGATTAGTGCTACTTCAGTGAACAGCTTCAAAAACAGACTGGACATGCATATAAAAAACCACAAACTTTAGAAGAAGGAAATAAAAAAAAAAAAAAAAAAAACAAAAAAATAAACATAAATAAAAAAACAAAAAACAAAAAAACAATCAAGTACACCACCATATTTACCAACTTCGATGTACACGCATCAGCTTTAAGCTGCTAGTGTATCTAAACAATAATAATAATAATAAAATAAAAGCCGAGTGGCCGGGGCGTTGGCTTCTCTTGCGAGAGGTCCAAGGTTCGAATCCGGTTGACGTGAACCAATGAGTTTTTTTCTGACAGAAAAGTTTACGTGCATACCCACACCTGCTTCACCGTTCGAAACTGCTGTAAAACTGTGTGGAAGGCTCAGATTGTAGCCGACTGGGTTGATACCACCACCGTACTGGATGTACTGAATGACCGCATAGCAGCTGTGTTCTCTAGTCTAGTATAGTCAGCAATCCAAAGGGAAGTATCCGGCACCTACCTTGTCGGAGGTGACATTGGCTTGTCGGAGCATGTGCTTGCTTTGGCCCCTCTGAGAGACAGTCTCCTGTACATAAAAAAATGTGGAAGCAATTCCTCCTTGGAATTAGCTTGGATAGCGGTCTATTGTCAATATGTTCACTAGATAAATGTAATTGTATAATATAATAATTGTGTACCCGGCAGTAAATGAACATTGAGCTTTAGAAAGATACAGTCCGGCTGTAGTGTCATCCCTGTCGCACAAACTTGCACGCCTCTGTGCGACAGGGACAACGTTCTACAACCGGATTGTCTCTAAAACTCGATGTTCATTATTTATTGCCGGGTACTGTACCTAGATATGAGTTTGTCAGCCACGGTAATTCGGTAGTGCTATACATCGAGTGTGCTCGGACTTTGCATGGGTGAACGTCCGGCGACCATTGACGGTGGCCGTGGTTCCAATTCCTCATAAAACTCTGTAGATCCCTTGTCCATACCCTTACTAGGTGGTAGGGTTTAACATGTCTGGATTGATACCACTGCCACTGAATGAAAGGTCCATCGAAATAGCTACCTATGAAAATATTTCGTGTTTTTCGTTCAGTTCATTGCAGCGATTCATTGACACAACCAAACATAACATGGCACGTAGTTGCCAGTGTTTCTTTCAGATAAATTTTTGATGTGGGTCTTCTCAAGGATTCGAAGGTGCACGATATAGGTATGTATGAAAAAGAATCAGGTCAGCCTCAGTAGCTCAGTGGTGCGGTCGGTCGACTGTTGTTAAGCAAAGCAACCCTGAGCGCGGTCAGTACTTGGATCATCTTGGATGGGTTACTGCTCGACCGTTGGAGGCTGACCTTGGTTCAGATACCACGTAAAACATAGGTCCCTTCCTCTCTTACCTTACTAGGTGGTCGGGTTTATCCCGCCCGGATTGGTACCACCGCACTGAATTAGACGCCGGTTGAAACGGCTACATATGTAAATAGTTAGTTTTTTCCGTCCAGTTCATCCAGTCGTTTTAGCCGACATGAAATGAAGGGAAGCTTTAAGCATGGGATGCAGTGTTGCCAACTCAAATTTTGAAATTCTCCTAGATTGACTTCGAAAATCTCCTAAAGATCTCCTAGAAAATTTTCGTCCTCCTAAAAAATTCTCCTGTTAGTCAAATTATAAAAATTTAACCACATTTTTAGTGTTCCTTATACGTACGGGACCATATTACTAAGCCTAAGCCGTCTGTCCGTCTGTCTGTCTGTCTTACCTGTAAAGAGCTGTATCTTTTGCACCCTGAAAGTCAAGTGCGAGTCGAACTCGCGCACCAAGGGTTCTCTGTCAGTCAGTCAGTCAGCGTGTAAGCGTCTACTGCTGGACATACGCCTTCAATTTTCCTCCAGTCTCGGCCTTCAGCGGTACGGACCACTGCTTTCCGCCGACATACTTCATGTCGGCGTCCCACCTGGCGGGTGGTCTTCCACACTCCGTTTTCCTGTCCACGGCCGCCAATGTAGTACATGGTTACTCCAACGGTCGTCATCCCTTCGGCTAACGTGCCCAGCCCACTGCCATTTTAACTTATCCACCTGGTTTCCAATATCAATTACTTTGTTGCGTCGGCGGATTGCCTCATTAATCATTCATTACGCACCATTTCGCTTAGCTATACTCCCAGGCGCGCCCAGCATGGCTACTTCCATCAGTCGCTGGGCAACTTTGGAAAACAACTATAGTCAGAGCTCACGTTTCACACCCGTACGTCATAACCAGTAGGGCGCACTGGTCATAATATATACAGATTAGACGTCGGGGCGAATTTTAAATTTCCGAGGCAGCGCTACTCAGTTGAATTCCTCTCTCGACCTCCTTAGGCAGATCTTGTCTACCAAGCAGTATTTAACCGAGATATACGTACATACTCTTCCTTCAATCTGTTCCATCACTTCTCCGCCAATAATGATTTGTCCTCCCGTCATATTTTTTTTTTTATTTATTTAAAACCTATTTCCATTTGATGACAATGCACACTCAGGATAAGTCAATTGACAATAAATAGTGATAGTAGTATAGTAAGAATAGTATCGAGCAAAAAATAGCCTTCGTCAATTTTTTTTTTTTTTTGTGGTTTGAATTACATAGATAAAAATTAACATTTTCAAAACTTAACTGTGCTAAACTTAACCATATTAATAAATCTAAAAAAAAAATTAACTTGACTGAAATTAAAATATTCATCAACATAACCACGATTATCATTCTAATTTCTTATTTTTTTAGTTTTTAACCACACCAAGTTTGACACTTTGTATGTATTACCGTTTTTAAGTTAGAGAAATTTAGAGCAACCAAACAATTTAAAAAAAAAACACGTTTCTTGTATGGGGAAGCCCTTAATTTTTATTTATTTTTTCTTATTATTTGATAGGATGTCCGCCAATAATAAACAAGACATGATCTGTGAAAATCACAACCAGCTACCTATTACGGTACAAAAGATACAGCCGTTAAGTAGTGCGGACTGACGGACAGACTGTCGACGTAGGCTTAGTAATACCTACTACTGATTATTACAAAGAATACATGTAAATAACATTGATTGATAACAAAGTGTTCGTTCGGTTAGGCCCGCCCGGTAGTCGGCTTGTTAGTCGATCAATGCACGCACACACTCAGAGTGTCATATTATCCTATCTAAAGAGCAAGAAGGGGAACCTTGCTCTTATCAAAAGACAAATCCTATGGTATATTGTGTGACTTGAGAAGATGGTTGGTTGATTCACATACAGTTTATTCATTGTGTTGTCACCGTACATACCGACATAATATGTCTTTGTTACTAGTAAATATATGTTTCTCACTCCTAAAATTTCTCCTGTAATGATTTTCTTTCTCCTAGATTTTCTCCTACTCTCCTGACAGGCAAAAACTTCTCCTAACACCGCTGAAATTCTCCTGAATCTAGGAGAAAATCTCCTAATATGGCAACACTGCCAATGAATTATGGGTCGCCGGCGGCAGTGTTGCCAACTCAAATTTTGAAATTCTCCTAGATTGACTTCGAAAATCTCCTAAAAATCTCCTAGAAAATTTTCGTCATCCTAAAAAATTCTCCTGTTCTTCAAATTATAAAAATTTCACCACATTTTTAGTGTTCCTTATACGTAAGGGACCATTTTACTAAGCCTAGGCCGTCTGTCCGTCCGTCTGTCTGTCTTACCTGTAAAGAGCAGTATCTTTTGCACCCTGAAAACCGGTCAAGTGCGAGTCGAACTCGCGCACCGAGGGTTCTCTGTCAGTCAGTCAGTCGGTCAGCGTGTAAGCGTCTACTGCTGGACATACGCCTTCAATTTTCCTCCAGTCTCTCGGCCTTCAGCGGTACGGACCACTGCTTTCCGCCGACATACTTCATGTCGGCGTCCCACCTGGCGGGTGGTCTCCCACACTCCATTTTCCTGTCCACGGCCGCCAATGTAGTACATGGTTACTCCAACGGTCGTCGTCCCCTCATTCATTAGTCATTCATTACGCACTATTTCGCCTAGCTATACTCCCATGCCAGCCCAGCATGGCTAGTTCCATCGCTCGCTGGGCAACTTTTGAAAACAACTTTAGTCAGAGCTCACGTTTCACACCCGTACGTCATAAACGGTAGGACGCGCTGGTCATAATATATACAGGTTAGACCTCGGGGCGAATTTTAAATTTCCGAGGCAGCCCTACTCAGTTGAATTCCTCCCTCGACCTTCTTAAGGAGACCTTGTCTACCAAGCAGTATTTAACCGAGATATACGTACATACTCTTCCTTCAATATGTCTATCACTTCTCCGCCAATAATGATTTGTCCCCCCGTCATAACCACGATTGCCATTCTAACCACCACGTAATTCGTCTGTTTTAATTATTTGTTTTTTTTTTTTAGTTTTTAACCACACCAAGTTTGACACTTGTACGTATTACCGTTTTTACGTTAGAGCAAAACCAAACAAAAAATATTTTTTTTTTAGAAAAAAAAAACGTTTCTTTTATGGAGAAGCCCTTAATTTTATTTTGTTTTTCTTATTATTTAATAGGATGTCCGCCAATAATAAATAACACATGATCTGTGAAAATCACAACCAGCTACCTATTACGGTACAAAAGATACAGCCGTTAACGTAGTGCGGACTGACGGACAGACTATCGACGTAGGCTCAGTAATACTACTGATTATTACAAAGAATACATGTAAATAACATTGATTGATAACAAAGTGTTCGTTCGGTTAGGCCCGCCTGGTAGTCGCTTGTCGGTCGATCAATGCACGCACACACTCACAGAGTGTCACATTATCCTATCTAAAGAGCAAGAAGGGGAACCTTGCTCTTATTAAAAGACAAATCCTATCGTATATTGTGTGACTTGAGAGGTTGGTTGATTCACAAACAGTTCATTCATTGTGTTGTCACCGTACATACCGAAATATTTGTTTGTTACTTACTAGTAAATATATGTTTCTCACTCCTAAATCTTCTCCTGTAATGATTTTCTTTCTCCTAGATTTTCTCCTACTCTCCTGACAGGCAAAAACTTCTCCTAACACCGCTGAAATTCTCCTGAATCTAGGAGAAAATCTCCTAACATGGCAACACTGATGGGATGGGCTCTAACATTGGCGGTTTGGCGGATGAATGCGGAAACAAATTTTCCTTTAATTGTTTGTACGTTGTTATCAGTGTTGCCAGATGGTCTGGAAGTAAAGTCGCCCAAATCAAGATTCCTATAGTAGATCAATTCGCCTAAATTTTTTGATCAGTAAAGCCGGGTCTCCTGCGAATGTTTTTTCGAAACATTTACACAGAAACATTGGAGCGTGGGGCCATCCACATTTGTATGAAAACCATAGAGAAATAATGTTTTTGTTTTTTGTGTATTGTTTGTATAGCCCAAATATTTGCCATTCGCCAAAATATCACCCAATATAGCCGACATTTATCAATAATTAGAGTGCCGGCTCTTCTCTGTAGTGTTTGCTTTGTGAACCGGCGGATAGACCTACGGGGGATAGATTCCGACAGATTATTGATGTAATATTATGTCCATAAGTAAAACACATATTTTATTAATAATAATAAAAAAGCACATTTATTGATGAAATATTTCGCCCCGATGTCGGTGGCGTCTTCAGTCAAGTGAGAAATAATGATTTGATAGATATGTTTTTTAAGCGCTTTAGGTGTATTTGGCGACTCACTTTATTTTTGAAGTACTTGTAATATATAATTTGCGCCGGAATATGTCCGGGAATGCTCACAAATTGTGAGATGAGACTTTCACTTTATAAATATATATATATTTTAATTAAATACTAACAACTTTTTGTTGCTTTATTCTTATGTAAAACACATATTTTATTAATAATAATAAAAAAGCACATTTATTGATGAAATATTTCGCCCCGATGTCGGTGGCGTCTTCAGTCAAGTGAGAAATAATGATTTGATAGATATGTTTTTAAGCGCTTTAGGTGTATTTGGCGACTCACTTTATTTTTGAAGTACTTGTAATATATAATTTGCGCCGGAATATGTCCGGGAAAAATTATATATTACAAGTACTTCAAAAATTAAGTGAGTCGCCAAATACACCTAAAGCGCTTAAAAAACATATCTATCAAATCATTATTTCTCACTTGACTGAAGACGCCACCGACATCGGGGCGAAATATTTCATCAATAAATGTGCTTTTTTATTATTATTAATAAAATATGTGTTTTACATAAGAATAAAGCAACAAAAAGTTGTTAGTATTTAATTAAAAAATATATATATTTATAAAGTGAAAGTCTCATCTCACAATTTGTGAGCATTCCCGGACATATTCCGGCGCAAATTATATATTACAAGTACTTCAAAAATAAAGTGAGTCGCCAAATACACCTAAAGCGCTTAAAAAACATATCTATCAAATCATTATTTCTCACTTGACTGAAGACGCCACCGACATCGGGGCGAAATATTTCATCAATAAATGTGTTTTTTTATTATTATTAATAAAATATGTGTTTTACATAAGAATAAAGCAACAAAAAGTTGTTAGTATTTAATTAAAAAATATATATATTTATAAAGTGAAAGTCTCATCTCACAATTTGTGAGCATTCCCGGACATATTCCGGCGCAAATTATATATACAAGTACTTCAAAAATAAAGTGAGTCGCCAAATACACCTAAAGCGCTTAAAAAACATATCTATCAAATCATTATTTCTCACTTGACTGAAGACGCCACCGACATCGGGGCGAAATATTTCATCAATAAATGTGCTTTTTTATTATTATTAATAAAATATGTGTTTTACATAAGAATAAAGCAACAAAAAGTTGTTAGTATTTAATTAAAAAATATATATATTTATAAAGTGAAAGTCTCATCTCACAATTTGTGAGCATTCCCGGACATATTCCGCCGCAAATTATATATTACAAGTACTTCAAAAATAAAGTGAGTCGCCAAATACACCTAAAGCGCTTAAAAAACATATCTATCAAATCATTATTTCTCACTTGACTGAAGACGCCACCGACATCGGGGCGAAATATTTCATCAATAAATGTGTTTTTTTATTATTATTAATAAAATATGTGTTTTACATAAGAATAAAGCAACAAAAAGTTGTTAGTATTTAATTAAAAAATATATATATTTATAAAGGTAATTTATTTAATAAATAACAAAAAAGTAATACTAATAACTAAAGAAATAAACCTACCTAACAAACATTAAAATAACTATCAAAAGGGGCATTTTCAAATGTTCCTAGAACACTTGCTGCATTACCCCGCTGGATGGCAAGGCTTACCCTTTGAATGAAGTAGGCCCTTGATTGCGGGACGCCAGTTGCGTCCACCAGCAGAGGCCCAAGCCTCTTCAAGAAGCTTTTGGCTTCACTGCTCCACGGACCGAGCGTTTCAACCGCAAACGCAACAAATTCGAAATCTTGAATAATATTTGAATATTTGTTGCGTTTGAGGCTCTCCGCTCCGGCGATTTATAAAGTGAAAGTAATATTATGTCGGAACACGATTAGCGTGCAAGGGAAGTCCCTTCCCTACTAATCGGCGCGCCACCTGAAAGCCATTGTCGTGCCTGCTGTTCCTGCGATCCTGCGGAGCCACTCCTTGAAGTGATAAATAAATGATGGTTTGGTGGTTAAAAAAAAAAATAACCAGGGGTTTTTTTTATGGAAACTGACACGGTTGGCTACATCACCTACAACGTCCGTGATGTCAGCCCACGGAGTAATTTAACCCTGGTTATGGTCAGAGTAATTTAACCCTGGTTATTTTTTTTTAACCAACTCGCATAGTGCAGTTCGTACCTACGAATACCTCATACCTGCGAATAGCACTGTCCCGCCTGGTAGATCTATTCGCAGGAAATCAAATAGGACACTCCCAATCTCTGTTTGGCAAACCTACGAGTTTTTAGTTAATAATCTATGTTTGGCGTACCTGCGAATAGCCCTGCCCGCTAAAAAGACATATTTTGTTTTTGCGTAACGTGTAGCCAACCATGTCAGTTTCTATAATAATAAAAATAAAAAAACGTGTGTATTTGAGTGAGTATGCATGCCACCCTCCTAAAATATTTGACCCTAATAAAGAGGTACCTACCTTGTATGTTATATAACCACTATATTGAAAAAAAAATAACCCTTGGAGTTCCCGATTAAATAATATGCTTACACTCAAAAAATAATTTAAACAAATGAAAATGAACAAAAAGACAAACAAGAGACTTAGCAGTAAGGTCAAACGATCATTGCCTTTCCCTAAAGATAAGAAATCTGTTATTTTTTTACCCGACTTTTTATTTTTTTGTCAGCCTCGATACTCTGCCGTCTGCCCACACTGTTCTAATGATGTCGACGTACAAAATCAAGGAGATAATAATATGAATGAGACTCTGGATCACTTGTTTTTTGAATGCCCGACTTTTGACCTTCAACGACTTTCGCTAATAGATTAATGAAAATTTATAAAACACCTGACAATATGCCGCGCGTCACTCAAGATTTACTTGCCAACACAGACTGTTTTCAATCCATTTACGATTTCATTATTTCAACAATTGCCGATATATAAATAAAAAGAATAACAACAGACAAGGCTGCATGGTATAATACCTTTGCCTATCCCAAAAAAGGATAAAACAACCAAAAAAAAAAAAAAAAACAACAACAACGGTCTGTCAAATTGTGTCAGTCTGATAAAATATATAATCTCTTCTCTTTGCTTGCTGTGATATTACTTTACTCTTTGTTGCTGTGTCTGCATCACGATGTAGGTTTCTGCAAGTAGTCTGATTGAAAACAAACCGAATGAACTGTGTGTGACACGTTTTTCGCTACACCGAAGGAGGAAGACGTCGGCGCAATGTCACAGCACGGCATGAGACAGATGGAGGAAAAGCATGTCGCCAGCCAGGTGGAGCTAATGCAATGGTGCAGCCGGCTCGACCTGCTGGCGCTCTCCAACTTCAAGGGTTCGTAATCGTCCCTAAATTATATTTTTAAATCTATTTTTATTATTATTATTTTAGTCGAAAACAGGGAGGGATTAGTACGAGAAATTACTATTTCTTCAAGAAAATTGTGCATATTTGCGATGAAAGTTTCGTTATGTGATCTGATCCGTGGCTGAGTCAGAGGGGCCATAGTACATGCTCCGACCAGCCAATATCACTTCCGAGAAGTTATTTGCCATAGACTTCCTTTTGGTATGTTACAAAGAAGAGATAACCACTCGCAAACAAATTGTCTATGTATATAATATGCGTACAATTTATACAAATTTGTATCAAGCACTAATAATACTTTCCTATTTATTTTTAATTTGTTAAATAGCACTCTACATTTTAGTCATACACAGTCCCAACGAAACTTATTCCTTAATTAATTGAATAGTAGAATATAATATTGTCTACTTAAAAATTTAGAAAATTGGTTGTTTGTTCTATTTCCAGGCGAGGTCCAAGTGCGCAGACTTCACCATTTTCAAACAGTGTGGAACTTGCCACCACCAAAGGAAATTAGCATGGTCCGAGGCATGGCGTGGCGGCCTGATGGAAAGGTAATCTGCTTTACTGGTATGGTCATCTTGATAGAATTAGGACTTTGGTCATTGGCCAGTCAAGGCCTGGCGTTTTGATTCGTATGTGTACATTGATGATGTATCATGTATGAATAGTCTAGCATATCTGGTAGTTTTTTGAAGAAAAATAATTTTAAATTTATCTTCATGATGAATCACTGTTGTTTCTTGTTAATTTTGTCTCAATACAAGTATCCAAGTTAGTATTTATAGAAATAATTCGTCGAAACGGCTATGTAAATAGTTTGTGTTTTCCGTCCAGTTCAGTGTAGCCGGCACGACCGAAGGGAAGCACTGACGTGGCACCAAGTGCATCCGGTGTTATGGGCTGACATCACGGATGTTGTAGGTGATGAAGCCAACCGTGTCAGTTTCCATAAAAAAAAAAAGATATGTCATGTTCCGTTGCCTAATATCTCTTAAAGCAAACAAGGACTTGGCCTTATATTGTTCAGTGTGTGAATGGTCATTCCAGGCACTGGCAATAGGTTACAGCTGCGGTCGTGTTTGCATCGTAGATGTGGAGGACAAGGAAGTGTTGCACAGCTTCACGGTGCACGAGGAGGGCGGGGAGGTGGACAGTGCGGGCGTGACTTGTGTGGCGTGGGGCGTGCAAGCCACCACCCTCGGCAGCACGGAACATTACAATATCTATGTCGGTATCAACTTTACATTTATGTATTTTTGTGAGGTCTAAAAGCCAATATTTCACTGCGGTGAGAATATTTACGAAACTATTGAGGCTTGTATTTGTCCGTGGGATTGCTTCTGGATGTTTACCTGTTCCTTTTTTTTTTATGTAATCCGGTATGGGTGGCTGAGTCGGAAGGGCCCATGCTCCATATCAACTCTGAGAAGGTGCCATACTGGAGAATTCCTTGTGGATTACCCGCTGCACTTGACTAGAAGAGAACACAACCAATTCTGCTATGCGGCCATCTTACCACCTAGTAAGGGGCAAGGGAAGGTACCTACAGTTTTACACCAGTTCTGAACGGTGAAGCAGCAGGTGTAGGAATGCACGTACAAAATCAGAAAAAACTCAATTGTGCAATTCAGCTGGAAACGAACCTCAGACCTTAAGATCAAGAGTCCAAGTAAAAACGGACCAAGTAAGAACGTTCAGAAGATTCTCTTCAACAAGTCTCTTTTGCACTGCAGATAAATTTTGGTAATACATGTTTTTAATTAATATTAACCTGTAAGCTTCCCAAGTCCTTAAATATGCTCAACCACCCCTGGATTCTATGCCATTTTCGCTGCGCGAAAATATGCTAAGTTTGGACATGCCAAAAATATAATTAAGTCAGAAATGTGTAACGCACTTTCTGCCCATCTATTTCCTCCCAAGTGCAGGCTGGGGTTTTTAAGAGGTGTGAAAAGGCTACTGTCAGGCCGGCATGGCATTCACAATCCCCGTGCATCACCGAATGACCATGGTACCAGGGAACCGTACAGGTTAATATCTTATCTGTACAGTCAGTCAGTCAGCATATAAGCATCCACTGCTGGACATAGCCTCTCCAATTTTCCTCAAGTCCTCCCGGCCTTCAGCGGTACGGAAGTACTGCTTTCCGCCCACGTACTTGATGTTTTTTTTTTTTATGGAACCTGACACGGTTGGCTACATCACCTACAACATCCGTGATGTCAGCCCATAACACAGGGTGAACTAGGTGCCATGTCAGTGCTTCCCTTCATTTCATGTCGGCTACACTAAACTGGACGGAAAACACGAACTATTTACATAGCTGTTTCGACCGACGTTTCGTTCAGTGCGGTGGTACCAACCCGGCCGGGATAAACCCTACCACCTAGTAAGGTAAGAAGGGAAGGGACCTACAGTTTAACGTGGAATCCGAACCACGGTCAGCCTCCAACGGTCGAGCGGTCACCCATCCAATCGCTCAGCGTTGCTTAATAACAGTTGACTAACCAACCGCGCCACTGAGCTACCGAGGCTGACGAATTTTCTTATCCCTTAGTCGACTTTTACGACATGCGACGGGGAGAGATGCAGTGGGGCTATTCTTTTTAAGTACCGACCCCACACGGTACTAATTGTACACGGTACTAGTTGATTGGGCGGTCTTCCCATACTCTAGTTTCCTGCCCGCGGGCGCCAGTGTAAGTGTAAGACACTTTACTCCAACGGTTTACCTATACTAAGATGTCATAACCCAAACGAAGTGTGGGAAGACCACCCGCCAGGTGAGACATCAAGTACGTCGGCGGAAAGCAGTGGTTCCGTACCCTGCTGAAGGCCGGGAGGACTGGAGGAAAATTGAAGAGGTATATGATGAGATGCATAAATGCTTACTGACTGACCTCGACATACAACGTCAGGTTTTAGGAATTATGTAGCTTCATACTTAAAGTGCGGAGTGCGCCTGACCTGGTATCGTATAGACCGCCTTGTTGCAAAACCAATAATTGTTTATTGTATAATTTCATCCATAGGTACGATTTCATCCGTAGTATCAATCTACGCTTGGACATATTGAGAATTTTCGCCAGTTCTAATTCAATGCGAAGAAGAACTGACAAACAAACTTCGCAAGTCCCTTTATACCTTAGTATATTTCTCCCCTTAATGTTTTCACTGAAAAGGTATATTTTCATTTACCAGATATTGCTTACAGGACGACGCAAGCTTGTTCTTACCCAACCCACCTCCGCTCAACACCAGCTACAAAAACAAGAAGAACGACGATGGCATGTCGGATTTCAAGCAGCTGCAGGAACAAAACCAACTGAACATTCTCATAGTCGGTTACGGCAACGGCAAAGTTCACCTGAGCATCTTCGGGCGGTTCCCCTGCGGAGTTATCAACCTGAGACAACTTACCGATGACAAATTTGGTGATATAAGAGTCATGGATGCACAGCTCTCGAAAGATTTTAGTATTATCCAAGTGTTTTATGTCGACACATCGGACAATGTGTTACACGTTGCAGTTGTACACACAGCTGTGCTGTCAGCATATTCGGAAGAACTTTTTGCTCTGGCCAGTAAGCACAGTCACATTGTCCACTTCTTGTCTTACGTGGACCAAACTATGGTGTCTATTACTGAGGCCTGGGAGCACATTCTGCTGGAGATGGATTCCAAAATGGCCGCCTATGCGTCAAATCTAAAGGAGGGTGGAGTTTCTGCTGACCTTTTGGAATTACTTATGATGGGTGAGTAGAATTTGAGATTTCGTAAAATTTTAGTTGAATCATAAGTAGAACGGTAGAACTTGTTAGCAGCAATTTGCAGAATTGTCATGCGTATAAATTTATTTAATTTCTGAACAGGTTTTGTGCGTCTCCAATTATATATATATATATATATATATATATTTATTTTTTTTATTGAAAGCGCGACATATGGCGCCGAGCCACCCATAAGGTGTCTAACGACGCCCATGGACACTCGGTCGTATGCGGGGGTTGCGAATGCCATGCCGGCCTGACAGGTGCCCATTCACGCCCCTCTTGAAGGACCCGAGACTGTACTTGGGGGGAAATATATGAGCAGGGAGAGCGTTCCAGAGTTTACCGGTTCTGTAGAGGAAAGATCTGCAGAATCGATTAGTACGCATCCGCGGTAAGTCCAGCGTATAGGGATGCAATCCCTGCCCAGTGCGTGTGGTGCGGAGGTGGAAAGGGGACGGCGGGATTGCGTTAAACAGCTCCTCCGAGCACTCCCCATGGAATAAGCGATAGAACACACTTAGGGAGCCGACATTCCTACGGTGTTGCAGTGGTTCTAGATTGCGGGACACTTCGGGGTCAACCACTAGTCGCACGGCTCGACGCTGGATCGAGTCCAGAGGCGCAAGCTGGTATTTGGCAGCCATCCCACAGGTGCGAGCAGTACTCTAAACAGGACCTGATCTGCGATTTATACAAAAGCAGCCTTTGGTCCGGCGTGAAGTACCGTCGCACCTTATTGAGTACGCCCAGCTTTTTAGAAGCCAGCTTGGCCTTCCC
This sequence comes from Nematopogon swammerdamellus, assembly GCA_946902875.1. Classification (NCBI taxonomy): domain Eukaryota; kingdom Metazoa; phylum Arthropoda; class Insecta; order Lepidoptera; family Adelidae; genus Nematopogon; species Nematopogon swammerdamellus. Next base: position 8,835,257 of record OX336337.1, read on the forward strand.
CTCGATATCTGTCAAAACGGTGCTGTTAATAACAGAATGTATTTCACCAGGAGTGCCCTCAGAAGAGCTGGAGATATTCCTCTTGCAAGAACTCACCGCTAAGGGTCTGAAGAAGTTCGGTACTTCTGTGGAGCTCAGCTACTCAACCATACAAAAATTAGTTTTAAAACAACTCAACATTGTGGGGCAGAGCCTGCTGTATTATTTGGCTGAGCTGAGAGGGCTGGCAAGGATACCCGATCGTTATAAGGTGAGGTATAAAAATACCTCTATCTTAACCTTTATTATGTGAAAATGTTGCTGACTTGGATGGATTCAAATGAATCTTTTATAATATGTTTATTGTATCATTTCATCCAAAGGTAGCTTATGCTTGGACATGTCAAAAATTCCGCTAATTCTAATTCAATGCGATGCCACAATTTGCAAGCCACAATGTTTTTCTTAGTACCTTATAAGTATGATCGTCATTTACAAAGTGACTTTTATATGTATGTGATATGTTAAAAAAACTGTAAGGTTTCTTCTGGTTCTTCCTTATAGATAGCATTAATGAACAGGACAAAACAAAAATGATGACGAACCATACTGAATATGCATAAGTATGTCTCCATGAAATATTGTTACCGTTCTTCCCGGCCTTCAACGCTGGAGTCCGGGAGGATTGGAGGAAAATTGGAGACGCTTATATCCAACAGTGGATGCTTGCACGCTGACTGACTGACTGACTGGCAGTATGTTCTTTATGGCGAAATAAATATGTGAATGTGTTACAGGTTCTAGGATTGGAGGAAGCAACCGTGACTAGTGCCATCCGAGCGAGCTCTGCATTTCTCAACAAATGCCTGGAGCTTCAACAAGTCATAGATCTCTCCATGCGCAACTACAAGGCATTCTTTCGTTGGCTGTTCGTTGTTATTGTACGCTTGCTGGAAGAACAAACTCCGAGTGAAATAGTCAAAATAACTCAGCAGGAGTTGACGTACATCGCAGAGTTCTTGTACAATTTTGATAACATCCAACCGACCAAGGAAGAGGGTGCCGGCTCCAAAAAACCGGTCCGATTCAATCTAGAACGACTGGCGCAATATCTCCAGAATGAAGAGTTGTCCATTCTGCCAGACGACGAAGATAATCCTTGGCACAAGTTTCTCAACGAAAATAAATGCCTCGTCACCGACAGCGAGACCATAATGTCTATGTCGGATTTTAGAAAGTACTCATTGGTGATGCAACAGGAGCATCTGAAGCGGGCTATCACAGATGTGTTTGAATTCTCAGAGAAAATAATCGGCGGCCACTATTCCCTTCTCCACAACCTGCGATGTCACAATGAACAGTCGTTCCCAAGTACACCGGACACTTTCAGACTGAGTCAAATATTTCAGTCCGGCCAAAGATCGTCGTATATTGCATTTGCACATCCTCCCTCCGCTAAGGACCTACTCTGCTTCATGAGTGTGGTTACGAATGCAAACTCATTGGAAGCGAAGGCCGCAACTTTTCACTTTTCGCAACAACAACACATCAACAACAGTAGATTCGACAGCTTAGAACACACTAACATGATAATTTGCGACGTGCAGTTTTACTCTACCGACATATTGTCGGTTCTCCTACAGGATCCACATGATGAAGAGGTCTCCGTCTTTGTTCAGTTTCCAATAAAGGCGGCACTCGACCACTGTGTGAGCGTCGGTGCAGATCAGCTGGGAAGGGCAGACTTCTTTGAGACCACACCGAGGGTGGAGGCGTCGAGCTTGCTGGATCAGGGAGTGTACAAGGTGATAGACAAGATGGCGGGTCACAGGATAGCAGTGTCTGGTGGGAGGAAAGTGGCGGTGGTGTTGTCGAGAAGCTGTCGGAAGGTGAAGGTATTCGAGATGGAGGTGGACGGGGACGAGGAGGAGGACGAGACGCTGGACACCACGCCGCAGTCCCACGGCACCACTATGCGCAGTGACATCAGCCAGGGTACTCCGACACTACACACCTCCAGCTTTAATAGTTCACTCAATAAAAGTCCCACCGATTAGGCAGGAATTGTGCCATACCACCATCCCAAGTACATGTAAAATAAGTGAATTAAAAATGTATTCTTTAATTCAATAATTTACTATCCTACTTACAATAAATAATTTACTACACGATCGTAAATAGCACCACCCAGGTGGAATGGTTCTCCGATACGTTGCTCTACGTGCCACTGCCTAAGCTATAATCATGTCCACATGGTTTGAAGACACATAAAATTTTTGCACTCTTATTATGTTTTTGACAGTGTTTTTTTGTTTCATTTTTGTACCAGGTGCACAGTTTTACGGTCCTGTAGTAATTAGGTATCTACACTAACTAGACTAGATTTTATAAAAAATATTGCAATACCTGGCTGCGTGTCTATTTTCATTAACCGGAAGGGTCACAAAAATATGTGTGTATAAAATGTAGGTTACAATGAGAAAAAAAAAGACATCTCTATTCCGGAAAAACTAATAATCTACATTACTACCCTACCAAAAGGAGGGTACTCCTTTTGGTTTCGCCGTAGCGGGGTAAAAAAGTAGGTGTTCAGACAAAAAGTTTTGGTCTTCAGATTCTAACACTAGAATGAACTTAAAGTGTGAAAGTTCATATGAGACTTTGTTGTGGAGACTTTATCTGTATCTGCTGGAAGACGGAGTTGAAGTCTGTGTCGAGCCCGTGGTTGTCGATGCCGTAGAGCTGGTCGGAGGAGGCGTTGCGACTGGGCCCCGGCACCGGGTTAATACTGGTGGTCGTTCTGTTGTAGATCTCGTCCCCTTCCTCTTCATCGTCTTCGTCCACTGGAAATATTGTTTTATTGTTTACAAAACGTTTATTAGAGACCGCCAATTCTGATAGGTCTAAATTTACGTATCATCAAATATTCCATGTATAAATTTCTTTTTTCAATCTAAAGTCATGTGCTAATTAATGGTGAATTTAGCTAGAAGTGTACTCCCCACAAAGTCTTCAAAGACTTGGCCAGACTAACTCTTGCAAATCAACATGAGATGTAGAACATGCAGTGCAGTGCATCAGGGTTGGTACCACAGCGGAAGGTTTGGTCGAAAAGGCTCTGAAAGTAGTTTGTGTTTCTGTCTAGTTCAATGTAGTCGGCCGACCAAAGGGAAGCCCTGACATGACACCTAGTTTACCAAGGTGTAGTAAGCTGGCAGGTGTAGTAAGTAATGTAGCCAACCAAGTCATGTTCCATAAAAGAAATGTCGGGCAGGCATTGGGCCATATAAATAATAGTTTAATCTCTGGGGGAAGGTGTGGAACTCAGCTTGCGATGGCTTCACCGAACAGATCCGGGCCCATCGGCAGTAGAGGAGGGTGTTAAATACGCCGGGACAGACGTAAAATTATCACAAATGGTATCAATTATAAGCTTACTCGGCACAACCATCCTTCCGTCGTACTTGTTCCAATCTCGTCTCAGGCGGAAGTAAATGATGGCACAGCCAATGATCACAATGAGAGACACCACAACGACCACCAAATTGAGGGCGTCCATAGCGTCGGCATGATGCTGGCTCAGATCGACGCCGGATACAGTCAAAGATGTATCGACCACTGGTTGGACCACCGCTTGGTGGGTTTTATCCCCGGTCACAATCATTTGTATCGCTTGGCTGTAGTGACCTGCGCCGTTGATCTGCTCGGAGTAACAGTTGTAACAGCCGGACTCGTCGGGCGACACACCCTGACAAATGGAAAAGTTAATCAGTTTCATCTATGTATAGAAACATATAAAATGCAATATTTCTTGTCTTGAGTTGTTTTGTCTACTAATAATGTCATTTGACATTGCCTGTAGGTATTATTTCATTAACCATGCGTCTGAGCAGTAGGGTCGAAAGAGATAACAGTCTGAGAACAATCAACATAATAGTTCATGTTTAGGCATGAAAACACTAACATTTATAGTATATAGCTGAGCAAGTTGTTTTTAGGTTTTTAGATCTATTACTAACACCCTACGCCGTCTGTCCGTCTGCCTGTATTTTTTTTATGTAATCCAGCATGGGTGGCTGTGTCGAGAGATCAATGGTGCAGTCGACAGAGCCAAAATCACCTCTCCTCGCGAAACCACGCTCAGTTAGGTGCCATGCCAACAGATTTGCGGACTGTTGCTAGGCTGTCTAGCCCGTTAATACGACGCTTGAAGACACCCAGGTTAAAGGATAGAGGAAATACACTCGCCGGAAGACAGTTTCACACTCTAGCGGTGCGACAAAGAAACGATTTAGAGAACCGATGGGTTCTCAAAAGCCCAATGTCAACAACAAAAGGGTGCTGAGTCTCTCTGCGACGAGTCATGCGGAGATAGGACGGGTGGCAGGGAATAAGGGATGCTAGTTCCACAGAGCAGCGTCCGTGATAGTATCTGTAAAACAGACTAAGCGAACCCACAAATCGTCAGTGACTCAGATACTCCAGACCATCTGTAAGTTTCGGGTCACCAACAAGATGGATGGCTCGGCGCTGTATCGAGTCCAAGGACGCAAGCAGATAATGCGGACTACCCTACCAGATGTGACTGCAGTACTCCATCACCGGCCTAATCTGTGTTTTGTACAACAGGAATAGTTGTGCCGGTGAGAAGAACCACCGATTGCGGAAAAGTATTCCCAAATTTCTGGATGCAGTTTTGGCCTTAGACTCGATTAGTTGCCGGAAACCCACGTCTTTGGATATAGTGGTGCCCAGGAGGTCCAGGTGCTACGAGACAGGTACGACACTACCTTGGAAACTAGCTTGGAAAGGAAAGGGATCGACCTTAGCAGATAATGCGCATCACTGATGAACTTTAAGGGCTGTATCTTTTGAACCATTATAGGTAGCCGGTTGAAATTTTCACAGAATATGTTTTATGTGGCGGACATACCAGAAAAAATACAAAATGAATTATTATTGCTACTTTAGACCTATAATATTAGGTATTATATGATTTCTATGACTTGTTCATTTCAACCTCACTGCTCACTCAGCTCTCATGAATAATGATGCAATGCTATGTACTCCTAGAAACATATTTCTCTGAAAACATTCAAATTGGGTCAGTACTTTTATGTGATACCAACATACAAAAATCACTTATCCATTATTCTATCCCCCAAAGTTATTTACTAATTTTTTAAATGGGTGTGGCTTTATACTGGGGAGCCGAAGTTTTTTTTTATATGGAAACTGACACGGTTGGCTACATCACCTGCAACATCCGTGATGTCAGCCCATAACACCGGGGTGAACTTGGTGCCACATCAGTACTTCCCTTCGGTCGTGCCGGCTACACTGAACTAGACGGAAAACACAAACTATTTACATAGCCGTTTCGACCGACCTCTCATTCAGTGCAGTGGTATCAACCCGGGCGGGTTAAACCCTACCACCTAGTAATATAAGAGGGGGAGTCATATCCCTTAGTCGCCTTTTACGACATACATGGGGAGAGATGCAGTGGGGCTATTCTTTTAAAGTACCGGCCCCACACGGTACAATCCAAAAATTGTATTGAAATCAGTACGAAGTCGAAAATTGCTTGTAAGCATGTGTAGGCTGAGCTAAAAGACAAAATTCAGTGAAATAATATTTTGCCCGAAACGAGTAGTTTCAGAGAAAAAAACAATTATAAAATTTTCCATACTAAATTAAACCTTGTTTTTTTTAAAGCAGCAAAACATTGATATTAATTTCTAATGTATGCAAAAACGACATGGGCTGCCTCAACATTAGGTTGGTTAATTTATAGAAAATGCGGAGCGACGCATAAATTAATGCTGGTTTTTTTTTACCATAAAAACATTCACCCAACTGAGCCCCCTCCCCCTCCCCCGCTCTTCCCTTATTTTAAGCCTTCATTATAATATTTAAAAAAAATCCAAAAATATTTTCCATAGAAAATTAAAAAATCCAAAAATATTTTCCATAGAAAATTGATTTTCATAAAAAAAACCCTCTCCGCCCTTCCCCTCACCCCTCCGGCAGAGGGGGTGGGGCAAATCAATACCCGCCTCCGCCCCCATTCCCCCCTCCTCGGCCCTCCAGTATAAAGCCACCCCCTTTAAAAATTTTATATTTTTATTATATGTATTGATTTACAAACATATTGCAGTGCATGGAAACCATATTCGCAGTGACAAGTGTGACATGCATAACCACACAACTACCACATTCAGCAGTCATGAATAGACAGTGAACCATTTGGAGGTTAGAGAAATTTGTAATTCTCACTCAAGCACATCATCTCGTCCTTACAATAAGACAGTAAGACTTGTGTTTGCACTGGTAGGTTAAATCATTGGTTAGATAATGAACACAGCCAAAACACTGACAATTTAAACCTGGAGATGTTGAGTGTTCACATCGGACAGAAATGATTGATGAGGATAGATTATAAGTTAGTAAACAAACTCACCTTGATAAAGAGTTTTCCAGAAAGCACAGCATACTTATATTTGTTTTCGTCGTACAGATTGCCTGGGCCAATAATTTTGCCTTCACCGAACTGCCAGAAAAGGAAGTTGTGTTCGTGATCATTGCTGATACAGTCGAGCTCGACCATGGAACCAGCGCGCACATGCTTCACCGTTCGCGTCGCGCACTGCTCTAGTCCTGACACCATTGTATTGTTTCCCAAGGCGACTGCGCTGTATTGACGTAATGCCACCCGAGCAAACTCTCCATGAGAAGTGACATCCGCACGTTATCCGCATGCTGAACGAGTGCCAAGTTTAAAATTATCTTGTGTCACATGCACGTCACATGCCGTCACTGAAGGTGAAGTTCTAAGCGTAGACGTAAACGACTCGGTAGTTCCTCGGTGACGTCAGCGCCGAATAGGGAATTAAAATTATATTCCTGACTCAGTCTTATATAACACTTCGATTGTGACGGTCCTAGTAGGTACGCGATGGTTTTATTAAATGCACGAACACCTCTCCGCAGAGCACAGGGAGCAACATCCAAATTGGCGCCATCACTACGTAGATCGGCAGGTTTACGCTCGTCAGCTCGAGTTTGATGCAGATCATGATCTGCGCGGTCATCTTGAGGCCAATAGCGGCCATGTACCACACGTGTTTGTTGATGGAGCCGCGAAAGCGCTCGAGGCCGCCCTTGCAGTGCGACAGCATGTGAAATAGCACGTAGAACAGCAGGATACTGTCGTATACCCACATGGGGATGAACACGATGAACCAGTTCCAGTGCGTGCGTGACTCCAGCCGCAAGCATAGCAAGATTAGAAACACGAGAAGAATGAACCAAGTGAACAGCGCGCGGTGTAAGATTGCCATTCTTATGTCGTTGTTTTTCGCACGGAAAACAAATCAAAATCTACGGTAATTTGTTTTGTAAGAAATCATGTTGACGGTAGGTTCGTTTCCCTTTGATTTGACAAACAATTCCAGGTCGCGTTGTTGTTGTTGTTATTGTTTTCGCCATAAATAGGCAGGCAAAGATCATTTGACCATACAGCCAATTCGCAATTTTCTTCTTTTATGATATGCGCAAATATTATTATTTCTATATTAGCATGTTTTTGTTTTCGTTCAATAATTTTATATAATATACTATCGGTAAAAAAAATACGAATACTATAGGGTCGTTCCGCCATTTCGTTCAAATTGCATTCCCGCGCAATAAAAGCGTGTGAAAATGTATGTTTTTTAAAATAATTTTATTGAAATATATAGGTTTAGATGAAAGGAAAAAGTAGTATTTAACGAATCAGACATTTGTCCATTCAATTAAATAAAAAAAAATAAAAACCTTCAAAATTCTCATTCCTATCCTCTTCCAAACGAAGGATCAGTATTAGTATAATTATTTTTTTTAGTTTCTTCAAGTAAAATGAGTATATTAATAAACCCACCTATAGTGTAACTAATAAAGCATGTTTCTTTGGGATTCATTTATTTTTAGAGCCATTATATCATAAAAAGAATTAATATTTCATTTTTGTCCATGGAAAAACGTCATTACCTTCCGCAGAAGTGGTATTACAAATTAGACAGAGTGTGACCCGACTTTAGCCTTCGCTCTACACTCCGCACGTCGAACGCCCCTCATTGTGTCCCTGGATCTAGACAGGAGAGGACGAGCGTCGCTGGGGAAGAAAATACTCACGATCTTCGTGCTCATCAACTACTTTGTCACCGTCCAGGCATCATTACCTTCCGGCTTTTTTTAACATAAGTACACGATATAAAAATTCAATTTAAATCTTAATGAATCAGATTTTAGTCAGAATATTCGTTAATTAATATAATAAATTTGTAATATCAGTAATAAGGGAGCAATTGAAGAAATACATCAAAATTTCATTACCCTCCTTTTCATTACCCTCCTTTACCCTCAAAATGTTTGCCGGACGGTAATGAAGGGGTTCGGATGGTAATGAAATGTTTACTTGATTTTCCTTCCCTCCTACCTAACTGGGTGGTAGGTTATATCCCGCCCGTGTTGGTACCACCGCAGCACTGAATGAAACGTTGGTCCAAACGGCTATGTAAACGTCTGAATGTCCATGGTCGTCGTTGGACACCTTATGGATGGCTTGGCGCCATAGGTCGGGCTTTAAATAAAGCAAAATATTTCGTGTTTTCCGTCGAGTTCAGTGTAGCCGACACGATGAAAGGAAAGTACTATCAGGGCACCTAGTTCACCAAGGTGTTATGGGCTGACATCACGGATGTTATAGGTGATGTAAACATGTCAGTGTTCACAAAAAAAAATTTTGTAAACATGTCAGTGTTCACAAAAAAAATTGGGTGCACGTAGTAAGTAGTACATAAATAATAAAAATCCAATAAAACTGGACTTTTATTTCTATTTGGCACGTAAAGTATCTACATAACGTATACTGGAGTACGGGGTTTAACCCGACCGGGTCGGCACCAACGCACTGACTGAAGTTCGGTCGAAATGCTATAAAAATTGTTCATGTTTTTGACCAGTTAAGTGTAGCCGGTTCAATTCAGTGATATGTAAAAGTATAGTTGTTTCCACTCAGTGCATAGTGTGTGAGTTCACTAAGTTACTGTATTTTAATTGCATAGTAACGGTTGGACTTCAATACAGCGCCGAGTCTAGTGAAATATTCACTAGATTGAGCATAGGTTGTGGCCAGTCCTATTTTTTTCTTCTTCTCTTATTAACCGACAAAAGCAAAAAGGAGTAGGTTCTCAATTCGAAGCTCATATATTTTTTTATATGTATTTGACCAATATATATATTTTTTTATTGGATAGGGTATACTTCAAAGTTGGTCCCATTTTTATTTGAAAAAAAAAATAAAAGCTTTAACAAAAAAATTTACCGACGAAAAACTGAAAAGCGAAAAATCCAATTTTGGCGGGTAATAAACCTTCCTAGTCTTACTAACAGTCTCAAAATTAGTCATTATATTTTTCGTTTTTCAGTTTTTTGCCGGTTGAATTTTTTGTTAAAAAGTTTTTAACAATGTATTTTTGTTTTGTTGCTGGTTGTAATGCTGTAGTGAAAAAACTAATATTTCTTTCTTTCTTCAAGTAGTATGTTGAAAAAATCTGTCGGTAACTGATTATACATAATACAGTGGTTTTTCTTGTGGTCTTTACATAAAAGTCTGAATAAATCTTATATTTCTTATACATATATCGCCTTTCACTGAATACCTGCTCACTCTGTAAAGTTTCAAAGTATCAGTAATACAATTTCATTTGTTATTTAATTTAATTTTTTTTTATTGACAGCGCGACATATGGCGCCTAGCCACCCATAAGGTTTCTAACGACGCCCATGGAAATGGGGTCGTATTGCGAATCGGGTTGCGAATGCCATGCCGGCCTGACAGGTGCCCATTCACGCCCCTCTTGAAGGACCCGAGACTGTACTTGGGGGGAAATATATGGGCAGGGAGAGCGTTCCAGAGTTTACCGGTTCTGTAGAGGAATGATCTGCAGAATCGATTGGTACGCATCCGCGGTAAGTCCAGCGTGTAGGGATGCAATCCCTGCCCAGTGCGCGTGGTGCGAAGGTGGAAAGGGGATTTGTTATTTCAGTTAAAACTTTTTACACTATGAATTATAAATTACTTAGCTAAAATTTTTATGTTAATAGTGTCGAACTTTTGATAATCGTTAACATTATAACTACCATCAGCTAAATAATGATATCTTTATCATTATCATAATAATAATAATATAATAAAGCAAATTTCATTAAGACATACTAGCATGCTTCATTACCATCCAACCGCATAAATTACCATCCAGGTGTTTTTCATTACCATCCACACCTTCATTACCTTCCATCAATTTTCTCCAAAACTAAAAGTTGTACATAGATGCCTCTCTTATGTTACTACATCTAATAAGTACAGGAACACATATATACATAAATATATTTCAGAAAATAAAAAAATAAAAATTCCGCCAAAACATGCAAATTTGAACGAAATGGCGGAACGACCCTATAGGGAATTAGCAGGCCGACGACAACGCAATCTAGTGTTATATATAATTACGAAGCGGCGGCCTAGGCTATAAGGTGTCAGTCAACTATACAGTGTGTTAAAATGGCGAGTACATTTCGCCAGCGCAATCCTCATGTTTTTCCGAGACAAAAAATCAAATAAAGTTTTTCTCTAAAGTGTCTAGTTTTCGAGATGAATTTTTGAAATGAATGTTTTCGTCTAGAGTGTAATTTAACGCGTTTTTGCCGCTCCGCACCCTCCGCCTGGCGACCTACAGTCCTCCACTCACACAGCTAACCCCCGCCCCTCCCGCCAACACCTCCGTCCGAGGCGCTCACGTCTCACCCGCTCTTCCCCCCTGCGCGCCGCCCTGTTGTCATAAGATCATTTTTACACTAAAATTTTCCCTTCCTTTCTTACCTTACTAGGTGGTAGGGTTTATCCCGGCCGGGTTGATACCACCGCACTGAACGAAACGTCGGTCGAAACGGCTATGTAAATAGTTTGTGTTTTCCGTCCAGTTTAGTGTAGCCGACATGAAATGAAGGGAAGCACTGACATGGCACCTAGTTCACCCTGTGTTATGGGCTGACATCACGGATGTTGTAGGTGATGTAGCCAACCGTGTCAGGTTCCATAAAAAAAAAAATCAATTAGTTTGTATGAAAACTGTAACTTTTTATTTAAAGGGAATTCAGAAAAAAGTTATTTGACTTTTTTGTTACTCTTGATCCCAATAATCATTTCCTAAATTTAATGTACTCGCCGTTTAAAGTTAAAAGTTCCCTTCGCCGTTATGTTGGCTCCACTGTCAGTCTCACTGCCAACTAAAAGGGCCTGGGAGCCAAGGGGAGTAGTACTATTTTCCCGTCAAAGGGACTCAAAGGGTTAAATTCGTGCTGCCAGATTGTGAAGATTATATTACCTAATAATGTAATCGGTATTTACCGTACAAAAAATACGGTAAATTACTGATAATTACGGGTTAATCTGTACACATAACCAACATAACCAACATAACGGCGCCGGCGAAGGGAACTTTTCGTTGGATTGGAACGCTCTCTAATGCGAGGTTTACACTTAGCCCTACAGGGCAGGGAAGTGAGCAGGGTAGTATGCAGCGCGAGAATGTAAACACGATACTCGCGCTGATACTCGTCATGCCGCTCGCGCTGCCAATGCTCCCGAAATGGTCGGTTTTTCGCGAGTTTTTCGTGCGGGAGTCAAAGGACTGGCAGCATCGACGCGTATCGTGTTCACATTCAGCCCTCTCGCTCACTTGCCCCCGCGCCGCCGTTCGTCGAGCTTGTATTGTCTGCGTTCGAAAAACACTCATTATTATTGTATTTAATTATATTTATTTTATTAGATGGATAGAAATTATTTATTGCTACAAAACATTTTTACATAAGCAAGAAGTTCGTCGCAAGAACTTCGTCCGCCATGACCAATGAATATGGGCAATAATCGCGGCAGCGGCATGAGAAGTATCATGGGCTGAGTGTAAACACGATACTTGCGTCGATGCTGCCGCAGAAGTATTTTGGGCAATTAATCGCGGCAGCGGGAGGAGCAGTATCAAGGGCTGAGTGTAAGCCTCGCATAAATCTACTATAGAATATAATTTATAATTCTATTGGCAAAAAGTAATTCTCGAGAAGTAGAGTAGGTAGTTGAAAAGCATGTGTACCGACCGACTCAACAGAACTATAGTCGCTACGTGTAAATAGATGCGAGAAGGAATGTTTCCGAATACTTCCAAAGGGAATCATTCGGAATCATTCGAAAACTTCCGAATACTTCGGGATCTTTCAAATTAACTATAGTTTTATCCATCTGTGATGTTTTCACGTTTTTTAGGTTGATGAGCAGTCATTTTAACAAGAAACCGGCAAAGTGCGAGAAAGGGTTCCGTATCATCGTACAAGATTTAATACTACGTACTTTAATTCACCTACCGTACCGAGTAGGTAGGTTTAGCCCATGCGCTCAGATACGGTCAAAAGTACACAAACTTCAGGTCTCGATGAGATCGAGACCTGAAGTTTGAGTACCAACACGATGGGTCTAGCACCAGTGGTTCTCGAGTTATGACCAAAACAAAAGTTCACGTGACAGATGGATAGATCTCACCGAGACCTGAAGTTTGAGTACCAACACGATGGGTCTAGCACCAGTGGTTCTCGAGTTATGACCAAAACAAAAGTTCACGTGACAGATGGATAGATCTCACCGAGACCTGAAGTTTGAGTATCAACACGATGGGTCTAGCACCAGTGGTTCTCGAGTTATGACCAAAACAAAAGTTCACGTGACAGATGGATAGATCTCACCGAGACCTGAAGTTTGAGTACCAACACGATGGGTCTAGCACCAGTGGTTCTCGAGTTATGACCAAAACAAAAGTTCACGTGACAGATGGATAGATCTCACCGAGACCTGAAGTTTGAGTATCAACACGATGGGTCTAGCACCAGTGGTTCTCGAGTTATGACCAAAACAAAAGTTCACGTGGCAGATGGATAGATCTCACCGAGACCTGAAGTTTGAGTACCAACACGATGGGTCTAGCACCAGTGGCTCTCGAGTTATGACCAAAACAAAAGTTCACGTGACAGATGGATAGATCTCACCGAGACCTGAAGTTTGAGAACCAACACGATGGGTCTAGCACGAGTGGTTCTCGAGTTATGACCAAAACAAAAGTTCACGTGACAGATGGATAGATCTCACCGAGACCTGAAGTTTGAGTACCAACACGATGGTTCTAACACCAGTGGTTCTCGAGTTATGACAGAAACAAAAGTTCACGTGACAGATGGATAGATCTCACCGAGACCTGAAGTTTGAGTATCAACACGATGGGTCTAGCACCAGTGGTTCTCGAGTTATGACCAAAACAAAAGTTCACGTGACAGATGGATAGATCTCACCGAGACCTGAAGTTTGAGTACCAACACGATGGGTCTAGCACCAGTGGTTCTCGAGTTATGACCAAAACAAAAGCTCACGTGACAGATGGATAGATCTCACCGAGACCTGAAGTTTGAGTATCAACACGATGGGTCTAGCACCAGTGATTCTCGAGCTATGACCAAAACAAAAGTTCACGTGACAGATGGATAGATCTCACCGAGACCTGAAGTTTGAGTACCAACACGATGGGTCCAGCACGAGTGGTTCTCGAGTTATGACCAAAACAAAAGTTCACGTGACAGATGGATAGATCTCACCGAGACCTGAAGTTTGAGTACCAACACGATGGTTCTAGCACCAGTGGTTCTCGAGTTATGACCGAAACAAAAGTTCACGTGACAGATGGATAGATCTCACCGAGACCTGAAGTTTGAGTACCAACACGATGGGTCTAGCACCAGTGGTTCTCGAGTTATGACCAAAACAAAAGTTCACGTGACAGATGGATAGATCTCACCGAGATCTGAAGTTTCAGTACCAACACGATGGATCTAGCACCAGTGGTTCTCGAGTTATGACCCGGTTCTTAAACGAGTCCTGTTATGAAGCTCGGTTCGAGAACCGGTTCTCAAAACCATCATGCAAACCGGTTCTTAAAAGGGTTCTTTCGAACCGGTTCTAAGAACCATTCTGCAAACTGGTTCTCAAAGGGTTCTTTCGAACCGGTTCTTGAACCCACCTGCGGAACCAGTTCGTTTGAAGAACCGGTTCATAGGTTTTTGAACCGGTCCAGAAAACCGGTTCCTAAACCAGTTATTTTATGAACCGGTTCTTTAATAACCGTATCTCTTCAGAACCCTTTTCGAACCGGTTACGAACCTTTTTCGGTCCCTGCTTATTAACCCTCATTTAATCTCTATTTAAGTTGGTATACAATAAAAAATAAACAGTATCTATGTAATTTTACAAAATTAAACAAAATAAAAACATTTACATCGTCAGAAAAAAAAAATCGCTCAAAATTATTTTGTAACTGGAACATTACCTATTCATTGATATTACAAACATCTACCTACAATTCAAACCTCAACCACCATTATATAATATAATTACCACACAAACAATAAAACAACCACAATATAGTTAAATATTCCTCAACTCGCATGACGCATCGCGCGCGCAGCGCTGCCGCCGCCAGACAGTATCAGTCCGTTCCGTATCTATTCAACGAAAGATGACGAAAGCTTACGATCTTTTGGGATGTATTCCCTGCCTACGTCACGCGAAACTATACGCATAACAACCACAGCGCATAGAGGTACCTACCTACCGCGTCGCGCGCCGCCCGCCCGTCTCGCTGCGCCCCTCCGCGCCGCGCACAGCCGCTCCGCCGCCAGTCGACTGCGTGCGAGTGTAGGTAGGCCGCTTGCATGGATTCGTTTCGTTCGTTCGCGCGATTTTCGATCTTTTTTAAATAAGTAGGTATTGTCATTTTGAAATAATAATTATGTTGGGGCATTCCATATAATGTATCTACGAATATGCATAAAATGAAAACTGATTAAATCCGGCTCGGTCTAAAATTAACAAAATAGGTATTACGCATTCCTCTTCATACTGAATAAACTTCTATAAATCCTGGAAAGATTCCATGATTTTCGAAGTATTCCTTATTTATTCCGAATAATTCGTAAGTTTTGCTGATTTTCCCCACATTAGGTTAATACTTCCGAAATTTTACTTTCCTGCCAAACTAGCATCGACCAATCAGAGCAACTCACCCTATAGACTTTGGAAATATGCCGCCGGTCCACGCGGAACCACTCCTTGAAGTGATAAATAAATGATGTTTTGGTGGTTTAAAAAAAATAACCAGGGTTAATATATAGAAGATGCGTCGCGTAGCGAATAAAACCCCGTAATTCTCTATAGATAAATAACTTGGTTTTCCAAATATCTTCCGAAGAAAAGAAAATTTTACACCATAATATGTCGTCTTCGATTTGGCCACTGTCGCTTCGGCGCCCATCTTCATCGCATGAATATTATTAACTCTGCCGTCTGCCCACACTGTTCTAATGATGTCGACGTACAAAATCAAGGAGATAATATGAATGAGACTCTGGATCACTTGTTTTTTGAATGCCCGACTTTTGACCTTCAACGACTTTCGCTAATAGATAGATTAATGAAAATTTATAAAACACCTGACAATATGCCGCGCGTCACTCAAGATTTACTTGCCAACACAGACTGTTTTCCATCCATTTACGATTTCATTATTTCAACAATTGGCGATATATAAATAAAAATAATAACAACAGACAAGGCTGCATGGTATAATACCTTTGCCTATCCCAAAAAAGGGATAAAACAACCAAAAAAAAAAAAAAAACAGATGACAATATGTATGACCGAATGACATTTCTTTGACGTTTTCGTTCGATTCGCGGCCGGGCCCAAAGAATATAATACTACTAGGGCGTAGAAGAAGCACAAGCCCATACAAAATTTGTTTGCCTATGTTTTAACCTTGGTGGCGCCAAATGCGGCCACCGGCGTCCTTCAGAACTAGCACTTGGCGGGAATTGGCGGGAATTTCGAATTAAATTTATTTTTAGTAGGTACTGCACATTTAGCCAAACTGTGACCATTTCACACTGATATTTCTAAAATTGTCAGCCCACTCTGACTGAGCAGGCAGAACTGACAATTTTAGAACTATCAATGTGAGATGGTCACAGTTTAGCTAAATGTGCCAAATAAATAACATCATGAGTACACAGCAAATGCTCTTTTATTACGAAATGAAGTGTTTGTACAAGTAAACTATTACACAAGTAAATATTAAAGTAAATAAGCAATTTCATCCAAATAATTGGCACAAACCGTACAACATAGGAAACTGTACATAATAAGTTTGTTTTATGATCTTTTTTTGTTTGTTTTTCTCATAACAATTTTTTATATGGTGAAATTCGCCTACAACAACTTGGCTTATAACAAGTATGTACATAATAACTCATAAATCAATGCTTATATATAATGAACATCCTCATATTACTACATACTTACAATATTACCGTTACATATAATTACAAATGCACGATTTCCTCGAACATTTCATAAAACAATTCGTCTTTATCTGTTTGAGCTGGGGCGCTTTACAAATGAAGTTTTCTAAATTATTTATTAAATGTGACTGACCTTGTAAGATACATTTTGTACTACGACTGTGCGCCACTATGCCACTAATCGTCACAGTTTTTAGTCCAGCAAGAATTGCTGGACTGTGGGATTGTTGTTATTTCCACAGCTCGATCTTACGCCCCCAAACATGTTTTCTAAATTGTCTTGATTTAGACAGTTCATTGAGACTAAATAAAAGTCTAGACGTTGTAACATTTTAAACAAACGCTCAAGTGCTTCTATTGTAGCAATCCACTCATTGTGGGTAGGTGGAGTGGCCCTCGCTCCTAACCACTTTCAATGTTTAATGGCTTGCCTGTGTTGTTGCCCAAAGAGCTGGTCCACATCTTCTACGAGGTTCGCTGTTGTCACTGCTTGCAGGGGCAGCTCACCTGTAACATATTAGGAGTAATGAGCATGTATGTATATAATACTAGCATTTATCCGTGATGCGCGCATATTTATATTAACTGTTCAGCCCGCTGACGGCATGCCGTGACGTAGAAGTAAATTGATTGATTGGATTCGGATTGATTGATTGGATTCGGATTGATTGATTGATTGATTTTCAGTGGTAAGTCCTACCACCTTGTAAGGATGGAAAGGATTTCCTTGCAGTGTTTTCCTTCACTCGCCGGAGCGACGACGGGCAAATTGTAAAGATTTTTACAAGGACTGGGATTCGAACCCACAACCTCGCGCTTGAGAGGCCAGTAAAGCCCCAGATACTGAGTGACTCATCGCTTATGCTGTCAGTTTCACTCACATGTTTTCTGTACCGTTCTGATTGACTTCCATAAGTATTGTACATACCATTGGTCTTACCTTTCAAAATTGTTCAAGTTAGGTGAAGGAAATGTGTGATATGATCGTGCTGCTTCGACCGCGTGTTTTGCAGAAGACGCCCCACTCTTCTACGAGATTCGCCGTTGTCACTGCTTGCAGGGGCAGCTCACCTGTAACATATTAGGAGTAATGAGCATGTATGTATATAATACTAGCATTTACCCGTGACTGCGTGCGCATTTATATTAACTGTTCAGTCCGCTGACGGCATGTCGTGACGTAGAAGTAAATTGATTGATTGGATTCGGATTGATTGATTGATTGATTTTCAGTGGTAAGTCCTACCACCTTGTAAGGATGGAAAGGATTTCCTTGCAGTGTTTTCCTTCACTCGCCGGAGCGACGACGGGCAAATTGTAAAGATTTTTACAAGGACTGGGATTCGAACCCACAACCTCGCGCTTGAGAGGCCAGTAAAGCCCCAGATACTGAGTGACTCATCGCTTATGCTGTCAATTTCACTCACATATTTTCTTTACTGTTCTGATTGACTTCCTTAAGTATTGTACATACCATTGGTCTTACCTTTCGAAATTGTTCAAGTTAGGTGAAGGAAATCTGTGATATGATCGTGCTGCTTCGACCGCGTGTTTTGCAGAAGACGCCCCACATTTTACGGACTTCTATGGTGTTATCTGGGAAAGAACACACCAAGATTTTATTTATAAGATTATTAGTACCTAAATACTTTGATTTGTGGTCGGCCGTTGTAGACAGTAACCTAAATTGGTTTGCTACTGCAGGAGTTGATCAGAGGGGAGTCATAAATATATTCTAAGGCTGCAGTACATTTATCGGATAGGACTGAGTCAATAAAAACCTTACCTAATTTAACCAGCAGCATTGTTTTTTTTTTCATTGTGGATCTCTCGTAATAGAGAACTAGAGACGTATTTCAATTTCCTGTACACAAAGGCGTGCGGCATACCTATTATATATGGATGATACTGCACATTTTAAAGAGGTTATGTTTATTTTGACAATTTTCACTACCACCCTACTTGGGTAATAACTTACTCTGTACTACAGACAAAGGCAAGCATCCAATAAATAACATGCTGTAATATTGTTATTTGGAAAATATAGGAGATATCGTGGAAAAATTTGAAATATCGACAAGTATCAAATGCACTTTTCTTACCTCCGTGAAGCTGTAGGTACACTGCACTTCACCCAAATACTTTTACTGTTTGCTGCAAGCTTGGTGCATTCGTTTTCGAACGAAAAATGATAGTAAAAGGCAAACTCGTGTTTTTACGTGGTTGATTCTTTTCTTTGGGTAAAATTTCGTAAATGCTGGAATCCATAATGTTGCCAGGTAAAAAATGTAAAAATTCTCAATTCAATTTTATTTGAATTGAATAAAAAAACCTTCTTACCACTGTCTGAAATTACTGATTTAAGCAATTAAGTGGAGAAAATATTATATTTTACTGTTCCGTATTTTTTTACAGATGTATAACTGTTAAAAACGTGCTTACTTCGTGTAATTAATTTGAATAAATTTCCCCATAAAACCCTGGAACTGGCAATTCAGTAATAGCGGGGAAGTGCAGTGTTGTCTCTTTCATTTTGCGCGAATTTTCTGTAGAGCTGTCCCTCTCGAAATGTGGCCACTGACCTTCAAAACCAAAGAATATAATTTCAAACATAGGCCACGACAGCCGGACTGGACTTGGCTCCCCGTGGCCGGGCCGGTCGAGTTAGTGTGTTCGTGGGAACGTGGACATAATATTTTTTTGTTTACATTGAAAATGTGTTAGAGTTTGCTGATAATTGCATTCAAAATGATAATTCAGACGGTTCTCATTGTCTCTGCTGTTAAACTTCTCTTCATACCATTATAGTACGGAATTTATTTTCTATAGTTCTGCATATAAAACCCCGATTGTTCGACCTTGGTGCACCTTCAAGCACTGGGGTGCATAGCATACTTGTTTTGAAATGATCACATTATTCAGACTAAGCGGCTTATCTACTCGTAAATTTACTCTAATTTACCTATGCTATCTTATATCTATAGTTATAACGTGAAACTTGTGTGATATGATAATCTGCACAAGATACAACCTTGTAAAAAGTAAAAAGTGCACAAGAAAATAAAGTAAATTAAATGTTATATTTCAGCCATTCAACAGACTTCGAAGTGCATCGTAATTGGCTGGCGATAACTCACAACCTCAGCATAGACAAGTGGTATTACGAATCAACGTCAGAATGGACTCTAGACTACCCTCCGTTCTTTGCTTGGTTCGAGTTCGCTCTGTCGCATATCGCGAAATATTTTGATCCAGAAATGTTGAAGATAGATAATTTGAACTACGCTTCAAACAACACTGTCCTATTTCAGCGACTGTCAGTTATTGTGACCGATCTTGTTTACGTGGTCGGCGTCAAAAGGTAGTTATTATGGAATCCTGCTAAATATTTATTATATTTTATTCTTCATATTTTCTTGTAACTGGTGCAAGGGTAACAAACACCTTTTAATTACAGCTAACCATGCGTTCTGAGGGAAAAATGTGGTCTTTCAAATATTTATTTATTAAAACATCCCTATATATTATACAATTCAACGTCTTCTTCTATGTGTATGTATGTATGTTCGCTTATAACTCAAGAATGGCTAAACATATTCACTTGCGGTACTTGCCTATGTAATGCAACATACATATCCACCAGATTATCAGGCTATGTAGCATCACAACATTATTCATATGAGCTGAGCAGTGTGCTCGAAAGTTCAGAAAAAATATTAGCTTTCATTTGATATACCTACTCCTACTAGACTAATAGAAAACTAATCAACCAATTTACCATTAAGTTTTCAACGACTTTACGGGCACAACTAGTAAGACATAATAAGCAAATGTGCATTATGACATCTAAATAAATGAAATCTCTTCAGCTTTAAACAACGGTTGTATATTTAATTGCAGATGCTGTGACTTGATAGGTAACGGCAAGTTGCTAGCCTTCATCCTCTTGGTGGCTAATCCCGGACTTCTGATGGTGGACCACATACACTTTCAGTACAATGGCTTCCTGTTTGGTCTACTTTTGATATCCATATCTAATATGATTAGGGTATGAAATTTCATGTATATCAACTCACTTTACATCTCATTGGCTGCTTAGATTGGCACACTAGGAAATAATGAGACAGAAACATTAACGTTACGGCAGCAGTGGAGACAAACTGCCTCTCTGAGCCTGGTTTTTTTTTTATGTAATCCGGTATGGGTGGCTGAGTTGGAGGGGCCAAAGCGCATGCTCCTACCAGCCAATATCACCTCCGAGAAGGTAGGTGCACTCAGTGGTGTGCACAGACATTTAAGACCGGGTAGGCAGGCAACAATTAAGATTCAAAATAAGTACTTAATTTAGAAACAAATTGAATTCATTGTAATTTTTACCTCAGCCCGGTTTTCATATCTTACATCTTCTTCATGTCCACATGAAGATGTTCTGTCCAGCAGATTTTTTTTTTCAATGCACGTCAGATATCCATAAAATGAATAAATTTTAATTAACTACACAATGTCATAAATACAGATACTAAGGGTGACTTTTAAAACGCCTTTTGAGTGATTTAAACAGAACCAATCTCAATAAAGAGTATGCAGTGCAGTGCCGTATATTGACTACAAAAAGATGAAATAGAAATAAGTAGAGAAGAGGGGCGGTACTTTTCTTATTTGTAAAAACATAAACAAAAGATTATAACACTTCTTTATAAACTGTACCAGACAATTGCACCGCCGCCGCGCCGCCGGCGCGCGCGCGCGTGAACGATGCTAGACCAGCTACACCTACGTTACGAGGCATTGTTGTGGTGTTAGTGAAAGGCAGTCCTGCCCTGGCGTACTAAATCGCGCATCGAAACACGCATACACACGCAAAACTCCAGCATATAATGACGCAGGATTTGAGTAATAGTGTGAGTGACCACCAGGTAGTCGTGTTGTGTGCCTTTGCCGCGCGGTGGCGTTGCGTCCGCGCGAGCGGCCGCGCCGCGCCAAGAGGGAGGAGCGCGCGCCAATTTTAAATCATATGTTTTGTCGTGAACTTGAGTAGTTCTATATGTTTTAATTTGATTATTTGGATAGGTGGAATTGGGACTTTAACTCAGGGGAGGCAGTGCTTTTCTGCCTTTATGGGATGCACGCCCCTGGGTGCACTACCGGAGACTTCCCTGGATTGCTGGCTATACTGGACTAGAGGAGAACACAACCGAGGCTGCTATGCGGCCATCTTACATCCAGTACGGTTGTACCAACCCAGTCGGCTACAATTTGAGCCTACCACCTAGTAAGGGGCAAGGCAACCTACAGTTTTACACCGGTTCCGAACGGTGAGGCAGCAGGTGTAGGTATGCACGTAATTTTTTTCGTCAGAAAAAACTCATTGGTACACACCAACGGGATTCGAACCGCGGACCTCGCATGAGAAGCCGATGCCCAAACCACTCGGCCACCCGCCGCTTGCTTAGATTGGCACACTAGAAATAATGATACGGCGACTTTAACGTTACGGCAGCAGTGGAGACAAATGCCTCTCTGAGCCTGGTTTCCAGATAGTGGTGTTATTGGCTGTGTTTTATGGTGTTTTGGACTTTTTGGACTCCTGTATCCGTTGTCCATTATAAAAATTATGAAAATTTAAGAATAGCTTTCGCACTGGCCGGCGACTGTTAATCCATGCTGTCACAGTATTTCATACACTTTTTTTACTACTGCCTTGTGGTGGTCGTGACGTTACCGTCGCCATACGGTCATCTTCTAGTGTGCAGGCAGTGTAGCTACTTTTTTTAAATAGGTTCATAAGTAAGTAAGGCATACAAAACCACTTTAGGAATTAGTCTAGCTAGTCCAATTATTAAAACAAAATGTTGTTTTTTACAGAAGGTTGTTTGTCGTTTTTATAGACAATTTAGCAGACCTTTTTTTTCTCTACAGAAAAGGTGTTTCTTCATAATCATAGCTAGTTTTTTCCCGTACTATTGGTGGAGTGATAGTGATTTGAACTTATTTGAAGTCAGCCTCGGTAGCTCAGTGGTACAGTCGGTCGACCGTCGGTCTTGATCATAAGCACACCTGGGTGCGGTCAGTAGTTAGATGGGTCCGTTAGAGGCTGACCTTGGTTCGGATTCCACATAAAACGGTAGATCCCTTCCCTTCTTACCTTACTAGGTGGTATGGTGTAACCCGCCCGGGTTGGTACCACTGCACTGAATGAAAGGTCGGTTGAAACAGCTATGTATATAGTTTGTGTTTTCCATCCAGTTCAGTGTAACCGGCAAGGCCGAAGGGAAGCACAGACATGGTACCTAGTTCACCAAGGTGTTATGGACTGACATCACGGACGTAGTAGGTGATGTAGCCAATTGTGTCAGTTTTCATAAATACAAAAAAAGAAATATTCCATTTAAAATAAAAACCTGTATAGGTCATTCGTTCTAACCTGAGGAGTACAAATACATTCACGCATGACGGTGAGCATAAAATTCTGCGAGTGTAGTAGTGCTCAGGCCATGCATAGGTGCATGGCAAGCATTTGTATTAGAGAAATGCATTTGTGTGCTACGTGTGTTCACCTCAGGTTAGGTTAGGTATACAAGTTATCTGGTTACCATGCACATGCACCATACTAGACCACTTGTATAGCAAGTTACCATGCTATACAAGTGGTCTGGATCGTGTATTTTCTGTTATATGTATGTCTCAGAGAAACGTAAATTATAATGTTTCTTCTTGTATAATCAGTGGCGGGCCTAGGGTCAGATCGTAGAGCAAGCCGAAGCCAAATATTTCATACAAAATATAATATATGACTGTCCTGTCAGTCAGTAAATGAAATAAACATGCTTGTATCACAATTTTATAGAAAATGGTAATTAAAAAATCTATGCAAACCAACTGCAGTGCAGTGCAGTTACTATGAAGACTCTTGTTGATAATTATCAATAGCACACTGAAGGCATATTATGGTTGACAGAATTATTGTGACTTATCAACACATATCATACATATCATAGCATGCCAGAGAGAGAACGAAGAGAGAGCCGACGTCCCGCCCGCCGACGCCACCCGCCATGGATATAACTAACCAACAAAGAGTTTGTATTACGTCGCTGCGCAGCGACGTAATACAAACTCTTTGCTAACCAAAGATTATTATTTCTTTAATTAGTAACGAACATCCTCGCGAACGTCCGATCCATCACTTCAAACTTCTACGCCTACATTAGACATCAGTAGACACGTCTTTGTCGTTCTTCTATTGAAAAACTGAGATAGCACTAATACTGAGTACGCTTTCGCACTACGGAACGAATTATTCTTAGCATATTTCCTCATACTAATCGCTATACATACTCATATATTATTATACCACTATGGGTGTCTTTAGGCTAAAAATTTTATGGTACTCGAGAACGAGAAGGAAATAAAATTATGCTAGAATAACAGCGGGAACAAGCGAGATGACTAATGTACGCTCGTATATTGACTGATTCATCCATCGCATCGAGGCGAGAGTTCACGCACGAGCAATTCTGAATGATACAAACGAACGAACGACGAGTTGCCGCGTTGTCGACTCAATGACCTCGGGCGCGCGCGAATGGCACGTGGCGCGATATTTAAAATGAAATTGAAGTACTATCGACTGTTTTCATTTTCGATTTGCTTTCGAGCTTTGTTTGATTGACCTAGGGCAAGCCGGGCTTTTTGGCTTGTATGAGGGGCCCGCTACTGTGTATAATGTTCTTATGAGTAATAAACCGTCTGTTGGACACAATCTGCATTTTATAATTTGTAGAGTTTGAATGTATTCTTTCTGCGTTCCAGGGTAACCACATCTCGGCCGCATTCTGGTTTGCAGTTCTATTAAACTTCAAGCACATATTCTTGTACATGGCGCCGGCTTACTTCGTATACCTGCTACGCTCGTATTGTTTCACGGTGTCGTCAAGGGATGGTGTTACAACTGCCTGGTATTCCTTCTCCTCGAAGAATCTGATGAAACTGATTTTTACAGTCGTATTAGTGTTTGCAGTTTCTTTTGGCCCGTTCATCACTCATTTGCCCCAGGTACTATTTTCTTTATTTTGGTGTACGTGCAAGTCATATCTGTATTTGTATTTATTTTTTATTGTACACCATTTTACTATAAAATAAGGTACAAAAGGTCAGCTTAATGCAGATCTGCATTATATTCATGCAAACCTTTGCGATGTGGTAAAGGTGTCTTAAGTAGGCGCACGGATAATGTGACAGAATATTAAAATATCTATGAGTCGCCGACTTCTGAATGGTTGATAAAATAAATGTTTCTCTAATTTGCTATCCAAACAATTCCTATTGCTCCACTTACCGTTAAATATCCTTACCTTTAATAAAATACAACGTCTGCTTTCTGTCTGTGTATATGTATGTCTGTCTGTCCGCTTATAACTCGAGAACCAATGAACCGATTTTAATAAAACAAAATTGTACGGATAGCTTGATTCTTCCCATCAACTATAGGCTACTTACTATCACGCTAAATGGCCTATGAGGTTAGCAGTGAAGTGAAATATGAGAGCGGGCGGAGCCGCGGGCACAGCTACTGTAATATAAAACCTGTTACTTCAGTGAGAATGAGTTCACACACAGAGGGTTAACAACCCTAAAACAACATTATCTTTAAAGGCATAATTCACATTCTGATTTCAGATTGCATCGCGACTCTTCCCATTCCAGAGAGGATTGAGCCACGCGTATTGGGCACCAAATTTTTGGGCGTTATACAATTTTGCTGACAAAGTACTCTTTACGATTTGTAAGTGCTGAAACACTTCTTTTACTATTCCCTTTGAAAACATTTTTGTTATTGGTGTATTAATGAATATTATGCACGTACCTTGCTCATTGTAACATGATATGTATGACAACAGGTAAAGGCTACACCCTCCAGACTCGTAGGTCCCTTCTCTTACCTCACTAAGTGGTAGGATTTAACCCATCGCACTGAATAAAATGTTGGTCGAATCACCTAACTATGTGTAAATAGTTGGTGTTTTCCGTCCAGTTTAGTGTAGCCGACACAACCGAAAGGAATCACTGACCGGTGACACCTAGTCCAAGGTGTTGTGGGCTGACATCACGGTTGTAATCAACCATGCCAGGTCCCATAAGAAAAGAATTCTCCACTATTAAAATGTGAATTTATATACAAAACGCCTGTTCCTATCTCTGCAATGCAAACTAAAAACTATTTGCCCAACAAACATTAAAATAACTATAAAAATCTGTTAAGTGCGAGTTTTACTCGCGCACAGAGGTTTCCGTATCTATCCGCTGTCAATAACCGCTCAATCGGAGAGAAGCCGAGGTCGATCGCAATTTACGGTGGGGAAATGACAGCACCTCACATTGCAATGTATAAAGCCTGTGGCGCCATCTATTATTCAATAGTGTGACTAATCTATTTTATTGTACGTTTCTTGTTTGGTTGTTGCCCCCCTTAATTTTTTCCATTTTCTTATTTTTCTTATTTGTTATATCCGCCATAGTAACACATGTTCTGTGAATATTTGAACGGGCTACCTATTACGGTTCAATACAGCCCTTGGACAGACGGACGGACGGACGGACAGACAGACGGCGGAGGCTTAGTAATAGGCTTCCGTACGGGATACGGAAACCTAAAAAGGGGCTTTTTCAAAAGTAAAGTACAGTAGAACCCCGATTATCCAGACACCGGTTATCCGGGCGTCTTGTTATCCAGACCCGTATTTTTTATTTACTACAATAAATATAAATATGTGTGTTTCAAATTTTTTCTTCAATAAAGTTAAGTTAGTTTCAAGCTATGTACATACTTTTATTTTACTTTTATTATACAGTCTACCCCTGGTCCCAATTAGCCTGGATAATCGGCATTCTACTGCAAATTAAAATGTGAATTCTTCCTTAGTATCAAAACTGGGCTATGCTACCAAGTCGGTGGAAGCTTCGATGACATCGGGTCTGGTGCAGGAGTATGCGCACAGCGTCTTACCTTCTGTGTCTCCGGCGTTCACGTTCCTGCTGACAGCGGGCTCCATGCTCCCCGCCCTCGTCAAAATGTGGAGCTTGGGAGCTGATAAGAGATTTAGGGTGGTCAATTTTGTAAGGTGAGCTGATTCAAAGTTGAAACTCATCCAATGACACTACATTTGACCTGTTGATAATAAAACAAAATACACTGAGAGAATTCCGGTTGTAAAATACGTACCATGGACCTTTCAAGAGTGTGCTCCTCCGTCTATCCACCGGCATACTATTGAGATAGTAATTGTTTTGTATGAAAGTAGGTACTTTTGACTTTTGTATGAAAACAATTTTAACTTTAAATTTATATTTTGGACTCCAAATACCTGAGGAATGGTCTCTGACGAAAGGTCCACAATACCTACATCTTTATATACCCTATCCAGTTTCAGGGAATCGGATTTGTGGTGGAAAAGGTTCAAATAAAATTTTGAATGACTTTAGTTCGGTCATAGCATAACTTACCACACACTGTATCCCGACAAACAAAGTAAGCAGATTGATCGGCGTTGTGCTGCAAGGACTGGTAAATTACAGCACCGCACCAACCACCACTTTTAGCAAAGTATTCGAACAAGATAAATTATCATCAAGCAGCAAGTAAAGCACAAAGACCCACCTGCTGCAGGACTCGGTGGTCGGTCTCTTAAAATGCCGCTTCCTGAAGGAACTTGGCTGGTTGGAGTAAGGCCGTAGGTTGCGTAAAAGGCCCTCAATAGAATAAATTAGCTTAAGCGTGGAAAACGAGTCCAAGCAACAGCAAATACAGGACCCTAAAATATGTTTAGTTCAGTCACTAGACATGTTTTCAGCCACTAAACATGTTTTGAGTCACTAAACATGTTTTAATCATGAAGCCAATTCCTTTTTTGTATTTTGAGTTAAACTGTAGAATTTTTTATGTGATATAAAGCTCTGTCCACCTTCCAATTAAATCACTCATCTGCAGAGAACCCGGAATATTCGGTGAAGCCATGAAAAGCTAAGTGATAGCCGTCCTTTCTGTTAAGAATATAGTTTAGGTGAACTTGGGTTGTATTTGTCTTTCCAGGTGCTTGATAGTTTGTGCGACATGCTCGTTTATGTTTGGCTGGCACGTCCATGAGAAAGCCATTCTTATGACATTGATACCTTTGAGGTAAGCATTACGTTTGTTATCTTTTCACGTGTGTTATCGTTATATAGAAACTGTGCATTATGTGTGTATGTATATATTTACACTCAGTCAAATTCAATTTAAGTCCGCCGCCTCTTGTCACTTTGTGCAATAAAGGTTATTTTCATTTCATTTCAATAAAATTTTAATGGGAACTATGGAGAATTAAAGCAAGCAACAGTAATAGTGTATGTGGATAGTGGTTATAATATACTTTTAATAATATTTATAAAAAAAAACCCTGCGAAGTTTCTTGTCGACTCTTCTTTGTGGGTGTAATTGAACCAGATAGAACAAATTATGACAGGTTCCAGTTTAACTGCCTTAAGAAAGCTCAATTAACAATAAACAACAACAATAGTGGCATACACACATTGTGGCATATAGATTTAACAATTTCTTTCTAACGTCTACAGTCATAATGTAACAACAAGAGACAAGACACCTGCTGCTTCACCGTTCGGAACCGGTGTAAAACTGTAGGTCCCTTCCCTTGCCTCTTACTCAGGGGCGTGCATCCCATAAAGGCAGAAAAGCACTGCCTACCCTGACTGAAGTCCGAATTCCACCCAACCAAACAATCAAATTAAAACGTATAGAATAGAACTACTCGGCTTCACGAAAAAACTAATGATTTAAAATTTGCCGCGCGCTCCTCCCTCTCGGCGCGGCCGCTCGCGCGGACGCAGCGCCGCCGCCCGTCGCGCGGGATAAGTACACAACATGACTGCCTGGTGGTCACTCACACTATTACTCAAATCCTGCGTCATATACGCTACGCTACGCTACGAATTGTGCGTGTGTATGCGTGATTCGATGCGCGATTTACTAGGATAGGGTAGGCTTGCTTTTCACTAACACCACAACAATGCCTCGTAACGTAGGTGTAGCTGGTCTATCATCGTTCCCGCGCGCGCGCGTCGTTGGTTGGCCGGGTACTTGTCTGATTGTCTGGTACACTTTATAAGAAAGAAGTGTTTGCACTATATTTACAAAAGGATATGCTCATTGATTTCTAAGAAAAGTAGGTACCTCTCCTCCACTCTAATTATTTCTATTTAATCTTTTTCTGTTTTTTCTTGTGATATTTAAGTCTATCTACGGCACTGTATTTGTAGATTGATTCTGTTTAAATGACACAAAATACTTTTTTCAAAGCCACCCTGCATCTGTATTTATGACATGTGTAATTAAAATTAAATCATTTAATGGATGTCTGCGGTGGCATTAAAAAAAATCTGCTGGAAAATTTCATGTGGATATATAAAGATGTGAGAGATGAAAACCGGGCTGATAATGGAAGGGTGAAGAAAGAGGAATACAATTAAACTTGTTTAGGTCTTTCATTAGTAGGTAACGATACGCTAAGGAGTGTAGGTAGGTATGTGTATCAGATACTGATCACGTTCCCATGCTAATTTTTTTTTTACGATATAAAAAGCCTACTCACTCCTCACATTTACGACGCACGTGAAGTGCGCGTATTTCACCTTAAAAAGTACGTTTTTTATATCGTAAAAAAAAATTTGTATGGGAACGTGATCAGTATCTAATACACATACACCCCTTAGCGTATCGTTACCTACTATTGAAAGACCTTATATATTTTGAATTTTCATGGCTGCCTGCCTACCCAGTCTCGAATGTCTGTGCACGCCACTGCTCTTACTAGGTGGTAGGCTCAAATTGTAGCCGACTGGGTTGGTACCACCGTACTGGATGTAAGATGGCCGCATAGCAGCCTCGGTTGTGTTCTCCTCTAGTCCAGTATAGCCAGCAATCCAGGGAAGTCTCCTTTATGGCACATACCTTCTCGGAGGTGATATTGACTGGTCGGAGCATGCGCTTTGGCCCCTCCGACTCAGCCAGCCATACCGGATTACATAAAAAAAAAAGACGAAGTACCTGAACTAGCAGTTTTTTATTACCAGCTTGAAATAATTTTATGAGTTCTATTTCAAAACTAACTGAATACCTATTGATTGCAGCTTTATGGCACAGCTGGGCGTCATGGACGGGAGACTGTTCCTGTTTATGACAATGGTGGGACACTACTCACTCTTCCCGCTGCTCTTCCACAAGAACATAATATTCATCAAGGTCTTCATGCTCCTGACTCACGCCTCCGTCGCTTTCTCGAACGTTCCTAAGCTATACGAAGTGCTAAGGAAGGGCAAGAAGAGAAAGTACGTGGAGTTTCCCCTGCTGAGTGCAGCTGAATCTTTGTTCCTTCACGGTCTGGTCTGGGTGTGCCTCTATGACAATGTCATACATTGGTTGCTAGGTCTGACAGACGTCTTACCTTTTCTACCGCTCATGATAACCTCTGTGTACTGTGCCCTGGGTGTTACATATTTCTGGATAACTTACTATTATTATTTCTTGAAGTTCAGCCTGAGCTCCCTAGCGAGCACACAGCCCAAATTTTACGATAAGAAAGTGAATTAGCTAGAGTAAACTAGGATAGTTTTTAAATAAAAGATCTCATTGAGATATTTTAAACTAGATTATGTAAGTACAATTTTATTATGCCAAAAGAAATTGTGTTGTGGATAGTTTAATATGACCCACTTAGTCGACTTGTAGTTGTGTTCTCGGTGTTCAGGGATACTTATGTAAACAAAGAGGGAACTGCCTGTTCCTAAAACAGACTGACAAGAGTACATACATGTTCATCTTATAAATTTTTATTATTTATGATATTTAAAAAAAATACTTTTCGTTTACGTTTTATGTAGACACATAAAAAGACAAATACGTTTTTCCTTTTTGTGGAATTCATGTTGCTGCCTTTTATTTAAATTCAAGGCCAATTCAATATCAACATTGTTAAAATTTGTTATAGAAATTTCGAATAGAAAGTACGAACCGAAGATCGATGTTATTGTACCTAATATCTATTGCTATTGCTCACAAGCGCCTAGGATTTGCGTTCAGTTTGGAAAATATGACAATGTAAACTGAGAATTAATTCTAGTCAAAATCTGCTCGAATACCTAACACCTAATTGTTGGACACAAAGAATGTTATGAATGAAAAATATACCTAAAAATCATAAAATGAAATGTGATTTATTACAGTGTGGACCAAATATCCAGAATTTTGTTATTGTTTATTTCATCCATTGGTAGACACGCTACACTCCGATGTGTAAGATATTATCTGGTAAATTCAATGAGACCATTCCATAACATGTACCTTAGAGTTTTGCTTGAA
The DNA here is from genome assembly GCA_946902875.1 of Nematopogon swammerdamellus. NCBI lineage: Eukaryota > Metazoa > Arthropoda > Insecta > Lepidoptera > Adelidae > Nematopogon > Nematopogon swammerdamellus. The sequence continues at coordinate 8,866,140 of OX336337.1, forward strand.
CACGAGCAAACTTATTTAGATTCACTGATGTGAATGAATAATACCTATTTAATTAATAATAGTTGTAAATAAAAACATTTTTAAAACATTGAGTTTTGTTTTTACTAATTCCCATAATTTCTGTTGCCATGCTTTCATTTTATTGCTGACTTCACTAACTTTTCTATCTGGATTTCCCTGCTGCTACATACCGTGGTTGTGGTGTGTATCGGTCTTAATATACTTAATAGGTCAACTACCTTGCCTGTGCTGTAGTTATCGTAGGTACGTCGTCGTAGTGAAGGTCAAAAGAGCCAAGCACAACACATTGATTGGGGATAATTGGGTTTTAAAAATTGCAGTCTCGTGAACTCTATTATTTTGGGTTATATTCGAAACTGTTTGTCATTCATTCTCCATTCTCCACTCCATAGAGGTCACTGCAGGGCCTGCTTCAATTGGCGATACAGAATGAAACTATGTGGGATGACTTAGTTTAGCATAGCATATTTGTAGGATTTGTAATATTTATAATTTGTAATACGAAGGTTCGACAATTATGAACTTAGTAATAATAGTAACCGAAGGTTACATAATAGTTTTATGCCCCGAATAATGAACGAGTGTTATGATGGGCTCTATTCAGCATTTTAAAACTTTTATGAAAATTATGTTGACATCCTTTTATCACTGGTCAAAAATTAAGTGTAGCTACTTATAATCACTTGGCTCTCTTTAGCACTAATATTTGCAGTTAATTCTATGTGAGGTGCCGATGAACCTTATTTAAATACTGTTAGTCATGGGATTGCTAATTACGTCAATCCCTTATATCGCGCTAATAAATACGTCTCTCACTGCAAAGGAACGGGCTTGCAGGAAACATCTTTCTCTACCTACTCCTACAACTCACGGATCCCAAAGCGCGGTTTAATAGTAATAGCCTTTCCTTCAGCATATTTACTCTGCCTACAAGCCGGACTCGCACTTCCTCGGTGGTGAAATGGTCTGTGTCTGAGGCCGTGACCTCGAGTACAGCCACCCAGTCCGGGTGTAACAAAAAAAAACTAAAAACTGTTTATTGCCTCGTTTGTTGCCAGACTACGGTCACAAAATGTGGCACTAAAATAATTTCTTCGTGCCTAGTGCCTTTGGAATTTCATGATGGTACCATAATTTTTAACGGGGTGAACGTTTTTTATGTAAAAGAAGCTTAATTTTTTATCTATGTAGGTAGGTACCTACTCATAGTAAAGCGAACGTATTGAAAGGAGCTGGGAGGAGAGCCATATTTCGCCTTCATTTAGTGCACTTTTAGGTGCACCCTAAAGTGTAAAACAGAGGTAATGCAGCGGCACTCGTCGATCCGGGGTAAATGACCTGACATTACATGTTTTAATTCTCATAAAAAAGCAAGTGCGCCAGTAAATTCGTCGCTTGGGGAGAGTGGCGCTGGGAGGTGGGAGGATGGCCGAGGAGTGTCGGGGTTACGACACAACATGGCGGCGTTATGTGCCGTGAAATTAAAGTCAATTATTTATTGGACATTCTTAACTCCCGTTTCATTAAACCCTACCTAACATTACCTGGCGGCGGAGCCGGCGCCCGGCTCGGTTCAGCTGCAAATTAGCTTTATTTTGTATCTTTACGAGCTCGCAGCTGCAAACCTAACGTGTCCCGGGCGCTAGCGGCGCTGCCCCTCCGCGACGATATTACGTCGTGTCCGCTATTTATATGCAGCTTTAGCATAAACCCGTAGGAAAAGAATTTTTCCTAGGATCTCGAAAGAGCTTTCTAGAACAATTTCATAATCGAACAGAGTCTGAACTCGTTGCCTAATTCAAAATGAAATGCTGTGGAAATTCTCGAAAATTCTGAAAAGAATGTTCCCTTTTAATTTCAGGGTAGGTAGGTTAGGTACAATCGATTGTTTTTTTAAACCTTCTACTTATTATGTAGTTACTCTAGGTAGAGTATGATACGAAATTATTTTCAGTTGATGTAAATTTAGCATTCTTTAAACTCACACCTTCTTCGTTAGGAATCTTTCATTAGCTACCTGACTGGCACGGCACGGCTATTATTCGCCACACCGACGCGACGATCGATCATTTTAATTTAAAACAATTATCTACACTTTGTGCCGCTCGCTGTCATTAGATTTAGTGTCACGATTGAAGGGAAGGAAGACTAAAAGCAGGGAAGAGATACTGTAGGTGAGAAAGTTGCGTGTGATAGATCGAAATGTTTAAAACAGCCACTAGATGTTGTAGTCCGGTCGACAGGTTGTAAAAATTGGGGTTACGCGGAAAAAGGTCGGAAGTTAATGAAACTTTGGGATGTTGTTCAGGGATGGTTAATCAACATTTTCTCAAGTTTTGAATCTCGAGGACCCTGTGCTAAAAGAGGGGGAGGAAAACTAGGTGGATCTAGAGGTGAATCTCATTGTGTACTGTCGGTGGAACCTGGCAAGGTACATCACAGAAACCTGTGACGTCAGCCCACACATCTTGGTGAACTAGGTGCCATGTCACTGCGTCCCTTTTTAGTCGTTCCGGCTAACACCGAACTAGACGGAAGCACTAAGTATTTACATTGCCGTTTCGACCGACCTTTGATTTCGTGTAGCGGTATCAATCTAGGCGCCTATCACATCGTAAGTAAGGTATAGCATGAACGGCCTAACCTGAGGCGAACACACGTACGCACACAAATGCATTTCTCTTATACAAATGCTTGACATGCACCTATACATGGCCTGAGCATTACTACACTCGCAGAATTTTATGCTCACCGTCATGCGTGAATGTATTTGTACGCCACAGGTTAGAACGAACGACCTATATCTGTGAAATCCGAACCACGGCCAGTCTCAGTGGTCGAACGGTCACCAATCCAAGAACTTCACGAACGGACGTCGACTTTTTAATTGGTCTGAGTTCGATAGGTACATAGCGCCGCCGAGCCTGTGGCCGAGCTACCGAGTGCATTTATACTCCGCGGGCGGCACGGGTGCACCGTATATACTATTTACACCTAGCATACTGTTCACACCTAGAATACTATTCGCACAAAGCATACCTGTACCCCATGTTGAACAGGAAGAGTAAGTTGTCACTTAGAAATAAGCTGACAATTTACAAAACCTACATTAGACCCGTCATGACCCATGCTGGCGGGGCGTGGGCGCATGCGGCCGAAGGACTCATTAACAAGATGCAACACAAATTCTTCCGCACCGCCATAGGTGCGCCCTGAACGAATAGAAACGCCAACCTACACAGACCTAGGGATAGCACCGCTCGAGGATTATCTCCAGACGCTGTCCACAGGCTTCTTCAAAGGGGTGTACCGGCACGACAACCCGCAGATCGCAGGGTCCGGAGCCACCTCGCCGCCCTACCGTCGACGACCAGGACACGACCCAGCGAAGTTTCTTGCCAGATCTTCTCCTCGTGTGATAATCGAACTGGCGGACTTGTTTCTTCTAGCACCATCGCCTCGGCGGGCGCCGGGGACGATGTCTAGCAAGGAGGCGGTTCGACTGACATTCGCGATTCATTCTAATTCTCCTCGCCACAGGCAGCTGCAGCAGTCGAGAGACCGCAGAATGCGCCAGCAACAGTAGCGGCTTCGATGCCCCTCGTCCTTATCCAGCATCAGTCGGTCACTGCGACCGCCCTAACTTACAACAACACAAAACGGACAAAGTGACCGCTCCTCGTCGCCAGCCAGCCGGCCACGGTGACTGCCATGGGACTGCCCAATTTTTTTACATAGGGCGGACAAAGTGACGGCAGGCCTCGCGCGTTTTACCGCGCAAAAAGACCGGTTGCGGTGTGAGAGTCTTATGACTAATACCTTTTTTCCTTCGCAAATATCAGAGTATTAAGTATTAACCATAAAATAGAAGGGAGGTTAGGGAACAGGTCATTTAACTCCTTGCTCCGAAACATCGCTAGAGAAGGCCTGCTGAGGGGTTAGTGGTATTCCAAGTACAGTGAATTCTTGTATGCATGTCGACCTTGCACCATTATCTACGTGAGGGGTGGGTGGGTGTTGGCTGCACGGTAGGTTGGTAGGTAGGTAGGTAATACGAGTGCTGCCGAAGTAGATAGTCGTGCGCTGAGGCACAGAATGCTGAGGCGGGTGGAGTGGAGGGGGTGTGTTCCGAACTGCGATGGCTGATCGTCGCCTCTCCGGCCTCGACTAAGGCGGAATGAATATTCATGGCGCGATCGCTATTGCTCTTCAGCTAATTATGTTTCGCGAGTATGATGTTTTATGAAGTTACTCACTCGTCGAGCGACACGCGTTTCCTTCAGATTCTCTTACGACGACGAGTCAATAAAGTAGCAATATGCGATATTAGGCTCGCAAGAGCGCACAAGCCGAAGCGCTCAATTTATGTAATGCGATATCAGTAAAAAATGAAACATAACAGGGAGGGGCATACTTGTCTACATTACTAATAGGTAGTCGTTATATTATTTTAAGAAGAAATATTATGTTTTTCCTACAGAATTGTGAAATAAATAAGTAATGTTGTTATTACACAGTATATATATATTTTTTTATGTAATCCGGCATGGGTGGCTGAGTCGGAGGGGCCAAAGCGCATGCTCCGACCAGCCAATATCACCTCCGAGAAGGTAGGTGCACTACCGGAGACTTCCCTGGATTGCTGGCTATACTGGACTAGAGGAGAACACAACCGAGGCTGCTATGTGGCCATCTTACATCCAGTACGGTGGTACCAACCCAGTCGGCTACAATTTGAGCCTACCACCTAGTAAGGGGCAAGGTATATTATGGTATAGCATGGACGGCCTAACCTGAGGCGAACGCACGTACGCACACAAATGCATTTATCTAATACAAATGCTTGACATGCACCTATACATGGCCTGAGCGCTACTAAACTCGCAGAATTTTATGCTCACCGTTATGTGTGCATGTATTTGTAGGCCTCAGGTTAGAACGAACGACCTGTATAAGCATTTTCACGTAATTATACTTAACATTTTCCGAAAAATTCAAGCACTTCGAACCGAATGCCTTTCATAAAGTCAAGTTAGGTACAATGAGAAAGTTCTTATCGGTACAAACTAGGCGCAAGCTAACACTTCATTTTAGTATAAGCCAGATCTCGACATCCTTCAATGTTCGAGACAAATAACTCTAAAGTTTCGGAAAGGTGATACCTCTGTAACGAAATTTTCAGCGGCGAACAAAAAAAAATCTAATTAAGTACCCAATAAAAGCTGCTGGCATCGAAGTTTATTATAAAAAATTGCGAAACTCGCATAATTGAGCGGGCGCAGTGCCGCGTAAAGTTTGGCATTTTACGGCGAGACCGCGGCGCTGTAGGTTGGTCCTGGGAGGCTTCTTTACTCCGCGAGGCTGAATATATCAAGGAAGAGCCACTGGGGGGCGGTGACGAGGGTGCGAAAGGCTCGAAGGTCGGCCGCCGCTCCGCGCTGGGGCGGCACACACGCGCGATACGCATCACGCCAGTCGCCAGTGTCCACAACCCCCCTCTCTTAAACACATAGCCCAGCAGCGTAGATACCTCCACTACGCAACCCCTCAACTCATTCTGACAATGTCCCAACGGTATAGTCGTTTTGCTTCGCCGTTTTGTGGAACTATATTAGCGTTTCGGGCTAAATAGGACACGTTGTCTCTCACGTGCCATACATCATATAGAATAGTAAGCACAGTACATTAAGAACGCTCATTGGCAAAGTAAGGCGAGCGGAAGCCGGAAGCAATTCTCGAATCAAGGGGCAACAGAGTCTGATTAGGTATTGCACACAGCAAGGAAGCGGCCGGCTGGGATAAGACGACGCCGATCGCCGCTCTGTGGTCTTATAGAAGTTTGAGCATCGTGGCTGTTTCGAGGGGAGTGCATATATCGGCCACGGTTGATTCCTGCGCTTGAATGTAGTCAGGATCATTGTGCACGAAAGCTGACCTCGGTCTGCCTAGGTGCGGTGCTTGCACTGCAATGCTGTATCACCGATAGCGCGCCAGTTGTTCCCCGCGCGTGTGTTACCACCACTCCATAAGACGGACCTTCACATGGTCGGCTGGTATTCTGCGGCGTGGGCCGCGCGGTACGCAGAAGGGATATATACATACATACGCTCGCACAAAGCATATACACTGAAGTAGGGCAGGAAATAAATCTCGCTGGCTAGACGTCAATCGTTGTTAACGAGGAGCCGCTTGTAATCACAGAGCGATATTTGCTTTGCTTCGTACCTGCGAGGGAAAAGGGAAAATATCGAGCGACCTTCCGATATTTTGAAAGGAACTAAAGAGCGCTCAGAAAACGAGCTCTCAGATCTTGACCTTTCGTCGAAATAAAATAGTATTACCTACGCGCAGAAATTCCATATGAAAGTATTAGCTAGTAAAAATTACAGGTAAATAATTCCTTCACAATATTTGTAATATTTGCCAAACCATGTTAGGCATCATATTTGAATATTTACGCGTTGTATATAAATTATCATACTGCCCTTAAACTATGTACAAATGAGAATGGCCGAACCCAATGTACCTAAGTACACATTTTTAATATTTCCTAGCAGTAATTTAAGGTGATGTTAGACTGCGTCTGACTCGAATTTCAAGAAGAATGCCGGCAATATTACTTACCTGACAGATTCAGTTTTAATTTATGTAAAACTTCATCTATCAGCGCAGATCGAAGGCTTTTTGAAAACACGATTTGATTAACTTCGCTCGATAGAAAAAAATCATGAACATGGCTCTGAATTTCGTTTTAAAAACGTATTTAAGGCAACGTGACCAAATCAGGGCTTTGGAAAAAATATATTTTATTCGTTTAATGAATATCTAGATTGAAGGCATTTTATTTTTTTGTTTAGATTCGTAGTTTTGGAATAAAAAAATAAAAATCAAATTGTCGCTTACGCTAAATATTCCGAGCAGCGTGACTGCGCTTTATCCTACTCCAACCTACGAAAGCGGCGTCTCGCTATCTTGCCGGAGTTGCCGGTCGCCCGACACGCCCCAGTCACCCCCAGAAGCTCGAAGTGAGAGGACGCGCGCGCTCGTGACGATCCACTCGAAATAATTTACGCAAAATCGTACCTACTAAATCACTACAGCTATGGGAAACAAAGCAAGACGGTACGTCAGCGAATTGGGGTATGATTTAGTATAGCGCGGCATTATTAGAAGATTTCTGGTAGCTGGTACTGGTGGGCGAGGGTCTAAGGAGCTATTAGCAAAAAGTAATTTTCCACGGAGACTTCTACTTTCGGATATTTTTTTTTATAAAGAAATGTTTTTATCTGTTCCTGCAACTTTGTCACACTCACTCGCTTGCTGTACACATACGCCCCCTTACTACTGCTTCATGTGACAAGGTACCACTTTTTGATCCATTTTCTCCGGGTGAGGGGGAGCAGTGAATATGTTGGGGGAGGGGGGGAGCACTGTCCCTGAAAGAAACACATCCGAAGTCGAGCCCCCTTTTCCAAAAAAATTCACAGATTTCGTGTCTTACACGACTATCGAGCACACTGAAAATGAATCTACGGAATTCGAAAAAATATTGTCGCTGAGCGACACGAGAAAGTCGGGATAAGGAAAAGGTTAGTTGGGTTCTGATGATGGAGCCGGAATGAAGCCATAGGAACTCCTAAACCACACATGATAAATCGACCGTGTTTGGGCTCGTTGGATTTGTCTTCGCAAGTACTCTAGTCATATGTTATTTCCAAGGTCCTGATGATGGAGCCGGAAGGAAGCCATAGGAACTCCTAAACTACACATGATAAATCCACCATATTTGGGCTCGTTGGATATATCATATCTTCACAACTCTCCGAGTTATTGAATATATATTAGCGGCGGGTGGCCGAGTGGTTTGGGCATCGGCTTCTCATGCGAGAGGTCCCAGGTTCGAATCCAGCCGGCGTGTACCAATGAGTTTTTTCTGACGAAAAAATTTACGTGCATACCTACACCTGCTGCTTCACCGTTCGGAACCGGTCCCTTGCCTTGCGCCTTACTAGGTGGTAGGCTCAAATTGTAGCCGACTGGGTTGGTACCACCGTACTGGATGTAAGATGGCCGCATAGCAGCCTCGACTGTGTTCTCCTCTAGTCCAGTATAGTCAGCAATCCAGGGAAGTCTCCGGTATGGCACCTACCTTCTCGGAGGTGATATTGGCTGGTCGGAGCATGCGCTTTGGCCCCTCCGACTCAGCCACCCATACCGGATTACATAAAAAAAAAATAAGGGGATCGCACTTTTTCATGGGGTCTATAGGAACGAACGAAAAGACATTTTCAATGTCAAAATCTCCTGAGCCGAGCGGCGCGGCGGCGCGGAGCGGGCGGCGCGGCGGCTCGGCCGGCGGCGGTCCGGGCGCGGAGCAGCGGTCGGCGCGGTGGCTCGCGGCCGCGACGGAGCAGCGCGGCGCACAGTGGGTCAACCAACGTAGCAACTGAAAATTACTATAATTTTTTTTTCCATGACGGAATTATATTTCCTTCATTTGATCATGATTGATTACAGATGAATGAGTTATGAGAAGAAAATCTATTGAAATGGTGTTTTTGGCAAGACTTGGCAGCTCATTTTTTGCTTACAATATTAATTGCACAATAAGCCCATATTAAAATGTAGACGGCACCTCGCGGAGATTGCATTCAAATATCCCGCTATACATTCATAATTATTTTTTTTTTTCAATATTTGGTCAAGTTCAAATTTGCATGATTATTGTTACTTCAACAAGCTACAAAAAACAAAACAAAATATTTTTAAAATAAATGTATAAGGTCTTTCAAAATTACTTAATAGTACTCTGTATCATATAGGGAGTAAAACTTATATAAAAAATTTTGGACCTAGGGCTTGTTTTATGTAAAAAAAAAATAGCGCACCATTAACTAATTTTGAAAGACCTTATATACCACAGGTTGTAGAATCACAAAAGAATGCCTTTCAATAATAACTACACTTCAACTGAGATGCTTTCAATGTCGCTTCAAAATCGCAACTAAATTATGCGTAACGAAAAACAGGTTACAAATGTTGATGTTTCCCGGCATCTCACCTATTCATTCCTGGGCTTATCTTTTTCTTTTCATTCAATTAAGGCGCGCCAGTTATACAGGGTGGCCCAGTTATAGTGGTCCAAAAATTTTTTTTAGATGGAGGACATCATGCAGACTCATTTAAATTTTTTTACCTATGTCATTGCTTTTCAGTACAACTGAGATATCATCTGCAAGCATTTTTTGGAAGTGTTTGTCTGTCTGTTTTCCCCAATTGCATTGGTGCGACGTCAGCTAACAGTTTCTTTACTTCATTTGATTTGATCACATGTTTATTATTTAACATTTTTTACTTTTAGTGCAGTATTTTACTTAGTTAGGTATATATTTGATTTATTTTAATGAGAATTACATAAGTGCAAACCTATGTAAAAGTTTTGTTGCTAGTCGATATTAGCAGATATGTACATAGAATAGAAGAATAGAATAGAATAACGTTTATTTCCTCTTCACATCAGTAATACAGATCATTATACACATGGGCTTGGGCTTATAGTTAATTAATTCATATGTTATGTTTCTCTGTGCATCACCTTAGTGTAGTGTAGTAGGTACTTCATTGAATATAAAGGTATTGTTGCGGCTGGCATTACGACATTTATTCAATGAAGAATAAATAGAGATGAAGGCTGATATAATGTCAATTTTCTGATCTACAAAAATTACTGGCACGTTCTAAATTAAATTTTTTCAAAGGAATGTCATTTTCTCGCCTTTTATATATATCGTCGTAACATCCGGGACATTAAGATAGCTCTTACACGTTGGAAAGAAAGTACAGTTTCCTTTGTTTGCAAAGCATGTCGTTTTCTCGCCTTCCACAGGACCACATGGTCGTAACAGCCGCGTTTTCTGACAGTTCGCATTACCGCGCAAGCCGCTATAAGGAACTTCGTTCCAATATTCCAATTACATAACTGAGTACTTTCTTTATACATAGTCATTTAACAACTATTACTATGACGCCACTCTCGAAATCGAGAATAAATCCGATTTTTGTTATAAAAAATTTCAGTGCCTATCATAATAAAATATATGGAATAGTTTTTTTTTATTTCAAAGTAAGTTTTTGGGTTACTCTTACTTTTCATCTTTTACGTCAATTTGCCTGTATGGAAAGTTGATATTTAATTGTGTATTGAACGGACATTGCCTCCCCCCTACTATGGGCGAGAAAAGCGGTATCAACCTGAATGTTCTTCAATAAATATATTATGGTTTTATTCGTCCTATTTAGACAAACAATAATTGGTAGGTTTTACTGCATTTGACAAAGGCAAAATGCCGATAGGCACTGTGGACAATCCATTGTTTCATTCCATATTTTTTTCCGCCTAATTCTGACAATTGGTACACAGTGTAGGGCCAAATGCGTGCGTGCGATTAGGATAAAGTGGAGATGGCTTCTTTAAAATTATATTTTTTTACGTCACACCTTTGAAAACGGAAACACAAACACGATGGATTCCCAAAAGAATTATTTTGTAATAATATATTTTTATTGTTGCATATTAGATGGCAATTTGAAAAGCTACAATAAATTCAACAAAATACCAGAACCCCTAAACATGATTTTTATTTATAGATTTATTTTTGTGTTTTCTTTGTTTTTGACGTGAATTTGATGAAACGTCTTTATCCTGCAGCCGGTTTTTTACAAAAAAGTTGCGTCACGAAAATTATGTACTTTTGGCGACTTATATCTCGAAACTATAAGAGTTACAGGAAGGTGAGGCATATCCGACTTGCTAAGTTGACATACCCGAGAGTCGTACATCAAGCCCTTCTATAAATATAGCCCTTAGAAAAAAGGCTTAGAAAATCAATAAATGCTTATAACTCCTGAACTACTGGTCAGATCGACTTGCAAATTGTTTCTTTACATAGAAAAAAATTGTTCTTTTTGAAATAGTTGTATTTTTTTCAAAATTGGTTCAGCCGTTTCAGAATAAAAAAGGAGAAGTGTTTGAGAGGGCATATTTCGGAAACTACTGATCCACGACTTCCACGACTACTCATCCGCTGGAGAAAATGATAGGCCTCGACGAGATTTAAAATTTTTTTTAAATATTTTTTTTGCTCCTTTTTTTACATAACATTGCCTTGTTTTAAATTTTAACTTCGTAGGATAAGAGGAAGTGGTTCTAATTTGGCTTCCAAGAATTGACCCACACATACTAACAAACCAACATACAGGGAAAGTTAAATAAAAGCTTGTAAAATATTTTTAACCTACATTTAATTGCTCTAATAAAATTATACTACTGATCCACGACTACTCATCCGCTGGAGGAAATGATAGGCCTCAATAGGATTTTTTTTTTTCGAAAACTACTGCTCCCAAACTAATCGTGTGGTGGGACAAGCAAGGATAGGTATCGATGAGATCTTCATAAAATTAAAGAATCTGCGGCCGTGTCTCCTACACAGCCCTCTCGCTTTTTTTTATTGAAAGCGCGACGCAATCCTTTTTAACAAATTCCTGTTTTCAAACAATTTCCCTTTTAAAAGCTGATATTTGGCAGAGCCATCCCACAGGTGCAAGCCGTACTCCAAGGATGACCTGATCTGCGATTTGTTCAAAAGGACTTTACGTGCACAAGAAATTTATGTGATTCTTTCTTGGTAGGTTCTTGTTTGCTTCTTACAGATTTTGAATGTAATATTTACTTGCTTTTATGACAAAGTGGTTCAAAAACTTTAAAGGGAGGAATACGAAAATATGAAAAACTGGTCTCGTTTAAATAGTTAGTGAGAAATTATTATTTAGGTTGACCGCAAAATTAAGTTTGTTTGTAATATATTTATGTATCATAAAATTAATCTTGAGATGAACTTAATTTACATTGTGTGTGTGGCTTTGAAGTGGGAGGTGATGGCCGGGGGTGAGGAATGTTAATTATTTTTATAACCAGTTTGGTGGTTTAAAAAAATTATAAGTTAATTTATAGAAGATTCGTCACTACGCTCCGCACCTTCTATAAATTAACCGTAACTTAATAGGGATCATGTCGAGGCAGCCCGTGTCGTTTTTGCATACATGTATAATCAAAATCAATGTTTTTGTGGTTAAAAAAAAGTTAAGTTTCCGTTTTGCATGAAAATTTAAAAATTAAATGTTGTATGGAAAATCTGTTCCTTTATTTTTTTAAAGTAAACTAAATAAACTACGCGTACAACAAAACACTAAAATTCCTATTTTAACTCGGTCTAGGCAATAAGCTTACTAGCAATTTGCTAGCAAACCTCCCCACTGCAAAGCCACGCCCCCCATCGTATTTGTGCGGAACCCTCGGTTGGCGGGTTCGACTCTACTTGGTCTGTGTTTTTTTTAATGTTAGTAACCTATTGACTTTATTTCTAGTAGACACTACTAAAGCTAAAATTTAGTTATTCCTGTCATTGTTGCCATTTTGAGAAAGAAAGACAGAGTGAACGAATTATTTAAGAATCTTAATTTTAAGCACACAAATTTTAGGTGATGTTAGTTGCAAGTGATATGACACATCTGAACTCGACAAAAATTGACAAATGCGCTTTAAATTTTTATATAATAATTCACTGATCGTCCATAGGTTTTATTTCACAAATAAACGAAAAAAATTGCAATAAATGTTTTTAATAAAGAAATTAATAAAAACATTAAGGAATTAATTTCCGGTGGTGGAAACTCCGTTTATTTTTATATTAATTTTAGGTTTTAATGTTTTAAATGTAAAATTCATATAAAAAGAAACGTATGAATAAATGGATAATAAAAATTAATAATAACAAGTAAAAAGCCACCTCCATAGTTTTGAGCCGTTGCGGCAATTTATCGATCGACCCCCGACATTCTCTTGTTTTGGAACATGCAAATGTTGGTAATAGTTGAAGTATCACCTGCTGCGCTACTAGCAGCGGCGCCACGTGGCACACTGGTTCAAGTTGTATGGGGCTGCGGAAATAATCCAGTAACTTCTAAAATACTTAACATATTTCGATAAATTTTTTTTTGCTGGTTTCGTAATTTATAAACACATTGATTATCGAAATATAATTTGGCAATTTTCAGAACAAGTCATAAAAAAAAATTAAGTAACGATTTGCAGGTTTAGTAATTAATTCCCCTCAATATATTTGCAGGAATTGTGATAATAATAAGAACACCAACTCCTTAAATATTATCAAGCTGCCTCAATTGAGACCTTGTCAAATCAAAAAGTCATAGAAAAGTGTAAAGTAATGCATAAAAAGGAATTTAAATTCAAACAATTAGCTGTTTGGCTTCGTCGCTAATAGGTACAATTTTCTTCTTTGGTTTTGGCCTTAGACTCGTTATTGGAGGATCAGAGGACAAGAGGATCATGTTCATCACATCTTCATTAGTCGCAATTCTGCTGCACTTCCTGGAATGAAGAAGCCGATAGCGTTTTTAGTTCTGCATACTGAGTTCCACCTTTGATTGAATTGAGTCACAAAACGTTTCTGCACTGCACTCACCACTGTTTCAATTTGAGATTCATTTAGAGTTGGGTACGTATTTTGGAAGTAAAGTCGTAGTTTTTGAAAATCACAATCACACTTGATTAGTTCACTGCACAAAACAGAGTAGGGGATCGCGACACTATCCATTTCGTGAAGGAGATGTTTACAAGTGGGAAAGTGGTTATTAAATGATTAAAAATTAAGGATAGTAATATAAATTGATCATTACATTAATCAGAAGGGGAAACCCCAAATGAGATTAGCAACATCCATTTTTTTTTTATGGAAACTGACACGGTTGGCTTACATCACTTACAACATCCATGATGTCAGCCCATAACACCGGGTGAACTTGGTGCCACGTCAGTGCCTCCCCTCGGTCGTGCCGGCTACACTGAACTGGACGGAAAACACAAACTATTTACATAGCCGTTTCGACCGACCTTTCATTCAGTGCGGTGGTACCAACCCGGGCGGGTTAAACCCTACCACCTAGTAATATAAGAAGGGAGTCATATCCCTTAGTCGCCTTTTACGACATACACGGGGAGAGATGCAGTGGGGCTATTCTTTTAAAGTACCGGCCCCACACGGTACATCCATTCATAAAACGACGTTAATTAGGTACTAATGTGCGCTAATGATTGCGCGTAGTTTCACTAATCACTTACCTGGTGCATTCAAAGTGCGATTACTCCCAAAGTGCAAAAAAGTAGCAGCTGAAACTTATAGATCTGATCGACGAAGGTATAGAGTATATTTTAATATGCATCCGAGCACGTAGGCAAATGTAGCTAAACTTGTAGCTCTAGGAGTTTGTATTTTATTTCACATTTTTTGGGGATATATTTGAAATTTATTTTGGAAGAGGAGAATTCATGAATACAATTTTTTTTTATATTTTAAGGAAGATAATGCTTAGGCAATCAATAATAAATAATAAAAGTATTTGTGTAATAATTAATAAGATGTACAAAAAATAAAATTCTTATTGATCATAAATCTTAAATAACGCTGCAAATAAATTGAGCAACTTTGAGCGTTTATCCTGCGATGTGTAAAGAGTTTAAAAATAAAATTAATACTGTTCAGTAAGCACTAGTTATCTGACTATATGAAAATGCTATAGCAGATATCGTGTATTCAATTTTGTAAATTTGAATTATTTCCGCCCATAAACCATAATGCGTGGCCGCGCGCGCGAAGCGCCCCACTGTGGGCGGAGTCTCTTCCCTTCCCCTCGCATTCTCTACCCCTGCTTCACCCCCTCGAATACCTACTGCGGCCGATATGACAGAGCCTTAACCCAGGATTCACTTGCGTAAAGGTTCATTGTGTAAAAAGGAAGGCAAAGAAAACTCGGCCAGATTTTGTATTTTCTTTATGAGGCTTAACTTTTTTTAATTATGCTACCCTTTGGTAATGAGATTATGTTCCTTTACTTGTTTCTTGGTGGAATATTGAGGCGATTTTAGTACCGAATATTCCACGCGGTTGGACGTGAAACAGCGGGTACCTACACATACAAAAGAAGCACAAAACAGTAATTGTCACAGTCGCCACATTTTTGGCGTAGTTGAAAAAATAAATTTTTTAGGTACTTTAAATTAGTAGGTACCTTCATATTATCGGTTATAATAAAAGGTAGGTATATAAATATTTATTGATATTACCATTGCCGGCGCCGGCTCGCATATTGGACAAATAAAAAAAAATGGAGGGAGTCTGCATGTACACATGCAGCGTGCATGCAGCCGTCAAACTTAGTTCGTGAATTTGATGTTTGCGCAGTTTGAACCAAATTTTTGTAAGAAAATTTTTCAAATTTGGTAGCCCATATTGCCCCACTAGGTTTTATACAATGTTTTCTTTAAAGTATCGATTAAAGTTAAAACATTTGTCTCTTCTTTAGAGTTTGTCTCGATTATGCAGCGTTAACGACTAAAGCGCGAGAGGTGTTTGAAGTTTGCGTGTTTTCGCATTTTTCAAAACATGCCAACTTGAAGGGCTGATTTAGGCCAGAAGGGATGGACTGACAAAATAAAAATGTATTACGTATTTGAAGTCGTCAGATGGATCTTCCATCTGACATATTTAGAATTATTGTACGTAGTCTGGTTGCTGCGTAATAAGCGTCGCAAAGTACAAAAAAGTCTTAACTTTTTTAGTCGCACCCCCTTATTTGCCCGAGCCCAAAGACGTTTAATCAAATTCACGTCAAAAAAATAAAAAAAAATTTAATTAGTGATTCCAAGAACAATACAGTTTGTACATATTAGTCTTGTATACTTACACATCGTCAAAAATTACCAATATTTATCATATAATTTATCATTCGCAACATTGGTATAAAAATCATTATCAAAATTATAAAAAAAATTATACCATAATTAATCAGTATTTTTCCTTCATCGAATAATTATAACAAGTCAGTAATCAAATAATCAAGACATTACAAATTAGATAGGTACATTTAGATAAATTAAATAAGTAAGTATTTCGCAGTGCTGTGACTTGGTATTTCACGAATTCCAGTCCGCATGTCATCATTGAGTAAAAGTATATCCGTAGTAAGCGTTCTTTAGTGTGACGGCATCGCATGATTGGGCTAGAATTCTGGAGGCAGTAGCATGCTCTGCTAATCCTTTCTCTCGTACGTACATATATTTATAAACAAGTACGTGTATTTTATGCCCGTAGGCTTTCTTCCATCCCTCTATCCTTACTCTATGTTCTGTTCAAATGAAATAAAATGCGCATATTTCGAGATGTTAGCCGCGGGCTGATGTTCCTAGAACCCCTCCTCATAAAGATGCCCTAAGTGCTTTGACTTATTTTCCATCCAAACCCTAAATCGTATATTATAACCAGCTTTTTCCCGCAGTTTCGCTCGCGTAAAATTCGTATTTAAAAAGAATAAAGTAAGTAGTCCGCTACCGTACCTTTATTTCGGCGTGCGGAACAATTCGGTTTGTATGAGAGCCACATCTTAGCGTAACTGGAACTAAATTTTATTTAGCCTATCCTGTGTCCCGTATGTTTCATCGAATTTGGCTGAACGATTTAAGAGTTATGGAGTAACATACATACATACATAAAGAAAAGATTTCTAAAAATCGTCAATATAGTTTTAGTATCATAAATAGAGTTTAGAAAACTCAGTATCTCATGAAACAAAGTAACTTACTCCATGACCATCCCTTACAGATTTATTATTAGTTTTGATTAATTTATATTGATGTAGTAGTAGATAATAATAAAAATGTTTAACACAATCCCGCCGTCCCCTTTCCAATTCCGCACAAGGCGCACTGGACAGGAATTACATTCCTACACGTTGGACTTACCGCGGATGCGTCCCAATCGGTTCTGTAGATCCTTCCTCCACAGAACTGGTAAACTCTGAAACGCTCGCCATGCCCAAATATTTCCACCTGTCAGGCCGGCATGGCATTTGCAACCCCAGCACCCTATAGGTTTTGATTTCATTTGAGTGAGTTTGCAATTATTAAAATTTGCCATAAATAGCCGTATCTTTTGATTATATTTATTTAGAAGCTTTCATTTTCTATAGCTCGAAGGGATCGCAGACGTTAGTATTCCATATTAATTTCAATTTGATATCTTGACTCGTTACTGAGAAAAAGGGTATTGACACACAAAACAAGGAAATTTTTTTTAATATCATATAACTACAATTTCAAAATTTTAGGATTGTTTTCCTTTACGTGTGCTATGATACCTTGCTTCTTACCAAATTTTATGATTCTAGGTTGACGGGAAATACCCTATAGGTTTTGATTTGATTGGAGTGAGTTTGCGAGTATGAAATCTGATATACAGACAGGCCGTATCTTTTGATTGCGTTGATTTAGAAGCTTGCATTTTCTACACCTTATAGAGATCGTAGATCTTAGTATTTCATACTAATTTCAATTTTTCGTCTTGATTCGTTCCTGAGAAAAAAAGGGTCCTTGACATACAAAACAATATAATTTTTTTTATATCAATAACTACAATTTTACAATTTTCGGATTTTTTCCTTTACTTGTGCTGTAAGACCTTGCTTCTTAACAAATTTTATGATTCTATGTTAACAGGAAATACCCTGTAGGTTTTGATTTGATTTGAGTGAGTTTGCGAGTATGAAATCTGACATAGATGGCCGTATCTTTTGATTGCGTTGATTTAGAAGCTTTAATATTCTACATCTTAAAGAGATCGTAGATCTTAGTATTTCGTATTAATTTCAATTTGTTATTTTGATCCGTTCCTGATAAAAAGGGACCTTGACATACAAAACAAACAAAACATTTTTTTAATGTCACATAACTATAAATTTACAATTTTCGATTTTTTCCTTTACTTGTGCTGTAAGACCTTGCTTCTTACCAAATTTCATTATTCTAGGTTAACGGGAAGTACTCTATAGGTTTTGATTTGGTTTGCCGGTAGCAAAATATCTGACTTAAATGGGCGTATCTAGTGAGTGTGTTGACCTAGAAGCAGAATTTTTTTACACCTCCGAGGAAACGTAGACCTTAGTATTTGATATTAATTTCAACTTGATACCTCTACCCGTTCCTGAGAAAAAAGGTCTTGACAGACAGACAGACACCCAGCCAGCCAGACAGACAGACAGACAGACGGACAACAAAGTGATCCTATAAGGGTTCCGTTTTTTCCTCCTTTGAGGTACGGAACCCTAAAAAGTAATAAAAAAACGGGTCAATTACGTGATGGTGACCCTAGATGCGCGAGTCGGACTCGCACTTGGCCGGTTTTTGTATGGAACCTAACATGGTTGGCTGTTCTATTTAACCGGTCTAGCCGAGGGACCACGAGTCTGTGAAATAGGACGTGTTCTTTGGTATATTTGTATTGTGTACACTTGTTATAGTCCGGCCGCTGAAAGAATGCATTCCTGACGTCTATCAGTTGCTCATTTCATCACTAATTTTACAACAACTAAGTTTTTATAATTCACTCCTGCAACTGCACGTTCGAACTAAGGTAATTATGAACATTTTCTATGGTTTCGTATTTCGTATGATATGATGGTTTCGTACTATTTCGAAAAGCTTGTCGTACTTTTTGGGCAATCCAGACTAGCATCACTGACAGACGGTGAGTTTAATGTCTTTGTCAGGAACGCATTCTCTCAGCGGCCGGATTTTAGTGAAAAACAAATTGTCTGACTGACACACGCAGACTGGCAGCGCAGTGCACTTTTATATGAGAACAGTGCGTCTCGATGACTCTTGCGTTGAGCCGGGCTACCTAAAGGCCGCAGCTACCTCACCTACTACATCCGTGATGTCGGCTCATAACACCCTGCTGTACTAGGTGCCGTGTCAGTGCTTTCCTTTGTTGGTTCCGGCTACACTGAACTACACTGAACTGGACGGCAAACAGGAATTATTTGGACGAGCATTAATTCAGCTTACTTATAATTTCAGCAGATTTCAGGTTACTGCCATATCAGAATGTGCTCGGACACGGGTGATGTACGGCACTGTCCAGTGTCATACGTCTTAATAGGGGGCAGAATATATTTATCTGTAGAAGGCGCATCAAGCAGTCCAAGAGGTGATAGAAAATAGAAACAACCGGCCAAGTGCGAGTCGAACTCGCGCACCGAGGGTTCCGTATCGCCATGGCATGGTCAGCGCCACTCACACCATCTATGGCGTGTTTATGAAGTAGTTAAAATGTTTCATACTCTTTTCGGTAGATGGCGCGCATACACTTTTTAGTTCCTTCTATCTACGGGGACCCCCGTAATTTTTTTACTTTTTCTTATTTTTATTATTTGTTGTTATATCGGCCATATTCAGATATTTTCGCCAGATTCCATAATAACACATATTCTGTAAAAATTTCAACGGGCTACCTAATACGGTTAAAGAGATACAGCCCTCGGACAGGCAGACAGACAGACAGACAGACGGCGTAGGCTTAGTAATAGGGTCCCGTACCTGATACAGAACCCTAAAATCTAAATATCCCTGTCACACTTGTTCCTTCGCGTATCTTCCGTCTGACGCAGATGTTGGTACCTACTAACAAGGTAACATTTTGTATTCAATGCACGACTCTCTGTTAATGACTTTTAAGGCGACTGGAGTGAGGACAAGATTGTTGCAGCACAACACCGATTACTCTGCTCACTCCGATTGTCGGAGTATGTACAGCGTGATTGTGTGTATTTATGTAGGTATGACAATGCGATTTCTGGGTGTCTATGTCCGTACAGACAGATAATAACGGCTGAGTTATGATTCTCGTATTAGACGATTAATGGTAATTCCAGCTGTTAGTCCCCATTCGGCCGGGGGGTTAT
Organism: Nematopogon swammerdamellus; assembly: GCA_946902875.1. Taxonomy (NCBI): domain Eukaryota; kingdom Metazoa; phylum Arthropoda; class Insecta; order Lepidoptera; family Adelidae; genus Nematopogon; species Nematopogon swammerdamellus. The sequence continues at coordinate 8,886,033 of OX336337.1, forward strand.
TAATGCGTTCAGAAATATCGCACACGGGCCGGAGACGCAACTATCGGATCTTACATTGTATCAAATGCGAGATCAAAATGTAATATGTTGTAAGAATACGTACATTACATTTGTCAACTTCCGTAGCTCAGTGGTCCGGTCGGTCGACTGTCGGTCTTGATCATAAGCACACCTGGATGGGTGTACAGTACTTGGATGGGTGGCCGCTCGACCGCGGTTCGGATTCCACGTAAAACTTGCAGGTCTCTTCCCTTCTTACCTTACTATGTGGTAGGGTTTAACACACCCGGATTGGTACTGACGCACTGAAGGAAAGGTCGGTTGAAACGGCTATGTAAATAGTTCGTGTTTTCCAGATGCGCGGGTGGTAGCTCAGGTGAAAGATCACTGGACATGTAGTCAAAAGGTCGTGGGCTAAATTTCAACCCCACTTTATTAGGTGGTACGCCGTACGGGCTGAATCTTTTCTTTCGAATATTTTGTGCTCTAATTTTCGAAGCTTCTTTTTTTAGGGTTCCGTATCCTTCGTACGGCACCCTATTACTAAGTCTACGCCACCGTCTGTCTGTCTGTCCGTCTGTCCGAGGGCTGTATCTCTTGAACCGTAATAGTTAGCCCGTTGAAATTTTCACAGAATATGTGTTATTATGGCCGATATAACAACAAATAATAAAAATAAGAAGAAGTAAAACATTCACGGCGGTCCCCATACAAGAAACTAAAAAGTGTATGCGCGCCATCTACCGAAAAGAGTATGAAGGATTTTAACTAATAAATAAATGACGTGAGTGGCGCTGACCATGACAGGGCGATACGGAACCTTCGGTGCGCGAGTTTCACACTTGTTTACGAAAATGTGTAAATGTTTCTGTATAATACAACAAGTGCAAATACTTAAATAATACATTGTTTATGAAAAATCACTGTGAGAGACTGCGGTAGATAATTTGTAATTTCGTCTTTCCTGTCACACACAGTTATCACTCGAACTGCTCCGCGAGTAAATCCTTCTATTCTGTTGAATACTTATGTATATTATTTATAATATAAGACATTCCTGTCTGTCGACTGTAAGTGGAAAGATGTTCACCCCCTCGCGTGCAGACGCTGGGCGGTACGGGCATGAAGGGCGCGGGAGGGTTGGCTAGAAGATCCGATTGATTAGTTCATAACCTTTGAAGCGAGGCTTAATCGCGCTGGTAGAGCCGCCCGCGCCCTCGCGTCGGGCCCGCTTCGCGTCCTCGGCGCACAGTTGGGCTAACTCGATTTGGACTAATTTTGATTCGCTTCTCATGGACGGTGATTACTTGAAAGTAGGCATGGATTAGGTTATGAAATGTTACACAGTTCGAGAAGGGTAATCAGAGGAGTATTAATTTAATTAATAATATGACTAAACCTCGGTGCACTATGTTTAATTAGTGGTACATAAATATTCAAAGAGCTTAAGTACATTCGATGTGTAACTGTTAAAGAAAAGAAATGGTACTGGAAAGTTGCTTTAATCAAATATTTGATTGTTTGCAATTAACACTGAGTTTATGACTTAAAGTTTAAGTGTTAAGCTCTTAAGTTTTTATGCCTTAAAGTCATCTTGAATTTACAACGTCGGGGTTTAAGATGTGTGTAAACATAAGCGACTTTATTATTATGGTTTCAAAGAAAACTTTATGGAGAAAGTTATGTCGTCCGTACGAGTATCAATACGCAATAGAGTGAGTACATACTAGTGCATACAAATTAACACTGCACGAGTTGTTCGGACTGAGTTGTACAGAATTCAATAAATTATTAGGCTAGCTATAGAATAGAATATTTGCATTTATTACTTCATTTTGTGTTTGAGTAAAACTAAGCATAATTTGGTAGAAGTCAGTAAGTACAGTAAGGAGGTGATAAATTATACCACCTCCTACTGTACCTACTTACTGACTTCTACCGTTATATCTATTGCCGGTTATTCTAGGAATATTTGTAATTTAAAATATATAGAATTACATCTGCGGAACCCTTCACGTTTACCTGACAAGGAGAACGACATTGAGGAGGTTCTCTTTGCCAGTTGACAAGGGAGCTCAAGGAAGTTTTCATGCAAGTTTTTCAACATCATAAAAGCGAATTGAATTAGTGCAAATGGAATCAGCCCAAATGTGGGGTGATCTCGTCCACGGCATCTTCTTCCCGCCCAGCCGCCCATCCGCCCCGCCCTCGGGTGCAGGCCGGGCGGCGGCGGCGCGGCGCGGCGGCGGGACGCCCTAATGCGATTAGCGACGACGACGGCGGCGCTTCAATTTTAGAAAATATTTCTGTACAATTTCATCGGCGACCAGTCTCGAGTGGGCCTCGCGAGAAACAGGGAGGATCATTACTTGAGCCATGACTTGAGCCGAGAGTCACTCGTAATTGGCCATTTGTTCTGCGGACATTTTAAAGGGAGTTTCGTGTAGAGATAATAATCGTAAGAATATCGAAGTAGTGCGACATTTGCAACTGATGCACGTCAGTACTGTAGTAGGACATCATATTATGTAGGTATCTAGGTACTCATTTCAAAATGTGTGAGTGGTGTTTCGAATAGGTTAGAAAGAGTAACGTATCTACTGTAGATGTGTATATGCTGCTTATCCATATTATGACATTAAAGATCAAACAGCTGCAGCTGTAATAAAAGTTTAGGTTTGCTATGCCTTCTAAGAATATTTTAAGTAAGTAAATCTTATACTCAAACAATAAATATATAGAGCTATTCAAAGTATGTCTATATCTACTAGAAGTTGTTTTCAAAGGTACGACTTATGAGTTACCTACTTATAAATACAAACATTTACCTAGTAGACATGTATGCCGTACGTACATAAGTCGTACATTTGCGGCAAGGCAAGGGAAAACGTTTACAAATGGTTTCATTTGTGTATTGGAACGGAAGTTTGAAAATAAAGGTGTAATGGATTGGAAATATTTGTTCGGCAAGAAATGACAGCGCGAGATACAATCGCGCTTATAATTCACGCGCGAGGAGCTACTCCGCGCCACGCGCGCGCGTGAGCTACCCGCGCGGGGACCTGTCGCCCTCACCTCTGAGGTTAATATTTACATAAGAATTTAATGGTCGGGAGTGGAAAGGGATTTATAGAACGTTCATGACTTGAATTCACGCTCGGTTAGCTAGTAGCACTTAGTGGAAGCGTAAGAGCAATCTAGCAAGTTTAAACCGCATATATTTACGTAGGTATATCAGTATGTGCTTATGTTGTAGAACTGATAAATGTTGGCCAATACTGGTTAACAAAGTTCCCTAAATGAACATTACATTGTAATGTTAGTAGAGCTTATCGTTAAAGAAGTGAAATAGTGTACGAACTAGCTTTTGCCCGCGGCTTCGCTCGCGTGAAATTCGTATTTCAAAGGAAGAAAGTAAGTAACTAAGACCGATCTGCGTTTAGGTAAACAATAAACCTTCTAAACTAAAGTAAGTAACTAACGGCGAGGCTTCAGGCTGAGCTGCATTCTGGAAGACAATAAACCTTCTCGAAGAAAGTAAGTAACAGAGGGCGAGGCCGAAGGCCGAGCTGCGTTCAGGAAGACCATAAACCTTCTCGAACAAAGTAAGTAACTAAGGGCGAGGCCGAAGGCCGAGCTGCGTTCAGGAAGACTATAAAACTTCTCGACGAATTTAAGTAATTGAGAGCGAGGCCGAAGGCCGAGCTGCGTTCAGGAAGACGATAACCTTTTCGAAGAAAGTAAATAACAGAGGGCGAGGCCGAAGGCCGAGCTGCGTTCAGGAAGACCATAAACATTCTCGAACAAAGTAAGTAACTAAGGGCGAGGCCGAAGGCCGAGCTGCGTCCAGGAAGACTATAAAACTTCTCGACGAAATTAAGTAATTAAGGGCGAGGCCGAAGGCTGAGCTGCGTTCGGGAAGACCATAAACCTTCTCGAAGAGAGTAAGTAACTAAGGGCGAGGCCGAAGGCCGAGCTGCGTTCAGGAAGACTAAACCTTCCCGATGAAAATAAGTACCTGAGGGCGAGGCCGAAGGCCGAGCTGCGTTCAGGAAGACGATAAACTTTTCGAAGAAAGTAAGTAACAGAGGGCGAGGCCGAAGGCCGAGCTGCGTTCAGGAAGACCATAAACCTTCACGAAGAAAGTAGGTAAGTAACTAAGGGCGAGGCCGAAGGCCAAGCTGCGTTCAGGAAGACTATAAACCTTTTCGAAGAAATCAAGTAATTGAGGGCGAGGCCGAAGGCCGAGCTGCGTTCAGGAAGACTATAAACCGTCTTGAAGAAAGTATGTAACTATCGCCCATAGTTACTTACCGTCAGCGTCTTCTAGGATACAGCTCGGCCTTCGGCCACGCCCTTAGTCACTTACTTAAAAAAATTTTTTTTTATGGAAACTGACACAGTTGGCTACATCACCTACAACATCCGTAAAGTCAGCCCATAACACCGGATGAGCTTGGTGCCACGTCAGTGCTTCCCTTCGAAAAGGTTTATGGTCTTCTTGAACGCAGCTCGGCCTTCGGCCTCGCCCTCTGTTACTTACTTTCTTCGAAAAGATTATCGTCTTTCTGAACGCAGCTCGGCCTTCGGCCTCGCCCTCAGTTACTTACTTTCATCAAGAAGGTTTATATTCTTCCTGAACGCAGCTCGGCCTTCGGCCTCGCCCTCAATTACTTAGTTTCTTCGAGAAGGTTTATAGTCTTCCTGAATGCAGCTCGGCCTTCGGCCTCGCCCTTTGTTACTTACTTTCTTCGAAAAGGTTTATACTCTTCCTGAACGAAGCTCGGCCTACGGCCTCGCCTTTAGTATGTTACTTACTTTATTTGAGAATGTTTATTGTTTATCTGAATACAGTTCACCCTCCGGCCCTGGCCTAAGTTACTTACTTTCTTCTTTTGAAATACGAATTTCACGCGAGCGAACCCGCGGGAAAAAGCTATCGATATTAAAATAAGAAACTTCAGTTAAAATAAATCAAATCCTTTAGATACCTAACTAAGTTAAATATTCCACCTATTAGCGTAACCGGAACTGAATTTTATTTAGCCTATCCTGTGTCTCGTATAGCTAAATGTGCGTGTACTAATTTTAATCGAATTTACATGATCGGCTTAAATTTTATGGAGGAAATTCATACATACATATTCGCCTCGCCCCGCTGCCCCCCGCCCCGCCCGTACTGTGCGCCGCACCGCAGGACGCCATATACATTCTCATCGTCATAACTTTTAAACTATTTTGTCCAAATTACTTAGTGTAAAAGCCAAAGTTTATCTACTTTAAATACCAGAAGCGATAAAAGTTTGTATTTGGATAAGGATTAATTCAAACTATAAAATGTGCATTGTAAATACAGTATCCAAATTTAAATGTATTTATCGTTCACTATTTTGGCTATAGTGGCTTCCACATAAAAAGTAGATATACGCCGTCGCGGACTTTTTTTTAGAACTATTTATGAGAAACAACGTCAACATACATTATCTTCGTGTACCTCTAACGGTTTACGCAGCGCACGCTGAGATAGCTCTCAGATGGCAGGATTTTTTCCGACTTGCTTGACATTTATCGATATACTTATTTGGGCCAATTTACACAATGTCTTTATAAATTATAGTCTATATGTTATTTTGATGTACTGTAAAGGCTCATCAAAATCTGTTCAGTAGTTTTTGCGTGAAGAGATCCATTCTATCATATTGCGGCTATTCAGTTCGCTCGCTGCCCGCTCGCCACTCTCCGCCCCTCCTCCGCGCGGCGCGCCGCCGCCAGCTGCCGGCCGCCCGCTTGGTAAATACCTATAGTACTACGGCGGCGCCTACGGAACATATCGGTTTGTATGGGAGCCACATCTTTTTTTTTTATATGACTTATTACATCTCTTTGTAATAAACGTAAACTAATTTTTATTTATTTTTTGACTTGATATAATATGAAGTATCAAAATTGACGATGGCACTATACACCAGATATAGGTAATTTAAATAGGCAGTGTGGTCAAATTCTTCAGTATTCATGTTTATGCTGTAAATATTAATGCTCCTGTGAGCGGTAGTATGGGTTAATTATTTGTAAGTTACTATAATATAATACTTATAAGGTACTAACAAAACATTGTGACTTGCGAAGTTTGTTTGTCAGTTCTTCTTCGCATTGAATTTAGAACTGGCGGAATTTTCGACATGTCCAAGCGTAGGTTACCTACCTATGGATGAAATTATACAATAAACAATAAACAATAAACAATAAACATCTTAGCGTAACCGGAAGTGAATTTTATTTAGCCTATCCTGTGTCCCGTGTAGGTAAATGTACTTGTACGAAGTTTCATTGAATTCGGATGATCGGTTTAAGAGTTATGGTGGAACATACATACATACAGAAATGATTTCTAAAAATCGTAAATTTAGTTTTAGTATCATACACAGAGTCTACAAACCAAATATCTCAAAAAACAAAGCAACTTACTCCATGACCATCCCTTACAGATTTATTATTAGTATTGATATAGGTACTATAGAGCGGATTCTGGCAGAACTGAAACATCATTTAATTTCTCGACGTAGACGACAATAAACAACCGTTAACGGCTAACTTACCGCTCCCTCCACTAAATGGTTTCGAGTAACAATGTATTCACGTCATTTTGCCGCATCGTTTAGCTGCTTATTTTAGAATCCAATAAATAAGCGCGAGGCATCAAAAGAAAACTAATTACAAAGTAATACGCCGTAAAGTTAGCTCTTAAAACGGCCAGACATTGTGCTGCACATTCCGGGCGATCTGTACGAAAACTAAATGCAGGCAGAGTGCTGCCCGCCCCGCCCCGCCCCGCCCCGCGCGGAGTCACGTCGAATTTACGACGCTCGGTCCGCGACGCCACTAAATATTAAATTATGATAATGCGGCGAAGCTCATAAACGCTAAAAACTCCTATAAAATGCATGAAGTCGAATGGAGCATTTTGCGATGGATGCATCTCATTTGCAGGCGAAGCGCATTCAGGAAGTTTTTGCGAGAACATCCTTTTATGTTGCTCGGAGCCTGCGGAACCATCTCGCCTGGCCTGGCGGACATAACTAGGTTGTACTCCTTGTAGTTAACTGTAACAAGAGAAAAAAGTAAACAATTATATCCACCAATAGGAAGCCGGCTTGCGCCACTTTTTATTGGTTGTTTCAGAATTTGGAAAGTTGTGAACACCTTGCAATCTACATAATATCGAGCGTACTATGACACTTTTATAATAGGTATCGGTAAACACGGTTTAAGAGCAAATCCGATTTTAACGCAAATATGATAATAAAAGGTCGCTTCTCTTATATTATGTCTCTCTCCCTCCTCTCCCTCCTACTCTCCCTTCCTCCTTCCTTCTCTCCCTGCGTCTTAAGGGATGAATTTTCCCACCCTCCCTTCCTCTTAAGGGGTTAATTTCCCTCCCTCCCTTAGTATATTATCGTTTACGAGAAAGAATATCGTTTACGTGAACGCAGCTACGCCCTCGGCCTCGCCTTTAGGCACTTACTTTCTTCGAGGTTTATCGTTTACCTGAACCCAGTTCGGCCTTCGGCCTCGCCCTTAGTTACTTACTTTCTTCTTTTGAAATACGTATTTCACGCGAGCGAAGCCGCGGGCAACAGCCAGTTTGTTTGTAAACCAAACTACCAGGGGTCTGTTTGTTTAGTGAAAAATATCAATATTATATGTACTCCCATCGATTTTCTTTTGTCTTGACACATGAAAAGTGGCAAAGTGTATATGACATTATAGTAAGGGTAAAAAATTTTGTGTTCGTAAATTTAAAATCGATCGACACATTTGAGGCCAAATAGTAACTTTCTTAAATAAATAAATAATAAATAAATAACCGTTTATTGGATGAAATCATGATGCAATGTTGGTACATTTCTTATTGGTTTTAATCATTTAAATTCCAGGTGAATTTTACCAATATCCCTTCACATATCATTGAGGCGCCAAGCCGGTCACTATGATAAAGCCACTTTATCATAGAATGACCTAGTTGGGTTTGTGGTTCGTGGTTTAGCATTCATGACCTATCTATATTCTTGTCGTACATAACAGTTTATTATTACTCGAATTAGTGGTTCGGTTTCTCTGTTAGGTATGTGTAATTATTTGTTGCTTAAAATTTTGGTGATATTTGCGAGTAATCAAAGCAATTAATTAAATTATTAATAATTAAAGCAATTATTCACTATTTTATAATTCTAAACTTGAAGCAACCGTGAAGATACTTCACGAAATATATTCACTTTTCTTACGTCCTTGAATTCTACCGCGTTTCAGGCAACATTTCCCTATTCTTCATATAATGTGGTCACAGCATAATACGGTTGGAACGGTTAACGTTATTGTCAGTATTATGGCGGCATAGTAGTGAAAAGAGGGACCCCGGGACCCTCCGTCACCTTATCATTACCGCGCCTCAGTAAACATACTCAATTCACTATAGAATTCGTGTTACTAACACGCAAACTTCTCTGATCTGTGAACACGCATGATTATAGATTTGATGTAATTTAATTGATTAATTTGCCTTGAGCTGTTCGTATATTAATACTGTAAGTAAATTATTTGGGGAAGAGGAAGATGTAACATTTGGGGTAACTTTCGATCTCTACTTTCATAAATATTTTCGACCCTTCATTGCCCTCTTCACAGTCCGTCGAATGAAATCGGGTCATTGAATAAGTAGGTAAAAATTTGATTACCACGTACCTACATGATATAAACATTTCTGAATATTAAAACATGCTTTTCTGTTACTATCAGCACTGAAAATATCTGCATTTTGTTCAGCGTCCAATAATTTTGTCCTAATTTCCGACTTCGCATGACTACGTATTATTGATACATACACTACAAACAAATCCGCGAGGCAGCGGTGCACATATTTCCGTTATAAATGGCAAACAAAGGCTTCACTTAATCTGTACAATCGCACAACTTGTACGTTGTGAGTTTTGCTCGGCGTGCATTAGTGAGGGTTTTATAAAACAAAACGAACCTCCCGCCGCCAGCCCCGCCCCACCCCGCCCCGCCCCGCTGTCAAAGTTGAGGGCTGCCGCAGCGGCAAAGTTCGGCCATTTCGAAATGGAATTTGTGTGTCAGGGATGGCGCGCCGCGGGCAGTGCGCGGTCCACATGTCGGCAAGGGTTGCCCGTTTGGGGTGACGAGTTTTTGAAATAGGGAACACCAGTATACTCAAGGTGGGACCGCAGGGTATTGGCAGTAATAACGTAGAAAGCCCTCGTTAATTTATTGAGAAAGTTAGACAGTTTTTATAGCGCGACATTTACCACCTTTCGTCTTTATCCAGGGGTCATCTTGGTGTTAATATATATATGAACACAAGTGTAGGTGACAGTATTATATATAATAGATAAGATAAAGATAAAGATGTTTATTTGTATAAATGTTTTTACATTGTACATGTTTAGTATCAACCCCTGCCCTCTGCACTAGCGTGAGCTGTCTTGCAGGGGGCAGGTAGCTGTCAACAGATTAAAGAGAAGAAAAAAAAATACTTAAAGAAATACATTTAGAAAATGAAGTTTACAAATTTTTTATTTAACTTTCTCAGCCAGTACCTGTGTACCTATCCTAAGTATTCAGTCTTATAAGTATACTTTCCACCATCACTACACCATTATGTTCAATAGTTCATTTGATTTTTTAAGTCCAATAGTTAGTAGCCAGGAATATACTTGTTTTTTAAATAGATATTTTTTAGCAATTTTTCTAATAGGATAATCTAATTTATTGGTCAAGTAGGGTCCGATAAATGTATGACATTTTTGGGGAAAGCTAGTACTAACAGTGGGGACTTTCATATTTTTGTGAATTTTACTTCTCGTTTGGTGTTTGTGCGTTGCATACTCCATTGGATTTCCAATTTTGTGATATGGCATATGTCCATATTTCTCTATGAGAATATCTAGCCAAACTATCTATCGTGAATGAATAAGAAGAAGCCAAAAATTTGTTATGAAAAGTTAAATTACAAATTTAAAAAACCCCCGACCCTTAAAAAGTCAAAAATAATTTTCGTTTACTCACTTAAAGGAGTCGGTAGACCGCTAAGTAAATTCCCGCGCAGCTCGGAGTTATTATATTTTATTTACTTAGCGGTCCCCCGACTCCTTTAAGTGAGTAAACGAAAATTATTTTTGACTTTTTAAGGGTCGGGGGTTTTTTAAATTTGTAATTTAACTTTTATTTAAAGCTTTTTTAAAAAAACCGCATGAAAATCGGTCCACTTTTTAACATAATTAATTTTTTTATTACTTAATTACTTGATTACTTGATTACAAACATAGCTAAGAACCATCCCGATTAAACAAGCTTCCTAATAAAAAAAACCGCATCCAAATCGGTCCGTCCGTTTGGGAGCTACGATGCCACAGACAGACACACACACACACACACACACACACACACACACACGTCAAACTTATAACACCCCTCCGTTTTTTTCGTCGGGGGTTAAAAACATAATTTAAATTCACCACCACACGTACTTTACGCAAACGTTTTGTGTGTGCCTACATCGACATTGACATCAAGCATTTTCGGTTCAGTTGGTCCAAAATATTTGGCGGCGCGGCGCGGGTCACTTCTCCAGCCGAGTCGCCTCCGAAACAACAAAGGACCAAATTAGAACGGAGGCTTTTGTCTTCTCACGTAGCCGTCAGCGCGACACTGCGAGATTATGTACCTACCCCCGCCCCACCCCCGCTGGGCCGTCGGCTAGGCGTCCGTACACTACGCCCGTACACAAATCGTCTCTACAACATTCTTATCCGTGCGTGCATATACATAATAGTTAGTTAATATTCAACTTGCATTTTGCGTCAGGTGTTTTAATTGTGCGAAATGATAAACATTTTGATTTTATTTTATTTTATAAGAAAACATATTTGGTACGTATTATTTTATTACAATTAGTAAAACTCAATAAATGATCACATGACTGGACGGAATTTCGTTTCAAGAGTAGAATAGAACATAATATTGCACACAATTGAAAAAATAAATCGTTAAAAAATCAAAGATATATTTTCTTCAATAAGTAAGCAATGAGATAAACGACACTAATCCGAAGTAAGTACGAGCGACGACGTCATATATAAAAAAAAATTACGATCGAAGACTACTATCGTTGAAAGCGTACGTCCGGGTATTACACTGCACAGAACATTTACAAATAGTAATTGCACAATTCCTCTGGTCCCTCTGATCCAGCGGGTGTCGCCAGGCTGCCGTGACCGCTGCTGCTGTGATTGCTGGCGTCGATTGTTCCGCCGACGCCTCGTTGCCAACTTAGCATCTTTACTCCGTCTCTGCTCTTCACGTGTTGTACGTTCAAATTAACAATTTGCCCTTTGTTCCCGCCGCCACTGTCTCGACTCGGCTCTGGAAATAATTTCCTTTAGCGCTACCGGACTGGAGGTCAATTCACTTGCTGGATAATGGAGCATATATTATGTAGAGTATTAGCCCTCATATCGTTTACCGCATCCTAAATGACAAAATAAGCAACCCAGATTTGACACCAGACAATTACACAAGGGCGCGATTACAGAACACGCTACCTAATGCAACAATTTTCCTCGATGAACAACCTGCAGTTGTGCTCTCCTCTGAAGAGAGCTATAACAATAATCATTATCTACATAATATAAGAAAATTTCAAAATATGCGTGTACAATTTTATTTCAATATTGAAGATATTAGAAATAAAAATTAATGGGGGGATGAAGGATAAGTAATAGAATGCATTGAGATCATGTTTAGAATATTTTTCTGTTTGTGTCTTTGTGCGTTTGTGCATGCATAACGTAAAAACTAATGAACCAATTGAAACGGAGCTTACAGAAACATATGGGGCATAACTCTGTGTAATATATTTAGGCTATACATATAGCATCAAGTCGTCTCTATCTCTACTTCTTATAAAAGGGAACGCCTATCTCTATGTATGTATGTTTGAAGTAAACTCTGGAATCACTGAACAGATTGTCAGCCTCGATAGCTCAGTGGTGCAGACAGTCAACTGTCGCTATTGAATGTTAAGCAACGCTGGGTGCGGTCAGTACTTGGATGGGTGACCGCTGACCGTTGGAGGCTGACCGAGGTTCGGATTCCTCGTAAAACTGTAGGTCCCTTCCCTCCTAATCTTACTTGGTGGTAGGGTTTAACCCGCCCGGGTTGGTACCACCGCACTGAATGAAACGTCGGTCAAAACGGCTATATAAATAGTTTGTGTTTTCCGACCAGTTCAATGTAGCCGGCACGATCAAAGGGGGAAGCACTGACATGGCACCTAGTTCACCCGGTGTTATGGGCTGACATCACGGATGTTGTAGGTGATGTAGCCAACCGTGTCAGTTTCCATAAAAAAAAAAAAAAAGATTTTGATGCGGTTTTCACCAATGGAAAGAGTTCTTGAGGATCACTATAGGACATATAATATCATCACGCCTTGGTTACATTTTGGCTTTACATTCCGTAGTTACATTTACAAAGAGAAAAAGCTCTCGATTCTACTGCTAGTAAATATATGCCTCCAGAGCAGCGTGCATGGTTCGGGCAGGTAGCGATCCGAATTGTTTCACCACGTCTACATTTTGCGGAGCCTTCCCTGGCGTCACGATTCTTCTATTCATTGGTCTGATTGTTTTAATTGTCGTATTGGAATGATTGGCGATAAAAGAAAGACCTGTGTTCCGATGTTGATGAGGTTTTGTCTGGTTCTGCGTGCATGTAGTTGGGATGTCATTAGGAATTTCTACCAAGTCATGTAGGCAGGGATCCTTTAACAATTAGCTGTCACATAAATCCTCCTAAGAAATATTTGCTCCTAAGCGATTAGAGAGATGTTGTTTAACTAGAAATGTTTATACCTAGATGACGGAGACATAACACTTTTGGGATAATAATGTCTGGTGGTTGGGTTTAAATGGTATTCTGATTACTTATGACAAAGTTGTACGAGGCGGATGCAGTTTTTTTTATGTAAACAAACATGGGTGCCGAGAGACTAATGGTGCAGTCGACAGAGCCAAAATCACCTCTCCTCGCGAAACCACGCTCAGTTAGGTGCCATGCTACAGATTTGCGGACTGTTGCTAGGCTGTCTAGCCTGTAAATACGACACGTTTGAAGTCACTCAGGTTAAAGGATTCGGGAAACACACTCGCCGAAAGACAGTTCCACACCCTAGCGGTTGCGACAAAGAAACGATTTAGAGAATCGATGGGTTCTCAAAAGCCCAATGTCAACAACAAAAGAGTGCTGAGTCTCTCTGCGACGAGTCATGTCGGGATAGACAGGCAGGCAGGGAATAAGGGATGCTAGTTCCACAGAGCAGCGTCCGTGATAGTACCTGTAAAACAGACTAAGCGAAAGCGAATCTACAAATTGTCTGTGACTCAGACGAACGCATTCGGATTGCTGACGTGAGGCAAAAAACTATAATATTATCGTACATAAGTATCTGTTTATCTAGCCATGTATGCGATCGATGCAGATAGCTAATTTATGGTAAAATTCGGTGTCTTATGCTTAGCTAATTGAGCTACGATCACGTCCAGCCATCTATGCTGCTCTGGGCGAAGATAAGTAGAGTTTAGTGAGTATGTGACAGTTTGTGCTGACCTAGCCCCCGGCCGGCTGTGTTGCACCCGCACCCCGCACCCCTTGCCTCACGCCTCGCTCTCCCAGGCAAGAAGGGCATATATACGCTCCGAGCAGGGTTGTCACCTTTTTTTGGTTTAAACCGGGTTGCAAAACTGAAAGGAATACATTTAAAAACAAAATGATATAAACAAATGTTATATATTATTTGTTTTAGTAAGGTCGGTCGTCATTGTAAAGCATCGTCTCCTGCGGTTTTATTTACACATTTGTATGGAAAGAAATGTTTTTGTGTAATGTTTCTTGTGTAATGTTTCGAAAAAACATGCGCAGGAGACGCGGCTTTATGAATTCTTCATCCTCGTTTGTAATCGATACACGTTCGTTCGTGCCAAAAATCGCGAGCTTATATTAATTTATCTTAAAGCCAATTGCGCCAACATGAATTTAACGATATAAATCAGTTTAACTCGTTAAGGTAGTACCCGTTGACTGTGGGAACCGCGTTTAAATCCATAACTCGCTACTTAACTCTAAATTCGTGTTGGCGCAATTGGGCCTCAGGGCAAATTGCGCCAACATGAATTTAACGATATAAATCAGTTTAACTCGTTAAGCTAGTACCCGTTGACTGTGGGAATCGCGTTTAAATCCATAACTCGCTACTTAACTCTAAATTCGTGTTGGCGCAATTGGGCCTTAGTTTACTTACTAAATGCTATTTAATGTTTGGATTAACCTAAAATTCATGTCATGCGAAAGACCGAGTGTGTCGCCAAATAAGACATTGAATGAAGGTCGAAATTTTTATTTTATTTCTAAACATTTTTTCAATCACTCGTTTTTCAGTACCCATACGACAACCCCTGCATTTGAACTTAATCTACTGCGACCCTGTGTTCGTGGTGTTCGTTCGGTCGTGATCGCTCACTCTGTCGGTCGTGTCCGCTCACTCGGTCGGTCGTGATCGGCTCACTCGGTCGCTCGGTCGGGCGACATCAAAGCGGCTCTCGCACGACCGACTGCCTCGCTACAGAGAGCTCCGCATACGACATTATTTATGAACACTAACTACTCTACTACACCGATAATCAAATCATACTGTTGAGGGTTCGGTCCAATCGGTATTTATCTGGACATATAGCGAGCAACAGTCTGGGTTTAGTCTGCAGGTCTGACATGAAGTAAATTTTTTTTTTATGGAAACTGACACGGTTGGCTACATCACCTACAACATCCGTGATATCAGCCCATAACACTGGGTGAACCTGGTGCCACATCAGTGCTTCCGTTCGGTCGTGCGGGCTACACTGAACTGGACGGAAAACACAAACTATTTACATAGCCGCTTCGACCGACCTTTCATTCAGTGTGGTGGTACCAACCTGGGCGGGTTAAACCCTACCACCTAGTAATATAAGAAGGGAGTTATATCCCTTAGTCGCCTTTTACGACATACACGGGGAGAGATGCAATTTTGAATGTTTCAATAAAAGTATTAGCATAAAATAAAGCGTCGCAAACACACTCGTGGCACTGATTAAGTAATAGTTATGCTCGTGACGCTGGCATAGATTAGCACTGACGCGAAGAGCTATGGACACCTTGAGTGTGTGCCCAGATATGTCTTCAACCACGCTCCAGATTCCATCTAGGACGAGGCCAGGGTGTGGGCGCGGGAGATATCGAAGCTATTCTGGAGGAAGTTTGCACCTAAAACGGGTTGTCAATGTTTGATAGTGACCGGGTAACCTATCACTGCGCCTGTTGATATTTCTACTATTTGGGAAATAATATCAGCGTCCAATTTCTGGTTAACCCGTTATGCGGTAGCTTTGCCTAGCTTAGCTTAGTTTGGCCAGAATTTGAAAGAAGCTTATGCAAAATCACCGCAGCAATTGAACTCCTCCGTCTCGTCGTTTTCCACGTGTTGAACAATGCCACATTTTGCGCTATGGAAAAATATTTCGCCTTGGTTTTCTGTTTTGAATTCATAATGACAATATGAAGTTTCTACGTATATATACCTAAGTAGGTACGTCACAAGAAATGTACAAAGTAGGTACATGTTTCAAGTAATGCCAGTCCAAAGCTTCATTGTTTTACATATCATTATTTTATGTAAAACCGGCGACAAGAGTATACGAACTCATGGATCTATATACGACCGAGTATGCTTGTTGTACATCATGTATACGAGTATTATTATATTGTAGTGCATTTGCATTGCGTGCGGCGAGGCAGTGAGTATCGACTCTAGTATTCATTTCGACGTGAGGCGAGTAGGCACAATTTTACGATTGCACTCAAAATACACATCCAGGCCTTTTTACGGCCTTCGAGACACGAGGCATTTCGTATGCTTCTGTGTGTAAGAACTCGCCTCCTGCCTATGATAATAAGAAACTGCTATAAAAGGAAAATTCGAGAAGTCGACGGGATGTTGTTAACGCGAAGGAAGCACGCGGCCGCACCGCGCCCAGCCGCCGCCGCGCCGCCGCCACCGGTCTGCATTGGAAGCTGCTCTACATACAATGGACAGCGCTCGATCGTTTCATTTTATTAAGAGGAATATTGTATATTTCAGGTATATTCAGACCGTTTTATGTACTTCGTCGGTAAAATGGTCACATTTTGTCTAAACATAATATCCTTTTTTACGTCTTAAATTGGAATATTTTTCTATTATAAATCTTTACGCCAACCTGTCTAGAGTCTCGACATTATCGCAAAAATAGCAAGAGACGCAGCTCTGTCTTACTAAACGCATTGAAAAACCCGTTGGAGCGAGCGATACGGATCATGAGAAATTGCCAGTAGCGATAATTCTAATATTCGCAAAACCCATGTTTTCGTACCGTTCATTATGTTTAGCTATGTAATTTTACAAAATAGATAAAAAATGCAATACTCCTGTCAAGTAGAGTATTATTTATTTTATTAAATATTTCGTCTACAATACAATTTTTATTGATTCTGCACCCACGTCTTCCAAACTCACAGCAGCGGTTTGCTAGAAATATCAATAGGGAGAAATCGATTTTTGGTACTGCTGGGTTATTCATTCGTTCAAAACAGTAGCTTTCATAAACTCGCCAGACTCTCGCTATTCGGCTTAGGAAAAAAAAAACGTAAAAAAAGCAAGCCATCATACATTTTAGCGGTTTGGCGCGTGAGTGAGTACATCGCTATTCTCGCTGCTTTATTGACACGCATAGCACTATTGGTGGTGCCGGCAGACTGTCACGAGCATGTTTACACATTGTATACACAAGGCCGTCGAAGCTTTTCATAGCTCGCACCGCGCCGCTAAGCCTGCGAACCATTCGATCAGACAGGCGTGTAAACAACACTTTCCCGCCTTCGCTCCTCTCAATCCGACGTAACATATTTAAATGGTATTCCCCCGCGGTCCTTTCTCGTGCGCATTCTGAATATCGGTCAGTGGGCGCCGCATCCGCATAGCATTATTCCGCCATTTCGCCAGAGCGCCCGGCGGCGTTCTCCGCCAAAATTGCCGAAGGTAGGACATTCGCTCGAAGAAACCGTCGTCGCATTTATGTCCATCACGTGCTTCTATTTGAACGGGAATAAAAAAAAATACACGGACCCAAACATAAACAAGAATAAGACGAGGCCGGAGAGAGTGGACGGGGACGACACGGGTCAACGTTTCTTCACCTTCGCTCGCGCGGCTTCTGTCGGAGGATGGCGGTGGCAGAGGGGCAGATGTGAATAAGCGAACTCCGCATTCGATCTTGTGAAATTATAATAAATGAAATTAAAATATGCTTTACTGCACAAATTTGTTGACAAAATCCGGATACTTAGTTGGTTTCAATTTTCCCACTCATTGCTACTCAATGTTGCTACTCTACCTACAGATGTTCTATCCCACGTCACGAAGTCCGTTTGGCTCTGGTTGTAGTAGTGACGTGTACTGATAAGCGCGCTTGTTATTGTTATTGTGTGTGTTATGTGATATGTGCGTGGACCGCGTCTCGTCGAGGTTACGCACACTAAAACAATGTGCACGCACGCCTGACACATTCATAGCCAAACGGACTTCGTGAGATAGAATATCTGTACTCATCCCGTGTTTAAAGAAAAAATAATGTTGATTTATTAAATGATGATTGATATTTAGACCGTACATCGGTTCAAACAGGATGGTCAGGAATTTATTGTATAAACCTTTCAGGTCAGAAGAGATAAGTCAAAGTTCGGTTGAATCTGTTTTTCGATATACCTTTTTCGCTAGAGTGGAAAATTATAATAAGTAAGTATTTATAGTTAGCAAGAGCGGTAAAGCAAGCATGTCTACAGGCGATATAACTCGGTAAGTTATTAAAAGTATAAGAAACACAGTTAACTCTTTGTAATGTCGTGGTACAAAGTGCAACGTGATAGTAGGTAGGTACTCGTATAGGTAGTATTTTTTACTGTGACTACTTCTCCCCCGCCGCTCCCGCACCGAAACACTTCCAGTCGAGCGCCGCCGCCGTAGCCTCCACCGCCACCGCTTCCGCCGCCATCTGCGCACAGCTAACGAAGACTGTAGAGATCATGTTCATGACGATTTAATTATTAAACTTATTTTTGGTAGTCTCACATATTATACATAGAGAAACATTTACCGATTCGACGACGTTCGGGTAGGGGCTGGTATGAAACTATCCATCGGAAAAGTTAGAATCCCTCAGAAATATTACTGTGGACAAAGACCGTATCAAAATAGACTAAAATAGACGCGGTGCTGAGGCTCCTGTTGCTCCGCCAAAAGGAATATGAACTGATAGAGGAATATGATTGGCCTAGCGCGAACAAGCGAGCGGTAAGAGGAAGCGTTAAAAAGAGACAAATAGTTTTCTCGCCGTCTTTGTCCGCTCTACGAGGATTGTCGGTATTGCAACCAAGGGTGTGGCACCGGGTCTATCTAGTTTATTACGGTCATTGCCTGTGGGGTAGGTACTTCAGATTGGTGTCTTTGAAGAAAAGTTTTTCAGTATAATTAAACAGTTCTGCTGATCGATATAAACACTGCAGACACCAGGATGGTCCATGGGGCTACAAAGTTGCTACTAAAGGTTCTTATCCCCAGACGTTCTGTGCACCCGACGACGTTCTGGACTTAACGCACGTCAAGTAAATGTTAAGGTTTCAACTCTTTGTTATACTCGTATAACTTGTGGAGGATGAGAGGGCATTAGAGTCTTGTCACACTCACTTGATAAACACAATAGCTAAATTTTTAACCTAACTTCAGAAAAGGGGAATTGCCTTTTTTACCGAAAAATCAACGGGAATAAATCTTCAAGTATTGAGGTTCGTCGTTTCCGTAGCAGCACAACGTCGTTAGTCGAGCGAGCGCAGCGTCGCGACGCCCGCGCCTCCGCCGCCGCCTCCGCCACGCGACGCCTCGTTCAGTATCGATAAACTTCGGCGCCTAGTTCCAATTTTAAATTGGAAGCATTTATCGCATGGAAAGTTGCCAGCCGTCACTTACTGTGACACTATTTCAATTTGTGATTCCTGCCTGGCCCGCGCCTCCTTGCGGCAACGTTTTGAGAGAATCTGCGCGGCGGTTGCAGAGCGTTTTGCATTTGGTTCTTCTGTAATTGTTATGTAAAACGAGATGGCGTCGTCGTCGTCGGTGTGAAGAACAAATAATTTCAATTTCGAATGGCAATATTTAAAACGACTATTTATTTTTCTCCTACGTAATACATTTCCACGTTAGAGATTCAGATGTAATGCGATGTATAAATACGGTGCGTGGTTTCACTGCAAGGTTTATGTAGTAATTAGATCTGTTCAGAAAGAGTTAATACAGACAGTGTAATCCCGAAAGTAGTTTTTATTTTAACAGAAAATATAATAAAATATCAATTTCAGCAAGAATATGTTTAAGAAATAAAAAGACAACAAGCAGTTTTTACCCACTTCGTGAAAAGTATAAGGGAGCAGCCGGAAGCAAACGCTCGTACGGCTGCGTGTGTTGCGGTGACATGAAAGGAAATCGCTTCCTTTGCTGTCCGCCGCCACCGCCCCCGCCTCCGCCCCCGCAGCCCTACTCCACACAATGCTTGAACATTAAATTGTTTTACTTTTTACTACATCCACAGAACAGCGATCGGCGCATCTTCGTTGCTCTTTGACTAACATATTTTAAGTAAGTGGAGGAAAAACGGCGTAAAATACCAGGTGGCTGAGTGGTCTGGGCGTTGGCTTCTCTTGCGAGAGGTCCGAGGTTCGAATTCGATCGGCGTATACCAATTAGTTTTTTTCTGAGGGAAAAAATTATGTGCATATACCTAAACCTGCTGCTTCACCGTTCGGAACCGGTTTAAAACTGTAGGTCCCTACCCTTGCCCCTTACTAGATGGTAGACCCAAAATGTTGTCGACTGGGTTGATACCACCGAACTGGATGTGAGATGGCCGCATAGCAGCCTCGGCTGTTTTATCCCTTAGTCCAGTATAGCCAGCAATCAAAAGGGAAGTGTCCGGTATGGCACCTACCTTCTCGGAGGTGATATTGGCTGGTCGGAGCACGTGATCACACGCAATTATTCACATTTTTTTTTTATAAATTAATAAGTAAACATACTATTTATGTGTCGGTAGAATAGAATAGAGATGTGGGAGTTTTGTGATGTGCCTGAACTTTTTGTAGTCAATAAATATTATTAAATAAAATTGTAAATTGGCGTGTCTGTACATTGATATTTGCAAAAAAAAAAAAAAAATAACATTCAGATCATGTTTGAAAAATCGTAATTTTGGTATGCATTTATGTGATTTAGTCGAAAAATACTCAACCGATGTACATAGGATTTCGAGCAATATGATCTGTAATGTTTTGCAATTATTGAAATGCATGTAACATCGCGCACAGCGGATGAGTTGTATGGTCGAAAGTCGTCGAAATTTCTTCAATGCTACTGTGTACTATTTGCGTTGGTAATTTAAAAAAAAAATCTAGCCCTTTCATTATACCTATGTTAGACATAGGCCTCTCACTTCACACCCTTACTCATATCGGCTGAGCAGTGGGGGCGGACGGAAGCGAACACAGTCTCTCAGTCTCAGAATAAACTGGCATTGTCAAAACAGAAAACTAGGCGAGCGGAGCCGCGGACGTAGTAACTAATATCTCATCCAGTGGCCGCAGGCTCAGCTATGATTTATTTATAAATGTATCGCCATTTAGTACATAGATGACTGTGGCGTTACTCGTAGTGGACCGTATGGTCGTACTCGTACGCAGGCTGGACAGTGGATAGCTCTGCAATAGGCCATACAGCCGCTGGTATGGCACCTCATTTAGTGATGTTTTTTTTTTTTATGTAAACTGACAAGGTTGGCTACATCACCTACAACATCCGTGATGTCGGCACATAAAATCGGGTGAACTTGGTGCCACGTCAGTGCTTCCCTTCGGTCGTGCCGGCTACACTGAACTGGACGGAAAACACAAACTATTTACATAGCCGTTTCGACCGACGCGACGTTTCATTCAGTGCGGTGGTATCAACCCGGGCGGGTTGAACCCTGCCACCGAGTAACGTAAGAAGGGAAGGGACCTACAGTTTTACGTGGAATCCGAACCACAGTCAGCCTCCAACGGTCGAGCGGTGACCCATGCAAGTACTGACCGCGCCCAGCGTTGCTTAGCAATCAATAGCGACAGTCGACTGTCTGCACCACTGAGCTATCGAGGCTGACAAGCTTAACTTAGGTATACAATTTATACAACAAATACAATACATACATACATACAAATTTATACAACTTAAGTATAGTCCACCGATTTCTAGCCCTTAATTTTCGTTCTGCTTGAAAAATAACACACACAAGTCTCGATCCTATATCGAGGGTCGCCGCGCAGGCTCCGCCGCGCCGTGCGAGCCAGGCTCCCGCCTCCAGCGCTCTATAAACTGAGGATGTCGAGCAAATCTGCCTTTGACAACCCCACCGCCCCACGCGCGCCCTCGTCGTCGCCTCCGCCCAGCTTCTCAACACTCTCAAATTTTTCCTCCTATTGAGCTTAATACCTTCACAGAGTAATTGATCATTTTTCGCCAGCGAGCACCTTTAAGACTGAGAGACTAAAGAATAAGGTCATACGACCGGCGAGTGGAGTTAATTTAGCTACACACATGTATGAGTACACGTTCCTTTGTCTAATATTATATAGTAAAATTTATGCCTAATGTCTGTCTGTCTTTCTGTATCAGTAACGGGTAAGCCCGAAAACAATGGAACCGATTTACATTTACTTTTGTATGTTTACCTTTACTTGCCTTTTAATCGAATAAATGTAATTCATACTACCTATGTACATTATTTAAGTTTGAGTAATCTGAGTGAGTGTTTTCACTATTCTTCGCAGGTGTGGCCAATAACCGCTAAGAATATTGGCTGTTCTATGGCACTAAATAACGCACCAACCCAGATATGCAATTATCGTTCGTAGTACGCGCACTGGCGGAGGCAGTGGGGTGGCAGGGTGGACCAGTATTGGGAGCATCGATTGGGGGTGGGAGGGAGCGTTGAATGTACCTCGAGAACGGTACAAGTCGCACTATACCTATGCGCCCCGGGTAGGATCGGCCCCTCTGCTGTTAGCCGGCCATCTGCAGTTAACTTTACTGCCCAATACCTCAGTGTCATCTTCCGCGTGGAATACGTATGCTCGTGAATCCCCGGATGTATAAGTTTGATTGGAGCCTCGATGCAACGGCTTAACCGCGCCACGAAAGTGTTTGTTCCCTCCAGTGGTTGTAACGAGCTGCTTGCACTAACCGTACTAATCTACCGTTTCTCATTTTCATCTATTCTAACCTTTATTTCGTTCTTTATAAAGCTCTAATTGTGTTGCTGCTTTGGGGCGTTAGGACTTTTGACTAGATGAAACACTTCAGTTGAGCGGGAGCGAGAGTTGACTTGGAATTTTGGGCTAGGGTGCTGATGTTTTGTGTAATGGGATTCAGCTAAGGTGTCCAGATAGTTTGTTAGGCGAGACTTCGCCCTGAGTCGTTTGGAGAGATAAGCGGGAAGCTTGGTAAGTCTGTTTTCATATTGCAGTTATTTTGGTAGAACTTTGGGCTATTAAAAGAAATGAGATAATAATATCTTGAACGTTGCACACGTTTACGAAGATCAGTGCCAACTGTTCAAGGAAGCGCCTTAAACTTTTCAGTCAAGTAGGTAGTAATAAATATAGATATATATTTTAATTTTTAACATAGATAAAATAGATATTTCTTTTCAACAATAATAAAATACAATTAAAAATTTATTAATTAAATTAAAGCAATGGTAAATTATTTAAAATGGGGACGTTTTTCCTGCCCGTTCAGGGTGTGTGCTGGGCGGGCGGCGGCGGCGTGGCGGGGGTGGAGCAGGTGCTTCGCGCGCGTTGCAGCGCGAACGTAACGAGTTTTTCACCTCAAAAAGTATTCAAATAAAAGTTAATAACGTATTCAAATTGAGCGCTGATTCCATCATTTATTTACATATGAGATGAGGGCGAAGCTCTGTGCAGTACGGACTAAACTATTTCGAAAAAATGCTTTAATGCTAAAAACAAAAATGCACTCATCAAGTAGCGTGGCAGAGTGCGTACCTATCGCGTCTACTCATTGCACATTTACCACAGTATCCGTTTTAACACGCATTAGTTATTTATGCCTCGTGAAGCAACTTCGAATATTATTAATACTTCGAATATAATTTATTTGAGATAGCGTATTTTGAATGAATGAATAGGAGATTGTGCTGAGTAATTGAAAGTGTACATATGTAGACGATAATATGTTTTATACTTATCTTAGTTTTTAAGGTTCCGTACATCAAAAGGAAAAAACGGAAACCTTAGAGGATCACTTTTTCAACCGTCCATCTGTCCGTCTGTCAAAACGCCTTCTCTCAGGACCGGGCAGAGGTATCAAGTTGAGTTAATATTAAATCTAAGATACGTCCCTGGGAGGTGTAAGAAATTCAAGCTTCTAAGTCAATTAAAAGATACGCCCATTTATGTCACATATTTAGACCCAAGCACCGCTGACTGATTGAAATGTAAAAAAAAAAAACGAAAATTTTCCAGGGTTGTTATTTTTACATAGGTTGTTGTTTATGCGTCGTATTAGTAATTGATTAAGTTGTAATTTTTACTTAATAATCACAATTTCACCAGTGGAGATAATTTTAGACGTGGTCATTGAGTCCTCCCACGCATACCCCTTCTCTGAGCCTGCGTACCCCTGGGGGTACGCGTACCACTTTTTGGGAACCGCTGATCTGGAATCATGAAATTTGGCAAGAAGCAAGATCTTGTCATAAGTAAAGGAAAAAATTCAAAAATGTTTAATTAAAAATAGTTAGTGAGAAATTTTGTACCTACCTTAAAACTTGATGGAATTATGTAACTATGAAGTTGATATTTATGTGTGTTAAGTGTTTATGTTATATTTCAAAAACCAACCCTTAAACGACATTATCTCGAAAACTTGTTTTTCGTTTCATCTTACGTTCGTACGTTTTGTTCATCATAACGATAAACGATACCAATAAATAGCTTTTCTAAAACAGAATAAAAACATTCACACATAAAGTAGCAATAAAACAATACATAGAATAAACGTTCTAACGTCGAAATAATATCAATTTAGGTAGAAATTAGGACAAGCGCGCTCGCGGTAAGTAGACTATCCTTCGATTACATATATAACTATCAACTAACTATGCGGTATTTTGAACATTATTGTTCTGGATGGACCACCATTAATATTAGCACAATTCGTGAAACATTTTTATACCACTAATATGCCATAATACTTTTGAAATACTGGTTTGTTCACATTGTTCACGTGCTAAAAATTTTAAACGAATGATTATTGGAAAATGTAGCCCAAAATTTTACGTATTAGTCGTTGGCTGCACTGGCCATTGATTTTATAACCCTGTCAATGGTGGTGGCCAAAAATTTGAATACATTTGTCAGCCATTTGGAAACAAAAGTAAACATTTAATTTCTCCAGAAGCTGACGGTAACCAAATTTATGACAGGATTCTTGAAGAACTAGACTCCCACAGCTCAACATAAGAATCTTCAATCTGCTCCCTCACCTGGGGGCTCCTGGCTGAGAATTTCAAAATGGTGGATGAACATGACATAGTATGTTACATTTAACATAATTAAAACTTAGTATGTAAGTTATATTTAAAAAAAAACTCTATAAAGTTTCTTACCCGGTTCTTCCTTATATATAGCATTGCTGAACGGGACGTGACAAAAAAAAAATGATGACGAACCATACTGAATATGCATATGTCTCAATTAAATATTGTGAATATTGTGTGTTCTTTATGGCGAAATAAATATCTGAATCTAAATCTGAAGAGCATACTAGTTTATTAAAAACTATACATAGGTAAGTAAATACATATACACAGTTTATATACGATATAATACCTAAATAGTTTGAACGAATCATGATGCTTTTTAGCACAAGTTAACTTAAGTTACTGTACTGGAAAGTTGTCGATTTAGATATTTAATTTCGTATCAGTCATCCGTCAGCTTAGCTTAGATTAGATTTACGTAAGGTTAGGTTAGCGTTCGGAATGTTGTAGCTATGAGGCCCCATCCGCCACACCAGTTGTTTTCAATCTCCAACGCTCGCCAGCCAGCGTATGACAGCTCGATTGCCATCGATCGGCAAATTGCAGCGCTATTGCGTGAAATGTCGACTGGATTCCCGTAGCCGCCAACCAGACGATGACAGGTGACAGCCGACTCGGCGCCCACTTGTCATCAGCATGGATGACATACAGAAGCCGGAGTTTCTGGAATACATTGACTTAGGGTCAATTCACACCTAAACGCGTAGCGACGCGACGCGACATGAAGATGCATATAGAAACTCGAGAGGCCGCGCAGCAGCGCTGCCGCGAGCACAGATGAGATACTCCGTGAGGTGCATGAAGCGACGTGTAGTATGGGAGTTGGGAGTACGCTACGTGTCGTCGTCGCGCTGCGTCGCGCGGCGTCACTCGATGTAACGTACGTTTGCTTTCGCGCTTTCACTAAAATGTGTACCTTTTTCTGTAGTAAACAAGTTCTATATTGCATCGCTATATTGAAATGTCGCGTCGCGTCGCGTCTCGATGTGAGTTGACCCTTAGTTGTATTACAATATATAGGAAACCGGCTGACGAGGTTTCTATAGTAGCGTAGATATAACTCAAAATGAAAACAAACATATTATCAAATAGTTTCACATTTACACAGTTCTGGTTTAGAAAAAAAATAGAATATCACTACAACCTTGTCTTACTAGTAATTTACAGCTGTCAAACAATTTTCGTGACCGGTTCTTCTTTACGGACGGAACGGAGTTACGTCACTTACGTAAAACAAGAGACGATACAACCACAGAGGACAACAAACAATGTAATACAACCATTCGATTGCTATAATGTCGAGGTCCAGTTGGTCAAGATGAATTGATCTCTTTATTATCAGCTTTCCATCTACTTATTGTAAAAAAAATATACCTCATACTTAGAACTTCGTACCGTAGATTGCAATACTTTAGTACGAAAAAAAGTCTAATTATGAAACCATAACCATACGTCCTTCATTATATTCATGTCTATGACAGACATCTGAATTAAACCGTATTACGAGTAAGTCGGCATTAAAATATTTAAATTGATTGCGACGCGGTAGGTATTGGATCGCCTCCGAATGCACTGGCTTCATTAAGGCAAAGATTTGTAAGCTACTTTTGACCTAAATGCAGCTCGCATTCAGCCACACAGCGCATTTATCCAGTGTATTCATTAAGAGTATGATGAGATTGGTGATGGAGCTCGGACGGTGGTGCCATTTCTCCGTCGCAATTAGAGTTAATGAAGGCTTCGCCGCTACCCCTCCGCCCCCGCTACCTCACCCCGCAACCCTGCAGCCTGTTAGAAGGTATATTTCCTCTTTGATCATTGCTGCTGAAAAAAAAATCACAGATCTCATGCATTACATGACCTTCGGGTACAGACCTACCAAGTTATCTGTGAAGTGGCAGAGCAGGAATTAACAGAAGTGTCATTCGGCTGTCATATTTGTCAAATCGTTTTCAGTTCGAGTTTTCTGTCTCTTTAAATCATTTTATCATGCCGAAAGCTATTCACAGCGATGCCCGGAATATAATACTAAAAGTAAAATAGTTTTTGAAGAGGATCCTCTACAGCAAGCGCCGATAATTCCATTTCATCCGATTTACAAAAGAATATAAATTGCTACAGGATAGTGTTGCCACTTGTAAACCAAATTTTTCCCACATAACAGATACATTTTAATTTGATGTTTTGTGATTAATTGAATTTTCAGGTGTAAGTAAAGGGCTAATATCCAAAATTGTTAAGGAAAAGAACGCTGCAGAAGAAACACGTACAAAAGTCGCAACAGCTGGTAAAATAAGACAAAGAAAAATGGTTTTTTTCATGTTGATTCATTGGACCGTGGGGTCATTTGAAGAAAAGTTCATAAATTTTATTCGGTGAGAAAAGAAATACCGAACTACGAAAGGCTTCTGGTACTGAAAAAATAAGGAAAAACACGAAATAACAGCTTGGAGAGCCAGTTATTCGCAAGAAAAAAAGAAAAAAAAAACATCCAAAACAATATGCCTGGGGTGTGGCCTATTGATCACGACTAATCATAATACGTGTACAACTGAAATCACAGCGAAATCAAGTGATCAGATCATACTTATATTGTAAACCAGGATTTGAATAAAAAAAATGATTTTTGAGTACATACTCATTTTTCACATTGAAATTGCATCCTCTATTTCACTATTTACGAATAAAATTTTTTGCTTATACCAATATTTGGTTTTTAGTTATTTTTCGCAAAATATACTCACATGCGTAGTTTAGATATCAAGTAATAAAATCTATGGGGGGCTATGTTCAGCAGTGGACGTCTTGTGGCTGATAATTGTAGTAAAATAGCTATTCTAAATAGTCAACCAGATATTACGTAAAATATCTTGACTTAGGACCCGGCCATATCAACACGGCGCAGTAGAGTAGTAGTAGTAAAGTTCCGGTGCAATCGTGAATACCGCCGTTTTATTTGATGTTACACTCTAGAACCATTCCTTTATTAAGAATATCAATAAATCAGTATCAATATTGTTTGCACAAAGCAACATACGAACTGAACTGTTCGATAATGAAACATCAAATAAAACGGGGACATCCACAACACTGGCAACAATGAAACGATGGCAGCGCACCACTCAGTTCACAGATAACTTGGTCGGTCTGTACATTGAAAATGACTTTTAGGGCGCATTCAAATATAAGAAATATGTCCATTTTGAATAATTGACAAAAATAGCCAAAACAAAAAATAAAAAATTAAAATGAAAATTCTTAAATTTTCAAGTATATGCATGCATACACAAAAACTATTTTAACTACACACTGCAAGATAAAGACGACTCGTAACTCGCGTAAAGGAAAATAAAAAAAAAATCATAACTATCAAATTTTTCACTTTAAAAAAAAAAAAAATGTCCCTATATATTGAGTTAATCTACAATATAAAAATATAAAAGTTCAACATATGTATTTAGAAGTATGTTTAAAAGTGCCCTATTTAAACCCCCTAAAAACGGCTATTTTAAGCGGTTTATTGCGATTTACTCAAAAATTCTCAAACTTTATTAATTTTTTTTCACCATCTTGTAGCCACGTTGATACGCGTCATATCACAACCTAAATATTTACGTAGCCTTAAAACTCGTGACACCAGGGCGAATTTGCACTCTCTCTGGAAATCGGGGACTATACAGTGTGTTGTAACGACCACTACATTAAATTTAGGAAATGATTATTGGGATCAATAGTAACGAAAAAAGTCAAATAACAATTTTCTGAATTCCCTTTAAATAAAAAGTTACAGTTTTCATACAAACTAATTGATTTATTTAGTGTAAAAAGGATCTAATGTTCCGCACGAACGTGGGAATGAAAAGCGCGCGGTGAGTGAGCGAGCAGGGACGAGTGCGCGGAGCGAGGAGATGCGCGGCGGCGCGGTGCGGCGTGAGTTTTTCGACCCCGACCGTTCCCGCGCCAGCACCCTTCCCCCGCGCGCGTCAAACTACACTAGACGAAAACATAAATTTCAAAAATTTATATCTCGAAGAGTAAACACTTTAGAAAAAAACTTTATTCACTTTTTTGTTTCGGGAAAACATGAGGTTCGCGCTGACGAAATTAATGTACTGACCGTTACAACACCCTGTATACTGAAGCGATCGATAATACATTTTCAATGTCAACACGCGCGGGTTAAACATTTACTATCTAGTAATGTGAGAAGGGAAGGGAATACAGTTTTACGTAGAATCCGAACCACGGCCAGCATCCAACGGTCGAACGGTTACTCATCCAAGTTCTGACGTCACCCAGGTGTGCTTATGATCACGAACGATAGCCGACCGATCGCACCACTGAGCTACCGAGGCTGACAACGGTGTTTATACATTTTTATTTCAGGCGAATATTAATTTTCACATTTTCGTTACAAATATTAACTGGTAACGTTCAGAAGGGCCCGCGCGGGCCCTGATTCTTTTTACATCTCCACGCTTCCATTCAACAATTAGAAAAAAAAATCATCGATAGTTCGACGCCTCGACCACTTATCACTAAAATTGTTGATCGAATTGGGTTGAAGTATGTCACATAATTAGGCCAGGTATGAACTCATAACTACAGCGCAGCGTTAGACCCACTGCTGTGGATAAATAGTTATGTATTGCCTGAATGTCAATATTAGTCAATCAGCGCGAGCCAATAGAATCTTGACGAAGAGCATATATGTAAAAGATAAAGTGGTACAAGGGAATATCAATATACTAGGTACTATAGGTACTAGGTACAGGTTAAAGTTTGGTTGACGAAACACATAAATACATACATTGTTATATTTTGCCTGCAGTCCGCACTCATAGTAATCCGACTTGTACATTGATATCATGTTAAAGTATAGTTAAAGTTCAGCTTTTCAATTTAACACTTTTTGCATTTTGCAACTACCGACATTTTGCATTTAAAAAAAAAAACATTATTTAACACCCCGAAATTAATACAATGAAGCAAATAGTCATACCATAAACTTTCATGAAAACGCCTCTAAGAAAATAACGTTTACAAAAGCCGCAGTGAAAATGTTCGTTCCTAGTGTTTGGAGCTCCGTAATAATGAGTTTACCAAGGAAATACATACCATAGAAACACGTAGATAGACGTTTCACCTCGTTACCAACATTTGATGGGCGTGCACTCAATTCGTATCAGACAGAAGATTATATCGGATCTGTAATTTCGCCTTTGTGAACTTTTCACTAGATTACTTTCACCTGTTTGACAAGTTGGTGCCTGTTCTATGCTTTTTTGTTGTTTGGTTTGTACAAATTTGCATAATACGTTGTTCTCGGTGCATAATAAACTTACACCGGCTTATAAACTATTTATCTACACAACGTATCTCCGTAGCCGGTCCATTGAACTCGGTTTAATGAAGGCATTAGTAAGCCCGCCTATAACGCAGGCAGGCTCGCAGTGAAAAGCGCCCTAGACTCTACTTACTTAGTACACACACCTTGAGCCTCTAGCACTCGGGTCATCTTGTACCGTAGGATTGATGCAGACATGAAAAGTTAAAGATAACTATAGGGAATGTTTAGGTTTTCAATCTACAGTGTTATCTTTAGTGAACTTCGACGTTGAAACAAAAATAAAAAAATCCAAACATTCCTCTGTTTTTGCGGCAATCTCTATTGTCAAAATATAAAGAATTAATTAATATTTTTTATAATTTTTCTCCAAATACAATTTTATATTCTTTAGTGAAGTACGATTTGAAAAATTCACAAAACTCAAATTTTTCATACTTGCGCGCTACTCACATTCGCTTTGTTTTATCCTAAGCGCCTTGTGGCGATTCCATCCCGCTATAGTAAAGAGAAAACTGCCTAAAGAGGAAACGGGGGGCGGCGCCCCTGTCCCCGCCCCCCAATTCGCTGAGCGCATGACGTCACTATGAATGGAAGAGGCTTGTCGAGGCGGAATGTCGTGACGTCAGCCTCTATGCGAATGCGTTATGGGTTTATACATTTACATTTTAGTTTTAATTTAATATATTCGCAACCCCCGCGTACGACCGAATGACCATGGGCGTCGTAGACACCTTATGGGTGGCTCTGCGCCACATGTCGCGCTTTCTATAAAAAAAATTATCAATTAATCGACCGTTTGTTTTTCTTACATTATACCTACTTTTAAAAACAAATAGGGCGTTGCCCTAATATGTTTTTTTTTATTTTGGAAACTATCACGTTTGGCTACATCACCTACAACATCCGTGATGTCAGCCCATAACCCCAGGTGAACTAGGTGCTATGTCAGTGCTTCCCTTAATTTAATGTCGGCTACACTGGACTGGACGGAAAACGCGAACTATTTACATTTTACATAGCCGTTTCGACCGACGTTTCGTTCAGTGAGGTGGTACCAACCCGGTCGGTATAAACTCTACCACCTAGTAAGGTAAGAAGGGAAGGGACCTACAAATTAACGTCAACTCCGAACCACTGTCAGCCTCCAAGGGTCGAGCGGTCACCCATCCAAGTATACTTACCGCTCCCGACCGCACCACTGAGCTACCGAGGCGGACGTAGGTTTTTAAAGTCTTTAAACTACGTAGTACCGTACCGAGACAATTTGAGAAATAAAAGACATTCGATGTTGCTCCTAGTGGTATCCACTTATTTTACTTGTTTTCGAAGTAAATGGAAAATATCTACGAGAGAACTAGCTTCTTATGGCAAAACACTTTTGATTACTTTTTTAAAGGACCTTATTTACACACATACATACATACCATTACGCTGTTTCCCGAAAATAGGGGTAAGCAGAGTAATCGCTGTTGTGCTGCAAGAACTCTCACGAATTACAGGACAATAACGACCACCAATACCACCATGCTTAGCAAAATATTAGGTCAAAACAATTTATCAATCCAAAAGAACGCCCGATAGTCACCTACGTACTGCATGACTGTGGTTGGAAGATCCGTACTAAGGTGAGAGATGCCTATCCTGTCGCCCTTTAGTACGGCGTCTTTTTCTTATTCCTTAGTAGCTTTTTACGATATGTACGGGAAGAGATGCAGTGGGCCTATTATTTAGTACCGGGCCACACAGGACCTTAATTATAAGGGAATTTACAGCAATAGGTACTCACTGAAAGTACAACAAGGTAGGCTTACCGCCTTCACCGCGGCTAGAAGAGCGGTTAGCCGCTTTCAGCCCCAGGCTCATTTATTCGGTTTGATTTCGCTTTACACTGATTAACTGGATAGTCGCAATTAAAACAAACGGGCGCATATCGGTTGTTATTGCCATGTTATTGAATTTTATCACTGCTGGGGATTTTCGTAATGTTATTAATTTGTGTAAAACAAACTGCTCATTTGGCTCGTTGCTCATCAGTAATTATTAGTGAGGCGCCCGCGCCCCGTGCCTACGATAAGACCCTGTGCATGTTTGTATGCGTGTATGTGTGTATGTATGTAGGTATGAACATCGAACTAACTTATTTATAGTGATCAAACATGCGACGTACATATCCAAGGTTACAATCACCTTTAGCTGAATAGTTCGATTATTGTTGTTCATAATGTGCCGTAGTTAAGTATCTATTTCAGTCGACTTAAAACATAAACTCGCATGTAATTATATATAACCATACAAGTCACCCTTACTGAAAATCTTTTTGAACACTATACGGAGAGCGAAAACCAAGGAGCTTTAAACCAGACCAGTCTTGCCCGCGGCGGACGGTGTGGCCCGATCGATGTTCTGTGACGAAAACTTTTGTGACAAAACTCTATGTATTTGTGTCTACATACTAATTCTGGAGCCGATCATACAATGCAGTGAAATATCTTTCAATTAATGATATTTATATATTATGTATACAATGTATTTGCTGGTTCGGTGCCCGCATGAAGGACTTCAAACCAATAATTTGTCAGTTACGTAGACGCATGTCGTCGCCATTTAGGCTAGTATAAGTATTCTGTGGTTTAGGCTTTAGTTAGTAGACGCACATATTAATATAATTTCATACATATACAGGGTGTTAAAACGGCGAGTACTTTAATTTCGCCAGCGCAATCCTCATGCATTTCCTAGACAAAAAAGCGAATGAAGTTTTTCTCTAAAGTGTCTAGTTTTCGAGATATGAATTTTTGAAATTTATGTTTTCGTCTAGTGTAATTTAACGCGTTGTTGCCGCTCCGCACCCTCCGCCTGCCGACCTCCAGTCCGCCACTCACAAAGCTAACCCCCGCCTCTCCTGCCAACACCTCCGTCCGAGTCGCTCACGTCTCACCCGCTCTTCCCCCCTCCGCGATGCCCTGTTGTCATTAGATAGTTTTTACACTAACTATGACACGCGGACTGTCGAGACTAACCCAAGTATCCCTCATCGGTTGAAATCGTGTATAGTTTAGGCTATGTCAGAGAACAAACGAACATATTATATACCAACATACATACGTCGCTGCCCAAATCATCTCCACATTTAGGCTTTGCCGTAGTCGGGTGAAAACAAAACTCTGAACTGTAAACTTACGTATATGAATGCGATTGGACTTGCGGACTGGTGTGCGAGGCGCGAGGGAGCTGGATGGTGCTGAAATACGATTTGCTACGTTCTTTTAGATGCGAATCTAATCACCGTGTTCTCCGCGAACGAATATCTCGCTCTTAACGAGGCGCCAGACCTTATTAACATCTCCGAAAGTTTAAATTGGACTTTCGCGATTAGAAGAAGATAACGATATGGGGCGCGGCGCGGGTCGGAAAGAGATTTAAAGCTCTCGGCAATAGCCCTTTCCTTTTTTATGTGAACTTTTATTGGGGTTTCTTGGCTCGAAATCGCTCTATACGAAATTTCTTTTCGATCACTCGTATAGCAGACTGTATGTATGTACTTAAGTAAGTATAAGGTATTCATGAATGCGCCGCAGACATCGATTTAGAAACATTACTAATCAACGGGCTAATCTTCCTGAGTAATTGATATTTCCAATTCGTAGATAAATCCATTAAAATAAATTTCAAAGCAATCGCGAACTCGGCAGTCAT
This sequence comes from Nematopogon swammerdamellus, assembly GCA_946902875.1. Classification (NCBI taxonomy): domain Eukaryota; kingdom Metazoa; phylum Arthropoda; class Insecta; order Lepidoptera; family Adelidae; genus Nematopogon; species Nematopogon swammerdamellus. Next base: position 8,919,930 of record OX336337.1, read on the forward strand.
CAGTCAGGCGGGCGGCGGAGGCGGCGCGCGCCTCTCGCTTTATCGACTCCTTCTACAATAATTTATTGCCTTCTAATTGAATTACTCCAGATTAAGATAGCTCTCGGAAAGAAGTCTGCTTTTAATTAAGACGATCATTGTCTAAATGAATAATGTAGGAGGCGGCGGCGGGGGAGGGGCGGGGCGGCGGCGGGACGCCCGCGTCCTACCGCCGCCCCTCACCCCAAGGAATTAAATAAATTTATGAATGTATACGAGTTCGGCGCGATGCCGACTCTCAGAAGATGTAATCTCGATGAATATCGCCGCCTCTCGAGGTCTCTCCATTTTGGAAGATTTGACGACGAAGGGCATTTTACTTTGCATTTGAATTAGCGGAGATCATTCGCTTTTTTCAGGTGAGAAATGTGCTCTCGTATCGCCGCCCCCGTCTCAGTCGGTCGCTACCGTCTCCGGCAGTAAATGTTTCTTTAACACTTCGGTTAGAAACATAAATAGCGGTACAATTGCTCTGAATAGTAATGTTATTATGTTTAAGAACGAACAGTTTAATGCTCAGTCAGGTTCCCATGTAACTGCTCAGTACTCCAAATTTCAGACGAGTGACCCAAATCGGACACAATCAATCAATTAATCTATTCAGAGCTTTCGATATGTAAATCGGTAAAGTAAACATTCCGGAATACAATTGAAGCGAACTAAATGGACTGCATAACGCTTTGTAATGAGAATGCGGGCACGACAACAATATAATGTGCTGTCCAAAATAAATAATGCGGCTTCGATGCAATCCGAGCACGATGGACGAGCTGCAAGCGCCCCCGCCCCCGCACTCCTCCGCGCCGCGCCGCCCGCCCGCGCGGCCGCCGCGCCGCCCCGTGGCTGCGTCCGCGCCGATAGAGGACTATCATTAAACCTGCAGCTTCCGCGCTGGCTAATAGACGAGGATTAAAATAAAATATCCAATTGATAAGTCGTCGCTTTGCGGCGAGCAGTAATAATTTCAATTTGTTATCGCTCGCGCCGCGCGGTCGTTTGTCAGCCGGGCGGGCGCGGCATGCGACGGCTCTCTTGTTTATTTTTCAGTAGAAACAATGTGCACAATAATTGCACAGGCGGCGGCTGTGTTTAATGCTTTCCACTTCATGATAACGGAAGTTGTTACACGGCGAAACGGTTCCGGCTAAATTGCACTGTTCGTTTTATTGGCGCGCGGCCGCTACTGCGCCCCGCCCCGCCCCGCTGCGTCGCACCGCACCACACAGCACCGCCCGCCCAGGCGCGACGACGAGTGCGACTCACAATTATTTATTTCGTAGAACGTGGTGCGGGAGCCGACGAACGCGGGCGGGCCCGCAGCCCGGCGCGGAGGCGGCGGCGCGGGGCGGAGCGGAGGCCGTAGAGGCGACTCACAGCGAGTAGATGCGGGTCGGTTTTCAGAATAGTTTAATAAACAATGGCGCGGAGGCGCGGAAGGGGGTGGATAGAGCTAGGCGCTGCGCCTCGACACAAGCACTCGTGTGCGCCCCCCGCTCTGATCTCATTCGCAGTCCGCGGCTGTTACATCCGAATAGAGCTATAAATTGACATTCTACTGCTGGAACGTTGAACATCACTGAAAGTTTGATTGTAGCATTGTTTTCATTTACAGTATTCCCGTTTATTGTTTTTGTCTATCTATCTGAATGCATTACGTTTGCAAGCATGTCTAAAATAAAATGACTCCCTGACTCTGCAGAAATTCAAAGAATTCAGGATTCAATTTGTCTCGAGAGGATCTAAAAAGGCGTTCTGAGTTCTTTCCTTGGAGTGTTAAAATAATGAATACCGGGCAGATCACAGATCTAATATTTGAGACTGATTTAAGCGCCACTTCCACTCGATAGGAGATATTCTGTATTCCTGAGATGTTACACTACAATAGGCGTACATGTGTCCTGCAGTGTAGCGTATACACGGCTTTTGCGAGTTCTGAGTAAAATAGCAATGTGTGCAACCTCGAGCCGGCGCCGAGATATTGAATACCGGAATAGTGGCGTCTCGCGGTCCGGCCTGTTGTCCGGCCTGGTACACCGCCCGCTCTCTAGTCTGTAAGCACACAGACGACGTGTGGACGCCGAGCCGCCTCCTCCGCTGCTTTTAGAGGAGACTACGAGATGAATAATGAATGCGACCGACGAGGCAGCGGCGTTAGACGACAGTGAGGTCGAAAACAAAAGCACACGCACATAGAACCCTGACACAGGCGCTCACACCCCCCCACTTCCAGTGTCCATTATCGCGCGTAGCATCTCAATGAGTGCGATAAGGTTGTACTGGCCATCAGCACTCTTGTTCTCGGATTTATACAGAGAAGTGACCTACTGCGACACTGTTCTGTTGTGACTTTGTGGAGCGGACTCGAGGTGGCCGTGAGGAAATAGAGCGAGGGTAACTCTCGCTGAAGTCGAGGTTCTTGTCGAATCCCTTCTGTTCTGGGATGAAAACACAATAAGATTGCGCTGCCTGTGTAGTCAACTCATCTTGTTTGACAGCTTGTTGTGTGTTGGTTGTCTTGCTTCTTTCACCCTTTCTCGTAGTCGACTGTACTTAATTCATTATTTTATGTTACTGGAAAATTAATTATAAATAACGTTCTTGTTGTACTCTGCTCTTCGTTGCACTACTATCTCCGTACAAAAGATGGCAATGCATGACATTTTGAAAAAAAAAATCGCCCTTTCCGAGGAACCAATTATACAAACGTAAAGAAAACCCCTACAATCAATCATATACGAGCGTTTTTTTTTTTTGTATTTGCCGCGTTATTGAAAAAGCTTACTAGATGTCACGACTGACAATGGTGACATTTAACAAAATATGAAAGTCGGTTTGAATTATTTTGAGCAACAAACATTCTTTAATTAATTTAAAGACATCAAACAAGGAAAATATGGATAATCTTGACTGATGGATGATATATCACAAATATATATGGATGAAGAAAACAATTTATAGTTTAATCATTGTACCTAGAAGAAATGTTTGAAAAAATAAACTAGCTTTTCCCGCGGCTTCGCTCGCATGAAATTCGTATTAAAAAAAAGTAAGTAAGCCCGCGAAAATAAAGGTACAGACTTTATTTCGGCGCGCGGAACAAATTCGGTTTATATGATAGTCACATTTTAGCGTAACCGGAACTGAACTTTATTTAGCCTATCCTGTGTCACGCATAGTTAAATGTGCTTGTACTAAGTTTCGTCGAATTCGGATGATCGGTTTAAGAATTATGGAGGACCATACATCAATACAGAAACGGTTTCTAAAAATAATCAATTTAGTTTTAGTATTTATACATAGAGTCTAGAAACGCAATATCTTATAATAATACAAAGTAACTACTCCATGGCCATCCCTTACAGATTTATTATGATTGATTGATATTATGAGCCTCCTTTTAACTTACACATTCAGCATCATCTTCGAAATTAAAAATATTTTAGATGTTGTTCTCAGTTTTATTTAATAAAACTGAGAACAACATCTAATGCGCAATCCCTCAATTCACAATGCCCGAAACTCAAATAAATTTTTTGTTTTGATATTTTGAGACTTGTATGCAAAACTAAACTGATGTGAACTGTTAGTAAGAATAAGGGCTGGTGGTGAAACGGAGCGTGTTGAGCCGCCTTGGGCCCCAGGCAGCTCGGCGCGGTGGAGGGATATGATGGCGGCAGCTGTGCTCACCGCCGCGCCGCCGCCCCCGCCGGCCAAATGATTGATCTGCGACAGGTCAGTAAATCCAACCTATGGAACTGGGTCACTTCACGATGCTGTATGACTTTTATACGGCAATATTTTATTATATATATTTTTAATGTTAACGTCGAATTCGAACTTTGCAATCTAAGTATGCAGCTGCAGCATTTAGAAGATATAAAGCCAATACGATTGAGCAATATTTATAAGATACAAACCCAAAACAATGGAGCGAAATTTAGAAAAAAATACTAATCCAAGACGATAGATAGAAATAGATAAAAAAAAAATTGGTCGTCTGTAAAGTCGGTTTACGGACGATAGTTTTACGTTATAACGTCATAAAGAAACTTTCTGCTGCCCTGGTACTTTAGAACCAGAGAGAAAAATGTGTACAAGTCGACGCTTGGGCCGATTGTGCCTCTCTATCGCTTGTTACGCGCTCTCGCTTGCACACACAGGCTCAGATGGAACGTGACACTTTTTCGTGCGTGCAGCCGGTGTTCATCAATTTATAAGACGTGACGTTATCACGTCAAAAATATTGCAAACCAAAACATTAATAAATATACAGAAGACAGAAGGTAACATGACAAGCATTAGACAGGAATTAGCACCGGAAAGTAATAAGACTATATAAAAACATGCTTATACATCTATACATATACTCGTATCAGTACACAGATACGAGTATAGAATAAACAAATAATTATGACATAAAATTCATACATAATAAAATAAATAATGTTCTAAGAGTCTGACAGTGACGAATGCGGTACGGCAATGAGTTCCATAGACGAGCAGAGTGGACACTGAATTCCTAGGAGCTGACCATCACTAGAGCGAAGAGGAAAGCCGTGAGAAATGAAAGGAAGGAATCGAGAGCAAAGGTATTCAGGGTCATCATAACATGAGGAACATATTATGTTCCTACGGAGACGAATCGGTAGCCACTCAAGCTTTGGACGGAATCACACACAGTGCACGGAATAGAGATACGTGGTCGTATTTACGCAGACCAATAATTTGAAACGGATACACGCAAGCGCATTAGCAAGCGTTTAAGCTTGTCTAAAAGAATCTATAGTATACATATAGCTTTTGCCCGCGGCTTCGCTCGCTGTAGAATCGATTTAAGAGCAAACGTCCACCTCCCCTCCCTCTATGTCCTTTTATTTTAACACGCAGCAGTTATCAGGAGTTGGTACGGAACAAACAAACAGATATACTTTCCCTTTTATAAAGGTTCTTAATCTGAATATGGAAATTTCCCTTTTTTTATGGAAACTGACACGGTTGGCTACATCACCTACAACATCCGTGATGTCAGCCCATAACACCGGATGAACTTGGTGCCACGTCAGTGCTTCCCTTCGGTCGTGCCGGCTACACTGAACTGGACGGAAAACACAAACTATTTACATAGCCGGTTCGACCGACCTTTCATTCAGTGCGGTGGTACCAACCCGGGCGGGTTAAACCCTACCACCTAGTAATATAAGAAGTAATGTAACCCTGGTCAGGATATTGTAATGTCATCGGTTACAATCGGCGGGTGAATGATTCCGTGTCCTTTACATACAAATATTGCAAAGTGCTCTCATATTTAACTTCATTGCTAACCTCATAAGCCATTTATCGTGATAGTTAGTAGCCTATAGTTGTTGGGAAGAATGAAGCTATCCGTAGAATTTTTTTTATTAAAATCGGTTGAGTGGTTCTCGAGTTATAAACGGACAGAAATACATACGGACATACATACAGACAGAAAGCAGACGTTGGGTTTTATTAAAGGTTGGGATTAGGACATACATAATTACATACTTTTGAAGATTTAGTCGCAGAGGACGAATTTCAACACATAGATTTGCATTTATTCTCAAGTCTTTCACGGCCGTCTCTCACGTCGCGTCGTCGCCGTAATAGAGCTAAACTTGTCTTACAAGGGCTCAAAACTCATATGATACATGCAGATAACTTATAATGTTAACTTACATACATACACATTTATGTATGTAGACAGGTAACTTCTCACAGGAACGTCTCTTTACCAATAGGGTAACCAGAGCCAACGAATCTGCACGTGCCGCGCTGTCATGACACCTCTGCCGACTCGGTTAAGTGACTTGTTAGAGTTATGTCATTATATGCTTTATCATATGTATTAGAGTTATGTCACCTGATGCATTAAATTAACAGTCATAACTTCACCAAGCTTCATTACCAACTGATATGAATACAGTCAAGGCAAAATTCTTCGTACAAATACGAACAATTTTCGTACGGATCATTACTCGGTGTTGCGACCCGTTTTCCGCTTGAGCTCGCCACACCGCCGCCGCCCTCCCCTCCCGCCCCGCTACACCCCCGCGCCCCTGCCACCACCTCCGCCCCGCTCTGCTGCCTCGTGTGCCGCTTTCGACTGACCACCGCGGGCTATTTCAATCGGCATTCACCGGTCTAAAAACTCTACTATACGCTTTTCAGAGAGCTGCTATGATTTTGAAACATTTGAAACTGTATAGATACTAATGGCCATTTTACCTCTTCTCGCCCAACAGTTATTTTTCGGTTAGAGTAACATTTCTCTTATAACGGACAGGAGTTAATCGGCAGCTAAATTTAGCCGAAGGTGGTGAAAGGGGCCGTAAGACAAGCGATATTTTAAAATTGATATATGTAATGTTCCTGGAAGATTTACTAAATATATAATAACTTCGTAGACTCGTCGTGTAAGGACACTAGATAAAACGTTAATTACACAGAAACACAACAAATACTTGAATAAGTGCTCTCTAGGTAACAACAAGCTAGTATCTTACAGCGCCATTAATTCCAAATGTCAAGCCACAAAGACAAAGTAAAAAAGGGAGGTATAAAAATATTGTAGAGTAAAAAGAAAGAGCGAAGCCAACTTAAACAAGGGATCGCCGCAGGGTTGGATCTCAAAGGCGTTATAACCCTTGTCGAATCGAAAAAACCGAGTCCTCCTTAACTGTATTTACATAGCTAATGCCGCGATTTCCACATGAAAGTGGAAAAGACGAATAGTTAAGTGTATTTATGGAGTAGGTTCTATTTACATTTTGTACGGTAATACGAAATTCTGCGCTGCTCCGGCGACATTTAAACTTTTCCGAAACTGGCTTGATTAAAAATATACAAAATATTTCGATTGAATTTGAAATGAAGAGTTGAGTAGGTTCCGTGGGCACCATGAAGGAAAAAAGCCGCCCCGCCCCGCTTAAGATGCTGAGAGTGCGTGTCGTTGCTCGAAGATGGACACCTTTTCATTGAATTTTGGTTGAAAATGTTCATAAATCTATTGAATGATTTAAAAGAAATTCCAAGGAAAGATTTTAAAGGAATACAATAAATAAAAGAAAGTTTCAAAGGAACCTCTATGAATGGAACAACAGAATAAGGGATTGCGGTAACATCATTCGTACATAATTTATTTCCACTAGGTCATTCACTATAGGTACTGCATCGAACGTCGTTCGGTCGTATCTCCTATCGGTCGCCTTCACAAGCACTATTTATTCAAAGGGTTTGTTGCCTGCTTTGATTCTTTCTAAATTTAGACATCGTATCTAGAGCTATATCGGCAGTTACACTGACTTTTCATTTTCCCCGTAAATTTCGTATTCAACCAACATCCTGATAGAATTAATGATGAGACGGCTAACATGACTAATACATACGTATGTATATGTACAACGTGTTTAGTGACAGTAGACCTACTTCTTTCTCTATAATTTTATTACTCATCAGTCATCCATCACCCATAGGTTGACTGGAAGAAATCACTCGCAGTGATAAGTCCGCCTTTGTGCCCTCCTGCATTTCTTGTTTCTTTTCGTGCACTATTCTTCTTTCAATTGTTCGCAATAATGAGTTTCTATTCTATTCTATTAAAACTGTACTTATACAACACCTGACTAGGTCTACCTACGGAAAGCGTCGAGCGTGAAATTTTCGGTATTTTAGGCCAGTTCAGAGTAGCCGGCACAGCCAGAGAGCAGCACTGACATGACACCTAGTACCTTCTGGAATAAGGTATAATTGCTTGACGTCACGGATCTCGCAAGGTCTACCCTACCATGTCTCGAACTTGTGTTTATCTATTTAGAGTTTTACTGTCCCCACGTGATGATATATCACCGTACTTTTTTTTTTCTTTACTTTACCTTCGCTATCACCGTATTAGCCTTCTGGGAAAGTCCATTACATTTGGAACGTGGTATCCTGTAGCTGCTAAGAGAGAGAGAGAGGATTAGTATTTAGTACCCATAATCTAGCTAGTATACTACCACCATAAACCTCGACCGTAGCTGTAGCACGGCGAGACGGACGCGACGAGAAAATATATAAAAATACATACCTATAACTATATAAGGTAAAAACGTTATTTTAAATAGACTTTAGGATGGAACTTAATTGTGTTATCTTTTACCGTATTTTATTTACACCTTCTCTCTTACACCGTAACAATGTATCATCCATCATGCTCCCAAGTAGAATGAATCATTAAATTTAAATCATAACCAGTCAGTTCTATTATCCACAGCTATTCCAATCAAATAAATCAATAAAGCTTCCACAACATATACTGTCCCTTGGGCTTATGGCGGCAATGAGACAAAAATATGACAGTTAAGGCACTTCCAATTGAACACTCACATGATTCGATGTTCTGTGGGCACCACGCTCGTCGCTCGTATAGTCGGTAATGTATTTAAACAATTTACACATGTTGCATGAACGCTTCAGAAATCATTAAAAGTAGATTTAGCCTTATATAATTGATGGACCAACTTTAAAAGGCAAAGAACAAGGTATGTAATAGTTGAAAACGATAAAGAACTGTATTTGCATGTGACAATATCGTATCGATTTTGCTCACAGTTGATCGTGAAATGTGTACTATATATTGCATGTATTAGATATCTATTTTTAATTCATTTTTGAAGTGAAAACTTCTTTAGCGGCGCTTGGCACTTTTTTAGGTGGGTAAAAAATGTTAAACTCGCGTCTTAACCTTAAATTGCTCGGGATCAATTCTGTTCGTCTCTCAGTGACAGTAAAGCCGAAAACGAATTAAGGGAATCCGATATTCGTTTGGTCGTTTATGTGATTTCGTGGCTCAATGGTAAGAGTGTAGGATTTGTAATTTTTGACCATGGGTTCGAATCCCTCAAATTTTTTTTTGTTTTTTTTTTCTTTTGTTTTCTTTTAAGGTGTTAAGCAATGTTACGGTGTTTGAATTTTTTTAGGGTGTTTAGTTTTTTTTATAACCACCTAAGAATTATTTTCGGAAATACAAAACGTTTTCACTTTTTTTGCATTAATTCAATACACTGAATGCAGACGCGCCATAACCGCGGGCAGAGCACTCCTGCACTACGTCTAATCTATTAACTCGAAGTGGATCCTCATCGAGCTTTTATTGCATCCGAAAGAATTCCCAACAAAGAGTCATTAAAGTGGAAATAAGGCCTTATAATGCCAGTTGATTTACGCAAGTGTGAATAATTACTGGCGCATTTGTTCGGCTCCGGAGGCGCCGTAAACTACGGTTTAATGGCGAAAAATAGAAAAGCGATTTGCGGAATTGCGATAGAACGCAGCCTCCGGGGAGGCTCGCTATTGTATTGGAGAGCTTTGCGAGATTGAAAATTTAAGATGAAATGTGAAATTATTCAAACCACGATTCGCGCTGAAGCGCTTGTTTCGTGATTGTTACTGACCTTTGAATTCATCTCTGGAGACATTTAGCTGAACGATTTTTATTTAGATTGATTTGAATTGCTTACAATTTTGTTTAAATTCTGATTTCGTCACTGATCAATTCATATAATTTTTTTTGTTAAATTTTTATAAAATATACTGAGTATAGGGAATACAGTTTTGAGTAATATCGTTACGTATGTTGTCAAAACTGTCTCTTTAAATCGAATGTTCATACATTTTCTCGATTTGTATTGTGGTTTACTAAAGTTACACATTATTTAAACACGAGAGGAGTGCGTAAATACTGGTATTGGTTTATAACTGAACTTTCTGCATAACGCAAATAATTTGTATTCAATACATCTGAAATTCAATACTGAAGCAAGTATCAAAACTTCATTACTTGCAACCTCCATCTAACTCGGGGTAAGTAAATCAATCAGCACTAGTAGACGTAACGAGTTGGTAACTAGAGTTAGTGTTTAGTACGAATTGACAGATGAATCGAGTTACGAATATTGAGTGGATGAGGAGCGGATAGCAGGGGGAACAACGTCAACCCTCAGTATATAGTGCCTCTGTTGAATTAACAAGTTGCCTACAACTTTGTAGTTGTTCAAGTATTATATTCAATTGACATTTTTTTCCTGAACATGATTTTACATACTAATTAATTTTGATTAAAAAAAAATTTAATGCGTTTGGAGAGTTTTAAGAAAGTATGCAAAGCTGGTGAAACTTTTGTTTGTGAAAAATATACATTAGTACTTATGACCATGTTGTAATACTGTGTTTATTAACATAACACTAAATGAATGCACGCACGATCGATTATCCTCATCGGTGCAATAATTAAATGTAACTTTTGAAAAATATAAAGATCGTTTTATTTTCCCTTTTTTCACGGTTTTACCAGTAAGCATATTATTGCTACCTATCACATTGTTTGTCTAACATGAGAAAATTGTGCGTACATATATTTCAGTGAAAATGCCTAAGTAAAAGCATTGAGACCAAGGGCAAAGTTTCAATGTCGTCTTTACACGTATGTGTGCTCGACCTCGGTGTAATAGTAATGAAGTTAGAGCAAACCGTTAGGCCACAATTCACCGGGTAGACCTGAGCGGCAGGCGGCCAGAGACATGGGCACCGACTCGTCAGCATCTCTATAGGCCGAGAGATAGCTCTGGCAGCTTCATTGTATTGTTATTAATCTTTTACCCATGGCTTCGCTCACGTGATGTTTGCAATCGTGAGCTACCCTATGCGAAAATTCAGGTTAAATAGGTAAGGCAAACGGCAATGTGAATAGTTTGTGTTTTCCGTCCAGTTCAGTGTAGCCGGCACGATCGAAGGGAAGCACTGACGTGGCACCAATTTCACCAGGTGTTATGGGCTGATATCACGGATGTTGTAGGTGATGTAGTCAACAGTCAGTTAACATAAAAAAAAAGAGACGACAGATACAATTAATTTTTATTTTACTAATGTCTACTGAGCGCACAAAAAGGCCAATCAGAACAACTAAGGCTGACATAGAAAAAATTGTATTAATGGTAATGAATATGAATCGATTTTATTAACAAACATTTGCAAGTCAGCTTCACGATTTTTCCGTTAGAAACATTATATAAAAGTATTAAGACGTATACACGTAGCTCGTTCACAAATGCTTTTAGCAATAATCCTTAATTCATTAATTTAATGATTAAGTTTAGTAAACTGTGAAAGCCCTAAGGCTATTTGTTAAGCTTCCGTTCCCAATTAACGAAGCTAATATACGTGTTCTCGAAAAAATCAGATATAAAAAATACTTAACCATAAGTAAATTTCCACCTCCGCACCACGCGCACTGGGCAGGGATTGCATCCCTACACGCTGGACTACCGCGGATCTATTCTCTAATCGATTCTGCAGATCTCTCCTCTACAGAACTGGTAAACTCTGGAACACTCTCCCTGCTCATATATTTCCCCCCAAGTACAGTCTCGGGTCCTTCAAGTGGGGCGTGAATGGGCACCTGTCAGGCCGGCATGGCATTCGCAACCCCCGCATACGACCGATTGTCCATGGGCGCCGTTAGACACCTCATGGTTGCCTCGGCGGCATATGTCGAGCTTATAATTTAAAAAAAAGTAGGTTGGCAGTGTCCTTAGGGCGAAAACAAGACTCAAACCGTGCTATCCGAGCACTGATGATTGAAACACAAACCCCGCGCTGCATTCCGGAGTCGACATGCTCAACTATGGCAGTACAATGTGCTCCTCGACGGAGGTGCGGAACGCAGCCCAAGCCGAATTGGTGCCTACCCACAGTTGTAACTACAATCTTCGCAACCGCTCGCGTTTGACAGGCAGTTTTCTGTTAACCGCGGGCCCGACCGCAGCCAGGCACTCGCCCTGAGGATGAACTGCACGCGCCAGTCCGAAACGACGGTCATAGTGACCGCGAATTTAAACCATGGTAAGCCAAAAACCAACCATATTTATTTGACACTTTTCCAAAGTAGTAAAATATAATTTTTGTTTATTAAGCCTGTTAGCGTTGCTTTTTATTGGAATTTCATTAGATCATCATCATAAGCCCGTATCGGTCCACTGCTGGACATAGCCCTCTCCCAAGGTACGCCACCACACGCGGTCTTCCGCTCTATTCATCCATCCACTGTCGGCTAAGTGTTTTGTAGGTGCCAGCTACGAATACCAGTATGCGCCTACATGAATCATCGAGCTCCCTGCCTAGAATGATGAAGGTGGGGCGGGGCGGGGCGGTGCGTGTAGGCGTGATGTCTTCTTAACAAGTTTGTTGGTTAAATAATAGATGAACGTGCGGCTGCGACCCGACCCCATAATCACATCACCTGCAGACTTTAGCCCGCAGTGGCGACGCATAGACCCACCCCCGACGCAGCGGACTGGACCCTCCCCCACCTAGGGACACAATAGCTTAAGGTAATTTGTTTATAAATGTCTCATCCTCAGCCACTCAGATATTAAGATTCATTTTGCATAGTTTACTATAATGAGTTATCTGTCACTTTTCTGTATCAACCCAGCCGTATCTGCTCCAAAAGTTGTATTCACCTTCATTAACACGTGTTTATTAACTGAACTTGTCTGTATGTTTAACTGTTCAGTACAAATTTTGCGATCGATTTTAAACAGCTAACTTCCCGATGAGCAAGATACTTGAAACTTTAAACATTGCTCAGAACTGTAACAGCTTGCAACAGGTTTCAGATTAATAATCTCATCAAGATGCTTAAAATCGATTGCAACCACACACTCATCGATTAAAGTGATTAATTGAGCGGTTAAGTGAGAAATCATACACAAGATCAAAAAGCAGAAAATAAATATTTAAATAAGAATTCAAACAAACAAAAATCAATTTTATAAAAAGGAAATAAAATTATTCATCCGAGCCCCAGATGTGTGTGTGTGTGTGTGGAGTGTAGGAAGTAACTGTTGTTGAGGAAACTCAAACAATAGTTAATATAATTTGCAGTGCAATTATTTATCTCCTTTCAAGTACAGCCTGGGGTTTTTCAAAAGGGGCAGGAAAAGGCTCCTGTTATGGCATTCGCAATCCCCTACATCACTGAATGTCCATGGGCATCGTTAGACAATTACTGTAGGTGTAACGAGGCCAAATGTCGCGCATATAAGGTCTTTCAATAGTAGGTAACGATATGCTAAGGCGTGTATGTGTATCAGATACTGATCACGTTCCCATAAAAAAAATTTTTACGATATAAAAAAAACCGGACAAGTGCGAGTCTGACTCGCGCACCGAGGGTTCCGTCGGCGCCGCGCGCCGCCGTGCCGTCAGCGTTGATTGTTGTACCGATTATTAGAATGAACGTAACGAAAAGCATCCCTTAAATTAATTTGAACTTTTTTAAGTTTTCTTTACATTCGCGGATGCGCGCACAACAACCCACGAACGTTTCATCATAATCGGATAGAAGACGAACGAACGAACGAACATTCATTTTTATAGTTAACGCCGAGATGACAGTTCTTCGTTGTCAAATTGAAATTATTTTATTTTTTTGTGTTCCATGAATCCATATTTCGTCACCGGCCAGTTGACGCAAAAACAACGACCAAGAAACCTGTACTTTGGACTGCGTGATTTTAAACGCGCAACAATTTTAATAATTTAAAATTTAAATTTAATTTTTTTTTATTATTCTCCCTGCCGCCGCCGCAGCGCCGCCGGTGGTATTTCAGCTTGATACCTTGACCCGTTCCTGAGAAAAAGGGTCTTGACATACAAAACAAGCAAACTTTTTTTTATGTGATGTAAGTACGAATTTACAATTTTCGGATCTTTTCCTTTATTTGTGCTGTGAGACCTTGCTTCGTACCGAATTTCGTGATTCTAGGTCAACGGGAAGTACCCTGTAGGTTTTGATTTGTTTTGAGTGAATTTACGAGTATCAAAATCTGACATCAATACCCGTATCTTTTGATTGTGTTAATTTAGAAGCTTGAGTTTCCTACATCTCTAAGCGATCGTAGATGTTAATATTTTGTATTAATTTGAACTTGATACCTTGACTCGTTCCTGAGAAAAAGGGTCTTGACATACAAAACAAGCAAACTTTTTTTTTATGTGACATAACTGCGAATTTGCAATTTTTGGATTTTTTCTTTTACTTGTGCTATGAGACCTTGCTTCGTACCTAATTTCATGATTCTAGGTCAACGGGAAGTACTCCATAGGTTTTGATTTCATTTGCCGGTAGCAAAATTTATGACATTAATGGCCGTATCTTGTGATTGCGTTGACTTAGAAACTAAATTTTTTACACCTCCGAGGAAACGTAGACCTTAATATTTGGTATTAATTTCAAATTGATACTTCTACCCGTTCCTGATAAAAAGGGTCTTGAGGGACAGACAGCCAGCCAGACGGACAAAAAAGTGATCCTATAAGGGTTCCGTTTTTCCTCTTTTGAGGTACGGAACCCTAAAAACATACTTATTAAGGCGAAATACTCGCACTTCACGCATTAAATTTGAGGAGTGAGTGAGTACTGAGTAGGTTATTAATATCTTAAAAAAAAAATGGTATGGGAACGTGATCAGCATCTGATACACATACACCATACACCCCTTAGCGTATCGTTACCTACTAATGAAAGACCTTATTATTATTCACCACCACTTAATTTAGAAACATTTTCGTACTATTTGCAGGCTTTTATTTTTAAAATTATGTTTCACAAGTGATTGGCTTCCTTTACAGATAATTTGCTCCAACCTACGAGTTCAAATGCCTTTATAAATTTCTTTTTATTTCAACCATTTGACATAGCGACGAGAGCAAGCAACTACATTTACATAAAATACCTATTTATTTTCAATCGGATAGCAATTACCCGCTGCCAAATACAAGAAAAATTTTCTCCCTTTGAACAAGCGAACTTGTTACCGTTCCTTTTGTCTCTTTTAGCAGCTTCTTGCTAAACGCGACCTTTCAGAATCATGTTATTGCTGGTTTATTGTATAAAAATATAAATAAAAAAAAAACTTCATACACTCCGTTGTCTATTACCTTTTTTTTCACGTTTTAATTACTTCTGCGAATAAGTAAGAGTGGTTGAAGCCTGATGGGGATTTGTATGGATGTAACATCATAAAGATGATATCAGACGGTTAATTTTTTGTTCATTTTTGTCTTTCATTTGGCATCTTTCACTCGAAATGAAGCGTCTGATTGAAGAAAAAATGAAACAAAAATGACGAATGAATTCAGTAATGAAACGATCCAACAGTGTTGGAACGGTTGGTGCTGTTTTTGGAGAATTAAAAAAATTTCAATTTCTTTGGAACCACAAACTCTGTACTCTGGGCTACACTGTATAAATATTTCAAAGTTTCAAATCAATCACCCGTAGCAACATATCTCAGTATTATTTTAATTTGTATTCGTGCAGGTATACTTTTTCAACCTTCTTTCAGGGGACCAAGCGGTAAGAGGAAGAGTGCTTAGTAGATTTCCAAATATAGGTGTAGAGTTGATTCAAGTCAAGTCAAGACCCAGCGCACATTACCGCGACCCCGTACGTCCTGCGATATTATAATTAGACGTGGAGAGCTTTGTGGAAAAATGAACGGGACCACTGATGGAATAAGACCACGAGATGTATAGATTGTTACAAATACTTTAATGCTCCACACTATTTATTTAAATAAGTCTTTATACATTGTGAGGTGCAAAGGCGAGCTAATCCCTAGAAGAGATTTTTCCTAGCCAAACTTTGGGTGCTTGAAGGCAATCTGATGTATTACTTACTGTCTACCTACGATATAGCCTTCGGACTAGTTTAGGTGATAGGACTAAGAAAATGGAGGGTAGTTTAAATTATTTTTTGTATATCTTTCGTTTGTTGTTGTATCTCTGTATTGTAATATGGTGATGGATGGCGAAGTAAGTAGAATCAGGTGTGTTATATATAAACATAGTTTGTTTGAACTAGTAATAGGAGTGTTATTTTATTCTGTCAGTTGAAAACATTGATGTGTGGTGTGACATCTATAAATTATACAACAAGGATTTCAGAACTGGAGTGAAAAGCGATTTAGTAACAGTAACAGGGCTACATATCATTCATGCATTATTCCCGGTACTTTATTTAATGTTGTTTTCTTAAAAGCATCAGCAATGATAATACATTGAGATAATATTGATAAGACCTTAAATTACTAATTTAAAAAACCCCCGACACATCAACAAACCTTAAAAAGTAAAAAAAAAAAATCGCTTAGCTAATTAGAGGCGTCGGGGGACCGAGTAATTTTTTTTTTACTTTGCGGTCCCCCGACGCCTTTAATTAACGGAAATTATTTTGTACTTTTAAGGGTTGTTGAATGATGATGTATTGGGGTTTTTTAAATTGATCATTTAAATCTTATTTCAAGATTTTTAGGAGACGTCATTTGAACTAGTAATAATTTTGTTAGGTTAGGTTAAGTTTTGTAACCTAACCTAGGTTACAAGTAAAAAAAAATGTTTTGTCATAATTTCCGTTTATTTACTTTTTAAATTTTTCAATTTACAGCAGATATCCCTTCACCAAATTATTAGGAAAAGTGCGGATGATCTTCGAATCGGCTGACCTGAACTTCAGCAAACATAGCATAATAAAGAACCATCCCGGTTAACCCAGCTTAATAATAAAAACTGCATCAAAATTGACCCATGCGTATGAGACCTACGATGCCATAGACAGACATACAGACAGACGAAGGCGTCAAATAACAACCCTCCTTTTTCGTCAGGGTTAAAAATCACCTACGCACGTTCCCATAATTATCTGCTAAATAAAGTACATTTAGTTATAAGTAAAGCTCGTTGACATTTTCAGGGATCACCCTGTGCCGCATACGAAGTAGGCGCGCCGGCAGTCTATCCCGCCGAGTAGGCCTGTGGCGGCGCGGTGCCGCGGCGGGACGTCGAGGAAGCGAACGGGAAGGGAAGGGAAGACGGTCAAGAGGCTCGCAGATCTTCCCCTCGTCTAATGGATCCCGAGGAGCTCCAGCGATGCGTTCACCGGGAAAATACCTTCGAGAAAATAAGTGAATCGAAACCGTATGTAAATTGGGCTCCTTTCGAAGTTTTTATTAAAAAACTTGAAAAATATAGAGAAAATTCGAGATCCACTCGCAGACTTTATGGCGTTCCGCCGCTGTGCGCCACAGTGACGTTTGCGGAGGGGGGGGGGGGGGGGGGGGGGGGGGGGGGGTCGGAGACTGACTGCTAATGTAGACCTGTTCGATTACATAATTACACTTGGACTCGCAAGAAAAGCGCCTTTGAGCGGGATGTCACCGGCCGGCGCCATAGGGCGGTCCCGAGATGCGGTGATCGATCTTAGTTTCAGATTGGCCTCTACATATTGTGGCCTACCCTGAGCGATAATCTGCTCGAAAGGAGCTACGTCTATTAATTACGTTTTCGGTTTCATCATTACCCAACGTTAATGACGAATATAATTACAAACATTCACCGTTCGGAACCGGTGCAAAACTGTAGGTCCACTCCCTTGCCCCTTACTAGGTAATTGGCTCAAACCGTTAACGTCGTCGTCCCACCGGACGAGCGGTCTTGTATGTGCTCTGACCTGTTTGACTAAGCAAACCAAAGCGAATTACATAAAAAAAAAATCCTTGTGCTCACAGGAAATCTGAAGAACCTGACTAATCAGATTGTTCTGTAAGATTTCTGGTATATTCGGTATCTAAAGTTGAGCTCACTTAAATCGATTAATAAATATTTCCATGTCGAAGTGTAAACGGTTCTCCGAAGCTCTCGAAGCCGAAATGAAAATTAAATTGAAGAATTTAGTGGAGCATTGTGTTTGCTCGGCCACTACTATAACTCACCCGAGCATCTGTCGAACTAGTTAGGGTGTGTGCGGTGTGGTGGGTGTGTGGGGTGGGAGGAAGTGGTGTAGCTGTTGAGGCAGGGGGACGATGGGGGAGTTAAGCTAGACGTTCGGAAATTACCGTCGCCCCGCTCCTTTTTACTTCCCCAGAACTTTTCAATCGAGCGACTCCGAAAGGTTTTAAATTGTCCGGGGAAGTTATAAGACGGCGCGTCACGACGGCTCCTCCCCTGTTGACTGAAGTAATCTCTCTTGATTCCCGCGCGATCTTCGTCGGTTGCACTCTCTGATTGCGCCATGTGGCTTCTTTGACGTCGCTCTTTTTGCGGATCTTTGGGATTGAGCTTGGATAGGCACGTCAATGCAATATAATTTTATTATTAGTTAGAAATACGTAATGGTTATTTTGTTGTAAATTGTAACAAACATTAACGTAAACTTTACCGCTGTTCGGGCGTGGATGTCCTCTGGCTTTTAAGAACTTTCAAAGTGTTTTTATTAATGTTACTTCAGTGATAACACTAACCGGATTTATGGTTCAGTGAAAATAATTTGACTCCACATTAAAAGCCCACCTTTAGAACAGTTCTAATAAATAAAGCGAAGCTTCTTCGGCGACCGACCGTGTATGTAACGTACGTCAATATACGGGTATGAATAGCCTTATAACTCTAGAACCATTTTATGGATATACATACGGGTATCACTGTTAGATTCTGTCACTTCTCAAGATGGTTTTAGGCTAAACAAATCATAACGCTACGTCATCGGCGGCCTGAGCTGTGAGCAAAAAGTCACCCGAAGCGAAGCCGCGGGCGAGAGGCTAGTATAATATAATATGTGGGTATGTATTGGTGTGCACCTGTGGTATGAGCAAGTAATGGCAGCTATCAAACCCTCTTTACATATTCATACAGCACATTCAAGTGTCTTGTTCCCCTGTAAGTACACAATTAGTTCGTCATAAGTACATAACCGTCGCTCTATGTGCCGGTTGGCACTCCGCACGGGACGTATGCTAATGATGCATTGTGTTCAGTGTCGTCTTTGAATAGATGGGAATTAGTTAACACAACTGACAGGACGGTATGAGGTTAAGTAGGTAATATAGCCGCGATGGAGACCAATATTTAGAGACTACAAGGAGACATAAACTTCAAATTATTCAACCTTGTCGATGCGAGTTGAAATAAAAGTGAACGAATGCAAAGTAAGATAGAGATCGTCTAATCTTAAAATGAACGCCTCTCCACTTTGTTTACGCTCGCATGCACAGTAGCCGAAATAAAGAAAAAAAAAAACGTCCCGGCCAGGTTTCGAACCTGGATCTCTGGCACGAGCTGCCAACGCGTTACTAATTTCGCCACCGGGTCGAAGACGTATTCTCTCGTCAAATTTCAAATAGTTGCATTTTTTTTTATTGAAACTGACACGGTTGGCTACATCACCTACAACATCCGTGATGTCGGCACATAAAACCGGGTGAACTTGGTGCCACGTCAGTGCTTCCCTTCGGTCGTGCCGGCTACACTGAACTGGACGGAAAAACACGAACTATTTACATAGCCGCTTCAACCGACCATTCATTCAGTGCGGTGGTACCAACCCGGGCGGGTTAAATCCTACCACCTATTAAGGTAAGAAGGGAATGGACCTACAGTTTTACGTGGAATCCGAACCACGGTCCGCCTCAAACGGTCGAGCGGTCAGCCATCCATCCACTGACCGTGCCCAGGTGTGCTTATGATCCGACCGACAGTCTACCGACGCGACCGCACCACTGAGCTACCGAGGCTGACATATAGTGTGGTTTTTGTGCCGCCTTCAACTCAAATTATGTAATAATTTTTAGTTCTAAGTACTAGTTTCTTTTTTAAGTCGGTTCAATGTTGTTTAAAACAGTTTTTTATTTGACTCTTTTTTTATTAGTAATACCACATAAAAAAGAATAACAGAAATCGGCTGTCGTGATAGATTTATTCGCCCATTTGACACACTGAACGGTCCATATCTTGAAAACGACCGAACCGATTTTGATGAAACTTGCACTGTTCCCTAAGTTAAAGTAAATGTAAGCCAATAAAAAACAAGGGTTACAATCCGATAAATTTGGGAGAAATGCGTGGACAAACATACATACATACAAACATACATACAAACATGGATACATACACCTATAAAATTGTGTATATTTGTTTGGAAGCCCTAATAGATTATCATTATTATGTGCATGAATATATTGCAGTTCCAGTAATGTTATATACATTCGTGTCGAATTGATAACCTCCTTT
Source organism: Nematopogon swammerdamellus (assembly GCA_946902875.1). Taxonomy (NCBI): domain Eukaryota; kingdom Metazoa; phylum Arthropoda; class Insecta; order Lepidoptera; family Adelidae; genus Nematopogon; species Nematopogon swammerdamellus. The sequence continues at coordinate 8,940,090 of OX336337.1, forward strand.
TTTTAAGTCAGTTAAAAATAAAACTATTATTCTAATGCCGTTTCTACTTTCTAGGCATTTACTTACTTCGTCTTCTGTAACGAGGGAAAGCTTTCAGCTTTTACGAAATGCACGGGGAGGGATGCAGTAGGGCTATTCTTAAGTACCGGCCACACACGGTAACTAAAACTACAATTAAAATAATTGTTCCTAAAATAAATTGTAATTGTAAAACTCTGTAAACTCCGTGGCAAGTTAAATAAAATGGAAAATTATAAAATTCTGAGGATTTCATTGTGCGTAGCGTAGTATGAAATTATTCTTACATTATATGTATATGTGTGTGTGTATATGTATAAATATGTACGAATAATTTCATATACCTAATAAATATTCATACTATGAAATTATCTGACACAACACAATGTGACTTAGGACTTAAAAGTATGTCATACTTTTAAGTCCAATAAGTCATTTTTTTTTAATGTTTAAAGTGACAGAATTGATTATGCAAAAATAACCGATAACATTAACACGTAATAAATACAAATAAATGATAACTCAAACTGGAGAGGTGCCGTTAAAAATCAGCAAACAATTAAAATTCGAGAACTCGTCGGTATTCGAATTTGGAAGTTGCGGAATGAAACTGAAGGCGGCAGTGGTTGCATAAGTAACTAACACAATGCGTACCAGCTTTCAGTGTCTGGAACATCCGAAAGTAATTAAGCCTAATAATTTACAACTGTAGGTTACAAATAAATTAAAACATCAACGGCAAAGCTCTCCATAATCATGTCGTGACAAGCTGCTTAACATTTCTAATTTATCGCACTCGCAGCGCGTGACTCACGACTGTCGAGGAATTAAAATACAAATACGAAAATACTCTAGTTCCTGCGGTCGCGTGCTCGCGGGCATAAATGTGCGTATGCCGACGAAAACGTAAATTAGGTAAACTACGTTTTTAAAGAAACATCCCCTTCGTAACGATACGTCGGTAACGACACGAGGGTCAATCTGTCGGATCCCCCGTAATTCCGTAGCTCCACGAAATTATCCAAACTTTTCAACTTACAACTTTACCTTCTGTCTTGTCTCGGAACGAGGGAAAAAAGCTTTCAATATTAGAGCTTTCGCGGGCGAGCTTCGGCGCCGCGCGTCGTCTCCCTCGCACGCACCGCGCGCCGCGCGGCACTGTACTCGTATAGGTGAGCCGACCGCTCTCGAACCTCGCGGTGTGCCCGAGCCGAGAGGCCCCGGTGCGGTGGTGCCGGTGTGGTGGTGCGGCGCCCGGCGTCGCGCGCGTCGACCGGCAACCGGCAGAGCAGCGGGCAGGCAGACTTAGTTCGCGGTGTCACGATGCCGGCGGAGGTCGTGTAGCGCGCGTGCTCCTCCCCCTCTCTCCCGACATCGCGTCGGCATGCCGTTCCCGGACGAGTGATTAATCAAATCCAGTGTCAAAATAAACATTCTCCGCTCACCGGACACGAGCGGAAGCGATAGACTAGCGACGACAGCTGCTCGTCGCTCTCCAAGTCCATTCACCTGGTGATTATCAGGCGGCGCGGCAGACGGAATCGCGTTCGTTTCGTGTTGCTCACACTGTAAACAGAACGATAAGCTCTTCCGAGACTCCGTATCGACTGCCATTGTCCACGCATCCGCACCGAAGAATTAACTGTCGACGAGCCTCAGAATAATACGTGTGAGTCGTGCGCGGCGCGGCGTGATCGTGCAGCGAGCTAAAGTTTAAAAGTAACGGTTGAATTGAATTCACGTTTAAGATGTTGAGAATAAAACTGAGGCTGAGACACGTTAGGTTTCTGTTCATATAAGGTTGAGAACAAACGTAGATACGGGAAGGGCAGCGAAAGTTGTAAAGAGTGAAGATGACCCGGTCGTGTCTGCTGATACTGGCCGGCCTGGCGGCGGCGCTGGGCGACTCCTGGAATGCGTACTTGGAGCAACCTTGCTGCCGACCCACCGCACACCATCGTGTTAGACATCACAGAGGTACCTACATGCTTTGTGTAACAATGCCAATGTGTGTGCTAATATATTACAATTCCATTATGAACTCGGCTTACCGGTGCGATGATGGCGAACGCATCGCTGCAGCTCGCGATCATCGCACCGGTTAGCTAAGCCGAGTTCATAATTTAATTTGAGTGACGGTGCGGGACTAAAAACTAATATTATAATCCGCCTTCTGATGCACATTAGGCTATATCGGTGCAGAGTGCAGTGTTGGTATAACTGATACAAAATAACCGGGATGATTTTATAGCTTCATTAGTTACATTCATTATTACGGGCTACGGAATCCTATTACTAAGCCTTACACCGTCTGTCTGTCTGTCTGTCCTACTGTTGCAATAAAAAATAGAAAAGATAAAAAAAAATTAAGGAGTGTCTTCATACAAGAAACGTGTTTTTTCAACTTGTTTTTTGTGGTGCAAGTAACTTGAAAATTTGTATTGATTGATGGACTGGAAGTATTTCGATATGATAGTAATTAAGATTTTAGGGAAGTCTAAAACGTTTACAGCAATGCTAAGAAACAGGAACATTTATTTTCTAACTGCAAAACGTTCGTCATCAAAATATTAATTTCTTATGTAATTTTTTTATTATTTGATCGGTCATTGGACTGTAAGAAAATGGTCATCGTTTCGGGAATTATCTAACATTGTCTATCTTGACTTTTTTGATGGATTCCATCTCCTGTACTTAGTTTGAAAGCATTCACATAAGGATTAGCGAATAATGAAAACTCATATAAATTATTTTCTGTATTGTACAAGATTGAATAGAGATATGGAAATATTGCTATATTTTTTATGTCCTCTATTTAATTAATTTTATATTTTTACCTTGACATTGGTTGGCTTGGCTTGGTACACAGGTGATTGGCGATCGTAAATAATAGACTTGCTGGCGTATTTCAGGGCCGAGGCAGCGGTCGGTCGGTGACTTTACTTACATGACTCATCCATCACGTATCGTTCATACAATCATTGGCTGCTAGACAGTTAAGTAGTGTTCGTTAACTTGGAAATGTTGACATGCCGTTACGCACGTTTTAAAGGTTCAAATAATTCTAGTATATTTTACTAGTATCTAGTACCTACTGGGTTAGGCACGGGTGTATCCAGTATTTTGGTTCGTTGTTTCAGATTTCAGCGATCGATTATTAACATGTTCTCGAAAGCAATGTCGAACAATTTTAATAAACTATTTCAATAATGTTATTAACTTGCCCACGAAACCAATAGTGTACATTTTGAGAAATTAGTTTTGTTAGCGGCCTGCGGTGCCTATGTCACGTTTACTGTATTTTTATTTATTTGTTTCGGGGGGTTTGAACGCTCAAACCCCATCGGCACGCCTATTGGGTTAGGTTACTAGTTAAATGCCTTAATAGTATGCATTTATATTAATTAATTTTTATTTAGGTTAGTTTTACTTTTAGTTATTATTATTACAATTTAGGTTTAATTTATTATAGCTTTTATTCATGAATTGTCAATCAGTTTAGTTTCTCAAAAGTTGAATGAAGACCTAAAACATAGATAATGATGTTAATCTATATTAGTACAATAAAAATGAGAAATCAATATGATACCCACATGGTATATGTGGTCTCAGCCATATTCTAGACATCGGCATATCTCATAGACTAAAAAAAATTTAGTCTTACTTACTTCAACATCAATATCAAACAGACATCTGAAATAGCCTCGGAAATAGCATGAGAAATACCTATGTACCTATAAGTGTTAAGGGTAGAGCCACCAATTTTGCCAGAAATCGCGAATAAGTGTTGAAGAATTTTTCGCGACGGTGACGTGAAGGTGACGAAAAATGGTAGCGAAAATTCATAAAGTTCGGGTTACACCAAACACAAAATTGAAATCAATATTTATCCACACCAATTTTATAAATCCGAAAGTTTTATAATATTCGTGGGGATAAATATTGATTTAAATTTTGTGTTTGGTTCAATTTCAAACTTGTGTTAGTGTTTATTTCGACAAAATTAAGCAATTATAACCGAAAATAGTTGTGCAAATATTGTTTTTTTGTGACGCTTGTGATACTTTAGTGATATCGTCACACGTATGTTCGTGTTACGTAACAACAAAGCAAATGTAAAGCCTCATGCATAATAGAAAGGACCTGAGGATTAATTTTAAGTATCCATGTGTAAGCCGGCCCTTACACAGTGTCGAAGAGGAAGTGACGAAGACAATCACGCCACCGGTGTCGATGAAGTGTCAAAAAAGTAGCGAAAAAGTAGCGGTCGCGGCAGTGTAAACCAAGATTACTCGCAATTACGGTGTATTTAAGTCATTGTGATCAACGATATTCAATAACCTACGTTTTTGGAACCTAGAGCACTATAGATCTTAGATAAAATCCAAGCTTACCTTAGTAAATTTCACCAAAACTTGTCTCCCGAGGCACTGACCGTTTTTTCTCACGACGAAACTAACAGATTACGGACGCAATATGAGAGTTGACGGTTTGTGTGAGTTCTTTTGAATGATTAAGTGTTGGCAGTCGCATAAAACACAAATCAATACGTTTCACGCACAAACTGGTGACGAAAATGGTGGCGTTAATGTAGTGTCGAAAAAGTAGTAAACCACGTATAATTATTCGAGCATAGAAAAAACGAAGTTACAGTGCTTGTATTCTTATGCACTCCATATAAAGAGACTAGCCAATTATATGGTAATGCCGTTAAATTAAATATTTAACATATAAAGTACCTAAAAGCATACGAAAATTTTCGTCAAAGTGAGCCCCTCCCAAAAATCACCGGCTTTTTACCCGAATATCACCCGCTTTTTAGGCAAAACATTGGAATATAGAACTGTATTCCGCAACGTTTATACATGCCATATAAGACGATGAACTACTTATTACGAAACAAATTCTTCAAAAACAGGTACTACTTAAATTTTTTGAGAAACTTTAATGGCCACTTCCGAGTAGGACAAATCTGGCAAAATTGGTGGCTCTACCCTTAAATGATTTTATTACTTTGAATCATCAAATAAAATATATGAATATTTTCTAAATTTTTTTTTTTTTTTTAATACGTAATAATTTTAATTTAAACATACAGAAATGACATAAACTATAACTACCTATCAAATTAAATAGACAAATATAACTAATTAAAAAAAAAAAAACTACAACTACAAACTAAATCATCTAATTCATCATCATCATTTTCTAAACTAATTTAGAACTTATCTTTAGAATTTTTAAACAAAAACAAAGGGTTGTCGAGAATTATAGATGAAATATTATAATTCACTAAGATGTGCTAATATTAACAGAAGGTAATCTTTCATAATACTGAATGGGTTGGGAGACAATATAAAATATATTATAGCACAAATGAAAACGATTTAAGTAGATAGCAGTCATCAAGAATCAATATCGTTTCAATGAAGTAAGTCTCGGAAAATGGAACGAGCGCCCTATACAAAGAGTGAACAGTATAATAGTCTGAGCTGCTGGGTACTAATTACAACTCAGTACAAGATTAAGTTAGTGTCTACGAGTACTATGAAGAAAAGAAATATTAAAGTGAATATAACTTGTAGGTATTTTAAAAGTATTTTCGCTCACTTGTATGACTTCTTATATATTTCTGTCTTAATATTTTATGTTTTATATTTCTTTGTAAACTTCAGAACAGTATAATCGTGTTGAAATGTAGACATTTTGTACGCATATTTGACAAACTTATATATTCCACTTAGAAAGGAATTTACTTTGACCCATATAGCGGCGCTAACATGAGCCACAAGACGTTTTATATAAATGGGTGCCATTACGAGTACGTCATTGGCTATAAGAATTCTTGGAGCTGGCGAAGGAATCTCAATAATAAAAATGCCAGCTCATTTATTCACGCTTTCATTCAGACGTTCAGCTAATTTCCCTTTGGAGTGGATCCAACAAGATTAAAAGATATAACCTTCATTATGCCTTCAACAGGTTTTGTAAATACAGAGCCTTTTACTTAGAAATTCGCATACGTAAAAGTAATACTTCCTTTTATTCATATAAAATTAAATTATTACCTACTATATAAGTTTATAAAGCTGTATTTATTGTTCATTGAATTTTGAATAGCAGTGCGAAACATATTTTATTATTATAAAGCTTAATATTATCCATTATCCAAGTAATAATAATTTATGACATCTAAGTAAGTACATATTATTACTTATAACGGGGTATAATATTGATCAATCAACAAATAGCTACCTAACCTATCTATGGCTTTCGATTTGCCATAAAAATATTATTAGTGATTGGGAGCTTCGAGGAAGTCGTAAAGTTATGTAAAAGCAAATAAAAGCAGCAAGAAGTATATGTACGGAACATTTTATGGCAAATTTATAGTCTTCCCCCACCGTTGTCGCAATCTGCATAATGCAGTCAATTCGCTTTTCCTTGCTTCTTCTTTCGCTTGTTACTATGAAAATGTAACGTATCGAAGGAGCTCGTGGCTTTATAGCCTTGTTTGCCTAGATTGGATTCATCTTATTTACGTTTACTTACAACCTCAGATAGCATCTCATTGTCGTGAGGATCTTCTATTCCTACTGTCATTTTATTTCTTTTTCTATTTCTCCATCTGCGGATACTGAGTCTAGTTAGTGTGTATCGTATCTACAATCTCTGCTCATTCTCTCACATTTTCGACGCCACCAGCGGTCTTCGGTCGTCTCTGTCGGAAATTGAAGTTAATAAAAAATCCAACTAAAGTTGAATGCTTGCACAGATATAATTCTGCTATAAAAAACGAGCTCGTAGAATTTTTAATATGCCCGTAAGCATGAAATATAATGTATTCTTGCCTCCCCGACTATAAATCTTGCAGTTTAAATTATCTTGTCTATTACAATATAACAAGGATGCACCGAGAGCGCCGGCCCAGGCGGCGCGGCGTATCATGTGAACTTGATTCGCTCTCTATGAATATATTATTTCCATTCAGCTCAACATAAATATTGCATGATGCCCAATATTCACGTAATAACGGGTGCGGCAACATAACTTCTTTTTAAAAAAATGCAATAAAACGCATTTTATGAAACAGATATGTTTTATATTTTATATAATTTAAATTACATCTAAAGTTTCATTTTACATGCTTTTGAAAATCATATCCGGTAGGTGACATGACGCCCCCAATTGTCAATACACTGTGTAAACCGAATTCTGGAGTTTGTCATGGTACCTACTACCTAAGTACATAATGTAGTTATGTGCATAATACGCGTTGCCGCAAGATTTCACTGATTTCTTTGTGCATTATATTATATTTCATTATAGTGTAAATGGTGTAATTTAATAAATTGTACCTCTAAAGTCCAATGTTCTGTACAACACCATTCCTTGTGCTGTGCACGTATTCAACTTCTCATAGGATTGGGTGTATCTAGTCGGTTTACGGTTTACGCAAACCTAAAAGGGGCAAAAACAGCGGGTGGCGGATAGCGTGCGGGGGCGGCGCGGGCGTGTGCGGAGGCGCGGGCGTGTGCGGAGGCGCGGGGCGCGCGGAGGTGAGACAGTACAGTTCAACCGCCCCGCGGACGAGGATCAAGAACGGGTTATCCGACCGCGCCAACCGGCTCCTCGCGTGCTCTCGCACACAATAATTGACTCGCGAGAGAGATGAGAGATCTCGCGCGCCCGCCGCGCCCGCCCGACCCGCTATACACCGGGTATAATGAAGCTATTATACACCGGAGATTATCTCGATGCATTGAGTGCTCGTTGATGCGAATTAAAAGTCTTATTATTTATCAAGTCGCCGGAGGAGTAATGGTGCGGAAGTGAGCTGGCTTTTTTTGTTTTGTTTGAAAACTCGAATGTGAATTGAATTAATTAAACGCACTATCTTTGTATACCGACATTTCAATCGAAAACGCGTCAGACTATGTACTTATGCAATGCAATTGCCCAAAGTATTTTGTATGATCGAACGAATTGCGAGTATTTCATTTTGTAAGTTGCAATAATGATTTATCGTAAGTACCTACACAATTCAACTATTCATATTGTTCATACTGTACGTAACCCGAGATTACTGAAATATTCTTCTAGCACGCCGGAGATAAGCAGAGGGTGCGATTCAACTATCGGGTTAGTCTTGTCTGTCGAATAATATTTTATTATTCGACAGACAAGACTAAGCCGACTAAACTAACTATTTAACATCAATTTTACCAACTGATCGCCTTCCTGGTCTCTCATCACAAATTACTTCGAAAATAACTAAGTCTGTTTGCCTATGTCAAACATTGTCAGGAATCAGGATGTCTTACTAGTAGTCACTTGTACCAACCAACGTCGTCGCCGAGCCGCCGCCGTCACATTCCTCTATTATGTACAAGTAGACTTGACCTGGATGTTAGCTTTGTTCTAATAACTGGACAGACGGACAGAAAATGTATTTATCTCGCTGATAAATACATTTTCTGACGTGATGCCGTGACGTGAGACGTGAGCCGTGTCGTGTCAATAGCTCTTTGGGTACAAAGTAAGTGATGTCGATATGTATAAAGTATACGTAGGTAGTAGTCTCCATTTCAAATGGATTTCGCGGAGGGTTGACTTGTGAGTGTTGGTTTTTTCGTTAAATCTGCCAAATCTAGCGGTCGTTTGTTCTAACCTAAATGAGCATGTTTTAGAGGTTCCAATGTTTTTTTTATAATTAAAATGTATTGATGATCATTTATCACAGGTTTGTTTCGTAATTAACCGAAATTGAAATTGATTCGCCTATATGTATACCTACCGTGTCTACTAACAATTAGTCAGCGTATTGGTTTATGGTATCGTTTATCGTTATGCATTCGTTACATCTAATGTTTCCAAGCACTATCCTATCCCGCTATAACACTCAGAACGTTATTTACTCAACTATCCAAGAGCGGCGATTTATGATATAATAAGCGGTTGCCCTCCGCCGCGCCGCCCGCCGCCGAGGCGATCGAGACCGCAAGAAATATTTAATCTCTGGTGATTAAGTTATTAGTGAAGCTGTCGGGCGAGTCGTCGGGGCGCGTCGTCGCGGAAGGCTGACTGACTGACGAGCCGGCTCAGTGGCGCTAACATGGTTACCGCAGGCTCCGAAACGAGACGCCGCGCCGCCGCCCCGCACCGCCCGCCCCGGCCGCGGGCATTGACAATGTTATTTGGTGCGAGTTCGCGTGTCTGTACGAATTTTTTGAGCAATTGTATATTAATAGAGAGAGAGAGAGAAGATTAGGAACACATAGTGTAGGTAAGGTTCATACGCGTTGACTTGCACTCTCTTGTACTCTTTTGTCGGAAATAAAAACAAAAACTGCTTTAAAAAAACATTGCACCGACTTCAAAAAACAACTAGAACTTAAAAGTGTCAAATAATATTCTAATTCATATTCGGATCCTCGAGTTGAAGGCGGTACAAAAGCACAAAAGGGGTCCATCTAACAATTTTCAACAGTGCTTTTGTACCGCCTTCAACTCATGGGTCCGAATATGAATTAAACTATTATTTAACACTTTTAATTCTAGTTGTTTTTTTAAGTCGGTGCAATGTTTTTTTTAAACAGTTTTTGACGTGATAAACTCACGTCTTATAAATTGATGAACACCGGCTGCACGCATGAAAAAGTGTCATGTTCCATCTGAGCCTGTGTGTGCAAGCGAGAGCGCGTAACAAGCGATAGAGAGGCACAATCGGCCCAAGCGTCGGCTTGTACACACGTTATCACGTAAAACTATCGTCCGTAAACCGACTTTACAGACAACCAATTTTTTTTTTAATTCACTCTTTTTAGTTATATCACATAACAATAACAAGTTCTTCGTAGAATTGGGCGTTAAAGAAACGACGCGTTTTTCCAGTGATTGTTACACACTTAACAGTCCATATCTTGAAAACTACAAAACAGATTTTGATAAAATTTGCACTGTTCCCTAAGTTGGAAGATTTTTTCGTGCAATGTTTAACTCACAATTAGGAATCAAAACAAAGGTGAGTGCACTGTAAGGCATAAATAGCTTCGTAAGAAATTTTGTAACGATTATAAGCACGCTTTATTTCCTATAGGTGTTCATAGATTTTTTTCCGAAAAAGCGTATTTCCCGCAAACATTGCCTAACGAATTTCGCGCGCGAAAACCGCCGGAAATCGTGTTAGCTCTACAGCGCCGTCTAACTGACTCACTATGGACATCTGAGAAGCCTGTAGTCACCGCCACCGACGACGACGTCTCACATTCTCAACATTACAAATTAGTGCGTGTTTCTTTTAATTTGGTCCGCTTTAGTTGGTGGCGCTCACGAAACGCGAGCTAACTAAACTCCTTGCGAAAAATGTTATACAGTAGACACATAGTCTTATGTTTCTAATTTTAGAATTTATTTTCCATCTTCACGCTAATATCGCGCTTCAGTGCGAATGGGCTCATACAATATTCTCGATGAGCTGGTTAAGAGTGGACAACGCACGATTGCATACATAACATCAAGCCTGTCTCCCAATTGGGAGACGAGGCAGACACAACGAACTCCCACGTGCCACGGACATACCTACACACTTCTGACGTCTGTCCATACGATTTTCATACATCCTTGCCGGTTTCGGGTAAACACGCGCTTGAACCTTTTGGATGGACGATTATAATATTTTGAGTTTTTAATGTGTTATACCAGGACCTTTTTCAGAGCTGGAGATAAATTTAGATTTTTGTAAATTATTTTATTTTATTTTTGCGAACAAGCGTTACTATATCAGCCCCATAACACATTCATACAATCGAGCAATCACTGGTCTCGTAGAGTCAGAGACTGCTTGATGAAATCAATACTATATAAATATAATAAAATTGTACATAACATACATCGTGAGTGCATTCACTTATTTTATTTTGAACTGTACTGTTTACACTTTAGAATAAAATCCTCGTCAATGTCTTTATTTAAGTAATATTATAATACCTGCTACAATACAATATTATTAGGTTCTAAACGTAGTGTTACCTCTGTTCTTGTTTCGTATTTATGTAACTTGACGAATTCGACGGTTTCTACTATGCGGGCGGGTTAAGCTATGAAAGACGTAGATTCATGGGAAAGACGGCTTCAGCCGCCGAGCCTCCTCCGCCGCCGCCGCCACACCAATACGCTAATCCAACGATGTGTTGACAGGGATAGTCAAGCCCTTTCACTGTTGTTTTCTTGTTTGAACCGAATGAAGGAAAACATGCAGCACGAGGAAACCTGTACATAAACCTAACCTGCGTATAATACGGTGTTACATTTTAGGTGGTAGGTATTTCTTTATTTTACAAAAAGCTAATTCTGTGAAACTTTAAATGTCAACATGGTAAATTATAACTTTGGTAAAAAAAAAAAGATAAAAACAAAAATTATCAAAATAAAAAGTTATAGAACAAAATTTTTCATTATCACGTGGAGAATTAACTCATTTCGGGAACTACCTTCTACTCGTATTAATGTGACACCGTGTAAAATGTGTATAAGCTTGATTGCAAGAAATTAAATCTTGCAATAAGTCCACCTTCTACACCGCAAGTAAATAATATGTATGTCCATGTCAAGTGAAGTGTAATGAGCACGACCACAGTCGTGATAACCGCCTCGCCTCGCGGGGGCCCACTTTAGTCACCCCGGCACGTGTAAGGTAAATCCGCGTGCTCTGTTTGCGCTAATCTAAGGTTATTCTCAACTAATAGCTAACGTTAAATTAAAGTGCAAGTAAATAATATCTATCTCCTGTCCATGTGAAGTGAAGTGTAATGAGCACGACCACAGTCGTTATAGCCACCTCGCTGGGGCCCACTTTAGTCACCCCGGCAGGTGTAAGGTAAATCCGCGCGCTCTCTTTGCGCTAATCTCAGGTTATTCTCAACTAATGGGTAACGTTGAATTAAAGTGCAAGTAAATAATATCTATCTCCTGTCCATGTGAAGTGAAGTGTAATGAGCACGACCACAGTCGTGATAGCCGCCGAACCTCGCGGGGGCCCACTTTAGTCACCCCGGCGCGTGTAAGGTAAATCCGCGCGCTCTCTTTGCGCTAATCTCAGGTAATTCTCAACTAATGGCTAACGTTGAATTAAAGCCAGGGGGCGCGCGGTGAGACGTGAAGGTGCCTTTCGATAGGTGGGCGTTCGTTAGCTTACTAAAGCCTCGCGGCTTGGGGGCGCGGCGGGGCGCGGGGGGAGGGGCGGTGCCTCTACTGTGATGTGCCTCATCCGCTTTATTGGAAGCCGCGTACTGAAACTGGATAGTTAGTTACTCCTTAGTTAGGGACTCTTGGAACTATGGGAGAATGTAGAGCAATTATTTATAATGTCGACAAAAACACATAACACGTATCTAACACACGTCGCGTACAACATGTTGTAAGGATTTGTTATTCAGTAGTCAGACATTAAATGACATTAAATGACATTAAATGACGAAGACGTATAATTTATAATACCTATATAAACTGTTCACGACAGTAAACATAACTTTTTTGTATAATATATGTAAAATTAATAGAAAATTTTCAAGATGTGAAATAAAGGTTATAATAATGGAAAAGTGTAAACGAACCCCGTTAAAGATTCCTATGTAGTCTATGGGCTCTCTATGAGCTCTTTGGTAAGGCGGGAGGCTTAACTCTCTTGCAAAACGTAGTGGTTATATTCTCCAAAGAGAATATAATCACTACGTATATTCTCTTGGCACTTGCAAGCAGGTATTGATATTGAAGGAAGGCAGATGTCTATTTTATTTTACGTATGTAAACTATATAATTTTCTTTACACTTTTTATCTTCTTAATCATTTACTGAACCAGCGTCCCTATGTGGTATTCCGCCGAACAAAACATCGACCAATAATAAATTAGGTACATAGTATAATAATAGTAAATTAGTAACGCTTTTAAAACTTTAAAGGACTCATTGATCGCGCATAATAAATGTAGATTAGCTACATAACGCATACTTAGTAATAAATAATGGAATCGTCGATATACATACATACATACATAGCGTCACGCTTGTTTCCCAGTCGGGTAGGCAGAGACAACGGATCTCCACGTGCAACGATCCTGACATACCTTCTCTGCCTCTTCCACTCTCGTTGAAGTAATTTATTGTAAAAACGGTAATACATACAAGCGCTAAACTTGGTGTAATTATAGTCCACAATAAAAACCGGCCAATTACGTGGTGGTACGGAACCCTGGGTGCGCTAGTCCGACTCGCACTTGGCCGGTTTTTAGGGTAGCGACTTAGCGACGCTGGCAGAAACGCGTAAAAAAATCGTTCAGGTGTCCGACCGTCCGTCCGTCCGTCCGTCCGTCCGTCCGTCCGTCCGTCCGTCCGTCCGTCCGTCCGTCCGTCCGTCCGTCCGTCCGTCCGTCCGTCCGTCCGTTGTCTGTCCGTGCACTATCCGAGGTGATTACTCCGGCCGGAACGTAAAGGTCAATAAATAAAAAATAATAATAAAGCACCTGTCTATTTAGACCTTACGGCATGAAAACTGACTGTTATTGAGAAATTACCTATAGTATTCTAGTGGGCTGCGGCGGCGCGGCGGGCGCCCTGTACAAATGATGCTGCGCACACTCGCTACGCATGCAAGAAGGAAATGGCTACGGAATCTTCTGTGCTAGAACATCGTTTGCACTTATCGGACTTTTTATGTTCTGTGATTCTAAGAAAATATCGAACCAAAAATTTCAGGTTACATAAAATTACAAAGTAAAATTTACAAATTTAAAAAACCACGACCCTTAAAATATAAAAAATCATTTCAGTAAATAATACCACTGCAGCTCAGACTTTTTATATTTTATTTACTTAGCGGTCCCCCGACTCCTTTAAGTAAGTAAACGGAAATTATTTTGAATTTTTTAAGGGTCGGGGATTTTAATATTTGCAATTTAACTTTTATTTCAAGCTTTTTAAAAAAAAACCTCATCCAAGTCGGTCCATCCGTTTAGGAGCTACGATGCCACAGACAGACAAATAGAGATAAGTAGTTAGCGATTGAACTGTTTCAAGTGCCTTCTCTAGAGATCTTAAAGAATTTAACGTATGGATCATAAACATAACATATAGACGACATTATCGTTTATTTGTGGAATTTAGATAAACTTTCAGAACTTCCATATCCAATAACCCAAAGTTCAAACGCACACGTCAATAGCCTCTGTTTATTTATTGAAATAGATGAAAGTATTCTTCTCTATTGCTTCTAATACGTATTATATTCCCAAACGGGTAAGTGTTAAACACACACGTTCAACAGCGAAATGCACTTATTTTCAGTCACAATAAGTGTCATGTTTGCTTGAATTGTATTTACACTAATACGATCGTAAATAGTAGAGTGTGTTGACTCTAACACCTCATTATCATACAGTTTAGTGCTCCTTCTTTTCAATATTGTGAGTCCGCTTTGTCTGGTCTTTTGTTACGAGTTAACTGTCTTCGTTAATATTTCTTTCAACACTATTTCTGGCTGGGGTTTTATTTAAAATATTGATATTAACGTTTTCGTTAGTTTTTTTTTTCAAATTGTAAAATTAAAATTAGGTATAAAAATTTTACATGCGACTGAAACACGTAATATTAGCGTGTGTTCTTGACGATTTAAGAATCCTTGCTTAAGATTTATAGGAGCAAACTATTCGAGTACTTACCAACCAACAGAGTAACCTGAATTATTGTATTTAAATATTTTATTTAATAAATAACAAAAAAGTAATACTAATAACTAAAGAAATAAACCTACCTAACAAACATTAAAATAACTATCAAAAGGGGCATTTTCAAATGTTCCTAGAACACTTGCTGCATTACCCCGCTGGATGGCAAGGCTTACCCTTTGAATGAAGTACCGAGGACCGAGGGTTTCAACCGCAAACGCAACAAATTCGAAATCTTGAATAATATTTGAATATTTGTTGCGTTTGAGGCTCTCGGCTATATGATATAAGTTTGGGATAGTTATCAATAGCATAGTTAATATTTTATTTAAGTAACTCATGTCATGTATCAACCGAAAAGTTTAACCCTGCCATAAATAAAAAATTCAACCGCAGCGGTAAAATAACAGCTAAATGTATTGTTTTCAGTTGCCAGGATTTGAACACGCTGCAGCCAAAAGCTGGAAATGATAAACAGCGGGTCTGCTAGGGTTGCTCTGCATTCAAATGTTTCCGGCCATGTCTTCCTTTTCAGGATTTTTGGGGCTGTCCGGGCGGATTTTCAGCAAAACTCGAGGTAGGGTTCATCTCATTTGCATTGGCATTTAAAAAAAATCTTTGAAAGTTTTTCCTATCCATTTTTTTTATGGAAACTGATACTGTTGGCTACATCACCAACACAATCGGCTATGTCAGTCAGCCTTGGTGAAATAGGTGCCATGTCAGTGCCTCCTTTTGGTCGTGCCGGCTACACTGAACTGGACCGAAAACACGAACTATTTACATAGCCGCTTCGATCGACCATTCATTGAGTGCGATGGTATCAACCCGGGCGGGTTAAACCCTACCACTTATAGTCTGTTCTAGATCTTTCGCTCACACAGTTTAGTTACATTGGCATGGACAGTGCGTCTGTCATCGACATAGCTATATATGCTATGCACCGCATTCAATCATCCAAACGAGTTTTTCTGAGACATTGTTGTATGGCATTGGAAAAGGGCAAATTCAAATGGGATGGACAAGGACAGCATGTACGTTTTTTGCAAATGACTTCACAAAATGAACAAACTTTGGTAAGGTAAGAAGGGAAGGAACCTAACCTACATTTTACGTGTAATCTGAACCACCGTCAGCCTCCAACGGCCGAACGGTCACCTATCTAAAAGTTCTTCAGGTGCGCTTAAGATACGAAGATACGACGTTCAACGGCAGTCAACCGATCGCACTAGGCTGAATTAAAATCCCTAAGATCTACTAATTTATTATAGCCATTTACGAATAATATGTAGAGAAGTAAATATTGACACTGAAAATAAATTACCTGCATACAAAGCTTAGGGTAAAACGTAGTTCATAATAAACATCAATCCAAAACTTCTCTAACTGATCGTTTCATTCTATAAATATCTGGATTTAACAGCTAGCAGTCTTGAGCAAATTGAGCATGGCGTTCCTAGCCGGAGCGAACGAAGCGAGCCCGATTGTTGCGCTGAGTGGAGCGACGGTTTGGATTTACGCGCTGCATTATCGTATTTATTGGATGGAAAAATGAAGTGGCAACTTGATATCGAAATTGTATTTACACTCGAAGCTGTGGACTTTAACTCTTGTGTCGAGTTTCCGAACTCGTAATAACGATCAGTATGTTTCGTTTGACATAGACACTCCTTGGCTCATGTTAAATACACATTTTAACATACGTTCGAGGATAATCTTTAGTCATGTTCTATTTATGTTTAAATTAAACTCATATTATGTAGAGTTCTGAACCAGTCGCCGGGAAAGTTTATGTATACGAATGCTGGCAAGTGAAAAAGGTCTATTAATTTAGGTGTCACACATACGAGTCCGTATACGTACAAGTAACTAACTACAAGGGAAATGGCCTTGGGCCATCATACTGTTGGGATATAAATTACTTTTATAATTAATGGTAAAAAGTTACCTATAACTACTTACTTATACATTCATAAATAAAAAAAACTTATTTCTGTACCGTTACGTCCGTAAACCTAGTCGTTTAAAGTATTTAATCAAACATTAATTTTGATATCAATATTTAAAAATGCCAATCATTGCTTTATATCCCTGATTGCATGTTCTAGCCGCATTTCCATAGAAATGAGCCGTGATTAAGCAGTGAATACACATTTATTTAAATAAATAATTTACGAATAAATAACCGATTGGAGCAATCGAACCAGATACTTGGGTATACGGTAAACCAGACCAGCGCCGATTCCACGAAATCGTCTCAACTCGTTTTATATTTTATATTTTAATTCACCTGCTGCAGTTAATTGAGGTGAAGTTTCAAGACATACATTAATTTCATTCACTAGAGATAGCCAGTGAACAGCGAACTCCTTTTTATTCCCTGATAGCAATGCACCACCGGTACTAAATTATGTTCAAATTATCGTCCTGTCTTGGGTTGACAGAGATTGGTCTGTCTTACTTATCAATTTCTAATTACATCTACTTATTTATGCATTCATGGAGAATTCTCAAACTAAACATTTAATTAAGTGCACTTTAAGTGCATACTAAACTATCGTAAATATCACTAAATAATTGACTAAAATTAAAAAGAATATGTCTTCTTTCGTTCATAAAAGGACAAGCGATTGAAAACCAAAAGACCGCGAATTCCTTAGTCATCATAAATGATTCTTTGTAGAACCCGTTGCTTGCTCTTTCGTCGCGGTGATTACCTTCACTGGAGTTATGAATAAATAACTATACATGTACATACATACTTACGTAAGTATGACAACTGGCTAGCATTTCTCCAGAGACCTAGTGAACACTCCATACCTTGTGTAATTTTTGAAATAAACATTCACACGATTGCTCCGCGGAGAAAATTAAATAATCCGGAGAAGAAGGTTCTTATTGAGGCGTTGAATAATAGCTGCATCATTTGCGAATGTTTACAAACTGGCTCACGGACTTGGAATCAAATTGAAACGGCTGGAGCCTTGCCAGCACAGCTACAGTCACTCCGAGTAGTACTACGGTAAGTACAGGATGCTCGGAACATTTCTCTCCAGTCATTGGCTCACTGAAACGCATTTTCTAGATAAAAGCTGAGCGTGATTTTAACACGATATTTTTTTAGGTTTCCGTATCCCGTACGGAAGCCTATTACTAAGCCTACGCCGTCTGTCTGTCTGTCTGTCTGTCTGTCTGTCTGTCTGTCTGTCTGTCTGTCTGTCTGTCTGTCTGTCTGTCTGTCTGTCTGTCTGTCTGTCTGTCTGTCTGTCTGTCTGTCTGTCTGTCTGTCTGTCTGTCTGTCTGTCTGTCTGTCTGTCTGTCTGTCTGTCTGTCTGTCTGTCTGTCTGTCTGTCTGTCTGTCTGTCTGTCTGTCTGTCTGTCCGTCCGTCCGTCCGTCCGTCCGTCCGTCCGTCCGTCCGTCCGTCCGTCCGTCCGTCCGTCCGTCCGTCCGTCCGTCCGTCCGTCCGTCCGTCCGTCCGTCCGTCCGTCCGTCCGTCCGTCCGTCCGTCCGTCCGTCCGTCCGTCCGTCCGTCCGTCCGTCCGTCCGTCCGTCCGTCCGTCCGTCCGTCCGTCCGTCCGTCCGTCCGTCCGTCCGTCCGTCCGTCCGTCCGTCCGTCCGTCCGTCCGTCCGTCCGTCCGTCCGTCCGTCCGTCCGTCCGTCCGTCCGTCCGTCCGTCCGTCCGTCCGTCCGTCCGTCCGTCCGTCCGTCCGTCCGAGGGCTGTATCTCTTGAACCGTAATAGGTATACCCCGTTGAAATTTTCAAAGAATATGTGTTAAACATGCTCACTTTACAGGTTTTTAAGTACCTATGTTACCTATTTTGAACTATTTCCATTAACAGTTTTAGCTCTACCTTGACATATTATTTTATATTTATATTATCTAATCAAGTTTATGAATTATAAAAAACATTTAAAAAACACGTTTCTTGTATGGAAACCCCCCTTAATTTTTTACTTTTTCTATTTTTTATTATTTGTTGGCATATCCGCCATATAATACATATTCTGTGAATATTTCAGCCGGCTACATATTACGGTTCAAAAGATAAAGCCCTCGGACGGACGGACAGACAGACAAATGGTGTAGGCTTCCTTATTGATACAGAACCCTAAAATAAGAGTTACCCTATCGTTAATCGGTTTGGCAAAAGTTTACGGTTTTAAATACATTGATTTTATTGTAACTTTTTATTGTGTTAATTATAGCATTGAATAGAAATTGTTGCCTATTACAACCTTTTTTTATGTCTGAACACAATTAATATTTATTATTAAACCTTACATAAAAATAATTTAGACAGAGGCATTTTTTTCTCGTGCCACTGTGAAACCTGGTAATTAAAGAGTTTTTAATAATATTTATGACTTCGGAAGAATTCTTGCATTGTATGTAATTATTGACCTGACTAAACTATTTATATGAAGTAGGAATTGTGTTGTGTATGTTGAAGTACTTATGCACACGCATCCAAACAAACATCTACGGATATTTATTACCTACACATTAGAAAGGTTAGAGGGTGCTCCACGACCGAAGAGCTAGCTATATATTATTATGCGAATACCTTAGAGTGTTTGATTACTCTCTCTAAAAAAAAAATTTAGTGAAAACTATACTTATTAGTTTCAGTAACATACAAAACTCGTTAAGGGTTTGAAATAAGTAAGACGCCGCCGTGTTTTCTGCCCGTTCTTTTGATTCTTTCTTGCCGAGCTAATAGAATGGGCGGATTAACAAATTATTAAAACTTGTCCTACTGTAACATTGCCAACGAGTAACATTGCCAACGAAATCAATAAATATACTGAAGGTGTTGAGTTCAAATGAAATTATTAATTATCTTACACCTAATATAAGCCCACATTTTGTATCTACTAATATAGTCTAAATTTACAAAAAGCAATACCTGAAAAATTTACATGTATTTTCAGTTTGTATTTAATCCATCCTGTACCAGTTTGTATCCAATAGTTACAGTAGCCCCTACAGAAGTGCACAATGAGATCGACGGAAGGGACTTCGGATGCACTAGGGGGGGATTTGATTTTACCTAAAAAAATGTAATCTTCTGACGCAGGAAAGTGGGGTGAATGATGTCCACAATATTATGTTTTTCTTGTATAATAAGAATAGGTATTATTTTTAGCGTTCTGTACCTGAAGAGGAAAAAACGAAACCCTTACAAGACCAGTCCCGTGTCCGTCCATCTTTTGCGGTCCGTTTTTTTTCTGATGTTTTAATCGATTTTCCAAATAGGTAGGTAGAGTTAGTAAATATGATTTAAAATACACCTAAAAATAAAAAATAAAATATCCTCCACCACTCAACTTTAGTAGACGATTGAAATTAGTATGTTGATAAAATGTAAAAGGTTCAGCGCAACTCATCGAAATTGCAATCATCGCAAATTTACCAACATGTTCGCTGCTCTAGCCGGACATCCTCTATTATTATTTTATTTGTAAGATAGTTAGGTATAATTAAATAATATTATCGGTAATAATTTGCACGAAAATATGACGTTGAAATATGACGCGATTCTAATTAACTAAACGTAACAATAAACTTAGACCAATATACATTAAAAATAAAATAACATTTAAGTAAGTAAATCCAGTCCAGTTCGACCGTCCGCGTCGTCGTCATGACGAGAGATACCTACTTATATACAATTATTAACTTTGAAGTTTCTATAACCAAAACCTTTTGTCAGCCGAGTCACCCGTTTCAGAAACCTAAATAGCATTGACTAAAAATCCTTGTTCTGATACGGCTGCAGCGGAAGCGTTTCACAAAATCCAATTTCCCATTGAAACAAAACTAGCCCGCTTGTTGATGATATCGCGGGGAAGCTCGTCGTCGCCGCCCCCCGCCCCCGTGCCCCGCAACATCGCACACCCCCCGCCGGTACCCCTCCGCCATTTTCCAGCGCGACCAATAAATCTAGCTTTGATACATTTTGGTAAGAAGCCAACGCGGCGGCGCCCGCACCGCAGGACCGAAGCCTTAAGTTGCCGCAGGTCGCTCGCATCCTCAATAGCTCGTTAATTTTGCCAGTGAGAATGCTCTCCCACGCCTCTTAGCATTTTATTCAGCTTCATCTTGCTGTCATCGCGTCAGATTTATAATACGGATGCGTGAGTGAGAAACACCCGCGCCTTTCGCCACTTTCGTGACTTCAACCACTCGGGTGCGAGCTACATTTGGGAGAGAAAAAAACATTACCTATAAAAATACTATGTACCTATAGTAAAACAATTATAAAATTATAGTAATATATACGCAGAACATGAAGATAAACCGTTATGATTTTTTTTATGGAATGCGGGACATGTTCCTTCGCTTCACCTACGAGTAGATGTCTAACGATGCCCATGGACATTTCGTGATGCACGGGGATTGCGAATGCCATGCCGGCTTGACAGGAGCCTTTTCACGCCCCTTTTGAAAAACCTTAGGCTGTACTTGGGAGGAAATAGACGAGCAAGGAGTGGTTTCCACATTTTCCCGGTTCTGTGAATAAAATACCAAAGTTCAACGTATTTCGAATTTACAAGCCGTGCGACGATAGGTTTAGGTTATATAACCGCTTCAAATTTATCAATTTTCTATAGCCGGATTATTTATATTGTAGTTTGCAAAATCGGACACTAATTAATTTCTTAAGAAAAAAAACCCCATACAGCAGCAGCACCACAAACGACTCCACGGTCGTTACTTGGAACCAAATAATCGCTAACGCAACTTTTCAACTCAATTATAAATTAAATTGAAAGTGGATCGCTTATCGCCGGCGGGTCTGCTCAAAATGCTGAAACCGATCGAATAAAACAAACGAACAAGTTCAACGCACCGCGCGCGAAACAAAAGAAAACGCACAACGCCGACTCACCGCGCGTTCCACTTATCATGTCGTTAGAGGAAATCCGATTGTTATTCAGATTTATCTTGCGTAATAAAACCTATTGTGTTCAGAGTTCGGACGCACTTTATTGAAATAAAGACATCAAAATAATGATTGCGTCGGCGGACCACACCGCACCGCGCGGCAGCAGCCAGCGTCTATTGCATAATAAATGATCTGTCGGTGGATGCTATGCGGCTCGGAGACTCCCAGGCCGCCCTCGGTACTTTGATATCATCAGAGCATTATACGCCCACTACAATGGACATCGGAATGAATGGTCTACGATTCATGCGCCATTGTTTACTAACTCGGTCTAGATAGCGGTCCGATGCGCCGCCGCCGCCCCGCTCAGCGCCCGAAGCTACTCCGGGAATATTGTACTCTTATAGATGCATTAAACGTCTTTGAGATAAGATGAAATGTTGCGTAGGCAATCGGGTGGTGAGGGCTTGGTCATGGGAATTCTGGCGTAGTGTAACCCCCGAGCGAGAGCAAGTATTTAATATACGGTGCACTCGGTTCGCTTACTCTACCGACGAACGTATTACATTAACGGACGTCTCCGCCGCACAGAACAGGATGTTTGGAAAGGTCTCGTCGTGCACGTGCTGGCAGATCGTTAATCAAGTTTTTCCGCATAGCTTCACCTCCGTCCGTCTGTCGCGGCGGCCGGGCCGGCGGGGGCGGCGAGGGCGGCCGGGGCAGCTCTAGGGGGCGGCACCCGAGCGGAGTTCCGGACTCCGAAATGCACGCGGTCCGATCGGACGCGAGCGGTTTTCTTGATAAAAATAAACAGCGGTAACGATCACGCTCGGCCATTCATCACAATAAGAGCAACGTTCAAATTAATTTCATGATGGAGAGTTCGAGCGGGAACTACAATTTCAGAGCAGATTTTACGTAGTAATTAGATAATTTCAACATTTTCTCATCCAATTCAACACATTTGTCAGTATTCACAAAATAGTATTTTGTAGTTTCGACGTGGAAATCGCTTATAATTTTATTGATAAACCTTTAATGCAGTATCAATAAAAATAATTTTGTTTCCCAAATAGTTCCCAGGGGTGTGTTCTCGCTTGTCGCCGAAATTTCGTCCAAACGCTCGTCTACCACTTGTTGTGCGCCAGTTTCATCCGAAACTTCTGCCAATAAGTGCAGAGGATTCCAAACATCTTGGCAATGATGTATTAACTGGCGTGACTAGGCGGGGTGAGGCGGGGTAAGGCGGGAGGCGGCGGCTCTTCACACACCGGCCCTCGGGAGCCATGCGTCACGGCGCTGCGACATCACACCAGGCTGGGGACACATTTTTGCAGCTCAGATAGAAATAATTATGAAGTATCGCGTTAATTGACGCGCCGCCGCCGTCCGCGGGGACAAGCCGGCTGCGAACGATCGTAACTGATTCGCGTTTTGCAACACATCGCGTTTTTTATATTTATAGCTTTTCCATTGTTTTCCGAGAGGCATTTCAGCCTATGGAGTACATTTGCTGTCTTGCCAGTGCAGCAGCATTAAACGGGTCATTCACGAATTCTGCCAAACACATAGATTTCTTGTCTACGTGCATTTCTTGCCACCGTGATCGTTGATGACCTTTGGATGACCCGTATATCAATACTAATAATAAATCTGTAAGGGATGGTCGTGTAGTAAGTTACTTTATTTTATGAGTTCTGCGTTTGTAGACTCTACGTATGATACTAAAACTAAAATGACGATTTTGAAAAATATTTTTTTGTATGTATGTATGTATCTTCCTCCATAATTCAATGAAACTTAGTACAACTTGTCAGCCTCGATAGCTCAGTGGTGCAGACAGTCAACTGTCGCTATTGAATGTTAAGCAACGCTGGGTGCGGTCAGTACTTGGATGGGTGACCGCTGACCGTTGGAGGTTGACCGAGGTTCGGATTCTTCGTAAAACTGTAGGTCCCTTCCCTCCTAATCTTACTTAGTGGTAGGGTTTAACCCGCCCGGGTTGGTACCACCGCACTGAATGAAACGTCGGTCAAAACGGCTATGTAAGTAGTTTGTGTTTTCCGACCAGTTCAGTGTAGCCGGCACGATCAAAGGGGGAAGCACTCACATGGCACCTAGTTCATCCGGTGTTATGGGCTGACATCACGAACGTTGTAGGTGATGTAGTCAACCGTGTCAGTTTCCATAAAAAAAAAACACACATTTTACGGGACACAGGATAGGCTAAATAAAATTCAGTTCCGGTTACGCTAAAATGTAGCTCTCATACAAACCGAATTGTTCCGCGCGCCGAAATAAAGGTACGGTAGCGGGCTTACGTACTTTCTTCTTTTTAAATAGGAATTTCACGCGAGCGAAGCCGCGGGCAAAAGCTAGTATATAATATTATAGTAGAGCTGTGTATGGTGGAGCAGGCGGCAGTGGAATTTTCATGCAGTAAAGTATTTAGCGGCCAGCCTACACAAAGAGTGGAATTCGTTGTGTGTGAGGTCCAGTCCAGTATGAAGTGAAGCGCGCCGCCGCCTCCGCGCCGCCGCCCCGTGCGCTCGCTGTGGGGCGGTGAGCATTTTGCGGTCGCCGTCGGAATGAGGTCCGCTCCGCGATGCTGTCAGACTCGGTGGAATCGTTTCGACATCGACGTGACGACGCGGCCGCGAGTGTTCCGTGACCTGTCCGTGGTGCCGCGACCACACGCCTCCGCTCCGCCTAGCGCCTGCCTGCCACTAGGGAAGATATACTCGTATTTTATCAACATCAATCTAGATTACCGTAAAAAAGTATTGAAGACAGATTTTTTTTTATTTTGAATTTTAAATAAATATCCGAATGCCCGTGGGCAAAAAAAAAACATTACGAACCACTTTATTGTATGTATTTATATTTCGCACTATTTTTCCTTTCTTCAGTACTGCATAGTCTGTCCCTACGCACTTCTCTTCTCAGCTCCGCTTTATCTTCCCTAAGGTTAGTTTGTGCTTTTTAACCGACTTCAAAAAAAGGAGGAGGTTCTCAATTCGACTGTTTTTTTTTTATTCTGTTGTACAGTAACGTTTACTTTTATTTCATTTGGTTTTTAATACTGGACCACCCGCGCCGCTTCTGCGAGTATCCTTAGTCTCAGAGGGTTTATGAAAAACTCCCGCGCTCGTCAATTCGTTTGGGCGGTAAATTAAGTGTCATAAACTGTAGCAGGGACATATTGATGTTGAGATATTACACGGCCGGAGTATTTGATTACCGCTTTACTGCGCTCGTAAATCTGCTCGCTGACAATCTGCTTCCAGCAGCTGCAGCGATTTATTGTCAGAGACATGATGTACGCACGCGAGTGTGTGTAGCGGGCGATAGCGACTCTCGATAGCCGAAGCATAAATGCGTTGATAGGCCGATAAATAGAAGATGCCCTTGAATGGAGTGGAGATTGGAACGTTTCAGCGTGTCTATCGATTGATGTGGGAAGTCGCTCGGCCGTCGTCGTCGGCGCTGCGTGCGAATATTGGGATGAGGACTATTAGGAACCTTCTACGCTGGTACAGTCTGATAGAGATTCACAGATTCGAATTATTTTGCGGGTATAAACAAAAAAAGATGAAATAAAAAGTTCGTTTAGGCTTTTACCGCTGTTATTACGTTATCAATCACGGAACTGTGGCGAAACGGAGGACACCCGACACGTCGTCCAGTCGGATGTTAACTGGCCGAGTCCAAACGTCGACAAAAGTTAGTTATGTAAAGATAGTTAAAGGTAGGTAAGTCGTCTTTAGTGTACTGCGTAACCGAAGACTTAACCCTTCGAATGTCGGCGCCGAATGTCGGGCACAATATCTCTATCTCTACTCTCTATTTCTTATAAAAGGGAACGTCTGTCTGTTGTATGTATGTTTGCGGTAAACTCCGGAACCACTCAACAGATTTGACGCGGTTTGCACAATGGAAAGAATAGTTTTTGAGGTTGACTATTAGGCTATTTACCATCAGCCTAAGGGCTCAGCAGTATTAAAAAAATAAAGTATGGTATGGAATGGATGGCCGGGAGACAGAGAGAGAGAATATAAAATAAGCCATTTTTAATTATTACATTTGCATTGAATTAATCCGAGTCTACCGCGAGCGAAGCCGCGGGCAAAAGCTAGTCACAATATAAAATTTAATAATTAACGCTGAAATCAGGTAGGTAAGCATAATAAATATAATTTAGAATGTCAATAATTTCGAAAGCTTCAAAGTATCTAAAGCGTGATGTATAAATGTTAGCTTTCATAATAAAATACACCCATCAAATCTGTCTACTATGTAAGTACACAAATCTTGATCTACAAAATGATTGTTCATCCCAACTTATCGCGGCATGATCGTTAATGTTGCCATCCTACCAAACTCGTCATGCCGGATAACAGAAGCACGATTAATTTGATGTTTATAGCGAGCCGTGCCGCCTCCGCCGCCGCCCGCGACGACGTCCCGCCGCCGCCGCCGCCTCCCCGTCCCCGCACCGCGCACCGTTTGAACGAGAAGTTATGCGTCCGAAATAGATTATCCCGAACCGCGGCCCGATCTTGAGACGGGCAAATTAATTTCGTCGAGAAAGCGGCGCCCGCTCGCTCCCATTTCGGCGGCAACAACGGGCAGATGCGGTCACTTGTATTCATAGGACGGCGGCGGCGCGGCGCCGGCGTATCTACAGCGGAGCCGGCAGAGTAGCTGCTTTGATTCTGAAGCAATGAGCTGCAAAATTGATTTCCATTCGCGAGGCGGCGGCCGACAAAGCGGGACTCTCGGGGGCCTGAAACCGCTTTCGTTGTCGCCCTGCCGTCTCTACACTCCGCCTCCCGTCCACCTCCCCACCCGCACCGCCGCCGCCGCCCACTCCGCCCTCACGACGACCTCTCCTAGGAAACCCGACGCCTACAAACAGCTAGACACACAATATTGTTTCCATATTATTAATGGTGGTGATTCGGTTTTGTTATAGTCGCATCTGCGGCTATAACAAAACCGAACGTGGTGCCGGCGGGCAGGCTCTGACAATTTTGGATACACAGATTGGTAAACTATGGCCGTTGAGAGTGGGCACAGCAATTAGCCGGACCACTGCGGTGTGTGAGGCTTACCTGTGCCGTGAATGTAGGTCACAATGATTAGGTTGACGTATATTTTGCTTCGTTAGAATATTAATGTTATTAACGGGTAATACAGAAATTAGCACTAAGGTAAATTGTTGAAAGTAATTTAATTTATTTGTTCTGATATAAAGAGCATACATACCTATATGAAAAAAAAAAATTACCGAATATACACGACCATAGAAACATTTCTATAACGGAAGCAAATTTGCACTAAATAAGTAATATATTTTATGTACAATTTTTTTTATAGAAACTGACACGGTTGGCTAGATCACCTACAACATCCGAGATGTCAGCCCATAACACCTTGGTGAACTAGGTGCCATGTTAGTGCTTCCCTTCATTTCATGTCGGCTACACTGAACTGGACGGAAAACACCAACTATTTACATAGCCGTTTCGACCCAAGTTTCGCTCAGTGCGGTGGTAAGTACCAACCCGCCCGGGATAAACACTACCACCTAGTAAGGTAAGAAGAGAAGGAACCTACAGTTTACTTGGAATCCGAACAACGGCCAGCCTCCAACGGTCGAGCGGTCACCCATCCAAGTACTGACCGCACTCAGCGTTGCTTAACAACAGAACAGTCGACCGACCGCACAACTGAGCTATCAAAGCTGACTAATAATGTTCTTTCCCGCTCTGCCAATAATCAGACTATAGCGTCCAACCACTGATCTGAGATAGGTCTAGAAGTGCCTTAAGCTACAGATACACATGCTACTAAAAAGCATGCTTATGAGCATGATTATAAAGAGCATGCTCTTCTTTTCTGACACATTTGCTTGAAATAAGCATGTTTTTTCGACGCAAGCTACTGAATAGCATGCTCAAAGCAAACATCTCAATACACATGCTAGTAAACAAGCTCTCTACCAGTGTTCCGTCGCCTTCACAAAAAGAATTAATGGAAAAAATGGAAAATGAAGTGGCTATCGGCACAGAACTCAAATACGCTCCTCAAATTTTTTATTTTAGTTTTCAAAATTTTGGCTGTTAGAGCGGGATCATTCATATCTGCTATTAGATATTGATTAGCATTACTTCTGGTGATATTATTTTTTTTGTATAGTGGTGAACGCGGGTTCCACAAGCATTTGTACTTTCGATAGAGAGTCACGAGTAGGTCATTGACTTATATATTACGTTTTTTCATCGCCCTAGCGAGACATTTTGTGCAGTCGCACGCACTCGTAGACGCACAACCACCGCGATCGACTATCGATCGATACTGATTACTAGCATGCTTATTAGCAAACGCGTTCGCACTTGCTTATGAGCATTCCCCCCTCGTCCCCGCATCCAGGAAGCATGCTACTAAATTGATAGCGGGTCGATTTTTGAGCACGCTCATAAAAAGCATGCTCAATACTAGTGTGCCTCGGACACACATGCCACTAGGTAGCACTTGCTCTATAATAGCATGCTTTCGTGCTACTAATGAGCATGTGTATCTGTACCTTTACCGGCCGTGTAAGTACAGCGCACTCGTCGCCGCCTTTACTCTAAATGAGTATAAGAAGAACTAGAACATGGACGCCGGACTGTCAAATGCTTGTATGAGAACTAGCGTCGCCGAGTTGCGGGAAGCGGAGTGTACTTACTGATGATAAGATATTCCACTATTGTGCACACTAAACTTGGCTGTAGTGTTTTACACGTAAACACAGAGCATGCGGGCATTTTAAACAGGTTTTTGCGAACGCAGCCGATGACAGACTGACGGGCCAGCGCGCGACCGTTCAATGAAACAAGTATGCTTTTACTTATATCGTGTAACGCTGGCGAGGATAGGGTTCGGCGTCCATACCTTTTTTATCGTTGTAGAAGACGAATATCATTCGTCGTCCCCATTCCACCTTCGCACTACGCGTACTGGGCAGGGGATGCACCCCTATACAATCGACCTACCGAGGATGCGCACCAACCGGTTCTGTAAGTCTTTTATTCACAGACCCGGGAAATTGTGGAACGCACTCCCTGCTCATATATTTCCTCCCAAGTACAGCCTGGGGTTTTTCAAAAGGGGCGTGAAAAGGCTCCTGTCAGGCCAGCATGGCATTCGCAATCCCCGTGCATCACAGAATGTCCATGGGCATCGTAAGTCACCTACTCGTAAGTGAAAAGATGCCACATGTCGCGCTTTCCATAAAAAAAAATCATTCCTCGCACGCCCGGCCGGCAGTCGCAAGCGGCCTCTCGTGGCGCCTTCGGGTCGGACCATTTTGGCAAAATCCCAGCGTCAGTCCAACCATGGGTTGGTGAATGGTGATCCCCTTATTAATAAAGGTATTACATTTTAAAAAGCGGCGGGTGGCCGAGTGGTTTGGGCATCGGCTTCTCATGCGAGAGGTCCGCGGTTCGAATCCCGCCGGCGGCCTGTACCAATGAGTTTTTTCTGACGAAAAAATTTACGCGCATACCTACACCTGCTGCTTCACCGTTCGGAACCGGTGTAAAACTGTAGGTCCCTTGCCCCTTACTAGGTGGTAGGCTCAATTTGTAGCCGACTGGGTTGCTACCACCGTACTGGATGTAAGAAGGCCGCATAGCAACCTCGGTTGTGTTCTCCTCTAGTCCAGTATATCCAGCAATCCAGGGAAGTCTCCGGTATGGCACCTACCTTCTCGTAGGTGATATTGGCTGGTCGGAGCATGCGCTGTGGCCCCTCCAACTCAGCCACTCATACCAGATTACATAAAAAAAAAAAGGTATGATAAATCCAATTCAATGGAAAAATCACAATGCAATGTTAGTCGCATACATATTAAAATTTTTGTTGTTTATTTATTTTGTACGTAATTTTATTGTCATGTTCCCTTTTATTAAATCCCTACCTGATGTTTAAGGTTCGTTTATTCAACTCTACTGGGTGAGATCAATATCAGCCGAATGTCCTCTTTGAATTTTCATTTTCAAAACATTGACTGAAATTTACCACAATAATTGTGTCTCGTAATGAAATGTCAAATTCCTTCCACCGAAAAGTCCTTTGTTGTCCCTTTGTGAACTGTGTTTTATTTATAATTTTCATTTTATTATCAGGGTTTTGGACAATAGCGCTGACTTGTCGCAGTCTAACCGGCCGGCCAAAACGCTAAACGACTACATTCCCAAATTACAGGTTAACGCTGGCACATGGCACATACTTCTTATTCGTGGCCACGGGTTTCTCTAATTAAAATGGACGCATAGAGATGCGTATCACGAGATACATACGTTTTACAATTGCATTAAACATTTGCATGAAATGTGTAGAGTTTATAATAGGTGTATAAAGAATTCGAAAAAACATTCTAGCATTGATGAAACCATTATGTCATTTATTATATTTAGAAAAATTTATAATACCTATTACTAACGGAGTGTTCCTTTTGTATTATTCAATCAAACTGTGTATGAGCATTGGAGCGGGCCCTACCCACGCACCTCTTTCACTTTTCGATTCCGCTCACTTAGTTTGGAAATTAAAAACTGTGGTGTTATCTTGATGCTAACAGCTTACAGCTGTTGTGTATGAAATATATCTGGGCGGGGTGCGCTGACAGAATAACAAAATGTTAATTACTGCCTTACTCCACTTCGTACAGGGCGGCGGCGGCGGGGCGGGGCGGGGAGGGGGTGCGGCTCCACGAGCGGGGGAGGGTGAGGGGGCCATTTTGTTAACGCTCTGGCACGCAATTAACCAGATTACTGCCACTCGACATTTTTATTCAATTATTTCCGCTAAGGGAGAACGTCGCAAATAATAATAATAAAAAAAATGTAAGAAAAAACAAATGACACGCGCCCGAATTATCTGCATAGTTAATAATAAACAGACGACGTTTTTGTAATTAAGTTAAATATTTTAAAGAGGGTCGCCTGCGGCGGCAAACCGATGAGGCAGGAAAGCTTTGGTGGATCGCCCGATCATTATTGGAGAGCGTCTCAAAATACCTAAGAAGCACATCCCGCACGTACATCGATATCTAGCGATCCTTTGAGAAGAAAACCCAGCGCTGGAGCTTTGTCTAGTGGTATACGATGACAGCTGAAACTTTACTCCGCAGCAGCGCGCGCCTCCACCGACCCGCCGCGCCGCGCCCGCCCACAGTGAAGCGGGCGCGCATTCAATATTGCTCAAATATCTCTACTGTCAGTCGATTTGGAACTACACACACGTTTCTACACACGCGCGCACTGCCGGGGCGCGGCGGGGTGCGGCGGGGCGGGAGAACTCGAGCCGAGTTCGGTGGCCGCCGACGTTTTAGCCCATAATGCAAGAGCAAACAATAGAGCATCTCTCGAATTAACATCGCGATTTAACGGGATTGGAGTTGTGTATAAACAGAGCGCGAGCGGCGGCGGCGGCGGGCGGCAGGCTGCGACACGACACGGTGCGGTACGGCTGGGCGGGGCGGGGCGGGGGCGGGGGCGGGCGGACCCAATAATCATCAAGTAGCGGCGGCGGTTACAATCAAACTTCCGACTGAAATCTATTCACAGTACGTTCCTTTATTCAGGATCCTCGCATAAGGGGAAATTTATGTCCACAACCCTAACCTAATGTCATGGCGTCAAGAATCACAGCAATAGGAAATTTTCTGGCGCAATTGGTATAAGTACAGTACCTAGGACGCACGTCAAAGGTTACACCATCTACACAAGTTATACCCATTGCTACGTCTAAGTGCAAACAATTATTATATAGGCTTTAACTCGTTTACCGTAAAGTACCTACTACTAGTATTAATAAATATTATTTGGTCGTAATAATACGATTATCTACATTTGGATTATAGATTTACAAAAAATATTTATACACGTCTGTGACATACAGAAGGTCAACTATTCATAACAACGTATTGTACAAGTTGCCTCACGATGTTTTCCTTCGCCGGAGTGACAAAAAGGAGGGATAAATTATGCGCATAACTTGTTCCAAAATTAGAAAACCTAATTTGCATTTTTATGGATTTTAAAATTACTCCCCGGGATTCGAACAACGTCCGACCACTCGCATGAGACGTCGTTGTCATGATCACTAGGTTATGGGTCACTAGTGAATATAAGTAGTGTTTCCAAGCTCTAGAACTGCATAAAATGTTACACAAATTGTAAGTGGGCAAGGTGTTAGACTGTCGACAACGATACCTAGCTCACGAACTACGAATAATTTATGAGTCCTTGTTTAGAATCCTACACGGAAAAGCACCCACCCTCATTGATCTTGGTTTGAAAATAGAATACCGCGACAACGCTGTTCAACGACAACGACAACGAGTACCGTGTGGGGCCGGTACTTTAAAAGAATAGCCCCACTGCATCTCTCCCCGTGTATGTCGTAAAAGGCGAATAAGGGATATGACTCCCTTCTTATATTACTAGGTGGTAGGGTTTAACCCGCCCGGGTTGGTACCACCGCACTGAATGAAAGGTCGGTCGAAACGGCTATGTAAATAGTTTGTGTTTTCCGTCCAGTTCAGTGTAGCCGGCACGACCGAAGGGAAGCACTGACGTGACACCAAGTTCATCCGGTGTTATGGGCTGACATCACGGATGTTGTAGGTGATGTTGGCTACATACCGTGTCAGTATCCACAAAAAAAAAAGTGAATGTAAACGGGTCGCGATCGGAATTGGAGGAAACTCGCAATGACGCGGAGGGCGCCTCGCATAATTATTGTGATAGGTTACACTGTACTAACTACCCGTGCGGGCGCGGCGCCACCAGCGCTACCAGTGTATACACACACACACACACAAAGACACAACCGGGCGCTGTCTGCAAACAAGCCTTTGACTTCAGCAGCCCGATTCCGCTCCAATTCTGATTCACATAGTGCGGTATCTGTATTTGAGTTACTCCTAAAATTATAGTCAGGGTCAGCCTCGGTAGCTCAGTGGTGCGGTCAATCGACTGTTGTTAAGCAACCCTGAGCGCGGTCAGTACTTGGATGAGTGACCGCTCGACCGTTGGGGGCTGACCGTGGTTCGGATTCCACGTAAAACTGTAGGTCCCTTCCTTTCTTACCTTGGTGGTAGAGTTTATCCCGCCCGGATTGGTATCACCGCACTGAATGAAACGTCGGTCGAAACGGCTATGTAAATATCCGGTGTTATGGGCTGAAATCACGGATGTTGTAGGTGATGTAGCCAACCGTGTCAGCTTCCATAATAAAAAAATTAAAAAAAAAACAATTAGACTAGGTACACACCTCATCCGTTTGTCATTTTAAACCATTCATTTAAGGCACTACACTGGACCCGAACTTTCATAAGACTGTACCTGACGTGACGCCATAATGAATGCTACATTTCATCACAGCATACATTCACGAGAGCGAAGCCTTGGACGAAAGTTAGACATAATAATTAATAACTGAAAATATGAAGAACGTGTTGCTCTCTTTGCACTGCAGCGGTACTTACTAGATATTAAAGCCTTTGGTACTTTGGAATTAAGCCAATGTCAGAATGTTCGCATAGATCTGTTCTGTGCACTGGCGGCTGGTCCTAAAGTGCGCTCGTGCGCCGCACTACCGTACCACGAGAAGTCTTTACTTCACTCAAAATAAATAATATCTTACAACATACCTACATTAAAACCATAAAGATCGTACTCCAAATAAATAAGAACGTGAATTCGACTTTATTTTATAGATCACAAGGCACTTTTTTGCGAGTAAACGCGCGCCCCGTGCGGAATCGAAACGCGCACGCGGGTCTCCCATACTGAATGTATGGGGATCGGCAAAACACCGCTGGCGCGTGAGACAAAAGATACTTCATAAAAATAGTATGGACCGAAATGGAGTTCTGCGTGCGGCGCACGAGCGCCAAACAAGGACGCTATATCGTGAATAGCGGGTGTGTTCATAAAGGTACTAAAATGAGTTAAAAAACTTGTTTCGTTTCTTTTTTTCTTGTTTTTTGCAGCTCATTGAGTGTCTTGAGAATATTCATACTAGGTACGTCCATAATAAAACGCAGGCGTTTAAAAAATTCGGAAGTCCCGATCTTAAAATAACATGACGGGAATTTGTTGGGAAATTTGGTGTTTAAGTAGGTAGGTACTTAGCGCACTACCGGTCACTGAAGTCACCAGCCGCCACTGGTTCTGTGGTTGGTACTTTGAGTCGAAGCTTCCCAGGAATTGAAGGGAATGAGATTTGATTTGACAAAAGTTGCGGTTCAATGTGATGATCCTAGGAATCCATAATTCGTCCGTGTCTATTGATGAGTTCATTGTTGTATTTATCTACGCTACAAGGTGCGGGACTGGACAAGCAAGTGTGACTGTGAAGTAGGTATTGTACTGTAGAATTGTGGCCTAAATCATACCGACAGATTATGAGATGTATTTTTTTATGGAAACTGACACGGTTGGCTACATCACCTACAACATCCGTGATGTCATCCCATAACACCGGGTGAACTTGTTGCCACGTCAGTGCTTCCATTCGGTCGTGCCGGCTACACTGAACTGGGCGGAAAACACAAACTATTTACATAGCCGTTTCGACCGACCTTTCATTCAGTGCGCTGGTATCAACCCGGGCGGGTTAAACCCTACCACATAGTAATATAAGAATGGTGTCATATCCCTTAGTCGCCTTTTACGACATACACGGGGAGGGATGCCAGTGGGGCTATTCTTTTAAAGTACCGGCCCCACACGGTACAAATTGTAAAAACTGTATGTCTATGCTTTTCGAGAAGCAACCATAATTTGGATTGTTATACTGTCTCGACTAATAGGGACACTCCTACCTATGTACACTTGCCTACCAGTCATGTAGAAGAGTTTACAGAGAGTAGTATCTTTATTTTGTCTACACGTATAAATAATCGCAGTGAGAGCTTCTACATTCTAAAATCTTGCTCGAGAACGTAAATCTCCAACAACAGCGCTCTTTACACGTTCGCCACCGAAATAGAATAGACTCAATCCCACTGTTTGTGGAGACTCTCTCAGGGCAAAATTAACATTGGACCGCAGGTTTTCGCGGCGATAGTGCGCTCTGAGGGAGCGTTTGCTGAGCGCTCGCCTACGTACTCTGCCGCCGAGATACTAAACAAATAACCGCTTACAGGGGATTACGGATATTATGGGAAGGTTTGATAGTTATAAATTTTAAAGTTTACTAAAAATTTTGTTTGTCATAGTATCTGTGATATGGAAATTGAACATTATTATTTCCAGACTATCCCACTCGATCTACATACTTTATTATACTTTTGTTATTACTAGAAATATTTTAAAAGTAGTCGTGGTAATTTGGAAATCTTGTAGTCCATACCCAAAACGTTCAGTTCAAATGTTATATGTAGGTATAGATCAGGGTTCATTGTAGGAAAATAAAAATATAAGGACTCATTGACATCCAATTTTTCCTCGAGGCCTGCGCATTTGTGATGTTAATGGCCTGTCGCCTACAAATGTGGTGGCGCAACGCCGCGACACGCCGCACCACGCAACACGATGTCGTTTCCCGTCAAACAATCTGTCGCCAGACGAAAAGAAACCAAGTCTAGCGATGTACCAACGAGAGGGTGATTTGCACGTCCATTTCTGATGGTGATCTCAATTCAAGCTATTGCTGCTGCTGCTTTATTAAATGACTTTTTCATATCTACGTTAAATGTTGTTATTGTTTGTAATTGTTGTTTCTGATTTCTGTTTTAATTTATTTTTATCAAAATTGTTTATTATATTATGAATGAAGTGTGTATGAATGAATTAATTAATGACATGATATTTAAAATTTAACAATATTGACGTATCTCATAGTATGTATAGTTATATTATGTATAATTATAAGACCATACTCTACGAGAATAAAATTATTGACTTTGACTTTGACTTAATGATGAAAATTTGTTTCATTAATGCTTTCATGCTGTCAGAAAATTGCTCTCGAAATAACTTCGAATGAGAATAATCTTTTAACCAATACGTTTTCTTCTATTACAGGTAAGCCCAGTTCAGCTACAGCGTCGTTCGGTGCGAAAATAGTCAGTGCACTCCCTATACTTACAAAATTTTCTCTCGAACGTTAATCTTAGTCGAAATACTTAGATGTATGTATTGAATTATGTACGTACCTGCAATCAACTACCACATACTACGGGCGGGAAGTCGCAGTAAGGGCTAGTTCATAAAGTATGCTGTGCACCGCTAACATCATCCATCGTCTTCGTGGAGCTTTCCAAAAGTTTGCGCAATCGGCTCCTCGGGACTCCGCTAACACGTTTACTAGGGTGACGTACTGACTGCGGAGCATGGAGCAACCGAGACGCGACGGCGCAGACGCAGAGTGCAGGACGCCGCAACTTAGTTCCAATAATAATTATGCAGTCGCTAAACTAAGTTACGACATTTGACCGCGCGGCGGGGCGTGGCGAACTATGCAGCGTGGAACTTCTCTAGAATCTTCAACTTCGAAACATCTTACATCTCCAGCATCAGGGATTTTCAATCTCGCATCTCACCTGAAAACTAGACTAACTAGTATCAGGCGACATGCCAAGATTTCGAGTTATCATTCTAAAGTTGCAAAAATTATAATTGTGTGCGTAGATACTGATGGCAAAATGTATCTCAATCACAAACGCTTTCACACGTTTTTATAAACGAAAAAGAGTCGCTGTAAATAACACGGCAAATAAAATATCAACAAAATGGTAAAATATGTTTTATTATTAAAACCATGTGAGTTAGACGTTATTTAAACAAAATCTGCAATATTTCTAAATACCATATAGTAATAATTTTAATTCACTGTTTTGTGGATACCGGAAATTGTGTTACATACCTTGCCGATTTTTTACACGCTCGTATACCAGCTGTCGGTAATCATCATGCACGGCGGCAATCTAACGTCTATGTAAAGTAAAAGTAAATCTAACTCATTGAAGACTGCTTTAATGTACTGGAATGTGAATGGATAGGCCTCGTTATAATTAATAAAAAAAATATTTTATTTTAAAATGATAGCTTAAAATATTAAATAAAATATACGAAAATCAAGCATTTTCCCATCCGAAACTACTGATTCTGAAATTTTGAAAAATAATAGGGAATATATCTTATAGTTTACAGGAAAACCTAAACGAAAATCTTTAAAGTTCACACGGAAAACGGAATGGTACGGAACCCTCTCTACGCGTGTTATTTAGTAGAGTTCCCCTATAGACGACTTGACTCCAACCCAACATAACTCCTACTAACGATACTATGAGGTGATGTGATTATGATCAAAATGTCATACTAGAAGATTCCCAAGGTCGCGAGGGGCGCATTACCACGTCAATCAGGCTCATAGTCCGTGATAGGTTATCTAATTGTAATGGTAGAGCAGGTCAGGTTGATAGCGATCGGCCTTATTGTGTAGTTACCTCTAAATATACACTGAAACCTAAACCTAAGGTAGGCGGTGTACATAAATGTAGGCAAATTATACTATTCCACATTTATGTTGAGAATGAAAATCGGCAATAATAGTAAACCTCTAATAGAAGTAAAAGTGCCCTTATCCATAACCTTCAATATTTTCCCAATAAGCAACTATAGTCGTTAATCGGATTTATGCAAACTATTTGCAGTGTTTATTACGGGTATCCAGAAGTATACCTACGTTTAAGTATTGTACTTAAATACTCGAATATTTTTTTAGGATTTAAATTAAATTTGGATGGATTTAAATTAATTTATGTCAGCCTCGATAGCTCAGTGGTGCGGACAGTCAACTGTCGCTATTGAATGTTAAGCAACGCTGGGTGCGGTCAGTACTTGGATGGGTGACCGCTGACCGTTGGAGGCTGACCGAGGTTCGGATTCCTCGTAAAACTGTAGGTCCCTTTCCTCCTAATCTTACTTGGTGGTAGGGTTTAACCCGCCCGGGTTGGTACCACCGCACTGAATGAAACGTCGGTCAAAACGGCTATGTAAATAGTTTGTGTTTTCCGACCAGTTCAGTGTAGCCGGCACGATCAAAGGGGGAAGCACTGACATGGCACCTAGTTCACCCGGTGTTATGGGCTGACATCACGGACGTTGTGGGTGATGTAGCCAACCGTGTCAGTTTCCATAAAAAAAAAAAATATATAAAAATCCAAAATAAATGGACACGTACCTAGTTACCTAAAGAAGGTACCTGTAGGCAATACTGTTTATACAGGTACATAGGTAATACGCAGAAGCAAAAACATACGTAAGGAAGTTAGTTGTGTAACCAACAGTGTACACTTTGCCGTATTAGTAAACGTAGGTTATATATAAGTATATAGAAGGAAGTAAAGGCGGCTCTACAAAACCACCGCCGCGCCGGCCGGCCGCCGCACCGTTTGTTTTCCCGCTCCAAGATATCGGCGGCTTCTTTCTCGTCCGCTGTAAAACAGAGAAACCATTAAGTTCTCAATTCCAAAACAAATAGTGCTTTATTGTGCATCCGCCGAGCCTCATCTGATGCACCGACCGTACTGCGGCGATTGCATGGCATCAAAGGAGTGCCGACAACCACGCTGTCTACCGCTACCGCGGTTGTCTCAGGCATAGAGATCTACTAACATTTTACATTCACAATAGTTAATGCAATACTGAACGATTTTAAGTTGGAACGGAACAGAACTGGAACCTAGAAGGTTCTGCTGCAATCCTGAACTGAGAAAATTGATCAGAACGGGAACTAGAGCTTGATCGTCCCTTTTTTTTATCCCAGTATTTTGTGAGTCCTTCTGTGGCTTCACAACCAATAATTGGTTGTGAAAACTATCACATTGCACCTACCAATACCTTATTCATATTATTTTGAACCGACTGCGCTTTATTTTCGAAGAACATTCTAAATATTAGCACGCTTCCTAGTGTAACGGACAACTCCCAATTCTGTGGTAACGCAATTCTACAATATTTAAAACTGAATGCTTTAAATTTGAGTGACTGAAATATAGACGAGTAGCTCTGTTAATAACCAAATTCGTAGCTGATATTAATAAGCCCTACTAGAAATACTCATTCATAAGCCCTAATGACGCTTGTACAGACTCCATACAGCATAAACTACCAGCTGTGAATCGAACTAATAATAATCACAAATCTGATAATGCATTCAATAGATTAGTTGTGTCCACAGTCGCACCAGCACCGTCCACCGCGCGACGTCGCCACCGTCGCTGCTGCTATAGGGCTGCACATTCCACATTACAAGCTGCGAAACTAAATTTGTTAAATTTTATATTATTCTGAAGATATGATTAAAATTTCATATCTGGCTAATATAAAATAAACTTATTAGAAGATCTCTATCAGTCTCTCTTGAGCTTTTGTATAATCACACCTAGTGAACTGAGTGCATCGCATATCTTAAAATGAATTCCAATAATTTTATTGAATCAAATTATTAAATTTCACAGCTCGAAAAAAGTCTCTTTCTATTGCACACTATTCAATTCAATATTCAGCGTATAGTGTATCTATGTAAATATATCTATATTATTCGCAGAAATCATAACTTCGAGAGGAAATGTGTGGAAATATAAATATAAATCGGACGGACTCGGCAACCCTATGCTTTGAATGCATTAGGCTACGTCCCGCGGTAAATATTGCCGGAACATCGAAGATAACGTATCGGATTACAATGAATAATAAATAACGGCGCTTCTGAATCGCTCTCTTCTATTCCATTTCGCTCCGTCGATCTGTGTGCCGAGCCGTACATACGTACGAGTACATACTTATATATCCTATGTTAGATAGAATCGCTGTGAAGTCGAAGGGATCTCAAGTTAAGAAATTGGAGATCGTCTTGAAAGATTCGGAGACATCCCGCCGATTAGGAAGTACGTTGCGCACGTGAGCTTGAAATTGTTATTCAGGCAGACTTCGAAACTCGCTGTTTAATGTTTTGTTTGTGTGTGAAGGAAAAGCGTGAAACTCGGAAAATCCTCAGCAAAAAAAGCTAATACTGATCTCAAGAACGTTACTTGCGGAACAGAATCCCGTCGGTTTGACAAAGCAGATTGGCACGAAGGTAAAACAGTTGCGAAGGTGGTCACGCATGTTTGGTATTTGAATGCTAGACCTGTGCTTTATCATCGTGCCAGAACACGACTGAAATCCAACACATATGACGTCAATGATTTTGCATGGTGATGAGATGAGACACAATTCTTAGGCGATAAAGAAGCTCAGTAAATGTATGTGTAAAGGGTTTCCGATTATATCCTGCCCGCTCTGGACGCGCCAAGCCTGACTGTCTCGAGAAAGCGGCAGAGGACAGAGTTCCGCGCCAGTCGAAGTCAGATTCCGTGTTTTTGTCGTCGTCGTATCTGAGTGGAGCACTTAAGGCATTACTCAGTAAGTAAGTACCGTCTGGATACTTCCTCTCAGATTGTAGCGATCTCGAGAAGATTCTTACTTCGGAATGACTCCGGCAAGATTTATCGAGACCGACGAGCGTCGCTGTACGACTGCGTCGCCGGATCGTCCTATTGTTCCTTGGCTGCTGTCCTGCTAGGATGAATGCCCTATTATTGTCGCTCTGCACACGCTCACTTGCTTGGTGCCAAGATAAATTTAACTAGTCGATGCGGTGCGTCGTTTGCTTCAAGTCTTAATCATGCAAAAATTATTGTCAAGCGAATCTTCACAGAATCTGCCTCTTGTGCGTTCCGTGAGAAATAGGTCAGAGTGCACTGTGTACACAATGTAGTTGCACTCCTTACCCCTGTTCCTCTCTGACTGACTGACTGACTGACCTAAGTAACTTACCGTTATTAAAACATGAAAATAAATGTTTACTTATGAATACAGAATAGACTGCGAGAAAAGATGTAGATTAATGATTCGACTGATCAAGAGTTAGGTTCTACTATGAGTACGTAGTAGTACTAGTAGTCCTAGATGCATAATTTCAGTTCACTGTTTTCATATATAGCGGCAGTAGCGTCCACCGCCGCCGCCGCCGCCGTGGCACGGCTGCAATTTATTCATGCGATCCTCGAATCTTCGATTTAGTTTTCAAGAGAGCGTTGTTGTATTTGCGCTCTGAAGTTAAATTTGTAGCACCGCGCTGTGGTTCGCTCAGCCGGAACGGCACGTTGCCGGCCCGGCACGCACGGAACAGCTAGTGAGGAATCGTAAAAGGACGTCTTCGAATTCTCGTGTCGGCGCGCATCATCACTCGCTCGACGAAGGAGACTTGTGGCGAACGGGTCGCAAAGTGTCGGAGACATATCGAGCAGTTAATTAAAAGCGCCGTTCTCGCGTCCGCGACACTTGGCGGCAGGCCGAACGCCGCGGCGGCGGTAGTGGTCTGGTCTGGCTGGTCTCGTGCAGGAGAGCTGATATAAATGTTCCAGTCGTATGTTGCGGTCGGCGACGCCTGCAGTCCGAGAGCTTGTGCCTGTACCCGCATCTCATCGCTCCGCGCCCCCTCCGCTCTGCCGCACAGTGTGATTTTTCGGGCATTGTCAATTT
Organism: Nematopogon swammerdamellus; assembly: GCA_946902875.1. NCBI lineage: Eukaryota > Metazoa > Arthropoda > Insecta > Lepidoptera > Adelidae > Nematopogon > Nematopogon swammerdamellus. The sequence goes on from OX336337.1 coordinate 8,981,317, forward strand.
TCTCGGAAACTACTTAAGACACATTTATGAAATTTTGCACAAATATGTAGTCCGGAATAGTGTGAATATTAATACACTTAGTCTGATTTTTTTCCCCAACTACTATTTGCTGATATATAACATTTCAAACTTCAAAATATGAGCTGAATCGATCAAGCCGTATGAAATTTTTTTTATGAAGGGCATTTCTTTTTATTTATTGACGAAAAGGTCAAAAAAATAAATCGTCTTGTCAAAATTGTTTTGTGCAGTGCATAAATCGCAATAACCAGTTATCTAAGGACAGTGGTTATTTTTATTACTTACTATATTATGTACCTATTATGTTTTTTTATGGAAACTGACACGGTTGGCTACATCACCTACAACATCCGTGATGTCAGCCCATAACACCGGTGAACTTGGTGCCACGTCAGTGTTTCCCTTCGGTCGTGCCGGCTACACTGAACTGAACGGAAAACACAAACTATTTACATAGCCGTTTCGACCGACCATCATTCAGTGCGGTGGTACCAACCCGGGCGGGTTAAACCATGTGTACAACAATTTATAATATAAAAATGTTAATAATAGTACCTTGATAAAATCTAACTCATCGTATTAAGGTAGCTCGTTCAATTAATAATAATTAAATTAAACCGCCAATAGTGTTATTATGACACATTTCTAGTGCAAGCAACTCTAACGTAATCTAATAATAGAAAAAAGTTTGAATAACTTTAGAAACACAAATTGAGTAGCCCATAAATAACCATTTTTATTCACCTAAGCAAAGATGCTTGTTCTAGGTGTCGGGTGGGGCCGTAAAAAAAAATTATAATTATGAGATCCGGCTGCATCCGGCTGTAATTTTAATACAACAGAATAAACTACAATACTTATCATTCAAGAAGCAGTAATAAATTTCCTGAAGTTTTTGAAGTTCTTTTTGTTTTCTGAATTTTCGGCCGTCTGTTTTATCCGGTCTTATAATATTAAAGTAATGCGCAAACTGGTGAGATTGTTAACTTTATGTAATCTGTGATAAATAAATGGAAACTACCATTTTTAAAAAGTTGCAAATATTTAGCAAGAGAGACGTCAGACAGTAATAAACGTCGCCGCATTTAATGCGATGCCTCGTAAAGGCCATTTCAGATTAAAAACTATTGCAGAAGTGTGTAGTGGAAACACATTTCAATTATTAAGCTGTATAGATATGGTCCTGCTGAATCGGAAACCTTGATTTTATTAAAGATTTGATATGATTCGTTATGAACGTCCACGTCCGAGCTTACCTTAGGCTCGCTACACTGTGCGCCGCGCTGCCGCCCCGCCCCCCCGCCGCGAGTGCGCCGCTGAAGCCGGTCTCAATTCTTTCATTAAGGATACTCTATTTTATTCTTATTTTGCGCTACATTTCTTTGCCGTTCCTTTGTCTCATTTTATATTTACTAACAATTGGATCCGACCGGGACCCGCCCGTGTTTCTGCTTTTTACATCGGCCCCACTTCTTGTTTGTCAGTTGGAAATTGTAATCACTTCTGCTCCTGTTTCACTAATTTGGACTTCTTACCTGTGGAGCGGAGGAAATGCGCTGCAAAGTTTTACTTAACGAGTCCGGTCGCATTTAAGTAGCCGTCCGAACGAAACTCTTCCTTAAAAATACTCCCAGTGGAAAGCTCGGACACGCTCTCTGCCTAAATAACGTAAATGAGAGAAAGATAAATTGATTTCACCCGTGAATAATTTATTATTGTTTTACCGCGCCACTCATTATTTTTTTTAATTCTAATTGAGTTGTTTGATTGTTGATTGCGCGTGAGTGTGAAATTGATAGGAGATATTTAATTAACCAGAACCATACAGTTTTGGTCATAAAAATAAATAATAATAATCATATTTGTGAGTCATGCCTGCGTTCTTTTCCCTGTGGACTCAGCCCCTGGATTATGACAAACAAGACTGCGAAGTTAGCTTTTTGTAGTTTAGATTACTAGGGCCGTGAAGAGAGCGTTCTCTTGAATATATCGGAAACAAAGCAACAATATCCAAATATCATTGTTGACAACTCACGCACCCTCAACCTGACTGCCATTATATCAGGACATGCTAAATCATTTCAATATTTTCACGTCGACCACAAAATATGGTCGCTGATTGTTCGTCTACATGAGTTTCAGAAAACCTTTACCAGTCGGAACTCTGAACGGACGGATGGATACAAAAGGACGAAGATAGATATTTATGAAATATCTGCCTACGAGATTTTTGCGTTAGATAGAAGGCACTGTTTATGTATGCAGTAAATTCAAAACAATTTCAGTGCAATCCGAGATACTTAATTATTTTTCTTTTCTACAAACATCAGTATTGTAAATTTTGTCTGCATTTTTATTGCTTTGTAGCCTGTGGCTTTATTTGTTAAATTATTTCGCCTAGTTAGAATGACAGCTCTCAAAGTTTATCAAGTAGGTAGTGCTTAACTTATTACTGGAATACTGATCAAATCGAGATTAATATGTATATGTCGCAGTATTATTTATAAGATTAGTAAAATTATAATTTTACTAGTAAAATCCTAATCCTTCGTAATATTGTGAGTTAAAGCAAAAATTCACAATCTTACTGGTTAAAGTTAGCATTATTATAATTTTACTAGACTACCTTAGAAAGATTGTAACAAACGATATTTTCTCACAATTTTACTGATTGATTGGGCAGATTTTTAGTAAAATTTTAATTTTACTAAACATAGTTAGTAAAATTGTATGAAGACGTATAGCGTGCGCTGATTGGTTTAATTAAATATTGTGCATATCTGGAGCTTAGTAGGACACGAGCGTCTCGGGGCAATATGCATCATTGGCGTTCACTGCCATGGCTCGAAACGAAACGTAACAAAAACGACATGCGCCACCTCAACATTAGGTAGGGTTAATTTATAGAAGATGCGTCGCGCGCGACGCATCTTCTATAAATTAACCCTAATCAAATGTTGAGGCGGTGCAACCTACATCACAGATGTGCATGTGCCTATATGTGAACGCCACTCGTTGCAAGCGTCATCTCCCGCCCGCCCCGCGCGCTCCTCAGAAATACAATCTTACTAACCACAATTAGTAAAATTATAATTTTACTAGATATCTAAGGCCCACTTGCACCAACACGAGTTTAAAGTTAAGTAGCGAGTTATGGATTTAAACGCGGTTCCCACAGTCAAAGGGTGCTAGCTTAAACTGGTTTAGCGAGTTAAACTGGTTTATATATTAAATTTGTGTTGGTGCAAGTGGGCCTAAGAGATGAAGCAGTAAAATTGTAAGAAATCATAGCATTTTACAATATTTCTAAGGTAGTCTAGTAAAATTATAATAATGCTAACTTTAACAAGTAAGATTGTGAATTTTTGCTTTGACTCACAATAATACGGAGCATTATTTTTTACTAGTAAAATTATAATTTTACTAATCTTATGATAATACTGCGACATATATATATACTTTATCCGGTATGGGTGTCTGAGTCGGAGGGGCCAAAGCACATGCTCCGACTAGCCAATATCACCTCCGAGAAGGTAGGTGCCATACCGGAGACTTCCTTGGATTGCTGGCTATACTGAACTAGAGGAGAACACAACCGAGGCTGTTATGCGGCCATCTTACATCCAGTACGACGGTATCAACCCAGTCGCCTACAATTTGAGCCTACCACCTAGTATGGGGCAAGGGAAGGGACCTACAGCTTTACACCGTTTCCGAACGGTGAAGCAGCAGGTGTAGGTATACAGCAGGTCATTGGTACACGCCGACCGAATTCGAACCTCGGACTTCTCGCATGAGAAGCCAATGCCCAAACCTCTCGGCCACCCGCCACTTGATGTTCTAGTTTTACGAGTTTTCACTGCCTAGTTGTAAATAATGTGGTATTGAAACTGAACCATAATATATGTTTAATAATTTTGGAGTCATTCTAATCCAGCTACCAACTATTAGAAGCATTTTCTGCTTGTAATAGGTACGAGTACCTCCTTTTGTCGAATTTAATAAAGATAAATATAAATTAATGCAATGAAAAATCTTAACTGTTAACATTTTTGTTAAGCAGGTATTGGTGGCACGCTTAAAACGTGAAACACATAATTAACAAGCCAATTAACTTTTGACATGTGCACAATAATACCAATTAATGGGTCGGAGGAGCGTTCACCTTTGGGTTAACATTCTAAATAGCTCTGCCTGAGTGTGCTAGAGGTCATGAGGAGCTTGTGTGTGACGTTAGTGCTATCTACGAGTATCATCTTCAAATTTTAATATATCGGGAACAAAGCAACAACAAATATAAGTAATTTATTACTTTAGAACGACTATAGTAAAGTAAATATTCTTTAACCGGATTGGTTGGCAAAACTCGTGTTGGTAGGCCAGGCTCATTATGTCACACCAGATGATGCATACCTACATGATAATAAAGCTAACAACCAATAACTTAAATATTAAGGAAGTAAGTATTCACCTATAAGCAAGTAAAATTTGTCTGCTGCCATGTACTAATGTATAACACATGTCTTACATCACATTAAATTAATATTTGGTTTTATTAATAGCAGCTTGAGATGTGTATTCTAATACCTAGTACACCTATGTATAATTATATTGTAATTTACACGGGGCCTAATATTGTTATACAGGGTGTTAAAACGGCGAGTACATTAATTTCGTCAGCGCAATCTTCATGTTTTTCCTAGACAAAAAAGCAAATAAAGTGTTCCTCTAAAGTGTCTAGTTTTCGAGATATGAATTTTTGAAATGTATGTTTTCGTCTAGTGTAATTTAACGCATTGTTGCCGCTACGCACCCTCCGCCTGCCGACCTCCAGTCCTCCATTCACAAAGCTAGCCCCCGCCCCTCCCGCCAACACCTCCGTCCGAGAAGCTCACGTCTCACCCGCTCTTCCCTCCTCCGCACCGCCCTGTTGTCATTAGATCACTTTTACACTAAAATAATCAATTAGTTTGTATGAAATCTGTAACTTTTTATTTAAAGGGAATTCAGAAAAAAGTTATTTGACTTTTTTGTTACTCTTGATCCCAATAATCGTTTCCTAAATTTAATGTACTCGCCGTTTTTACACCCTGTATATTCATCAAAATCTTCATACATAGATAACACAATATAAAAAAACCGGCCAAGTGCGAGTCGTTGAAACGTTGAAAAATCACCCCCATTAATTTTTCACTTTTATTTTTTTTATTTGTTGTTATATCCGCCAAAATAACACATATTCTGTGAAAATTTCAACCGGCTAGCTATTACGGTTATAAAGATACAGCCATCGGACGGAGACGGACTGACGGGCAGACATGCAGACGGACAGACAGACATTGTAGGCTTAGTAATAGGCTTCCGTACGGGGTACGGAAACCTAAAAATAACGTTTGTTCATTGTGCAGTGTGCAAATGTAATAAAGATTGCCTCCGCGACCTCATCCGCCGTCACTCAGTTGCGGTCCGGAGTAAAAATAAACTGGGAAAAAGCCACGCTTGATGGATTGAACTCGCCTCTAAATATAACTTGCGGCCGGTCAACCAACTGACGGCTCCACAATTACTTACTAGCAAAGAATTAAAAAGGACGGAAAGGACTTAAATCTGTCGAGCAAGTGAAAACAAACGGTGTGCCCAAAGCGAAATTACAAATATAATGTTTTCCGTCACACCAGAAACTAGTCGTAAACTATTAAAAATCGGCCAAGCGCGAGTTTTACTCACGTACGGAGGGTTCCGTAGATTCGCTATACCATACCCGTCAAAAAACCATATCCGTCTATCTTTTGTCTGTCTACAATGCAAAGTACCTGTGGCGCTAACTTGTTAAGTAGAGTTAATATGTACTAACCAATTCTTAGCGCGTTTCTAAGGATCTCTAAAATTAAGGACCTCCTTAATTTTCTAATTTTTGCTTTTTTTTTTATTAGTTGGCGTATCCGCCATAATAACACATATTAGTCTGTGAAATTTTCAACCGGCTACCTATTACGGTTTAAAACATACAGGCCCTGGCCGAACGGACGAACAGACAGACAAATTACGTAGGCTTAGTAATAGGCTTCCGTATGAACACAGAACCCTAAAAATTTACACTGTGCAGTGTGATAGATAGCTTCAGTTTAGATAGTTAGAGGCATGAAATATTATAGTTTTGGGCAGGCAGCCCTGCGTGGATTCGTCTAAATCCAGGTTATAGTTGTTTGGTTTTAGCATTCGGTTGATGAAATAGATATAAAGATAGAAATACTTTATCTCAACATTTTACAGAAACAAATAAAATGTTGTTACATGACGAGCTGGGGAACCATTGCATAACCAGATTTAATACTTGCATTTGGTGAAACTTATCTAGAAAGGTATTATTATAAAGTTTTTCATTTGCATTCTACGATTTGAGGTAACGTTTTGACTGATGAGGAAGTTCGACTGAAAATCACATAAAGTAGATTGACGACTTGAAATATACCTACAATTTTTTTTCCGGGGGTACTTTATTCTTGGAGTGGTTTTTTATTTTTTTATATTGTGATTGTTTGCCGGCCACGAGAAAATATCGTTCAGTAATTGCCGTCGCCTGAGTGTTAAATAGGCATAAAAATGTCTTCCCTCTCAGCTAGATACAGTTCCGCTAGACATTTGATATCCCCTTATAATAAGGAGGATGGAAAATAAAATAGGCTTTTGAAGTTTATCTCCTGCGGGGGGGCGGACAGGGGATCGAAGGAGGTTCGAGAAGGGGGTGAGGAGCGGCGCGTGCACGGCGGGGGAGAAGGGCAAGCGGCCGTAGGCGCAATGCGGCTGATTGCATTTTGTTGGACGATAAATCTTCAGGAAATAGGATACAGAAAATAGAAGCAATAAATTCTGTTCAATAGTTTACGATGCACTAAATGTAGAGAAGAGCTGCGCTGCCAGTAGCCGCGCCGCTATGCAGGCCGGTCCGGCTGCAAGCAGACAGCAAGGTGGACATTGTACGGCGGCGTCCACTCACCGGCTCTGTGCAGTCCGGCACAAGGAAACTTAACTTTACTATCGCGGCAGGCGCGTTTTACGGCCGAACTGATGTCAGCCCCGTCTCTCATGAATTTTAAAGAGTGAGGTTTGCTTTGAACCGAAGAACGCTCGCTACTTCTCGAGTGCCGAAACCGACGCGTCGGATGTTTTACACCTCTCGGTAGCCGACAGACTCGACGACGGCGACTTTATGTTTATTCGTTCCCGCTACCGATAAATCCCTGCAGACTGAGTCGTAGACTTCAATCTTTTATGTTCTGCTGACAACGCGAATCCTGTCCGATAGTTTTACATTTTCATCTGTGGAGAAACTTCTAAAACGGTCGCAAAGCGGGTAACATGTATCATCAATGGGCCAACCGAATTATCTGTAAATACAACAAATGCAAAGTGTACAAAATAAGTAACGGTGACTTGAGCCAGAATGTATTAATAATATTATGGCCGGCGGCAGTGTGTTTGCTCAGTGATGCAGCCCGCGGGCCGGAGTCTAATAGCGATCAATTTCCTGTCATTCTGTTTGTTGTTGGCCTGATCGCGATACCGGGAGTCACGAGTCACCTCCGCGCCGTGGATCCGCTCCATTACTTCCCGCGACCTCTGGCTATACATACCTTCACTGCACTGCCTACAAACGGTGCCTACAATCGACTTGTGTGTGTGTATCGATTGACGATCGACCTTATTGACCGTGAACCTTGTTGTCTTCTAACGACAACTCTTCAACTTATCTTTAACTAGTGTTTACCAAATGCGTGTCAATAAATTAGACGCCGAGATTTTGGTCCGCCTTATAGTTGGCGAGATTCCTCGCTGAGCGTGGTCTCGCGAGGGAATGTGTCTGATCTTTCGTCAGATATGTGGACGAAGCGACGACCTCGCTATTGTTATGGTCAAATCTTTACGTTGTTCCTTTTCGCTAAATGAAATAATAAGTTGTGTTCTTTTAATTCCTAAATACATTTCTAAAGTCATAAATTGAAGGATTTAGTTAGTACCGAACAAAGGAATAGTCAACGAGATACATTCTAGTGCTAATAATAGTTTTTCTTGTTTGTTATAAACCCAAAATAATCATAAGCAAGTATGTTTTGGTGCTCATTTGAATGTTGTTCTTGTTTCGGACTTCATCCTTTAAAGGATTTATCTTTTTGTTATTTCCGTCGTATATCAAAGTCCCAGCCCTCGCCTGGACTACCTAAGAATATTTAAGTGAAGCCTAGTCTAAGTAAGCTATACCCTCCAGCCCGTGCCCCCGAGAACTGGCGGCGTTATCCCTCTGATCTCTAACGGTTTGTATAAAAACAACTCGCGCGTCTATCCCACGCCCTTTCACGTTTCACTTTTGCAAATATTATATTATTAACATTTTGGAGGAAGATAGCTTACAAAAGGGCTTTGAGTGCTTATCACCAACAAACCTATAAGGCAACATTAGTTGTGTAATATTTAGGTATTTAATTCAAATGCAAAAGTTGGTGACTTCAAAATTAGCATTTTCTTCACCTATGAACCGGATATTTCTGAGTAAAGCGAGATTTCAAAGTAAGGAATCGTTATAACTATTTATAGATGTAAAGATATTTCAAAGCAGCAAACGGATAACCCACGTGCGTACATCAGCGTAGTAGCTCATACAACGGACACTCGTTTGAAGTCGTCTGGAGCGCGCGATGCATTTCATTCAACCCGAGCCTCGATCACAAAGTCTTGATGGGCACCTCGCTCAAGTTATGACACCGATGCGCTTTTATGCTCGATTAGCCTCAGCTGTCAGTCAATCATTTCAAAAGAACGAATTTCTACAGTTTCACAATATTAAAAGATGTAAGTAAGAACGTATTTAAAATATGTAAATACTGGCCAAGCTCCAAATTGAACTCCCTCGCTGAGTCGACTCGCTGACCCTTAGAGCGTGACAGAATAGTTTTAGTTAAAAAGTACCTAACGACATGTTTAACTTTTGATTGAGTACTTATAATATTTTAACCATTTCTTTTACTTCTCCGCAGCTCGGTAAAAATAAAACTGACCAGGATGTTGAGAGTGTAATTATGTTATAGTATGTCTGTTATCTCGACTCATTGGAGCATGCCTGCAAAGTTCGCATTTCTAGGACCAATACTTAGCGGTTAGGTGGCTGATGGCGGGCGGAGAAAGTGACGAAACTGTCAATTAAATACTAGTCGAGCCTCTACTTCCTTTACCGTCTTTATGCGGACAACAAATACAAAACGTAAATTACCCTTATGTTTGCCTCACTGTCGATGTTTTTTTTATACGTGATGTTTTCGCGCCAGCACAGGTTTACGCATCCACTGAGTTATTAGCTAATTCTGTAGCTCAAATCGAGCAACATTTATTTTGCTAGCTTAAAAAAATGGAAGAACTAAAGGGGTTTAATTTGAGCCACACGTCACTCGCACCGGTGTGCAAAGCGCAAAAATATCACAAACTATACCCACTGTGCTGTTTGTTTAGGCTTTTACCGCTATTACACATTATGATAATGGAGCAGGAGACGGAACATCGACCTTTGAAATATTAATATACTTATACGTAATAATTGCATACGTATGTGCATGAAATAACGTATGGCGATAAGGAATTTTCAGAACCCTAAATTCATACAAAACTTATACAATTTCACATAAATAGTGAATAAAATATGCCCTATAAATAGTGTTCTCAGCACTGTACGCACTTCAATATAACATTACAAATTCTCTATTCAAAATATTTTTTTTATTAGAAATTAGGTTTAGTTTAACCGCCCAACCAACAAAATAATATTTCCAGGACGTGACGTGACGTGACTCCAAGATGTATCTAAACCATCAGAAGTTGAGAGCTCTTTATATTCGTCAATACTTAATGCAGCCTCACCGCTTGACTAGTGGGCTTCACCTTTCTAAATAGCATTTACTTTATCAAAGTACCCAGCCGGCAGCTATTTGGTAAGGAGTGCGCCTTCGACTCTCGCGCCGCGCGTTACGCGTTGGAATGTTATAGAGCACTTTGAAGTTATGATTAGACGAGTACGACTATGTAGATTGGAATTAGTAAATTACGGTAGAAGTCATCGATAGCATTTGAAAGCATAAAGTGATCTTAGTGGTCGATATTTTTAATAAATGAAATACTTACATGTTTTTATTCCTATGGTCAATTAGAGTTTTTTTTTGTCCCGAAATTTTACCAAAAACACAGCCGACTGTTCGAGTTTTTGCATCGTTTTATTATGTCTTGAATTCGAAGCTTTGAGGGAGAAGCAGAGAATCCTGGCGCGCCCGCCCGTGTTGGCACACCGAGATCGTTCGCTGCACGAGTTCCAGAGAGGATCAAACAAAGCGAACAACAAATGGATCACGCCGGGCAATTTACCCGTAGCAGCGTAGCGAGCCCAATAATTTGGTGCGATAGATTTGGTCCGGTGGCGCGCGAGCCGGCCGTGATTGATGTTCGACTCTGTATTATTTTCAAATTTATTTGGATGTACCAGCTCTAGGAGCCGCCCCCTCATTATTTTAAATTTCTTTTCGGTTAATTTGGCGCGATAAAACAAGCCGCACCAGCCGCCGCCCCCGCCGCCGCCGCCGGCTCGCTCGGGTCTAGACAGAAATGTGAATAATAAAATGAGGTCACGCGGTCGCTGTTTGTTTTACTCGATTGAGTGTCTTGAAATTCACTGGTTTTTATTGTGAAAGAACTGAAATAAGCACGAAGGCTTTGGTGGTGTACCTACTCTTTTGCAATTAATTTTAAAATAACGAGTAGGTATGGTATGTATAGGAGAATGTTAATAATTTAAAAGGTTTATGCGCGTAATCGTTGGAACGTTATGGTTTGAAATATACCTGCACTTACAACAAAATTATGGAAGCTCACTTTCGCTTCACTAACCAGGCAAGAGGGGGAGATCTAGGTATATTAATAGAGTATCTCAGATCACGTCGGACCTGCGAGTTAGTAAACTATGCTATACCACTGGCAATACAGATCGGCATGGGTTGATCTCCGAGAAGCTGCCATGCCGGAGACTTCCCTTTGGTATAAAAGTTATAATTTCATTTATTTTACAGCTGAAATTATTTTAACTGTCATATTATTTCCTAAGTGTATACCACAAGACTATTGGTTTCATTAATTTTTTCGTTCTGAGTACCTTGTAGAGCAGCGCATAACAACGGCGGGCTGTAGAAATGTTTACGAATTGAAGCCGCCGCCGCCAGCCGCCACGCCGCGCCGCCCGCGCCGCCGCCCGCCGCGCCGCCCCCGCGCCGTTACTGGAGCAGGCGGGGGCGGGGGCGCGGGCGGTGGGAACTAAACAGTGGAGATCCCGGGAACAGACCGGACGCCGTCCCAACTGTCGGAACTTGTAAAACAACGGTCGAGCTATTTGCAGAGAGACTTCGAGGAATGTGAATACCGGAAGTGCATATACCACCACCGCCCCCACTGCGGCCCCGCCCCGCGGTGCGCGGTGCGCGAGCCGCTACATGTTGAGTAGAAAACCAGCACAGTATTTGAATAATTTCATCACCCATCGGTATGCATTGGCCAAGAACGTTATAACGTGTGAACACACTACCACTGTGCTCTCTTCGTACTTGAAATAGTTCAAATTATCTATCGCGACTATGCTAGGAACGCTGCAAATACTTTTTCATATTCCAGAAATACATACTTATTTATTACTTGATTCCAAAGAGTTTGTATTACGTCGCTGCGCTCCTTAGCGACGTAATACAAACTCTTTGCTTGATTCATACAGTTTAGCAGCGCGACTAACTGCGTATCGGACTGAATTAAAAATTATACAAGTAAGTACTAAGTAATGTGATTAATTTAACGAAATGTGAGTTGCCTTTGGGTATATTGGAGTTGTTCTTTATATTTGCACATGTTTTAATTGCAAAAATATTATTTATTGAAAAAAGTATTTATGTTTGCGCACCAGAAATGATCTCATGCATAACACATATTTTTTTTTAGGAAGCTCAACATGTGGCCTCTAGCCATCCATAAGGTGTCTAACGACGCCCATGGACATTCGATCGTACCCCGGGGTTGCGATTGCCATACCGTTTCTATTGACTTCTCTTTCGAAGAACCCGTTGCGTGGGTTGACCTATTATGGGTCGCCCGCCTGATCTGTGGTCGCGGCCGACGCTTGCTTCCTATTTGTTTGTTGTGGCTTCTTCACGGACATGTGTCAAAGTAAATTTAACTCCTCGGAAGTTTTGTTTGATGTAACGTCAGATTACACGCAGGTGATCTTATTTATTAATAACTCTATGTGGATCAACTTTATTAAGTTTTGGTTAAGCAATAAAAAAAGGCGGGCAAGTCCGAGTCGGACTCGCGTACCGAGGGTTTACTATTATGAGTTTGCACTATAATCACACGAAGTTTGACCCTTGTATTACCGTATTAGGGTTACGGAACCCTCTGGGTATGAATAACGTTTTCACTTAACAGTTTTTACGATAGAGCAAAAACAAACATTTTCTTTATGTGATGTAACTAAATCCGAAAATCATTGAAGATTTTCGGATTTTTATCTCTGAGACCTTGCTTCTTGACAAATTTTATGATTCCAGGTCAACGAGGTTTTGATGAGTAAGTTTGCGAGTATCAAAATATATAATATGAATGGCCGTATCTTTTGATTGCGTTGACTTTACAAGCTTTAATTTTTTACACGTCCAAGGGATCGTAGACCGTAGTATTCAACTTGATATCTCCACCAGTTCCATAGAAAAAGGGTCTGTTCCGTCTGTCCGACATGCTGACGGACAGACGTAACAGACGGACGGGCGAAGGGACAACAAACCGATCCTATAAGGGTTTAATTTTTTCCTTTCTTCCGTGGGATGAATTATGTATAAAAGGGTTAAATTCTGGAAAGCTTCTACCCTACTAATTTAATTTATTATTGTCTACTTTGCATTACTTATAATACTACCCTAGCCTTTGTTCTGAACTAAGAAATGAGCCTAGAAACGTCTAGCTAGACAATGAAAATATTGTATTGTACGAGGTAAAGAAGACGAAAGAAAATTTTTAGTGGCGCTCCTTCGCCGCCCAGCGATATTTAGAAAATTTGTTGGAAATAAAGGAAATGGTGTCAGTGTGGTGCTACGTAACTATAACTTAACGTTGTAACCATAATTTTTTAAATTACTAATGATGAATATTCAATTCTGTCACTGAAATATTTGAGACATTTTCAAAGTTAAAATGCAAATCGTGTTTCAAAATAAATTAATTCACGTGATTGCAAAAACCACCCAAATGAATGTGTCTCTTTCTAAATAAAATTAATTGAAATCTAATGAGATGAAGCTGACATCTCGCTCCCGGCGAGATAAGCTTCGTCCGGCGCCGCCGCGCCGCGCCGCGCCGCAGCGCACCGCTAAGCGCATCTCTCGCTAATTTTCACAGCCACTCTCACGTAGTTGCAAGTGTCCCATTAAAAGCGTCGAGTCGCTAAGCAACCCTTTAAGCCCTGCAGATAGCCCTCGCCTGACCTCGCCGCCCCGTTGGCATACAGAATGAGATTTTTGTGCGATTTAAACAATGCCATTCGCGCGGGGAATATGAATAGGCGCCCTGAATAGCCAAGTGGCCCGCGCGCGCTGCCGAATAGCCCACTTGGAGCGGAGACAAGGCCGCAATAATTACCGCCCCGCTTAGGAATCAAGAGACGTCCTTCGTAAAGTTCCTGTGAAGATACGACGACCTCTAACCCTGATAAACCCTTTCTCACTTTACCTAACGCGCTGTTTAATCGAAGATATTCGAAAGTTATTCTTATTTCATGCATGAACAAAATTGGTCTCGTTAGTTTTTAAATTTGGCTTATTGGCCAGCATCATGCTCATAATTGTTTCTTTGATTATACCTCTTCTGGAGTTTACACAGTATGTCGTAACTTCGAATAAATTATGTTAACGCTCAATCGGTAAAGGAATCAGTGAAGGAAAAATTCCCGATTGACTTGATGGTTTGCACTTTTCTAAATTCCAGGAGCCCCCTTGCTGGCTGGCGCACTTCCGGGAATTTCGAGCAGCGTTATTTATCACAGTATTAAAGTATTGTTTTATTCACGTGTGATGTGGCGGCGGCGTGCCCGAACATGACGCGCCTGCGGCAGTATAATTGCGACTTTCTGATAGATCGTGTATGTCGTAAAAGGCGACTAAGGGATATGACTCCCTTCTTATATTACTAGGTGGTAGGGTTTAATCTGCCCGGGTTGGTACCACCGCACTCAATGAAAGGTCGGTCGAAACGGCTATTTAAATAGTTTGTGTGTTCCGTCCAGTTCAGTGTAGCCGGCACGTCCGAAGGGAAGCACTGACGTGGCACCAAGTTCACCCGGTGTTATGGGCTGACATCACAGATTTTGTAGGTGATGTAGCCAACCAGGTCAGTATCCATAAAAAAAATCGATTTGCGATTTGAAGCGGGAAAGGAACACAAAGGAGCAAGCGCTAACACAGTACTTTATCATTACGTACTAGTGCTATTTTAACCCCCGACGCAAAAAGAGGGGTGTTATAAGTTTAACGTGTGTGTGTATGAGTGTATGGATGTATCTGACTGTGGCATCGAAGCTCCCAAACGGATAGACCGATTGGGATGCGGTTTTTTTTATTAGAAAGCTGGTTTAATTGGGATGGTTCTTAGCTATGTTTGTAATGAAGTAATAAAGTAATTAAGTAATAAAAAAATTAATTCTCTTAAAAAGTGGACCTTAGAAAATTTAATTACAAATTTAAAAACGCCCGACACTTAAAAAGTAGGAAATAATTTTCGTTTACTTACTTAAAGGAGTCGGGGGACCGCTATGTAAATAAAATATAAAAACTCAGAGCTGCGCGGGTATTTACTTAGCGGTCCTCCGACTCCTTTATGTAGGTAAACGGAAATAATTTTTTACTTTTTAAGGGTCTGGGGTTTTTAAATTTGTAATTTAACTTTTTTTATTCATATACCTACTTTCACAGCCAGGGCGGGCGAAGGTACATACTACAATAATTTCGTAAATCTATTCTTTTCCTTCATCTGAGTTACTTAACATTTTCAACCTATCGACAAAATCGTAACTTGTTAGTCAGTTAGTCTTTCAGCGTTTAACATTTTCAACCTATCGACAAAATCGTAACTTGTTAGTCAGTTAGTCTTTCAGCGTTTATGTGTACACACACTGCTGGACACTTCATGAACTCTCCTACCTCGTTAGTAAGCAACTCCAATATACTTATTTAAATAAAATATACTCTGGTTGAAGTAAGTACAAATAATCTAGACTATTTCAAGAATTTACAGCGTTGCTACACTTCTATCTTTCTGAATCCAATTTCAAAATCAAATAATTCATATTTGGTTGACCTTCATACTCGACGTTTGCTATACATCCATGTCGCCGACACGAATTATGTGTAGTTCAAAGTTTCCGAAGCTGTCGGAGGTAACAAAGGTAGAAAGTTAATTTGTCGTACGAATTCATCTCGTTCTCGTACGGCTGGATGCGTGGTACCACAGAGCATCGAATACCGCGCGCGCCTCTCCTAGAGGCGAAAGTAATAATAATATTTCAAACCCAATGACAGAACGCAGAGCTGCTAGCTCTGTGTATGTGTGTGTGTGTGTTAGTATCGACACTACACACAAAGAGGAGCAAGTTAGGCGGCACATGCACAAAATAAATGCACACGCACAACACACATATGTAAGTCATAGGCCACGCCCAGAGGCTTCAACGGCGTTGTAGGGAAATCGCGCTCAGGGCGTCTCTAGGAGGGGGCGCGCGCGGTATTCGATGCTCTGTGCGTGGTACGCTTCTCGCCGGAGCGGAGTCAACGTCTAGCAGAAATCAGACAAGCCTGCGCAGATTTCGTCTCACGTTCCAGCGAAGTCAGTGTCGAGTAAACACTCGCTGGCGGCGAAGGTAAATGTTGATTCATCTACCTCTAGTTACTGACGGAGCTACGTGAGTTATTTTTTTAGGACGAGCCACTAATTAGAAAGATTGTTACATACAGAAATGAATGTTGTGAGAGCAAACTGAGGCACTTTTGCTTTGATGTGCTCGCAAATTAACCTTTTCGCTTGCTCTCCCGGTAATGCTCATCATAGATGCCTCTTCATAAATAAGTTTTAGTTAAATTAGGACTAAGTGATTGCCGAGGCACGTAATTACAGTTTACGTAATTACTAATTCTGATGTTTCGCAATGTATCAGTGGAACCTTGAAAATAATTACTTAAGCGTCTCGGTTAGTACATTAACATCATACATAATATAAAATTCAAACCGAAGCGCGACATAAAAAGGCTCATTCATACTAAAGTCTAAGTCGATAATTTTTTTTTTACTGCGATATAAACCACCTGAAAATTTATAGATTTTTTTTTTTTGCTTTTGTGCTTCGGTACCGCCTTCAACTCAAGGCTCCGAAAATGAATCAAAATATTATTTAACACTTTTAAGTTCTAGTTGTTTTTGAAATCGGATCAATGTTTTTTAAAACAGTTTTTTTTTTGTTAAACCATCGTTGTCTTTTTTAAGTCACATCGTCTCACTATGTAGGTGCCATGTCAGTGCTTTCCTTTGGTCATGCCCGCATATCATATTATACATACATACATACATACATATCATAATTATCTAGACATCATACATAACCGATGAGATGCTATGCTAAACGCCAAACCTATTCATTGTCAAACTATAAAAATAAAACTTGTACGAAACCCATAGAGTGCGGTATCATTGTATATATAACACATATATAGATCTAAAGAAGGTCGATTTCAAAAATACGCTGCACATTACGGTTTACAAAATAAACATTTTATAAAACCCCACCGCGGAAAACGTAGGAAGAAAAAAAAGTTGAGCAGATCAGTAGAAAGTGCTTCGGGCGTGTAGACGTGTAGAAGGATTCGAATAGACTTTCCTTGTTTACTTAGTTTTTCGTAGTCAGGTTTTATAAAATCCTTATTTTACTCGTTTAGAATTAGACCGTTCTCAAAATTAAAGTAGCTCCCATTATTTCTTTTCCATTGTTCTTAAAAAAGAGATTCTTAGTCCAGCCTCGAGTGGAGTGTCTCGCGATCGCTTGAGTGGAATGTGACACGGTGGCGGGTGGCGGGTGATAGGTGGCAGGTGCCATTGAGATGAAATTAGCTCTCCACATCACACGGCCGAGATCAAACGCGCACCCATTATCATAGACACGATCGGAGAGTGTGGGGACTTGAGCATGTGGGTAGCTGCCACCGAGACAAGGGGACGACACGACGACACTGAGCCAGGCTAAAACCTCGTTTTCATTGATATTTTCTAAGCTATGCCTGTAATGTATTGATATTTGAACCTAAAAGGAAAGTTAGTCGAAGACAAAGGAAAGAAAGATGGACGGACAAATATTTCAGGGGATTCCATTCTGAAGTACCTACACACCTACCTCTTTAGTTTTCTGTCTCTACTCTACTATTATACAATCAAATGTTATATTTGCATAAATAACAATGCTGTTGTGAGATTTATTATTTATAAGTACGTACTAATAAAATATTGTGACTGGCGAAGTTTGTTTGTCCGTATTTCTTACCATTGAAATATAACTGTCGTAATTTTTTATGTATGCGAGTATAGGAGATGAAATTATACAATAAACAATATGTGTTCGCTCATGTTAGTATAATTTTTTTCACCAAGTTTTTTTTAACTATAAATATACACATTGATAGGTGGTAGTGCACGAATACGAATGATTCTACACGTGAAATTGAAATACTTTTAACACAACATTTACGTATTTTGATATTTTTAGGTAAACATGGTTCAGTTTCACATACATAATCAGATAGATAAATATAATGTTTTTGGACCAATAATGTATTTCCTATCTATTGGAAAGTCCTCTTGTTTCCTACTTAAAAAATACAGAAACAAGCACAATATAATATTTACACGAGTGGCAAAGGCGGACTTATCCCTTACAGATATTTATTCCAGTCAACCTTTGAATGTGTGACAGTCGATTAACATAGTGAAATGTTAGTAAGTAGTAACAAAATGCATAAGAATTGAAAATAAGTTATATACAAGTTGACGTTGAGTCCCAAAACTCAACGTCAAGCGGGAACCAGGGTGTAGGCCAGGTTATGACAACCCAGGAAAAAATAAGAACAAAAATCGGAGTCTGGTTTTTATTATATGAGCATTTTTTTAAAAACGTTGAAAATTGACATTTTAGGTACTACGACTACAAATTGCAAATATAATTGTTCAAATTTTTATATTGGAAGCCTAAATAACTCTGCTATTGATAACTATCCCAAATAAAACCAGAATGCTTGTAGTTCTACCAAAAAAAATAATCAGTAAATTTTTTTTCTAAAAAAATATATGACTCAGATTTTTTTTCTTATGTTTCCCTGGCTAGTCATAAGCTGGCCTACTCCCTGGTTCACGCTTGACGTTGAGTTTTGGGACAACCTGTATACGTGAAATAAAAAAAAGTACCAACTAAAATGTAACACCGTGTATATTTACGATGCAAATGAGTTGATATAATTTGTTTAGCACCATTCAAATTGCAATCGAGACATGAAAGCGACAGCTCAATGTCACCAATTTTTAGGGTTCTGTACCGAACGCGACCCAATTACTAAGCCCATGCTGTCACAACACTACACTGCATTGACACTCACTACGCACACACACACACACACGTTGATCCCACTAAACTATAGCCTAATCAGGGAAACAAAAAATGGCCAGACGTCAATGTATGTACAATTTATGCTTTATCTGTTTGTCATTAGGCTGTCTGTTTTCTAATAAATAAATAAATAAATAAATAAAATGCTGTCTGTCTCTTCTCTTTAAATGACTGTATAATGTATATTTTGAACATTAATAGTTAGCGGATATTATAAATTATCACAGAATATGTGTTATTATGGCGGATAATACTAACAAATAATAAAAAATAAAACAAAATAATCAGGGTCCCCATACAATAAACGTGTTATTTTATGTTGTTTTGTTTTGTTTTGTTTGTTTTTCTCTAACGTAAAAATGGTAATAAATACAAAATTGGTGTGATTATAGTGCAAACTCTAAAGTAAAACAAAAAAATACTAATATATTGTGTGGTGGTGCGGAACCCTCGGTTCACGTGTCCGACTCGCACTTGGCCGGTTCTTATGTAGCCAGGTAATTTGTAGTAGCAAGGGCTCACTGGCGCTTTTGTTTAGTTACGTTAAAATATGACAGCGAGAAATTATAGCACTCAGTTAGAGTTGCGTACAGTGTAATAAACTTCAGTAAAGGTACAAACTTTGTTACAAACGGTGTTTGTGGACCACAAGTTTGTTGTTTTGTGCGGTACAGTTCGGTAGAGGTGGCTTTGATTTCTACATCTTGCACGACTCGTGTCTGGATATAATCAATTAGAACATTTAACTAGCTCGTCATTCATTCATTTCGTACATACTTCTTTTAGTTCATCAACGTCAGACGTCACACATTCTTAATCGATTATTCACACGGTCCACGAAGTAACAAAAGTTCAAGCTATTCAGATATTTTTTTTTTGACGTGATGACGTCACGTCTTATAAATTGATGAGCACCGGCTGCACGTACGAAAGCGTGTCACGTTGATATTCAAAGTTACCATGGAAACGTCTTAAGAAGTAAAACTGTCAAGATCAGACAACAGAAGTTTTGATGGCCAGTCACAAGATGATTAATCTTTCTACTAGAAATATAAATTACTGATCTTTGATCTATGTACTACGATTATTCCACGTCATCACGTAAAACTATCGTCCGTAAACCGACTTTACAGACAACCAATTTTTTTATGGAAACTGACACGGTTGGCTACATCACCAACATCATCCGTGATGTCAGCCAATAACACCGGGTGAACTTGGTGCCACGTCACTGCTTCTCTTCGGTCGTGCCGGCTACACTGAACTGGACGGAAAACACAAACTATTTACGTAGTCGTTTCGACCGACCTTTCATTCAGTGCGGTGGTATCAACCCGGGCGGGTTAAACCCTACCACCTAGTAATATAATAAGGGAGTCATATCCCTTAGTCGCATTTTACGACATACACGGGGAGAGATGCAGTGGGGCATAAATTCTTGAATTAAAAAACCGTCACCAATGATCGTTAAATTAAACATAATATACTCTAAAATTAATAAAAAGCCAAGGAAGGGACATTTTTAGCTTCAAGAAAGACACATTTTTAAATTAATATTTAGAATTTTTTTGACATTTTATCTTTTAAAAGCCCTTCTCCGTTCCGTCGTTCCGTCTTAATTTCTCCACCTAGGCCTCAATTAAGATTAAATGGAAGCCTTGAGTGACCGTCAAGTTATATTAAAAGTAATAAGAATTTTCCTGCTTAAAAACGTACTTGCACATTTTTAAGCAGGAAAATTCGTATTACTAATAAATGTTCTGAGAATTATTGTTTATTTTTGAAATGCAAAGGTAGTATGGCCAGGTAATAGAGAGGTCTTGTTAAAGCCTATTACATAAAAATACTGCTTTCTTAGTTAAAATATCTCGTACTTCAGCGAGACTCGCGCTATAAACACAGACAAAAGCGTGTAGTGCACGTTCCTAAGCCGACCGCAAGATTAAAACCTCCGCGTACCTCCGGAGCAAAGGCGCCACGAGCAGGCTAATTGAAAAACCCTGCATTACTCTCTTCGTTTACTTAGGCTTGCGGAGGCCGAGATTGAAAGCAATTTCCTGGCTGATAAGCCCTTATACAAATGGAACGTGGAATTGACTTGAAAGTTTCAATTTTTTTTTCTGTTATTACGCCTTTAGATAAAATGTAGAGCTAGTCCGTAGAACGGATTTTTATATTCATCCATAACGTCACACCTGTTTGCCAACGGGGTAGGCAGAGACAACGGATCTTCACGTGCCATGATCCTGACAAACCTCTGCTGCCTCATAATATTCTTAGAATAGTTTTCTCCTTCAAATGTCGTTAAATGCTAGGTCATTCATTACTCGGTTAATAAAACCTGCGCATATTATGAAACATTTCATATCTCTTTGATCTCATCTTATTCTTTATAGATTCTTATAGATTCTTTATAGAGCATTCATTACTCCATTAGGGTTAATAAAACCTGCGCATATTATGAAACATTTCATCTCTCTTTGATCTCATCTTCATCTCAGGTACAGGAGTGCAGGACTGATGGAAAACGGGAGCGACCTTACAACTATAGAACATAAAATGTTTTCTTCCGAAAGCCTATGCTGCCGGTACAAAGTGCGCACTAGGCTGAGTTGCCTCCGTTCTTCGCCGCTGCTTACAGGTTGCCGTTTTTCGCCATTTTCGCGTTGTTCTTTACCTTGGAGCGGGGTAATTTGTGCCCTCAGCACGTCCGTAAAAGTAGACGAGTGAGGAGCGTGAACAGGAATTAATGGGCCGAAAGAATGAATAATGAAGTGAACTGGCAGAGTTGCTATCCGTTTCCAGACATGTTGCCCACCTCTAACTATACACAACACAATGTCTTACGTCACGCATTATTAGAGTTTTATTAATTTAGGTTTGTGTAGAAAATATTATGCAAAACAAAAGTAGGTACTCAGAATAGCAACCAGAAAATGCTTTAACAATGTTCTTTGTAAAAATGTTCTGACAAAGTTCATTGGTACTTAGGAGAAAGTTTAGAAGTAAGTACATTTCCGATAAAAGAAACCCCATGTACATTAATAGTGTTAAAAAACATTAAGCAAAAATTTTACAATACATTTTTATATCGACTTTGTTTTCACAAACTAAGAAATAGTTATAACAATATCAGTAACGTTTTCCAATTTTATCGCATTTTATATTTTGGACAATGCACCTGGGTTGACTGTTTCATACTTTGAAGTTCGCTTTAATGTCCAAATAATAATAAAAATATAGTGCCAAAGCAGAAAAACTAGCTTCCGTTTCCGTTTTACTGCGACATTACTTCGTATCGTGCTCCACAGATGTGAAGTTCGTAGCGAGAAATATGTAAATTCAACGAATAAGTAATGCAAAGAAGCGCAGTTAGGGATATCCCAGCCGTCCGGCGCGTATGCCCGGATACCTAGGAACCTGGCTAGTACCTAGCAGCTAGTGCATTGAATACTAGACTAAAGTCGGTTTCACTTAGTATGGAATTTCCTTGCATTAAATTTTTTTTTTTAAACCAATAAATAAATAAATATTCGCTTTAATAAGGGATTTTCATTAGGTTGTGTCCATCAGGCCCAATATCAGGCCATATAAAATCAATGACCCAGGCTAACAATTACTTGAGGAATTTTAACGTTGTATTATGAAATTTGACCTAGCCGTTTTAGGTATTCGTACCCCGTACGCTTATTATAGATTTTTACTAAGCCTACGGCGCCGTCTGTCTGTCTGTCCGTCCGATGTTGAAATGTTCCCTCCGTCCATTTGGAACCACAGTCAGGCCTTCGTCACTCGCTCAAGGTCGCGCGTTAAATGCCTACCGCTTGGCGTGTCGGTTAATGCACAAGTAACAGTGGGCTGCCACTTCCAGCCAGAGCGAGCGTGCTTTGCGCGCATCTACTACGTTTCGTTTCGAAATCACGAAATCATTAGAAATGTCGAAATCACGTCATTATTGTGCAGCATTTTGATTTATTTCTAGTAATTTATTTATTCATATTAGTAGGAGGTCATAAATTTAAAATAATATTATCATATTGCCAATAACATTAGTTAGATGACGCCGAACAGCGTGGTATGTATGGCCTAATTCGTATAAGGATAGAAATAGAACATTCATTAGTCTCTGTCTCTCAATGTGGGTTTTATACAATAAATAACACCAATAAAACAATAGGTACATTGTAGATGATCATTAAATTTATTGATCAAACAAAACTATCACTGGAAGGTTGCACGCTTCCATGTAAAAAACTAATTGTTACGCTAACGCATGCATGAATTTGTTCGCATGAATTTGCCGTAGCTAATATCGTATCGTTGGTAGGTATCATCTTCATTTTATTCCTCACAAAAAGACAACCAAAGACACAGCCCTTACACGCGCTGAACGACGCGCTTTCGAGATAGAGTTACGCGACAGAAAGAGAAGCGAAATGTAGGCAATTATCGTGGTTAGGCATGCAGCTCTGGGCGAGTCAATTTGTACTTTATCGCGTCGTCGCAGAGTAGCTATTTCTTTGTGAGTGTTTGTACAGAGCAGCTTCTGTACGGAGTACTCTTTTCTATTCTGTGCCACAGTCTGGCTCCACAACATGGATACTTTTTTCTCCTCTTTAATCCACTGGCAGATCTATGGATAAATATGTCTCCTATTAGATCCACAAGTGGATTTGTTCACAGAATATCTGTTGTTATGGCGGATATCCTAACAAATAATAATAAAAAAAAAACTTAAAGTAAAAAATTAGGGGGGTCCCCATAACTCCAATATCATAATTTGCAGAATTATCCAAACGTTTTAACCACAAAATTTAAGAACGGTCACTGATAGATGGCGTGATACGCGAGATACGTGCAAGTGCGACTCTAAATTTAAAAAAAAATACAATAAAACGGTCAATTTTTGTGGTGATAAGGAAACCTCGGTGAGCGAGTCCGACTAGCACTTGACCACTTTTTTTCTTGTAGTTCAGTGTAGCCAGCACGATCAAATGGAATCAACGATATGGCAAAATATGGATGGTTACTACTATTACTACAACTTACATTAGTATCAGCACAAAACCATAGGTACTTAGAGTAACCTAGCAGAGTGAAATAGTACCTATTACATATTTATGTATACCTACATACACATCTAGTGTTTGCAACATTTTGTACTACTTAGTTGTAACTACAATGCTGCGTTTTGGCTTTACGGGCACATTCGAGCAGGTGAGGCTTTCCCGTTGCCTACATTTTTACAGCAATGCGCCAGTGCGGCCGAAGCGGCGGCGGCGGCGGTGATCGTTAATTAACGTAGCTCGTTCCTGGAAAAGGTTCCCGCCCAAACCCGTGCTTAGATTTCATGGGCTATTCCATATAGCCCAATATAACTATAACTAACATGTAGAATGTGGACGCCTACCTACATCCATTAGTTCTTGCGTTCATAATTTTGTTGTTGGAGTGTTCGTTAGATATTGGTATACATCCCTATACGCTGGATTTACCGCGGATGCGTACAAATCGGTTCTGCAGATCCTTTCTCCACAGAACCGGCAAACTCTGGAACGCTCTACCTGCCCACATATTTCCCCCCAAGTATAGTCTCGGGTCCTTCAAGAGAGGCGTGAATGGGCACCTGTCAGGCCGGCATGGCATTCGCAGCCCCCGCCTGCGTCCGAATGTCCATGGGCGTCGCTAGACACCTTATGGGTGACCCGGCGCCACATGTCGCGCTTAGTATAAAAAAAAAAAAAAAAAAAAAAAAAACATTTTCAACCGCGTATACACTTATTATTTGCTAAAGATGTCGGTATCACACGCATTGCGCTATCCGATAGCTTGCATGGAATAATTCAGACAGTCCTCCCACCAAGAACTATATACATTCTGTATGTGGAAGCGTAGTGTGAAACCATTTACCTACTTAAGTAAACATAAATAACCTTTATGCTCACCTCGTCGATTTACTTGGAATGTTTGTGCTCGCTTTGGTACTAAATCAACCTGTTTACACGTATCGAGTAGGCGGCTGATTACTCATTACGTGTAAACGCCCCGAGACAATCCCTTCGTTTCAGATAATGTTAATTAATTGTATTTCTCATCGATTGTTGCATTGTGCTGTGTATGTGTGTATGTGTGTGTGTGTACATAATGTGTGTCTGTACACAATATTTCACAGCTGACATCCGCACACATCATAAATATCATCTCTGGAGCCGTGGCCCGGTGCTCGCTACTTCTCTCCCTCTGGATAAACGCCAGCTTTGTTTTCCTGCGGTAAATACTTAGCGCGTTATTTTTCCCCGCATTCCGGTGATTTTTGGTCTGTCGCTAGTAGTATGACCAATAGTTGTCATCTGGACCTTGACTTTCATATATAATAAATGGTAACTGTGATTTATATATATGATATATTTAGTGAACGATTTTAATTTCTTTCTTCTCATGGTCTGGATTTAAGATCTCCTGACAAATTACTCTTGGCAATAGGTACCGGCTCACTAAAGTTCGTACTACGCGGACTTTTTCGCAGTACAAACAGCTAGTCTCTGGAATAATCTGACCGTGCATTTACGGCGCTCTGCGTCTATGAGTGTATTAAGAAAAAAATTAAAAATCTTTTCCTATCCTTACCCTTAAAGTAAATAGATTTATATTGCATACAACTACCCTCTTCTCTCTCTCTGTCTCTCTCTCTTGTCATTCAGTTGATTGTGTTGTACAATAGTACAACTGATTAATGCACATAATATGTACCTAAGCATATACATACGAGTATATATGCGTATTAAAGTATTTATGTAGTATTCGTTTGTAGTTTATCATTATCATACATTTCTTTCCACTTGAATACATTGCCACAAAAAAATCGTGTTCGCCTCCATGTATTTCTCACATCCCAAAGGTTAGTTAGAATGGAATGTCTTACGGCATTAAGCTTGCCTATTGTACCTAATTTGTATAAATTGGTGTTAGATAAAGAATATATACCTACACACATATGATCAGTCTAGAGATTTCAGTGATGTATACACAACACCCTATCGAGAAATATTTTCAGTGGATATGGATTATTTTAATGTGATTTATCTCTATCTATAATGTGTATGTCGGTCTATAGTGTATATAGAATACCTACAACCTTAGTTTGTTTGCCTATTTTTGTGTAAACTTGTCTGAATGCTTTAGTGTTTTATGTATTTTTTATTAGCTTGCTTTTTGTCATTTTGTGATGTCGACAGGTTGTTTGCCAGCACTCTAAAAACTGTGAAGAGCGAGCATAGAGCTAATAGCAGTCGTCTCGGGGAAAAATATACAATTCCGGGTTCGTTTGTTTAATTCAGAGATCGTATCTAAGTAAAGCGGTCGTAAAACCAAGTAAACGATATGGCAATGGCATTTTCAAAGGACCAAATAGTAATAAGGGTAATAAATCTCGAGAACAGTGAAGAATTTCCCAATACGTTCTTTTTAATTGGCGATAAAAATGTGCTGTGTTAGATCGCAACGAACAAATAAAATATATTTTAACTATGGATACCGAAATAATGCCAGTCAACTTAAAGCTAACGTAAACTAACAACATTAAAAAAAAGGCAACGCGCCAACATCTCAAACAAACGTTAGTTTTCTCCCCAGCTTCGTTTAGACAACATGTTTACGAGAAATGCAGCCACAATAAAGAATGAGAATACCTAATATCGGTGGGTGCCGTCGTCGGGTGCGACCGCGGATCGCGTCCTGTGACAGGACAAAAAAATAAAAAAATAAAGAACGTTGTAAATTTATTCCTACAAGCGGTGACACAGCATAAATTCCTATTCCAAACTTGAACCACCTCCGCTACTGAGGAATAACTTAGAGTGGATAATCGCAAATCACTTTGGTGTGACAAATTTTATTTTTCATGTAATTTTTATTAATGTGTCTCTGTGTATTTTATTATATTTCTAGCTGTAGGTACGTAACGAAATTTTATACTCAACGCCGTTGTTTTTCGTGGTTTAAAATTACGACGCCAAATAGAAAACAGATTTTATCATTTTACAGAGATGTTGAATACTGTGTTAACTAACACAGTATTCAAATGTAAAGACTTATGCGCTTTTTGAACTCGCTCAGACTTCTCTATATATCTTCCGGGTTCGCGTGCATTTTAAAAGCACTAGGGGTACAGATGCGTAGGCACCGAGACGACTCTTAATATTTCAACGTCAGATCGTATCTTGTCGAAACGTTGAAAATACTGCTAAGAGCCGGTCCCAAGATAAATTGAATATTTACGATTTACGAATATCTAAATTAACTCGATGGGTCGTGAGGAAATCGACCGATTTATTTATGCAGCACGAAGCCCGCGACAGCTGAAATTAAACGGGCTGGATGTTATAAACGACCCTGCCATTTTTTAAAACCGCTGAATTAAAAAATCATATTTCAGACGATTATTACGGTAATTAGTCGCGATGGCGAAGTGTCGGCCGTGTCGGTTAATACGTGATGCGATCTGCCTTCAAATTGAAGACATTTTTACGATTCGGGAAATTTTTTATCGCCTGCATGTCGGTTGACGGCTATTTTAATTGACACTCAGAAGCCGCTGATTAACATATTAATATTTTAATATTTTTACGTGTGTGGAGTAAAATATGCAAATGTAAAGGACGGAGAACAATAATCATGAAGGCGAGAACATAAAATCATTCGCAATATTTTCAGTTTTCTTTTACTTTTTACAAAATATAAAAGCTTAAAGGAAAAAAGAGCTGAAAGCACGTTGAAGCGGCCAGACATTTTCATTACTTGATTATTATATTCCTTTTCCCTTTCTGTGAGTGTTTTATTTTTAATTTAGATTTTCGCTGCTATTTCGCCTGTAGCAATTAATTCGGATAGCGTTCTGCGAGGGAGTGCCTATCTAGGCAGGAACCTGCGAGGGTTGCGCGGGGACGGTGTGCGTACGGGGGCCGGGCGGAGGGAGGGGTCGAGCGAGGGGTAGTTAGCGCCATTTCCGCCATTTAAGTATTTCCCTGGATCTGCCTCGGTCGAGGCATAAAAGGGGGCCCCCGGTGACAGGAGGGGACGCATTCCCGGACCATTTGATAAGTATATTTTTTTCAATAGGTCTGTTAGCGATCCATCAACCCGCCTCGACTAGATATTATCGTGAAGTTAGGTAATTCCTAATTCAATTTGTAAACACAAGCTCGCTTCGGAGCTGAAATAAGACAACATTTTAGAGAATATGAAAAAAAAAAGTTCAACTAGAGTATTTTGACGGTTTGGGCTGAAGACGTGCGCGAAACCGTATAGGAATTTAGGTCGCTTCTCCACTTTCGGAGAAAAACATCATTTAGTATGTTATAGATGGGTAAAACAAACTTTTCAGATACATTCAATTACCGATACAGAACTTTAGTTAGTATACTCACATATCTACAACCATAAATTATACATAAACCCCAAGTAGGCATGGAGATCGAACTTGATATGCAAATACAAATTTACTTACTCCGAGGAGCGTGTGAGGACAAATTACGTTACCAGGAGTCTTGAGAAATTTGTAGAAAATCGTTTTTCTATAATTTGAATGCGTCTCAATTTGTATTCAGCGTCGCAGCTGCGAGAGGGAATTGGGTCGACCGACGAAACGGTTTGCGACTACTCCTCGCCCTCACACGTGTCAACACTACTCCCTCGCGCGTGTTAACACGACGCAATACGCGCCCATCTCGACCCTATTCTTATTTTATTGTTTCGCGGTGAGATCAGCCCGATATCGTCCAAACTTGCTCATTCATTGTTCAACTCTTCATTCATACAAAATGAAACGCTCTACATCCAGCGGGAATATTCTTTAAGCGTTAGCAAGTGTTATCGTAAGCCGTTCCCAAAGGATTTAGCGAATTAATTTTGGTAAATTGGCTATTATTCAAGCTATTCCCTCTTCATCGTTCTAATTACCTCTTGACGTGTCCTTTCACGCAATTATGATCCAGGCCGTGTTACAATTTACTTCCTTTCATCATCCCTCTCGCTCCCCCCTGTAGACGACCCCGTCGAGCGGCGAGGCAGCGCGGCGTGCTGGGGTCAGCAATCACTGGAATATGCGAAATCTCTTGGAAACCCTTAGGAAAATTGTTCCCGCGGGATGTGCTTGATTAATGACTTGTTGCTATTTTGGAGGTAAAAAATGAATTATTGAAGAAATATTTACATTTTTCTAAGTAATGAGGGTGCATTGCGCCTTGCGACTTTTGAAAGTGCCAAAGTGTTTTAGTTCTTTTGGGAAGAGTATAAACTCTTCTTATTTAGTTTTCGTGCCTCGTGAAGAATTTCTAAGATTAAACTTACCAGTACTTAGACAAGACAAGACTCAACAATTGTAGGCACTCAAAAATGAGTAGGTACATAAGAAAGGATATGCACTCATTTTTGCCTCTGTGTGAGACGATACCAAACAAACAATACATGTTGAAATATAATTTATACGAATATGTACGAAGTAGACATTTTTTCTTCAGGAGTCATAAATTAGGTTCTTCTTACGACATGGCGGTGGAGGCAGTTGTAGTGGCGTACGAGTTTCCAAATGTAGTCATTTAAATGTGTTTGAGAATGCATTAGTGTCGCAAATAATAAAAAAACCGGCCAAGTGCGAGTCGAACTCGCGCACCGAGGGTTCCGTATCGCCATGTCATGGTCGCGCCACTCACGCCATCTATGGCGTGTTTATGAAATGCTTCATATTAGTTCAAATTCATGATTAGTTAAAATGCTTCATAATCTTTTCGGTAGATGGCGCGCGCACATACACTTTTTAGGTTCTTTTATGGGCACCCCGTGAAATTTTTACTTTTTATTATTTTTATCATTTGTTGTTATATCGGCCATAATAACACATATTCTGTGAAAATTTCAGAGCTACCTATTACGGTTCAAGAGATACAGCCCTCGGACAGACGGACGGACAGACAGACAGACAGACGGCGTAGGCTTAGTAATAGGGTCCCGTACCGGATACGGAACCCTAAAAACGGGTTGGTGCCGAAACCACCAGCTTATACCTTCCCGCACCGCTGTCCTATCTTCTGCGTCTACCGTGCCGCCACCTCGCTCCGCGCTTCCGCCGCGCCGCTCAGTGCAGGTTCGTTTCACGCGCCGCGGAGCCCCGCCCCGCCTCCGCCGCCGTATTCATATTTCACATTAGCTAGAGATTGCGGATCGAAAACACCACTTTCCACCAATATCTCACGGGTGCTGTACAGGCGAAACTCGCCTTTCTATTCCTGATAATAAAGGCACTTTTACCAAGTCTCACGACCGCGGATACAATCTTCTTGCGACGCCTCCAACCCACAGCTTTTATACCGAAAAAGTTCAATTCCTAAGAAAATCACGCCTCGAAAGGGATCCATTTTGGGGCCTGGTAGAGTTCACTTTAGCTCGTAATGTTAAAGTGGCCTTGAGCTCTCTCGATGTGGAGCGGAGTATTTTATGCACACGTGAAAGTGCGGCGCGACAAGTAAATTCATGATTCTGTTTATGCGCGAGAAACCAGTTAGTTTTCTTTGGCAAGAATTATCTATTGCCCATAAATATTGTTTGAGAGTGATAATAAACCTGCCATTTTATGGTGCGAGAGTGGAAGTAGGTATGTCCGGGGGGCGGGGCGGGGTGAGGCGGGGCGGGGCGGGGCCCGGGCGGACTGTAGCGACGACATAACAAGATTAAACATACATTTAAACGAATAATTTCAATAACTTATTTAAGGTGTTTCGTTAGTCACGTCAATAACTTCGGGAGGGTTACAACCACACTCAAATAAACAGGTTACGCAAAAAAAATTATATGTTTTTAGCATTACTTTTCGAGAAATTTAACAAAACGTGTTTGCTACCTAAACCTTAACCTGTGTGTAACAGTAGGTAACATGCATTGTACGGGGTCAATGACCGTACTATGTTCAATCGCAGAACAGCTGTTTGTTGTAAGTGAGTCACATGATTGGTTTTTACAGCTACTTATTTGATTTGATTTTTTTGTTAGGAGAAAAAATGCTCCTATAAACATATGTTTTTTTTTTTGCGTAAAGTGTTTGTTTGAGTGCGTATGTAACCCTCCCGAAGTTATTGACATGACTAACGAAACACCTTATATATATCGTAAAGCGAGAGGTATCATCCACGGTGTATCTACTCATTGAACGTCACATTCATATGATTTATTTTCTAATCGAGTTCTGGTCGCGATAGGTGTCTCGTAGCTCCTACGTTCTATATTAATTAGTTGTACCTATCTATAGATGCCTTGATGACGATGACCCGCCGGGCACCGGGCACCCATATCCTCCAAAGTTACGACGCGATCGTTCGAATTTATATGACAATTTAACGTGCTGATAATCTTCGCGGGCGTCGTTTCGGAGCGCTTCGTAAGATTTACGAATACAGATCCGTCCATATCCGTCTCTTTTTAACTGGAGCGAAAAAAAAATCTTAAACTCCTACGCACATTTCCATAAAGCCGAGCGTCGATCACGCTTATCTTTTTTACGAGAGCCCTAAAAGTTTATTTTAGAACACGCCATTATAAAGTTGCATTGCGGGGAGCAGCGGTCCACGAGCTGATTACGGCTTACGAGTACCGCGCAACCCGCGGTTCCGATCTGTAGCGGGCCGCGCCTAAACCGCACTTACTGTATATTGAAAGCTTTTCCGCACTCCGCATTATCACAAACGCATTTTTTCAGTAGAATAGAGGGGAGCCGTCTGACGGTATGGGGAGAAGGTGCGGCGGAGGGCGGTGTGGGGGCAGCGTCACGTCCCCGCCGCCGCCTCCGCCTCCTCCGCCTCCGCCGTCCCATCCGACTTTACTTATATTCCGCTTGCATAATAAAAAGGCATCACACATTGTGTCGGCCCCGTGTTGTCGCGTAAAAAATTGCGACGTCGGAAAGTGAGATTTGCGTTTGTGCGGCGCCGAGTGCATCCAATTACATTAATCCGGTTGCGGTGTCGGCGACGACGACGCCGCGCCGTCGTCGTGGCGGCCGCCCCAACTACTGCCGCTGCCGCCCCCACACGGCGCCGCGGCGCGCGTCCGGCCCACATGAAACTTGATTAAAAATTCTATTAGCTTGAGAGGCTCAGCTCAGTGCGTAATAGATAAAGTGGTTCCACCGCACTCGTACGGATTCGGCACAGCGCAGCGGCTTTCGTTCGTCGCGTTGATTTTGACTCGATAGTGCAGGAAAGCGTTTAGAAACTGCGCAGAACTTTTGCTGAAGCCTCCGATTGCGTTGCTATTTCTATACATATACATACAGAGTGGTTTTGTTACCATGCCAGACATTTGAGGGGGTTAATCTGTATGGAAAACTAAGTAGATTCCAAAATAAGAACGTTCACGAAATTGAAAAAAAAATCTTCATATATTTTCGTATACCTAACCTACTAGATACCTACTAAGGTAATGCCTACCCTCAAAATGTATGGAGAACTAATTTTTTTTTTCCAATTTTGCCACCGTTCTCTTTAACAAAACAAAACCAAAATCACCCGTATACATGACCTAGTTAGCATATAGTTTCTGTTGGAGGGCATCTAGGTGAATTGCACACATATTGAGTTCACACACATAACTGCAAACAAACAGCGATGAACCATAGCAAAACATCTTTTCTTAACGGTCGATATGCCATACTCATCTAAAATTCATATAGACTTCATAGGCTATAGTGAGTTGCGGCTGCTCTAAGCATTTTCCAAATAAGGTCTTTAATCCTTCACAAAGTACAAAGTGGTTTCAGGAGCGCCGGATTAGTTAGTACTACAAGAAATAATGAATGAGACAATATCCAGTTTTCATACAAGTAAGGATATTGTTAGTTCTGTACAAATCCCTCCTTCCTTTGCGTACCTTCTTGTGCGGTTTAAGGCGTGAAAATTCTTGAAAATTTCACTGCGGCTAATTTGCCCATACCTACCTTAATTTATTTTGTAAAATATGGTCTTGCTCTCGGTAGGTAATCAATTAATTATGTTTAAAGTGAAAATGCAACTACAGCCTTCTTGTTGAAGCAAATGATTCAGAATTCTCATTAAATCAAAATCTTATATAAAGAGATTTTAAATGTTCCAAAATTTAAAATAAAAAAAATAACAGGAATATTATTACAGAGAGGGCAATATAGACACTTTAAAATGTACAAGTATTTACCATTAGTATTATAGATTAAAGTATTAAATCCATATTAAAGTGTTTCGAAGACTGAGAATACGTATTTTGTTCTCGATTCCGACATTCCAGCGTATTGTCTCGCCTTAAGTCGATTGGAGCTGTATAGGGGGTGAGTGGGACGCCGGACGTGCGCTGGCTTGGTCCAGGCCGAGCCAACCTGGGCGGCTGGGCCACATCCGACAGGCTCGTGACCCACATTCGATTGTCGGCTCAGTCGTGATGACGTCACGGCTTCCAGAGTGGTGCTTGTAATTAATTGATGCAGCACTTGGCCCGTGCCGCCTCCGCGCGGCGGCGCCGCGGACCGGTGACGTCATCAGCATTCGTATGATTGGTGCAAGCGCAAGCTCGCAAGGCAGCACGGGCATAGTTAAAACCCCTAGTCTGTGGTTAAAACAGACTCCTTTTACTATGACACGGGGCAGCCTTAACAGCAGAGCGTGGCCGACTGGTAACGTCGAGGCTGGAAAGTGATGTCTTTATTCATTCATAAAAAGAGTCTCGCCACTTCTGTAGGCAACAATTTCAAAGTTAAACTTTTATGGCTGAGTATGTTTTGAGTATCATTAGAGGTTTTAGAGCAATAGAGCTTCCAATTTGTAAGTACGAATAAAGAGAAAGATAACAAAGGAAGTCGATATATTGGAGTGTAATGGATTGACCTAATGCATCTTGGGAGTGAAAAATTCGACCAGGGCAGTTGAAACTAGTATTGCAACGGATATCCGATTACCATCCGGCATCCGGCCTACCCGACCACTTTTTTACTATCCGACAGATGGCCAGATAATGTTTAAATATTTTTTGTTATTATTATTTCTTAAGTAGTACGCTTAATATAATTCCCTGAATAAATTATGATAAAAATATCATACATCTAACCAGTGACACCCTATGAGTCCGTACGAACTATAGAGCGGCCGGCGGCGGCGCGGGCCCGTCAGCGATACACAACAATAATTAACAAAGCACCGCCGCGCCGCCGCCGCGCCGCCGCCGCGCCGCCGCCGCCTGTCCTGGCTCCTATACCTGCGACATATGTGTCGCAGGTAGGTATGCCGCGTTGTATCTATTTTCATATACGTACGTAGAGTACATGTCCAAAAGGCGGCGTTCTCCCTCCCCTGCCTTCGCCTCCTCCTCTCCCCAACCTACACGGGCACAACGTAATCTGAAAATCGAACCGTAAATACAGATTGGAAATGAAAGGGGTGATTCTGTATCTGGATATGAACCATTTGTGTTCTATATTTTTAGGGGTAAAAATGTGTGTGAAATTAAAGAAACCTTCGAGATATATTTTTGTAAAATTAATTACGTAATAAACAGTAGGCAGAAAATGTCTCAACTTTTCAGAATAATCCCCTTTTGCAACATGTTGCTCTACCATCTTAATGGCTTATAAAACTAAAATTTTCAGAAAAATACTCATAATGATATTCGAAATACCTATTCAAAGAGATCGATGAAAAACATTTGATTAAAATTAATAACTAAATTAATAATATATTATAGACCGTAGGTACAGTGCGCTCTAACACAGAATAGAAAAGAGTACTCCGTACAGAAGCTGCTCTGTACAAACACTCACAAAGAAATAGCTACTCTGCGACGACGCGATAAAGTACAAATTGACTCGCACAGAGCTGCATGCCTAACCACGATAACCGCCTACATTTCGCTTCTCTTTCTGTCGTGTAACTCTATCTCGAAAGCGCGTCGTTCAGCGCGTTAAGGGCTGTGTCTTTGTGCTGTCTTATTGTGAGGAATAAAATGAAGATGATACCTACCAACTTTTATCGTTCTAGCTACCAACGATATGATATTTAGCTACGGCAAATTCATGCGAACAAATTCATGCATGCGTTAGCGTCACAATTAGTTTCTCACATCGAAGCGTGCATTGCGTGCAACCTTCCAATGATAGTTTTGTTTGATCAATAAATTAAATGATCAATGATGATCATCTACAATGTACCTATTATCCTTATACGAATTAGGCCATACACACCACGCTGTTCGGCGTTATCTAACTAATGTTATTGGCAATATAATAATATCATTTTAAATCAATGACCTCCTACTATATGAATAAATAAATTACTAGAAATAAATCAAAATGCTACTAAACAAAACACTTACCTTTCTCCGTCTCTCGGCAATGAAAAAAAAAAGAATTTTTCATTTGTCTGTTGACTTTTGCACCCGTCCACTGCACAATATTTACGTGATTTCGACATTTTCTAAATTCGAAAGCGCCACGCGCCCGGTCTGGCTGGATAGCGGCAGCCCACTGTTAATTGTAGATTAGCCGCTACGCCAAGCGGTAGGCATTTAACTCGCGACCTTGAGCGAGTGACGAAGGCCTGGCTCTAATTCAAGTCACTGGCGTGCCCGAGTTGTTCGCTTTACTGAAACTGCAAGTTCACCGGCCGGCCGTACCAACATCGTTCGCCCCCACAGTAGCGAGTAGCTCGTACATACACTGGCGCTGTTTCCCCGTCGCCACTGTAAATATTTTCTCCCTCCCCGTCTCGTAACGAGTTGCTCTTATAATTCTCCCGCAGAGTATAATCCGGGACCACTCCGCTCTCCAGTTTTGTTCTTTTTCCATGTGTAATTGAAATATATTGTCGTAATATCCCCTGAAGGATTGCACTTCAGGCGCCCTCTCCGACATCTCATTACCTCCGAGTAATGAAAGACGTCTTGCCTTCTCGCCCTCCGATGGTACAGTCGGCTTCCAAACTGCCAATATACACGTACAACCTTGTCATCCAACAACTATACCACTGCAAGACCCTTTGAACACTCGACCTGAGATCCATTACGCGTACGGCAACGTTCCACATGTGTACCTAAATGTTCCAAGAGCGAACTGTACCTACACGCTCCGATGCCACTCACTCGTTTTCAGGAAATGACGATTGGAACTTTTGAGTTGAATCGGTGGCTCTTTCGACCACTCCATATGTGGTTTAATGACTTTCAAATGTATAAGGAAACACTTGATGCCCACGTTTAATTATATACATACCCATTTTATGTACTAAAACTTTTAAACTCCACTCGGGAAGAAGGGAACGGAGAAAATATCACTGGCCATGCTCTCGAGATTTTCCTGGAAGATCGGTCCCCTGCACCCTTGATGAGTTTGTATGTTTGATGAAACCCTAAAGGGAATTTGTCTTCTTGCCGATTGTTGTGCTTATGAATTATGAACTTTTTTCTTGTTTCAGGTAAGGGCCAGAATCGTGTTATGGGGAATTTTTACAATAATTACGATTTTCTTTGTAAGTTTAGATAATTTTACACAATACCTAAGAAGTACAGTAAAGTTCATTACACTTAATAGTGAAACATTTAAAAAATCGTTATTCATGGTTAACACGACTTGATATGATAAATTGATTTAGTTCTAGTGGCAATTCAACTCAGGAGTTGTCCTGATCGTTATTTAAGGGCAAGGGCGGAATTGAAATAGGGCAGAAAGATTAACTATTTCCGTTGGCGTATATATTAATGTAGTACGATAAAATTAAACCTTATTGAAATTTAACCAAAAGTGCTTAAATAATTTAATAAGATAAATTACTAATTAAATAATGATAATACAAATTAACTTATCTTAATATAAAAGACTTTTACATGAATGCCTCTGTTGCCGAGCTTAAAGTGCGTCTATTAAATTTATCCTGAACTGCTTTGAAAGCAAAGTGAAGAAAAAGTCTATGCACTCCTTTTTAAAATATAAAGCCTACTATTTAAGTGTTTATCTTCCAACAACAGAGATAACGGAGGGACGTATACAGACGTGACGGCTGTACAAATTGTTTCTTCGTAAAACTGAAAATGAATTTTTATAAAAGTCGGAAGCGGACGGTGTCGGAGCGGTGTCGGCGCCCCCGGACGCGGCGGCGGTGGAGGTTTGCTTCAAGTTGAAATAAATAAAGCAGAGTGAAGCCGCAGCGGTTTTAATTGAGTGGCAGCCTGGCTGAGATACGAAGAAAGTTCGCCTTGAATTATTTTGGCCAGATCTCTCTTGGGCCGCAAACTGGCGGAAACATGGCCGTTTGCCGAGGCACGGGAATGGATGGGAGGGGTCTCGCCGCAACCCTCCTCCCCTGCCCAACCCTCGGCCAATCGCCCTAGACGCATTTTAGAATTCTACTAATTTGAATTTGGAGCAGCGCCGAATGTGGAGCAGTGTTATTCAAATATTGACATGACTAAACATTTGATTTCCCTTTTAATAAGTTATCTCTACTACAAAGCAATGTTTATGTTAACCATTGTATGCAGGAAAACTTTCAGTTATTTTTACCAGCAGCAACTCTAGTCGAAGATTGCGAGAGTGACAACTTTTCTTTACTTACAAAATTTTTTTGAGCAAACTTCAGTCGCAAGACGTGGCGGAATAAAATAACCTGAAATAGTCGAGTTATGGAATGGTTCTTATTTTATTTGCGTAAGTGATATGGAGAACAATACCTAGCGCTTACTCGCATTGCACTATAGCGTTAAATTTTAAATAAAATCAACATGTGCCTACCATGATCTGAGGTTCAAAATATGGTATACATTATATTTCGAAATAGAATACAGTTTAGTGCATAATCTCCGATCGTTATTGTTTATATTTATATGAGCTTGTGTGGTAACGAAGTACTCTTGAACTTGTCACAATTTGTTTTTTATATCAGGATTATTTTATTTTATTATTATTTGTTTTATTGAAAGCGCGACATATGTCGCCGAGCCCTCCATAAGGTGTCTAACGACGCCCATGGACATTCGGTCGTATTATATTATGCCGGATAAGGGCTGCGTAAGGTGATAGGGACCTAGGGCATTGCAAATAAACCTACCTCCAACTCGTGCTACCACAATGTTGCCACACGTTCCCAATTCCGTAACTTCTAATCATGTCCGGCCTTTCGAGCTTACAGACAGATTTTTCGCATTAAAATAACTGCATTTTTACCACAAACTATAGAAGTGGCAAGCGAGTGTGGCCGCTACGCCGCACTCAACGTCAGTTTGACCGAGTTTTCCACCGGCGGAGGCGGGCGGGGGCGAGAGTGAAGGGGGGAGGAGTGTTGGCAAGTTAGTCGAGTATGAGTGGCAGACGCTCGCCGGTGTCTGCTTGAAGGGAAGTTTTGATTTGCCCTAAGCACCCCTACTGCTACCGAGTTACGTGTATGTAAAATTAATCTGAAATGAACTTAGGAAATGACTAACGCCCGTCTACTGCCCTCGCATAAGCACCAGTCTCGTACGTTTTAAACAAGAGAGATATTTTTTATGTTATGTAAACTTGACATGGTCGGCAACGTCATCTGCTACCCTCGGGAGCCACGTGTTAGACACGTTATTCCTGTCGGAAATTTAATTATAGCTCATTCTTTGTTTCCATAGAAATAAATAAAAATCAAATAAATAGGTACTATGTCAGGGTTTTCCTTGTTCGTACCATAATGAAGCGATAGATGGACGCCAACGACGACTTCTAGACCATTGTGTAGATAAATAATAATAGTTATAGTGAATATTTTGCTTCATAAAAGTTTAGACTATTCTAAAAAATGTGACCAAAAATCTATACGGAAATGTAATACAACGATTATACTTAAATTATCGAAAATCGTTATATCTATCGATGGTACTTCTTTTAAAGTGCTAACTGGAATGAATGTAATTTTATTTTATTTAAAATTCTTACTTTTGCTCCTAACGCCTTAAAGTGCACAAGGCAAGTCTTACACCGTTACACACATTTATTATCAAGGCAAGAGATCGATTACATATTTGCGTGTTCACATCAATATCTAGGAACACGCTCCGCTCCAAGCTCAGATAACACCAACTTTAATTGGTAAAGAAGTTAATTGAATCGGTTAATTCAGACGCGAGACGGTGTAAAGTTTACCTCAGTTATTATTATGCACTATGCGCAAGGAGCGTACACAGGTAGCGGTGGCTAAAACACCTCAACACTATCCTGGCAGACTCTCTCACGATTTATTTAAAGAAAACGGAAGGAACTTCAAAATAATAGAGTGCCAAGAACGCAAAGGTGCCTCGTACACAGCTGTAAGAAAGTTCGAAGCGAGCGGAGCGCGGCGCTTCTGAGAAGACGTTTGTCTATCTAGTCCTCGCTATTCCTCTGACGAGTACCCACTGCCTCTGCGCATTTAAACTTTATGTCGGTTGTCGTTAAGTTTTTACGAGGTTTCATACTTTTCTTGACTTCAAGCTTCATAGAAATCACATATAGGTTGGTGTATTGTTCAAATAATTGACCACTTAGTTATGTAGAAGTACTCTTACGTAATTATAGGTACGGAAAAACTTTTTATGTAACTTCGTATGGAAATATTCTTAATAATACACTTTTACTGACGTAACTTTTGCATTTTCAGTTTTACATATCTCTCCGGGCGCCGGACAAATAAAGGAGTAGGTAGGTACACATTTGCTGCTGTTTAATGTATCCAGCGCTCAGCGTATCGAAATCGCTGTTGGCAAAACCAATCCCTGAATATTCATACTCCGGTTGCATTTCTGTGAAGCGTACGATTTATCCATACGTTGCTTACGTAGGTATATGTACGAAGTAGGACAGACACGAATTATCACTTCGCTCACGTATCGGCATATTATTAAACAATACCTTACTAATAACCTAAAATGACTGCTTGTTGGAGTAGTTTTGTCGATGGTCCACTCCACGTGTGGGTGTGGCGAGAAATTTGGAAACAGTGATGTGTCAACAAATATTGAAAGTCATCGGTAGCCTTACTGAAAGCTGAACTACATTATGTAGGGTCGATCCCTTTCCTTTCCAAGCTAGTTTCCAAGGCAGCGTCGTACCTGTCTCGGAACACCTGGACCTCCTGGGCACCACTATTTCCAAAGACGTGGGTTTCCGGCAACTAATCGAGTCTAAGGCCAAAACTGCATCTAGAAAATTGGGAATACTTTTCCGCAATCGGTGGTTCTTCTCACCGGCACAACTATTCCTGTTGTACAAAACACAGATTAGGCCGGTGATGGAGTACTGCAGTCACATCTGGGAGGGTAGTCCCCATTATCTTCTAGCATCCTTGGATTCGATACAGCGCCGAGCCATCCGTCTTGTTGGTGACCCGAAACTTACAGATGGTCTGGAGTCCCTGAGTCACAGACGATTTGTAGGTTCGCTTAGTCTGTTTTACAGATACTATCACGGACGCTGCCCTGCGGAACTAGCATCCCTTATTCCCTGCCACCCGTACTATCTCCGCATGACTCGTCGCAGAGAGACTCAGCACCCTTTTGTTGTTGACATTGGGCTTTTGAGAATTCATCGGTTTTCAAAATCGTTTCTTTGTCGCACCGCTAGAGTGTGGAACTGTCTTCCGGCGAGTGTATTTCCTGAATCCTTTAACCTGGGTGTCTTCAAGCGTCGTATTAATGGGCTAGACAGCCTAGCAACAGTCCGCAAATCTACTGGCATGGCACCTAACTGAGCGTGGTTCCGCGAGGAGAGGTGATTTTGGCTCTGTCGGCTGCACCATTGGTCCCTCGGCACAGCCACCCATGCTGGTTTACATAAAAAAAAAATTATGTTTATATATATTCTTTATTAAACACCAATTTATGCAAATTAGGCACAATAGGCGAGCTTAATGCCATTATGCATTTTATTCTAACTAACCTTTGGGATGTGGGAGAAGTACCATGCAGGCGAACAAGAACAGTTTGTGGCTAAACCGAGATTACTACCGAGATTAATGTGAGTAGAAGTTGTGAGTCTAGTCTCAAACATTGTCTATGTATGCCAAATAACGACTATGAGCCTGAGTTAATTTGCCGAGCTAAGACTGATAAGTCTTTATTTATACTGATAGTAAGGCCCTTACTATCAGGTCAGACCTTTCCGCATCAGTCCAGTGTAAAACGAATGTGTTTTAGTAGTTAAAAATAGTACAAAATAGTACTTCGTCTATATTTCATAGGTGAACCCGTTCAAACGCAAATGTGGAGCTTAAACACTCATTTGGTATTCACATCTGGTTCGGAATTACGTACATGATCACAAATTACCGAATCATTTGTCCGCATTCATCGGCGAAAATTGACGACACTTGCTGAATCCAAAACGAAGTGTGGCGCTACTATGCAGCTGCACTTCCGTTCCGCCGCACATTACCAATATTGTATCATTATTTTGGTATTCATATCATTATTATAGATTTACTTTTTGATCATGATATTTAGGAATTCAATTCGAGATTTAAATGTAATTTCAGTGTGAATTTAGAATACAATCATACATACATACCACACGCTGTATTCCGACAATCGGGGTAAGCAGAGTAATCGGTGTAGTGCTGAAAGGACTCTGGTAAATTACAGCAGAACACCGACCACCACGTTTAGCAAAGTATTCAGTGGCCGAGTGGTCTGGGCGTCATCGGCTTCTCGTGCGAGAGGTCCGAGGTTCGAATCCGGTCGGCGTATTAATGAGTTTTTTTTTTGACGGAAAAATGTACGTGCATGCCTTCACCTGCTGCTTCACCTTTCGGAACCGGTGTAAAACTGTAGGTCCCTTTCCTCGCCCCTTACTACTATAGGCTCAGATTGTAGCCAACTGGGTTGATACCACCACACCAAGATGGCAGCTTAGCAGTCTCCTAGTCCACTATTATAGCCAGAAATCCAAACGGAAGGCCCGTCTGATACGGACACCCATACCGGATTACATAAAAAAATCAAACAAACAAACAAATAAAAAAAAATAAACAAACAAAACTATTTATTGAGTAAATAAATTAAAATATACATTTCAAATGTGTTTTATAAGTAAGGACAGAAAAAAAAAATCTATAGTAAGTGTGCTCAGACCTAAGCACTAGGCTCGCATCTCTATCGCTAAGCTCAGTTTTCGTTTAAATGTATAATTTAACTAAGATAAGATAAAGTATAAAGTAAATATTCCGTATTATAAAGTAAATATTTAAAGTAAATAATCTAATTTATAAGTTAGTAAATGTATTAGTGTGAATGAACGAATTTGATTTTGGGGGCAAAGAAAGT
Source organism: Nematopogon swammerdamellus (assembly GCA_946902875.1). Taxonomy (NCBI): domain Eukaryota; kingdom Metazoa; phylum Arthropoda; class Insecta; order Lepidoptera; family Adelidae; genus Nematopogon; species Nematopogon swammerdamellus. Next base: position 9,023,417 of record OX336337.1, read on the forward strand.
AAAAAACAATGTTTTTTTTTTTCAAGTGAATGGAAAGGTCTCATTATAAGGAATACTTACAAGTATATTTTTACGTACATTTCTTTGGAACTAAGAAGAAGGACATACAGAATTTTAAGCCAAAACTTCAACTACCGACATAAGAGGAGACACAAAGAGTTTGTATTACGTCGCTGATACAAACTCTTTGAGGAGACAAAATCCGGCTGGAAACAAACCAACAGTACGTTAATACGTATCACATTATTATCAGGGACAAAGGAATTCAGGGAAGCTAACTGCTGCCAGGAAGATTTAAGGCCAAAAGTTGTCGGCTAAGAAAATGCGACTAATTAATGACTGCCTGGCCGGGAGCTGGCCCGTTGTTCAAGGTGGTTATGGTTCAAAAGAGTAAAGTTCGTAGATATTCGAGCTTAAATTGCACGTCGTTCACAAGGATTGCTTTATAATATATATAAGTATATAGAATTTACAGAAAGTAAACAATAATCTAGAAATAAAATCTAAAAAAATATGTAATATAGAATAGATTAAGTAGCAATGGGGTGGGCACAACACCCGAAGAGACGACGACGACGACGTTGGAATAACCGTGCCCTGTACTGGCGGCGGTGTGGACAGGAAAACGGAGTGTGGTAAGACCACCCGCCAGGAACGGCATCAAGTACGTTGGCGGAACCAGTGGTTCTGAACCAGCATACACGCTGACTGCATAATTTATTGATATTTCGGGACTTATTCATTGTGTGCACGCAAATAATTTTCGCAGTATATCCAAACTACGAGTAACGATATCGCCAGGTGAACATTCCAGTTCGTACATGTATAAACAAACAGGTTAATGTATAAGTATCCTCCTTCCTTACCTATAATAAAATCCAACGTCTGCTTTCTGTCTGAGTGTCTGAGTGTCTGTCTGTCCGCTTATAACTCGAGAACCACTGAACCGATTTTAATAAAACAAAATTCTACGGATAGCTTGATTCTTCCCATCAACTATAGGCTACTTACTATCACGCTAAATAGCTTATGAGGTTAGCAGTGAAGTGAAATATGAGAGCGGGTGGAGCCGCGGGCACAGCTTGTAAACTATATTATGTGATTATAGCAACATTTGTGATTATCAATCAATCAATACAAATAATAAATCTGTAAGGGATGGTCGTGGAGTAAGTTACATTGTTTTATGAGATATTGCTTTGCAGACTCTATGTATGATACTAAAACTGAATTGACGATTTTTAGAAATCTTTTCTGTATTTATGTATGTATGTTCCTTCATTACTCTTAAACCGATCAACCGTATTCTATAAAACTTAGAAAGCACATTTAGATATACGATACATAGAATAGGCTAAATTAAATTCAGTTCCGGTTACCCTAAGATGTGGCTCTCATACAAACTGAATTAGTCTGCGCGCCGAAATAAAGGTACGGTAGCGGGCTTACTTACATTCTTAATTTTAAATACGAATTTCACGCGAGCGAAACCGCGGGCAAAAGCTAGTGTAGGTAAGTAATAAAATAAATAATCAATTTAGTAACTACGTGCGCTAAACTTAGTTTGCATCAAGAAGCACGAACCAACTGCAGCGGTGGTCACGTTTCTAACTTGCCTCACGTGGACTCAAATTGCTTTCTGATTGACTGATTGAATTGCTGCCAAGTTTCAAAGCTAAATTCGTAGCATTATGGATTGTGGAGGTTTCAATTGTTGCATGCGTAGCGCCGAGAGGGAACACAGTAGAATAACTCGCGCGTGCTCCGTCGAGCAACAATGCCCCGATCCGTTGGCATCCAAACCGCGTATGTATTTACATTTTGCATAATAATTGAAGCAATGGACGAATACCCGTCAGATTGTTCGCGGCCAGCTGCGTGTTCTGCGGTCTAGTACTCTCAAACTCTCACCCTGTCGAACTGTCGTTCTGTCGAACTCTTGACTCATACTGCCTAACTCATACTGTTAGACTCTGATACTTTCCAACTCTCATACTGCCTAACTCTGTGGCGTTAGTGTAGTGTTCGTGAGTGTAACAATATAAAAATATTTCTGTAATTTTGATATTTCAAAATGCAATTTGACTCAGGAACGAGTTCCGTAACTTCGGAAAATGATTATTGAGAATACTTTTTATTCCGACGTGGTATTGTTCACCGCTTCAAAATGTGTGTGTTACAAATATTTATCTTAATTTTTAACTGCTTCAAGTAGGTATTATATGTTTTTATAGAGAACCTGCGTTGGTGACTGTACCCAACAATCAATCCAATTAAGGCAGCCAAGCAGCCAATACCAGCCAAGCCAGCTTTGAGGCGGAATAAAAAGCTCATCAGACAATTAGTTATTATATAGCTGTTTTTTTAGGGCTCCGTATCCGGTACGGGACCCTATTACTAAGCCTACGCCGTCTGTCTGTCTGTCTGTCTGTCTGTCTGTCTGTCCATCCATCCGAGCGTCCGTCCGTCCGTCTGTCCGAGGGCTGTATCTCTTGAACCGTAATAGGTAGCCCGTTGAAATTTTCACAGAATATGTGTTATTATGATCGATATAAACACAAATAATAAAAATAAGAAAAAGTGAAAAAATCACGGGCGTTCCCATAGAAGAAACCCAAAAGTGTATGCGCGCCGCGCCATCTACCGAATAGAATATGAAGAGTTTTAACTAATCATGGCATTTAACTAATATGAAGCATTTCATAACACGCCATAGATGGCGTGAGTGGCGCTAACCATGACATGGCGATACGGAACCCTCGGTGCGCGAGTTCGACTCGCACTTGGCCGGTTTTCTACAATGACATAGGTACTAAGATTTAGTAGGTTGAAGGTAGGTAGTAAAATTTGACCTACCACAGGGTATCCCGTTAGACTGCCCATATCCATGTTAGTTATTTCATGTGAGAGCATTAGTTTGGTTCTCTAAATCAGCGCATATTTTTAGCGACGAAGCTGCGATCTGCGTACATGTGTTTTCAGCTCCATTCGTGTGTGAAGTGAATATTTCAATGAAATTAAAGATATATGCGTCATATGTACAACTGTTTCACTTGAACCAGACGGCCCGTAGTGACTAGAATTTGGCCGCCAGCATTTGATGTTATTTTAATTTTTCCCTTTATGTACGTATGCGTTCTCCATGGAGTGCCAACAGATCCATTTGACTGGCAGGTGTAAGTAATACGATTAATACCGAGCGAGTGGTTCTCTGCGGTCGCTGTAGCGCGGTGCGTCGGAGGAGCGTCCCTCGCTGCACAAACACAACACTGCACCTCGCATGAGGGCTTTAGTATTCCGCTGGCGACCCAGTGTGCCCAGATTACTGTCAGTGCCAAGTTTTTGTTGCACTGGTTTTTACAAAATACAGAAGGAGTTTTATCCGACTAAGCCAAAGCCAAAAAGAAGGAGCATGTTTTTAGACTCCGTATTATTTTTGTCAGCATTACACAAAACGTAAACTTTAGGCTAAGGGGATGTTTGTTAAATTCTGCAAATTCACTGGAATATGAACTGAGCCGATTATTAAATTACTTTAAAAAGTAGACACGAATTTTTAAACGCACGGAGATTCCTTTCGGCCATACAACGCTATATTGTTACTTACATATAATAATATGATGTTGACTCCAGCACCCGTCGTTTCAGAGGTGAAGGGGAAGCCCGTTGAGTAACTTTTCTCTAAACTGATAGATAGATAGAAAATACTTGATTGCTCCAGAAAACATTTTACACAGACAGACAATAAGTAATGTACATGAGGGGCAAAGGCGGACTTATCCCTTAACAGGGATTTCTCCCAGTCAACCTTTGGATGTTTGAGAGTCGTATGTTGTGAGATATAAGTAGGTAGTAGCAAAAGACTTGAGTGTGGGAATGTATAATATAATATAAGGAAAATAACTATGATAAACTATAATATACACTACATATAAGTACGTACTAGTTAATTAAACTTAAGATTTATTAGCATTTAATTTTAAAATTTGATTGTGTTGACGTTGTGTGACGACGAAAACGCTTGTAATAGCTCTGGCAAGTTCTACTAACCGGAAAAGCGGCCTAGAATTAAAACGCAGCGGACATCCCGGCCAATTAACAAAATAATTAAATCCGCCAGTGAGCAGCCGCAGCCGCCGCTCCACCCCGCCCGCCTGCCCGCGCCCGGCTGGCGCGGATATACATAGGGTTGGAAGTGGGTATGTAGAGTTTGACAAAATTAAGTCTGCAGAGCAAAACCTTTTACCCCTCAAAAAGCTCATAAGCTAGTTGGAGCCACGCATTAAGGTTCCGTACCTACAGGGAAGACATGATTTTTTTCCGCGTGTGGGGCGGCGGCGAGGAGGGACGGCGTTCCCCATGCTCTACTTATATGTTACGCCGTGCGCAGAATTACTGCGACGAGCTGATTTTGAAACCGCCATAGTTTTCCTGCATTTTTCATTTATTCAGTTATCCATTGATTTGATTGATTTAACGAATCTTTTATTATATACTTTCGGAAACTTAGGTCACGCACAGAGGACATGCGTTCTTTCGACAACATACGTTTCTTTCGAAGATTTTACCTTGAATTTTTATTCTAAAAGATTAAAAAAAAAATTTTTGAGATTCTACAAGGTTTCAGTTGTGTATCACTTGCAATATAAAACATTATTTTTTCAATGTCACATCCTACTGTGGTCGCAATTTTACACATACACTTTACAAATTGTTCTTCTAGTCTTTTCAAAGTCAAAATAAAATTAATTTATTTATTTTCGCATTTAAACTTGATACGACCAACTGTTTAGAAGTTATGACCCTGTGACATATAGACGGACAGCATCACGAATCGCGCCATAGGTTCCGTTTTTACCTCTTGCGGAGGTACGGAACCTAAAAAGAATTAGTAAGCTGTCACTGCTGTATGTCGGCATGTGTGCGTATTGTTAAATGTATAATACAGCAAAATTCCTAGCTAAGCCATTACGCAGACTTAGCTTTGCCAGATTGTACTTGTATGTAAAGCCCAGCCGCTGTAACTTGGCGCGGAGTCCCCGCGCTTCGCTCGCCGTTGACCCACTAAAAGTTGTCGCCAAAAAGGTGGCGGATGCCTCGCCGCAGAGTGGGTCGGTTGCACATTTGGACGATTCGCGTTGTCCCGGTTAAATCGGGAGCGGACTCTTCGCAATTAAGGTTAACTTTGAGCGTTATTCACTTCGTTTTTATTACGGGCGCTAGCGCGCAGCGATCGGGAATAACGTGTCTATCGATAGAGTCCGCTTCGAGGTATTTTTATCACTTTGTATCACTTTGGTTTAATTTAATCAGTCCCGATTTGGTTTTAATTTTGGATGGAATAATTATCAACCTGAAGACTAATAGAATGAAATTTTACCTATACCATTTAATATTACTGCACTTTTATAGAATAGGGAAATAAAATTAAAATATATTATCAATCTGGGAAGCGAAACCAAACCTTTTGTCATGCATGATCCTAGTTTCAACTCTCTAGAACAGTGGTGCCCATACTTTTTTTCTATGAAGATCTACCTACTAAATAATAAAGGTTTTGAGATCGACACTTGTAAGTACCAAAAGTTTTCGTTGTTTAATAATTTAGGTATAGTAATTTTTGTTAGACTAATATAATAATTATTAAAAGTGAAGTATTTTTGTTGTTTTAGTTTAGAGTAAATAAACTCTATATGCACCTAAGTATAGAATCAAACATTTTCTAAAATGAAAAAAAAATATACTTAAAGGAAACTACCTACATGTGGTGTAATTTTATTATTTTAATTAATATTAAATAAACCAATCTTGCTCAAATCCCTCCTAATCTTACTTGGTGGTAGGGTTTAACCCGCCCGGGTTGGTACCACCGCACTGAATGAAACGTCGGTCTAAATGGCTATGTAAATAGTTTGTGTTTTCCGACCAGTTTAGTGTAGCCGGCACGATCAAAGGGGGAAGCACTGACATGGCACCTAGTTCACCCGGTGTTATGGGCTGACATCACGGACGTTGTAGGTGATGTAGCCAACAGTGTCAGTTTCCATAAAAAAAAATGGAATTCACATATTAGAAAGCTATTTTCATTACATACACCTTTATATTTATCACCATTGCGGTGCTTGCTGAAGACACCACCCGGACAATGTTAGACACGTCAAATATTATGAATTCTTCGATGTTTCTACCAGTCACTTTTTGCCATAGATATTTTCAGCGATCGACCTAAAAATCTCTTCGGATCGACCGGTCGATCGCGAACCACTGCTCTAGAATAACTATAGTTTGAAATTAGCGTTGAATCAGGCACCAGATGCGTGTCCGGACGAGGGAGCGATAATCCTTACGCTCTCTGTTAGACTTTCGGCTTTATTGTCTCCTCTACTCAGTGCTCACTGCTAACAGAGCTCGGTCCGTTCCGCGGATTTACACATATTGGCTCGGCCGATAGTGTGCTCAATAACTAGGTCTCATATCACAACTACCGCGCAATACAACTGCGACCGTGACCGCCGATGCCGGACAGTTAGGAAAGCTTTTGTTTGTTTGGTTGAAAGCTGCATTTCTGCGAACGCCTGTACGTTTCTGGGGCCTCGGCAGTGCCCCCGGCAAGTCGATTATTATGTTACTAGCTAAGCCCGCCTAATACCTAACTCTATGTACATTCGGTTGAGTATTATTCGAGTAAATCGCATAAATTCATACCGAAGTTACAATATTATGTCTCCGTGTGATGTGTGCACAAAAAACATAAAAACATACAAATACACAAACAAACATTCAATTGCGTGTACTTATCGTTCCTCCCACCGATTATTTTTATTTGAAAATATCTTATCTACATATATGTATTGATTATGTGATGTTGTGTAAGTAATGTTTAAACATTCTGTTCGAAATATTGATTTCGATGGTGAATACGCCCAACCAAAATTCTTAAAAAGGTTCTGTGAAAAATTTACTCGAAATCTTGAATCGAAAATTTGACTGTACCATATTTTTATCCTTGATATTTTCGTAAATTCGCTCATGAAACGAAACATTACGAGTATTAAGGTAGTTTTGTGTTTTCTAACTACTTCCAAACAACAACTCTACAACATTACTTTTTGTTTGCTTAACAATTTTCCTTAATTCCTATGCAAAAATGTGTATTAAATCGCTACTTTTTATATTTCCTGACGACGACAGAAAGAGCTTACGTATACAACTTAAATGCGCTGGAAATACAGCGAGCTTGTTACTGCGTTGGTACGTACCTACTGCGCTGCGTGTTGACAGAGAGGATTTTGTAAATGAAACGTAATGGAATACAAGAAAATGGAGAGTCGCAGTGTACACGGGCGGGGGCGGGCGGGGGGCGGGGGCGGGGTGTCTCAAATGGATGTCTTCCCTCACTTGTTTTGTTTCAAGACAAGGGCGCGGGGTGAATAATAATAACACAGCTACAAGGATGTAACCTTGTTTCGCGCGACGACTAGAGGCTACTTCTTGTTTAAGAGTTATCCTTGGAAATATTGAATTTGACAACCGCCTTCGCAGCGGTGATAATATCTCCTTGAAAAGTTATACTAGACTATTAAGTATTAATAAAGTATGACAATACAATTCCGAATTAACATTGTGGTTCATAAATCAGAACTAATGAGTACTGAAATGTTAAAACATTTCAATTATGTACCCTATCTATCCAACTATCTTAATCCTATTAGAATCCGCTGCCGCCTATACAGGAAACCATTTCGTATTAAATATTTTCCAACACGACAAGAGAAAAGTGTATAGGTGCGAGGAACAGTGCGCCGCTCCACTCGCCGCGCCGCGGCGAGTGGAGCGGAGACGAGGGAGAGTTTTTATTGACACATCATGTCGACGAGATGGCCACTTTGCCGTTTCACCCGCGATTAATCGCGTGGACGGACTCATTTACATAATATTTAAATAAGTTATTGATTTGCGGCGGGTTGCGGTGAGGGCGGCGCGGGCGACGGGACGGGTGACAGGCGGGCGGGATTGCGGTCGCGCCTAGTACATAATCTGTTTATATACAAAGGACCTACATACATTAAATGTCCGCGTATTTCCCAGGACCGCAACGGGACACATCGGTTATTGCCGGTGAGCTATTCAAAACGCAGCCAACATTAATTTTCGCTGCACGTCGGCGATTGCATTGTGGTTAGTTAAACGGAAAAGTAACATTTTCATTTCCTATTTTGGATAAATACAAAATTAAGCCGAGATAACGGTGTTCATTTGGATTTCTCCTTACAGCCGTCTACTCTGTTTGTTATCCGCGTACTCTAGGCCACTTCACTTTAATGTACGTGTATAATAATGTGTAATCATCTAGCTGCTCACAATAGTTGACTCATTAGTGTCTACTCAGTAGTCACTCAGTAGTGGCTATTTTCGGAGGCAAAAAATGTAGACGTCCGACTTTTTCCGAAATAAATACATTTTTTACTTTTTTTTTTTTTACTTTACATTGCCACAAACCAGCAACGAAATTATAGATCTAAATTTGTACATAACCCATACCGAGAAAGTTGTAGTTAAATTATTGGAAATGTCTAACTAATGATAACAAATGAAAGCGACTGATACACGACACGTCCCACGTCTCGTCCGAGAGTCCATCGAAATCAAGAAGCACGACAAATTCAACCGGGAGGAAGCCTTCAAGTGGTCGCCGATGTGGAACCCAGTCATAGCGCCGCTCAAGAGAAGAAGACACGACGGACACGACCAGCCGGAAGTGGACACCGTCAGCGCCTTCTGTCTCTCCGCCGAGATCCGAAACGCACCTGAACCCTCGTCTACGGAAACTACCCGCACTGGCCACAGCTACAATCTTCGTCAACGACGGACGGAGACCTGACAGTTCTCTGCCAACCGTCGCATCATAGGCAGAGTGCTCATGATGATGGGCCATACGCTTGGCCCGAAACGTCGAGCCACATAGCTAGTGAAGAACCGTGAGTAAAGCTGTTGTGTTTAAAAATAATGTTTAATATTATTACAATATAGAAAAGCAAAAAAAAAATTTTCAGGAATGAAATTCCTATTTCGAAATTTGTTTTTCTAAAATTACTTTTAAATTACAATTTAAACTTCAATAAACTTACTGATGCCAACTGGGTAGTAGTACTCCCCTTCGGTTATATAAGTAGGAAGTGAAACTAGGGAGAGCTTGCAGCGAGTTTCTATCAGATAACAATAAACTCGCAAGTACAAATCTCTGAGTGTGCGGGACATTGTACGACCGGGGCGGCCGGGGCGAGTAAGGAACCAGAAACTGATACATTTCCTATAAGCTATTATGAGACAAATCTGGCTGTACAAAAACATAATTCCTGTGTTTAAGATAAAACTAAAATTAAAAACAAATAAATTGGAGCTATAGCTTCGCCCGCGTTAATTTAGATAAAACATAAATTTTCTCTATTAATATGAAAATCTCGTCTACAATTTAGTTTTGTGCACCTGAAAATATATATAAAGGTAACTGGAAACACTCGATGTTTGTACTATAATGCGTTCAACATTAATTTGGGCGTTGCTGTTTGGATCAGTGGCTGTAATATTATGTATGTACACGAACACGGGCAGGTAAATAAAACAAATGAGCTTCATGCCGTACGGACGTAACCCTTCAGTGATGCTCGAAAGCCTAATGACGCGTGCGTAGAGGAAAAATAAACTTTTACCCGTCGTCGGTGGTGGTACCTATAGTCCGACACACGCGCCCCGCCCGCCGCGCGCCGACGACGACGCGACGGTGCCTTCTGCAGAGCGCCGCGCCTCTCCAAAGTTAATATAATTTCATTACCAGCCGTTCGCGATGGGCGGGCGGCGGCGGCCGGGGCGGGGGCGGGGGACGGGGGCGGGTGAGGTCATTACATGTGAAATCCGTGTAAAAACAACACTCGAGCGGATTTGCTAATCACTGAGCTCGGCTTAGGGAGTAAAGAGGGTGCGGGGTGGCAGTGCGGCGGCGCGCCTGAGCAGGGGCGGGGGCGGGGGGCCACGGAGGCAGTTGTTAGCGCGGATTTGTTTTAGGAAAAAAAAATGAAACGAGCCTCAGCAACAGGGTTCCGGTGCAATTTTAAACGTAAAATAATACCGACTCATTAACTGACCTGACCCGTTAATACCGATCCGATTCGTTCGATTTACGTTCTTACTCGACGAAACTCTTGTCACGTTTGAAATCTTGTCGAAGAAACATTATCTTAGCATTAGCACCTTGCTCTGTTGTGGAATAAGATATTTTGTATGTATTGTAAATCACGTACCTTGAACCCCGACAATCGGGGTAAGCAGAGCAATCGGTGTTATGCTGCAAGAACTCTGGTAAATTACAGCACAACACCGACCACCACGTTTCGCAAAGCATTCGAACAAGATTCAATCGATCAAGCGGCAAGTAAGGCACGAAGACCCTCCTGCTGCATGACTCGGTGGAAGTACCGTGCCAAGGTGAGAGGTGGCGAACCTGTCGCCCTTTAGGACGGCATCTTGTCGTTATCCCTTAGTCACCTTTTATGACATGCATGCAGTGGGATGCAGTGATGCAGTGGGGCTATTCTTTTTAAGTACCGGCGGCCCCACAGGGCACATGTATTATATGTTATTTTTATTTATTTTTCTCCTATTTATGTAATTATATATTATATTTGTGTACGTATGGTTTTATTATATTGAATGTTATTATTTTCCTATCCTAATGGCTGCACTACCCTTGCCTTTATTCTTACAAGCTTTTTTTCACTTACTCTCATCGCCCAAAGGTTGACTGGAAGGAATCACTTATAGTAATAAATCCACCTTTGCGCGCTACTGTTCTTTTGTTTCTCTGTGTATTATTATAGTTCTCCTGTATATTTTCTTCATGTATCATTGTTTGTTATTGTTTTGTGTGCAATAAATAATTTATATCTAATTAATTTCTATCTATCGAAGTTTTTCATATGAAACGCAATTATATAATGAAATAGTGTATGCATGTAATGTAGAGGTACCAGAAAACCTGTAAACATCTTTACATCTGCGTATGTATGTACATATGCTGTTGCAGCTTGTCTCTACATACACGTAGGTACATACTTCAAACTATTGACATCGGCGGTGGTGGAGTCGCTTCCTGTATGCTACGCATCCCTAACTCCGTTTAGTAGGTAACCGAATAACACGATGTAATCCGAGGCCCTGAGCCTCTGTCAAGCCCTTAATTGGATCGGTGACACCGCGGGGTGCTATTCTGTACGTGTGAATAAAAAATGACGAGTCAGTAGATAATGCTTCAGGACACGGCTTTTGTATTACGGACGATATTAAATTTCAATTTAAGTATTGCTGCAGTCTCTGTAATGGGTTCCGATGTTTATTTCGGTGTACCGCTGAGACATGCGAGGGGGAGGGTCGGGAATATGAGCTGAGCCTAAATGAAATAAACTGAAATGAATATTACACATTTTTGTCGTGAATTTTTATTTCATTTTAATGTGCCTTTTATAATGTAGGTATTCGCAAAGTCACTTTCATGTACTGAAATACGCAAACACTCACGAACAATTCTGTGCCACTGCTTCTAGAAATGGATATCTGGATTGGATCTGGCAGTTCGCTCCATAAACTGTTCGGACTCTTGATAGCACTAGGGAAGTGAGAAATATCTACATTCTACTTATCGATGTTATTTTCACTAACAAGTATATACATTTAGATTTAGTTATCGTATTCTAAATGTCTGTAATATAAATACGGAAGATCGATATCTCTCAAAAAAATTCGGCATTATAATTACTACTATATCAATGAAAGCCCACTTCAAGAAGCAATCTTATTTATTATGGCATAATAAAATCATAGATCATGCTACAAACCTGTCTATAGTCTAGATTATTGGCATAAAACGGTGTAAGTTATTATCCAATGAATTAATTAAGAAACTTGCGCCATTAAGTTAGCTAGTAAAAGAAGAGTTAACGCTCTCCATAACCAAGTTACTGCTATTTACCGCGCTAAACCAAGTTTAAGTGTCGGGCCGCTCGATTTATCTTCGGGGGTCAACCGCTGTTAAACGAGCTTTATAAGATCATAAACCCAACTATCTGCTATCTGCCTTCGGGCACATTAACAGATGGGCGTTTGTCAAAGCTTAGAGGAATCGATTAGACCTAGAAATGTTGCGTGTCTCGCTCGAGTAGTTCGAAATACAATTTGTACAGCATTCTCAAAAGTCTCATGAAATAAGTATTACCGGCGAAAGCACCCGTCGGTATGCGTTACCGCTCGCTATGTTTTCTCGATTGAAATGTCGTGTTGGCCTTATTTTTCAGCAGCTCGTAATTTAGCTAAAATGTTTATTGTGAAGCAGCCGGGCGTGGTAGCGCGGTAGGTTCCCCCTCTAACCTTGCGGAAAGGCCGCATAATAATACTCGGTTAATATTTGGAACAAACAGAAGTCGTCGAGGATATTTTAAATAAGCCTCGCGGTATCTCCCAGCACGACGAAACGGCGGCGGCGGCGGCGGCGCGGCGTCGTCGTCGGCATGTGCAAGCCCTGTGTGAGCTCGTAACCGTACTGCTGTATTTAAACAGGAGCTAATAAGCAAGCGGTGGTGGGTTATAATAATAACCGGTGATTATTGGCAGGTGGTATCGCGGCTGGCCGCTCACGCGAGGTCATGACTGCGCCCCGGCCACTCCGCGCCACCACTCTCGTGTCGCGCGGTGCGGTGCGGCGCACACTGGTTCAAGTTGTATGGGGCTGCGGAAATAATCCAGTAACTTCTAAAATACTTAACATATTTCGATAATTTTTTTTTTGCTGGTTTCGTAATTTATAAACACATTGATTATCAAAATATAATTTGGCAATTTTCAGAACAAGTCATAAAAAAAAATTAAGTAACGATTTGCAGGTTTAGTAATTAATTCCGCTCATTATATTTGCAGGAATTGTGATAATAATAAGAACACCAACTCCTTAAATATTATCAAGCGGCCTCAATTGAGACCTTGTCAAATCAAAAAGTCATAGAAAAGTGTAAAGTAATGCATAAAAAGGAATTTAAATTCAAACAATTAGCTGTTTGGCTTCGTCGCTAATAGGTACAATTTTCTTCTTTGGTTTTGGCCTTAGACTCGTTATTAGAGGATCAGAGGACAAGAGGATCATGTTCATCACATCTTAATTAGTCGCAATTCTGCTGCACTTCCTGGAATGAAGAAGCCGATAGCGTTTGTAGTTCTGCATACTGAGTTCCACCTTTGATTGAATTGAGCCACAAAACTTTTCTGCACTGCACTCACCACTGTTTCAATTTGACATTCATTTAGAGTTGGGTACGTATTTTGGAAGTAAAGTCGTAGTTTTGAAAATCACGATCACACTTGATTAGTTCACTGCACAAAACAGAGTAGGGGATCGCGACACTATCCATTTCGTGAAGGAGATGTTTACAAGTTGGAAAGTGGTTATTAAATGATTAAAAATTAAGGATAGTAATATAAATTGATCATTACATTAATGAGAAGGGGAAACCTCAAATGACATTAGCAACATCCATTTTTTTTTTTATGGAAACTGACACGGTTGGCTTACATCACCTACAGCATCCATGATGTCAGCTTATAACACCGGGTGAACTTGGTGCCACGTCAGTGCCTCCCCTCGGCTACACTGAACTGGACGGAAAAGACAAACTATTTACATAGCCGTTTCGACCGACCTTTCACTCAGTGCGGTGGTACCAACCCGGGCGGGTTAAACCCTACCACCTAGTAATATAAGAAGAGAGTCATATCCCTTAGTCACCTTTTACGACATACACGGGGAGAGATGCAGTGGGGCTATTTTTTTAAAGTACCGGCCCCACACGGTACATCCATTCATAAAGCGACGTTAATTAGGTACTAATGTGCGCTAATGATTGCGCGCAGTTTCACTAATCACTTACCTGGTGCATTCAAAGTGCGATTACTCCCAAAGTGCAAAAAAGTAGCAGCTGAAACTTATAGATCTGATCGACGAAGGTATAGAGTATATTTTAATATGCATCCGAGCACGTAGGCAAATGTAGCTAAACTTGTAGCTCTAGGAGTTTGTATTTTATTTCACATTTTTTGGGGATATATTTGAAATTTATTTTGGAAGAGGAGAATTCATGAATACAATTTTTTTTTATATTTTAAGGAAGATAATGCTTAGGCACTTAATAATAAATAATAAAAGTATTTGTGTAATAATTAATAAGATGTACAAAAAATAAAATTCTTATTGATCATAAATCTTAAATAACGCTGCAAATAAATTGAGCAACTTTGAGCATTTATCCTGCGATGTGTAAAGAGTTTAAAAATAAAATTAATACTGTTCAGTAAGCACTAGTTATCTGACTATATGAAAATGCTATAGCAGATATCGTGTATTCAATTTTGTAAATTTGAATTATTTCCGCCCATAAACCATAGTGCGGCGGTGCGGTGGTGGCGCCCCGCGCCATACTTTGATGCAATGCAGAGTGAAATCAACACGGCCCTTTGTAACGCAATCGTTTGATTATTTCCCTGTTGGCTAACCGGAAACACATCGTTGGAAAAATACGTTTATAACACAGGTTTAGGAATTTGTGACGTAAGGCATATAAGCCAGGATGTATTAAATTTTAATGCGACGAAACCTCACAAGGGTCTCATTGAAGTTATTGTCATTGAAGTTAATAAATAGTAACTTTGGTTAGCGATGGTGATTGACCATAAATACAAAAATCTCTGAAAACCACTTATAACCCTCCACTAAATAAATGTTTAAACATGCGAAATGGATGGTCACGGTATCCGGCGATGACCACGAAATTATTTTCTAGACAACAAGGTACTTAACATTTGTTTTCGTTCCGCCGACTGTCTGCTCGCGATCCCCGAACCGCACAAAAAGCGTCAAATCCCAAGTGTACGCTCGGGCCACTTTATCAAGCTGGAGTTGGAAAGTTAAAAAAAGTGTCGAGTGCGTGGCAACCCTTAACAAACCGCTTGACAGACGAGCCCCGGCGGCGGCGGCGGGCAGCTCCAACTTTCGATGAGATATCAGGACTCGGAATGGAATAGCTCACTCTGGCAAATTAACCGTTGACAGGTGACGACTTTTGGATCGAGCTGGTTTTAAACGAATCGTAAAGCCTTTGCGGTTTGGAGCGATAGCGGTTGAAACAGACTGGACGGAAATGGGAAAGTGGAATCGGGATTGCGCGAAATAATTGCCAATACTAATTATGTCGATGAAAACTTACAAGTAATTTAACTATGTACCTTGTGCTGTAGAAACACTTCCTCGTAGATTGACATATCAAATTAAGCCTGTAATTATGTAACAGTGTAAGCAGTCTTCTAAAAGTTTTCGCTCAATCATCATTCGTATACCATGCGTCCAAAAACAGCCAGAAACTGGTTTACATTCTAGGTGGCTCGAGAATTTGTGAATGGGCGGTAGAGCACAATGGAAAACCTTCGAATGGGTATTTACCTAGGATAGTGTCGGCAGCCAGTATACCGACCGCGACCGAGGCGGAAGTTCCGGCGGCATGCGGCGGCCAATATCGTCCGAGATAACAAGTGCGGTCGCCGGACTGTTCGACATCGCACCTATTCGAGTGTCGCCCGCGTAAATCTGTCCGAGTGGCCACCCCGTGGCCGGCCCGGAGCGATCACCTCCTCCACCGCGCCGCCGCCGCCGCGCGCCGTCGAGACATCTCACGCCGAGGCCACTCCGCTTCTCATAGCCAGATCCGCTTTTCTTCCTTTTTCAACTCTTTCGTTGGTTCGTTTTCAGCCTGATTTATCGCCGGTCGACGCGAGCGGGCTAAATATTTGCCTCCGCCGTCAGAGGTTTAGCATCTTTATGGGTCCGGTGGAGCAGAGCGACGATTTTACCGCTGATTTACTGAACAACTAGTTGTGTTCGCATGTAAGAGAGGATCGTGCCCACCGCCTCCCTACGTTGTTGTAAGAATACAGCACATAAATAATATTCATTATTTGAATCGGCCTTGGAAACTATTTCTGTAAGCGACAAAACAATAAATCGGTAAATAGTCAATCAATAAAAATAGCTCTATAGACGTCGACGACTAACTAACGTAGATACTCAATAATTCAGCTAGGTCAAATTCATTCACATTTTACGACTAATATTTTATGTGGGCTGACATTATTTAAGAATGTTTAGTTTACCTTTTGATGTCGATAACTCGGGACTTCTCGAAATATTTTTGGAGAAAATGATGAGCATCGTACTGCTGGGCACGGGTTTGCTATACTAGTAAGTACATGGAGTTCATGTGTTTTATTTATAGTGCATTCATGATGATAAATTCAACTTCGGAGTTATACATATAAACTGGAAGACTTGCGTATTGCTAGTTTATAGGGTTTTTCGAGATAGAGTAGGTACTTGTCCTGAAAAAAAAAGTAGAGCAGGCTGGCCGCGGCGGAGACGCTGCGGACCTGGGTGCAGTGCGGTGTCAGCTGGCTCGGAAGTCGGGATCGCTCGTCTCGTAGTGCCGCGGTCTCGGCACAATACTCACCGCGTGAGTCGCTCCCGAGTTGACATGCCGCGCACGGTACCGCCACCGGGCACCGGCCCGCAGCAAGAGCAAACAGAAGAAAGCGCGCGGCAGCCGCACCGCGGCAACCCGCTCCGGCATTCGCTTAGATGAAACGAGATAAATCTTCGCGTCTTCTCTTATGTTTGTGTGATTATTTCTGCACGCCAATTCCGCGGAATGACTTAATGGAGATTGCGGACGCGAAAAGCGAGAGCACCGCTCTGTTAGCGCTGTTGCGGCGATCGGGATTCGGGCGGGAAGCCGACCATAAGGAAAGTTTTGTTCTCCGATGGCGATGTTAAAGCCTACTAATTAAACTTTTTTAATCCGAGTACAGATGGGACGGACGGTGGCGCGGCGATGCGGCGGAGGGGCCGTCGGAAGGGCGGTCGTGTAGTTGCCTGCGTGAGCCGCTATCTGTACTCGGAAGTCCGGGTTTATTGTGCAGGGCGGGGCGGTGATAGCGCGCCCGAGACTCGCATGGGCTCGTACCGCGTCGGCCTAGTGAAAACGATTAAAAAGTATGTTTAAAAGGAAAGTTTTTGAAATGAAAGGAAAATTGTAAAAACTTTTCAGGCACCAGCTTTCTCGGCTCGCCGCTGTCGAGGACTTAATAAGAAACAAGTACAGCGTTAATACCTGAAACCCGCTTCCCTCTGTCTGGCAGGCCCTCCGCCGCCGCCGCGCCAGCACCGCGCGCCACTACGCGGGTCACATCTCACTCGCAAAAAAAATTCTCGATCTCACGCAAATTTATTTCAAAAGTTATCTCATTTTTGCGGGAGCAAGTTTCTCTCTGGCCATTTCTTCTCATTACCTTCGTTGTTATTTTGAGTGAGTTAGCACGACGGGATTCGGGAGTGGGCGGCGCGGCGGCGCGGGCGCGACGCGCGGCGGTGACAAGCTCTGCCGGCCGCGGCGTCGGGGCGGCGCGGCGGCGGCGCCGAGCGGAGAGAGCGATTAGGTTCAAAGCCTCCGGACCGATGCGGTACTCATTAAACAGTAAAATCCGGCAGTTTCCCTCGACTCCTCAATTTGAGTCGCGGTCTGTAATTAAGTTATATAAAGTCCACTGCGGCGCCGCGGCGCGACGCGCGCTGAAAACACTTTACGATACTTCAATGCCTCGGTTTCATTACGCGTAAAAAGGTTATAAAGGACACGCTATTATATAGAATGGACGTAAAGGCACGCCGAACTTAGTTTACGGCTAAATGTTTGGGAAGTTGGGACGATAAATGTAACGAAGCTACGTTAGCGGAACGGAGGGCGAGTGGGAGCAGCATTACTGTGTGTGTAGTGTATACCGTGTACCGCACACGGTGCGCGGTGCGGCCGCGCGGCCGTACCGCCGCCGCCGCCGCCGCTGCCGCCGCCGCCGCCGCGCCCGCTCCCGCCCAGCTTGCGTGCCGACCGCGCGCCCTCATTGTCCGCTGGCGTAGAGCTTACACATCTGCAATTCGGTAAAGTCCTTACTTATAATCTTTGGTGGCACTCTCACCATATGTGTTGCAGTAGCAGAATTATCTTGCGTTTATACTTTGTTTATGAATCGTCTAATAATATGCTAACACTCTGCGCAAGGTTTGCGTTTTCGCGCGGTTAGATGTTATGATTGCGACAACCGAACTGACATCGGTCGGTAAACGAATTTGCCTTCACATGCAAATTGTCATCACGAACGCTTTCAAATCATCTCATTACAAGTCATCTTATGCTATGAATGCGCTAATACTTCTCACTCGCGTATTGCGGACATAAGACGCTAAGGTGTGAGCCATATAACACAAGCATCAGTCATTGTGAAAGCAGTTTATAGGCTCCTTTGGTCGATATCATTGTTTTTTCGGAAGTGATATATGAGAAAGGCTCATTTATTCAGTCACTCATCTAGTGCTGTAGATCAGTGACTGCGATTCCTCGACGAATACCAGTCGAGCATTAAATAGGAGCGATTAATTTCGCAACTGTGAATATACAAGCGGCACAGCAGCTGCGAAGCAACTGGCACGAATATTAAAATTTAGAGATTAAGTACAAAACTAAAACTTGGTACGTGGTTTGAAATGTATACTTACCTAGTTTCCATCTTATCAACTCGCACGTGTTCCGATGAAGTCGTGAAGCGATAGCAGACACTTGAAAACTCCTTCCATTCCCGCATTTCACTTCGCTTATCAGCTATGAATGCAAATTTGATCCTAAAACTCTACTCGTACCTGCAACAGAACTGGAACGCAACAATCTCGAATTTGACAATCCTTTGTTGAGCGTTCCTTGTAAGTTGTTCCTTGACGTTCCTTTATGATGAAACTCTCACGTTACTTTGACGTCTGAGAATAAAAGGGAAAACGTTTTGAACCAATGTCCTCGCTAAGTATCGAGAAAGGTTTTCGGAACTGGAAAGCGAACGAGAGACTTCAGTCGGTAGCTCGCTTGGTTTATCAACCACCGCGCTGCATACAAAGGTGGGCAACATTCGCGATTTGACTGCACTCAACTACAAGTAACTCTGTTCCGGGTCCCTCGTTCATTTTACAACGTTCGTAAATCTTAAATGTTTTGTCTGTCGCTGGCTGGCAATCTTGTCAACGAGGATAGAGACTGCTTGAGTATTACGGAAGATACGCATTTATAATAAGTGTAGAAAATTAGTTAAAAAAAAAAACAAATAAACGAACAAATATGTAAAAGAAATCTGTTTTAACAGTCAAGTTTCGGTGCTGTTGGTGGTCTCCGCGTAGAACGCATTAAGAGCCTTTTAAAGTTACAGACATTTCCAAATTATTCAAAACAATTTTTTGTTTGGTTACAGATCACATCAGCGAGTTCACGTGCGGCAATCTCTTCTACCGGACACTGCTGATCGACGCCGAGAGGAACACGCTCTATGTCGGCGCTATGTGAGTACCGCAGTAGCGCCGTATTTAACTCTATATCTTTAGCCAATAAGTAGATACTTAATCATAATAATTTAACACAAAAAATAATTAATTTCAGTTCAATGTAGAAGTTTTTAAAGAGAACTATGTCCAGCAATGGGTCACACACAACACGTTGAGGATGACTCATTTCACAAATACGCAATCGCCCCCGCCCCTCCGCCGCCGCCCCGCCGCCGAGCCGGCCGGCGGCGGCGGCGGGTGGCGGGCGGGCGGCACGCGGCGCGGAGGCGGCGCCGGCGCTCGCCTGTGATCATCTCACGTGAATAAGTAAGGGAGCGAATCACACACGCGATTACACAAAAATATCCCGAGCGACCGGTTCCGGGAACGGTTTACTCAACTTTTCCAAATGGCTTGAAATCCGTCAGAAGCGTACGAAGAGTAATCAGAGAAAATTGGCGATCAAACAAGCCAAGTCGCGACGGAGCCTAATATAGTAAGAAAAAATACTTTCCGCCACCGCCGCCGTCGCCGCCATGCGCTAGTCGTCGCCGGTCGCCTGTCTGGCCGAGCGTGGGCCCAGGGTTCCGTAGCAGATAATTAGCGAGAACATATGCGACATGCACGCACATGCACCACTCGGCTAATGTTTTTGTGGAGAGACCGAGCGCATAACTTTTTCTCTCTAATTAATCGCAGTGCGGCATAAAGTTTGTGAAATTGTCGGGATTCCTTTTTATTAAATGAGCTTGGGAGTCATGTTTTCATGCCAAACAGTTTATTATACTTAGTTACTTTCTAACGAATAGAACAGCTTAAAATATTCCAGGAGAGAATTCAAAATTAATCCAACACAGCCAATTGAGCAGTCAGTACAATGAAAATAGCAAATACATTATTTCAATTTAAAACGACACATTTCACTATTCATCTGCAGACGTAATAAATTTTTCGTTATAAAGTGTATTTGAGAAAAATTTATAATTTTGACCGTCGCAGTTATTTGCTGAACTCAAAGTAGTGACTGGTGAAATAACATCTACTAACACAAGTCTAAACGACACTAAGCCTGCGGGTTGTCTCCTTCCATCGGAGCCCTGTCGAACTAGCGTCGAAGTTGTACGTCGTCGGCCGGGTTACTTTGTTTGCGCAAAAGTTCAGTCAAAATGCACTCGATTTCACGATACAGTGGAGCTTGTTTTGCAAGTTTTGTGACGAGGGATGCGGGGCGAGAGGGCCGAGGGTGGGATGGGGGAAAGGAAGCGTGTTTATCGTCAGGCGCCATTCCTTGATTGAAAACGACTATATATCCGGCTTTATGGCTCTTCCTTGTGGAACAGTTGCTCCGCCATTTGAGTACATTACTCACGCAATGCTTGACTTTATATACAGTACATATACAGTCATAAAACCTTCATTTATGCTGCTTTAATTTAATTTACGAAGCAGTATAATTATATTCTAACCGCTCGGTAGAATTTGGGGCCGTTTATTAAATTCGTAATCCATATTTTGATTTGGTTTTCCATTGCCTGTGTCGCGCGGTCGAATAGATAACATTAGTATTAAATTAATGCTCGAAGCGCTGCTAGGCTACGTTATAATAAATATTTTACAATATTTAGTGATGTTCTCTGCATGTTGTCTGCTGTAGAATATGTACCACCATTTTTTATGGTTGTCAAATCTTACACGGTTGGCTACATCACCTTAGTGATAGTCGGTGCTTCCCATTGGTCGTCCCGCACCATCACGCAGTAAGTTAAAACCACAGATCAGTGAAGGTTAAAACAGTCTTCCTCTTTCTCGCAAAGACATTTTAACTCACATGAGTATGTACTAAGGAAATCAAAAGCATATTTAATAGTTGGAGACTCAAGGGGTTCAAATTCACATAGAAAACCACATATTATAGGAAGTTCGCTTCAAATGCTACATGCAGGTGTCTGTCAGAGTGGAACCATGCTGATGACGTCACTGATTCAAGATGGCGGGCGGAAGCGGCGGCGGAGGCTGTCAAACAGATCGAGATGAGGTTGCTCGCTGACTCGCTGGCCTGGATCGTGCTCGGATGTGACGTAGTGAGACTACCGGCGGCGGCGGAGGCGGCCACTAGTGGCAGGGGGCAGTAGACCTCGAAATATCGACAGTTATAAATTCAGATATTTTCTGACTCCGAGCTAGAATTATCATCATTAGTAAAATTATTGAAGTATACCTATCTAATGTATTTAAGTTATTTAACACAACATTGTTACTTCACATTCACATTGTCGTTGAATTAAAAGGGCATAAAAATTAATTATCTACCTACAAAACAGTAAATGGGAATCATTAAAATTATTTTAGTACATTCGAATTTATTGTAATTTCACTCCAAATTATATTCAGCCGATCAAATTAATGGAAAAATGGTTCAGGACTTACAAAATTATTGAAATGTTAGTAATGCAAGATGCACAGAGGTTGATTGAAGGTCCTACTTCGTGGAACGACCTGAAGTTAACACGGATGGAGCGGTTAGGCGACACGAATAGGTCACGAGGACATGAATTATTTAGGTAAGAGGTAACAAACGAGCTTATTGACAAGTTGAAGGAGTAAATTCGTCAAGCCGTAAGGAGACTGGAGAGGACAAAAGGAGGCTTGCGAAAGCCCTGGCTCGTCACGGGTGAAAGGAATGCGACCTTCGCTAATGTTTGGGTTTGTCGTGAACTTATTACACACTCCCACGTATCAACTTTCTGTTACCGAAAGTGTAGAAGCAGCTTTAAATTATTATGATGACTTGAATTTAGTTTTCGCTTTGTCGAAACTATATTTACTATGTAGTAAAAATTTAATAATACTTAAAATCACCTTCGTCGTCTGTCCTTTGCCGATTCTCATTTATGAACGCAAATTTTTTATATCAAAGTTTTTGTATAGTTATCTCTAATTTCCTCCCGACTTGAAGAAATGAAAGTGTTAAGGAAAGAGTAAACACTACAGTCTCCATCGATATAAAGCAGTGGAGAAGCGCTGATGAACACCCGACCTCTCTCGGTGCGACCTCTCCTCTCCTCTCCAACTATCTCTCCTGGCTGTGAGCCATCACCTCTGCTCACCAACAATACAAAAACATAGAACTGCTATTTTCCTAGATCTATCTGTTCTACTAATATAAACACACGCCGCAAAATCTGTCAGTATTAGGTCGGTGAACGTGTTTCCTGATTCCTCCAACGTGTATATCTTCAAAAGGCGTTTAAACAAATTGCCCGATTACCTTTTAACAGCCTCGTAGCTGGTATGGCACCTCACTGGGCGTGGTTTCGTGGGGAAGGGATTGGATGTGCCTGTTTGGCTGTCTTCACTAGGCTGACAAAGCTTATTGCATTATAATTTTAGTATATTCTTGGAAAGTTTTCTGTTGGCAAAATTTATTAATGCGCATAATTTGCATCAAACGGCTCGTTACAGACATACATACCACATGCTGTATCCCGATGTTCAGTTTCTCTGCGACAAGTGCTGTGAAGATAGGTTGGGTAACAAGGAATAAGGGATCCAATATAAAATTCCTGTAGAGCAGACGTGAATAGACAGAGGATAGACAGAGTGATCCTAAAAATTGTCTGTTACTCAGAGACTCCAGACTATATTTTCGTCTATAATAGACTAAGATATATATATATAAGAATATATATATTTCTCGGTGAAGGGCTGACGGGGTCAGTCCGGTGATCAAGTCCGCAGGTTGGGACTATATAGCCTATTCCGTCTTAATTACCTGCTTCGTCTTCTACTCCCTGCTCATGGTAGTCCAGCCTGCCCGTCTTCGCTGCATACTCCAATATTTTCTTCCAGTTGATTCCTCGAAGTTCTTCCTCGTGGTAGTGGCACAGATGAGATACTAGTTTCCCAGTGTCTTCCATCTCGGTCCTTCATACATGGTGCACTGACTGACGAAGTGAGCACTGGTTTCTTCCCTCCACTCCGAATTATATGAAGATGTATTTTGAGAGAGTTGTGCCCAGTCACTATACCTGTGATCTCTGTGTCATGCATCATTCATGATTTCATCTGTTCGACGAGTTGGTGCTCCATCTATCCCTTTTCATTCTTTGTCTAACCCTTCTACGTCGAAGTCGCACTTAATACTTTTCCGGGGTTTGTGTCGCGAGCGCCGAGACAAAAGGAGATGCAACTATTTGCTCCATGGTTCTTGTTTTAGGCTACTTTACCTTTTCTGCCTTTACATTACTTTATGATGACGACACATGCTCATTTTGACTTAAATAAAACTGACTGACTATGCTAACGAAATTATATTGCCACTTCAATAGATGGCATTATGTCAACATGACTATATTTATGATTGAAATCTATACGAAATAAAGAGAAACATGACTGAACCACGACTTAAACACATTTTTGCCTTTAGTCATCAAATATAATACAAGTTTCACCATTAGACTCAAAACACTATTAGATGAAACAGTTTAGGAGGGGAAGGAATGCGTCATCCGTCCGGTAGTGAAATTCGTATTACTCTAGTCTATCAGAAATTAATTTAATGCTTTCACCGAAAATCGTTCATTCGTCCAAACCTTATTCCATACTTTAAAATGTAGATAATTACCGCTTAAAACATATTATTTTAAGTACGCCCATTACCCGATAAAATTTTCACTGTACAGTGATAAACGACGTCAAAATTAATATGTCGCGTAGCAGTCACTGGGGGAGTTGAGGGTTGAGGGGTGAAGGGTGACACCGCACCCCCGATATTAAAATAAAATATTCCTCTTCCTTTCCCAGCTTGTCCCGCTACGCTCAGCTGAGCTGACAGGGTTTCGTACGCGTTTGTTTAAGCTAATAATGTTATTTAGTTTAGGGATTATCGTTAAAATTTGTAAATAGCTGCGCCTGAAATGAAAGCAATGCTCTATATATTGATGAACACATACCATTTTGTTGCTGTTTATATTTTATTACAGTATAAATGAATATAAATTCCCGTAATACTTGATATTGATTGAAAAAATTTACGTGCATACCTACACCCGCTGCTTCACCGTTCGGAACCGGTGTAAAACTGTAGGTCCCTTCCCTTGCCCCTTACTAGGTGGTAGGCTCAAATTGTAGCCGACTGGGTTGGTACCACCGTACTGGATGTAAGATGGCCGCATAGCAGCCTCGGCTGTTTTCTCCTCTAGTCCAGTATAGTCAGCAATCCAGGGAAGTCTCCGGTATGGCACCTACCTTCTCCGAGCATGTGCTTTGGCCCCTCCGTCTCAGCCACCCATACCGGATTACATAAAAGAAGAAGTCCTGGATGAAAGTAAATAGTAGATCGATGTTTGATAATAATCGATCGTCAACGACGATGTCGATCTTTCCCGTGTTATATCTTTATGATACGGTTTTCCGGTGAAATCATTGAAGTTATTTCTTATTAGGATACCAACATTTTATTAAAGTCCCATAATTACCACGCCCTGCGATAAAATAAACACCACAAACGTGTGCATATGCACTAACACACTAACAATCTTAATATGATCGTGTACAAGTTTGAAATAATTTGATTATGCAGTAGCAGCGTGTCTCTGAAAAAAAAATGTAATGCAACTTCAAGAACACCAGCCAGACTATCTGTGACAGAAGTGGAAGAGCCCGCGGTGCTGTGGAAGAGCCTGCGAGTGCGGGCCCACGGAACCATGTCCCGCAAGAAGCGCGTGCCTCAATTACAGTTGCCATGTTAAAAGCGGCTGTCGTTCGCAGCATCTTTCAGAACGCACGTCCCGCTTCGTGCACGAGCGGTTCCTGTAACGAACACAGTCGGATCGAGCGACTCCGCTCCTTCGACCGTGAGGAGCAAAGTTATTGCTTTGTAACGTAGTATCTGCAATCTGAGCTTGCCAATGTTGTATTAGTATAGGCAGTTTATAAAGGAATGAGTTGGGTATGTAAAGGCACTATAGTATGTGCACAAAATGTCTAGAGAGAGTTTATTGATTTTATTCAAAGGAAGGATAAAGATCAGAAAAACTCATTCAGATCATCAAGTACGATCTGAATGACCCGAGTCAATCAGCTGATGAAAGTTAGTATGATCTTTCTGACGGCTATGAATTTAATTTGGGAGCCCGCTCGCCGCGTGGTTGACGAGCTCAAGGAAGCTGAAGGTCGATTGTTTATGCTCTTTGATCTAAGACCAATCTTTGAAAACCTTAGTCCAGCATATTGAAGATTATGACACGATGATTACTAGAAACAAAAAAATTTTTCTTATGTAATTTTTCAACTACCAACATTATTGATTGTGTCGATTGTTAGTTGAATTTAATTTAATGTGTTTTTTTTTTAATTTAATTTATTTACGTCTTCTGTTTTAATTCTTGATTTGTGAGCATCGCGAACGCTCGTACACACCGACCCTTGTACAAGTCGATATGGGTGCCTGGTAAGCCTACCACTTGAAAGTCTCCACGTACAGGTCGATCTCAGTTGCGCTCGATTGCATCCGATAGCACAATATTCAAAACAATATCAATAATAATTTCCCCGGAGGCTTGAATCCAATTGCAGGAGTCAATAGTCTATTCTCTTGCAGCATTGCCGCCGCGGCACCGCGGCGCACAGTGCAGCGTCCCGAAGAAAAGTCCGGACGTTTGACATTTTCTCAAATGTCCCAGAATCCAAAAAAAAATTACTATTGCCCATTCTACAGGATCATAGCTATAACAATGAATAGCTTTTATTTTTTTCACCATACTCTAACATTTTTTAATTTAATCCGGAAAAGACCTCTGCCAGGAAATTTCAATGTATTGCATTAAATACGGTGAAATGTATTATTTTCTGTCGCCTTTCTTATTTAATATTTATTACTTTTGGGTAATAATGGGTTCAAATGGTATATCATAGAATATATAAATGTAAGCATATGCCCATTTTACTAAATAACGTAATTTTTATAGACTAGTTTTAGAGAATCGATCAAATAATCTGAAGTGAAATATTTAAACATCAAGAAAGTAAAAAGTCCAAAACGGTCCAAGAAATGATTATTGCTGCGTTATAGATTAGCTATTGGACTTTAGCCAGTATGAAAATGGTAGCCATATGCAGCCATATCTTATATACTTTTTATGTTTGTTTACGATCGCGCCTAGCCGCGCCTGACGCTCAAAACGGCCGCTCTTTGTTTTGGTGACACATCACATCACAGTATTGTATTTTTATGGTGTTATACTGTTCTTATAACAACATCACAATGAGCACTATTACTATTACATACGTCTAATAAAATAACTTATTGGGGGTCAAGTATTTTAAAATATATATTTTAACGAGTCACCTTTAATTCTAATTTACTTTGATATTAGTTTATTAAGATCTCACAGTAGAAATTATTTTATACATCATGCACTATATCTTTATACATAATAGGTATATCGCATAATATGTATACTTAGCCGGTACTATAGTACCTTTATTTTTTGTGGTTTAAGAGATGAAACATAATTTAGTATAAAAGTGAAGAACTGGAACAATATTTTATTATTTTGTTTTAACACGACTACGTGCATACTGAAGCCATGTATCTACTGCAGCGAAGCATTGATTTTTACGTTTTATTACGAGACAATTCTTTACCATTAAAATAATATATAATATATTATTGACTCAAAAAGTGCTGGAAGTAATTAGAGAATCGTTTACATCCGGAGAACGAGCGACGATCAAGACTTGGCAGAATGTGCACCTGAAGTAAATAGAGTTTAGAATAGTACATAATTAATTAAGGTACTTATCTTGTCTAATTTCTCATAATAAATTAAAAAAAAAATCTATGTTTCGCTGCAGTAGATCCATGACATATCATTATTACGAATTTATTTTCTCTAGTTTATTTATAAACGTAGTTCCTTATTTCATTTATTTTTTCTTTACTTTTTAATAAAAAAATATAAATATGTAGATTTAATTTTAGTACTAATTTAATTTCGAAAGTTTAATTATAATTTTGTTTAATTAATTTTCTAGTTATGATTATGACTACTCTTGTTTTTAATTAAAAATATACATATTTAAATATACTATCGATGTTATGAATTCATATATATCATCAATATCACCGTCAGCCCGGCAGCATTATCTGTCCGCGGTCACTGATGAACATAGGCTTCTCCCTAAGCATGCGATCTTTTATGCAAACTTAATATAAATACATAATAGAAAACTGTTGTAAAACTAAATAAAAAGCATTTAAATTTCTTTATTTTAATTTTTAACCTTTCCTGAATAAATAAAATAAATACCTGGAAACACAAAAAAAAAATCTTACACACAGCGCATATTTTGAATTTCAAATTAAAATAACTATAAATACTATTGCTGGATTTTTTTCAAATTTACAGAATTAGTAGCTAAACTATTCAAGATTATTCATGCAAAATTTCAGAGCATTATCTTGAAAAGTTTCGGAGAAATCAAGCGATGTCCGCAAAATCGTATTTTGGTTGCACTGTGCGGCGCGGGCGGCGCACAGTGCAACCAAAATACGATTTTGCGGACATCGCTTGATTTCTCCGAAACTTTTCAAGATAATGCTCTGAAATTTTGCATGAATAATCTTGAATAGTTTAGCTACTAATTCTGTAAATTTGAAAAAAATCCAGCAATAGTATTTATAGTTATTTTAATTTGAAATTCAAAATATGCGCTGTGTGTAAGATTTTTTTTTTGTGTTTCCAGGTATTTATTTTATTTATTCAGGAAAGGTTAAAAATTAAAATAAAGAAATTTAAATGCTTTTTATTTAGTTTTACAACAGTTTTCTATTATGTATTTATATTAAGTTTGCATAAAAGATCGCATGCTTAGGGAGAAGCCTATGTTCATCAGTGACCGCGGACAGATAATGCTGCCGGGCTGACGGTGATATTGATGATATATATGAATTCATAACATCGATAGTATATTTAAATATGTATATTTTTAATTAAAAACAAGAGTAGTCATAATCATAACTAGAAAATTAATTAAACAAAATTATAATTAAACTTTCGAAATTAAATTAGTACTAAAATTAAATCTACATATTTATATTTTTTTATTAAAAAGTAAAGAAAAAATAAATGAAATAAGGAACTACGTTTATAAATAAACTAGAGAAAATAAATTCGTAATAATGATATGTCATGGATCTACTGCAGCGAAACATAGATTTTTTTTTTAATTTATTATGAGAAATTAGACAAGATAAGTACCTTAATTAATTATGTACTATTCTAAACTCTAATTACTTCAGGTGCACATTCTGCCAAGTCTTGATCGTCGCTCGTTCTCCGGATATAAACGATTCTCCAATTACTTCCAGCACTTTTTGAGTCAATAATATATTATATATTATTTTAATGGTAAAAAATTGTCTCGTAATAAAACGTAAAAATCAATGGTTCGCTGCAGTAGATACATGGCTTCAGTATGCACGTAGTCGTGTTAAAACAAAATAATAAAATATTGTTCCAGTTCTTCACTTTTATACTAAATTATGTTTCATCTCTTAAACCACAAAAAATAAAGGTACTATAGTACCGGCTAAGTATACATATTATGCGATATACCTATTATGTATAAAGATATAGTGCATGATGTATAAAATAATTTCTACTGTGAGATCTTAATAAACTAATATCAAAGTAAATTAGAATTAAAGGTGACTCGTTAAAATATATATTTTAAAATACTCGACCCCCAATAAGTTATTTTATTAGACGTATGTAATAGTGCTCATTGTGATGTTGTTATAAGAACAGTTTATCACCATAAAAATACAATACTGTGATGTGATGTGTCACCAAAACAAAGAGCGGCCGTTTTGAGCGTTAGGCGCGGCTAGGCGCGATCGTAAACAAACATAAAAAGTATATAAGATATGGCTGCATATGGCTACCATTTTCATACTGGCTAAAGTCCAATAGCTAATCTATAACGCAGCAATAATCATTTCTTGGACCGTTTTGGACTTTTTACTTTCTTGATGTTTAAATATTTCACTTCAGATTATTTGATCGATTCTCTAAAACTAGTCTATAAAAATTACGTTATTTAGTAAAATAGCCATATGCTTACATTTATATATTCTATGATATACCATTTGAACCCATTATTACCCAAAAGTAATAAATATTAAATAAGAAAGGCGACAGAAAATAATACATTTCACCGTATTTAATGCAATACATTGAAATTTCCTGGCAGAGGTCTTTTCCGGATTAAATTAAAAAATGTTAGAGTATGGTGAAAAAAATAAAAGCTATTCTTTGTTATAGCTATGATCCTGTAGAATGGGCGATAGTAATTTTTTTTTTATTCTGGGACATTTGAGAAAATGTCAAACGTCCGGACTTTTCTTCGGGACGCTGCACTGTGCGGCGCGAGTCGAGTGCAGTAGGCCGGACTGCTAGGCCGGGTGACTGACTGGACTGCACAATAATTTATATATTTATTTCTATCCATGTTTTATCCGCAGATATTTAGATGTCTATATTTTTATGCATAGGTAGAGTAGGAAAAATCATTAGTTATCACGAGAAAGAGCGAATTTGTATAAAAAAGACATCTTATAAAAATATTCCGTTAATAAAATATACGAGTACGTATAAAGTTCGATGTAATGGGCATGATAACTATTTATTATGCTTGAAGATTCGCTGAACGTTCGTCACTAGTTCTTCGTTGCGTGGCGCCCCTGAGAACATTACTCGAGGCTAGCGTTCGTACGACATGGTTCTAGAAGTGCAGATACAGAAACCGCATAAATCCGAATTAATTAGATAGTTCTGCATAAAACGGACCACTTTCAGAGTAAGTACTACGTTTTAAGTAAGAAAAAATGGTTAATAAAATAAATAATAACGTAAAATTATTTAATTATGTATCTTTCCTACTGTTTGATGATGACTCAGGATATATTACTCGTATAAGAATAGAAGCTCTTCGCAGATATCTCTCGAGCTACCCGCTGAACTGACGGCTGCGGCGCCTGCCAGCCTGTCACGACCGACAATTACCAAGGAAGCAATCTAGCGCTGATTATAGCAGAAACAATTAGCAATTTAATCAGCGAAGCGACTCCGCTGCCTCCGCTGCCGCGCCGCACCGCCGCGCGACATGTTGGGAAAATAGGCAGCGGGAAAAGCTGCTGTCTAACTTTTGGTCTTTATGACCTTTCTGCGTGCGTGCCAGTGACGTATGAGGATACAAAGACATTTTGGCACGCCTCTCGTTGTGTACAATGTAAACATTTTAATTACAGAGCTTCTCGCCGCTCGCAAGTGCCAGTGTACACTCCATACACTCCACGCTATTAATCCTATTACTTTAAGTGAGCTAAACTTGTATATATATACCTATATATATAATTGGTTTCTCGAAAACGGCTCTAATGATTTGGATGAAATTTTGTATTTTGATAATGTAATTTTTTTCAAGTTTATCTAGATAGGCGTAGACGCCGAGCGAAGCTCGGTCGCCCAGGTACTTTAGTTTAAATTATGTCATGATCATGTGGCTAAATAAAACAAGTCTCATCAGACGATTTCATTTAAACTAAATTCGAAAGTTCGAATTTTTTTTAATGTGAAACTTAAGACATTGGCTAAGAAGTGTTTAATTGAGATTGTTTTTTATTAAACCGTTTTATTTAGCTTGACCCCGTATATTTGTTTATTTTTTATTAGTGTATTCATAGCTGGTATGTTTATTTCTCAATAAAATAATTTAATAATAATATACATTCAAATAACATTAGTTACTCATCTACGAGTAGGTACTAAATGAGGAGGGTATAGGTCGTAGGAAGGAATTGTTATTTATTACATCCAAAATCGTGTTCAGATGTCCTGGAACTCTTTTTACAAAAATTACATTGTTACAAAGTTACATGGCTAGATTTTGTAAATATGTAGAGTGAATTCAGCTCAACAATAGCCGATGTTGCCGCTACAGCTTTCATAAAATAAAAGCCGCATCAAGCTTGCAGCGCCACCAATCGTACATTGTTCCTACTAAATAACTACCTACCTACGTGAACATAAGCTTTCCCAGTCCAGTGCAGCTTTGAGGCCCGACTTAGCGGCGCCACAGGCAAATGCTCTCGCCCTTATAATAAGTAGGCAGTAATTGTACAGTGCACAAATAATAGATGCTTGAATCGCAATCGCAGGTCAGCTCACCTAACCTCGCCTTTGTGAAAACTTCACATTCGACATTTTATATCGAGTGCGACCAGTATTGCTCACAAATATATAAAATGTGCGATATTATGCATGTCTGCAAATTCGAAAAGGGTGTAAGTAAGTGTCTGTGGTTGCGACCGCCGAAGGTCGTCGTCGAATAAGTTGAAGAGGCATATTTCTAGCAGTGGACACATAAATGCTGACTGACTGACTGACTGATGTTTGTAGTTAGCGCCAATTTTTCCAATAAGTCGATGGTTTTATTTGCGAGATAAAAAATAAGGTAATAATAAATTCTGCCTTCTGAGATTTACCTTCCGAGAATTACTTCATTTACTCATACTTATTAAAGCTCTAGATATGCTATAAAGTTCTCTGCCTGGTTGTTCAATGTCTTACGAAAGGGACAATGGCAATGAAATTAATAGCTAGACACATACACATGTGTATTTTCTCAAAGTAATATTGTTAACAGTGTAGGTATTACGGTGCATAAATTAAATTGAGCAGTTTTCATCGCGGGATTTCCACAATACCAATATGTTTTTAGTTTACATATGTAATAACTAAATTACAACTCCCTTTTAAATAAATAAATAAATAATAAATAATTAAATAAATAAATAAATAAATAAATAACAACTCCCTTTTATGCCCATTGAGATGAGACTTGAAACTTTGATAAACAAAAAATTCACAGCTCCTCAGTTTTGGAAGCTCGCGATCAGATACACAAGTTGTTTCTCAACCGAGCTGTAGCGTCCCTTCTAAGTATTAACTGAAATTGTATTTTGCTCTGGATCTTTACTCGACGAACATGTTGGTTCAATATTAGCTCAGTATGAGTAATCCTGCAGGCTATTTTAAGCTCATTAACAAGCGAACTGAGGCCGGCTGGCGACCAGTCGTAATAACAATTGTGCAACGGCCAATTTGAGTAGGGTCGGATAGAAAAGGCGACACGAAGTGCACTTATGTTGCTATTTAAGAATAATTGTAAACTCGTGACTATGTGTAGTTTTTCTTTGCTTTCAAACCTTGCCCACTCGGAGAGCGTGTACGAACGTGCGCATGAATACATACACTCTAATTAAACAGAGCATTGGGAACGTTATTGGTTCTCGTAAGTAAAAAAACACTTAAAAAATAATACAAAAACACGTTTATAAATAGTTTCGTTAAAATGTTTATCAGTATAATTTATGTAATCTTAATTTTCATCTGGCCCGGGCCTAAGCCTTCCATGAAGATTTCTTTCTGTCCCAGAAAAAAATTGTATTTGAGAAACAATAAAAACATATATTGTGAAATTACTTTAAATAGTAAGTAATAGCCGATGTAAATTTATATATTTTCGTCCAGTTAATTGGACCCTAAAATCAGCATGGCGATAACGATTAGTTATTTCATAATTTTTACTTTCGAGCGACTGTAAGGAGAAAGTCAGTGGGGTATTACCCTACGATTTCTTAATAATATCTTTTTATTACTAGCTTTGCCCTCGGCTTTTCCTTCACTTCACTTCACAGCGTTACCTTCACTTCGGGACGCGGAAAAAATTTGTTTGTATGAGAGCCACATCTTAGCGTACCCGGAACTGAATTTTATTCTAGTCACGTATATGTCACGTCCTAATATGTCACGTATAGTTAAATGTGCCTGTGCAAAGTTTCATCGAATTCGGATGTTCGGCTTAAGAGTTATGGAGGAACATGCATACACACAGAAAATATTTCTAAAAATCGTCAATTTAGTTTTAGTATCATCATCACGAGTCTACAAACGCAGTATCTCATAAAGCAAAGTATCCTACTCCATTACCAATATGACCATCCCTTACAGATTTGTTATTAGTATTGATATGTCCAGTTAAACTTTATTTAATAAGTTTTATTTATTTCTAATTTATTTTTTGCAATCATTATATCACAAATAAATAAATAAGTACAGTATTATCACTGACTGTACTTAATTTGCCCTTAGCCATAGTGCAGCAGATGGCCCGTGCTACAAACGGACGCATTCCAACCGCACGGTACATTGTAGGTACACGGTGTGCGGTGCGATGGTGATTAGTAACTAATGTTGCGGCCAGCGAGTGGGATTGTCCGGGGCGGAGCTGGGGCACCCGGTACCGGCCGCTTGAGTTATTAACACTCACAATGATCTAAGTCATTTGAGAACCAGTGCGAAACTGTTCAGGCTGCATGCACCGAGATTAAGGGATGGTCCGAATCTAATTTAGCAAGAGCTGTAACACTTGATTGTATTGTGTAAGGGTTGTCTTGACTCCTGTTTAACTGAGTTTTAGTACCTTGGCATCTTGAAAAATTATAATATCAAATTGAGATATCCGAATGCCCGTGGGCACCGTCGTCGGACTACACACCTCTGCGTTAGTCTGGCGCGGGCAACATGTCGTACTTCCCTTTAAAAAAAAAATGTTGCAACAGTCTAAATTGTAAGCTTACGTTAACATAACGATAAGCTTAGGATTTAGTTAAAATGTCCCGAGTATAGCAAGATATGCGAGATAGGACGCCCACAATAGAAATGCAGAGATATGAACGATGTATCTAATAGCAGCGTGTACGGAATATTCCCACCCGATCCCGAATTCCGATTAATCCGGCTTAATCTGCACACCAGCCCGCGCTTTTAGTCCACGAACTGAAATTATTCATGCAAAACTATCGCATTGGAGGCTGATCCGTTCGGCTCTGTGCAAATATTACGTTACCCTCGTTATTCTGCGTAGAGGGGATAAGAGGTCAATGGTTATAAGGCGATATTGATCTTTCGGCTCTGGCAAAAATAGAATTAGGATTACGTATCATTAATATTTTAACGTTTAGATATAGTTGGATTGGAACTCAAAGGGGATGATACCTTGAAGCATAATATAATACACTTTGCAATACGGACGCGAAGCGCATCTGTACCCTAATCATGAGATTAAACCTACTACGCTACGCCGCCGCGTTCTCGGTATCATTTTGTATGGAGAAACTAAGTTCGCAAATCTATCACTAGAGGCGCTGCTCCGTTTCTCCATACAAAATGATGCGGAGAACACGGCGTAGCGTAGCGTAGTGTAGTAGGTTAAATCTCGTGATTAGGGTACTGATAATCATACATAAAAAAGAAATATTGACAAATAAACCTTAAAAAGTAAAAAAATAATTTCCCATTAGATAGTTAAAGGCGTCGGGGGACCGATAAGTAAATAAAATAAAAGAAAACAGAATAGGTACTAGTTTACTGATCTGAGGATACTAGCCATCCAAGTCCGAAGTATTTATTCAACGTAGTACGTAATTAGCAAAATGGACAACGACGCATTTTTAAGGGTTGTTAATGTGTCGGGGTTTTAAAACTTGTAATTTTACTTTATGTAAAATTATATGACTATAACATTACGAACGGCACGGAAACATGGGTTTTCCGAATTTTAGAGAGTATACATATATCGATTTTTTTTTCTATCTAGTCAAATTGCGTTTTAGGCTCATTGTTGGGAAACAATATGTCTTCTAGAAAGCCATATATTTTTTCTAACATCAAACGTTTTACGAGAAACACCAACAGGGAGAAATCGGAGGCTTAACATATAGATTGAGCATCTCGTAGTTGTACAACAGTTCAACTAGTCCAAGTACATTGTGTAGATCTAAAGCTTATATTAATCGCGGCTTAACACTAGGCTAATAATTTGATGCAAATTGGTACGTCCTTCTAGGCTCCAGGAGCTGAGGTAGGTACCTATTCACTTTTCGATGCTTCAGCAATCACTCCTTGCGCTCTCTTAAGGATGAATCGTAGGAGAATCTCCCATATTCGGTCATACATTCGGCTTCATGCAATACATTCTATAATACATACATGTACAAAGTTTCATCGAATACATGTGTACATATCACACACGCTGAATCCCGACAATCGGGATAAGCAGAGTAATCGGTGTTGTGCTGGAAGAACTCTGGTAAATTACAGCACAACACCGACCACCACGTTTCGCAAAGTATTCGAACAAGATTCAATCGATCAAACAGCAAGTAAGGCACGAAGACCTACCTCCTGCATGACTCAGTGGAAGTACCGTGCCTAGGTGAGAGGTGGCGAGCCTGTCGCCCTTTAGCACGACATCTTGTCCTTATCCCTTAGTCGCCTTTTTTCTATAATACAATGGCACGTTTATATAATAAAGAAAGAGAAATAAAACATTCTCAGATTTCATGCATTACATGACCTTGGGGTACATTGAAAATTACTTTTAGAGCGTATTCAAATATAAGCGTATAGTGAGTCGCTGACTGTGAGCGTGCTGACTGTGAGCTATAAGAAGCGATTAGTCGGCCTTTGGTCAGTGAGCGAAAAAGAGCATATGTATTGTGTAATTACATTGTAACTTAATAGTTGAGGATAGTACCTATTAAGTATTCTGTGTCTGAGGTAACCAGAGAGAGTGATACTGACTGGCGGCTCACTGGCGCTGTGCGCGTGCGAGTGAGCGGCTTTTACGCCTTCAGTACGCGGCGTCGGGATACTGTACGCCTATTATAAATATTAAATGTAATATCAATACAAAAAAATCTGGGAGTAGGAATCACTTCGAACTCCTGCCGCTGTTCTTAAAGTGGAATCACTATCAGTTGTCCCAGTAGACGATTCAAGACATGGCCGTTTTAATTTTGACAACTGTCATCGGAAATGAAGATCTCGGCGGGATCTACGAGTATCATTTGTCCCAAATTGGGACAAATTCCCAACACATGAGTAGTCTAGGATCGGTAATTTCCGAGATATAACCGTTTTAATTTTTACAGCCGGCTATATTTTAATATCAACCGGCTACCTATTATGGTTCAAAAGATACAGCCCTTTAAAAGTAGGACAGACAGACGGACGGACAGAAGGACAGACGGCGCGTAGGCTTAGTAATAGGCTTCCGCGCCCGTAGGGTACGGAAACCTAAAACACGTTGAAATACAAATAGTAATAGAATAGAAAACAAAAATATTCAAAAATAATAATTTGTCCAATAAAAATACGAGCAATCGACCAATTAAATCTTCGCTACATTTCAGGGACAGTATTCCAGATTTTCTGTCATTATTTGAATTAGTGAAAAAGATTACAGCTCTGTGGTTTGAGAAACAATGCGAAACTAAACTTATATTGGTAACAGCAACGAATTATAGTCAAAATGGCTATGTGGAAATGTTCAATTATAAAAAACACCTGAAAATTTATAGATGGACCCCTTTTATATTTTTGTACCGCCTTCAACTCAAGGGTCCGAATATGAATGAAAATATTATTTTAACACTTTTAATTTCTAGTTGTTTTTTTTAAGTTGGTTCAATGTTTTTTTTAAACAAGTTCTGCGTAGAATGTGGCGTTTAACCGACGACGTGTTTTTCCAGTGATTGGTACAGACTGAACAGTCCATATCTGGAAAACTATTGAACCGATTTTGATGAAACTTACACTTACGCTAAGTCGGAAGATACTTAATCCAATAAAAGAATTATGACAATTCGACTTCTAGTTTCCGAGAAATTCGTGGACAAACATACACACACACGTACATACAAACATACATACACTTATGAAATTTAGCACACCTGTTTAGAAGTCTACATAGACTAACATATGAGCATATTGTGCAATTACATACCTACAGGTCGAATTGTTAACCTCCTTTTTTGACGTCTCGGTAAAAATACTAGGTAAGCTGACTTGAATCTTTTTCAAGAAGATGCTCGGTGTAATAGACTCAAGTCATAAATCGAGTTACACCGTTTTTGGTACGGGACACGGGCCCCTAAACATATATACAATGTTACAAATGAAGCTAAGCAACAACGACAACATTGCTTCGACAGGCTACAATGTTGAAGGCTCTAAGAAGATCCTACTACTCTGCACGGTGCGAGGGAATGGGCTCCGCGCCATCCTAGTCTCTTCATTACCACCCTCCTCTTTCGCAGCCGTATGCATAGAGCACAGGGGAAAGCGAAGAGGATATGAAATATATGTATTTTATAATAACAAAAACCGGCCAAGTGCGAGTCGGACACGCGCACCGAGTGTTCCGCTACCACCACTTAATTGACCGATTTTTATGATTTGTTGTTGAACTTTAGAGTTTGCACTATAATCACACCAAGTTTGGCGCTTGTGTGTATTACCGTTTTCACGATAGAGCAAAAAAAAAAGACTGAAAAAAATACTGTTTCTGCCATTCACCCTTAATTTTTACTTGTTTTTATTATTTGTAGGATATCCGCATAATGACACATATTCGGACGGACGGACAGACGGCGTCGGCTTAGTAATAGGGTCCCGTACGTACGGTATGGAATCCTAATAAAAATTTACATGGTGTCCCACTGTAAAAAAAAATACTAATGCATAAAAAGTTTCGGTGGAAATTTAATACATAAAATTTTCATTTATTATTTTACTAGCTTTTGCCCGCGGCTTCGCTCGCGTGAAATTCGTATTTCAAAGGAAGAACTAAGGGCGAGCTGGATTCAGGTACTTAAACGATAAACCGTCTCGAAGAAAGTGAGTAACTTTTTGAGGCCGAAGGCGGAATTGCGTTCAGGAAGACGATAAACCTTCTCGAAGACAGTAAGTAACTATGGGCGAGGCCGAAGGCCGAGCTGCGTTCAGGATGAGGGTAACCTTTTCGAAGAAAGTAAGTAACACAGGGCGAGGCCGAAGGCCGAGCTGCGTTCAGGAAAACGATAAACCTTCTCGAAGACAGTAAGTAACTATGGGCGAGGCCGAAGGCCGAGCTGCGTTCAGGATGAAGGTAACCTTTTCGAAGAAAGTAAGTAACAGAGGGCGAGGCCGAAGGCCGAGCTGCGTTCAGGAAAACGATAAACCTTCTCGAAGACAGTAAGTAACTATGGGCGAGGCCGAAGGCCGAGCTGCGTTCGGGAAGAGGATAACCTTTTCAAAGAAAGTAAGTAGGTAACAGAGGGCGAGGCCGAAGGCCGAGCTGCGTTCAGGAATACCATAAAACTTCTCGAAGAAAGTATGTAACAAAGGGCGAGGCCGAAGGCCGAGCTGCGTTCAGGAAGACGATAAACCTTCTAGAAGACAGTAAGTAACTATGGGCGAGGCCGAGGGCCGACCTGCGTTTAGGAAGAGGATAACCTTTCCGAAAAAAGTAACAGAGGGCGAGGCCGAAGGCCGAGCTGCGTTCAGGAAGACCATAAACCTTCTCGGAGAAAGTAAGATACAGAGGGCGAGTCCGAAGGCCGAGCTGCGTTTAGGAAGACGATAAACCTTTTCGAAGACAGTAAGTAACTATGGGCGAGGCCGAAGGCCGAGCTGCGTTCAGGAAGAGGATACATCATCTTTAAGAAAGCAAGTAACAAAGGGCGAGGCCGAAGGCCGAGCTTCGTTCAGAAAGAGGATAACCTTTTCGAAGAATGTAAGTAACAGTGAGCGAGTCCGAAGGCCGAGCTGCGTTCAGGAAGACCATAAATCTTCTTGAAGAAAGTAACTTCTTTGTTACTTACTTTCTTCGAAAATGTTTATCTTCTTCCTGAACACATCTCGGCCTTCGGTCTCGCCCATAGTTACTTACTGTCTTCGAGAAGGTTTATCCTCTTCCTGAACGCAGCTCGGCCTTCGGCCTCGCCCTTTGTTACTTGGTTTCTTCGAGAAGGTTTAGGATTTTCCTGAACGCAGCTCGGCCTTCGGCCTCGCCTTTTGTTACTTACTTTCTTCGAGAAGGTTTATAGTCTTCCCGAACGCAGCTCGGCCTTCGGCCTCGCCATTAGTTACTTACTTTCTTTGAGTACGTTTATCGTCTTCCTGAACGCAACTCATTCACAAACTTTCGCGTTTATAATATTAGTAGGATGTATTTTGGGTAGGTTCGGAGTGAGGCCTGATTTTAGAAATTATTCCCAATTATCGGATGCATGCAAGTAAATCCGAAAGCAACAGCTAACAATATATAAATTTTTGAAATGTGTTAATTAAGCCCTTTCATTTCATCCCAAAGACGACATCATTAAAAAAAATTTTTTTAGGTCATGACTTTATGTCCTTTAGAGGGCGCCATATACAATTTTAAGGGACGTCACATAGCCTCTATCCAGCGTCAAGACGCATCTAACGATACCTCATTTGTCAAATTATGATAAGTAGTTTCGAAGTTATGTATGAGGGAACAGATGAACATACATACATACATACATACATACATACATACATACATACATACATACATACCTACATAGATACATACATACATACATACATACATACATACATACATACATACATACATACATACATACATACATACATACATACATACATACATACCGGTCAAACACATAACTCT
The DNA here is from genome assembly GCA_946902875.1 of Nematopogon swammerdamellus. Classification (NCBI taxonomy): domain Eukaryota; kingdom Metazoa; phylum Arthropoda; class Insecta; order Lepidoptera; family Adelidae; genus Nematopogon; species Nematopogon swammerdamellus. Next base: position 9,063,525 of record OX336337.1, read on the forward strand.
CATTTTCGCTTCGCCGTAGTCGGGTAAAAATAAGTGTCTTTTCGCTAATAGTGCGCGCATACTACACTACGTACAATATAATAAACATACGATCAAATAACTTAAATCAAATAGGAACTCCAGTTAAGTAAATATCCGCTAGCATCGACTTGCAACAACACATTTACCTAAAATTTGTTTGGTTTGCACCTAAAATTAATCACATAGATACCTAATGAAGTAAACCTCTGGCTCGAGACAATGCATACACTCACCGCGCTCGGCCAGGCCGCACCCCGCGCCGTGCGCGCGCCCGCGCCTCCGCCTCCGCCGCCAGCCTCCGCTAGCTAGCCACAAACCGCCGCCGCCGCGCCGCTTTTAATTCGATTCGATTTGTATGGGAGCCACATCTTAGCGTAGCCGGAAGTGAATTTTAGTTAGCCTATCCTGTGTCCCGTATAGTAAAATGGGCTTGTACTAAGTTTCATCAAATTCGGATGATGGCTTAAGGAGTTATGGAGGAACATACATACATACATACATACATACATACAGAAAAGATTTCTAAAAATCGTCAATTTAGCTTTAGTATCATACATAGAGACTACAAACTCAATATTTCCTAAAACAAAGTAACTTACTCCATGACCACCCCTTACAGATTTATTATTAGTACTAGCTTTTGCCCGCGGCTTCGCTCGCGTGAAATTTGTATTTCAAAGGAAGAAAGTAAGTAACTAAGGCGAGCTGGGTTCAGGTAAACGATAAACCATCTCGAAGAAAGTGAGTAACTTTTTGAGGCCGAAGGCGGAGTTGCGTTCAGGAAGACGATAAACCTTCTCGAAGACAGTAAGTAACTATGGGCGAGGCCGAAGGCCGAGCTGCGTTCAGGAAGAGGACAAACCATCTATAAGAAAGTAAGTAACAAAGGGCGAGGCCGAAGGCCGAGTTGCGTTCAGGAAGAGGATAACCTTTTCGAAGAATGTAAGTAACCGAGGGCGAGTCCGAAGGCCGAGCTGCGTTCAGGAAGACCATAAATCTTCTCGAAGAAAGTAACTTCTTTGTTACTTACTTTCTTCGAAAAGGTTTATCCTCTTCCTGAACACATTTCGGCCTTCGGCCTTGCCCATAGTTACTTACCGTCTTCGAGAATTTATCGTCTTCCTGAACGCAGCTCGGCCTTCGGCCTCGCCTATAGTTACTTACTGTCTTCGAAAAGGTTTATCGTCTTCCTGAACGAAGCTCGGCTTTCGGCCTCGCCCTCTGTTACTTACTTTCTTCGAACAGGTCATCCTCTTCCTGAACGCAGCTCGGCCTTCGGCCTCGCCCATAGTTACTTACTGTCTTCGAGAAGGTTTATCGTTTTCCTGAACGCAGCTCGGCCTTCGGCCTCGCCCTCTGTTACTTACTTTCTTCGAAAAGTTTACCCGCATGCTGCATGCAGCTCGGCCTTCGACCTCGCCCATAGTTACTTACTGTCTTCGAAAAGGTTTATCGTCTTCCTGAACGCAGCTCGGCCTTCGGCCTCGCCCTCTGTTACTTACTTTCTTCGAAAAGGTTATCCTCTTCCTGAACGCAGCTCGGCCTTCGGCCTCGCCCATAGTTACTTACTGTCTTCGAGAAGGTTTATCGTTTTCCTGAACGCAGCTCCGCCAGCAGCCTCGCCCTCTGTTACTTACTTTCTTCGAAAAGTTTACCCTCATCCTGAACGCAGCTCGGCCTTCGGCCTCGCCCATAATTACTTACTTTCTTCGAAAAGGTTATCCTCTTCCTGAACGCAGCTCGGCCTTCGGCCTCGCCCTTTGTTACTTACTTTCTTAAAGATGGTTTATCCTCTTCCTGAACGCAGCTCGGCCTTCGGCCTCGCCCATAGTTACTTACTGTCTTCGAGAAGGTTTATCGTCTTCCTGAACGCAACTTCGCCTTCGGCCTCAAAAAGTTACTCACTTTCTTCGAGACGGTTTATCGTTTACCTGAACCCAGCTCGCCCTCAGTTACTTAATTTTTTTCTTTGAAATACGAATTTCACGCGAGCGAAGCCGCGGGCAATTTTTTATCATTACTTATGTCCTCTAGAGGGCGCCATATCCTATAGCCTATAGACGTTGGATGCGTCTTGACGACCAGCGTACGGTCAAGACGCATCCAACGATACCTCATTTGTCAAATTATTATAAGTAGTGTCGAAGTTATTATGAGGGAACAGTTGAACATACATACATACATACATACCGGTCAAAAACATAACTCTCCTTTTCGCTTCGCCGTAATCGGGTAAAAATAAGAATATCTTCGCTAATATACCGCGCATACTACACTACGTACAATATAATAAACATACGATCAATTAACTTAAATCAAATAGGAACTTCAGTTAAATAAATATCCGCTAACATCGACTCGCAATAATACTTTTTCATAGGTTTGCACCTAAAATTAATCAAATAGATACCTAACGAAGTTAACCTACATAATATTATGAATCGAATTAAAATTTATGAAACTCTGCCGAGACAATGCATACACACACACACCGCGCTCCGCCAGACCACCGAATAGACCGCACCCCGCGCCGCGTCCCGCGCCTTCGCCCCCGCCGCCGGGCTGCCAGTCTCCGCGAGACGCGCTACTAACCCCCGGCGCGCCGCGCCGCCCATTATTTCGGCGCTTGGAACAATTCGATTTGTATGGGAGCCACATCTTAGCGTAGCCGGAAGTGAATTTTAGTAAGCCTATCCTGTGTCCCGTATAGTAAAATGGGTTTGTACTAAGTTTCATCAAATTCGGATTATGGCTTTAAGAGTTATGGAGGAACATACATACATACATACATACATACATACAGAAAAGATTTCTAAAAATCGTCAATTTAGCTTTAGTATCATACATAGAGGCTACAAACTCAATATTTCCTAAAACAAAGTAACTTACTCCATGACCATCCCTTACAGATTTATTATTAGTATTGATTGATTGCGTGCGATATACAAATTAGATGTATATATTTTCCCATAAAGTTTTTCACACAGGTTCAGTGTCTGTTCTCCCCTGCTCGTTACAGTTCTGCGATGAGGCTGGTTGACACTTCTAGTCACACAGCGCTCGGCGGTACGACAGGCGGCGCGGGGTGGCGGCGGTGGAGCTTCAATGTTTCGCGCGTCTCCGTCGTCGCATGGCGCCGCGCCGCCGTGCAGAGTCGCCTACCTAATCTCATTTCACGCCGACTGGGAGACGTTATTGCGATTTCCTTTTGATTTTCCAGCCGGCGACGCAACTCAAAGCGGCGGATGAACTCGCGAGCTCTCCATTCAGCGGACCTAATCGAATTAAGAAGAGACCAATAAACTGGGTAGGGACCGAGATAGGGTCCCCCGCAGATAGAGGCATCGCCGGCGGACGATTACACATCGATTACATGTTCACTCGCTCGGTAATTATGGGCACCGCGCGGGGTTAACTTAACTGGGTCACCCGATACCTATATTAAAATTTGCGGTGAAGTTCGCGCCGCGGTTGAAGTATTTGCATGTGGGCGCGCTCTATGCAAATTGCTGATAATTTACAAAGCATGTTATATGGCTCTATCTAAAATACCGATCGGTCATTAAATTCTACCATATTCATTAGGAGATACATTGGTTATGGTGTACGTCATGTCATACCAAAGTGTAAAAATTTATGTGATGAAAATATATTGCCTCTGTCTGCCTGCCTAAAAATTTGTTGACGCGTTGAACCAAAATAAGGTTTGCTCAAAGTACTTTGATAGAGAAGACAACTACTCAAAACATTTTCGATCGTGTTCTATTATGGAGTAGTTATTGTATTGTACGAAATATTATGTTAGGGAGGTTTAAAATAGAATTTAATTGTATGACGACTCTTAGCTGAGCATACAATATTGCCTCATTCTCTTTTAGTTTCATACTGCAATTTGCCGGTTTGGCAAAATTGCACAATAAAACATTAAAATTGGTCGTATTGATGTGGTCCAAATTGCATCGCAGGGTAAATTGAACACGCTCGCACGCGAAATCTCCGCAGACAAAAGTCGGCGCAATAAAGCTGGAATCGCTAGCAGTAAGTTTATCTCGCTCCGTACGAGGAGCATTCATCGAGCCACCCATAAGTTTACGCGCTACATTACCTCTATTGCCGCTTGCTTCAGCGCTGCGCAGTACATTCAAAAACAGCGCCGCCGCAGATACTTTCCGAATGTTGCGATTTCGACTTGAACTTTTCGCCAAAGTTCAATGCCACTTATGCTTGAGTGGTGTTGCAGGGTGGCAGAGGAAGAGGAACTTGGAGTCAGCGGAACGAATAGAGTGCGACAAAATCAACTTCAGGTGCGCATTATAGCTTTTGGCTATCCGTGCGCCATCCCCTCTGATGTTGCCGGTATGCATTCGCGAACTTGAACCTTAAATGTTCAGGTTCAAGACTCTCGCATTACTCACGCCGCCGCCGCTACAGCTAGCACATTCTGCAATGTCACTACACATTTGGATCGCGACTGCTACAACAATTTTCCTATTAGCCAATTTTTCTTACATTGACCAGGTATCATGAACCTTAGAAAAGCGATTGAATCAAACCGAAACTAATAATAAAACAATAAGCAATCGCAAGCAAGCAAACAACATGTACTTACAGCAAGGTGCAGCAACTCATACCGAAACTGAAATCATTTACGACCCAGGCCTCTGCTTTATCTGGACATTTCGTATTGTCTATCTTATTGATCTAAAGTAAAAAGTAGTAAGTTGGTAGGAACTCGTATGTTCATACATGTGTTATAAGAGCTTAGTATAAGCACGTAGTTGTTGAACGACAGGGTTGGCAATACTTTGCAGATTTTCAGTATGAGAATATATACTACGTATATTCAGTCAGGTAAAAGAACTAACCAAGGTAGAGAACATTTTAAACACCATTCGGATCGTGATTAACTTAGACCTTAGCCAGTAGGTAATTAGGGGGAACTAAAATAACAAAACCGCCCAATCCAGAACAATACGTGTATATTAGTTAAACGCAATTGTTCTTTTTAGTGCACGATGCTTTTTCGGCGGCGGGTGACCGAGTGGTTTGGGCATCGGCTTCTCATGCGAGAGGTCTGAGGTTCGAATCCGGTCGGCGTGTACCAATAAGTTTTTTCTGACGAAACAATTTACGTGTATACCTACACCTGCTGCTTCACCGTTCGGGACCGGTGTAAAACTGTAGGTCCCTTCCCGTGCCCCTTACTAGGTGGTAGGCTCAAATTGTAGGCGACTGGGTTGGTACCACCGTACTGGATGTAAGATGGCCGCATAGCAGCCCCGGTTGTGTTCTCCTCTAGTCCAGTATTGCCAGCAATCCAGGGAAGTCTTCGGTATGGCACCTACCTTCTCGGAGGTGATATTGGCTAGTCGGAGCATGTGCTTCGACCCCTCCGACACTTATCAATTCCGGATTACATAAAAAAAACAACATTTTTTTCGATTTATTTAAAGAAACAAATTTTACTTCGCTTTATTTGGTGCTCAGACAGTAACTCGAATGAAATACTTTTAGTTAGAGTACCTACTCGTAAAGTCGGACGTGCAGTCGGTTGCTCCCCGCCGCGCCTGTACTCTTGTACATTCCGAGTGTGTGTTTTTATTTTATTTGACTGGGCCATTACACGGGCCATATAAGCTGTCAAACTTTGCCCGTGCGCTGGCTCGCCGCCCCCGCTCCGCCCCCGCTCCCGTCCCGCGCCGTGGCTGCCCCCGCCTGGCCGGTACGCTTTCTAGCAAAAGCTTTTATTTTCCTTTATTCTCCTACTCTATCCGCACTGGAATGATTGCAGGATGGTCTAAGTAAAAAAATAAAAAAACGATCAAGTTTAAACCTGAATTTACAAGATGCTTAGAAATTGTTCATAACAAGCGCTTAATACATTTCAGCAAGGAAAGCCAAAATGAAGAGAACTTCAGAAACTCTTATGAAGAAATATAAAGCGGGCTAATACCTTAGTACTAACATATAATAACATACAAAAAATAAAATAATATAAAGGAAAGCGCGTACTATACTACACTTACATATGAAGTCGGAAGTAAGAAGGGAAATCATATCGATGTCATAAAAGACGAGCACGCTAGAAATGTATAACAATAGTGTGATATTTCACCTGCATGAATCTGTTTAATACGTCAAACGAACTTGCAACACAAACTTGTAACACAGTACTGAAATGCAGAAGTACAGTGGACTGCGCGGGCTAGGTTCTCAGGCCGCCTGTGCGCTGCGATCCTCCCAGCAGACTCGACAGTGCTGTCGCTTAGCGTGTCGGTCCGGTGTCTCCGCGCGGGTCATCGGCAGATAATAAATTGTGGCCGGCATCCCGATAGCTATTCCGCGATATGGCTTTATTAAAAGAGACAAGAAACGATGACGCATTGCCGCGGCCTCCGCCGAGCTGCGCCGGATGCGGCGGCTCGTTTCGTAGGACATTCATCAGGGAGATAAAATCGCGGCTGTGACGGCGCCGGGGCTGTCTGCCGCGCCACCAGCGCACCAGCCTGCCAGCCACCCGCCCCCGCGCGTATAATGTGCTGACAATGCGCTAACGCGTCTATGTGATAACTGCTGTACTACGTGCCTACATTATTACCCTCCCTGCTTCTTCCCCTTGAAGAAAAATGATAACAATCCGTGTCTTCTTAAATCGTCTATTCCAGGAAGAACGCTCAGAACCCTTATTATGGAGCGTTTGACAAACACCCCTGCTGACTACGCGATTATGCGTGCGCCGTCGCTCAATATCACTTCGTTCCTTGAATGACAAATGTATAGTCGTGAGGCTGAACAATGTCTAAAGTTCCGTTGTAGCTTAGGCCCCCATTTCTGCTTCTACTAAAGTACAACACAAGAACTATCTGATTAGCAATGTTAACTTTCTCCGATTGTGAACTACGAGTAAATTCATGTAGCTAATTTCTAAGCATCCTTCACTCATATTTCTACATAGGTAGGAGTAATCTTTGAGTTTCTTCAAAACACCTGTCTGTCAGGTATATTATCCGCAACCTCTAAGCATAAATGGAACGACTATGCGCACTTACCTTGACGTGGAAAGATGCCAAATGTCGCGCTGGATATAAAAGAGACATTATTTAAAAGTTTCTCATAAAAAGTCTTTCTATCTTCTTCAGAATATAAGGCGCACAAGTGTCATGCAGCGGGGTAAATCCTTCTAGCACCGCTCCACTCAACGCTCTCGACACTTGCATCCAGCGGGGCAAAGCATTCGGTCGTTCTTCTTCTGCTCTCTTGGCTTACTTTGTGCCACACTGTACCGAGAGCTCTGCGGGAGACATTTTGTTCCGGCAAGCTTTTTAAATGTTTCATTAATACTTTTTTCAAGATAAGAAGTAATAATTTGTTGTTTATTGTTTATTGAGCATTCTTATTGCAGTAAAACTGCACTCGAACTGGTCACAGTCCTATCTAATATTTATATTATTGCATAATTTTCTTTAGGATCATGGTGAACACCTCGCCTTCCTTGGATTAAATAACCGCATACCATATAAACGTAATCGAATGATCGATTACTTCAAAACCTTTAGTTAGACTATAGTAAACATTTTAATTTGTATCGACTGTTCTACTTTAGTTTGTTATCTATGTAGGATAAATGTATTTAGTTAATTCTATAAAACTGTGTATGATGTAAGAGGCAATGTCAGCCTCGGTAGCTCAGTGGTGCGGTCGGTCGACTGTCGAAGCAACCCTGAGCGCGGTCAGTACTTGGATTGGTGACCGCTCGACCGTTGGAGGCTAACCGTGGTTCGATTCCACGTAAAACTAGGTCCCTTCCCTTCTCTTAGTTCCCTTACTAGGTGGTACGGTTTATCCCACCCAGGTTGGTATCCCCGCACTGAATGAAACGTCGGTCGAAACCGCTATGTAAATAGTTTGTGTTTTCCGTCCAGATCTGTGTAGCCGACATGAAATTGAAGGGAAGCACTGACATGGCACCTGGCACCTAGTTCACCCGATGTTATGGGCTGACATCATGGATGTTCTAGCCAACCGTGTAAATTTCCATTAAAAAAAGGACACAGATGTTGAGTAGAAAAATTCTTCAGTACAATAATTGCCATTCTAAAAGAAATAGTTTTGACTTTACGGTTCGATTGATCACGTGAGTATTTCTACAATGCGCCGGCGCACAGAATGCTCTCAATCACGTAACACGATGTTTCATTCGGCGTTAGTTTTTGTTTTCGCTCCTCAAATGAATGGCATACTTGAAAATGACTCACCTCGGAATATAAAATAGTATAACAAAATTCAGTTTCAGTAGCGCTCGCATGGCGCTTGCTAGTTCACCCCACTCGCCTCTCCGAACGAGTAGTTATGTAAAGCTGTCATCCGACATATTTCGCGACAGTATATACTCACGTATGAATAAGCCGACATGCCTTGTTTCCAGCAATTGAATCGGAGCAAGCTCGGCTTCGCGAGATCAACAGTCAATTGGAGAAGGAAGGGCGAACTCGACTGAATTGGCATTTATTGAAACGCGTCCAACATATCAGTGCACTTATTTGCTGCGGCATTCACTGCATAAGCTTCATAGATATTGTCTTCGCTTCATGTCCGACATGAAGCTATACTGATCATAAATGGAATTTAAAAATATAGATACATCATAGTTTTAGCTTCAATGAAATCAAAACTAATTTCAATATCAATTCAAGAAGTAATATTACATTGGAAGTTATTGGCAACACCATTTTAAGGAAGCCTTAACAACAGCATAATCTGTAGTTAGGAAACTTTGGAAAGTAACAGACACACGAATATATACGTCGGGGTCACCACTTTAGCTATCGTGAGGTTACTAGGAGTCTATATCGGTTTACAGGGTAACTAACCCTATGGTGGAAATTAAATGAAAGAGTTAGTGAAACTATAGTAATGTGATTAGAGCAACCCACAAACAACCTAGAGGCACTAGAGGCTACATGGACTGAAGGTGTAAGGTGAGGCGTGGGGCGCGGTGTCGTCGGTGCGCGGAGGGGAAACGCACGGTTCAACTTTCGGTGCGGTACAAAATCCACGTGTTTGATAAGTATGTGCTGACCGGCACAAAACTAAATCAATTCCAACATAGGAAACTATAGCCACGATTCGATAGTAATTTACTAAATTGCTTGTATTTCTTGTTTCAGGGACCGCGTGTTCAAACTGAACATGACTGACATCAGCCAATCCCACTGCGAGGTGAGTCACCTTGGTTCCTACTATGAATCATAAGCAATTTCCATTGCCAAAATCTAGACAATGATTATTGAGCCCTGTATTCCGACCACAGAGCAGCCATCGGCGGCCGTCTCCCCCCAAACCGCCGGCCGCGGCGCCATTTCCGACCATACAGGAAAAAAACCGGCCAAACACGAGTCGGAATCACGCACCAAGGGTTCCGTATCGCCATGTAATTTGCCGGGTTTCATTATTTTTTGTTTTACTTTAGAGTTTGCACTATAATCACATACATATTAATACACGCTTGTATGTGTTACCGTTTTTGCGAAAGAGCAAAAACAAGAAAACTTTAAAAAAAAAGACGTCTCTTGTATGGGGTACCCCTTAATTTTCCACTTTTTTTTGTTTTATTTGTTAGTATATTCGCCATAATAACACGGTTCAAAAGATGAAGCCCTTTAAAGGTAGGACAGACAGACAGACGGACAGACAGACTTAGTAATAGGGTCCAGTACAGATACGGAAACCGAAAAAGTGTGTGCTTGCGCGTCGTAGCTCGATGATTTTAACTCAATATAAATATGTACACACACGGTGAATAAATAATGGCGATCGTTTATTGTTTTTTATTTCGTTGTAGTTTTTTAGGCACTATATTCAATCTACGCTACTTCCCTATATCATTTTGTTTATTTCGGAAATATAGATAATGTTAATTCGTTTTAAGTCGCGTAAGAAGTGTTGTTCAGTCTCGTTCGAACACCTTGTCACCTCTTTCGGGTCGTATAGATTGTAAAACGTCAAATGAGATTTTGTGAAAAATTTATAGGTAACCTGAATATGGAACTAAGTTAAGCATAATCGAATAAGTCGTCTGAAAAATTAAAATAAATCTCCCAGGACGTTTCGGTATTCCCTTCTCACCTTTAGAGAAACTTTCCTGGCATCCGTTATTCTAATAGGGTTCTCTCACTTCCAACACTTGCTTCGTAAGCTATCAAAGAGCCAGAGGAAAATCGAGTTTTTCCTCCTGCGAACTTCCACCAAGTTCCTAAGCTGTTAACTTGCCATAGCTAGCTAGCAGTTTGTACTTAGGTAACGGACGCTTCGGCACATATTGTTTTCTAAACGAGAGCAGCTCTCGAAGAGAGTTGCGGCCTTCGATTTATCTCGCCTCTGTCTGTTAGAGTGGCCCTTTTCTTTGTGAAACCTGCAGAAAAATTACATGTTAGTAGGTAGGTATTACATAATATAGTAGAATGTTAGTAGTTAGTATAGTTGTTTGATTCGTTACGTTTATATAATTATGCAGACGTATTACAAAAGAGATCCTTTGACATTAAAGGTGTAGTAAATACTATCTTTTAACCGTGGCTTGCTAGCCTGAAATCTATTAACAATAAACAGACGAACAGGTACGAAGTTAATTGTTTAAGTATTTTTGTTAGGTACCAATATTTTGCCAACCATAATAGTTATAGAGTCACCTCTTCAAATGGAGCCTAATGGTGTCATTTTTATAAAATTTGTTCGTATTGATTAAATAATGTTATACATAATATAAATAGACGATGGGGTCTGAGGAGGCAAAGCGGCTCGCGAAAGACATCGGGATGTCCCTGTACGCTGCTTCAGGAGAACAACGTTAGCTAGAGTTCCTGAGGCAGCGTATTAGTGTGGCCTTCCAGCGAGGCAACGCCGCTAGCGTCCTCGGTACAGTGCCCACATCGTCACACCTGGAGGAGGGTTATTAAGTATTGTATAGGTTATAGGTTTATATTTTATTTTGTAATTAGCCTAATTTATATATTTGTTTCTCTCATATAAATATATAATAAAAAATAAAATAAATAAAAATATATATAAGTAATAAGTACTAGCTGCAAACGATAAGCTCAAAGGCAACAAGTAAGAGTAAATTTAGTCTTCTCTAGTCGGCTATAGCTCTCTTTATACGACTGTGAGAAGCTGTGCACCTGGCGGGGAAACGTTTTTATGACGAGAGCTAAAAGAAAACAAACGAAAAGGGGCAAAAAGCGGCGGCGGCTTCTAGCGCCGGCCGGCGGCGGGCGGCGGGGGAGGCGTGCGCGGCGGGGTAGTTCTCTAGTTTCGTTTAACCTTCCGTACGGGGCTAGACATCGCGTCGGCGGCGGGGCGGGGCGGGGCAGCAACAGAACTGCTTGAGATGAACTAACAACTATCAATTTCACCCGGTGTTATGGGCTTACATCACGGATGTTGTAGGTGATGTAGCCAACCGTGTCAGTATCCATAAAAAAAAAAAATATCTCTTCGCCTGTAATTGCTCCTGTTAAAAATAGTAAAGCAATAAAAAAACTTGAAATTATCCACTTCTCAGTTATCCATTTTTAAAATCACTAGTCTTATGTTCATATTATTGTAATAAAAGATTAAAGTTCTCATAATACGTTTTCTTAGTTTTATGAAATGTATTGTGAATACTTTAGTTTTACTAAATTAATTAAATCATATTTGTTTAAAAATAATTTTGTGGTAACCTTTTATTGGTTCTAGATTTATATAAACGTAGTAGAAATATTAAATACCTAGACCTAATAGGTTTCGATTTTCGAATAAAATAAAGTAATATAAAAAATAATAAATAAAGAAAAACTAAAATAAATACCTATTTCATAAATCGATCTGTACGATGCGTTAAACTGTCAGCAAAAATAAACAGATTTGTTAGTCGATACTACTACGGAATAAATTATATACTTACTCGTAGGCAAGTAGGTAATTAAACAAATTAAGAAAACCAGTACCTACTTATATGTATTGTTTGAACATAATGACAGGTGCAAGAATTGAATACTGGGTCACAGCTTAAGTCTGGGTCCAGACATAAGAGAATATTCCATAAAGAAACGTTAATGTTAGTGCAAAATCGCATAAAGTTCACTCTACGAAATGTTATTTTAACAGAATATTTACATCGCAATGGCTTCTACACCTGAAACTGAAACGTTTTGTGCTACAACCTCACTTAATGCTGGAAACCCCTCGTGCAAAATAGAAAAAGATAAATCACCGAAATATGTTTGGGATAATATTGAAATCGTATTAGGTTTCCATTATGTTTTGAGAAAAGAGTGGTTCAGCATCTGATCCACAAAAAAATGTTTCTATGTTTTATCAAGATATTACCGTTGTATCGAAAATGTACCCAGCACAATATCGAGGACGGTGCACAGCATAAACAGCATTGCACCGGGTAACTTTATATCCCTTTCCAGCTCAACATTTCCTACGGCGATTGTTTTCAAGATTCACCTCGTATTTCTCTCCAGGTCGTACGACAATGTACAAAGTTGGGCGAGCGTTCGCGGCTGCAGCTGCGCCCTAGGCGACCGACGACATAATCCCGCTTCCCGCCCCTTTCATAATTCAATTTTAATAACCTTATTCCCACAACATCAATATATCGAGCGGAGCCGCGGGCGCGGGGGCGGGCGGCGGGAGGTGCGGAGACGCCGACTCGGCAACAATGTTACACGTATTAGAAAGTTGTCTCAGTGGGTTTTCCCTGCGGAGGAGCTCTGCGAAGAATGTCCTCGTGCTTGTGAGTCAGAAACATTTCGATATGTCGACCGAGCTGAAGTCAACTTCATCCCGGGTTTCAACCGAATTTGCTTACCACCACGAAATTCCGAAATTAGAAAAACATTTACCTTTTGTCAAGCGACTTTTTAGTATGAATTTTATTTTTCAAAACTTTATGGACGGAAAAGTTTTCTCACATACGAAACACAATAATTTTTCTCAAAAGCCGATTCCGTGACAACATTATTATTAGTAGTCTCCTTTGTGAATTAACATTAAAAGGACGTCTGGGGAAGGAGGGATATATCGTAAAATCCCGTCCTCAGAGGCATTTCGCGACCGTTTAGCGCAACCACAGGCGCAAGGGCGCAACTAAGCTATTTGAGCTCGGTCATGAAATATTGAATGTTGCCAGCGAAAGAAGAAAATTAGGATGATCTCGCAGGGGAATATTCATAGAACAAGAACATACATACATATTATGTACGAGTCCGTACAATTTGGTGAATAACTAACTAACCTACTGAGAACTAAACGAGACCGGTTGTTGCTCTAAGATATATATAAGTTGTCAATTGAACCATTTGGAGACTAAAATGTACGCACGACTAATTTATTTTCAACCGAAGTTTGCTATGCGAAAGCTATCCATTTGGCGAAGAATGCCATCTCTATTTTGGGTATCACGGTGTTCATGTCCACGGAGGAACTGTATATAATTGTGATACGTTTTATGAAATTTGCATCGATAGTATACCTAATTAATGTAGCCGACATTATATATTTAGTAAATTTATTTTAATTATTATAACCAATTATAACCGACCACGATATCACAAACAATACTAACAAACCCACTTTAATATAGTGCATAGATATTCTTAATTACATTATCGTGTCGGTATACATACGAGTATTATAGGTTACATACTTGCGCCATAATGTTGCTGTTCCTAATTTATTCATATTAAAGTAATCTTAAAGGCTTTGTTCGAGAAGCAAATAAAAACAAAAGTAATTAGCGAGTTTTCAATTTAATTACAGTTGTGTACATTTAAAATACAAGCACATACACGATTTCTCAAGTATTGGGCGGCTTGAGGTATTCAAAGTTAAATGGCTAATAAGAAAACTTATCACGAATATCAATATTGATTATTATGAAATCGGTCACAGCCCTCCCGGAATGCCCTTGTTTCATGTTGAGATGCCTCTAAATGTTTCATTTAACGTTGTAAAACAATAACGAAAATTTATTCTGCCACCCGAACCAAATGTTTACAGGTTAAAAGGTAAAAGGTTATAAATTGGGGATAAAAAACGAAATTTCGTAACAATAATTTTGTTTGTGTATAAATGTTAAATTATTCTTAGTAAATAAATACCTTCAGCGTTTGAACAGTTCAGTAACTCTTAGTAATTCAAAGTTCAGTAAAACCAGAGGTAAGTAATATGATTTAGTTACCTCGTGGGAACTCTTCTAAGCATGTAATAAATTAAACATCGATGCTTGAAGATAGCTTAGAAATGTTGCTTAAACTCAGTCAACCGGGATAAAATCTTTTGACGAAAATACTCATAAATCTGTAATTTTAATAAGTAACGCGATGAATGAAAATTTAAACCTCATGGTTCAATTTAAACCTCATTTAAACCTCATCATATCAAACCGATATATGTAAAGCGATGAATATGCGAGTATTTGATAATTATATATTTATTTTGTGTGTTATTAATAGTAACATTTATTGTAAATGTTGCCATTGATTTGTGTTGGCGTTGCTCTTTTACGAAATTTAATATTTTGTAAATGAAATGTTCTGCGATGCTGGCAGGATCCTCATTAAATTGTTCAGGGTTCTGTCTGTCCGGCTGTCACAGTTTTTTGAGCTACTTTTATGAGATTTTGAATGTGTATTCTGTATTCCGAGAGGCAACAGAATTTAAGTGGTAAGCAAAGTCAGGTGTTCTCAAATATAATTAATAGGGGATACTAATTAATAGGGAAAAATCGCATTATTCTGAGCATACAGGGTGTTGTAACGGGCACTACATTAAATTTAGGAAATGATTATTGGGATCAATATTAACAAAAAAGTCAAATACCTTTTTTCTGAATTCCCTTCAAATAAAAAGTTACAGTTTTCATGCAAACTAATTGATTAATTTAGTGTAAAAAGGATCTAATGTTCCACACGAACGTGGGAATGAAACGCGCGCGGTAAGTGATCGAGCAGGGAGGAGTGCCCGGAGCGAGGAGATGCGCGGTGACAGCGCGGCGTCAGTTTTTCGACCCCGACCGTTCCCGCGCCGCTCCAGCACCCTCCCCCCGCCCGCGTCAAATTACACTTGACGAAAACATAAATTTCAAAAATTAATATCTCCAGCACTAGACACTTTAGAGAAAAACTTTTCTTACTTTTTTGTCTCAGAAAAACATGAGGATTGCACTGGCGAAATTAATGTACTGGTCGTTCCAACATCCTGTTGAAGTGTCTCATGGACACGCGGCGCGAGGCGCGGGGTGCGAGGTGCGACGCGGGAGGGACGGGCAGCGACATGGAGCACACATATATTTTATTAACATTATATTTATATGTAAAAATCATAAACTTTAATGCTACTACTCAGATTAGTCCGCGCGCCGCACATACCTCCTGCGGTATTCAAAATTCCGCCGCATAAAGGATAAGCTACAGCCTAGACCGTGAGCGATAGCGAGGTCCCGTTTTTTGCAAATTGTAGCCCAACTCAATACCCCGAGGGCTTTTTTTAATTTTTTCGATATCGCTTTTTCGTTTTCGAGAAATCGTCGATTCAATGAGAGAAGACACCAAAAAATCGCGTCATTTTTCGACATTTTTTTATTTTTTGAAAAGAGTTTTTGATTTTTCAAAAAAAAATTACGCCATATTGTAGCCCTTGCCGAGACGCATCTTTTGACACCCGATCATCTACGTAGCTGTAAAATTCACGACACCAGGGCGATGTCGCACTTTTCCTTGAAATGGGTGCCCTACCAACGCGATCGAAAAAACATTTTCAATGTTAAAAGATAATATTCTTTTGACCTGAACTTTTATTATTATGTCTAGCAAGTTTTATCAGATTGGGTAGAGCAATCTTCATTCATACCGAGGTAGAGCAAGGTGTTTTAATACACTCTAAGGAAAATTAAGGTTGTAACAAACTTCAAATGTAACTTTACGAAACTCGAGCCATTACGAAGAAGTCTTGTGAGCCGTTATCGTTCTGTTCTTTATTAGTTATCGTTTCAGGACTAAATTAGTATCACTTTTCGTTGTCGCGCTTCGCTCTTATTCCCTCGACAAGTCCGAGTGATAGGTATAAAGTAAGTTAAGCCGAAGAACCAACCATCTAAATTATATAATGTATATATATAATTGCGGAATAGTAAGTCGACATGCGGGTCATCGTACTATTTATTTCTACTCTATTGAAGTAATCCTGAAGACAACTTGATCTATTAAAACTTAATTACTTATAGTTGAGAACTTCTTTGCTTACCACTGACATTTTGCTGCCTCCCAGAAATCTATAAGCATTTAAAGTTTAAATAAGATATCTCAAGCCGTTTACGAGCTACGGGCTTGGCCAGGCTGACGCACAGACGGACGTACGGACCTACCTATTTAATTTAGCCAGCATCGTTAGTACGGAACCCTAAAAGGATACGACTAAGTATAGTATAGTAATGTGCGGTTCGGTGCAGCGGGACGCGCTCCTGCTGGAAGCGAGCAACGTGGCGCGCTGCGTCAGCAAGGGCAAGTCCGAGCCGTTCGAGTGCCGAAACCACATCCGCGTGCTGCAGCCGCTGGGCGACGGGGACCGGCTCTACGTGTGCGGCACCAACGCGCACAGCCCTAAAGACTGGGTCGTATACGTGAGTACATATTTATCTATTTCCTCTCTATGTTTATTTGCATGGAGTATAGAAATCTGTACATAAGTACTAAGTTACCAGGCATTAACACCTAACGCTTGGTACGAAAAAACTGACGCCACTGTGCTATATATCTGTTATTCTTCTAATGATAACGGAAGTATGTCAGAACAGGCACCAACTTGATCTGAAATCTGTCGGTGTAGTGAGTAAACTTCGTATAGGTCCACATATTATGTACTACTAGCTGTACCAGCAGTTCGGCTCGCGGTAAAATCATTTCCATACTTTCTCTGAGGTAATATTGGATGATCGGAGCATCGGAGATGGTGTGCTCTGGCCTCTGTGACTCAGCCACCAATGCCGGATCACATTAAAACAAAATTCGATAATTTCAATCGGAAATCATAGAATTTTCTCCGATTGTGTTCGCTTTCGGTCCCACTGCTCAGTTCATATGAACAATGGCGTGATGCCTTTAACCTTGCAGAGATATGTCGTCGGACATAGGTAAAACCCGTAAGTAAATAGGTTGATCCGTTCTTGACTTACAAGCGAACATACATACACACAGACGGCAGACGTTGGATTTTATATTATGTAGAGAAGAAATAGAGTTCTAGCTACAAGTACATCTCGATCAGGTAAGTCCACTGCGTTCAGTAATCTCATCTTGAAATTCGTTCGTTCGATCAATTTCGGATTTAGGTACAGGTGTTCTCCGTGCTATTAAATTTGAAAGGGTTCTTAAACCGAATGGATCGGAACGAAATGGAGGCGATTGATGAAAACGGAATCCGATGAAACCATTAAGTTGTGTCTATTATGGAGCCAGTTGAGCATGAGTTTGATAATACTACTGCAGGAGGTTTTATAACCAGAGAGGACTGATAAGGTAACATGAAAGTCAGTACGCAGTAACCACCGTCTAGAATTCAGATGTCAGTCCATCCCATCGTACCATTTTGTATTGGTATTTTCCTTGTATTTTGGCTCGACAACACTGAACTACACGGAAATCCCAATTAAATTAACATCATTTCAACGGTCGTCTTTCAGTCAAAGAGATGGATCGTTCAGATTATTGGGACGGGCATAACTCTGATAAGGTGTACAAATTAATTAATGTTTTTCCTTTATCCACTTTAGCTCAACCTAACCCACCTGCCGAGGCACGAGTACGTGCCGGGCGTGGGTCTAGGCATCGCCAAATGCCCTTACGATCCGGCGGACAACAGCACGGCGGTGTGGGTCACGCAAGGCAACCCCGGCGGACTCCCGGCGCTCTATGCGGGCACCAACGCCGAGTTCACTAAAGCGGATCCAGTCATCTTTCGAAACGACCTGTTCGACTACAGGACCGGCCAGAAGAAGTTCAACTTCAAGAGAACACTCAAGTATGACTCCAAATGGCTGGACAGTAAGTACAAATTTTCTTTAATGTTCACTGTCTTTGATTTACGATGAATCGACATGTGGTTAACGATGAAAGTACTTCAGGCAATATAATCCAACTTCCAAACCCATAATAATGTTGTCACAATACGACGCGTCGCGTTGTCCAGCTTAACCGGCCATTCACGAATCCTTCCCTCAGCATCTTCCGAAAGTTGATCGCGCCGAATCGTTCTAAAACTCGAATCACTCATATTACCGGCAAATTGAATCAGCCCCGTAATGCGACACCGAACGGCGCGGAGGCGGCGCGGGCGGCGGGGCGGGCAATCCCTCGAGTGTCGAGTTTGTCGGCAATACTCCTGAATCAATGGCGAACCGTCCCGGAAGCCCGTCGGATGCGAGGTGGGAATCCGCCGGCATCCTTCAGATCGCATTACTCCGACTAATTTCCGACTGTCTGCCCGCGCCAATCATAATTCCGCCTGTGATTGACGGCTGCAGTCTGTTGTGGCTGGCGTACCTACCTCCAATCCACCTGCACCGCGCTCGCTCAAGTGAACTTCGCATTTACTAGCCATTGCGGGCGAGCGAATTGATTTGCTGAGAATTGCCTCCTGGTGAAAATGACGTGGAGACTAATCGAGCTTCTTTGTGTTTGGAAATATCAAATTAGATTAGAACCTACGTAGAAACATGGACAATACGGGGACAACTATTGTACTTGAAACCGAAAATCTATTTCAGAAAACTTTTTCAAACGGATAATCGCATACATTGTCATTGGACATTGTCTGGAGAAACTTCGTTTTATTTTTATTTATCAACTTTTAACCGTAATGCCTATGCTGTGTAAATCAAAGTAGGAATTACAAAAAGTTACATCAAGAACTCGTAAATGACCAAGTATTGAATTCGAAATTGCAAATTTCTAACCACTTTCTCCATATTCACAAGTTCACAAGGTTTTCGTTTTGGGCCATAATGAAAAGTAACTAGATATTTCGGTAATACTATACACAGTAAACCGCTAATGCTTACCGATTGAAGGACAGATTTACTAATATCACTAATTACCCTAACATTACTTACATTACAGTGATTACCTTACCTAATGAATGCTATCAGTTCCACCCATCCATGTAGCATCCCCTTATAATAATTAAAAGGTAATCCCTGGCGACAGGCAGTGAGGGAGAATTCTGTTATCGGGCTGTACTCTATGCTCCGCAGTCCACACGAGCACAATGTGGTGTAAGTCGTCGACAAAGCGCATTGTCCGAGGTGGGTATTGTCGTGAGCGACTAGCCAGCGGCTCGGCCGATGTTGTTGGCGGTGGGAAGCCGGGCCCTTGCTGCCAGTGACGAGATAATTTCTGCGAAATTGATGTCACGAAACAGCGGCATTGGCAGCGGTCGTCCGTGCACATTACAACTCAGTTGCTCACAACGATCGTATGAGTCTTGCATACATATATTATTTCGAAAATAAGAAATTTCCACACTTTCAGTCAGCATGAAGAAGAATTCATCAATATTACTCAATCATAATAATAAATCTTTCGTTACAAATATGATAAACTTTAAAAATATCTATTCGATCATAATATGTACCTACTACCTAATATTTATATTCTTTAGACGTACATGCATTCCAGTTTTTTATTAAATTTCTTTTACTTTGTTTTTATTAATATTCTAATTTAATCTCTTCAGTCCAAATAGAGTCTTACGTTCAAGCATAGGCCTTTATTACTCGTATCAACGAGTAGAAGAGGAACATGTTCAAATAAACTAGCTATGTTTCGATAAAACCGGCTTATAGTGGCTGCACCATTTGAGGATTTCAGAATATCGAGGCAGGCATATTGTTCGCTGAAACTCGTCAGCCATTCAATGTTCCGCAGCTTTGACGTCTAGGATTACTAACTTTCTGGGAACGTGCAACATATTGGGGATTAAGGGTTTGTGAACACTCCAGTAGTAAACATCTTTTAAATGGGTCTGACTAGTTTTATTATCATATACATATGAGTGTAGTAATAAGCTAATCGT
Source organism: Nematopogon swammerdamellus (assembly GCA_946902875.1). Taxonomy (NCBI): domain Eukaryota; kingdom Metazoa; phylum Arthropoda; class Insecta; order Lepidoptera; family Adelidae; genus Nematopogon; species Nematopogon swammerdamellus. The sequence goes on from OX336337.1 coordinate 9,083,664, forward strand.
ATAACACAAAAAAAAGTTTTAAAAAACATAAAACCGACTTCCTAAAAAAAGTAAAACTAAAAAACTATTTAAAATAAAAATATAAAAACCGCCTTCAAAAATATATGAAATAAAAACCTAAAAAAAAAAAAGAACCCTAGAGTTGAAGGCGGTGCTAAAAAGGCTACACAAATCACAAAGGATATTATCATCCACTCATGTTTTCTTTCATGCATCATTTTTGCTTGCTTTAGCACCGCCTTCAACTCTAGGGTTCTTTTTTTTTTTTAGGTTTTTATTTCATATATTTTTGAAGGCGGTTTTTATATTTTTATTTTAAATAGTTTTTTAGTTTTACTTTTTTTAGGAAGTCGGTTTTATGTTTTTTAAAACTTTTTTTTTATTTCACAGTTTTTTTTAGTAATTTTTTGCTATTAATGTACTCGGCGGAATCGCTCGGCCTTCGGCCTCGCGATTCCGCCTCGCTTTCCAATCCGATCTTGACCCAATTAAAATAGGACCACGTCAGCTTCGATAGCTCAGTGGTGCAGACAGTCAACTGTCGCTATTGAATGTTAAGCAACGCTGGGTGCGGTCAGTACTTGGATGGGTGACCGCTGACCGTTGGAGGCTGACCGAGGTTCGGATTCCTCGTAAAACTGTAAGTCCCTTCCCTCCTAATCTTACTTGGTGGTAGGGTTTAACCTGCCCGGGTTGGTACCACCGCACTGAATTAAACGTCGGTCGAAACGGCTATGTAAATAGTTTGTGTTTTCCGACCAGTTCAGTGTAGTCAGCACGATCAAAGGGGGAAGCACTGACATGGCACTTAGTTTACCCGGTGTTATGGGCTGACATCACGGACGTTGTAGGTGATGTTGCAGAACTTAGTAGAATGGACAGACATAAACGTGTTACGGAACCCTACTTTTATTATAAAATAACCGTCGGAGGACCTTGGTTGAAAATTGTAAAATTTAGTAGAAAAGACAGACATGCATTTGTTACGGAACCCTACATTCATTTTGCAGAACTTAGTAGAATGGACAGACATAAACGTGTTACCGAACCCTACTGAACAGTTGCACTCCGGGAGTGCCGGCAGATCCCGTGCCACTCTAACTTAACCCTTAATGCAATGACTTAAGGTTTCATTTTAAAAATGACGCTGACGCGATGTCGCGAATTATACATTTTTTACCCACCTAAAAAGTGCCAAGCGCCGCTAAAGAAGTTTTCACTTCAACAACCTCAGGGTTATCCCCTTTCAAATAAAAAAAAAAAAGAATTTTCAAAATCGGCCCACAATTGACGGAGTAATCGCGTAACAAAGATCCAAAAAAAGAAAACATACCGTCGAATTGAGAATCTCTTAGGTCTAAAGTAAATTGCTCGTGAAGACAAATGCAACGAGCCCAAACACGATGGGTTTATCATGTGTAGTTTAGGAGTTCCTATGGCCACCTTCTGTCTCCATCATCAGACCAGCTCGATGGTACTCGTACCCAAAGAGTTTGAATTACGTCGCCGACGTAATACAAACTCTTTGCTCGTACCATAATAAATTAAGCGCCGGTCGGAAAAGATAAAAAATTTCAAATTTAGAATATTCATGAAACAAGGGTCCGAATATGTATCACTAGTATATCGATTCATGTATTTCAACAGGACAGAGAAAATTTCAAAATATTAGGTATTTAATACTTTTTAGTTCTTTTTTTTTTGTTTTTTGGAAATCGGTTTAATATTTTTTAAAACAGTTTTTATTTCATTCTTTTTAGTAATATTATTAGTAATATTACATAAAAAAGAATAATCGAAATCGAATAATCGAAATAGATTGAAGTGGTACAGAATTATTCGCCATATGTGTCAGACTGCAAATTGCTGAATAAGTCCACATCACAAAAGTTTTGCTGAAGGTAACCACACACCATACTAATTTATCAAACTGAAAATTGCCGAAAACGACCACATCACAAGTTTTGCTGAAGGTAACCACACACCATAGTATTATGCTGATTATTCGAAAACCACTGAACCAATTTCGATAAAATTGAAATGGGACCACCTCGGAAGTATGACCTAACTAACAAAAAAAGAATTTTCTAAATCGGCCCTCAATTGACGGAGAAATCGTGTTACAAACATACAAAAAAATAAAAAAAATAAAAAACATACAGACGAATTGAGAACCTCCTCCTTTTTTGGAAGTCGGTTAAAAAAAACAAATACGTAACCCTTCGTTGAGAAAATTTAACTTCCTTAATATAATTAACGAACAAGCCGTTCTGAACATCGATGACTATACTTAAGCGATTTGTAAATCACAATATACGTTTGGTTTAAAATTAATTAATAATAAGAAAAATAACCATAAATTAAATAACTAACTTGTAAATAAAAAAATCTCCTCCATTTGTAAATGTAATTTTTTTTTTTACCGAGGTAGTAATGTGTACTTCTCTTGTTTCTGAATCATTAATCATCAGATCTGACAATGTTTCCCTCACATCACTAATAGAAACGTACTGAGCGACGAACTTGCCCACAGAAACCAACTTCGTGGGCTCGTTCGACAGCGGCGACTACGTGTTCCTCTTCTTCCGCGAGACCGCGGTGGAGTTCATGAACTGCGGGAAGGCGGTCTACTCACGTGTGGCCAGGGTCTGCAAGCGGGACACGGGCGGCAAACACATCCTCAGTCAGAACTGGGCGACTTATCTCAAAGCCCGTCTCAACTGCAGCATACCTGGGGAGTTCCCCTTCTACTTCGATGAGATCCGTGAGTTCGCCATATTTCGTACCTTGATGACCCACGAAGCAAAAATACTCGAAGTAAACCAATTTTTTTTTTCAATAAAAAAAAAACAAAAAAGTCGGATTCCAGAAACGATGGACCCATCACCTCTTGTGCGGTTTCTGGAGCCTTTTCTCAGGTAGTAAGTTATTTTAAGCAGCAGACTCAAAGGTTTTTTTATTTTTATTGAAAGCGCTACATCTGGCGCCCAGCCTACCATAAGGTGTATAACGACGCCCATGGACATTCGGTCATATGCGGGGGTTGCGAATGCCATGCCGGCCTGACAAGTGCCTATTCACACCCCTTGATTAATGGAAATTTATTTATTTATTTATTTATTTTAAACACTGACAGCTGACAGCTGGTGCGTGTATTCTGTTTTTTTAATTTATGAGTGCACTTGTATTGTTTTTAAGTATTTTTGTTTCTTTGTTTTTTTTTGTTTTGTTTTTTTTTTTTGTCTAATTGGTTTTTTAAGGTAGCGAGGGGCGCTAACGGTGTCCTCAGATAATTTGTTCCAGGCCCTTACGACCCGGTGTGTCAGAAAATGCTTCCTGGGGTTGGTTCTATGTGTGGGCCATTTTAGTTTTAATGAGTGACCGCGAAGACGTTCTTCAGTGCTCCTTTCGAAATGAATAATATATAAATATAGAAATACTTTGTCAGATCGAGTGCGGTTTTATGTTGCATCGATGTATGTTGCATTTTTACGTAATTGTGGATTTTCTTCTTTTATTTATGAATCTTCTGTTATTTAGGAATTTTCTGGAATGGCCCGTCTATTCATTCCTTGTCTTCTCGTCGACAGAGAGCGTGTATCGGATGCCCGATGATCCCACCCGATTCTTCGCAACCTTCACGACGGGCGCCAGTGACGGCCTGGTGGGCTCCGCCATCTGCTCCTACACAATGGACAGCATACAGGAAGCTTTCGCCGGGCGATTCAAGGAGCAGGTAGAGATCAACTTGTCCCGGTATTAATATCAAGTACCTACCTAAATGTTCATCCGATGTGAAGCTATGCAGCCGCGTTAGTCGTCAGTCATCGTTTAGTGAACATGCTATAAGCGTCTTATATGAAGAACCTGTTAGGTGATGTAGCCTAAAATGTCAGGCTTCATAAAAATGTCTTTATTCAGCTTCAACCGCTGCTTGTGCAAGGGTACTGAAACTCCTGCTTCTTGCAGGCGACATCCAGTTCGGCGTGGCTGCCGGTACTTCGCAACCGTGTTCCGGAGCCGCGCCCCGGCACCTGCGTCAACAGTACCGAAGCCTTATCAGATTCTGTACTCCACTTCATTCGGTATGCCCATTCCCCATACTCGCTTTAGTATAATGCCTTCAATTGGCGATAACGTTACTTATAAACCATCCCAATGATTTTTAATAAAGTTGTCTACCTTTCGTAAAAGAGAACGATTCGTGCTCTTTTACTAAAAGTACATAACATATCTAAATGCACGAAATATCCAAAGAATATATCGACTTGTTAAATTCAACCAACCCACCTACGCAGCTCGGCCGAGCTCATTAAATTAACGTAGTCTTTCTAATCGAAGATTCCACGAGCACACGAAGGTTCGTGAAAAAAATACGCTTTCCTCCATTCCTCAACCCCCCGAAGGAGCCCGGGGCGACAGGGACGTGCCTGCGACTGTTTCCAACGCCTCCTCTCTCGCCTCCTCCGCACCGTGCAGGGCTCGATTAATTGTCTTAATGAAATTTACTTGTCTCGGCACGTAGCTCGGCCTCGGGACTTGCCCTTATTGTATGGATCAGATGCTCACGTAGTCAGTAGACATCTGTCCTGTCAAGAAGGTCGACGTCGACTTTTAGTCTCTCCTTGCTTTTAAAGTTTAGCTGCCAAATGGTGGCAATGTATCAGTGTCAGCAGTACCTTGGTCTTAATTGAAAACACCGAATAAGTAATTACAGTGCGATCGTACCGTAACCCAGAGTCGCGATTCGTTTTTACATCAAATTCTTGTAAAGATTGTCATCCGCTTACAATACACAAAGTTATAACTACAAATTTCTTTTTTAATTGTTTCAAATAGAATGCTTTTTCAATTTCAAACCCTCTTGCAATAATTAATTTCACAAAATATGTGCGTTCCTAACAATCGTTGTGTCGACCCGCAAACTACATTCGCGCAAACAAGCCACGGTGCGGTGACGTTCCTTCCTTCCATAAACGATACGTTCGAGTAGGCAGCGCCTGCCTGGGGCTGGCATGGCACCCTCGTGAAACGATTCACGTACTCACTCACACACGCACGGGTAATGACAAGAGCGACGCTACGTGTGCGGTACACGAACGTTGCTGAGGGCGCACGATTGACATGCTCCGTTGCGTTACATAAAGCGATACACGTATTTGTCACAGAGTTAGTTATGTTATGTATGACGGTATTTATTTATCTTAACTCAAAGACGCGTGACACTTTCGAAATGAATGAATTAATTAATTTCTTTGAATAATCGTCTCCTTTGAGCTAGGTATGTCCTATTTTTCTCGGCTTATTTATTTTTCACACTCTTGGAATTCTCTTCCGACGGCCCCCTTCTCGTTTGAAAATCGGTCTGATGCACCCAGACTTTTTCTCTTCTCTAGATCGTCGGACCACTACGTCAGATATACATATTCACTCTTTTCCTTGAAATGCGTGGTTTCCAGCTTACCACTTTCCTTCCTCGCGGTTGACGTCTCCACAAAAGGAAGTCGGCCCACAAGATAATGGTGAAAGCTGTATTGACAAATACAGACATCTGTTCTCATAGCTTGTATAATACCTACTACATTATGACCCTCCATGGTTCAGATCTCACCCGTTGATGGACGAAGCAGTTCGGCACGAACACGACGCGCCGGTGTTCTACCGACGGGATCTGGTGCTCACGCAACTGGTGGTGGACAGGCAGTTCGTAGACATGCTGGGAGCCGACCACACTTACACCATCTACTACGCCGGCACGAGTCAGTCTTCTATCCTCTTACTCACATTCAACTTTCGACTTCATTCACTCAGAAGGAGTAGCCTTTAATATTACCTTATAAAATTTTATGACATGTAAATTAAATAAAAAAAACAATGAAATAAAAAACTATTTAAAGAAATATAAAAACCGCCTTCAAAAATGTATGAAATAAAAAAATAAAAATCGAACCCTAGAGTTGAAGGCGGTCGGTTATTTTTGCTTGCTCGATTTTTATTTTTTTATTTCATACATTTTTGAAGGCGGTTTTTATATTTTTTTAAATAGTTTTTTATTTCACAGTTTTTTTAGTAATTTTTATTTGCTATTAATGTACTCGGCGGAATCGCTCGGCCTTCGGCCTCGCGATTCCGCCTCGCTTTCCAATCCGATCTTGACCAAAAAAAAAACGAGACCACCTTGCAGCTAGACTGAACCGAACACAAAAAAAATCATCGAAATCGGTTCACAATTGGGGAAGATATTGCTGAACATACATAAAAAAATAAAAAAATACATACAGCCGAACATAGAACCTCCTTCTTTTTTGAAGTCGGTTAAAAAATGGACCAAAATTACATCATCTCGTTAGAAACTATTTTCATTTGCGCAATCGCTCTGTATGTGAGAGATTCTCAAAAGCCAGAAGTGGCTCTAAGCCCTGCTGTTATAGCTCCTAGGGATTGCAAAGTCAACTAAATTAAACCAAATCATTGTCATCCTGCAGTCGATGGAGACGTGTACAAAATAGTACAGTGGGAGACTGAAGATGGCGGCAGCGCAGCCAGCGTGTCGGACATATGGCGCGCGGCCGCGGGCGAGCCGGTACGGGCACTGGCCTTGTCCAGGCACACGCAGTCCATCTATGTAGCTACGGACACAAGACTGAGGCAACTGCCACTCTTAACCTGCACTAGGAGGTGAGGCTTTTCTATATGACTCTTTGAAAACATGAATTACGCGTACTTTCGCGTACGCGTTCAGAGTGCTCTTGAAAGACCATCTCCTCAAACCCTAAACCTCATCTTCTTCTGTTTCGGAGTTCATCGGTTTCTGAGTAAATTCATAACATGTATTGCCTGAGTTTTTTTTTGTATATGCTTATATGTATTTACTATTTACTATGGTTATTATATGTATGTATTATATGTATATATATATATATATATAGTATATATATATATATATATATATATATATATATATATATATATATATATATATATATATATATATATATAAATCTTTGTTTTTCTATATTTCTATTATCTAAGCTAAGACTATGTTTTGTTGCACCTACCCTGGTTTTTATGTTTTAAAAAGGGTAGGCTGGCGGAAAATGCCATAGGCATTAAGTACTACCTTCTGTACGATTTTATGTGCAATAAACGTTTTTTTATTTGATTGATTTGATACTTTTGTATGTAGGGTGGTTTCCATACGACTATAAAACTTTGGATCAGTAAAAGAGCGGTATTAGATGATTATTTTTTTCTTTCTTAATCTGGAGCATCACTTGAGGCAACGATTACCATTGGTATTTGGGATGTGTTGGAGATTGCGCTTCACCGTCATTTCTAGCAATCTTCGAAAATTTAAAAACGTGCATAATGTGTTTCTATTTTCATTAGATACGACAGCTGTGTGCGGTGCGTCCTGGACCCCTACTGCGGTTGGGATAAGGACTTGTCGGCCTGTAAGCCGTACCAGCCAGGTTTGCTGCAAGATGCGACCAATTCCACACCGGCAATCTGCGACTCCTCAGTTCTGAAGAAGTCGGTGGTTGTCTCCTATGGCCAGAGTGTACACCTAGGCGCGTACGCTGTCACGCCAGAGGTGTTCAAGAGTCAAGCGGTCTCCTGGTACCACTACTCCAAAGAGAAGGGCCGCTACAGGATTATGTTCACGTGAGTCTCCTGATTTCTGACCGCATCTTCCGATTTGTGACACATTTGTATTTGAATTGAGAACAACTTTTCAGGGAATCATCTAAAACATAGGTCAATCATCTTCATTTCATTTATGCAATCAAGGTTATCTTAGGGTTGGCCAAGCATTGATTCAGCATTTTGTCGCGAATTTCTAGAGATTGGTGGGTCCAAAAATGTGTATATTCTCGCTTGGCTAATTGAAATGAGGGAAATTGACGAGGTGGTTAACCGTGTGGTCTGTCAGGTCGGACAAGATGATGCAGACGATGGAAAGCGGGCTGGTGATCCTGTCTGTGTCGGAGGCGGACAGCGGCCGGTACGAGTGCTACTTCGGGCCCACTCTCGTTGCCTCCTACAACCTCGACGTCGATACTCAGCGGTATGTAAACTAATTGTTCGTAAACATCGTGATTCAAATCCAAATTCAAAATTGTTTTAATCATTTTGTCGACAACGCCCACTCAGATAAATCAAAATGAAATACACTACGTACAACTACATAATTTCAGTTTTAACATGATTTACAAGAATAATTAAATGTCCATAAAATAAAACTGCTCATTCTAAATACAATAATGTGCCATGCAGAACAGTTACATAGGTGCATGGTCTTTAAGTAATACAACACACAAAATGAAATGATGAATTGAGAGCTAAGTGTCCTTCAGTAGTATATGCGTCCGACAGGTGTACGCAGCCGAGTAAATCGCACGAGTACAAGAAAATCTACTCGGACTGGTGCCACGAGTTCGAGAAATACAAGAGCGCCATGAAGGCGTGGGAGACGAAGCAGGTGGTGAGTCCGATTCCACAAAATTAAGGGAAACTATTAACTTCCTATTATAAAGCAGGTTGGCCGCCGTCGCGCCTACAATTTGGATCGTTAAAAGTTTCGCCTTCGGTGCGATAAATGAAGCACTAGCTCGTTACGATACTATTTAGTTCGGTTACAACTGTGCACGTGACCTAATTAAATTCGGAAGTAACAGTTTATCGGCTCGGCCCACCGCTATTATCGTCAATAATTGATAGGAATCTTTAACGAATTACCTTTGAAATCTATTTCACTTTTATAAGCGCTCATGTGTTTTCGGAAATGTTAGATTTCAATAATCACTTCCCTTCGCTCAAGTATTTAATTTTGTTGAATATATTTAGTATTTTTGAAAATTAATAAGTCGTTCTATTTACAGCAATGCTCGAAAAGCAACTCGTCCAGCCAGCAGAACTCGTTGACGAACGAGATCGTCGCGACGCTGCGGTGATAGGTAACTCCACTCTAAGTGTATTAGAACATAGGCGTTAGGAAACATAAAAGAGAAATATGCACTTTTGTGACCGCCCGCTGCTGCCTTGCCAACAAATCCATTGTTGAGTGGGTTAAAATTGTTTTTATAAGTACATGTTAAGTGATGGAAACAACGCTGAGTAATTTCGGAATTAAGTTATAATAACTGAATTGTGTAAAATTGCTTGAGATGTCACTACAGAGACAAGGCAGGAAAAATAACGAGTGAAATGGTTGTGTATTGCAGAAGTATTATTTTGTTATTAAACATATATGTTGGCAGAGGGGTCGAGACGACACGGGAGAGGGCGTCTAGCGGAAGTCTGGAATGGAGAACTAGAACCATCACTGGTGAAACTGTGATACGAGTTAATAAATTGTTGGTCGAATAAATTTAATGCTAAATGACGAGCCTCGCCGATGGCTTCGGGTTTAATTCTGTCATTGTGTGTACATTGCGCTGCGAAGTTCGGATAATGTTTAAGTCCAATCCGTGCAGGTTCAAAAGAGTAAGGTTTTGGCTCATCTTCAATTTGAGTCGAAATACTCAAGTTAGCTAGTGTGGTTAGTTATTTCGTTGATATCTCCCAAATTCTAAAAGAATCTTCCAGGGCATTAAACAATTTGTGGGATATCAATTTATCCAGCATAAAAATACGAATAGACGCAAAAGCTCAGGCATTCAAACGTCATAGCCTAAAGTAACTTTTACTTTCAATCTGAATAAGAAAATACGACTTGTAAGATTTAGTTAAGTTAAGGTTTTCAGCAGTCTCCTTGCGATATTACTTTACTAATACAGACTCATGTATTAAAACAAATAGAAAACGACGAATGAGGTAAGAGTTCAAAGCTGACGAGCTGAAAGAAAGCATTCACTGTTACGTAATATTGTGTGTTGTTTTTACCATCCTGGTCCATGTAGGTATCTATCTGCTTGTACGTAATGTTTGTAAAAGATATTAAAATTTGTGTTGCAGTTTCCTTTTTAATAGTTGTATTTTTTTTTTCATAGTTCGTGATCCACTATTATGTCATGGAAAAACTAGAGCAACATTTTCTTAGGGAAATAAAACGCTCAGAATCATTTTAGAAGTGTACCGCGCTACCGGTTTACCGTCCGTCGGGAGCCCGGGGCGGCTGGGTGGGGGGCGGAGACTCCGCAGCCTAGCGACTCGTACTTGGCTCAGTTACTCTATAATTTCCCAGTAATTTCTTTAGTTCCGTGTCTGCAAAACATTAGCTACTGTTTAATTTTGCATACAAAAACATTTCAGAGCGGTTTCCTCTTTTATTGAAGCCTGTCGTGTTGCCACTTATTATTTAAATGTTTTTGTTTTGTTTTTTGGTGTTTATGGCGCTTGAATCAGCCAAAATGACGTATCTGCAAAAAAATTTCGATCGATAAGTATGACGAATTTCCATATTTTAGTGTAAAAATTACATTAAATTTCCATACAGATTCCAATATTTACTTACCTCCTCGAAAAAGTTCAAAATATATCTTTTTAAACTTTCAATCAATATGTAAATTTATTAAAATATGGACCAATCGATCACGCACTCTTTTCAAAGTGCTATAATTACTCCGTAAACTTGAGAAATATCAAATTTTTTTGCAGATATGTATTAAAGTTAAATTTTCCTCAAGTAGACGAATATAGTGCCTTCGTTACATGAATCTATTGATTGTTGAGATGAGGTTCTGAGGTTGGTTCGCGTCTCTGCTCACTTGCATTGTTTTGTGTGAATTAAATGGCAGACTGACTTTTTATGTATCGTTCAATTTATATATTCCGTTGTTTGCTTTTATTTTTGTTGCCTTTGAAATATGATTCAATATACCTATTATTATGCGTTAATTTTAATACTTATCTAAGTATCTAATTTGAAAGAAACGCCTTAAGGTTCCATAAAAATAAGTAATATTAAGAATTTATTAAGCAATAGAGCTGTTATTAAACAATATTAGGGTATAGTTAATTAAATGAAAATAAAGCAATACCTGCATAGCTGAATAAGTTATATTTTGAACCAGAAAAGTATATGAAATATTTATGAGTAACTTAAAGCTTTACATTGCGATTGTATTATACTAATATTTTCTTTCACTATTAAAATAGATGTAAGTGATTGATTTGTTTTACCTGTGTACCTACATATATACATATATACGGTGTAGGAACCCCGAGCACCCGAGTCTCTCTAGTTCCTCTATTCAGATTGTGAGTTATAATTTGATTTTTTCTCAAAGACTTTGTACGTAGGTAGTTATCCAACTAACTAAGGCAAATGACAAAATGAGAATTTATAAGTTACGTTATGATAGGTAGTCTTCAAAATGCATTTGTTTTCCTCTGAGCTTGTTAAGTTAATGTATTGATAAGTTATAATTGTAAGTGTACTAAATTGTAAATATACGTTTAAGGATGTAAATATTAACATGTAAAGTTTATTATTTAGCAAGCGCAAGTGTCGCCTGATCTTTAAAATGTATTTTGTAAATAATTTGTAAGCATTTACTTCAAATTTAAGTATTACGTTAGTTTAAGACTTTAAGCTGTTGTTTTACAGATAATAAAATATTTAAAAAAATAAATATTTTAGATCAATTTATAGTTTTTCATTATCTCTGTGAGCGTACTTTTTTGTACACATATCAGTTCTTTCACATTTCACCCTTGTATATTGTTGTTGGCCATTTAGTCATAGCACTTTGTATTAAAATCGTTAGTTCTCCTGAAATTCTTCATTCCTTATTCATCATCCATAGGCAGTATATTGCACTAGGATTTGTCATATTTTAATATTAAACATTTAGCATTTAGCCAGTTCGCTATTATCACCATTATCACAGCGAAGAAGAACTGGCAAGACATTTCATTGGATACTTTTGTTTACGTCCACTTAGTCTACATTTACAAAATTATTTGTCACTGCTTACACAGTACGAGACATCATTATTCTCTCTTTACAAGTAAGTATGTACACATGCAGTTCCTTGTACGATAAACACGATTCATGGCAAATGCAAACATTTATCAAAAATACAAAAGTTCTTTTTCATAAGCGTAATACATTCATATAACATGTTGCCAATTGGAGCAGGCCATTCTCGACAAACAGCACCGTTCACGAGAATCACGCTAGGGCCAACCATCTCCTCCCTCAATAATATTTGAGGGTGAGAGGCGACCCGGACTAAGCTTCACCGTAAGCAAAGACCTTAAAGCGATGCACTACCCCAGCGACAACACGACATGACTTTTTTACTATTTTTGTGTACATTCAGTTGCTTCAGTCACACATTCCTATAACGTATAAAGAATAGCAATTCCACTGAGAATTCTGATTATAAATTAGTAATTAAGTGTATCAGGTGAAAAGAGCGTTTCTCAAAGTTTGTTTCTGTTTCCTATGGCTAAAATATGCTCTTCTCGAAGGTGAAATCTACAAATAGTGCGCGGAAGGGAGAGCGACGCACGGTGCGGGGCGGGGGAGTGCACGGCGCGGTGCGGAAGCGGCATTGAATCAACGCAAGGGTCGAACGCTTCCCTTCCGGCAGGCAGCTCACCGATGCACGACATGCACACATCCTCACCCCCACATAATCTCTCTCACACACACACGCAAACAAATAATCTAACATACCTACATACCATCACCGCATAATTGTATATCAGCTAAAAGCATAAGTGGAACATCATTGTTTCGCGCAAATTTCCTCTAAATAAAGTTCTATTTTAATGGAACACAAAGTGTGCTTATACGAAACATTATAAAGACTAATGGTCGGCCTGAAATAAGGTATTTCTAATGTGTTTCACCTTCGATATTGGTTAATGTTTTGAACCCACACTTGAATACGGTGAACATTTTTCATATCCGTATATGTATGGTAATAACTAATAAGGTAGTATGAAACTCTTGAATAAATGGAAGTGGGACATGGAAAAATCAGTAAAAATAAAAATACCTTTGATTTTTTTTTACTGGTTTATTCCCGGATACGTAGATGTCCTCAAATTGAATGTCTCACAATCGTTACACTCTGCACAATATAAATTTCGTCTACACACACCCAGTCTGCTGCAGCATCTCTTCTCAAAATGTATCTATTTCCGGCCAGCTATGACTCGAGGGTGAACGGGGAACATTAAACAATCGATTTGGATGAGAAGCGAACCGCGTCCCCCGAGCGCCGCCGCGCCGCCGAAGGCAAATGTCCCCCGCTGCGCCGACACCGCGGCGGATCACTGAACCCTAAAACCGGCAACAATCAACAAAGGTAAACGCGGAGAGAAGGCGCCGGGCCGAGGCGAGACGTAGCGAATAAACAAGGCAGAAAAGTGGATCGTTTTCTTAAAGAGCTTAACGCCGTCTTATTCCTTTTGTTCTTCGGCCGGCTGAAATAATACGAAGCGATCTCGCGTCCGCCGCCATTTTAATTAAACCGTAATCTAGTTCTAGCTGCTGCTGGAGTATGAAACAGGAGGGGGAGGGGAAAACTTCCCCTCTCCCTCCCACCCCCACCCATCCCATTTCTCCTAACTTGCCTCTCGCAACTGGAGGACTCTCCATTTCAAACGCAACAAGCAATGGTTTACTTCGCTAACCCAAACTTTTTTTTCTCGATTTATTAATCTCTATATGCCAAATCTCGCAAAGTAATGTTTTTTTTTAAAATAACGCATTTTTTTTTATGGAAACTGACACGGTTGGCTTACATCACCTACAAAATCTGTGATGTCAGCCCATAACATCGGATGAACTTGGTGCCACGTCAGTGCTTCCCTTCGGTCGTGCCGGCTACACTGAACTGGACAGAAAACACAAACTATTTACATAGCCGTTTCGACCGACCTTTCATTCAGTGCGGTGGTATCAACCCGGGCGGGTTAAACCCTACCAATACATACATTAAATGTATTTTGATAAATTTTATCAAAATAACACTTTTTGAGAAATTGGAAAGATGTAATAGGTAAACTAATATTGTCATCGCAGAAAAACGTAAGAGTCTACATAATAATGTATTTTCGTACTATTGTTACGTTCGCTTGTCCGAATTCTATTCAGGAATATGGATTCAAGTTATTCGATGATTGAAATTGAGTGGGGTCACAAAAGATCTGATAAATGGGGAGCCCTGAAATAAAACAGATAACATTTATATTTTCTGACAAACGCTGCTGATGAGATCTTCCACTGGATATTGTAGGTAGGGTGAATGGTATTGTTCAACAGAAGAGGGAGCTTGTCGAAGGTGGCGCGTGGTTGTAGGTAGGCTGGACATTTACATAAATCGCTGAGTGGAGAACGGGTGGGGTAGGGGTGGGGGGTGGTGTCCGACCGGTGCTAATTGTCGCTGCTGGAGGCGCCACGCCGACTGCCGCTCGATTGGAGCAGTAGAGATGACAGAACAACTACACAAAGCGGAGAAATCTTTAATTTATGTAGGTATTGAGAATTGTCCTTCTTTAATATCAATTGGTTTTGGTTAAAATTTCTTAAATATTTCATACATTCACGGATTCAATATTTAAGAGATCGGATAATTTTCTTTTAATATTCCGGGAAAAGTTTTAGTTGAAAAGTCGTTTATTTATGACTCAACATACTAAACTTCTAATTAATGTTGACACTCGACTTCATATTATTAGTATTATGTTATCGTCTAGGATGCATGACTTTTCATGTTACGTGATTGCTTCTAATTGTAACACAAAAACTCGAGCTTTATACATACCGTCACGCTGTATCCCGATCATCGGAGAAGGAGCACAATCGACGTTGTGCAGCAAGAAATCCGGTAAATTACAGCACTACATGAACCGCCACGTTAAGAAAAGAGATAACTAACAAGCAGCAAGAAGGAGCGAAGACAACGGTTGCTGACTTGGTGGAAGGACCGTTACTAATCTGGAAGATAACTATTCTGTCGCCTTTAGCACGGGAGCAGGAAGACCCCACACAATTGATGGCGTCCTTAGATCAGCGAAATAGATCTTCACGACGCGCGACGACGAAAATGTATCGCGTATCCTGCCGGCGCGGAGGCGCGGCGGTGCTGCAGACCATACCGACTCGTTACATATTCAGCCGGCAAGGTGAAGGTTCACTTCTGCACGGATTGTGGCTTTTGCTTGTATGGGGCTAATTGTATTTTGATTTTCGGCCCCACCCGGACGCGTTTGTTTGGCGGCTTCTTCCTTTGTATGCACTGACGAGTGGAAAATATTTTACTTCTCCTCTAGTCCAGTATAGCCAGCAATCCAGGGAAGTCTCCGGTATGGCACCTACCTTCTCGAAGGTGATATTGGCTAGTCAGAGCATCTGCTTTGGCCCCTCTGACTCAGCCACCCATACCGGACTACATAAAAAAAAAAGACTTCAACACTTGTGATACTTAGATGGACCTAAACCGAAATACACGAAGTAAGCGTGTCTATTTACTGCACTGTGTGTGTTTAAACTTTAAAATATTCAGATCAGAAGTTAATAAACAAAAGATCGGCTTAAAATTACAACAAAGTCCTCTCGCCGCGTTGCTGTTGAGGCCTTCGGCCTTGCCCTTGGTTAGTTACTTTCTTCTTTTGAAATACAAATTTCACGCGAGCTAAGCCGCGGGCAACAGTTAGTAATTCATAAAATACACGTTTATATGCAGGAGTGCGTAACCTATGCGTATTACGTGAGGGCTATATAGTAAACGAATTAGGCAAATATGGAAGCGACTCCCGTTGCGTTTGATTACCTCATGAATAACAAGTAATCCGAGCAGAGTCGGGCAGATTAGGACAGATCACAACATGTAGCCGCTCCCCGCCCCGCCCCACCCCGCCCCGCCTCGAGAAAACAATTAAAACATCTAAACTTTCTCCGACTCGTTTCTTCGGTTTAATATTTATGAATTATTTACATAATTTGGAAAGTTGGCCGCGAGCCGGGCTCCGAGGATTTAGGCGTTAAAATTGGGGAATTAATAGTTTAGATCTGGATAGGATAAGGAGGTAAATTGTTCAACAGTGGGGGTGCGTTAATTTCAAGCGGAATGTTAACGAAAAAATTTGTATAAAATAAGACCAGCTTATTGGAGGCCGTAAGCGTGCGTGTGCTTTTATAACAAAATATTTTAAAATTATCACAAAGAGCTATTTCAAAACAAGTTGAAAGTTAAAGTGTGTAATGATGCGAAGGGATCCGTCAGGTTCATGATAAAACGATACAAATACCAAGAACGAAACAATGCCGCTCTAAATTTGTTCAGGCGCAACAATTGTGATGTTACGATAATAATAAGTCTGAAGTCTCGACATTGTCACTGTCATCATAAAGGTGCGTAAGTATACACAGCGACACTGAAACTCGACACTAGTCTCGACATTAGTGTCACTGGCATCTTAACGATAAGCAATTTTTAAGTCGACATCAAGTGTCTAGAGCAGTGTCAGTCCGAGTGTACTGACTGAACCACAGCAAATTTGCGACAGTGACATTAGAAGGTGTGTGATTGATTACTTAGACGTGGACACACGCGACACACTGATACTTGCTCGACACTACGTGTCGAGCCAAACTTGCAAGTATACGCATTGTATTTTAAATTATATTTTTTTCAATTTAAATTCTCAGCGAGAAAGGTGTTTAGGTGCCCGAGCAGAGTTTATCTCATTATTATATTTTGAGATCTTTCAAAAGCCACGTCACACGTAATTTTCGTCGCCTCTGGCGGCGTCGGCGCCGCAACAAGCGTCATAAACAAAGGCTTAGCTAAAAGCTTTATAATTCACTTATCAACCCCGATGTCGCGGGTTCGAGCCCCTCCTCCGCCGCTCCGTCGAGCCGCGCCACCGAGCCACAATACCTACCCACGTACATACGAGTAGGTACCTCTGTACGTACTACGGGCATCTAACGGGTGAGGCAAGCATTTAAAAATATGAGAATAAGTTTTTTTAGATTTATACTTATCGTTCTAAATATTTTTATGAGTGTATTTTTAACTACATTTTTGTACCGTAACGTCTAAGTTATTGTTCGTTTGTACCTACACACACAGGATATAAAACATGGAACAGATTAGAAAATGTACTGGTACTTATTGTTTTGTAAAAATTTGTTGCATTTCCAGTAAGAAGATTGCACTATTACAACTATAATTTTAAAATAAAAATATTGTTTTAACAGGTCGAGCATTGATGAACGTTGATGAAAAGGGCCATTCAAAGCCTAGAGTAAAATTTATGAAAAATAAATTGTTTAATTAATTGTTTAAAAATGTGTACCAAGGAATGTGTACAATTTGTTCTGTTCGAGGCAATTATTACAAAACGAAATGCAGAAATAAAAACAAATAGGTAGTCCATTTAGTGCTTGCGGCATGAAAACTATTTTGAAGTTTTTTTTTAAAGTTCAATAAGTTTAGTTTGAACACTTAGTATTTGTAATATAGATATATAATATGTATAATAATTAGTAAAAAGTAAAGTAAAGTAAAAAAACAGGGATTTGGATTGCCAGCCTCGGTAGTTCAGTGGTGCGGTCGGTCGACTATTGTTAAAAGCACACCTAGGCGCGGTCAGTACTTGGATGGGTGACCGCTCTACCGTTGGAGGCTGACTTTGTGGTTCGGATTCCACGTAAAAATTTAGGTCCGTCCCTTCTTACCCTGCTAGGTGGTAGGGTTTATCCCGCCGTTTTCCGTAGAGTTCAGTGTAGCCGACATAAAATGTAGGGAAGCACTGACATGGCACCTTATTCACCCGGTATTATGGGCTGAGATCACGAATGTTGTAGGTGATGTAGCCAACCGTGTCAGTTTGCATAAAAAAAAGAGAATATGTGGAGGCATGGTAATATTTGAATGTAGCAATAAAGATCCCCGACTGCTGCGGCTAACAGTGGAGGGGTTTCATAAAATATAATTTGCTAGCTTGTTTTTTTTTCATTTCTATTTAGGTTTTAACGCAGTTGAGTTTTTTTGCTTAATGTTTAATAATATTATACAGGAAGGACAGCGATTGCAATACTGGGTGGGATATAATTCAATGGTGGTGGTGCCACAAAGGGGTGGGCCTTGCATGTATATGAATGAGGTGGAGTACCTACTCTTGATTGATTAAAAAGAACTGAACACTGAAAGTAATACAACCAGATGCACACTCGTACATCAACATAACCATAGTTGCTGGAACGACATTTTTTCATTGCGACATTTCCTTTTAATAAATGCATTGTCGTGCTGAAAAGCTTTTAGTGATATTAAACGTGAAATCGCCACGTATTGCTTTCCGAGTAAATTCACCTGCTAACTATATGGAACATACCAAATAATGCATTGCTTTCAACACGTCATAACATTAATTGGACGAGCAGGAATTCGTGTGAAGGTTAATATGAATACTTTACAACAAAAAAGTCGTAATAACGTCGTAATCAATACATTATATGAAATTCAAACCGGAGCTCGATACAAAAAGGCTCATTACTACTAAAGTTCTAAGTCTATTAAAAACAAGTTATTTTACTAGAATGGCAACCAAAGGTACTATCCTCCTTTGTAATCAGAAAAAAAAACATTTCGCTTAGAGAATTAAAAAAAAACTTGTGATACCTGTGTGTCTTCCGCATATTTACTAAAAATCTTGTAAAAATAAACCTGTTACACTTAAGTGAGAACCTTGCTCACGCACAGATGGTTCCGTAGCCATAAATGTTCCTTCTTGTTGCACGTATAGCGAGTGCGAGTATCACGCGGTTGCACTCGCACGTATATCGCGTCCGGCACACCTTATTTTGTATTTATATATTGACTCCTTCCTTCGTATTCCTTACGCCATTGATGGGTGACTGTTCATACTTTTGTAATTAAAATGTTAGTTTATCTAATGATCATTCGGTAGATAGCGCTCTTCCAACTTAATATGATAATTGTATAAGTACGCCCAGATTTTTTTTATTTTTGTTTTTTTTATTATTTGTTGGCATATCCGCCAATAATTTATGAAATAATATAAAACGAATGAGGAAAATAGTATCATTTAGGTTATATTTTCATTTCATTGTGGCACTGTAATCTATTATTACATAAAATATTAGTACCTGGGCGACCGAGCTTTGCTCGGCGCGGCGTCTACACCTATGTAGAATAACTTGAAAAAATTTACATTATATAAATACAAAATTTCATCCAAATCATTAGAGCTGTTTCCGACAAACCAATTATATATATACAAGTTTAGCTCACTTAAAGTAATAGGATTGTTAACTTGACGGCGAAAGTATTTATTTTTGGATTATAATTTCTTATTTACTGATTTAGTTTTTTTGTAAAGAAAAGTTTTTTTCGATTAGAAAATGAATTACCAACAAGGCACCAGTGTGCGGTAACATTGCCTAGCTTCCGGTTACCCGCGCTCCGCGCCGCCCTCAGCGTCCTGCCCGCGGCCAACCGCCTCCGCCGGCGCCGCCGCCGAGCCGCAGCCGTGTAAGGGCGGGCGCGGGCGCGAATATAATATACTCCCCGCATGCTTCTACGACAAAAGCACTGAGTTGGAAGTTACTCCTGGCGTCAATAAATTCCCAGTACAGTGGACAATATGTATGTCTAGCCGAACATATTAACGTTTAGTATAACAAAGATCAATTCCTGAAGTTTGAAGTTCGTTTTCAGTGAATTGAATTAGAATTTTAGTTCTAATGCAATCAACTAGCATTGTCTTAAAATAAAATTGTCAATGTGAGTTGCACAGTTACAAGTAAGTTATATAGGATAAAATTGTAAAGTTGTGCCAATGTTCACAATCGCATATCCATACATTGCGCCAACGAGCTAACGAAGCTGACAAAACTTTAGAAAAGAGAAACAAGAGAACTGTCCATAATTAAATCTAAAATCTTACGCATTAGTTTATATTATTCAACTAACTGTGCCCGCGGCTCCGCTCGCGGTAAAGTCGGTCACAATTCTAATGAAATTCGGTTGAGAAGTTTTCGAGTAAATCGCATGAAATCTAACCGAATTGATCTTTTTTTTCCGACTGCGTTCACTTCTGAACCCACTGCCCAGTTCATAAGAATAATGACGTGATGCTATATAGCCTATAACCTGGGATATGTCGCATTACATAGGCTCCTCAAGTAAATAGGTTGATTCGTTCTTGAGTTATAAGCATACATACATACACACGGACGACAGACTTTGAATTATATAATATGGAGAATGGATGGTCATAATGGTTACTCCGTGTTATTCCTAATAGAAACGATCTTTTATTTCTAGATTTTACTAAGCTGAGTACGTGTCAACGCGTCCGCCCAGACCCAGCTGCACTTTAGCAGTTTTGCAGCTGCATTTCCGTAGTCGAGCACTACGTCCTAATACCGACACGTTGCGGGCAAGTTGTTATTTCACGCAGCACTTGTTAGAACTGCAGTTAGAATGAACTGCATCGACTCCGGCGGCTTAGCCGACCACGGCGCGTACCACACCAGCCAGCCGTGTTGCGACGGCGGCGGCGGCGGTGGGAACTTTCCGTTTTCAGTTAACACTGCATTCTGAACATTACTTTGAAACTGTTCATTTCGGAATATCCTCGACCGTCGGTTTAGGAATTTCAGAAAATGGTCAAACCAGTTGGGGCTCTTTACTCCAATTAACACTGGCGTATAATGGCTGAAGCTAAAACTTTATGTGGAGATAATTTTATGAAGCGAATTATAAACTGCTCGCTGACGCTATTGTTTAGTTGCGCCAGAGAGCAAAGTGTATATTTAAATCAAGTTTCGTAAAATTTCATCCTTGTACATACATTCATTAATCTAAAAAAAAAGTCGGCAAGTGCGACTTGGACTCGCGCACCGAGGGTTCCGTATCATCCGATCGCACCGAGGGTTCCGCATCACTCAATATATTTGTAGGTATTATGTATGTACAAAAACAATTGTTTTGGAAAATCCCGAACCACCTAAATAAACACTACAGCAATGGTTTTTGACTGTGCGGCATTCGTGAAGTTGAAATATACAAAAATATATTTCTTATATGACATAACGACTTAACCTTTTCGGATTTTATCTTTACTTGTGAGACCTTGCTTTTTGCCAAATTTCATTACTCTAGCTAGGTCAACGGTAAGTACCCTAAAGGTTTTGATTTCATTTGAGTGAGTTTGCAATTATTAAAATTCCCCATAAATAGCCGTATCTTTTGATTATATTGATTTAGAAGCTTTCATTTTCTATAGTTCGAAGGGATCGCAGACGTTAGTATTTCATATTAATTTCAATTTGATATCTTGACTCGTTACTGAGAAAAAGGGTCTTGACACACAAAACAAGATTATTTTTTTTTATATCATATAACTACAATTTTACAATTTTCGGATTTTTTCCTTTACTTGTGCTGTAAGACCTTGCTTCTTACCAAATTTTATGATTCTATGTTAACAGGAAATACCCTATAGGTTTTGATTTGTTTTGAGTGAGTTTGCGAGTATGAAATATGGCATAGATGGCCGTATCTTTTGATTACGTTGATTTAGAAGCTTGAATATTCTACACCTTAAAGAGATTGTAGATCTTAGTATTTCATATTAATTTCAATTTGTTATCTTGATCCCTTCCTGAGAAAAGGGGACCTTACAAATACAAAACAAACTAAAATTTTTTTTAATGTCAAATAACTATAAATTTACAATTTTCGATTTTTTCCTTTACTTGTGCTATGAGACCTTGCTTCTTACCAAATTTCATTATTCTAGGTTAACGGGAAGTACTCTATAGGTTTTGATTTGGTTTGCCGGTAGCAAAATATGTGACTTAAATGGGCGTATAAGCTTAATTGTTTTACACCTCCGAGGAAACGTAGACCTTAGTATTTGATATTAATTTCAACTTTATACCTCTACCCGTTCCTGAGAAAAAAGGTCTTGACAGACAGACACCCAGCCAGCCAGCCAGACAGACAGACAGACAGACAGACAGACGGACAACAAAGTGATCCTATAAGGGTTCCGTTTTTTCCTCCTTTGAGGTACGGAACCCTAAAAACATTGGGTTTTAACGTGTTTCACGTAAGTACGAGTATATAAGTAAGTATATTTATTTCAATAATGTATTTTATATTATTCAGTAATTCATTGTATTCATATAATGATAGCTTTTATTTAAATTGCATTTACTTACATGTATTATTAATTAGTACCTGAGCGACCGAGCTTCGCTCGGCGTCTACACCTAACTAGATAAACTTGAAAACAAAATTCATTATCTAAATGTAAAATTTCATTTAAATCGTTAGAGCCGTTTCTCTCAGTCATCCAAAGGTTGACTGGACGAAATATCTGGGATAAGTACACCTTTTCACCTCATGTAAATGTTATATTATGCTTATTTCTGTAAAATATTCTTCAATCCATCATAATATTATTTTCTGTCTATTTAATTTAAAAAGACAATTTTATTGTATTTGTGCTGTAATTTACCAGAGTTCTTGCAGCACAACACCGATTACTCTGCTTACTCCGATTGTCGGGATTCAGCGTGTGTGATATGTATGTAGGTATATATGTATTAATTTAAAAAGACGTAAGACAAAAGGTCGTGATTTTGTGGATGTGTGAACTGCAGACAGTTTCGATTCAATGTGTTGGTGATTGAGTGATTATGCTCGGGACGTTTTGCATAAACTCGTATGTACGTGTAAAGTTGATCACTTAAGGATTTACGTAAAAAAGGACTGTGGCAAAAAAAAAACAATATTTTTCACGTTAACGCATTCTTCGGCGTTGTCCTGGCGCTTCGCGGAGTTAAAACGTGGCGCTATAAAACGCGTGCATTCTGCCTCCGCTCCGCCCCTCCCGTCCAGCCTAGCACGCCGCGCTCGCACCGCGCTGTTGACGAGTGGTTACCGCACACGGTTGTAGATTTATGAGGTCTGGCATTCAGCCCGAGGACACAATACGCATTCCGCTGCCACCGCAGCCGCGCCACCGCCTCCGACCGACAGAGACGCACAATACAGACCTACACATACCTTGTACCCTACCATTGTACACCTACGTGTACTCTGACGACCACTGATCTTACTTTACAACGGCGCAGCAGCTAAAGGTAGCTCGTTGATAACGTTGTCTATTTTCAGGAGTTCCAGTATTTTCTATTCGCAAAATTTTCTAAATAAATCATAATATAACTTTAGCCGGAAGGGCTTCTTCAAACTACTTTCTAAATAAAACCAAATAGCGGCTGCACTGGTTGCATTCACGATGAATAATCACAAGATTGTTCTAGAAACATTGCATATAAACAGTAAAATGAGTGATACTAGTTGTTCGTGCACAAACACCAATGAAGACCTATCTAACTAATATAATGTACGGGAAGATGGTCAGTTGGGCATCTCTCCGTATTCCTACAATCGTCCACAGAACTGGTAAGCTCTGGAACGCTCTACGCATATTGTTTCCCCCCAACCAAGTACAGTCTCAGGTTCTTCAAGAGAGGCGTGAATAGGCACCTGTCAGGCCGGCATGGCATTCGCAACCCCGCGTGCGGCCGAATGTCGCGCGCGGCAGAGTCTTTTGCAGCTGCCTCGAGCCTCGAGCTTTTCATCCAATACGGAAAGAATTTTATTATTCAACATTTCTGAAATATTTCAATAAGTATACATGTAGTTTTATTTATTTAGGAAAAGAAACATTACAAAGAAATAAAAGAACATAACATAAATTACACCAGTAAACATTCACTGGAGTAATTTAAAAAAACAAAAGGGAATGTGATATCTATATACCTCTTGCTCTAAGGCGCTTTACTCACCTTGATATCTGCAAGTTTACACACCCAGTAAATATTTCTTGAATGTTGATATAGGTGCATATCCACACAAACATCGTGCTATAAAAACAATTCCCCTCAAGCGGTCGCAGCATCCAGACGGCCATTTAAGCCACGAATATGTGTAGGCTCTACAGATACTTAAACCAGAAGCGCCGCAGATCAGATCCGTCCGACCACAAGCTCCCTTCATCTCCTGCGAATTCCGGGATGTAGAGCGATTGGCATTCAGGCGCCGATTGAAGGCATTTCCGGTGGGATGCAGGCTAAGATTTTACCCTTAATGGCCGTTTTGGATGACCACAGCTGAGCTTCGAGGCAACTATGTAGTTATGTGCCACTGGTGCTGGAGTTCTGTGTGTTTAAATATAGTTGGGTGTGTATATAATATACATAGTGCCTCGTCATTATAGTATTGTGTAATTTAGTGATATTATTAAAAACATTAAATTTACTCTATAACTTCTAAGAACAACTTAAAAAAAAGTGCGAGTCGAACTCGCGTGGAGAATGTTCAATATCATTCCGTTTTTCGTTAACTTTAAGGCTTAGGATTTTCGTTTAGGTTGTCCTATAAAGTGTATTCCCTATTTGTTTCGAAATTTTAGACTTAATAGTTCCGTAGATAAGTGGGGGGGGGGGGGGGGGGGAGGGGGATACTCGATTCTTGTATATTTTCTTTAATATCTCAAAACTAGATACATTTTAAAATAAAAGAATATGCCAGACGATGCACTTGGAAAAAAATCTTTTTTTTTTCAAAATGGTCGCCTAAAATATAAATTCGTTCATTACGCTATACGTTCATTGGGTAATCAACCTCTAAATATACCAAATTTCGACTTTTGTCGTCCAGTAGATTCGAAGAAATAAGCTAGGTCCGACCGACAGACGCAAGAGTGATCCTGAAGGGTTCAGTCGATTTCTCTTTTGAGGTACGGAACCCTAAAAACTAGAACTAGAAATAATATTTTCTAGAAGTAAACCGTTCCGTAAACCTATTCACATCCGGATTCAGTCGTAAAGCTCTGCATACAACGCTCAAGATGTTTCTGAAAAGTTATTTCAATTACTATATATGACGCAACTTAACACATCCCTTATCGTAACATCGTTATCATTAGGTAATCCCTGTGTTTAAAGGCTCGAAATAGTCTTCACCCAAAAGATATTTCTGCCGCAGTGCACATTTTCTCCGTGAAAAATCGCAGAGGGCAGGTGCAGCACAATTACCATAGTGTTTTCTGTGTCGCACCCTCGGAGGAGGCCGATGTCAAGCTACTCGACACCGAGTCTCGGCTCTACGCGGCGACGACGGCGGCGCCGCGGCGGCGCGGCGGGACAAGCGGCGGCGGCGCGGCAGCGGCGGGGCAGAGGCGGCTGAGCGTGAGCGGTAGCCGACGATATTTGCCTGTCTGGAGTCGCGATGAGACTGCATAAATATTAAAACGCACTTGAGAAGCGTCTTGGGCGCACAGCGAGGCGCTCTCCTAGTTGTGCACTTGCAGGTTTTATCTCCATTTCAATTCGAGTTCTCTTCTGCTTCGCATCACCCATCCACATTCCTCGACATATTTTTTAAACAGTATAATATATTTTCGCTACTATTAATTTCTCCTGACGCTCTAACTGGAAAGTGAGAATTTCATCACACTAATACGTAAAAAAACACGTCCACATAAATAATTCACAATCCAAAATACACGTCATCTTCCCTACATTACGTCCGGGTGATGCGCGTAGTTTCCATCCACTCCGTTGTTCTTCCGGGAAATTATTCGGAGACTTCTTGCGTTTCCTTCCTGTCACGTCCACAATTTTACTACAATTCGCAGCGCTCCATTTTTATTCTTGCCGCTCTCGCAATAAGGCAAGTTTTGCGCTGACGCACGTGAGCGCGTCGCCAGGAGGGAACTAATGCCTGTGTCATTGCGCGGTCACGACTGACGCATGTTCATTTTTAATGCTCGTACATTTACGAAGACGACAATCTGGATAAATGCGGCCCCTCAACTAAATTATTCACAAGATACTCCTGCGGTAGCTTCTCCTCGGTTTACAGGCGGGGCGGGGCGGGGCGGGGCGGGGCCGCGCCTCTGACTTACCTGCTGCCTCCTGCCTACTCCATTATTGCTAAGTGCGCGTCACATTTAAGAAGCGTTTTAGTGCGGGTATAAGTTACAACTAGCGCTGATAATGGGTTGAGATGAGGCACTCAGTAATAACTATCAATGCTAATTTGTGGTCAGATCATAAAATAAATATTTTACGTGACATAATAACATATACATTTCATTTATGGTGTTCCCTTGCGTCAAGCTGAGCTAACTACTCGCTATCTAAACATTATCCTCGTTTTTTCTCCGCGCAGTCGGGTAGAAAAGTAAGTGTATGTAGTTTAGTTGGCTAGCTAGACGCATGCAAGCTCGCTATAAAGATGCGTAATGTGGATAAAATTAATATCATATTGCGCCAAGTAAAATTCAATTACAGTCACAATAAATGCACGTATCAAGAGGTACTGATTCGCTCCATTATATTACAAACAATATAGATAGGTAACGTGCTCTGCGCCCGTGACCCCGTAAAGTGTATGATTGTCACACACGAGCACTCGGTCGGCGTCAGTCGCCGCCCGGCCACAGAATAGAAAAGAGTACTCCGTGGCCCGGCGTGACCCGTGTATTGTATTGTATTGTTTATTGATCATTCATATGGCAGTTAGACTGCACTCGAACTTGTCACAATTTGTTCTATCCGGTTCGATTACACCCACGAAGAAGAACCGACAAGAAACTTCGCAGGGTATTTTTTCCCATACATATTTTTACAAGTATTTAGTGACTAGCCAGAGCCACATAATAACACCGCCCATAGTCTGTCGAAAACACAGTGTCACATGTGCAAGTGTGCGTGCGTGCAGTCAACGAGGGCATAACCAGCAGTATTGCATATTATTGGACAAAAACAATTATTATATTCAGAACAATAAAAATACGTAGTATGTGTGCAGATGCAGATTGCTCCACTAGTTACCGTAAGGTGCGCTCTCTATAATATTTACCTCTTTCACTCGCGCTAGTTTGGCTAAAATCGAATAGAATTTGCATTTCGTCGCCGGGAAAGCGATACAGTTTCCGATCACAGCACTACAATATCGGCTGGCGACGTCCTCTTGCCGCAGTGGGCGCCGAATCAACAGAATGCTATTCTCAAAGGGGTCGGTCGCGTCTGCGGGTGGGGGCGGCGGGGGTGTTATTTCAGGTGGGTCGGTGTTCGCGAGCCGACGGGCTTGCGAGCGGGCGGGCAGGGAGCTCGAGCTTTCTTTGTGAATATGAATAGTTCAATCTTCGAGCGATAAAACTTCATATTAGATACAATTTTTATTTTAGATATGTACGTGCGCATATACTAGATTTAGTTAACTACTGGCAGACCTTTGTTCTATTTAAATGCAATAAGTACATAAATAAGAGAAACCCCACAATGTAGCTGTAATTATGAAGTAGCATTGCATGTGAACGAAGCTTTTAACCACACATGTATCTATCACCACAGAATAGAAAAAGTACCTATCACTGGGTAACCAGTCTCAAATTTGAAAGAACTAATTATAAAACCACATTGTCGCTGGCGGCGCCGGCGGGGCGCGGCGCGGCGGGGCAGTGTGCGCTCCCGGTGCAAGCGTCGTCGCCAGAAGTGGAAGCGCGGTGCGGGGGCGGCGGGCGACACGGCGGCGGGGCGGGGCGGCGCGGCCGGCGCGGCACCGCGGAACCGCAGGGAGCTGAGGCGGTGCAGCGCACCTGAGGACGAGCCGCTTCCGCGTTTAATTGAGATAATAAATCGTGACCGATGCGACACGCCGCCGCCGCCTCCTCCGCCGCGCCGCCCGCCCCCAGTCTCCCCCGCCTCCCGGCTCCGCCCCCGCCGCACGCGCCGTCGCCCACCGAATTAACGGCCGCGACTTATAGCCAGTTTGTTCGACGCCTAGCAGCGAACAATTAAATCTTAAGCCCGCTGATTACAACGCCCTTAGGGAAGATATTGCGAGCCGTTTGTTAAACTATTCGAGTTTGGAGTTCCGGCAGATAATTTGTGAGTTTGCGCGGAGTGAATAGCCGCCGGGAATTGTAGGAAGTCTTGGAAAATGTGGAGCTCGTGGCCACCTTTTACTAGTCGACGTCTTGAGACCGATCCTTCACCGAAACAACGAGGTGAACGCCCTGTGCCTGTGTTATATATAACACATTACAAAAGTAGGTACAAATCCCGCATACGACCGAATAGCCATGGGTGCGATATAGGTGGATCGGTGCCATATAATGCGCTTTCTATAAAAAAGTACTTTAAAGTAGTATAAGTTTAACAACATACCGTAGGTGTATAATTAACTTTTAGTTTGATAGTGAAAAAAATACTGCAAATAAATGCTCAAAAAATTATTTATTGGGATTATAAAATTTGGATGTAAATAATTTACAATTAAAATTTTTATTTTTAACTGTAAAGATGGACTAATTCCGATTCTTTCTTTAACAATGCATATAAAATACCTTTTTTGGCCTTTATAAATTATAAATATTTTGAATTAAATTTAAAATGTTTCTATATGTACATGTGTTTTATGTAACTTACTTATTTGTAGCTTTTACGTGTCTTAAAGCGGCGCCCTCTTCAAGACTTTCTAAAGTTTTCACATTAGAAAATAGGTAAGACAGAAGCGTAGTTAGTCTCTACAAGTCTCTCCGAGCGGTCTCCTCGAGGTCCCGTTGTCCATGCACCGATGCTCGTCGGTCGTCCCACTCTAGCCTCCAGCTCACCGCTCTCTGCGTCCCGCTCGCGCGCCACACTACCGCCCCGGGCGCCGTGATTACTGTTTATCCACCGCCAGCGGACTAATCCCGACCCTGGCGCCAAACAAACACAGAATTGGGACACTTGAAGCGTAAACACCGCATGGAGTGCATCTGGGTAAGCGCTGGTATTGCAGCGCTGCGCCCGCTGCAGCGCTGCGGGGTGAGATGAGACTACGCTGAATAGTTTATTGCTGCTTGATTGTAGTGAGGTGGCTCCGAAAATGTTTTCACATTTATGTAGTCTATTATATGTACATGGTTAGTTGCACCAGTAACTAGCGACGGCGTTTTTTAAACTATTATTTTCTAGTCGATTATCGACACTGTGCCTACGTACAGAGGGTGCAGTGTCAAGGAATTTCAGTTAACATCCACTTTCATTGCAGCGAGGGCCAATTTAGTAGACCAACACTTTTATGAAATAATTGATGTTATTATAACAGTTCATGGATAATCCCATCCCCGTGGAAAATACGCATACATAGATAGCAGATATTGTTCTAAATTTGAAAATACATCGAATGATACTCTTATCCATACATACATAGTCCACCTTTGCCCCTCATGTAAATTACTCATCGTTTGTTACTGTAAAATGTTTTGGAGCAATAAAGTATTTCATATACATATGTACATACATAAATAGCAAACGCTGTATTCCGAAAATCGGGGTAAACAGAGTAGTCGGTGTTGTGCTGCAAGTACTCTTGTAAATTACAGCACAACACCGACCACCAATTTAGCAAAGTATTAGGACAAGATAAGTCAAAGCAGCAAGTAAGGCACGAAGCACCACCTGCTACATGACTCGGTGGAAGGACTGTGCCGAGGTGAGAGGTGGCTGTCCTATCGCCCTTAAACACTGCATCTTGTCCTTATCCCCTAGTTTTCTTTTGCGACATGCACGGGCAGAGATGCAGTGGGGCCATTCTACTCTTATCCCTGTGGAAATAACTCAAAAACGTCAGTTCAAAATGTGAACACTTGACAAACACAAATGTAGCTGAAATACTCTGTTCTAATTGCAAATAGACACCAGTGACCAGTCAGCATTAGAATACATAATCGCGCACACGGTACCCATTCACAGCATATTCTGAGCTCACCTCAAAGTCGATAGGCTGCGCGTTTCGTTGGCGTCTCATCCCTACGCCGCCGGCACTCCATCGCGCTGGAGTGGTGTGCATTCCAGTGCTGGAATTATATATTATTACGTTTGTTTAATGGCTTCTGTGCAGTCCTGGCGCGGAGTTGCGGCTTGCACGTTATTACCCCTCACTCCAAGCGCACCCAATGCTGGCGCAGGCGGGTTCGTAGTACGACCACTCGATTCGGATTCAACTGCCGTTTAACTACAACTGATTCGGATTCGGATGCAATGGTTTTGAAAAGTTTGGTTTGGAATTTCATGAAGATTTATTTTCAAACTAGCTGAGCCCGCGGCTCCGCTCGCGTGAAATTCGTATTCCAAAGAAGAATGTAAGTAACTAAGGGCGAGGCCGAAGGCCGAGCTGCGTTCAGGTAATCGATAAACCTTCTTAAAGAAAGTAACTAACTAAGGGCGAGGCCCAAGGCCGAGCTGCTTTCAGGTAAACGATAAACCTTTCTCAAATAAAGGAAGTAAGTAAGGGCGAGGCCGAAGGCCGAGCTGCGTTCAGGAAGACGACAAACCTTCTGGAAGAAAGGAAGGAACTAAGTGCGAGGCCGAAGGCCGAGCTGCGTTCAGGTAAACCAAAAACCCTCTTCCGCCTTCGGGCCTCGCCCTTAAAGACTTCCTTTCTTCGATAGAATATAATATCGTTTACTCAATCTATTTATTTCATAAAAATAAAAAAGTAATATTAATAACTAAAGAATTAAACCTACCTAACAAACATTAAAATAACTATCAAAACGGGCATTTTCAAATGTTCTTAGAGCACTTGCGGCATTACCCCGCTGGATGGCAAGGCTTACCCTTTGAATGAAGTACATAAGCCCTTGATGACGGGACACCAGTTGCGTCAACCAGCTCAAG
Source organism: Nematopogon swammerdamellus (assembly GCA_946902875.1). Taxonomy (NCBI): domain Eukaryota; kingdom Metazoa; phylum Arthropoda; class Insecta; order Lepidoptera; family Adelidae; genus Nematopogon; species Nematopogon swammerdamellus. The sequence continues at coordinate 9,114,355 of OX336337.1, forward strand.
TCTCTTTTGGCTTCACTGCTCCACGGACCGAGGGTTTCAACCGCAAACGCAACAAATTCGAAATCTTGAATTATATTTCTATATTTGCTGCGTTGGAGGCTCTCCGCCCCAGCCTCGGCCGCGCCAGCCGCTCTTGAAGATGTCCTAACGTGACTTGGAGCCAATGTGAGAACAAAAGTGGCGTCCCACATCAAAGAACTACCCTTAGTCCATGGCACTAAGGTCTCTAGCATCGGGCCTCTTGCCATCCAGCCGGGAATAACCGCGAGGTTCTAGGATGCACGGTATATTTGCCGTTAGAAGCGTGGACTTTATAATAAAATTTAAATTAAATTAACTCAATCTTAATATTAATTAACTTTATTCGAGATGGTTTAGCTTCTTCCTGAACGCAGCTCGGCCTTCGGCCTCGCCCTTAGTTACTTGCTTTCTTCGAGATGGTTTATCATTTGTCAGAACGTAGCTCGGCCTTCGGCCTCGCCTTAGTTGCTTACTTTCTTCAAGATGGTTTAGCTTCTTCCTGAACGCAGCTCGGCCTTCGGCCTCGCCCTTAGTTACTTGCTTTCTTCGAGATGGTTTTTCAATTATCCGAACGTAGCTCGGCCTTCGGCCTCGCCTTAGTTACTTACTTTCTTCAAGATGGTTTAGCTTCTTCCTGAACGCAGCTCGGCCTGCGGCCTCGCCCATAGTTACTTACTTTCTTCGAGAAGGTTTATGGTCTTCCAGAATAGAACTCGGCCTTCGGCCTCGCCCTTAGTTACTTATTTTCTTCAAGAATGTTTTTCTTCTTCCTGAAATCAGCTCCGCCTTTCGCCTCGCCCTTAGTTACTTTCATCGAGAAAGAATATCGTTTACGTGAGCGCAGATCCGCCTTCGGGCCCGCCTTTAGTTACTTACTTTCTTTTTTTTAAATACGAATTTCACGCGAGCGAAGCCGCGGGCAACAGATATATAAATTTTATTGCACCAATGACAGCGACATAACTTCGACTTTCAATTATTATTTTTATATAGCAAACAATTTGTCACCGGCCAGCTCACGTCGAGATGACAGTTCTCCGTTGTCAACATGACATTTAAAATTGTTTTTACCTTTACTTTGGACTACGTGATTTTAAACGCGCAATAATGTTTATAATTGTTAATTTTTTTTTATTTTTGTTAATTTTTTTTACGTATTATGTTAACCCGGCATATAAACTGCCACTATACAAAGTTTCGTCTAATTCCGTTCAGTGGTTTTTGCGTGATGCGCGTACAGACAAACAAACAAACAAACAAAAATTTTAAAAACTGTTCTAACATGTTCAGTATCTCATTTTAAGCCACCCTGGTTAGTTTTTTTCCGAATACATTCAATGTACAGACTTTCTTACCTCTACGATTTTATTATATGTATAGATACATACCGACATGCCCAATAATTATTAGCAAGGCAATTTTAAAAAGTCATTTGAATAATAATTAACGTCGCCATGTTACATCTTGGTAACCAGCGAATGAATTTATAATAGCCAAACAAAACCAAATTCAATTCTTCTGAAATGCAAACGTGCTGTAATTCCTTTTGTTACTTTGTTTATTTCAAATTTCGAATTTATCCACATTCCACGCGCTCCTACTTCGGCGAGCCCACTGAACGGCGCGGCGCGGCGGCAGAGCTGCGCAAAGTGAAACTATTCGTCGTTTGAGGTAACTTTTCGTGTAGGAACTCAGTTAAACAATTATTGTGGAGCGCTGTGAGTGTAAACGGCTTTTTAGTCAAACCTGTTTGAATTTGACATTCAGGTAACTTTGACCGCGATTAGTGCTGTATAGTTTTGAGTGGATATCTGAGCATAAACGTTCAACGCACGTGCTTCTATTTATTATTAACATTTAATTATTGTAAAATCTTAATTTAAAAATAATATATAACTTGAACCCATACATTTTCTTAGAAGTCAACTAGTATATGGAAAATTGTTCTTACTCGTATCTAATGTAAAATGAAATTATATATAGTAAATTAAATTCTTATAATAAGTAATATAAAATATAGTAATTTAATAACTATTAAATCTAAATTGAATCTAAAATACAAACTAAATGTAATAACTATGTGTTAACTACTAATTTTATTAACTAATTTAATAAGTAAAAATACCTAGTAATACTAATTAAATAAAATTAACCTAAAAACTAAATATAACATGTAAGTCTTACTGTAAGTAAAAAAATCGTTCAACTCCTCCGACTCCGCCAAAGTACCCAATACTCTGGCTGCGTTGCCCCTTTGAATGGCTAGGCCTAATCTAATGTTGTGTATAGAATTTTTACATTTATAGCATAGTTTGTTTGTATTGGTAAAACACAGAGCAGAAAATTGCCAATATTAAAAGCACACAAACTTCTTTTACATAAATACTGGAGATTAATACAAACGACCAATGCACTGAAATCATACTCGTATCACCTTTCAGATGAGATTAATAACTTGAGCATCTCACGAAACTTATGAAAAATGCCAACAACTTCGTGCATGAGACACTTCCGCATTTTGACAAATGCACGCGGTGTCCTGCCGCCACAGAAGTCGGAAGTTCACCGCGGTTTCTCATACCGTACTCTACCATCCTTTATATCGTTTCTTACAGTATTAGGTATTTCCAAGTATAGTGCAGTCAAAATTTCGCCGAATACAAATGTGTTGGAGTAATAAAATGCGCTGCGCTCAGTACCGGACCCTCCTCGCGAGAATTGCTTGTGCGTACTTATGTATGGTCGAATGTGAGACTTTTTATCAGGACAAAAACTTGAAAGTAAAATAAAGAAGTTAAACTTGAACTGTTTATAAAATTTGCCTAAAATATGAACAGAACGGAAATTCATTAAAAATTATATAATTAATATACTCGTAATTACATAATTCATTAGACGGTTATATATGAAAAACAATTATTTCTTTCATATTTCTATGGGTTTCTTGGGCACCTGATAGAGAGCATTTTTGCTAATTACCACGTTTTAATGTATGTTCTTTGATAACAAAATCGGTTAAGATTAGAACTACGATAAAATGTGTACATTCCAAAAATATAGCTTTTCGAATATTCCAAAGTTCTTAGTTTCGACCAAACGCCCAGGCCGCGCTGCGAGCGCACACTTGCCAACAAATAATCTGTTATTGTGACATAATCATAAGTTAGCCGCAGCGTCTGCCAAGAAATCGGCTGCCAAAGGAGCACTACTTCGCAACTAAAATAATATTATTCAATAGTCTTAGCTTCATATTTTACCCGAACCTCGTCTCCCCCTCCCCGCCTCCGACGTGATCTTACATGCAGCTTACTTTATGGCTGTGCTCAGTGTATTTCGGTAGCGTGGAGTCGTCGCTTTCAAATTTTCTGTCTTTTACTTTGGTTTCAAATTTTTATTGTTCATTGACGAACTTCGAGGGTCAACTAATTCCGAGTTATAAGATTAAATGCACAGGAGACAGCATAATATACCAGGTAGGTACTGAATTAAATCACTAACCGTTATACTATTCTGATTTACTCTGTTTGTCAATGTCGATTGCATCAAATAGGCCAGGAATGTTTTGAAATTTTCCATGAGAGTAGTTTTTTCTGACACGTCTAGTCTTTAACTGACACGGTTTGCTACATCAATTACCTACAACATGCGTGATGTCAGCCCATAAATCATTGGTGAACTAGGTGTCATTGTCAGTGCTTTCCTTCGGTCGCGCTGGTTACACTGAACTGAACGAAAACCACGAACTATTTACATAGCCGTTTCGACCGACCTTTCATTCAGTGCAATGGTACCAACCCGGGTGGCTTAACCCCTACCATCTAGTAAGGTAAGAAGAGAAGGGACCTACTTACAGTGGAACCTGTTTTTCAATATTTTCATTGCATTTATTTCATAGATTCAATTTCTTATTTATTATGATTTTGCTATTCGCAATAAGCAAAATTCTTTAGCCACTATGATTAATGCGAATACTCCTATAGACAACGTTTTAATTAACAGAGGAACAAAAATTATTTCAGTCACATTTCCCACGCGCGAGTCAACCCTGCCTCGACTCACAACTCTCGGGCTCTCAATCGGCAAGTTTTTTATTCCCGCGAAGCCCGAAGATGGCGTCGTGAGATAGTGTCGTCGATTTGTTAGCGCCCCGCCCCCGCCCGCCCCGCCGCCGCCCCAGAACGTCTCGCTGCAGATTTCAAAGTGACAGTGTGTACTTTATGGGATTCCCTCGCCGTATCCACGCCACGACCCCAATATGCTCTTTGATATCGTGTTTTTACCCGACTACACCATGATTTTGACACTCTATGTAGGTTTTTTTTATTATTGAAACTGACACGGTTGGCTACATCACCTACAACATCCTTGATGTCAGTCCATAACACAGGGTGAACTAGGTGCCATGTCAGTGCTTCCCTTCATTTCGCGCCGGCTACACTGAACTGGACGGAAAACACGAACTATTTCGTTTTCGTTTCGCTCAGTGCGGTGGTATCAACCCGGCCGGGATAAACCCTACCACACAGGTAATTTTTTTAAGGAAACTGACACGGTTCGCTACATCCCCTACAACATCCGTGATGTCAGCCCATAACACCTTGGTGAGTAGGTGCCGTGTCAGTTGTTATGTCATGTTGTTTTCCCTTGGTCGTGCCAGCTACACTCAACTAGACGAAAAACACGAACTATTTACATAGGCGTTTCGACCGACCTTTCATTCAGTGCGTATGTAAGTGAAGTGGCATACAAACCCGGGAGGAAAGGAAGGGACCTACACAGTTAATGTATGTAGCTACACATAATGTATGTACTCTTATGTGAATGTATATTCTACTCCAGCCATACTCAAAGTGTGCTCCGCGGAGCCCTAGGGCTCCGCGGAGCCTCTGTGGGGGCTCCGCGAGAATACGAAAAAAAAATACACCTCTCCTCTCTGATTCAGCTCGGCTGCGCAGACGAACTCAACTCTTTTCTATCAAACCTGATACAATAAGAAACAGTTTCATACCTCCCATTAGATATTTAATTATTGTTTTTCTCTGTTATTATAATATTATGTAAGTAACTGTTACATTGTAATATGATTATTAATAAAGAATGCACAAAAACTAATTTTTATTTATTTTAGGGCTCCGTCAAATATTTCTCTTTACAAAAGGGTTCCGTCACCAAAAAAGTTTGAGAACCGCTGTTCTACTCTACTGCTAAGCCACAGATCTCACTTTCACACCTCAGACGTCACTTAAAGCTTCTGCGAATTTCTTGTCATCGTCTGGTACAAGTTTGTCTCTACTATTATTTTTAGCAGTGAAGCTAATGTCAACAAGACTATGCCTATGACAACTAGTTTCATCGTAATTGAATGAACGGTTTAGCGAACGCATAGAAGACGAACGAACAAAAAAACAAATTTTCACTTTTATATAGTAGTTGATATTATTGGTCATACAAAATAGTACACATTATTTGACTAAATAAAGCTTTAATTTTTCACCGAAACACACCTACCTCACTCTAATTCGGGAAATCTTGCGAACTGTAGAATTAATGATTATTATTGAGAATATTAACAGCCTATAACCATGCAAATGAAAATATTCAATGCTTTAATTTTTACTTTATAACCAACCAATATGCGCAGGTATGTGGTGGCCTGGTGGGAGTTATCTGAAATGTGCAGAAGGCACCAGACACGGTTTCAAGCGAACGCGGGCCGGGTATCGGATTATCAGATGCGGGCAGCCACCGCCTCCCTTCCCCCGCCACGCCAGCGCACCGCCCGCGCTGCAAATTGACTTAGATCGCTTATCCACTCCACAATAATGCGGCGGAGACAACACTAATACCCGCGCGGTGGTCCACGTCCACCAGACGGCTGGGCGCCCCGGCACTGCACAGGAAATTGAACCAAGTCCGCACATTGATTAAATTCAAGCTTTGCCCTTTGTCAGTTGGCCAGGCAGGCCCGGCGAGACGTTCACTGTCCTGCTGCAGCAGCTAATTCACTGACGTTATCGCGGCGTATTGTTAACAATTATTTGTACTTATTCTAAGAGCGACCGCTCTGAAGAAATTAATTAGGCTTAAATTAAACTTGCAAGTATCAAATTAATATTTTTTATTTAAATAAATTTTCATTATGCAAACGTGGTAGGTACTCTATATGTTCATAAACTTTTTTATTTATGTGGACGCCTTTCGTTTCAGTCGGTCGATTAGTATGATGATAATAGAAGCTTGCAAATAATGATACATACATAACCACACGCCGTATCCCAACTATTGGAGCAAGCAAAGTAATCGGTTTGGTGCTGCAAGGACTCGCAAATCCGACCACCACGTTTCGCGAAGTATTCGGATATTTACTTAAATTGATAAAGTGGTTCGCGAGTTATAAGGATATTCATGTATTGACGTACGTTACACGGGCGGTCGACAGTCGCCCGTAGAAACTCCTATTTCTTCTATGTACAATGACTGCGAACAAATTGGAAATAATGTTCCAGACCTGAAATACAGTAAACTTGAAATTAGAAAATATATTCCAATTTCATATCGTGAGTTCGGTTCTAACAGGATGCCGGGAAACCCACCACTAACCTGGAAGTAAAAATATATGATAATGTTAGGTATGATGTGTCACACTCACGAGTCAGTAAGCCTAGTGGTCACACTAATCATACAGTGATTAGTGATTATGTAGGTATGTAATTATTTACCTCAACGGCAGATGTATGTATATATATATTACCAGATTTGAAGTAGCAATTCCTTCAATAACACTACTGATTTAGTAAACCGCTATCTCGGTACAAACTCCCAAACAAACAGCCCAATTTAATTATCCCCATTACCTACTCATACATCAGTCCAACGACAGAGACTCCGACCAGTAGAGGCCTATTCACTAGAAGAAACATTGGGATCTAGTTCGATAGCTCGAGTAAAATTTAATCCATCCATACTATATACTATATATACTATATACTATATACTATATACTATATACTATATACTATATACTATATATACTATATAATATTATATAAATTCGAAAGTAACTCTGTTGTCTGTCTGTCTGTCTGTCTGTTACCTTTTCACGCCTAAACCGCTGAACAGATTTCGATAAAATATTGCACGGAGATGAATTGGATCCTGAGGAAGGACATAGGCTACCTTTTGTCTCAAAAAACAACCCTTAAGGGGGTGAAATAGGGGATGAAAGTTTGTATGGGGAACCTAGCATTTCTCGAGTTAGGGATATGACAATTCATATTTAGGCTTTTAGTATGAAATAAAGAATTACGTGTTTCAGCGTTTTTGCTAAATCAACCCTTAAATTACAATAGGGGATGATTTCAAAATTAGATTTAAGGATTTTATAAAATTTTGTACGGAGATGAATTGCATCCTGAGGAAGGACATAGGCTACCTTTTGTCTCAAAAAACAACCCTTAAGGGGGTGAAATAGGGGATAAACGTTTGTATGGGGAACCCATCATTTCTCAAGTTAGGGATATAACGATTCATATTTAGGCTTTTGGTATGAAATAAAGAATTAGGTGTTTCAACGTTTTAGTTAAATCAACCCTTAAATTAAAATAGGGGATGATTTCAAAATTAGATTTTAGGATTAAATGATGGGGAGGGGGAGGGAAGGCGGAGGGGAGGGAGAGAGAGAGAGAGGGAGAGGGAGAGGGAGAGGGAGAGGGAGAGGGAGAGGGAGAGGGAGAGGGAGAGGGAGAGGGAGAGGGAGAGGGAGAGGGAGAGGGAGAGGGAGAGGGAGAGGGAGAGGGAGAGGGAGAGGGAGAGGGAGAGGGAGAGGGAGAGGGAGAGGGAGAGGGAGAGGGAGAGGGAGAGGGAGAGGGAGAGGGAGAGGGAGAGGGAGAGGGAGAGGGAGAGGGAGAGGGAGAGGGAGAGGGAGAGGGGGAGGGGGAGGGGGAGGGAGGCGGAGGCGGAGGCGGAGGCGGAGGCGGAGGCGGAGGCGGAGGCGGAGGCGGAGGCGGAGGCGGAGGCGGAGGCGGAGACGGGGACGGGGACGGGGACGGGGACGGGGACGGGGACGGGGACGGGGACGGGGACGGGGACGGGGACGGGGACGGGGACGGGGACGGGGACGGGGACGGGGTCGGGGGCGGGGGCGGGGGCGGAGGCGGAGGCGGAGGCGGAGGCGGAGGCGGAGGCGGAGGCGGAGGCGGAGGCGGAGACGGAGAGGGAGAGGGAGAGGGAGAGGGAGAGGGGGCAGCAGCGGGGCGAGGCGAATATTATTAACTTAGTTTCTTATTTTAATATCGATAGCTTTTCCCGCGTATTCGCTCGCGTGAAATTCGTATTTCAAAAGAAGAAAGTAAGTAACTGAGGGCGAGGCCTACGGTGGAGCTGCGTTCAGGAAGACTATAATCCTTCTCGAAGAAAGTAAGTAACTAAGGGTGTGGCCGAAGGCCGACCTGTATCCTGGAAGACGCTAAACCTTCTCGATGACAGTAAGTAACTATGGGCGATAGTTACTTTCTTCAAGATGGTTTATAGTCTTCCTGAACGCAGCTCGGCCTTCGGCGTCGCCCTCAATTACTTAATTTCTTCGAGAAGGTTTAAGGTTTTCCTGAACGCAGCTCGGCCGTCGGCATCGCCCTTAGTTACTAACTTTCATCGAGAAGGTTATTGGCCTTCCTGAACGCAGCTCGGCCTTCGGCCTCGCCCTCTGTTACTTACTTTCTTCGAAAAGGACATCGTCTTCCTGAACGCAGCTCGGCCTTCGGCCTCGCCCTCAGTTACGTACTTTTATCAAGAAGGTTTATAGTCTTCCTGAACGCAGCTCGGCCTTCGGCCTCGCTCTCAATTACTTAATTTCTTCGGGAAGGTTTATCATCTTCCTGAACGCAGCTCGGCCTTCGGCCTCGCCCTCAGTTACTTACTTTCATCAAGAAGGTTTATAGTCTTCCTGAACGCAGCTCGGCCTTCGGCCTCGCCCTCAGTTACGTACTTTCATCAAGAAGGTTTATAGTCTTCCTGAACGCAGCTCGGCCTTCGGCCTCGCCCTCAATTACTTAATTTCTTCGAGAAGGTTTATATTTTTCCTGAACGTAGCTCGGCCTTCGGCCTCGCCCTCTGTTACTTACTTTCTTCGAAAAGGTTATCGTCTTCCTGAACGCAGCTCGGCCTTCGGCCTCGCCCTCTGTTGCTTACTTTCTTCGAGAAGGTTTATAGTCTTCCTGAACGCAGCTCGGCCGTCGGCATCGCCCTTAGTTACTAACTTTCATCGAGAAGGTTATTGGCCTTCCTGAACGCAGCTCGGCCTTCGGCCTCGCCCTCAGTTACTTACTTTCATCAAGAAGGTTTATAGTCTTCCTGAACGCAGCTCGGCCTTCGGCCTCGCCCTCAGTTACGTACTTTCATCAAGAAGGTTTATAGTCTTCCTGAACGCAGCTCGGCCTTCGGCCTCGCTCTCAATTACTTAATTTCTTCGGGAAGATTTATCATCTTCCTGAACGCAGCTCGGCCTTCGGCCTCGCCCTCAGTTACTTACTTTCATCAAGAAGGTTTATAGTCTTCCTGAACGCAGCTCGGCCTTCGGCCTCGCCCTCAGTTACGTACTTTCATCAAGAAGGTTTATAGTCTTCCTGAACGCAGCTCGGCCTTCGGCCTCGCCCTCAATTACTTAATTTCTTCGAGAAGGTTTATATTTTTCCTGAACGCAGCTCGGCCTTCGGCCTCGCCCTCTGTTACTTACTTTCTTCGAAAAGGTTATCGTCTTCCTGAACGCAGCTCGGCCTTCGGCCTCGCCCTCTGTTGCTTACTTTCTTCGAGAAGGTTTATAGTCTTCCTGAACGCAGCTCGGCCCTCGGCCTCACCCTCACTTACTTACTTTCTTCGAGAAGGTTTATCGTCTTCCTGAACGCAGCTCGGCCTTCGGCCTCGCCTTTTATTACTTACTTTCTCCGAGAAGGTTTATAGTCTTCCTGAACGCAGCTCGGCCTTCGGCCTCGCCCTCAGTTACTTAATTTCTTCGAGAAAGTTTATCGTCTTCGTGAACGCAGCTCGGCCTTCGGCCTCGCCCTCAGTTACTTACTTTCTTCGAGAAGGTTTATCGTCTTCCTGAACGCAGCTCGGCCTTCGGCCTCGCCCTTTGTTACTTACTTTCTTCGAGAAGGTTTATCGTCTTCCTGAACGCAGCTCGGCCTTCGGCCTCGCCTTTTATTACTTACTTTCTCCGAGAAGGTTTATAGTCTTCCTGAACGCAGCTCGGCCTTCGGCCTCGCCCTCAGTTACTTAATTTCTTCGAGAAAGTTTATCGTCTTCGTGAACGCAGCTCGGCCTTCGGCCTCGCCCTCAGTTACTTACTTTCTTCGAGAATGTTTATCGTCTTCCTGAACGCAGCTCGGCCTTCGGCCTCGCCCTTTGTTACTTACTTTCTTCGAGAAGGTTTATAGTCTTCCTGAACGCAGCTCGGCCTTCGGCCTCGCCCTCAGTTACTTACTTTCGTTGAGAAAGTTTATCGTCTTCCTGAACGCAGCTCGGCCTTCTGCCTCGCCCTTTGTTACTTACTTTCTTCGAGAAGGTTTATAGTCTTACTGAACGCAGCTCGGCCTTCGGTTTCGCCCATAGTTACGTACTTTCTTTGAGAAGGTTTATAGTCTTCCTGAACGCAGCTCGGCCTTCGGCCTCGCCCTCAGTTGCGTACTTTCTTCGAGAAGGTTTATAGTCTTCCTGAACGCAGCTCGGCCTTCGGCCTCGCCCTTAGTTACTTACTTTCTTCGAGAAGGTTTATAGTCTTCCTGAACGCAGCTCGGCCTTCGGCATCGCCCTCAGTTACTTACTTTCTTCTTTGAAATACGAATTTCACGCGAGCGGAGCCGCGGGCTCAGCTAGTTAATAATATGTTCTGCTGCTGCTCTACTCTACTCCCGTGATGGTGAACTAGCTGCCATGTAATTTAGATCGAGAGAAAGCACTATGTCTCTGTGGGCCTCCACAAATAGTTTTTCATTTATTAGGAAAGGGTGTATGTGTGTGTGAGGTTTTGTGTTGTGTGTGTTGTGTAATGATGTGTAAGTTGTGTATGATGTATGTATATCTTGTGTGTGAGTGATTTTTTTTATGTTAGGTTAGGCAGGGTGACCTAGGTTGTGTACCTATGTGTGAGGAGAAGATGACAATGTGTCGTGTAAGCGTGCTTGTACGTATATATTTGCCACCTTCATTCTGATTTACGAATTCGAATGAAGGATTTCTGTACTCGTAAACTTTCCTACGGAATCCCTATTTTACAAGCTTTTATTTTAGTTTCACCTGTCCCGGTGTCTGTGGGTAATCAAATATTACAAGTTAAATTCCCGGTGTTCGATTGAGCTGAAATTTTGTAGATCGTTAAATCGGATGACTAAAATCTCGGAAATAATGATCTCATAGGTGGTCTGATGATGGAGCCGGAAGGTGACTACAGGAACTATGTAACGAAACGACGTAACCCCATCGTGTTTGGGCTCATTGGATTTGTCCTAGATGACGTTTTTGCCATCATACAATACTCGAACTCGACCAAATTACTACGGCCCCATTCGGAAATAGAGCCGAGTGTGTGTTCGAGCTCAGACACAAGTCTTCGTCTCTTCTCATCCACAACATCCCGACTGCCTGAAGGGTGACTGGTGTAGGATCCGTGTGCCGTACTGTCATCTGCATAACATTGTATGTTGCCCAGAGACAGCATATCATTGATGTGCAGAAGAAACAGCGTGGGTGACAACACAGATCCTTGTGCTACGCCGGCCTTCACTGACATGGCGTCCGACAAGCAACCGTCCACTAGGACCTGAATGCTACGCCCATGTAGGAAGTCGGCCACCCAGTCACAGAGGCCAGAAGGAAGTCCGTAAGCCGGCAATTTGCCCAAGAGCGACTTGTGCCAAACCCGGTCAAATGCCTTGGCAATATCAAGGCCAATTGCCAAGAATTTACCATGACCTTCAAGCGATTCCCCCCAAAGGTGAGTGACGTACGCTAGAAGATCACCAGCAGATCGTTCTGGCCGGAAGTCGTATTGCCGATCGCTGATAGGTCATTTGTCTCTAGGTACTTCACGAGCTGCGCATTAATGATGCGCTCCATCACCTTATAGAGAAGGGAGGTAATAGCTATAGGTCGGTAGTTTGACGGGTTTGGGCGGTCACCCTTTTTGGGGACCGCTTGCACAAATGCGGATTTCCAGGCCGCCGGCACACGGCCAGTAGAGTAGGAGAGACGGAATAGGCGCGTCAGCACTGGAGCCAACAAGTTTGCGCGTTCAGTGCGAAGAGAGCGGCATTCACACCGGCTCCTCTATTCCGAGGCACGTCGCTTAAATTAAGCGAACACCTCGGGGTCCTCGGAGTCGAACTGTCGCAAGACTTGAACTTTCGTCGCCACATGGAGGGGAAGGCCAAGCTGGCTTCTAAAAAGCTGGGCGTACTCAATAAGGTGCGACAGTACTTCACGGCGGACCAAAAGCTGCTCCTGTATAAATCGCAGATCAGGTCTTGCTTGGAGTACTGCTCGCACCTGTGGGATGGTTCTGCCAAATACCAGCTTGCGCCTCTGGACTCGATCCAGCGTCGAGCCGTGCGACTAGTGGGTGACCCCGAAGTGTCCCGCGATCTAGAACCACTGCAACACCGTAGGGATGTCGGCTCCCTAAGTGTGTTCTATAGTTTATTCCATGGGGAGTGCTCGGAGGAGCTGTTTAACGCGATCCCGCCGTCCCCTTTCCACCTCCGCACCACGCGCACTGGGCAGGGATTGCATCCCTATACGCTGGACTTACCGCGCATGCGTACCAATCGATTCTACAGATCTTTCCTCTACAGAACCGGTAAACTCTGGAACGCTCTTCCTGCTCATATATTTCCCCCCAAGTACAGTCTCGGGTCCTTCAAGAGGGGCGTGAATGGGCACCTGTCAGGCCGGCGTGGCATTCGCAACCCCCGAATACGACCGAATGTCCATGGGCGCCGTTAGACACCTCATGGGTGCCTCGCCGCTATATGTCGAGCTTCCATTGAAAAAAGAAAAGAAAATTAAAAATAACCTTTTATATTGATAATATAAATGAACTAAAAACTTAAAAATAAATTTCAAACAAAAGCGTGTTATATTTGACAGCAGAAGAGAAAAAGGCCCCTTTTTCTCGACGTAACACGCTTTTATTTGAACACTGTAAAAACTGAGAAAATGGCTAGTTACCAATCGGAATACATTTTTTTTACATTTTAGTTCAATTTTATCAATATAAAAGCTTTTTTTTTAATATTATGTCTATTTTATTAATTGCTTCGCAGCAAAATATCTTATATGCATCTATGCAAAACGAATAGATAGTCACATACAATATATTTTGCACTTTATTTGTTAGTATATTCGAAAGTCGTACCTACCTACTCGATGTCGATTTCCCTGCAGGTGTTCGCCTCCTGCTCTAGCGCGGTGTCACGTACGCCGCGTGATGTTCTAGCCCTAATTGCGCTCCGATATCTAACCTAAGGCCCGCCGTCCACCCGTCCGCTCATTGTGATGCAGAGCGCGTGTGCGGCGCGGAGGGGTGGCGGCGCACGGCGGCAGGGGCGACTGCGCCGCGGCGGCCGTTAGGGCTATCGCGCATTCTGTCAGCGAGCGACTAGAAAAACTCCTTACCATTTAAAAAAGGAGACTAGAAACACGTCGAATAGTTGGATGCTGTTGAATTTAATGAAAAAAAAAAATAACATGAAATGGTAGCGTTCGCCTTGAAAACGTGAAGTGAATAAATGAATGCGATCGCCTAAGTTTGAAATGTAGAAACGACTGCTAAGTAGACTTTTCTACTATCCTGAATACGAATGTATGTATACCATAATGCAAAGTATTCCAGCCAACGATGTACATACCAGTGTGAAGGAGAGCAGGTAAGTGTTTCGAAAATTCGAACTTCCGATCTAATGTAACTCTAGGTAGTAACATGAAGTAGCGGTGCGAAGAGTTCGTCTATTTGTAATTTAAAAATGTTTACAGTAAACGTCGTCTCGTGTGCATTCATTAATTTCACATCTCTCGAGAGGAGCCTTCCATTCGATGTTTTTCTAGTCGTTCGCTGACAAAACGCGCGATAGCCCTGTTCGATGCCTGCGGAAGGACTAGGCTCGTCATCCACTGATCTCTCCGCTCCGCTCAATCTGTCGACTGAGTGAGACCCGTTCGAGAGGCTGATGTCTGAGCACTCTCCAGGCAGCCTCGAGCCTACAGAATATCGAGCCTATCCGCCTCAATAATATTGTGTCGTAGCCGGCATGATGAAAGGTTTATCCATGAATTGAATCCGAAATCAAATCACCGTTATGCTTTTGAACAATGCATTCTAGCATAGATTATTATTCAATGTACACGATGTCTACTTGTCTGTCTTTTGCTCTTGAAACACATAATGAAGAGACAATCTGAAATTTTACATTTTTTTATGGAAACTGACACGGTTGGCTACATCACGTACAACATCCGTGATATCAGCCCATAACACCGGTTGAACTAGGTGCAATGTCAGTGCTTGTCTTCGATCGTACCGGCTACACTGAACTGGACGGAAAACACAAACTATTTACATAGCCGTTTCGACCGACGTTTCATTCAGTGCGGTGGTACCAACCCGGGCGGGTTTGAACCCTACCACGGAGTAAGGTAAGTAGGGAAGGTACCTACAGTTTTACGTGGAATCCGAACCACGGTCAGCCTCCAACGGTCGACAACATAATATGTATGTAGGAAAACCGACGCGCGATGCGACGACGCGCTTAGCGTATACGGTTCAATATTTCACGCAAGCTAAGATACGGATGGCAACTCTTTTTAGTAGTGAAAACCGACTTTCCAGCATAAAAAAAAATCATCGAAATCGATTGGCGCCGTATATAATTATTCGGCCATTTGTTATGCAAATTTTAGAGTTTAATGATTTTCTCATAGATCCTATCGTTAGAACTTGACCAAATTCATATAGGACCACTCCTAAGATAAACTCCCTTAGATAAATTCTCTTTCTAATAAAAAACCCCCGACCCTTAAAAACTCAAAAATAATTTCAATTTACTTACTTAGAGGAGTCGGTGGACCGCTAAGTAAATTCCCGCGCAGCTCTGAGTTTTTATATTTTATTTACTTAGCGGTCCCCCGACTCCTTTAATTAAGTAAATGGAAATTATTTTAAAGGTTTTAAGGGTCGGGGTTTTTTAAATTATTTTGTAATTTAACTTTTATTTCAAGCTTTTTAAAAAAACCGCATGCAAATCGGTCCACTTTTGAAGATAATTATTTTTTTATTACTTAATTAGTTGATTACAAACATAGCTAAGAACCATCCCGATTAAACAAGCTTCCTAATAAAAAAAAAACATCCAAATCGGTCCATCCGTTTGGGAGCTACGATGCAACAGACAGACACACACACACACACAGACACACACCTACACGTCAAACTTATAACATTCCTCTGTTTTTTTCGTCGGGGGTTAAAAAATAATAATCGAAATCGGTCCACGTGGTAAGGAATTATCGCTGATATATGCACATAAAAAAGATTTCAACGAATTGAGAAGCTCCTCCTTTTTTTGAAGTTGGTTAAAAAGTTGTGCAATATAAGTGAACAACTCGAATAATTTATAAACACATCGTTTACGTTTTAACGACAAATGCATTCAAGTAAAATATGCCCACTCGATTAAAGAAAGAAAGAAACGCATTTGTCAGTCAGTAAACACAACTTGTACATTACTTACATTCGAAATCCCAAAAGCTTTACTTGAGCTTAGTTAGTCCTAGGAAAGCCCGATCGGCCTGTACTTGGCCGAATTTAAACTCACCAAAGGGATACTAACTGAGGGTCTAAACCCCGCGGTCAACTCGTTAGCTAAGTAAATATGTTACCTAATTAAATAAAACCTTGTGAGTTCGTGTATTTACGATATCGATGATGAATTCAAAGCATTTTAACTGAACAGCGTGACCCAACTCATGCTGTTCCCTTAATTTTACTTTAAATTCTAAAACGTAACACCGCAGGCGCCGTGCGACCTTGGGATAACATCTATGCCGTGTTCCCGAAGGGTGGCAGCGGTAGTCGCGTGTGATCCGCGCCTCCTCCGCCGCCGGCAGAAGGGCTGACTGGCTGGCTCATACAGCCATTTAGCAACCTACAGATAAATTTATACAACCTTATCAAACTTGCACTATTTGCCACTCTTACGCTTAGAGAGACAAACTGCAAGTTAGTAATAGTGATAGAGTTCCACAAAATGTAACTCGACTTAAAAAGCGGATGGAACGTACTTCGCCCTCACGCCCCCTCCTCGCCCCGCCTCGCCCGCCACCCTCTGCTAGCGACAATGTCCTGCGGCTACGGCTCGTCCTTCACCCTCAACTTTGTGCGTCCTTACAGCATCTGACACTAATATCAATACCGGAACTTTATTTTGAAATTACTAACCAATAATGTGCTAAGATGTTCTTTCTCCTGATACCTTGTCTCTAACTTCTTTAGTAGGAGTAGATTTACGGTCACGTTACCACACAATACTTAATAGGACGTTACGTTTAATGACGTTTCTTAAAGCTAGGTACTCACTCCATGCACGAAACTAAACAAACACTGTCAAACTTATTTATTAACTTGGAAATTATTACCCGGAAATATTACCGTGTGGGGCCGGTACTTTAAAAGAATAGCCCCACTGCATCTCTCCCCGTGTATGTCGTAAAAGGCGACTAAGGGATATGACTCCCTTCTTATAATACTAGGTGGTAGGGTTTATCCCGCCCGGGTTGGTACCACCGCACTGAATGAAAGGTCGGTCGAAACGGCTATGTAAATAGTTTGTGTTTTCCGTCCAGTTCAGTGTAGCCGGCACGACCGAAGGAAAGCACTGACGTGGCATCAAGTTCACCCGGTGTTATGGGCTGACATCACGGATGTTGTAGGTGATGTAGCCAACCGTGTCAGTTCCCATAAAAAAAATATATATATATATAACGCGCTATCTCCTCGTAAATGCTGAATTTAGTCAACCCTACAATAAATTTATACTAATATTTATAATATATATTTGTTTAAATATAGATATCCGGCCTGGGTAGCTGTGCCCAAAGTTAAATGGAAGATCAGACACAGCTAATAACACCACTCCTGGTCTAAATAGTAATGATAAGAGTGATTGTTGAGATATATTTTTTTTATGTAATTCGGTATGGCTGGCTGAGTCGGAGGGGTCAAAGCGCATGCTCCGACCAACCAATATCACCTCCGAGAAGGTAGGTGCCATACCGGGGACTTCGCTGGATTGCTGGCTATACAGGACTAGAGGGGAACACAACCGAGGCTGCTATGCGGCCATCTTACATCCAGTACGGTGGTACCAATCCAGTCGGCTACAATTTGAGCCTACCACCTAGTAGGGCAAGGGAAGGGACCTACAGTTTTACACCGCGGTTCCGACCGGTGAAGCGTGGTACTGCCGAGAGGAGGCACGGCTCCGCCCGCGCACGCTCGGGGCCGACGCGACACACCTCACAAACGAGGATTTGTTCAAGATTTACGAGTTTTGAATGCCCTTTCGAGTTCACTTGTTGTTTAGTGCGAGGACTTTAGTACCCAGTTGGATGCGGGCTTTCCAGCCGGGCCCGTGAATACAACTTGAGCACACACCCTCGAATGTTTCTAAACAAAAGTCAAAGTTTATTTGAGACGCGTGACGTAATACTGGAAACACAGGAGGCCGCCTCGCGTGTGTGTTCATGCTGCGAGCGTACTGGATACAAGGATGTGCATTTCGGGAGAAAACTTTGTTAACATTGCTGAGAAAATTATGAAACTTCTAAAGTGCAGCTGGTTCTGAGCTGGGCAGTGGTTAAGAAGTGAACACAGTCGGAAAAAAAATGACAAATTCGATCAGCTTTCATGTCATTTACTCGAAAACTTTTGAACGGATTTACATATATGTTCACCGACTTTCACGCCATCGGAGCCGCGAGCCCAGCTAGTTGAATAATATATACTAATACGTAAGATTCATTTCAATTACGGACAGTTCTCTTGTTTCTCTTTTCTAAAGTTTTTTTTTCCAGTATCGGTAGCTCGGTGGCGTATTGAAGCAATGTACGATCGTGAACATTAGTACACACGGGTGCGGTCAGAACTTGGATGAGTTCGACCTTGGGTTCGACCATTGAGGCTGACCGGAGTTCGGATTCCACGTAAATCTGTAGGTCTCTTCCATTACCTAACCGGGTGGTAGGGTTTATTTACTTAACCCGTCGGCCGGATTGGTAACGCCGTACTAAATGATAGGTCGGTCGAAGCGACTATGTAAATAGTTCGTATTTTCCATCCGTTCAATGTAACCTGCACGACTGACATTCCGTTCACATCTATACGTGTTATATGAGCTGACGTAACAGGAGTGACGTCAGCTAACGATGTCGGGATTCATGAAAAAAAAAACATTTTTATTAATTATAATTCTTGAATTTAGACGACGAATAATTGCCTCGACAAGAAATTCGTGAAATTCCACCTTCCTCCACAACTTCCTTTCAGTTTTCTAATTCCAGAATTCGTGAAACTCGAAAATGTCAGGTTATTAAAATGATAATTCTTCCCTCCATCCAATCGCATATGCAAATCGGATCGGACCGCCGATTGAGGGAGAGCCCTAATACAAACAATGACCGCAGCGGATCCGATTTGAGATGTTGGCAAAACTAGCTCGAACATCGCATTTGTAGGACGCCGCGGGAATATTGACTGAAGTGCGGGACTAGGGCTGAGCTAGCGTGCGAAGATCAGAAGATGTGCTTTGCTAATTCTGAATCATTTTCAACATTACGTAGTATTTATATGGTAGTAAAACTACTCTTACCACGTTAACAGCGGATTACACGTAACTTGTCACAATTAGTTTTATCTGGTTTGATTACCCTACGAAGAACAGCAGACAAGAAATATCGCAGGTGTTTTGTTTTTATAAATAGTAGTGGAAGCATTTTAGTGACTATTCACATAAGTTAATGCAGTTTGAAGATTAAAAATATTGCTGAGATTCCTAATTACGTGTATGACGTGTAAAAAGCTTTTATCCCATGTTTTGTACATAAATTACATCAACTCCATAAGATTAATACACGACATTAAGTATACTTTGAAATTTGTCAAAAAAAACATTATATAGGTAAATTTTAGGAAATATTAAGATACTCAAAGTATTAAGTTGCTAATGGGTTAATAAATTGAGGTAAGAATTAGGGATCTATTGATTTTCAAACATTGTTTCCTTTCAATATCTCATCGGTACTTACAGATTTTATAACACAAACGATACAATAACGTAATGTTTTTACATTTTATTCTGTGAAAAACAACACCAGTTTACTCGGGCTTGAGTCGAGAGCTCGAGACAGATTCTCGAAAAACATCAAACACTTCCCCACCTTTGAGCTTCGCCGACCCGAAAACAAGCTTTGCTCAAATGTCAGCATTCACTGGCCGAAATATGTTTATGCAGGAAATATAGATTTTCCGCCAACTTACACCCCTATCTGGGAAAATATCTTTATTTGCTTACACGGTCCAGGCCGAGACGCGAGGGTGTGTGTATTTGTGTTTGTATAGACGTGAGGGTGTGGGTTGAGGGTGTGTAGCGGCGAGTCAGCGATACCCACGTGCGGGCGCGGGCGGTGGCTTCTACTGTGCACAGTATATGCTGAGATATGTGGGTTGCTGCTTTATGGGGATGGGGATTTTCTTGTTTTATTTTACAGGTTACTAGGTAGAGTTTTTCGCTTTTTATTGTTCAGCCTACGAGTGTAGGTACGTAAAATCGGAACAAACGCACACTTAGCACCTTTGGAATTTATTACCATAAATGTATCATGCATAAATCTATTTTTAAAATTTACGTCGAACCGGCGCGGCTGCAGCGTAGCAAGTGCAGAAAAAACAATACTACAGAATTTGGTTGTACATTTTCTGTAAATAATATTTAGTACTCGTCGTTCTTAATTAAAATAGATTTATATTTGCAAAATAATATTCTCCTCGCTTCATTAGCAAGAGAATAGTTTGTTCCTGCAACCTGCTTTGCGCATAGAAAAATAATATATGTACATGTGATTCAACTGAATGGATATATACTTTGACCATAATAATATTACCTATTCAGGCGAAAATACGAAAACTTGCAGATGCTATAACCAAATATCGTTCTATTCGGGCAGTGCTATACTTTCACCTACCGCTCTTCTCAGCTCACTTCAGAATTTTCGGATTACAGTATGTACAGTATACTAATGTACCTACTTGTGTATGTAGATAATAATATTATTTAGTTTATATATAGAGGTAGTGCACTGAGTTGTGTTTGTCTTTAATGTTTGTTACAAAATGTTTACGTTTTGTGTGCAGCTTTTTCAATGTGGTAAATTTGGCACATATAAAATTATATGTTTTCAAACCTGGTGAGAAGCAGGTTCTGCCTCTTCCAGTGTTCCGTGGGTAATTTATGAAATTCTTATTTTTTTAAATAAAATAATTTTTGCTTTGAGGCCGTTCATTCATTATACATTCACCATACGTTTGTCATCGTAATTATCCAATACATGTACCTACTTATACATTTCATTTCATAAATTATAAAAAAGTAATACTAATAATCAAAGAATTAAAACGTACCTGACAAACATCAAAATAAATTATCAAAAGGGGCGTTTTCAAATGTTCCTAGAAGACTTGCGGCATTACCCCGTTGGATGGTAAAGCTTACCCTTTGATTAAAGTAGGTCCTTTTTATTTTAACCTACTTATAATAAGAATACATTTTCATTGAATGTAACTTTAGAAGGTGGAAAGCTGTGACACTGTGACAGGCGGACGGATGACAAATTTTTCCTACTCTGCGGCTTACGCTGGAGATGTGAAATTTCCAATATTTTCTTAACTTTTAGCAGAACATTAGAGAATTTAGCCGGGTGAAGTGAGCTCACTCACAAAATCCGTTATTCAGGCGCTCTCCTGCCCTCTTCTCGATAAATTCATAAAATTGGCAATTCGTCGGAGTTGAGACGAACAAATGGAATTGATATCCAGCGCCGATGATGGCTTAAAATATGGAAATGTGTTCTTGGCACGAAAAAGCTTTCACATGCAACGGCCGATAGGGGAGCTATTAGGTGACGCGGAACTATAATATAGGAGCGATGGGGATCTCGGCTAGGGGAACCCATGAAACCTGAATTCTTTGAAGACATCTCACATACGCACAATGGCATTTACTTTTAGGGAATTTATTTACAATATGCCTTATTTGCTACGTGTTACGTGTTGCCATCTAAAGTAGATGGATGGATAGAAAATACTTTATTGCTACAAGAAACTTTTAATATAAATATGACATTTGCACCTCGCACGGGCGGACTTATCTCTTACAGATATTTCCCACACCCAACCTTTGTTGAGTTTTTGAAAGTCGATTAATATAGTGAAATGTAAGGAGATATTAGGCAAAATCATTGAGCGTGGGAATTGACGATAAAATAATTAAGAATAATAATACCCACCTATTAATAATAAATGTAAGTACATGCTAGTTAAATAAAAGTTATACGTGTGTGAATATATATAAATCACTAAATATTTAAAATATAATATTCAAATAAATATACATACACTTGTCCATCCAGGTATACATATGAAAACATTTATATATTTTTGACACATGGAAGTAGACCAGTATAATAGCTTATACAATAGTTATATATTTTATAGAAAGTATATATTTTGCTGCCGCAACGATAATGAGTATTTAATAAAAATACAAACAGTATGTAATGGGAGCCATGTTCGCATTAGCTTTGGGATCGTCGAAACGGGGCGCGCGCGGGCTAGGGGGGTGGAGGGGCGGGGCCTGGGGGGCGGGAGGGGGGGGGGGTGGCATGTGAGTGACGCGCTCGATGATAAATTGTATAAAAAATCGCAAATCTCTAGTCACGTGACGCGGCTCTTCCTCGCCCGTGATTGACGATTTTAATATAGTTAGCTGACGGAGACCACGGCGGCGGCGGCGGCGGAGGCAGTGTCACGACCAGACCTCGTGCGCTTCTTTGCATACGCCAGCCTTAGCCTAGCGAGTAGCGAAGTACCCAGCGTAGATCACTATACATTTCAATATTCGTACTTCTCATTAAGAGGTAAGACAGATTTTAAATATTAATACCTTCACGATTTCATAAAGACAAATTAATCTAAAAGTATTCTGAAATCCCTAAGCAATAAAATACAGTTAGGAAGTATTTTATTTAAATACAATTTTATATAAATACAATAGGTATAAATTAGATTTTAATCTCTGCGACAAATTACATATTTATTTTAATTTTCTATTTATTTTTATTAGTTACCCAATATAAACTTTTATTTATTTATAATCAGTTCAGTGCCATCAATATTCTTGTAGCACAACACCGATTACTCAGCTTACCCCGATTGTCGGGCGTGTTTAAGTACCGTCAGCTAGTCTGTTGAGATCTCGAAATCTATTTTGAGGGAGGCGTGTGTTCATACTAATATGACGTAGGTAGTTTAGCTGAACAGCAAAGGTGGTTGGTACGAGTAAAATCTACAATTAAATTTGTTGTAAATAAACAGCAGGCACGCGGCCTGTGCCCAAAGGTCCGAAGGAAGATCAAACTTCAATCTAAAATCAGACACTGCCAATACACCAGTAACCGCGAAACCACGCTGAGAGAGGCGCCCCGTGCCAGCAGCGGCATGCATGACGCGTTTCTATAGAAACCACGCTGAGAGAGGCGCCCCGTGCCAGCAGCGGCATGCATGACGCGTTTCTATAGAAACCACGCTGAGAGAGGCGCCCCGTGCCAGCAGCGGCATGCATGACGCGTTTCTATAGAAACCACGCTGAGAGAGGCGCCCCGTGCCAGCAGCGGCATGCATGACGCGTTTCTATAGAAACCACGCTGAGAGAGGCGCCCCGTGCCAGCAGCGGCATGCATGACGCGTTTCTATAGAAACCACGCTGAGAGAGGCGCCCCGTGCCAGGAGCGGCATGCATGACACGTTTCTATAGAAACCACGCTGAGAGAGGCGCCCCGTGCCAGCAGCGGCATGCATGACGCGTTTCTATAGAAACCACGCTGAGAGAGGCGCCCCGTGCCAGGAGCGGCATGCATGACACGTTTCTATAGAAACCACGCTGAGAGAGGCGCCCCGTGCCAGCAGCGGCATGCATGACGCGTTTCTATAGAAACCACGCTGAGAGAGGCGCCCCGTGCCAGGAGCGGCATGCATGACACGTTTCTATAGAAACCACGCTGAGAGAGGCGCCCCGTGCCAGCAGCGGCATGCATGACGCGTTTCTATAGAAAATAAAAACCGGCCAGGTGCGACCGTACACCCCGGTTTCCGCACCACAAAAAGAAACATTGAAAAACTATTTTTCATTTTATTTTATGTTTTGTTAGTACTAAGCACGTACTCGCTTTATATCATTGATTTGATAAAATCAATGCTTTATATATGTTTTTAATTAGAAAAATGCACATCGAAAAATATTTTTTCAAATGTTTTTCGATTTGCATTTTTCTAATTAAAAGATATTTTTCATTTTATTTGTATTTTTTATTATTTGTTATATCCGACATAATAACAAATATTCTGTGAAAATTACAACCGGCTAGTTAAGTCCAAAGACAGCCGTCGGACGGACGGACGGACAGGCACACAGACGGCTTAGACAGTAGTTGTTTACTCGAACAAAAACGTCGTAAAAATAATGTATTGTTAAGGCTAAAATGTCGTAATTTAGATAAAAAATAATTAAAAGCAATTGACGAGTAGGTACCTACCCAGTAGAAATGGGGACGGAATTATTTCTACGATTTTTTTAATAAAATAGGTAAATTAAAAATAATCCTGTGGTCGTGCACAGGATTTATGTATATTTATTTATTTCAATTTTCTTATTAGTTGAGGTAGGTAATGGACTTTTTGAGCCTCAGTACGGTCCGTTTATTCATAACAGCTATAAATACAGATGTTTGCAACTCACGAGCGCGCGGGGCCCTTGGTTGGGTTATAGACAGACATATTATTATCTCCGCGCGGTAACGCATGTGCTGTTAGCATAAAATAATAAAGATGCAATTTTATGATATTTTGTCGCACAAATTTATGATATTTTATCATTGATTTTGGTGACAATGTTATAAAATTAAATGAGTTAAAGTCCACGCACGCTCGTGAATTACAAAAACGATGTCTATTTAACAAACCGTAGAGGCAAAAACGTTTCAAGCGAGCCAGTGGTTGGGTGGAAATAAAATATGTATAAAGATATTTCAATACAGATCGCTCAGTACTGAATTGTGACTAATGGCTCAAAATAAAATAAATTCAAAGCACTTAACTGATCGATAACGATTTTAAAATGACTCAGGTACAATGAGCTTCAGCTGAAATATGCATGCACGGTATGCATGATGACCAGCCTAGCAAAGCTTAAACATATTTCACAAGTCCCTTCGTGGACTCGTCAATTTATGTATATTTAAAAAAACCGGCCAAGTGCTAGTCGGACTGCGCAACGAGGGTTGTCAAACCAAAAACCAGTCAATTACCACCACGTAATTGACTGGTTTTTATTATTTGTTTTTTTACTTAAGAGTTTACATTATAATCACACCAAATTTGACGTCTGTATGTATTACGTTTTTATGATTGATTGAAAACAATAAAACGTTGAAGAAAACACGTTTCTTGTATGGGGACCACCTTAAATTTTTATTTTTGTTTTGTTTTCTTTATTATTTGTTAGGATATCCGGCATAATAACACATATTCTGTGAAAATTTCAATTGACTACCATTAAGGGTTCAAAAGGTACAGCGCTGGGACAGACGGACGGCGGGGCAGGCTTAGTAATAGTCTTCCGTACGGACACGGAACCATTAAAAAATCACCCGCAAAGTGTGTATTTGTGCATATTAAACAATAAATATGAACTGTAAGTTTTTTAAAATAAAAAATTCCGATTTTTTCATATAATCTGAACATAGTACATACGTACAGAAGTCACATCTGTTTCCCAGTGGGATAGGTAGAAGCATCGCCCCCCCCCCCCCCCCCTCCCCCCCCCCCCTTGCTCCACGTGCCACGATCCTGACATAATATTGTTGTAAATTTTTCAACGCATATTGGAATATATAGAAATACTGATTTATTTTGTTTTATTATTCTCGCTCGTTCTTCAGACGATATCTCGCGGACTAACGTGTGGTTTAAACTGTGCATCGCGCAATTTGAGATATTCACGGAATACGTATGGTGTATACACATAACAAATTAAGCGGTGACGAGTCAACGTGACGTGACCTGTGACCAACCAGTAGTGACTGATGGACGGACACCAGACTCGCCGCAAGCCTTCCATTATCACCATTTTCGTAAAATTGATATTCTAAAAATTTGCAAGTAAATATGGACAGCGGACATGAATGTTCAATATAATCTCTTCAAAATCCACAGCGCAAGAGAGTGGTCCATATTTTGGTTTTACGGCAAAAAATTATACAAGACCAAACAACAAACAACGGTTCTCTTAACTGGGTGTCTTTAAGCGTCGTATTAACGGGCTAGACAGCCTAGCAACAGTCCGCAAATCTGCTGACATGGCACCTAACTGAGCGTGGTTTCGCGAGGAGAGGTGATTTTGGCTCTGTACACTGCACCATGGGTCTCTCGGCACAGCCACCCATGCTAGTTTACATAAAAAAAAACAAAAAAAAAACAAAAAAACCAAACAACCTCACTGTGATATGGTCAACACATTCACTGCAATTTTCACTCCACGAATGCTATAAAGTATAAACAGACTATGCTGTATGTGAAGGTTATTCGATGTCTAATAGTACATACAAATACCACACGCTGTAGCCCGACAATCGAGATAAGCAGGGTAATCGGTGTTGTGCTGCAAGAACTACATCACAGCACAACACCGACCACCACGTTAGCAAAGTATTAGGACAAGATAATTCTCAAGCAACAAGTAAGGCACAAAGACCCACCTACTCGCCTTACTCGGTTGAACTACCGTGCCAAGGTGAGAGCTGGCTATCCTGTCGCCTTTTAGCACGGCATCTCGTCCGTATTCCTAATAAATAGTCTAATAAATAGTCTATTCATTATTTAACCTTCCGGTTTCGGTTCTGTCCCAAATGTTATCTTTTTCTAGCTAATTTAATGTTATATTCCAAGTTGGGCACTGAAGAAGAGTACTAAATAAAACACTATTTAATTTAAACACACAAGAAATTAAGAAATAAAAGAGAGGAGCCAGACAGCCTATGTTGAATCTTGTGAGTAGCTTCACTAGATTCAACGGATTATTGAATGTAGCAACACACAAATACCTGTTTACGCCCTAGGAAGGACCAGGCATTATTATTGTTGCTTCGATATATTCAACTATGTTATTTGTACAATTGTAACGTAAGTTTAACTGAAATGTAACGTACCTAAATGTTTCACTTGACAATTTACCCAGTCTTGGATCACTAATTAAATAAAAAGGTCTGGGAATTCAAATGTGCGGGTCTTTTTCTCAGTTCGAAACCAATTTCCTTTTCATCGCATTCGCAACGGATATTAACGCGACACACCCTCGTACTCACCACCCAACAATCATTCTGTTGTCTGAAAAAAAAATTATTAAAAACAATTTACGATGTGTAAGGGAATACAATCTTCCGGTTGTCTTTCAATCAGAGTTATTTGTAATAATTTTACATTCAACCAAACAAAACAATTTAATTTTTATACGTATGAGTATAAAAATTGGTTGACAGAAATGTGCATATATTTTTTCATTTACGTCTAACAAAATTTGGAACTTACATGACTGACGAGTTTTTTAGGCACGAGGGCCGGAAACAAATGCCCTTATTTGACTTAAGGTATTGGCAACGTTATATTACTCTATGGTTAAAATGTTTGATGTATAAAGTACTCGAGGTTAAAACTAAATTTAAAAGTATTCTATTCTTTAGCCATCTAAATTCAAACTGCCACTTTCCCATTGAAGAATTGAATTGAATCAATAAAAAGGAAATTAATAAAATTAAAAAAAAACATTCTCATTTTCCAGCTATTTCATTCAATTAATAGGTACTAAATAATTATAAGCTGACATAAGAGTAGTATCGAAAATGCCCAAAACTGCAAACTCTTCAAAACTTTAATAGCCTTTAAAGAGCTATTTTTCTCGTTTTGAAACGAGACTAGGCCTGGATCTAGAATATCGCCCACGCAGGGGATAACGAGGCTGTTAGCGGGCGCAACCTGCCGGCGCCCCCACCCGCGCCTTACTCTATCAGTCGAGTTTATATCGAGAGAGATAAAAAATCACGAAGAGTTGTCCCGAGGGCGGGGGCGTGCGGGGGCGGGCGGGGGCGGGCGCCGCGCTACCTGCAGGCTGCCTTCACTAACTCAACGGTAACTTATGAAGAGCCTGGACCGACATTCGGAGGAGCACCCTGGACCTACACTTGCTCGTTCAGAGCAGTTCGTCTCATTTCAGAATGTACATTTGTCTGAGGTGCTCATTTTTCGTATGTTAAACTTTTCAATTATGAAAACATATATTCCGCCAATTTCAAGGTTCGTTTAACAATTTTATGTAATTGATAGATTAAATAAGGTGACATTCTTCAATAACGCCAATCGCCAAACTTCTCAAACATCCAAGCTAGAAAAATATCATCGTCTTAACATTATTTGATCATGGACTACGAAGAAAAAATAAATTATTGGATCCGCGACTGCGGTGGAATGAAAATGTAATAATCTAGATTCCATTTTTTTTTCCAGTCGGAGGCCTAAAAATATTCGTCTCTGAAATGAAAATACGCAGAAAGTAAAAAGCTCCGAGAATTGTATCACGTTTTCTCTTTTTTATATTAAAATCTGCGTTAGTCGGTTTTTGTTCTTTCATGCCGAGATATGTTGTGTACTGAATCAGGCTCTCCTCCCTCCGCCTCTCTCTTCGCCGCCCCTTTGCCGTGGATGTGAGTTGAGCAGGTCGCATTCGTTTGGGCAAATCCGACCTTTAAGTTAAAGCCTAGACGTTTGGAATCCACGCACATAAATCCTTCATCGCTTCAGGTAAAAGAGAAAAGTTGTACAAGAAGAAAATAAGGTAGTTTTAAAGTGTACAATAGCTAACTCGGTCGGGGCGGGGCGGGGCGGGGGGCGACAGCTCGCCTGCTCCCGTCACCTCGCTACACGGTAACATTTCCTGAAGATTCCTCAGTAATTAAACTTTGTAAACGGTTTCTAAACGGTAGTTGAAGCTGGCAAAATCACACTTTTGAAAGTTAGTCACATTTTCAACATCTAAGGTAACTGGGTTTTAGAAGACTTAAAAGCTTACGAGCGTCGGCGATTACATGATTTAACGAATCTTTTTTTGTTTGAAAAAAATATATACCCATTGCAATATTGTACGATTGATTACTCGTATTTATTTTCGCACGTAAAAATATATCGTAATAATTGTAATATATTAATTTTATACACGGTATTGCAGTTGCCCCTGTAATGTTTTTAACTGACATAAGGGGGCTATTCTATATGTGAAACTAAACAACTTCTGTGGCGAATTTTTTTTTTTTTAAACAAAATAAAATATTTTTTCCATACACATTTTAAATACCTATTCTCAAAATGGATGGAGAAAACAAATTTTTTTTTCTTCAAATTAAAGAGTCGTAGAACAAAAGTTGTTCTATTTCACGTACATAATCACCCCCTTTCGGGTTTTACGGTTGGGGTTGCAACACCGTGTCTATTAGACATACTTTATCGCTCCACAAACATTTCACAAATATCACCGAGGTTCAGTTATCTGCTCGTGTCGCACATGAGGCGTAAAGACGGACAAAAAGACATTTCTTTATCACAACTTTTTAATATTTGAGACGTGATAATATTATGAAGGCAGGTAGTGGCAATTTGAAGTGAAAAATCGTGTTTCTTCGGAGTTATATACATACTCCTGAAACAAATTGAATTAACGATATTTTATTCATGAAATGTGTATTGTTACAGTGCAGATAAGAGGAGGCACCTACTCGTACATAAAGGCTTATCTAAATATCGAATTTATTCTGATTCCAATTGTAAATGAAATGTATTGCGCTTGTTGAAAAGTTAATATAAATCACGTAGTAATACTGCTCATACGCATTTAAAATGCAATAAGTTAAATTTGCATACTTATGAAAAGCACACAGTAGGTACTAGAGCGTACGTGCGGGGAGCAGAATGCTTCCCTGAAGGCTCCACCCGGGCATTTCGGCAATTCGAATGTTTTAACTCGAGCGCTAGGAAATAACTTTTTTAATTTCACTGTTTCACAGTTAAGCCAATTTATTCTCTGTTAAAAATACTATTGGCGGAATATTCTTGAAAACAAAAAGTATAGCTGTGGAAATGTGGAAGTGCAACCTTATGCTGCCGGGATATTAGGTACGTAGTAATACTAAAGAGTACAGATCAACATTATCACAATATTATCAACCAGCACAACCAAATGAGCACACCAACCATTCCAGCTAGCTCCGACAGCGAGCTGACATCACAGGGGAAGTGGTAGCCAATCATGTCAGCTTCCATAAAGCAACACTATGTATGGATAAAGAAGCGAGCGAGGCGAGGTCGTTCGTGAGCACACCTGGGCGCGGTGAGAACTTGGTTGCGTTACCGTTCGATTGTTGGAGGGTGACGGTGGTTCGGAATCCACATAAAACTGTAGGCCTTATTATATTTTATTCACGAAATGCCTAGAGGCATTAAGTGTTACCTTTTGCCCATATTCTATTTGAGTGCAATAAATATATTAAAAAAATGTGTATTGTTACAGTGCAGATAAGTGCCCTTCTTACCTTACTAAGTGGTAGGGTTTAACCCGCCCGGGTTGATACCACCGCACTAAATAAAATGTCTGTCAAAGCGGCTATTTAAATAGTTCACGTTTTCCGTCTAGTTCAGTGTAGCCGTCACGACCAAAGCGAAACACTAACATGGCACCTAGATCACCAGGTTGTTAAGGGCTGATATCACGGTTGATGTAGGTGATAACCGAATGTTGGTCATGTTTCCGGATCTAGATGTCTTCAACTGCAATATTAAAAGTCTTTCAAAAGTACGTGGTGAGATACGTTGAGGTAACTTTGAAATAGATTTGAATAGACATTGTTAAATTTTGGGGCTTGCTTTGTAGTAACAATGTAGTATATAAATAAATAAATAGCCAACTGTGCCAGTTTATTGTAAAAAATATATGGATCTGCCGGGGTCACGCTCGGGCGACGCGCGAAGCACCGCGCAATCGAAAATATTATCATTTTTATCTGACGAACTGTTTTATTACGTTCAGTGAGTAATTTCAACAAATTATTCTGAAGTGGTTCTGTTTTCAAATTGTACATCGTATTCGAGACGAAGATTAT
The DNA here is from genome assembly GCA_946902875.1 of Nematopogon swammerdamellus. NCBI lineage: Eukaryota > Metazoa > Arthropoda > Insecta > Lepidoptera > Adelidae > Nematopogon > Nematopogon swammerdamellus. The sequence goes on from OX336337.1 coordinate 9,144,946, forward strand.
GACCGTTTTAAAAGCACTGCTTTTACGCGCCCGCCCGTAATTACAGACTCAATATTTTACTCCGTCTGAGTAAAAATATAACTTCCTTTAAAATTGTGCTATAAATTAAAACTTTAATTCCATAATAACTTATGTGTAGACGAGCGTTATTGTCCCTACGCCTAGTTGCATGGACAGATGATAGATCATTTCAGATGCAGCGCCGTTATTAAAGTCTGCGGCTCGGTAAAAAAGCCAAGACGCCCAATTTATACAGGCTGTCGCAGAATTTCCACTCGATTATCATAATGTAATCGGCCAAGTTGTTGGGGCAAAAAGTCGTCGTTTCAGCCAAAAGGCCGTGTCGAATGAGACTGGATTAGCCCTAGAGTAAAGAAAACATTTTTTCATATCGCTATTATGAATATATTTGTCGTGAATTGTGGCTCTGGAGTTAAACCGACACAAACACAAAACTGCAATTACGGAAATAAGGTTTTGTCGCGTACCTACATAAGTCATATTGTGTTAAATATATTTTGTATAGTATTTTGATACCAAGTGAAGTGCGACTATAACTCATACATAAGAGTCTTTAGGCACAGTTTTATATTAGTGCAATGCATAGTGCAATATAATTTATTTCTCATCCTTTAAACCAATTATTTTAATCATTTAATTCAACTGTAATAAGAACGGACGCACAAAAATATTGTATAAGATATACACATACATATCATCACGCTGTATTTCGACAATCGGGGTAAGCAGAGCAATCAGTGTTGTGCTGCAAAAACTCCGGTAAATTATACACAGCACCGACCACTTAGCCAATATTAGGAAAATACAACTATCAAGCAGCAAGTAAGCTAGCAGCGTACTATATGAATGTAGAAGGACCGCGTCAAGGTGAGAGGTGGCTAGCATGTCTCCCTTTAGCATTGCATCTTGTCTTTAACCCTAGTCGTCTTTTACGACATGCACGGAGAGAGGTGCAGTGGGCCTATTCTTTTCACAATTTATAACTTTTCCGTTTATAGATCAACCTTAAAAGTTTGACAATGGGCCTGTCTAGCCCTTCGCCACGTGCTCAGTTCCGGCGGAATAATTCGCTCGTTCCCGTACATTCTCGGTCTCATAATCGGCAGTTTAATTAAAACTAACAGTTGTGTAGCGCCTGCTCCGCCGCCGCTCCCAACAACTTGGAAGACATTACGACCTCAACTTTGTCTTGGACTTATGTTTATACCAGCCGCGGCGGTTAAAAGGGAATAAGCTAATTCCGACACTCGTTCCTGGCGCGCGAAGGAGGCCTTGAGGAGAGAAGATTGTTTGCAAATGGATTTGGGAATAGACTTCAAATTTTGCTCCACGACCGGCGACGACCAACATTACGGGCTATCTGAAAAGGCGTTTTGGATCGGATCGTGCACTGGCATCTAAAGGATATGCCTACCTACCAGCTGGGTTTTTAAATTACTGTGGTTGTTGAACATTATTACAAAATTTTTTTCGGCTTTACTCACGGTGGCCCCGAGCTATTTGGCTCGACGTTTCGGGCCATACGTTTGGCCCGAAACGTCGTGCCGTGTGACTACCGTGAGTAAAGCCAAAAAAAGTTTTGCAATAATACCAAAATACTATTAAATTAGTCACTTATAGTAATTCTGTATTTAATAGTATGAAGGCAGTGTATGCCCTATTTATTGAGATGATTAATATGGCTACACCTATTTATTAATACACCATTAGAATATAAATATTGCTCAAAAACTGCCAAACCTCAAATGGCAATGAGCGGGGCACATCTGCTACAGACATGTCGACCGAGTAAAAGGATATTAGGTAAATTAGCCTTACCATGGTTGGTAATCGCGGTAATTTTGGCCGATGTTCCGGACTGGTGCGTGCAGTCCATCATCAGGGCGAGCGCGTGGCTGCGGTCGGGCCCGCGGTTGACAGAACACTGCCTGCCAAGCGCGAGCGGCTCCAAAATATCGACTAAAATGACCGCGATTACCAACCATGGTAAGCCAAATTTACCGAATATTAATATCCATGGTAGACTAAAAGTCTTTAACATGGAATTGTTTTAGCGACCATGTACCGGGAAGCCAGACAACCTGAAGAAACAGTCTGCCGGTAGAAAAAAACTGGTGTCTTCTGGGGGGGGGGCTATATCCAGCAGTAAACAGCAGCAGATCGACGACGATTACCTATAGTATGCTCTCTTATAACTCTACTGTAATATTGTCAGCCTTGGGAGCTCGGTCGGTCCACTGTCGGTCGTGATCATAAGAACACCTGGGCGCGGTCAATACTTGGATGGGTGAACGCTCAACCGCTGGAAGCTGACTGTGGTTCGAATTTCACGTAAAACTGTAGATCCCTTCCCTTCTTACCTTACTTACTAGGTGGTAGGGTTTAACGTGCCCGGTTTGGTACCACCGCACTGAATGAAAGGTCGGTTGAATCGGCTATGTAAATAGTTCACGTTTTCCGTCCAGTTCAGTGTAGCCGGCACGACCGATGGGAAGCACTGACGTGGCACCAAGTTCACCCGGTGTTATGGGCTGACATCACGGATGTTGTAGGTGATGTAGCCGTAGGTAGTATAGATCTGAGCTTTAATAGATAAACATTTATTTCTTACTATACATACATATTTATATACATTATGTACCTGTATTTATAGTAATACAATACGAGACTATTTCGCTGGTTCTGGCCTCGTATTTGTACTTTAATAAGACAAGCTTACAGAGCGATGTCGCGTGTCATGTGTAAACGTCGCTACGTGACGCTGCGTGTCCCCACGTGTCGTTACGTGTCGCTACGTGTCACTACGTGACGCGAGGTGACGCGCCGCGTGACGCGTCTCATTTCACGGGCGACGTGCTGCGGTTCGTGACTGCACATGAAGAAGATCATTTTTGTGGAGAAGCTAAATGTGTACCGTTGTTATCCTGTGAATTTTCCATTGAAAAACGAATAGGAAGCATTCAAATATTTTAAGACCAACTAACAAGTTCTTATCCTAACAAAAAATTAAAAGTAAAAATAAAAAATTTATGCATGAAAAAAAAAAAACTAACTAAAGATTAAAAGTGAGAAAGTATACATGCCTTATTAATTTAGATGTCCAAGTATTAGAGGTTACAATTGGTTTTTTAATATACTTTGTGCGGAAACAAAAAACGCACTTAACGAACCGTATTAGAACAACCACCTTATTAAAATTTTCAAGATCTAATCTACGTGCTATTATTCAAGACTTAGTAACTATTATATATAATATACATTATGTGATGTTACGTAATCTATATTTTCTGATATTGATTGTCAAATATGACGATTATTTGAGACAGTAGGTACCTATGTGCCTACATATGTGCGTATATGCAAAATGTCCTCGTACAAAATTCTGAGGCGTAATTTTAAAACTGAAACCGAATATATTTTGTTGATACGATTTTCCCTTTAATACTCATATATCATGTAATTGTTGGCTAAAAGTACTAGGAACTTATAATTTATTATTGTTTGGTTCGCATGGATCCTCCCCGCAGGTGTTGCTCCACGCGCCGCGACCGCATCCGTCGCGCTGTCGAGAGGAATAAGATTGTGTTGCGGCGACAAGCAGGGCCGCCCCGCTCGACGCCGCGCGCCGACCGCTGCGCGCGACGTGATGCGCCGACCTAAATTGAAAACGCCTAAAAGCACAGCTTCACAAATCCATTCGTGTATACACGTTGCTCATCCCCAGACGCGACGCCCACGCACAATCCTAATCATTCCACCCACTAAGTCCTACTACGAGTATATTTGCGATCTCAATTGAAACAAACGAACAAAATATCTAAAATCCTCGTTAGAATTCCGACAACCAACAAAGGGGAAATTATTATTTGTACGAGCAAAAGCTTTACCGGACCGAATAAAATTTGGCTTTTTGTGTAGGCACTTCGAAAGTTTCAAAGTCTCCGATTCTTTGAAGAATTATTCATCTAGATAGAATCAATCACATTTAATACTTTCACTTACAATTTATTTCTTTCACTGTACTTACAATATCGTTTCCAAATAAACTTCGCCCCACGGGCAAAATATGCTAAAATTAAAATCGTGTCCATTGTAAATTCAAATTGTATCTGACTTGTTCGTTAACTTTAAAGTATAGCCTAAGCGACGCGACCTGAAATTATGCATGGGCGAAGTTGAAGTTGTACCTATCTACATAATTAAGAAGACAAATAAAAACACTTTTTAATTTGTTTATTTTTATAAAACTAACACCATGAAATCGTGAAATCGTCGCCATATCGGGTTATGTCAAGTCCAACAGTGATTTATCGGTTATAGTGACATTTCTCATGAATTTGACTGGAGTTAACTGGCAGCCAACATTTTAGGCATAACTAAAACTAAAGTAAAATATATGAGCTATATTAAAGAAAACATACGAACTTATAAAGACGAGAGCGTGCAGGCGCGATCTGTAGTCACCGCGCACGTGCATCGCGCCAGCGACGAAGGATCTGTACGTAAGTTTAGAAAGGGCGTGTCACTCTAAGTCACATTCGGATATTGCCCCGTTTCTAATACTGCGAGGAGACAGAATCAAGGCAATTAAGTCCGCATTGCGCAGCTCCTCCGCCCCCGCAGCTAATCACAAGAGTCGCGGCCCCGCGAGGACGGCGACGACGACGACGGTGGCGCCGCCCCGCGCCGTGCTGCCGAGGTGAACAAACACGTGGCGCGATATTAAACTCGTCATTAGCATTCCAAACGTCGACGCGAGCTCCTGGCCTAACTTCTACGTATTACACAAATTGACAGGACGCTTCCCTCCCCGAGACCCCGTGACAGTTATAGTCGCGGAGCCGTCGATTGATTGAAACTCTTCATTGAATACGTTTCGCTGGATTAATGAGTTGCTTTGAAGCGTTCAGCTAAAGGACGCCTTTGATTTCGCCCACATTATGAGTAGTTACTTAGACGGTCGCCGCGGTGTCGCGGGAGTGTTTACAGTGGTGTAACTTTAAAATCAACATCGTACTGTCAAATGCAAAATATTTTTTCCTAGTTCCTAGATACCTAGTGGTTGCATTTTAATGCTTAATTATTTGGAGAATTAGAAAAAAGATTCGCCCTAGAATTAGTTACATTCAATAAATCGTTAGCGTATTTTTTTTTACGTGAAACATTTGTTACAAGATTCAATGTAACTCACTGTCAATGAACATAATTGTTTTTATAAATGTAGCCTAACGCAGATTAGTTTAGCTAAATTTCTATGATAGGCATTGGTCGAGGCATTGGTCAAACAGTAATCATAAGATATGTATAATCATATGAATATGTACTATTGGACGCGGTAATAGGTAGGTACCTAGTGTTCGCGGATACGCGCCTTAGCAGCTGGTCCCGATAATTATCTAATTGTGAATAGTAGATATTAGCTATCAGCGCTCTTAGTGTATCTTAGAGTTGCCAGCAATCTATAGACTGGTAGATTTGTGCCACGCGTTACCCGGCGAATTTCTCTGATTACTGCGGAGTGCGGTGGTGCCGATCTCAGGGGTAATTACTACTCTTACCCTTTACACTTACAGTTGCGGCTTTAGCAAAATGAAGTTGATATGTGTTAAATCAAGTATGGTTTGGTAAGTAGAACTCGTGGTAAGTCAGTCAGTCTGCGTGTATTCGTTCACTGCTGGACATACGCCTCTCACGCAATTTTCCTCCAGTCCTCCCGGCCTTCAGCGGTCGCGGTCACTCGTGTTAAAGGAGAACAAAATTGCATCCTAATTAATAAAGCTGAAAATATGTAACGACGCACATTCGTCGATTCTTATTCGCTTATAATTAACTCGAAAACTACTCGATAAATCCATATGGGGGTTTCTGACATTTTCTGGGACATCTAAGGATGGTTATAGGCCACACCTAGTTTATTAATAAAGGAATAAAAATTATGTTATAAATACTGCATATCAGTATTTTTATTGTTATATTTTTCATTTGTATTTATTAATTTCCTCCTTACAACATGAAATTACATATGTTAGGAGTCTAACCATGGCAAAGGACTAATTTTCTAAATTGCGAATTTTTTTTTAATTCAAATAGGATCATCTAGGATCACGAGAAATGAAATTATATATATATATACATTTAATTAAGCAGTTAAAAAAGTTAACAACTTAAAAATAGACACCTAAATCGCTTCATTAAAAGGCAAAAATCTGTAAAACGTCAGAATGGCTCTGTTCCGGTAAGCCACACCTTAGAGAGAAAGGCGACATCGTCACGATATAACTTAGGTACAACAGTTAGACATTAAAGGAACCGGTCATGATGTTCCAACGTCAAACCCACATAACTAACTTTACTTTGCCTTGCCTGTGACAGACTATTTATAGGTAGATACAGATTGACAAACACATACTGAAAACTAAGCGCGGGGCCGGGAAACATTTTAATTATTCCATGGATTCGTAAAACGCTATGGCTTCCCCTGTAACCTCTTAATATTTTATAACATCGTTCACAATCCACTTTCCTATGTACGAAAATAACTCATGAGCTACGTGCTGTTAGGCGTACTTACCCGTAGGCACACGCCGCCTCCGCCGCAGCGCAGCTGCCGCCGGGGTTCAGACTTGGTAAAAATAAATGAAGGTACAATCCGGCGAACTAACGAGCAGAGAACAAACGTTATTAGCCAAATTAAAACATATTATCGGAGTATCCGCGCCGCCCGCCCCGCGCCAGCCCCCGCCCTACAACCTCCGCCCTTCCGACATAAATTTCAGGGGCGATAGAACTTTCCAGAAGGGCGAATCTAATCTCCGATCCTGATTTCTACTGCGTCCGGAAAAAAGCGGAGAGTTAATTTGTGTTCTCTTTTTTTTCCGTAGGTATAGATTTGGTAGAGGAAGTATTTCTGTCGGCGCGGCGCGGCTAAGTAGAGCAAAGTTCAAATACACGGAAATGTGCTAGGCTTACATTCTATATGTGAAGGCCTTGCAACATATTTTCATACAAAGTAAATATTTTGATCCAATCGTAAAGAACCTGTACTTAGTACTGATACAATCGAAATGTTCATTATATTGCCGAATAGTAGGAGTATAATTGTAATATAATAAACGTGATTATATTCTAGTGTTCCAAGCGTATACTGCTTTACGCATCTAATCTTGGCAATTTATAATTCTACTAAACCCATTCACGAGGAGAGTTTCTCTCACCCCGCCGCCGCGCCGCCGCCGCCGCTGAGGACCCGACGAGAGTTCGCGGCATATTCGCACGAAAATTAAACCCAGTTTTGGGCTGAGGCAGATTTCTTGAGCACACTCTTCGGCGCCTCGAGGAGCGAGTAACTCAATTATATTCACGGAGAATTTATGTAAATTAGAAATTTTAAACAGCTCTTAGAAGGATCTGCGATCGTAAATTGTCTTTCATTAGGCGTGTCGGGTGTTTATCTTGTTTTAATTAGCAGCTCTAGTGTAACGAGCAGGTGAGAGGATTTCGCTATTCGGCCCTCGAAAAATAATGTTCTTAATTAATGCGTAAGATGGCCGGTGGAGAATTTTGAAATCCATTAAAATTTTTATGTAGTAATTTCGCGAATATTTTAGGGTAGGATTATTTCATCTTAACGGTTTCTAATATTGCACAAGACTCGAAATACACGGACGGAGAAGACTTAATAGAGTTGAGTACGGAATTAATTGATTGATAGAGAATGTCGACCACATGAAGGGAACCATTTCCTTAAATTATTTTCAAAATAAAAAATTGTTTCCACTATATATAAGTACTAGACGGTACTAGCAAAGGAAAATGTTAAAAGTATTATTTAAAACCGCCTTATCGCGAAAACATAACTTTGCCTAAATTACACGGCGGCGTCGGAGTTAATCATTGCAAAATAATTGTTAAAGCATGCTCCTGAAGTCTGGTATTCCACTTCACCATTTTAATATTTTTTTTCAACGTAATTATGCGGCTTAAGTGGGTTGCCGTAAAGCATTGGCTTCCCTAACGAGAGTTTGCCAGTGAGTTGCTGAAAACCTACTCATTTATTTGTATGTGTAACTTCACCTTTGGGAACCGGTGTGAGAATGCACTTCTCGTTCAGGAACTTTAAGCGGCGGGTGGCCGAGTGGTTTGGGCATCGGCTTCTCATGCGAGAGGTCCGAATCCGGTCGGCATGTACCAATGAGTTTTTTCTGGCGAAAAAATTTACGTGCATACCTACACCGGCTGCTTCACCGTTCGGAACCGGTGTAAAACTGTAGGTCCCTTCCCTTGCCCCTTACTAGGTGGTAGGCTCAAATTGTAGCCGACTGGGTTGGTACCACCGTACTGGATGTAAGATGGCCGCATAGCAGCCTCGGTTGTGTTCTCCTCTAGTCCAGTATAGCCAGCTATCCAGGGAAGTCTCCGGTATGGCACCTACCTTCTCGGAGGTGATATTGGAGCATGCGCTTTGGCCCCTCCGATTCAGCCACCCACACCGGATTACATAAAAAAAAATGCAAGGACGCTGCCGAGGGTCGCTAATATAAAAAAAAATCTGTAAATTTTCAGAATTGTACCTACTTTACAATTGTAGCATTTTGTAATACCACATACATAATAACTTGAATTTGAATTTTGAATTTCACTCGGCATATAATTTTTTTGCCCCTTTCGACTTTGGCCTTTTTTGCCCCTTTGGTCTATTAAGCAAAAGTGAGTAAGAAAGAGAATAACTACATTTTTAAGATGATACTCGTAGGTTTTGTACAAATATAAAATGAATACCTCAAATTAATTCGGCTAATCTGAAATAGAATTAGGTAATTATTCAAAGTGGAGCGTGAAGTTATTTCGTAAATCAAATAGTTTTTCGAGTCGGCTATTTAGTCCGTAGTCTAGACTTGTGCATACCGCCGCCGCGCCGCCGCCATAACTCACCTCGACAGAACAAACCGACGAACATAATGACGAAAACAAAAAGTTTCACCACGCACGGACGACGACTGCGCCGCCGGCATCGCTACCCGCTACTCGCTACTCGCTACGTGGCTCCCACAACAATTATGTCATTAGGCGATAGAGGAATATTCACCGACACCAATGCCCTTTCACAATTTATTTGCTTTAATCGAAGCTATATAAAACATTTTTAAATCCCTTCATTTTCCTCCAACTGAAGTATTAAAATATCCAGGTACTCATGATATTCACAACGTGACAAACCGCGAAAGATATTCGTAAACCATAGCGCGTTGCGTTTCCTTCTGAAAATTAAAATTTGTATCCTTTTATTTATTCTGAAAACTCTATTACAAGATAAATAGTAACTAGTATGTGAAAACAAAACATTGCTCAAATGTAACTTGACATAATTTTAGCTTACTTCCCACACTTATTTTAGTTGGTATCTACTCGTACTTCGCTCCACAAAGGTGCCAGCCAAAGTTTTCACTTTAATAAAATAGCATTGCATTCTATTACCGAAAGGGGTACGTAAATATGTAACTAACAAAATTACCATCGAGTAGAGCGACAAAGAAAACAATTCGCGAACTTCCCCGTGGCACGCATCGCCCGTCACGACACTGCACAGTGCACGCCCCGCATGCGCCGCGCAGAACCCTGCACCCTCCTGCCTGAAGCGCTAACCTACCCACTGGGCCATAGAACTAACAACCAACACTTAATATCTGGTCTTGACATTATTTTCGAAATCCAAACTACAGTCGGTTCCGCACGTACCCATCATACCAAGATTTATGAACTATGAGCTAATTCTTCATGATAACCTGTCTATTAGTAAGAAATATATTCTATGTATGTTTTACTTCATAAAATATTTAGATATTTTCACAAGAGAAAGCTCAAATGACGAATTCTTCCGTCCTGACGATATTTTTAGATATTCAATCACTATAGTAATAATTTAAAAGGAATCTCATCGGATCTGCTAATAATTGATCACGAAGATTAATTCATGAATCAATTTAGCTGACATTTAATATCGCCAGTCATTTTCGTATTCTATGCTCAGCACCGCATCGTACATACTGTTCAATCAAGTTCTTCTGACAAGTCGCAAGAGTATCAAGTCCTTAGTTTTGTATAAAGCGTCTATATAAAAAGTTTTACAATGCAGAGCGGAAGGTGTGTAATGCTGAAACTAAAGAAATGAAGTTATTACGCCGAGGAGGTCTGGAGACTCATTAGCTAGTTATTGTTACAGTTCTGGGAACCGTAATGCTATTTCTGGCGAGCGTGATTTGGGCGCGCGCCCTAGGTGATATTCATATCTTTCCTCTTTATGCATTCATTCTTTTCATATAATCACGACCTTTCTTTTTATGACCTTGGTGAAAAAAATTGCGTTATAAAGCTGTGCGTTACCTTTGGGTTTTGAAGCATTGATAGCTTCATAAAAGCTTAATTATTTTAAATCTTTATTATAGTTCAACAGCGACCACGGTTCTTTATTTCTGTGTTAATCTGAAATTCGGCAATGTGACCTTTGATTGCTGCTTCGTCATATTATTTCCCTTTGCCCAGCAGCAAGTCCTTAAAACCAACCCCTACAAAGTTAATGAGGGTTACACCTTCTTTGCTGATATTTTTCTTTATTTTCAGAATGGGACGAGTAAAGACGGCGTGCGACGTGTCCCTCGTCAAATATTTAGGACGCGCCCCCGCGCTGCCCCGCCGCCGCCACCGGAGAGAAAAAAAAGCACGTAAAAATCTGAACTACCCGCGCCGCCGAAGTATCACCACGGAATCCAGACTTCCGTCAGTTTTGACATAAACAATCCACTGAATAACGATCACTTTGTCCATTGCAAAATTTTCTTGGTCTGAGAGAAAAATACAATAAAATAATATAAAATTTTATGCCACTTTATGTGTGAAAAGGGCGATTTTTTTAACGTGAATTTGATGAAACGATCCTGCTGCCGGAGGTTTTTTTTGCAAAAAGTTGCGTCACAAAAATTTTGTACATTTGGCGACTTAAATCTCGAAAACTATAAGAGTTACAGGAAGGTGAGGCATATCGTCCTAAAGGTAGTTCTTCCGACTTGCTAAGACGACAGTCGTACATTAAGCCCTTCTATAAATATGGCCATTAGAAAAAGACTTCGAAAATCAATAAATGATTATAACTACTGAACTACTGGTCAGATCTACTTGCAATTTGTTTCTTTTCGTAGAAAAAAAATGCAAATAGTTGTTTTTTTCCAAATCGGTTCAGCCATTTCAAAAAAAAAGGAAAAAGTGCTTGAGAGGGCATATCTCCGAAACTACTGATCCTTGACTACTCATCAGCTGGAGGAAATGATAGAACGTTTTGGTTTGAGGGAAGATTTATTGATTAAGCCTTGATTTTCTGCACGATTAGTTCCCGATGAAGGATTTAAATTCGTCACGTACCAGGGTAAGAGTAAGCGGGGTTACGTAATAATCCCACAATGCTACTCTGTGTTTAGTTCGGGCCACTCGCGTTTAGCTCGGGCGAGTGTTACCTTACATGTCTATTTTATGAAGCAGCCCGCACGCAGTCGCTTTGCAAGTACCGACCTACGTGCATTGCTTTCAGCAGGCATGCTACTGAAACAGGAAAATTCTTGTTTTTCAACCTTTTCGTGGAAGGAAAACTATAGAATGGCTTTATAATTTATTCGAGGTACATTCTTCAAAAACTAAAATTTCTAACGCTCCTTAAAATGATTTTTTTTTACAGATGTGTAACAATTTCAAAGGTCGGTAACGAAGCTCATAAACAGTACAACCCTAAAGAAATTCCAAATATATAGATAAAATGTGTTTACTTCTCCCTTTTTATCACAAAAGAATCACGTAGGTGCGTGATTCTTGATTTAGTATATAGCGAAACTAATACAATTCCACCTTGAACCGAGCAAGAACTATAAAAGTTCAGAGGACAGCAAGTCCCAAACTTGCTGAATTTGAGACAACAATATGTTATAGGGCGAATTTACTTATTCAATCAATCTATTTCTGCGAAACGTGGAATGAGCGCGAACATGGAATGGACGAAATAGTGTTGATTTTTAACAACATTTATATTTTTTTGCGAACATCTCCACCTCTACACTATACATTACAGGGCCACAGTCTGCAAAAGTGTGAAAAAGTCCGAAATAAAGTTGAATTCTGTCGAGTCGAGACGAGACCTAATGAGGTCTTCGTTGCTAAAGTATAACTAAATTACCTACAGTTTTTTTTATTGCATCTGACCTGGTGGGTTACATCACCTACGACATCCGTGATGTCAGCCCATATCACCTTGTTGAACTAGGTGCCATGTCAGTGCTTCCCTTCATTTCATAATATCGGCTACGCTGAACTGGACGGAAAACAGGAATTATTTACATAGCCGTTTCGACCGACACGTTTCATTCAGTGCGGTGGCACCAACCCGAGCGGGATAAACCCTACCACCTAGTAAGGTGAGAAGGGAAGGGACCTACAGTTTTACGTGGAATCCGAACCACGGTCAGCCTCCAACGGTCGAGTGGTCACCTATCCAAGGTGTGCTTAAGATCACGAACGCCAACCCAACAAATAAAGAAAAACTGAATGAATATAATTTTACATATTATGTAATAGTCATCAGTCTTTAACACATTTGCATGGGGCGACTATTCTGAATACTGTGTAAAACATTCTTCAGTCTTCAACACATTTGCACGGGTGAGTATTCTGTATGCTGTAAATTCTTAAGTAAATAAAAACAGTATTCAGTCTTCAACACATTTACGTGGGGTGACTATTGTGTATACTCTAAATTCTTAAGTTAAACAGTATTCAGTCTTCAACACATATACATGGGGCGACTATTCTGTATACTCTAAATTCTTAAGTAAAAGCAGTCTTCAGTTTTCAACACATTTGGGGGGACTATTCTGTATACTCTAAATTCTTAAGTAAATAAAAAACAGTCTTTAGTCTTCATCACATTTGATGGGGCGACTATACTACAGAAAATTTAGTCATATAGTTCCAGAACCCGCCAAATCCATTTCCCTACAAAAAGTAGTTATAAACTGTTTCGAATAAATTATTAAAGTCATTTATCTGTTAAGACATTATGTTCCTAACACAGTCCAATCCAGAGAGAATCGCAAAGAAAAAAATTACATTCGTTCCAGCTCCCTTGTAGTTTGAATGGGCGGCCATTTATCGAGGTATAGTTTTTTCGTCTTACTGTAAAATCGTCCTAGACGGAGTTGGCGGGTTCTGGAACTATCCGACTCAATTCTTAACCAAAAACAGTCTTCAGTCTTCAACCCATTCGCATGGGCGACTCTGAATATTAACTCTAGTGTAGAAGAATTTAAAGCAGCCTCTTGTTTCGGTATCAAAGGAAAAGTGCAGCCTTCACTAAACGCGAAGAAAGGAATAATCTCCGAGCACTGCCTTCTGTGGTTGCGAGATAACAATAAAACTAAATCATGAAGAAGTTATCTATTGTGCCGCCCGGCGGTGGCGGCGGCGGTGGCGCGGGGACGGCGGGCATATGTAGGGAGAAGTTATAGTGGATATTATTGCCTTAGGAAAGATAGGTAGAGGCAGACTCCCCGTCAGACTAGTTGAGTTGATTTATGTCTTAGCAACTTTCTGATGTAACTGGACGGAATTCATTAGTGGAAGACTGATCATCTCGTCAGCGCCGCCAGCTGAACGGAAGGAATCGGGTTACGGATTACCGCTGTATGAAATATGTTTGATAGGTTAGTCTGTATGATCTTTATATTGTGTCTATGGTTAAGTCGCCAGTAAAGGTTGAAGGAAACTTAAGTAATTAGTACAATAAAGAATTTTACAATTTATCTCCTTTGTCCTACATTTATATCCCTAGAAAGAATACCTACTGAGGTGGTGAAAAAAAAATTGGAGCAATTTATTTGGTGATCCTGGAATGTTCGAGGATAAAACGTCCGGTTATTTCTTAGGGAGGAATTATTTTTTTTAAATCGAAAAGGATCTCGTGAATTTTTAACATTTCGAGCGCTCGGCAGATCACCCCGGTATTTTCCAGACCGGTCGTATCGCCCTCTCGTCCCGCTACATCACTCCGCGCCGCCGCTGCCGCGCTGTTAATTTATTTCAGGGCAGTCGCTCTACGTGCCACTTAGATGTAGAGGCATTTAAGATTATTGTTCATATAATTAGCTTTTACTGAAACAGTAATGTTTTAGAAGTTAACCTATACAATTTCGGCTAATACTTTAGGATTCTCAAAAAGATTTAAATTAATAAATACACAAAATACAACGTTATAACCATCACTATCTTAAACCAAGAAATAAGGAAGACTGCCACTGATCGCTGCTCTGTCGTCACTATAGATTTAAAAAATCCATGAAGTCTCTAAAAACTGGCGAAATAACTAATTTCTATCTCAGAAATAACTGTGGTAATAATTTACTGAGATCATGAGGCCAACTGAAAAAATGCCTATGCTGATGTGCGTGGTTTAGTAAGTGAACTTTGCAAATTCATTTATTTGGAATAGTTAGTAAAGAAATAATGTTCATTTTTAATGTGCTACCTTGCTAACCTTGTTCTAAACTTGTGAGTGAACAATTATTACTGTGCTATACTTTCGTAGAAAAGAAGAGGTTACTAATAGAACCGTGAAAATAATAATTTAATTCCTCAAGCTGGCTACATAGGTAGATAGGTATTGAACACAAATTATTACCGCAGTGAATCGTATTGGGGCTCAGCAGATTACACCTTCGCAGATCCTACACCGCTATAAATAAGCGACACAAAAGGCACACGGCGTAAAGTCTCTGGCTAAAGCCTGCGACCTCTGACGCCGCAGTAGGGTGCATGACACCGTGGTCGACCACTCTCCACTAACATACCTTAATACTAATTATTGGCGATTGCTCTTATAATATCCGTATTAATTTTGTTTTATTACAACATACTTCTCTGACTCAATCACCCATTACAATAAATACCGGATTACAATAAAAAAAGCATCTCGCTCAGACCGTGGAATACTAACGTCAAGGCTTTCTTAAGGAGGCTTGCCTAGGTGCTGAGGGAGAAAGCTGACGGAGAGTCTCGCTGGGGTTAACTTAAAAAAAAAATATTATCTGCCCATCCAGCTTGGAATCGCCGCAAGCGTTTTAGGAACCTTGCCTTGTAATTTTCTAGAAGATTATTATAATTTAGTATACATAGGAATTTAGTTTGAAATATTATTCTTTGTTATTGATTTTAATTTTGTCTTATTTCTAATAAATATTTCAATCTAATTTTACGTGTCAAATGTCAAATTAATGCATTAAAGTAAAGGCTACCCTACTTTTAGTCAACGCATAGGTAATGATGCTCTACAACTTTGCTGAAAGCATTTATCATTTTCCTACCATGTGAATGGCGGGAATTTATTAAGGTCTTGAATACATTTTTCGTCTGCCTGGACCGCCTTGTAGAATGTACAATTAATCATTTGTTTAAAATATGAAGAAATACGATGGCGGTAACTTAATAATACACTAACAATGTCATGCATGATAAAATGTTTTTTTATGTTTATTTTTACGTTCTCAATGTTATTAGTTATTTTAACTTGTTTTTTAAAGTAGAAATATATTTTTACATAATTATTACATTTTTATCAAATCCTATTTTCCATTATTTCATTTTCATCTCTCGCACTCATATCAAGGCTTTTACTACTACTTATATTTCAATATATTAATCGACTCTCAAACATCCAAAGGTTGACTAGAAGATACCTCTAAGAGTCATTGCACCTCATATAAATATTATACTGTGCTTGTTTCTGTAAAATGTCATTTGGAGGAATACATTATTTTCTATGTATGTAAAAAAAAAACAACGGAAATGAGAGCATGAATTCTTCTTTCGCTATTTTTGTGCTCTACTTAATTTCTTTTGTATCAGTGTATGTTTCTACATAAAAAACCGCGCGAGTCGGACTCGCGCACCGAGGGTTCCGTATCGCCATGTCATGGTCAGCGCCACTAACGCCATCTATGTAT
This sequence comes from Nematopogon swammerdamellus, assembly GCA_946902875.1. Taxonomy (NCBI): domain Eukaryota; kingdom Metazoa; phylum Arthropoda; class Insecta; order Lepidoptera; family Adelidae; genus Nematopogon; species Nematopogon swammerdamellus. The sequence continues at coordinate 9,160,998 of OX336337.1, forward strand.
TAGTTAAAATGCTTCATACTCTTTTCGGTAGATGGCGCGCATACACTTTTTAGTTTCTTCTATGGGGACACCCGTGAATTTTTTACTTTTTCTTTTTTTATTATTTGTTGTTATATCGGCCATAATAACACATATTCTGTGAAAATATCAACGGGCTACCTATTACGGTTCAAGAGATACAGCCCTCGGACAGACGGAAAGACAGACAGACGGCGCAGGCTTAGTAATAGGGTCCCGTACGACGGATACGGAACCCTAAAAACAAGTATGCAATGTGATATTTTGTAATATTATATAAAAGTGGTGCCTAATTACTAATCATGGTCCATCACTTTCGCGTCTGCCCTACCCGGATACAGGGCGGCCGCGGCGCGGACCCATGACGCGCGGCGGGGGCGGCGCGGCGGGGCGGCGGCGTGTGGAGCGAAAGATTTGTGAGCTTTAATGAAAGTGGAATTTAATTACAGGGCCGCTGAGCTATGCGAAACGGCGCAAAAATATTTATGTTTATTGCCATCTGGACGCCTAAACGCGACCGCATGCGCCCGTAGATACCCAGACCTACGCACCGCAGTCGGCGCACCGCTACTCCCTACCCCCGCACCGGCCAGCGCCCGCACATTGTCACACAATGGAACGGAATGTTTCCGATACGTTCCGCAATGAAATATCGGCGAACCCTGCTCAAAACACCACATAGTTTTGCTAAAGCATTTTCAGGGCGATAAACTGTTATTAATAATATTTTGTAAACTACATTCTATAGAAATAGTTAAAGGTGTAATCTAAATTACGTTGCTGGGTCTACGTCATTAGTCATTACAAATGTTCAACGTCATTAAAAATTATTAAATATTTATTGAATTTTTCGTAAAAAAACGCGAATTCATTGTTGTTTCAAATTGTTATTTCATAAAATTTTACAACATAAACATCAACGTTGAAATTAAACACATTTCAATGACGAAGCGTATACTGTAAGTACAGCAATGCTAACTATACATATATATATGTATCTGTAGTATGTAGTAGTCGTATGTAGCGAATAAACGGTTGGAAACTGCAAACGTCGCGAGCGGCGAAGCGCGAAATTTAATAATCCACGGATGAAAAACTGCCAAGACAAAACAAAAGCACAATTCCGCTGATCACAAATCAAGTTTCACTATGTACGCCAAAACTAATAACGTGAGGGGAGGGCGGAGGTTATCCCCTTTGCCCTCCGTTTTAGGGTTATATTACTTTTATCTCTTGTGTGAGACTCTCCTTATCTCAGTCTATGAATTTAGCAGCTTTCTGAGATGTATGTAAGTCTGCGAGTATTTTTTTATAGAAAGCGCGGCATGTGGCGCCAAGCCACCCATAAGGTGCCTAACGACGCCCATGGACATACGGTCGTATGCGGGGGTTGCGAATGCCATGCTGGTATGACAGGTGCCTATTCACGCCCCTCTTGAAGGACCCGAGCCTATACTTGGGGGGGAAATATATGGTTAGGGAGAGCGTTCCAGAGTTTACCGGTTCTGTAGAGGAAAGATCTGCAGAACCGGTTAGTACGCGACCGCCGTAAGCCCAGCGTGTAGGGATGCATACTCTTGGTATGCATCTCTCCGCACATCCCTCACACCTCCGCGTTGTGCGGAGGTGGAGAGGGGACGGCGGGATCGCGTTAAACAGCTCCTCCGAGCACCTCCACGCTGGATCGAGTCCAGAGGCATTCAAGCTGGTATTCGGCAAAGCCATCCCACAGGTGCGAATAGTACTCCAAGCAGGACCTGACCTGCGATTTGTACAAAAGCAGCTTTTGTTCCGGCGTGAAACACCTTATTGAGTACGCCCAGCTGTTTAGCTGCCAGCTTGGCCTTGTCCTCGATATGGCGACGAAAGTTCAGGTCGTGCGACAGTTCGACTCCGAGGACCCCGAGGTGGTCGTTTAATTTAAGCGACGTGCCTTGGAATGAAGGAGCCGGTGTGAATGCCGCTCTCTTCGCACTGAACGCGCAAACTTGTGTCTTGGAAGCGTTGAACTCGACCAAATTACTTCGGCCGCATTCGGAATAGAACCGAGTGTGTGCTCGAGTTCAGACACAAGACTCCGCCTCTTCTCATCCACGACATTCCGACTGGCTGAAGGGTGACTGGTGTAGGATCCGTGTGCCGTACTATCGTACGGATAACAATGTATGTTGCCCAGAGGCAACATATCAATGATATACAGAATTAACAGTGTGGGTGACAACACAGATCCCTGTTGTACACCGGCACTCACTGACATGGCGTCCATGACATGACATTCTACGAGTCTACGATCTAGAATAGAATATTCTTTTAATACGTGGATTATTGGTCGTTTAGGAATGCCATGTCAGCCTGACAGGTTTCACGCCACGCTTGAAGAACCCGATACTGTACTAGGGGGGAAATATAACGCAGGGAGAGCGTTCCAGAGTTTTCCGGTTCTAAGAAACAAGAAAAGAAATAAGACGGAAGATCTGCAAAACCATAATATCTGCAAAAAAACCAATAAGATAAGAAGTATAACGTCACTCTGGTGAAAGGAAACAGTGTGATGAAACCTATGCACTAGAAATGCTTCAGTGGCTAACTGACTGATGTGTGCATAGATATAATTTTTTGGTAAAGTCTATATTTAAACTTAGAGCACACGATGCCTAGGCTCTCGTCTTTTCTGAATATTATAATCTGGCGCTGAGGCCGTTTCATTAGTTTCAGAATATATTCTATCTTTAGATATATATATTATTCTACCTTTTGGCCCAGGCTCGGGTTGAGCTTGTGATCATTAGGCAGCATCAAGGTAAGGTTGCAAAGGGTGACCTAATGACCTCCTGAAGCATCAATAGCATAGTCAAGAATGGCGAATCTAATCAGGAATGGTGTCTGAGCTTTTAGCTTATTATACAGGCTATAGGCGCCGTACCTTCGTCAATGTCAATTAACGGCACGGAGTATATTGGGCACCCTGTGGCTGCAGTGAGAGAGCTAACATCGTCATTTGGTATGTCATGGAGCTCAGGGGAACTTTCAGTTCGAATTGTATCCCGGTTGACATCCAAAACATGATCTGCCATTAAAATATTTACAATAGCTTATGACCGCGGCTTCGCTTCACGTGACTTTTTGCTCACAGCTCAGGCCGTCGATGATGTAGCGTTATTATTTATAGCCTAAAACCATCATGAGAAGTCATAGAGTGTAACAGGGAAAACCCTATTCTATTGAAGTGGTTCTCGGGTTATAAGAATACTTATATTCACGTACATTACACGTCCGCCGTTATTTATTAGCCCTTTGAGTTCCGTAAGCCGAGCGCGGGGCAAAAACCTATGGATTACTAATTTTAAAAACACGGTGAATTGCTGCCCTGGGAAACATGTTTAACAACATGCTATTTTCAAACCTTGTGTGTAGCGATAGTTTAAATGTTTAACAAATTACAAGATTATCAAAAACTACCAATATTTTGCGATTCTTATGAGTAAATATTTTGAATATATTTAGAACGCAACCCGGTTTTGTATAAGCAACTAAACGAGATTGCTTGCACAACCTGCACTAACCTACCAAATACCCACCGAAATAATAAGAATATGAAGTACTGACAAGGACATAGGCTCTTAGAGCATGTCCTATACGGGCCTGGACGCGGAGGACGGAGAGGTGTCCGATAGACGCACAACTGTTAATTTACTAGATGTATTCCTTCTGCGCCTTTTCCTTGAGGGATTCGACGGCTTACTCCATCCGCCGCGAGCCAGCAGACTGACAGTGATGAATTAACCCCGTCTCTTTACTCCTGTTCAAACAGCGTTCACATTCTCATGTTGTAGTTTGTCAGGAATTTATCTAGAAAGTTTAGAGACACTTAATCGTAGATGATTTTGACGGTTCCCTATCCATACGGAGCTGATTACTAAGCCTACCTACACCGTCTATCTGTCTGTCTGTTCGTCTGTCTGTCCGTCCGTCCGAGGGATGCATCTTTTGAACCCTAAGAGTAGCCGAAATTTTCACAGAACATGAACTATTATGGCGTATATGCCAACAAATCAATCAAATCAATACTAATAATAAATCTGTAAGGGATTGTCATGGAATAAGTTACTTTGTTATATGAGATACTGCGTCTGTAGAATCTTATGTATGACACTAAAACAAAATTTACGATTTTTAGAAATCTTTTCTGTATACATGTATGTTCCTCCATAACTCTTGATCATCCGAATTCGATTAAACTTACCCGAAAATTCCTTCGCCAGCGTTGACTATAGAACATGTGCAGCGTCACCGCGCATCGCGCACCCCCGCACCACCCTGACCACCATCGTCGCGCCGTGTTGCGGTCTCTAATCCAATTGCCCAGCACTAGATGGTGCTAATCGCTAGTAGCTAGGCCCGCTCGCACTCACCGCTAGCACCACCACCGCTCGGACGATGGCGGAGGGGAGCCATATAGTCCGATCTAGTCGCGTCATGCATATTAACCTTCGCACTGATGAGAGGATTTCGATGGGACTTGATAACTGAGCTGATTCCGCTGGAAATCTGCGCTATAGCTGCAACCAAGAACGTTAGAAAAGGTACGGACGTCGGACCTTCCCCGCGCCAGCATAACACGATATTATTAAAAACGTACAAATAACATTCGTCGGTCGCCCGCTGGCCACATAGCGTCAACCTTCCCCCACCCGATACCACCCAACCAGAGCGCGCGCCGTCCCCTCCACTACCCGCGGAGCTCGGCGACGCTGGTTCTCATACAAGCATTGGACAGTCCGACGTCCCTAACCTCTTCTAACGTTCTTGGCTGTAACTCTGTAAGGTCGAGGGCCGGCCTCAAACTGCGTCACACTGTGGGACTATTACAAATGTTGTTCTTTTGAGGTTTAAAGGCGGCCTCGGTATTGAAGGTATTCCGTCACACGATAGTGTAATATGTAGATAGCTACAAATGGGGTAAGGGTGGGTAGATAAGTCAATTGGTTCCAAGAAATTGAGAAGACAATGAAATTGCGGGGCTACACGCGTCCAGTCGGCATCTACAAGTTCGTTGTTCCGCCTCACAAGGGCTAGCGACGGAATGGCCGCCGGAAATAAATAAATAAGAGGTTCGGCAATAAAACTCGCCTTCCGGTCAGCCCGCCCGCGCCCGCGCCCGCGCGCCGACAAGTGTGCAGGCCCGCCTCGTCGCGGCCGTCTCCCGGCATAACAATGTTAGACGCCGTGTCTGCCGCCCCCGCCGCCCCCGCCGCCCCCGCAGTCGCCGCCCCGGCCGACTGCGACTGCGCTCCGGCAACGCGGGCAATCTATTTGTCCTGCGCTAAATTACGTTAGCTCCTTGTCTGTTTCTAATAAACCGGATGCTCGTATTTTCCTTCGAGCGAACGGGCAAACGAGCTGTCCGCGCAGGATTACTAAAGAACGGGAACCAATTCAGCCTCCATGAGCGAGGGCCATGATGATGGAGAGGAGAAAGCAAACACTCGTTAACAGGGTGCTGAATCTTACAATATTCTTTAACTATATGTAAGTGGTCCCGTTCGGAGCTCGTTTTCGGCTTCCTCATATAGTTCAGAAGACAGAAAGAGAGAGTTCAACAGAGATCAAAGAGTTCTTATAATTTTTTTTTTCAATCAATCCTTCTTTCAAAACACGGCAGTACTAATGGATTTGCACTTTATGGTACTCCCTCCACATTAAGAAGTCGCGACCCCTCCGGTATTGACTTTAAAACAAAAATAAAGGGTGGAATATTCGAGTCATACTCATTAGAGAAGTTATCGGAACGAATTCATCATCCGGTCCGGAGAGGTAGCAGGAACGGTCGACCGGAGGAAGGGAAGCTGCCTCCCCCTCCCCGCCGTCCCCTCGCCCTGCGGTGATGGCACGCACTTATTGGGGAACATTAAATATTCCAATAAAATGTAAAAGTCACTCGCTGCAAATATTGGGACGTTGAGAATAATAGGACAGGAAATGAAAGTAATACGTGAGCGAGTTCAGGTTACACAGGTACGTGCGCGAACTTACATAGCGTGGCTGAAATACAACACAAAATAATGTATTTCTGCTTTCTAACTTGACATGTATGAGTTTCCCGCAGCTTTCAACACAGACAGAAAGTATAATAAGCTACGACACGAGAATAAAGATAATAATAGCCTATACATAATAACTCTTTCATATACCTATATATTCGCAATAAATATGTGATATCGTGTTACTGCTAAGTATTTAGTTTATTATGTCACCACCCAGCTCACATTACTTACACCCATCCTTATCTTCTTACTTGCTGACCGTTCTACCTTGAAACCGCGGGATATATTGCGGAGGGTGCGGGCAAAATCATTCGCTTCAATTACGTCAGTCACGTTACAACGACACAATGCGGGGAGATGTGGACAGACAATATGAAAACAAACCGAACTGTCGTTTTGACAAATAAGTCCCGTCTAAGCACGCCAATCACGTAGCATTATGAATTGAAAAACGGAATCTTCGCCAAGTTTAATAATAAATAACGAAATATGTAATAAATAATTTATGTTCCGACAGAAGCCTCGTCCATATCGTCGCATCGTCGACTTCCAAAAGAGAATCAAAGACATCCAACAAAGGAGATGGACTTTTTTTCCCGGCGTCACTTTTTCCAAAAACAATTTTCCAGCGGGGTAGTGTCGGGTTTTTGTTGAATGTAGACGCTGAAGTTGTTCGTTCGGTCGCCGCCGCCGCCGGCGGCGCGGTGGCGCCCCCCTATTTATTGAAATGAGCCGGGGACAGTTGTAAGGGCAATAAATATACAAAGTTGGCAAGTTTAAATAAAGAAGTTGAGTCTCGACATAAGTTTGCGACACCGCACCCGCGCCGCCCGCGCCGCCCGCGCCGCCCGCGCCGAATGAGCTTAAGAGCTTTGCGAAATTATAGAGAAGATTGAACTTCTATCTCTGCGAGCACTGAGTGACAGACTCGTGTTCTCGCAGTTCTTATTACTTACTCACTTTCAGTCTAGGAAATTTGTATGGAGCATAAATGTTCACAGCAAAATAATTTTGCTATTAATAACTTCTGCATAAAATTACGAATAACACACAAATATGCACAAATATGGTTTCGACAATAATTAATAAAGTATTTAAAAAGTTTTAAATACTGGCTCTCTGTAAAGCTTCATGAAGCCTTATTTATGAGAGAAGATACTTTGCTGCGGCGAGCGGCGTAAAACGGAAATGATGTCGCTACATTATTAGTTGCGGAGTAACACATTATGTACATTTAAACAAACTTTCGCAAATATAGCAGGGGCATTTAGTGTTGAACTAGTCGGCGGCGCTCGAGCGGCTGTGACCGCGTACCTATATGTACACCTGACGGAAGCGGTACGGCGGCGGCGCCTACGACGCGACGACGCGCCGAAAACACACATTGAATTCGCTGATAAAATTAGAGCGAACTCACGCGTCACAGTTTGCGGAGACACGTTCTACTTTGCATATAAAATCGTTAACAAAATGACTGTAAAACATAATATTTCACCGCATTCTCCTCACGTCAGGGAGAGTAAAAACTTGTGCCCGCAGCGCGGCGGGGTGGGCGGGGGCGGCACGTGACCCCGCGGGACGACGACGTCGGGGCGGAGGGGGAGGCGGGGCGGGGCGGGGGGCGGGGGCGGCGGCGCGGTGACAGGCGCACGCCCGGGCCGGACCACGATCGTCTCCGCAATTGAAAGTGTCAAAACTTTGTGACAGCTCACTTACACCCCTGTCGGGAATTGACCTGGGACCGCCGAGTAATCCCGTCTCCTAATGGCGGAATAATTCTCCGAGTGGCCGGGCTCGTGCGGAGTTATTCGGCTCGTTTGTTTTATTGGAGCGTAATCTATTAAATTACATAATGGGATCACGGCTCAGACATTTATATCCAGCTGTGTTAGCAGAAATATTGCAGCACATTTACATATTATTACCTATAATCACAGAGGCTTCTTTTCTCTAAGCCTATACTAGAAAATGTATTTAGATGATGACGAACCGTTACTCCACCGCGTACAAGTACGAACACAGCTCTTTCGAGTTTGGCAACAACGATGTAGAGATTTACTCGCATTATTAAAATTCTCCCCCATCAATAGGTGAAGCCAGAATTTCCTCTCCGAAATGTCCCCATCTTTTGTCGCTAATATTAATTGGCAATCTGAATACAAATTCCTTATCCATGTCCTTTTACTTACAGCCATAAAATTAATCGAGTGGGTGAATTTTTATTATATATTTTTTTCTTCAACGAAAAAGAGTAATGGTTTTTCATTTGTGATTTAAAACGGGGGAACCCTCCCCCGTTTTAAATCTAATAAGAAGGTATAAAGAATAATTAAAAGTAGGTAAGTAACAAAATATAAAGTATGGTCTAATAAGGACGGTCTAAGGGTAGGAATATTGTGTGCTAGAGACTTAATTTAAATTGTAAGAAAATCTAAATTGAATAGCTTGCACAGCAAAGCACGGACACGAAAGGTGAATAATAAATCCAGCGAAATGGTGGCGGCCTTCGAGTTCCATATAGCGATCCAACATAACGTTTACGTGGAAAACTCTCTGACCCCTTCAATAAAAAATATGAATTTCACATCATCGACATAAATTTGATCGTAACCAATAAAATATACGATTCGGCTCGAGCCGCGCTGCCCGCCGCCACCGCCCGCCCCGTCGCCGCGCCGCCCGCCGCTCCGCGCCCCGCCCCGCACTCGCCCCACTTCCTTCGCCCTTCCTCTCTCGTTTTACTTCACCCCATAAAAATATTAGTTTCCGCGGTCAGCTACTCACGCCGACACTGTTAGGTCGAATATACATAGCTAAGTGCCATTTGAACGATACAAAACTTGTTTCATTAACTAATAAATACTTGTGTTTAGATTGAACTCAATTTATTAAGAACAGGTTCTTTTCATTTCCTCGGCCAAGAACTAATCGTTTTTATGAGATAATATGTGTATTGTAGTCATACACTCCTTTGGTGATTATACGGCCTAGAATGAAAATAAATGCACATTATTTTATGTCCATTATTTTCCTAAAATGTATGTGTTCGTGTTTACATGTTCATCACTTCACAAAAGGAAAGGCACACCAACAATGCTAAAGTGCCCAAGATTGCTTCATAAAATAACCATCATTCAAACTTACGTAAATAAAACAAAAATGCTTATACGAACCTTATATCTCAGTATCTACTCTTACGAATATAGTAATAGTAATAAATATGGCAGTTTCAATGATGCTGACGGTGCAAGTCTAGTCATACCACCTGCGTAACCTATTACTGAATATCTAATATGACAGATTGCAGTATCAAGAGAAATTTAAAAAACCTTGTTTGCGGAAATCATCATATGAAGCAAAAGTTGAACTCCACCCAGTACTAAAGAGGTGTCTGTCATGTCATGCAAATACTATTGTGGGTTAGGGTTAATATCCATAATTCGGTTTGTAAAATTAGGTTAGGGTCTTAACGATTGCTCTAGTGAAGGGTTGGCCGGCGCCCATGCTAACGCGGAGCCAATGAATAATATTACCATTTTATATACTTTCGTTTTAGTGCGCCTAATAATAGTGACTGTTTCATACTCGCACTCCGCTAGTCCGGGCTACGGAACTAATGTGGAGCCGCATGCAAAAACATTTTTTTCTTAATTAGGTGACATTTGCTTTCGGAGATTTGAGTTACCTTTTAAACATTATTTAATATTAGCATATCTACGTGCACATACGTGACAAACTCAGCAAATTACTAATTTGAATATTAGGTTATGAAGTAATAAAAAAAAAAGATTTAAATCAAAATTTTTGTATGTGAATATCATGTACGAATACATTTGTTCTAGATATCCTTCTTCATGTCAAATCACTTCAGTTTTATTTTGTTATCTTATGTCTCAGTGGAATTTGTATCTTTTTTTTTTTTTTTTTTTTTTTTTTATTGAAACTGACACGGATGGCTACATCACCTACAACATCCGTGATGTCAGCCCATAACACCGGGTGAACTTGGTGCCACGTCAGTGCATCCCTTCGGTCGTGCCGGCTACACTGAACTGGACGGAAAACACAAACTATTTACATAGCCGTTTCGACCGACCTTTCATTCAGTGCGGTGGTACCAACCCGGGCGGGTTAAACCCTACCACCTAGTAATATAAGAAGGGAGTTATATCCCACAGTCGCCTTTTACGACATACACGGGGAGAGATGCAGTGGGGCTATTCTTTTAAAGTACCGGCCCCACACGGTACAAGGTATCTAACTATAAGTGTACCTACTTGTAGGTATGTGTATATGTATGTACACTATACTTACCAGGCATTTTAGAGTAGTTGGACGGGTTCGGAAGTAAATGCTAAAATATCCCGTTTTCTCTACCATTCAATATAGGTACCCGCATTATCACAGCTTAGTGTAGCGCTAAATGGGTGCAAAGAGCCTTTGTATAAAGGTATGCGTTCGTGCGTTAAATGTCGATTAGTTTTATTCAACTGAATATTTACAAAAGAGTATTTAGTATTTTATTTTGTAATTAGTATTACTATATTATAATAAAGTTTTTAGTAAAAAAAAAAAAGATTATGCTCTCGAGACTCGCATATGAGTGCCTACATTCCTTCATTCTTTCTTGATATCTTTCGCTAGGTATTCTTGGTAAGTCGTTTTTTAAAAGAAAATATATATTTCAATTACTGAACTACGTATTCAATTATATAATAACATATAACCTTGATTTTGGCTAATTAGTGTATCATTTGACCGCCTAATGGGTAAACCAAGAGGAGAATAATGTCGTTTAAAATTCCTATAGAGTTAAAACGGCTGACAACCCCACGTTTTGTTAAATAAGAGGTGTCATGAAACATACAGGGATCGATATAGGTAGAGTATAGTATAAATAACTAATGTTGGTGAGAAGATATAACAAGGGATTTGAAATATATCCTGGTAGAGTGTAGTATATAGTTAGTAAGTTTTGACACTTGAAACATGCTATAATGTATGAATACCTTATTTAAAACTCAAAAAATTATTTTAAAAAAAACTTATTGGTATAGAAGTGATTTTGATTTGACACTCCATGTTGTCTTCTCGCCTTATACTGGGGTCCCAGGGCTGAAGTGAATTGTGATTTCGCGTAACGCATAGCGCGTCACAGGCGTGAGTCCCGGCACTGAGACTTGTCCATTGCGCTGCACCTATGTACCTACATACAACAACGCTAGTGGTCAAGGTGTCCACAGCCAGTGCCACCAACCTCACATGACGGTTGCCTATAAAAGGTAACTGCCAATCAAATACTTAACTATTGATCTACTGTGCGCCACCGCGCCGCCGGCCGCCACCTCGCCGCCACCGCGCCACTCTACCGCCCTTCATACGAAACTTAGCCTTCATCAAAATAACCAGCAATTTGACTCGATAACTTACGGTTAACGAGGAAGTCACGTTATGTGTGTTTGGAACTTCGCGCAAAATTGCCTACGTTAGGTTAGTTGGTTTTGACAAATTTATGGAAATATAAGTTGGTTCGGAAGTCGTTGGTAATAAAACTTTTTGATGAAGGGATTTTCTTAGAAGAGTAGTGATGAGGACAATTTTCGTTATTATACTACATCAGCGAAGTCGTGAACAATACATGTGACCGGTATTTACTGGTTGTTTTTATCTATTTTGTTACTTCTGGAGCAAATCAGAACTTTCCTAACTCAAATGATATACCAACCTAGAAGTTAAAATGAAATAATTTGTTCCACCATATTCCAATTACTAGTTATATTTTAACTGCACCTATATACTATTTTATTACTTGCTATTTCCATAATTCGATACGCAATTCCGATATTCCATAAATACCATAGGCGTGTGGCGTTAGCGAATCTGAGGAGGCGCACATTTGTCCCAGGGGCGAAAGTCATATTATTTTCTTTTTAAAATTCGCACGGCGTGAAGTCCGGTGCAATCAGAGCCCCGCCGCCGGTGTCACGTCCCGCCGCCGCCGCGCGCGGCTTGAGGGCGCCACGTGACGTCAGCTTCCGGCACCGCCGACGCGCCGGCTTCCGCTTCCGTCCACTAGCACATATCTCCTTACAATCACTTAGCTTTTCCAGTAGTCTGCCGAGCGTGCCCGCCCGGCCAGCGCGCCGCCCGCCTACGACCGCCGCAGCGACACGACAAGGCCGCTCTTCAGATGTAATTTGATAACGGCTAAATGGGAAATGGGGCGTGAGGCTGGCGCACTACTCGCTGTTTGCGGGTAAAATTAAAGGAAATGGAAAAAAGCGAGCGCCAGAATTCGAATTTAAAGTACCTACCTAAACCTCATTAAAGAATGTAACTACATAAGTACGTTCAGTTATTACTTATTTTATTACAAATACAAATTATTTATAATGTTGCTTTTTACCCAAAGCCTATGACAGTCTGGCGGCCGTAGCACAAACTTTTCTCTACTGGTTTTTTGTAAATATTTTCCGAAGACAAAAAAACTTTTCAACCTATCATAACTATAGGTATTGGTCAAGAATAAATAGAGATTTTATTTTACTTATTATTTTATATAATCCGGTATCCGGCCGACTCAGAGGAGCCAGAGCACATGCTCCGACCAGCCAATATCACCTCCGAGAAGGTAGGTGCCATACCGGAGACTTCCCTTTGGATTGTTGGCTACACCGGACTAGAGGAGAACTCAGCCGAGGCTGCAGTGCTACGGGGGTCATCTTACGGCCAGTACCACCTATTATAGTAAGGTGCAAGGGAAAAGAAGATTACCAAGCATAATAATTATTATTATTGAAAAATTAATATAATACATACCACCAAATTGCCACTGCATAGGGGAAAGAAATTAACAATACTATCGATGTTTATAAACAAGGTTTGCTGGAAGAATTTTTATTATGCTATAAATCCGCCAGTTGTTCAGCTAAGTGTTCATAAATTAAAATGTTATCACCGAATACTAGTGCTTTAGTAATGTGGGCACCTACTAACTTTAATCTGATGATTGTGACTGAGCATCCCGGCAGGTGGCGACAATATCAGACCCGCTATACTCATAATATATTCGTCGGTACACATCATATATGAAGGGCACAGGGGAAGAACAAGCTCAGTCCATTTTTTGCTAAAACGAATTATTGATGCAGTTTTGTAGGCAATTTCGGGTACTATCCTGTGGTCGAGCGCAACTGGCGATAAAGTGGCCCAGTCCGCCACAATCGGCGTGGGAAAAAACCCTATACAGGGGAATAAGGAGCTTTGCCCACAATTTATAAAGCGCGAATGGCAAGATTTTTTTATTTTAACACTGGCAACTAAATAATGAATTGCCATTTCGTACTCTCAATTGCGTCAAAATCAACTGGTATTTGTGGATTCGGTTTGTGAAAGTATTTTCTCACCATTTCAAGGAAAATAGAAAATAATATGAATCTGGTTCAAGATATTAGGAGAACTTTCAGGATATAAGTAAATATTGTCGTAATTGGTAGTTGCTTTAATTTCTATAATAAAAAAAATATGAAAATATACACAAACTTTTATCTTCATATAAATCAACTTTAATTTGCAGGGGATAAACAGGTTTTGTCCAGGGAATTAGCCTGTTTTTTTCCCACCGAGTTAAGGAGTTAAGGTACAAAATATTTTTTTTCTACTAAACCATAAAGAATGATTCCAAATCTATAATCAAATTTAAAACTAGATTAGACGTGCCAGTATGTGACCAAATATTAAGTCTGTAATTCAAACACTTGATTTTTTATTACCGTTTCAATCCTTTAAAACGCTCTCCTGTAAACTTTACTTTTTGTGACTGAGCTCGTTCTTCCCCTGTGCCCTTCATATGCATTTCGTATTTTGCCCTAAATTTGCATTACAATACCATACTAATCGCATTCTGTCATCTATTATCGGCTCAGCGCACCGGCGGCGGCGGCGCGGCGGGGCGGCGGCGCGGCGCGGCGGAGCGAGGTTTGCGGGCAACAACATTATCGCGCGTGAATCACGCGAATATCGTACAAATTAGTGCAAACAATAGTCACTTGTGATTCTGGGAATTAGAGCACCGCCGAAGAATTCAAAAGGAGGGAACTAGCCATACACTGCATTCAACTGAAGCACTGACATGGCACCTAGTTCACCAGGTGCTATGGGCTGACATCACGGATTTGTTGTAGGTGATGTAGGAGTGTACTAATCTGTAGGCCCATAAGGGTTACTCTCTTAAATTGCTTAAGGTAACTAATCCGCCCTTACCACACATTAGGTGGCTTTAATATAATATTATTATTAACTTCGCCCCCAATATTATATTATCTCTAAATGCACGCAATTTACATTAGATATACGTTCACAAGTGTGACAGAGATAAAGGTACCTTTGTGATTTCATCTTTGTGCACACAATTAATGACTTTTCATCAGCTTGTTGAGTCGATGCCCCTTTCAATAGTTTGAGCGCCGCCGCTCTGTTTAGGCGGGCGGACGTGTCCACACCACAACACTTCGCCGCAACGCAAATCGTGCTATTGTAGACAGCTTTTAGGGAAATTTACGGTGTATTTGGTGAAGACATTGGGGTTTAATTTTTATATGGTAAATAATTTCGACAAATTCACCTTCTTCGTAAAAAGCTCAGTGAATTACCCAAGCTCTATGCGTTGCACATGTACATCGTAAATACATAATAGGAGAGTAAATGTTGAAATATTTAATTAAATGCACTATCTGGCTACAGGATGTGTGTACAAGATGTGTGTACAAGATTTAATTTATCCCTATGTTGTCGTAATTAAAAACACTTCAAACAGATGCTTCTCTGTTTGTTTGCACAAACCCGGAAGAACCTGCTTCCCGTAATATTGTGGAAAATATATGGATACCTATATAAGCATTTTATGCTTCACTAAAGTCGATATTATATTTAAAAAAAGTCCATCATCACATGTATGCCCTCGCCATATAATCTGACATAGTTGTTTAGAAACATTTTGTCGATGATGGTGATAGCTCCTAACACCTGGCGTACAATTAAACGTCAATACACATTGTTTATTTTATAATTTCGTCCATAGGTAGGTAACCTACGCTTGGACGGACATGTCGAAATTTCGCCAGTTCTAATTCAATGCGAAGAAAAACTACTGACAAACCAACTCGCAGTGTTTTATAAGTATCTTTATTACAGTAACTTACAAATAATTAACCCATACAACCGCTCACAAGAACACTACGCTACGCTACGCCGCCGCCGTGTTCTCCGCATCATTTTGTATGGAGAAACGGAGCAGCGCCTCTAGTGATAGATTTGCGAACTTCGTTTCTCCATACAAATTGATGCGGAGAACACGGCGTAGCGTAGCGTAGTAAAATCTCGTGATTAGGGTACTGACCACTTTACACATACATGCAAACGCTTTCGTGTCAACATTTGCATTTGCATGAACGAATATGTTCCTGCGATGATAAAATTCCACCTACATATTCTAATACATAATACCGTAAAATCGACGCAATGCCGTTGCGACGAATTTTCGTAAATGTAATATCGACTAAATCAACATTGTGAATTTATTCATTTCTCAACAAAGTATTAATAAAGGGTTTTTATTTACAGTAGACAACAACACTGCGCCAGTGTGTAAAATAACAGAATGCAATTGGAACAGTACAAACAGTAGGCAACTTCTACTCATAGCTATTTAAGTTTAAATTTACGTAAATTTCATTACAGTACAGGTCCACATAATTTGAAAACTCCACACCCGTGTCCCGAACGCTAATTTCTCGCTCCATAAAATTTTACACACCTGCTCAAGATTCGGAGGCAACGAGCCAGCGACTCCTTCACTTCCCAATAGCCACGTTCCGGCCGCTCGTCTCCCGTGTCATTACCCTGGCTCCCCATAAC
The DNA here is from genome assembly GCA_946902875.1 of Nematopogon swammerdamellus. Classification (NCBI taxonomy): domain Eukaryota; kingdom Metazoa; phylum Arthropoda; class Insecta; order Lepidoptera; family Adelidae; genus Nematopogon; species Nematopogon swammerdamellus. The sequence goes on from OX336337.1 coordinate 9,176,975, forward strand.
ACCTGATAGATGACACATTCCGGTGAGTAAGGCCTCCCGGAGGTAACATTTCGTCCGTGCCCGCGCGCCGCACCGCGCCGCGGGACCGAGTGCATGCAAATCCGCCCGACCTGTTACTTCTCTTTTTTTTTTGGGGCTTCCCTCCCTTGTAGAAAGTGCGCTTACTGCGGTCGAGCTCGGTTGGAAGCGCAGTACGGTTCTGTATGTCACGTTGAAAGTGCAATTTTGTTTTTCACATTCAACTCTTTATCGTTCGATCCGAATGGGACTTGAACGAACAGTCAAATTTCGTACATCAGTCACACACACATTCATCAGATTAAAGTTAATAGGTACCGACATTAGTAAAACACTAGCATTCGGTGATACAATTAATTGTATGAATGTATCTATTGGACTATTAGCTAAGCAGAGGCGAATTTACTATATAATACTTGACTTGCGAAGTTTGTTTGTCAGTTCTTCTTCGCATTGAATTTAGAACTGGCGGAATTTTCGACATTTCCAAGCGTAGGTTACCTACCTGTGGATGAAATTATACAATAAACAATAAAATTTCTTCCAGCCAACCTTGTTTACAAACACCAATAGATTTCTTTCTTTCAATTGCTTTCTTTTTTCTCAAGTGAATGACTTCTGAGAACTTCTGTTCTCCTTCCAACTAAATAAAACCCTTATTCAATGTGCCGTATGTATAATCCACAATAAAAAGGGCGTTCAAGTATTCTGAGCTCGTGTAAAGCCCCACTTCAGCTATGGTTTACGTGAGTTACGTGACTGCCAACCCCTTGCCGAGTCGATACCGGGCCATTAACTGCACTCATGAATATTGTAGGAGCCACGTAGTAGGCCCGGCCGCCTCCTCCCCCGCCCCCGCACCGCCCCGCCGCGCCCCCGGCACAGCCGCGGCACTCTTGGATGAGCACGGCCCATGCACGGAAGACAAATCGCCTTCCCTGGCTACCCGCTAATGCTGCTCGACTTCTTGAGAACTAGAGAGTTTAAGGGTCAATACGTGGACAGTAACGGCGACGGCGCGGTGGCGGCGCGGCGTTAGCCAGGTTGCAATATTCACAAAAATACTCGTAGCTGCGATTATCTTGATCGAAAAATAAATAGCACGAATACTCAATTTGACTTGTCGCATTTGACTACAATATGAAGCAATTGGAATCTCGAATATACGAATACATTTTCAAATCCAGAGTCCACGTACCTAACGTATCTTTTTAGGGTCCCGTCTCAAAATACGAAAAAAGGACCCCTTATGGGATCGCTCTGGTGTCTCTATGTCTGTCTGTCTGTCAGTCACACGCAGATATCTCCGGACCTATGACGCTAGATATATTGTCTAATAGTCCTGTGGAAAGTACAGGGTACCCAAAAATGTGTACCTATATTTTTTTAAATAAATAATTATTTGTCCGGTCATTTTATAGGTATTGTTATAAGGCTATTTAAAAAAAATATGTATTTGCTATAATCAAGAAGTTTGCTTTAAAAATATTTAGTTTAAAAGCTGACAAAAAACTGCAGTTTTGTCGCCGAACTTTTTCCCATTAAGGGTTGTTTGAAAATTCTGAAAAAAATAAACAATATAGATATTCTTTTTTTTTTTTTTTTTTTATATTCTTATGTTGTTGTGCACAAAACTATTCATTGGTGATCTGATGCACGTGTCAGACAGGTTGCGCGCGGGTCGCCCGCAACCTTTCGCAAGAGTCGGTTCGTCTGACATGCGCGACTCATTCGCAATTCTCTTCACTACAGGCAGCTGCAGCAGTCGAGATACTGCAGAACGTGCCAGCAGCAGTAGCGGCTTCGATTAGCCAGCAGTCGGTCACTGCGACTGCCCTAACTTAGGGCGGACAAAGTGACCGCTCCTAGTCGCCAGCCAGCTGGCCACAGTGACTGCCCCAATTTATATAGGGCGGAAAAAGTGACGGCAGGCTCCCGCAGTTTACATATAGCAGTATCGCTTATGTGTTGTTTAAATGTATTATCTTAAAAAGCATGTAAAATAGAAGATGAATATGCGCGGAAGGAAAAGGGGAGAGGAATGAAGAATAACGTTGTAAATTACAAGCGAATTTCGATTAAATTGAGGACGAAGCATCGACGACGGTGGAAGCGATGATCTCGCGAAAACTTATAATTTTTTTGCAAAAATTTTCAGTCGAGCATTTTAACATAAAAAAATACACCATAATGTGCAGTTGGCCTAAACTATACCTCCTAACGTTATTGTATTATTTTTTTTATTGCTGCACTTACAGTTTTAAAATTTGTAATAATTTTTTATTATAATTTTTTTTTACCATTTCAAAGCCTAGCAAATCTACCAAACTAGTATCAAAATACTTTGGAAACCTAGCAACTGAAACAGACTTAAATTGCTGATTGATGAACTGGTGAATGTCCCTTGCTGTCCTTTCATTTAGGTATTACATTTTATTTTTATTGAACTTGTTAGGTTTGTGGTACACTAAAAATCTATGAGTACAATTTGAAGATATTTAATTGTGAATTTTAGGGAGTGACCCAGTAAGTGCATAAGACGAGAAAAACCCTTTTTACAAAAATGTTTAGTTGCTACGTTTTGATTTAGGCAGCCGATTGGCTGAAAAGACTTTTGGCCTTAAACTAGATCTAGACTTTGGTCGTGCCTGCTACATTGAACTGGACAGAAAACATGTATAATTTTTATAGCAGTTTTCTTCGACCGTCCCTCGTTAAGTGCTGGTGTACCAATCCGAACGGGTTAATCCCTACCAGCTATAAATATGTACATAGTAAGATAAAGGGATGAAACTACGGTTCAAGTGGAATCCGAACCACTGCCAATTCAACGGTCGTACGGCCACCCATCCAAAGCCTGACCGCACTCTAGTAGTAAATATAATTAATTAGATGAAAGCGAAACAACGATTACGGAACCCTCGGCACTGGAACATGGTTCATTTGACCACTTTTTTATTTAACTCGCTGCTAAATGTCTTGGAAGCTAAAGCTGACTACACATTTGCTAGGCACGCCGCCTCCCCTACGCCAACTCGCGCGCTAAAAAGCTCCAAGTTTTTGCTACTTATGCGTGGGATCATGCATATTTATTTTATTCAAGTTGTTCTTGTTTGAAGTAGCCTGTAGTGCGGTGGATTATTGCGAACGCAATTTGTGTGAGTGCTCGCGCCGCGCCGCCGCCGCCTCCGCCGACTTCTCGGTTTACTTCTTTTGATAAATAATGTTTAGATTTAAGCTTCAGCTGATATTCTTTTACTCGTCAATATCTAGCCAAACTCTGAGTGCCCAGCGGCACACTTTATAGGAGACTATTTGCAATAATATTAGATTAATAAATAATATGCAATTTGTAATTTTTTTTTTCATAGCAATATGTAGGTACCTCTTTTTTTGGGTTAATCTTCTAGGTGTTTAATCAAATAATCAAGTAATACAACTAGATACAGTGAGTAAAACTTTTATATAATATATATAATCTTTATGTTTATAATATTTTGTGTCATCGGTAGTTATGCTAACCTGTAGCCTCATTCAATTATTTTAATTGTATGGAATGTTGTTATTTGTGTACATAGGTAAATTTTTAGAGACAATAAATCCAGCACTTTAGTACCTACCTACGACCAGAGTCTTCAAGAAAATCAGAGCTCGAGGAGGCTTCGAACGCTCTCAAGCACTCGTAATGGATTTCGGCGTATAATTAAATTAGTTCTGAAATTGACGAGCGCCGACGTCTCGGTGCCTTCGGGAACCTCGGCGACCCGCCACAAACCAAGCCCATTCCAACCTTAGCGCTACTGCTGCGCGACGACGCATATAGTAAACACAATACCGCATTCACACACTCGCGTTCGCGCCTCGCCTCTCCACTCGACAAAATATTCGGCTAAACATTCGTGTGGCTTGCGCGACACGAGCAACCGCTTACACATTCGCGTGTATTCAATCAAAAGTTCGCCTGGCCACTCGTCCTTGACTCGACCCCTTGACTCGCGCCCAAAAACTTATCCCAATCCCGACGCGAGCGCCACGAGCGGCGAGGCAAATGACGAGCACACCGGTCACATCAGAATAACCAGTTTCAGCGAGAGCATTGAATCCGGCCCGCGGTATTTGAGCGAGAAGGTAGAGTGGTGGATATAAATGATTATATGTAGTTGATAAGAAATTACCATATAAAATATAATATTATATAAGGTGCTTCGTTAGTCATGTCAAAAATTTCGGGAGGGTTACATACACACTCAAATAAACACTTTACGTAAAAAAAACATATGTTTATAGGAGCATTTTTTCTCCTAACAAAAAAATAAAATGAAATAAGTAGCTGTAAAAACCAATCATAGTGGCCTTGTGACTTACTTACAACAAACAGCTGTTCTGCGTTTGAAAATAGTACGGTCATTGACCCCGTACAATGCAAGTTACCTACTTCTGTACAGAAACAACACATAAATATACAGCACTCAATTAATAAAAAAGAAACAGTTATGACTTTTAAAAATCCAAAAATTCAGTGGTTAAATTAATTCGTTGAAAACAATGATAAATAAATATTAAAAATTAAAATTCAATAAAAAAAAAACTTTTTTTTTGTATTTATATGAACAATTTCGTCATTGCACACAGTTAATGTTAACGTATCTGACTATCTACATTGAGTAGCATACTGAGTGCATTACTTGGAATGGAACCCAGCTCCCGTCCGGGGCTTCATTTAGCGTCACACCGACGACACTCCATCACATTAGTTCTGTTCTGAACGCAGAAATTATTGACAAGTAGACGCCGCGATATTTGCGTTAAACGTAGGTATTGCGTTTTACGCCTGTGCTGTGCCAAACAAATAACTTCGTGGAACATTTTCAAGAATATTTGGAAACTAATATTGGGGAAAGGAAAGGGTTTCTGAAATTTTCAAAATTAAATAAATAATAAATAAAGCCTTTTTAAAACCAAGCTTTTTTAAGCCATGTATTAAACTGAATAAAATAAATTGAGGTTTTCTATTTGTTTTCAACATAGGCGTATAAAGTTTTCAGAAAGCTTGTCGTATGAAATTAATTGGGACCTACTTTTATGAACATTTTGCGACAAGATTTTGAAAACAAATTGAAAACCTAAACGTATTTTATTTGTTTTATTACATGATATAAATAAAAGCTTGTTTTTTAAATGTTTTTATTTGTTATTGTTTTTTTTTATGGACAACCGGCACGGGTGGCTGTGCCCAAAAGTTCAAAGGAAGATTAAGACACAGCCAATAACACAACTCCTCGCGAAACCACTCTCAGTCAGAGAAACAGTCGTTGTCTAATTTATTAACACGCCTATTGAAGATTCCCAGGTTTATATGTGGTGGGGAACACACTCGCCAGAAGTCCGTTCCATATTTTCGCCGTACGACATAAGGAACAATTTCGAAAATCGATGCGTTCTCAGAAGTTTTGTGTTTTGTGTTTGTATTTTGTGCTTTTTTTGTTTTTTGTTTTTTTTTCAATTTTGAAAATACTAGATTACATTGTCAGCAGCACCAAAACTGCGTGCAAAATTTCAGCTCAATGTTTGGGTAAAACTGTTTTTTTTGTTGGTTTTGATAACTACTTTACTGGTTGGCTTGGTTATTGCAAAATTTAACGGCATACTAACATGTGAAGTTAAATCAAATGTTTTAAAATAAAACCAGCCAAGTGCGAGTCGGACTCGCGCACCGAGGGTTCCATACGACCACGTATTTGGCCGGTTTTTTATTATTTGTTTTTTACTTCAGAGTTTTCACTATAATTGGGCACGACCGAAGGGAAGCACTGACGTGGCACCAAGTTCACCCGGTGTTATGGGCTGACATCACGGATGTTGTAGGTGATGTAGCCAACCGTGTCAGTTTCCATAAAAATAAAAAAAAATAAAAATTGTCACACCAAGTTTGACGCTTGTACGTGTCACCGTTTTTACAATATAGTTTTTTTTACTTTTTGGTTTTTTTATTTGGTGGTATATTTCTTTTTATTGAAACTGCCTGCGTTCACAAGAACATTAATATTTACAGCATAAACATAAATACTTAAGAATCTGACTACTTTACACATACATACAAACACTTTCGTATCAACATTTGCATGAACGAAAATGTCCCTGCGATGATAAAATTCCAACTATATATCCTAATCATAATACCGCAATGCCGTTACGACGAATTTTCGTAAATGTAATATCGACTAAATCAACATTGCAAATGTATTCATTTCTCAACAAAGTATTAATAAAGGGGTTTTATTTACAGTAGTCGCAGTGTGTAAAATAACAGAATGCAATTGGAACAGGACAACTTCTACTTATAGCTACATCACCTATACTACATACGTGATGTCAGCCCATAAAAACCTTGGTGAAATAGGTGCCATGTCGGTGCTTCCCTTCGGTCGTGCCGGCTGCACTGAACTGGACGGAAAACACGAACTATTTACATAGCCGTTTCAACCGACCTTTCATTCAGTGCGGTAGTATCAACCCGGGCGGGTTAAACCCTACCACCTAGTAAGGTAAGAAGGGAAGAGACCTATAGTTTTACGTGGAATCCGAACCACGGTCAGCCTTCAACGGTCGAGCGGTCACCAATCCATCCACCGGCTGCGCCCAGGTGTGCTTATGATCCGACCGACAGTCGACCGACCGAACCACTGAGCTGCCGAGACTGATCGCTATAATAACACAAGATTCTGTGAATATTTCGACCGGCTATATGTTACGGTTCAAAAGATACAGCACTCGCACGGACAGACAGACAGACAGACGGCGTAGGTAGGCTTAGTAATAGGCTTCCGTGTGGATACAGAACCCTAAAAAGTTGAAAGAAAACACGTTTTGTACCGTTTGTACCGTGTGGGGCCGGTACTTTAAAAGAATAGCCCCACTGCATCTCTCCCCGTGTATGTCGTAAAAGGCGACTAAGGGATATGACTCCCTTCTTATATCACTAGGTGGTAGGGTTTAACCCGCCCGGGTTGGTACCACCGCACTGAATGAAAGGTCGGTCGAAACGGCTATGTAAATAGTTTGTGTTTTCCGTCCAGTTCAGTGTAGCCGGCACGACCGAAGGGAAGCACTGACGTGGCACCAAGTTCACCCGGTGTTATGGGCTGACATCACGGATGTTGTAGGTGATGTAGCCAACCGTGTCAGTGTCCATAAAAAAAAAAAAAAAAAAGTTTCTTGTATTGGTACGTTTACTACGGATACGGAACTTCAAAAACATCTAACTGAAATATAATATATTTCAGTTCAGTATAACATATTATGTGGCGCTATGTAGATAGGTCAATATTAAATTTCTATATAACTCAGAATAAACCTTTTCAGTGTTGTCTGATTCCGATATTATTATTGGGTATGATTACTGGGTACACTAAAGTGTTTATATGATTCCGATTTCGATGCCCCCATAACAAAGGGGCGCATGAGAGTGCGGCGACGCGCGACGTGACCTGACGTGCGATAGAGGCTTGAAATAGATTACCTAGGACCCAATGCCGAAGCATAGGGGCACTGTGCGGGTCTATTATCTATTAGGAATAGATCTATATTAGAAATTACATTTCAACCTGTACACCAATATTAGTGTTGTGTTCACGGTTCACAGGACAGAATTGCTTTCATAAGGTTTAGAGCGCTAAGTAAAGAGTGCATTAGAAAATATTATGTGAAGACGAATCGATAATTTTTAGTAGCCAATCCTAAAATATGTCTCCAGCTTTTCTCTCAACTGAATAAAACGACAAAAATGAAGGGAACATCTTCCAGTTTACGTTTCAAAAAATAACGCACATCTTAATAAACAGTGACTGGCCAACAAATAAGAACGAATGAGGACTCGAGATCTCGACCCTCCCTGCCCCCCGTTCCTACTTCCCTCTAACACCGCCACCGCGCGCCACTCACACACATACACAGTTCCAAGAAGAAACTCAATTCTTAAGGGGTCCGAAAAAAACACTAAAATATTGCACTGCGCTGAGGGTCTATCATCTATTAGGAATAAATGGTTTTTGTCAATGAAATCCCAATTTTAGTTCACACGTACTCGTCATATACTCAGTGACAGTGTTGATGGCACAAATAAAATGTTTTGCATTCTAATTCCAAATTTAAATATTGTGACAACCAACCAATAAGTTAAAAGGAGGTAGATAGGTCCACCAGGTAGAGCTCCCAAGCGGCACATTAAATACAAGATCACAGTCCTGTCTGAAGTTAGTCGCCCACCAACTACGCACGCGTTCGGACCGCTAACCACGAGCCGCTAACACATCGAAAATGCCGTCGCGTGTAATGAGATTCTGCACTAATTCAAATAATTGGAATAAGAATATTCGAGTCGGCGCATCACTTTATAGTTCTTCCTCTCAACTTTTCAAGGACGTGCCATGTGTGAGCACTGAATGGCATATATGTAGATAACCTATTTCCTTTCCTAAAATATCATTGCAACCAACAAAAGATTAACAGTTTGCGGAGACGCTCACTGGTTTTAGGTATTCAGAAACATCGGAACATCCTGCACATGAGTAGTTACAGTATAGTGACTGACTCGTGCTTGCGAAACGTTTACCTGTGTGGTAGCATATGAAGTCATGTACACACGAATTTAGTAACTATGCTCTGTTGTTGTTGTTTGTTAGCACTATAAAAAGATAACGAAATATGAAAGGTACAAACTTTTATCTAGTTACACGTAAAAGGTTTCTTTCTCTTTCTTCCTAACAAATAAAATAACATTCTGAGATACATGCTTTTATGACAGTGACGAACGATTCTTTATTTACTTTTATTTTTCAATTTTGTGTCCATTAGGCTTTTGGCGTCGAACGGTGCCAACGCCAGAAAAGGGTTCAATTTGAGCTTTGTGAGAGATCTCAGTGAGTATGACGTCTCGCCGCTTTGACAATTCAGACATGACTGAATTCACTGCCAAACTCATGCCGAATAATGCGATCCCAGAGTTTGATCACGCGATAGCATTTATTGAAACCTGACAACTTTCCGGTGACGAGGAATCGAGTGCGCGCTTCTCGGATCGTCGTCGTTGAATGATATATGAATAGTTAGCTCTTGAAGTAGCTAGGTCAGCTGCTTATTGAAGCGTCCGGGGATCGTCTTGATTGTCAAAGCGTTCCTCACTCAAAACACCAGTTACGCCATCCAGCGAGGAACAGCGGCGGTCGTCCTTGGCAGAGATGACGAATGAGAGATGTCACGAGGATGCATGAATATTTTTATTTCGTTTAGTTTCATGATTTTTTTTTTTATTTTTTTTTATGTCATTCGGTATGGTTGGCTGAGTCGGAGGGGCCAAAGCACATGCTAAGACCAGCCAATATCACCTCCGAGAAGGTAGGTGCCATTCCCTGGATTGCTGGCTATACTGGACTAAAGGAGAACACAACCGAGGCTCCTATGCGGCCATCTTACATCCAGTACGGTGGTACCAACCCAGTCGGCTACAATTTGAGCCTACCACCTAGTAAGGGGCAAGGGAAGGGACCTACAGTTTTACACCGGTTCCGAACGATGAAACAGCAGGTGTAAGTATGCACGTAAATTGTTTCGTCAGAATAAACTCATTGGTACACGCCGACCGGAATCGAACCTCGGACCACTCGCATGAGAAGCCGAACCACTCGGCCATCCGCCGCTTTTAAATATTTGTCTTCTTTATAGTTTGATTTTTGGTTGTATGTACTTGTTCAATTAATATATTCCCTGAATAGAATATAACAATACTAGCAATACCTATAGGATACATTCAGGTCTCATTCCAACTTCATTTGATTCTATTGTGGTGCTAACTATGGACAGGCATATCTATTTTCAATGATTTCAACGATACGAACTACCATTTTCCGGCATATGCCCTAGCTATCCATTGATCATTTAGACAATAGTAAGAATACCTAATATAAAAAATCCTAAGGTGTGCCTACAAATAATATTTTCTATCAAATAAGTAAATGTTACTTAGTAAATTAGAATGGCGGCGCGGCGGTGTGATCAAACGCGGCCGTGGAGTAAAGTGGATTACTTACTTATTGTATGTTTGCGAAGTTCTCGGCGGCGCCAGCCTGACCTTCGTGACATATCTTCATTAATCCGTGTTGGATGTAAGTGCTTTATTCTTGCGCAAATAGAGATGGTCGTACTCGGATACTATTTCACACTCTACTGTTAACGTACGCTCTTCGCAGCTATACGTTTTTATAAAATAAACCGATTGCAATGTTTTCCCAATGCCCTGTTTTGCAATAGAGTTTATGAAATGTAAAAATACATGCACATAGAAATCAGAACAGCTTCAAGCAGAGATCATATCTACACTAACAATATATTTCAGGCGTGCGCAACGACATTGTACAATCGGCCGGGAAGCGGGAAATGGTTCCGTGTGATAATTCCATGAGTTCACCCATGCGTTTCTACCTGATAAAATGCCCTTCGGTTTCCTCAGCAATCGGTTTGTTTGGAGCCTCACCCCTTCGCGCCATAAAATAAATCGGCATCCCATCCGAAAATTCTCGCCGGAGGACATTTAGGAAAGGTGACTCCGCAACTGGAGTCCGATTCCTCACGTACCGCCCACTAGCCGGCCGAGCCTGTAATTCCCCACCAACACCCGACGACGTTGTAGACTGGACCTATTTCACGAATTCGCGTCGTGCGCGCTGGCGAAAGAGGGTGTCTGAAGTTCTAAAACTTTCATCATAGATGTAAAAGCAAGAAAATATGCTTTATTTAGTAGAATCTCGTTATATTAACGTGTAATTTAGCATTATATTGAGAAGGTCAGATTTAGTGATGTTTTGAACATCATATTATGATTATATCTAGGAATTAAGCATACCACGCAGAAGTCACAAATAGGCTCTTTCCGCGGGCCGATATCCACCTAGTGAGGGGGACGGAAAATAGCGACAAAAATTATTATTACGTTGATGGTGATTCTATTGACGATTTAATTAAAATAAATCAAATTAGAATCAAAATAATTTATTGCTTCCGATGCAATAGTGGAATGTGGTACACTTTGCACTGATTGCAACGTGCAGGTTGTTTCAAGGGGCTTATCTGGCCGCTCGCGGGCGATTCTCGAAACATTTTTATTGCGGGTCACGGGTCACGTCCGTCGCGGGCAAAACGCTGCCCTGAAGTTAGGAGTGTGAATTTAGCCTTGCTTGATATGTGTCAATGTCCGAGCAATTCGTATCCCGGAGAGCGTTCGATACTAACGCTTCGGTCGAACAAGCGAGTCGCCACGATGTGTGCGGAGTCGGATCTTGAAATTGTAGCGATGTCGGCGGACAGGCAGTGGGACCGAACACATTTGGGGATCTCGAGCGCAGCTTCCGAGTGCCGCGATTTATGAAGGCTTTATGTTTTATGGCGCTCTCGTTCCCGTTCCAAATGTTGTTATGTGCGAGCGACACGTGACTCCGGCAGCTCCGGTGACCGATGGCTGTGTCCGGTGACTTCGGTGTCATTTTGACATAGATCATTTTATTTTTTTAATGCTTTTGAAGCGGATACAATTTCGTGTTGTTCAGTATAAAGTTTTATACTAAATATTACATGTTGTATGTATATAAACATACTAATAATTATGGGTTTTACAGAATCTGCTTTTTTTTCAGGCAGCAATTTCTCGATGAATTAATCATGTGCCTGTAGATATTTACGCTTACGTACTTAATAACTCGAGTAATAACTGATATTAATTATCTCTACCTCACTCGCAGACTTTATTTTAACTTGTTTAAATTAGGCTGGCATCAAACATTAAAGGAATGAGTTAGCAATAATTATACAGGGGGAAATACTTTTGGGGTTGCGTAATTTGAAATCTGTCTTCCTCATAGTTACCGTGCACTTGGCAGGTAAATCCAGTCTGCCGATTCCCCGGGGGCGGCGGGAGGGGGGGGGGGGGGGGGTGAGGCGGGGCGACGGGGTGCGGTGGGAAGCGATAGGTCTACGTCTGCTGCGAGGCTCCCTCGGGGCGCATAAAGCTGAAAACTTGCACAAATTATAGCCACTTAGTTAAACTACACTCAATACATTGAGCCGGTACGGAGAGAAGGATCGCGGCGTGTCACTAAATTCAAGACACACTCCAAATTGTAGTACTAAGACCTGCTTGCATGTACTTATTTATTTAACAACTCGCTAATTCTGGCCGAATTTGCCATTAGAACGGAAGTTGTTGTTTATCACCCAGTCAAAGGTCACGCACAGTTTTACACCAGTTGCGAACGGTGAAGTAGCAGGTGTAGGTACACGTAATTTTTTCCATAAAAAAAACTCATTCGTACAAGCCGACCGGATTCGAACCTCGGACCTCTCGCAAGACAGGCCGACGCTCAGACGACCCGGCCACCCGCCGCTTGTTGACGTTGTGACTCGAAAACAATTTTTTTTGCAAAATTCGCATTATATTAAATTGAATTATGCGGCAAGGCTTGAAACATCACACTGCGGCTAGGGCGGGCGGGCGCGCGGTGCTAGGGCGGGCGGCGGTGCCGGGGCGGCGGCGGCGGGACGCGACAGTTAGTCCGCTGCACTCTCTTAGCAGCGGTGAATTTCGTTGAATTTTCCGCAACAAAGCCCACTAAATAACGTTCAGTGCGAGAGTATGGCGCACGAAATAAAAGACAGCGAAATGTGAATTTTAACTATCTCTGCAAAATTACACGGCATTTTGCGAGCGCTATACGTCGGCTGCGCTGCGTTTTGAAACGGGCGTTTCCTTAGAATCGCTAAATTCTGCAGTACTACTAATAACGTCAAACTTTAATAGTTGGGTACTTATGCATTATTACAATACAAATTTATTCGCCCCAAATATGAATAAAACGGTGTGTGTAAAAAGTATATTATTAACATTTTCCCATGATTACAAATAATTATCACAATCGTGAAAATTGTACAATCTCATGGATGTGATTTTAGGGTTCCGTACCTCAAAAGAAGAAAAACGGAACACTTATAGGATCACTCTTGCGTCTGTCTGTTCGTCTGCCACAGCTTATTTTCTACGAATTATAGGACGAAAAAGTTGAAATGTTGTACATTATAGAGTTTGATGACCCAATCAAGGAGGTACATAGCTAAATCAACTAAATTTGATTTTGGTGGACAAATTAGAAACTTAAATGTTTTGTTTAAATAATAATATAAAAAATAAGTTCCGAAAAAAAATATCGAAATCTAAATGAAAATCCTAAGTCTTCAAGTTCTCACGAAAAACGGAATAGGACGAAGCCCTCTTCAAGCTATGTCGACCCGCACTTGACAGTTATTTTTTTCAGGAATCAAACATTTGCATGTTCTCCTACGTGGTTATTGAGTGTACCTATTGCACGTCGTGAGGCGTTATCAAGCGGCTGACTAGAACCCGCCTGAACACTAATTTTTATCTCGCTCGTCCGTCGCGAGCTCGCCGCGCGGCAATAAATGCTAATTCCTGCGAGCTCCAACCCCATCCCCGTCCAGCCGCGCCCTCCCGCCCTCCCGCCTCGCCCGCCGAAGCACGAATATCATTATCATATAGAAAATGTTCCCAATGAGGAAAATGAACCTGCTACTCTTCCGCTCATCGTTAATTTATAGATAGCAGCCGCCTCCGCCGCGCCGGCGCGCCGCCACCGTCTGAGTCGGCGGAATAAATGGGCCAATTGGGTTATCGGGTATTGTAGCGGCTAGCGGCGGCGGCAAGGGCGCGCGGTTTATTATCGCGATGAATCGAATTATACCGCAGAGAGTATTTAGGAATTAATGGGTAAGCGGAATCGCTTCGATTCAATATTGCTACGAACCCATCTAATTTCACTAAAGGCTTTATTTGGCTAACTCGGGAAATCGGCCGCGTAGGAGTAGGTACTTATTACATCTAGATCTTTGCCCTGGGACCTATACTGGCCCACAGTCTTCGTTACATAGAGATTCCGATGGTATTTTGATATTCTTTTATGAAATATTGCTTACATGACTGTATCTGGATTAATAAGAGAATTATAATTTCTTTGAAAAATTCAGGCAGGTTCTCAGAAAAATTGCCCTCGAAAACGCAACGCGCTCCATCAACGTCGCGGCCTGAGGCTCACCAATTTTTCCACCTCACCGCTGCGGTTGCCCCGTCCCGCCCCGGCCGCCGCGCCCCGACCCGCCCCGCCGCCGCCGTCGCGCCGCCGCCCGCAGCATAAAGTTACGCCGTAACGCTCTCCGGCGCACTCCGCCCGCCTTATCCGCCAAAAGTTAAGAAGTCTCCAAAACTAGTGGAGCATTTGTCCCGGCGGAGATCCAGGTAAAGATGTCAGGCTCGGCGACAAAGCTCGCCAGCACTCGGATAAAGTTTTCTCGTTCCTCTTGTAATCCGTGCCAAAGCTCGATTGACGCGTTTAAAAGGTACTTTAGAGTGGAGCGTTCACTTGGCAGTGGCGGAGGCGGCGGGGCGGCGGAGGCGGCTCCCAGCTACTGTATGGGCTGCGGCGGCACTGCTTTGTCGCTGAGCTGGCATCGGATAAGGTGTGCATTTTGATCGAGGGGAAAGGTCGTGGTGTGATTGCTACTTGTACTCGAGAATGCGACGCGGCGCGAGCGGTCTCACAGTCGATGGAAACTGGGAGAAATGTTATATTGCGTGAGAATTTTACGATTTTGAATAAATAACCGAAACGCGAAACGTGAAACTTGAAAAATTGTTTTGTAAAAAAAAGTGATTAAATAAATACGTATTTTAAGCTATGGCGGTACCCTGTGACGGTACCCTATGGCTAAAATTGTCGCAAACTTGTTGCTAAAACCTCATACGAACGTCACAATAACCGTCGCTCATGTGACTATACACGGTATTGTTGCAACCGTAAAACTCGAAAGACGGTGATTCTGTACGTGAAATAGAAGAACTTTTGTTCTACGACTATTTATTTTGAAGAAAAAAAATTTTTTTTCTCCATACATTTTGAGAATAGGTATTTAAAATTTGTATGGAATTTTATTTTTTTTTTTTAAATGTTGCCACTGAAGTTGTTTAGTTTCACATATAGAATAACCCCCTTATGTCAGTTAAAAATATTACGGGAGCAACTGCAACACAGTGTATATCCAAGTGAGTATTCTTTGTGGCTTTGGTAAAAATAATTCAAGCGACATAACTCAAATAAAATACAATTCTGTTATGTGTTAATAAAATAAAATTCTAGTATTCTGTCCGATCAGATTACATAGTCAAATTGAGTCCACAAACCGAACGCACACACGCGCCCAAAATAACCCGACACCACAAAGATCTCCGCTTTGCATTATTCACGAGGTCCGAAAAAAAAAAATTAGGATCCCTAATGAAGTCTGTTAACAAACAGTTAATTGAATTGTGATGTCAGAGATAAGGAAGGGTGTGCGTACATCTGAATTCTGTCGGCGTCGCGTGAGCCAATCAGGCTCAACCTCCGCCCGTACCGAACTTTTTGCACCAGACGGCCTTTGGACTACGTCCTACCTACTGATTGCTGGCGAGTACTTTTAACATTATGTCATTCTCATTCCTAGGGGGATTTTCGTGTTACAGAATAAATTTTTAACGAACTCTTTATCAAAGCAACTAGCCTCTGCTCGCGGAACTGTCAAGTATGGGCTGAAGTGTCAGAACTGTACTTGGGAGTTAGTTTTGTGCCATATTTCATTTGTACTTAATTTGTGTACATATGATGAGAAGCCAGCGTATGTTCATTTACGTAGTGCGATAATTTGTGTTTCCCGTTTCACGCGTTCGCTGTTTAACTTACATACACATACACACCACAGACTGTATCCCGACAATCGGGGTAAGCAGAGTAAACGGTGTTGAACTGCAAGTATTATGGTAAATTACAGCACAACATCGACCACCACCACGTTTAGCAAAGTATTCGGAAAGGTAACTATCAAGCAGCAAGTAAGGCGTGAAGGAAGACCCACCTGCTGTATGATTCGGTGGAAAGATCTTGCGAAGATTAGAGGCGGCTAGCCTTTTACCCTTTAGTGCGGCATCTTCTTCTTATCCCTTAGTTTCCTTTTACGACTTGCACGGGGACAGATACAGTGGGGCAATTTTTTTAAGTACCGGCCCCACACTGTACAGCTGTCCAACGTCTCGGTAAAATATCACAATGATACTTAGACGACATATCCTAAATCAGGCAACCAAATAGAAGTTCGATTGCCTAGTATCTTCTCATTTCTTAACCCACTGCTTCATTAGTCTGTCAAACTCGTTTATTGCTGCAGAAGGGCCATTTAAGCAGAAAGCCGAACGTGCGTAGCGTATATACTCGTAATTAAACTGCCGGAAATTGAATCCCGAAACTATCGGCCTCAGCGTCGTCTCGTATGTGTAGTAAAACTAACTTTTGATAGACAATAGAAAGCTTTAATGAGAAGATAAGGCAATGAAGACGCCACGCAGAGATGGAACAAAGTTTCTCTTTGGATATGAAAGCAAATAATGCGGGAGGTATTTTGAGAGAGATATCTAAATCTGGTTGAAACAGTTATTGCAATTAGCGATGTGAGGTCGATCTGACTTGAAATGGTGGTCTATACTATACGTACAATACGTCACGCCTATTTCCCAATGGGGTAGATGGATAAAACGGGCTTCTTCCACTCCCATAATGTTCATACACGCTCGTCGATTACCTGCTCTACGCCCTTTAACCTTATTAACAATTGTATTTACTATATTTATTACAATATACGTATTGTACTCTAAACAAATTATACAAAACAATTGCATTACAAGTACGACGATATCAATCAATCAATTCAATTCAGACATCTCTCTTTAAACCCGTCCATACGTGCGCATCTGAAACACAATTTATAAACTTCAAAAGCGTGTCTCTCTGTTTATTTATTACCTTTAAATTCATCATCCCGGTCACGTGCGTATCTGAAATTTTGCATAGGGAGAGCTGCCTATCCTAATTAGCGAATTTGCACTATTTTTGTTTGTATTTTCTCGCAAGTGAAGCTGTGAGTTGAATTTGCTAGCAGTGTAACCGACTGCGAACGCAAAGGGGTTAATTTATTTTTTAACTTTGTTTTTATAAACCGAATTACCTATCGTCTTCTCAAACTTGATCGTCTTCTCAACTCTTGTATCCGATATATCTTTGGTTTGCGCAAGTTTGATCATTTAACTGATTTTCGAAATATATCGGTTAGCAGTGGTTCGATATCCCTCTTCGCAGGAATAGTCATGTCCTATCACTTCTCTGCTACTCACTGTTCAATCCTAATGCTCCTAAATACCTAAGTGATCGTATTGAACTTGGTGTTGACTATTCCTTCCCATTCCACTACATCATATTCCGACTCTTTCACTATACATGCAGTGCAGCCCGTCTGTGCAACCAGCTCCCTGTCAATCTCCGTCTCTCTTCTTCCTTTCACACTTTCAAAATTCTTTTAAAGAAGCACTTTTGACCTCGTAATTTTTCTGTTTCAAAACGATGTCTCTCACGTTCAGATTTATTAAATATATATATGTAAAAGCTAGGTGTATTTAGTCTATCTTTACTTATGAATATACAGCGTGGCCCAGTTATAGTGGTCCAAAATTTTTTTTTAGATGGAGGACATCATGTTGACTCTTTAAAAAAACATTAGTACCGCGAAAATCAATAGTTTAGAAGTTATGATTTTTTTAAACTTTTTTTTTAATTTCTCTATTTTAGTCACATAAACCGCTCTAGTTGGATATCTATTCCACAAAATCGAATAAAATTTGATATGGAAGTAGAGGAGACATGTAGCTAGTACGTAATGAACAGTTTTTAGGTTTACTCCTAGACTGTACTGTTGCTATAGCCCTTTAAGTGAATTTTTTTTAGTTTAAATTAAAACTGATAATTTTTTTTTAAATCACTGTGAAAAAAAAGTACTACCAGAGATTTGCCCATGCCCTTAAAAACTACCTACACATATCACAATTCTCCAGACTAAAAATTGTAGTGGTGTTACAATTGTAACATATTTAAAATTAACATCATTTGTACAAAGTCACTACAATAAAAAGTGACAATTACCTTAATTTTTAAAATCTTATTTTTTAAAAACATTACTAAACAGTTTTTATGTGTAGATTAGCGCTGTTAGAGACAGGCTTGTGAATAATGTGAAATTGTAGTTGAACTAACGTTGTGAAAAAAAGAAGATTTTAAAAATTACCTATAGATACGAAAATATTATTCAATTTTCAAAACCGCAAGAACCTGTCGCAATGATCGTGTTGTCGTTTGAAACATTCGCTTTCGATTTGAGTATAAACGTATTTGTGTTCATTCATGATTACATTACACAAAGTGGAGTACGGAAGGAGGCACCCGACCCGCGACAGAACGGCTCGGAAGCGTTCCCTTATCAACCGGATGTCGAACGAGGGAGCACCGAACAGCCTTACCTTAATTAATTCGTGGGTTTACTGTTATGAGTGCGGACCGCGAACTCGCGGCCGGGGCGGTGGCTGGCCAGCCAACTTCTAGGGTTCTGAAGACTCAATTACTCTCTACATGGTTTTATGTTCTTTTAGAAACTTCTTTGTCGAAAATGTGGGTTTGTGAGTAACGTATGAATATACGTTATGTGATCGCACCATCACGATAACATACAGTTAAGCAGCAAATTAAACAAGGTCAGTATAACACGCAACCCTATCACGAACACGTATTGTTCCATGGTTCATATTCAGTGTACAATTGTAGGTCCCTTCCGTTACCTTACTAGGTGGTAGAATAACGCCCGCGTGGATGTGTTTTTAGCATTACTTTCCGAGAAATTTAACAAAACATGTTTGCTACCTAAACATTGATCTGTGTGTAACAGTAGGTAACTTGCATTGTATGGGGTCAATGACCGTACTATGTTCAAACGCAGAACAGCTGTTTGTTGTAAGTAAGTCACAAGGTCACTATGATTGGTTTTACAGCTACTTATTTCATTTTATTTTTTTTAGGAGGAAAAAATACTCCTATAAACATATGTTTTTTTTACGTAAAGAGTTTATTTGAGTGTGTATGTATCCCTCCCGAAATTTTTTACATGACTAACGAAGCACCTTATAATATAGAACTTGAGAACCATTTCTCGTACGTACTCTCGAAAAAACATATCACCGACCAAATATGCTTATAAGCTGAGTTCACAAGGACTGTTGCCTGTGTTGTATGACTCACCTTATCACAGATTACTTAATAGTTACTTCTTATTTAGTTAGTTATCGTCTTATGTCCGTAAATGCGCGAGTGAGGATATACGAGTGTGTGAATGTGATCCTTTGGATGTATTCGTGATGCACGCACACTTGTTTACCAACATGTATCGTGGTTCATCACGCTATGCCTCTTCTAGCATTTAGATCGGCGAATATTCATACAACTCAGTGTAGATGACATGACTAAAAAAATAGAGGCACAAAAAAATAGAAGAATCGTTGTATGGTCTAGTTTTCCTCCATCATCGTCGATCTTCAATGTCCATAAAAGACCGTCGCCATAGTTATAGCTTGCTCATTAAAGTAATAACTTTTAAATGTTAGTTCATATGAGAGTTAAACATTTATTATGGTTTATATAGAAAATATAGGTACCTACCATTATGCCGACACAGCAAAGACGGGGAAGCGGGTGCTTCAACAGAGAATTATCTTACGACCATTATTTTCTATGTTTTGGCGAGTGCGACTAAACATTCGGGTAGACCTACAATGTTTCCGGTGGTGGGCGTTCCTATTTACGGACAGCGCCACTCTTTTTTCAACGTCAAAAGTGTAGAAAAATGAAAATATTAAAAAATTATTTGTGCTGATGAGTTATGTATGACTGATGATATGCATATCTATGATATTGTGTGTAGGTTATGTTAATTAATAATTAATTATTAATTAATGCTAATCAATGAAAAAAAAAACACTATTAAAATGTATTAAGAAGACAATGTTATAAAAAGAAAATAATATATTTGGTTTATCTCTATTTTTTATTTTAAATCAACAGAAATATACTCGTAAAACCAATGATTGAAATGGAAAATTTATTTGTTTTTACTTAAGACCTTGAATTCAACATTTGGTTCCTTCTCCAATACAACTGGCCCACGAGAAAGGCTTACGAATAACGGCAAAGTTTGAACATTTGGAAAGTCTCAGCAAATTGGGCCCCACCCCCTGCCTCTCCACCCCGTCTAGCCCCGCACCCCTCCGAGACCCTAATGTCGGAGTAATCAGGGAGTCGAAGGTTAGCTGATGACCTCACGTTATCATCTTGGCTCCCAATCGAATCGTAATCCCAGTTTATTGCGGTATTAGATTAGTTTTGATTATTGAGTAAGTTAGATGAACCCGCCGGGAGCGGCGCGGCGGCGGCGTCGCCTCTCGTGAAATCAGGCTCCTTCGTACGTATCTGCATAATATAGGTTGACTTCACAGTGACTGCATTTAATTTGAGGGATTACTCTATACTATAAATTAAGTGGCATTACTGACGTGGCACCAAGTTCACCCGGTGTTATGGGCTGACATCACGGATGTTGTAGGTGATGTAACCAACCGTGTCAGTTTCCATAAATAAAAAAAAATAATGAAGTTTTTTTTCAGGTTTCTACATAATTTTTTTTTTTTAATATTACATCCATAGATAAATCTGCATAAATAAAAAATTAGTATCCATACAAAATAATTCATGATTTTAATTTATAAAACACCTAATAAGTACGCGGTGCGATTAGGCAACGTCGCACACACGACACTACACGTTCTACTTTGGCTTCGATTAACTAGCGCAGCTAGGTTGCCATGGGGCAAAACTGGAAAATTTTTGGAAGTCGCTGACAGTCGCACTTTCTAGGCAAACTTTCGTCCTTTGGCATTCCACCAAAACGTTGAACCTGGATCACCAGATTTTTGGCAGGTCGTTCCAACTTTGTTACCATTATGGTTCGAAATCGGACGACTTTCCAATCAACGCTGGTGTTCCACAGGGCTCTCACCCACGCAATTGTTTAATCTTTATAAACCATCTATTGTCCTTGGGCATGATACACAGCAAGAGCCCATTGGTTCTCAAAATCGTTTCTTTGTCGCACCGCTAGGGTGTGGAACTGTCCGGCGAGAGTGTTTCCCGAATTCTTTGGCCTGGGTTTCCAGCTTAGCAACAGTCCGCAAATATGCTGGCATGGCGTCTCACTGAGCGTGGTTTCGCGAGGAGTGGTGATTTTGTCTCTCGGCATAGCCACCTATGTCGATTTACATAAGAAATTATAATGTTTTACATTGTACGGAATATTACATTTGAAAATGTTTTTTTTGAAAACCAGACTGTTTAAATAGGAAATCTTCACTTATTTTCCTCGAAAAGTGCGAGCATTGTGTTGAGGAAATTAATGCAGTCACTGCGAAATCACCTGTTAGGCTTTAATATAGGTTTGATTTCCGAAAACGCGACAGTTGTATTGTATTCCTATGATCATTCGTATGGCAGTTAGACTGCACTCGAACTTGTCACAAGGGTCTCTTGTTAGTGCTTCTTCTCATGTGGTATTTGAAACGTCAGACACTTTCTTTTTCTGTATTCTCTATGTGTGGGTTTTCCACCTAAATGAATATATAAATTGTTCGTCCGTTTTCTTGCGAGACTCAGCATTGGGTTAACATCAATCCCCGCTCAAGTGCATCTCGGGAGAGGGGATAGATATGTGGTAATGTATGCCTCTTCTTAATTAATTGTTTCATCATAATTTTCCTGTTGATTGAGTTCTTCTAAATAACCAGTCATTACTTTTGTTACATCTTTCGTTGTTTGTATTGCAGCTTGTTGTTGTAATACTTGTACTTTTATATCTGCATTCAAAAAAATCTATATATATATATTATATATCATTTTTACATAGCATTCAATAAATGTTCACTACTGCAATCAAGACTGCAATAATGAAATTTAATTGGTATTTGATGAGCCGCTTTCGAACGCATTATACGAGTACCTACCCGAAAGGCTTAGTTCAACGCGACGCATTCGGGTAATACGCAAGTAATATCGAGTATTGAAACGACCATTCAAATTGCTCGTCACGTCAAATAATTCATCAAAGTAACGACCGCCGCTGTTCGCTTTTAATAATAAATTCTAACTGAATCGTGTGAAATCCCAGTCGCATTCATTTTAATTTGGGTGCCCCAAGCGCAGATCGTCCAGCTCAAAGGTAAAAATGATATTACCTACCTGTGTGTCCTGTCCTGTATGCAGTACAGTTACTTATATACGTGTGGATCATGTAGATGCAGGTATACATGTATGTGTGTGTGTACGCTAGGGGATCGCGCTGCGAATTATGCCGGGTAGAGCTTCGAATATGTATAATTGAATTCGGGTCGCTACGGAATTCTGATTTTACAGCAACATCAAATTACTAAAGAAAATAAAACACTAGTAGCTCTGTCGACACTCATGTTAGCTCTGTGCATAACGACAGTGCTTGTTCTTGCTGGCTATATTGAGCTGAATGAAAACAAGAACTATTTCCTGGTGTAAGACCCTGCCTCTCACAACACAGGGTATCCTAGCGTGAGAGACAGGACTATAAGTAAAATTGCTAGTTTAAGCCCAGAGTGTACTTAATTATAGTTTGTAAGAAAAAAAAATGTAAACTAGGTTAAGTTATAGTGAAAATAAATCTTATTCTTATTTCATTTTATTAAAAAAAAAGCGGCCAAGTGCGATTTGGACTCGGTTCCAGGCCTGTTGTTTAATGAAATGTCACTATTGTTTATTGTATAATTTCATCCATAGTCGAAAATTCCGCCAGTTCTAATTTAATGCGAAGAAGAACTGACAAACAAACTTCGCAAGTCACAATGTTTTGTTAGTACCTTGTAAGTATTAAATTTACTTACAAATAATTAATCCATACTACCGCTCACAAGAACATAAATATTTATAGCATAAACGTGAATACTTAAGAATATGACCACTCTGCTTATTTTCATTACCTATCTGCCATCGTCAATTTTGATATTTATTATATTAACGGGTGACTAGCATATTATGAGCACATAGAGCGATATGTTTGTGTCTATTTGAACCGACATCTAAGCCATAGCTGTTGGTGATGACTAAAAGTTGCCTCCGTGACACTACCATCACGTCAAATGTTAGAGAATATTAATGCCATCAATGGCAGCTAAATTTCACGTTTTGGAAGAATGGGGTCGTATCTCGGGCGTCAGCAAAAATTGCGTTAATCGATTGTTGTGCGTTTTCGTGAAATCAATCTTGAAGTCTCCGAGTATGTAGCATGAACTTCATGCTACATACTCGGAGACTTCAAGATTGATTTCACGAAAACGCACAACAATCGATGCAGCGGCGACTCCTGGTCCTGAATATTGGGTTGGCTCTGGCTAAGGATTTTTTTTTCATAATTTCATAACTTATAATAAATTAACATACGCGTTAATTTATTTCTACCACAATGAGTTCAAAAACTGAAAGACGATTACGATATAGATAGTTTATAATATTTAGTTTAAATGATTTATTTTGCTCACTTACGATTTATTTGTCTGTAGATAGGTACCTACTGGTTATGTCAAAGCTGTCGAGTTGCAGCTGACAACAGCGACGTCTCCTCTGGCACGACGACGACGAGACAGACATACAAGCTTGAATTGTTACATTTTATTTGTACATGAAGTCCACTCTTCGTTACACAGACAAGAAATTTTTGATGACTCGATCGTGAAAATCTTCTTTCTTCCTCAATTTTGTTTAGCAACTCCTTTTCCACAGATATGTAAGAGTGCCAAATTACTGAGTCTCTCTTGTCCTTGAGTGCTCCGTAGATAGCTCGGTAGGAGTTTGCCATTATAATTACCAATAAATCACTTTAAATTTAACAACACTGCACAGGATTCATCCATACAAAGTCCATACCTACATAACGGAATATATGCAGCTATCAACTCGCGAGCCAATGCGCACACACACGCGCACACAACACACCTAGCCTAGCTCGCTAGTCGCATCGCATCGCACTTCGCACAGCACAAGAATACTCGTCGTGTGGACGCAGCGCGCACACACCCACACACGCAACACACACACACTAGCTCGCTCGCTAGCTCGCTCTACTCGCTACCGCGTCACTAAATGCACTCCCCGCTGCGCCAACTCGAAAGGCTGATCAGCGGGTCCGCGCGGGACGGGGGGGGATATCGGTCGCTTCCGCCTTGTATGGAATACGATGGCGCTTCAAAATGTAGCCAACCGGCCAATGAATGCCTTGATGTGTCGTCATTCGTCGTCGCCCGCGTTTGACGCGCGCGAAATTTCAAATTATGTAACGGGTACGGGATTGACGTTTTATCTTATTAATCGTGGATTATATGACATAAATAATATAACTCCGAAATTTTTTCACATTTATTTTAGCCTGATACTTCTGTATTAATGGTGTCATTCATTTTATTCGGTTTGGCGGCGCCAACCTCGCCAACTGAGAGGAGTCGCCGCTGCATGAAGGGCGGCAGTGGTGCAAGAAGATATGAAGTGTAGTTATTATATTTTATGCGAGTTCCACCGCGCGCTTTACAAATGTGTACAATATTCGCATGTACATTGTACAGTTCGAGAAAACACTAATGATATGTAAAGTCTCTGAAAGTGTTCGGAAAGTTTCGTAATATCGCACTAGTTTTACAAAGAACGTCTCGTCCCGGCGGAGGCGGCGGCGGCGGAGGCGCGGAACTCTGAACATACTGCAAAACTTGTGTGTCAATTTGGTTTGAGAATTTATGCGTGAAACCTTTGACGATAACAATACAGAGTGGCCTCGCTCGCTCTGCTGAACGTGTACCTCTACAACCACCTTCTGGGTTAATCTTGTGTTGGCGTACCTACTCCATAGTCTTACTTTTGCATATAACATTTAGAAAACAGTTTTCTATAGCACATATTAACTAAATAGTCTAGAACCTATATAGTTCAGAAAACATCGCACAGGCCCGTTAATACGAGAGCGAGTTCGATTATCATATTTTGTACGAGTCCAACTAATAGTGACACTGATCTCTTCCTACCCTCAAGGAAAAATCTAGGAAAAGTTTAATACGGCCAGTCTACGTAACAACAGGTAATAATAACTATAATCTTGCTCTAATATTTGGGTTTCACTAAGAGAGCGAATGAAATAAATGTATGGAGAAATGGTGTACTCCCAGCCAGAGAAGCTTCAGCAGTTTATGTTTAATTTGTCGGCTAGAAGTAGAAGTTTATGCGCTCCTTGTCTCTTTTAAGAATTAGTTAATCATAAAGTTTTACAAACATTTTAGTCAACTTTAGCTAAATAGAATTTTAGCAATAGTTTGCAAAACCAGATCAGAGTTTTTTTAACATAGAATAGAAAAACAAAAGATGAATCGGTAGGGGTTAAATTATGAGTTTTTAAATATTATTAGATTTCATTATTATATTACATCGTTCTTAGTGTTTACATAATATTATGTACATAATTACGGGTCGAAATTTAATGTGTTTAAGATATTCTAAAATTACGTCGGCGGTCGGAGCATGCTAAGTTTTCATTGTTTTCAGTGTGCGTGACTGAATTTCTCAGCATTCGTTCTCTCCATTAGAACGCTAGAAAGCCATACGGCGCGGCGGCTGTCCGCTTCGTCGCCTCTCTGCACTTGATGAACATTCATAACTTGATTTCTGTGTGGTACGCAGTGCATCAAGAATAGCAAAAAGACAACATCTCAGAATTCTAACGAACAACAACGAACTTTTCACAAATTTTCATTCGAGTGCTCTGGGGCAGCGACGAGACAAGGGCGGAGGGTCGGAGTGTGGAGGGTGCGCGCGGTGAGGAGGAGGGAGAGAGGAGGCGGGACGATGGCGGCCAGTAGTCCAGCAGCCTGTCTTTAATTTCCGGGACGTCCGTTCCATTCGAAATTCGGAAGGGCGTTAATTGAAATACACAAAGCTTCGGAAAGAGATAAAAGAAAACAATAACTATTCATATGTCCGCCTTTGTGCCCCTGACAACGAATATATGTGTTGTTTGATCGAAATCAGCATTTGTTGAGTTATTTGTTCGACAGATGACGTCAACCTGCGCCCCGTGTCTGGGCTACGACCACACCCGCGGCACTGTTGTACCACTCGCAGATACGCTTGGTATACAATGTTACAGAAATAAGGTAGGTCAATGAAATAGTTATCTGCTCGTATGGATCTTTAGCAAACTATATAAACTTCATTAGATTTATTTTTAACACGTTTTCAGCTTGTATTACTAGCAACAAGCACGTCACGTAGCACATTAGTAAATAAATTCCCGTACTTACCCTAACATTCAGCAACGTAACAATACCCCATAATCGCCAACGAAATATTCGGATGGGTGAAGAAACTCTACACGACTGTATGCCTATTAAATAAACAATATCCATATCCAGTATCCAAAATCAATAACAATATTCTCCTACCTGCTCTCTAAATGAAACGGCTGTCGATGAAAAGTCAACAAAAATAACATCTGACCTATTCAAAACAAGCAAAACTTCTAGCTAGTTTTTGATCGCATCAGTCTCGATTTGATTGATAGATGAACCCGGTGATAGGTGAAGTGGACGTCAAGAGAGCCGTGAGGTAGTGGTCTGTGCGGTTATTAATATGGTTATGACAAGGGTCACTTGCGGGGGCGGGGCGGGGAGGGGGCGCGGAGGAGGCTCAACGAGACCACCGCTTATTGACAGCTAGCCACTTGACGTACGCCGCGCGTCGCATAGCTAGCCCGACGGGAGACGTGTACGGCCGGTAGAAGAAGTAAAGATCCGCTTGTCTGCAAGACTTTTGTTTATTGATGTTAATTGTTTATCGTTTTTTGTACATAATACATTTAAAAAACACATATTTGACATACTCGTAATATTTCAACTATTCTTTGCCGTCGTCAGATAATTACATTTTAAAATATATATGTAATATATATAATATAATAACAAATTTGTACATATTTAATTAAACATGTACTTGACAAAGAATATTTCAAATATAATGTAAAATATGTGTGTTTTTAATGTATTATGTACAAAAAATAAAAAAATTATAAAAAATATTAGTCTAAATAAAACTATTTAATTAATAATAATCGTTTATTAAGCATTCATATGGCAATTAGACTGCAGTCAAACTTGTCACAATTTGTTCTATCAGCAAGAAACATCGAAGGGTATTTTTTTTATAAATTATTAAATTTTTTATGTAAATAAATTTTTTTAAAGTATTTTAGTGACTATCCACATAATAAAATCGCTTACAGTTTATCGAAAATAGAGCCTGAGAGCAAGATTAACCATATTACTAAGAGTTAAAGTTAAATACCTCTTAATTGACTGATCTTGAATTGAAAGTATTGACTTGACTTGATTGAAACTAAAAAAATCAAGATTGTATTTTTTTTAAATCGATGGCAACAAAAAACAAGAATGAGTTAATTGCACTCAAAATACAACATTTTGATTAAGATTCAGTTCAACATAACAACATTAATTATTGGATTACTTGCATTAACATTTCAATCTTAATCTTTGAAACAGTTCAGTTCAGTGGCGGGTCCAAGAGAAATGTACTTATTACCAAATGGATTCATAAATAAACTTGACTGTAACGTTTCGACGTTGACTTATTTTACTTCCCTCAATAAATATTTGACCACACCGTCTTGTACACTAAACTTTTCTGCTACCAGTACCTGTCAAATCAAGCTATCTATCGCATTCTAACCTAATGGAAATCACTCCTACTTGCGGAAACATGTCCATCCATACGCACACGTATCTCTGTAGGCAGGTACTTTAGGAGTACATACGTACAATATCCGGCAGGAACTACGGCTCATGAATTGTAGAATAACAGTAAAATTCTATTATTAGTAGTAGCTACGAAAGTAGGGAAGTGGGGGCATAATCTCATATAGAGGCACAACCGTTTTTAACTAATTTAATATGGAAAATCAATGCCCAATCTGGCAACACCGAAAACGACTCGGTGGGTAAAGTAGTATTTGACCGTTCCCGAGTGTGAAACGATGGCTGGCAAGTATTTCCGTAACAATATTCAAATTGTCTTTCATTTGGGTAAGAATCTTATAATTAATTCAAATATTTAATGTAACACTGTAGTGAAATAAGTATACCTATCACTTTCTGATCAATTAAAAAAAAAAATTTGATTATCTTAGATTGAGAACAAATACGTTCGGGAGGAGCGGTAGGTAGGAGCGGTTATGCTCCGTAATTTTGTACTGGATCGGTTGTGCCCAAAGACATTCGAACTAATTTAAATGTATTTGATTGTGCTCCATCGTTATGGCAAAGCCGTCTTTTTTTCATTTGTTATTGTTCTATTATTTATTTGGTAAAAATTCAGATGTGAGTCTAATTTAGTTTTTTAAGAGAAATTTTTTAAATTAACACGCTCGGTCTAAACATACTAATAGCTCATTACTATATGCTCATTCTAACATTATGGCGGCGGCGGTTATGCCCCGTCTTCCATAGGCACCGTAAAATACATGGATAAGATGAACAACGATTCGGGAATCGTTTCTAAATTGTAGGTGCGTCAGATTGTTTATAATTTAATTTAGATTGTTTATAAGTACCTGGAAAATAAAATCATCATCATCGTCAGCCCGTATCCGTTCACTGCTGGATATAGGCCTCTCCAAAAATGAAATAAAAAACATAATTAACGCTGAAAATTTGTAAACTCCCGACAGATCTTGCTTGTGGTTACTTACCCGACTTATGAGATTACAGGTTACATTGTGGTAATTTCCTTCATTGATGACCCACATATGTACATAGTGAGGGCCATTATTTCATTCATATACTTACCTAATAATAATTATGCATTGGTATACCTGCAGATAATTAATGTTAAACTAAGCCTATGCAAATAATTACATGTATATTCTAACGTAAGTATTTGGCTGTTTATAATCAGTGTTACGACTGACCAAACTCTACATACCTGCTTGTATTAATGTACCTATAGCCCCGGGGAGACCGTGTCTTACTTTTTTTTTGCTCTCGAAGGGGATTTTAAACTGTCACCCCTCGTCTAAGATCCGCCCACTCCAGTATCTTTAGGATCGAAAGTTTCAACAGCTACCTGGCTTACTTCGGACGGAATAAAAATTGCACGAGAGATAGAAAGAAAATTATAGGCTTTGTTATTTTATCCTTTTGAAAAAAAAAATCTAATTATTTTGCAGATGCTTGAAGATCACTTCACCACTTTTATTATTATAGATGTTACATAGAAATATTTCACCGCTGTCTATGACTTGTATGACTCATATGACTCAGTAAGATATTGTCGGCAGATTGAAGTAGAAATTCTTAAATACACACCAGGAAAATTACACAGGAAGAAAATAATGAGCAATAGGGCGCAAAGGCGGACTTATCACTAGTAGTGATTTCTGGCAGTCAACTGGACAAATGTTTTATAATAAATGCATTATTTAATTAATCTACTTGAATCAAAGTAAATAATTATATAATTTGAGTTCCCAACTTAAAGAATTTGTCATGAGTGACTAACCTGAAAGATGAATTACAATAAAATGTAGGTTTAAGCTAAAATTAAGGACTATCATTTTAGATAAGACTATCATAATAAAAATATATTTTATGAAAATAAAATGCTGTATGAATGACAGAAAATACTGGCAAAAGTTACGATTAATACGTTTCCAGTGGTCTATGACAATTATTTTCCCGCAGCTCTATTCTTCTGCTCCACGTAGATGGTGGCTAAGAGTACATAGGGACTGAGGTAGAGAAGAGCTGGAGTAAGTTCGGACAGCTCGTCGCAGACTCGCCGGAAATCGCCCGAGAG
The DNA here is from genome assembly GCA_946902875.1 of Nematopogon swammerdamellus. NCBI lineage: Eukaryota > Metazoa > Arthropoda > Insecta > Lepidoptera > Adelidae > Nematopogon > Nematopogon swammerdamellus. The sequence goes on from OX336337.1 coordinate 9,206,983, forward strand.
CGGAAGTCATCAGCCACACTGCACTCTACCACCGCACCGCACCGCCTCCGTCCGTCGCCCCCGCCGCCGCCCCGCGCCACCGCCGCCTCCGGCGGTCTATTCCAAGTTGGCACAACATAAAAACATCGTATTTGATGAATGTTATAGTACATATATGCAACACTACACTTATACTGATCGCAAGAATAAAACTGGAAAACGAAGCGGTAACCTTGTAACGTAGTTTCCAAAATGGTTTGAACATGTAGCATTTTCTTTTCATGGAAGTACAAACGCGCTACATTACTGCAAAAGCAATGTCAGCTCGGACGTCCAAAAGGATCCGTGTCTCGTGATTGGCTCTCTCCAAATTCTTAAGCCCCATTCGTATTATGCGGTACACTAAAGACGACTTATAAACAATATTATCATAATATATAATATACGGTATGGATCAAGGTTGCTGAGCGGTGGGCGTTGAAGCCACATATACGTAAAGTTTAGTGTCGCTAGCACGACCTAAGAGGACATCGTACGCACATACATCGCAAAGCAATCTGAAATCAGGTGCGTAGAAGATGATGTAGCCAACCATATCAGTTTCAATAAGTAAATAGAGATAAATCAATATTTGTATGTATAGTTTGGGCGTATATTGAGTTTGGGCGATGTTTGTGTCGTACCATACTTGGAATAGAGCTACAACGCCCCTACACTTTTCTCCGGCGTCGACTTTGGCGATAGTTCAGTGAGGGCGCGTGAGTTTTCTTAATTTGTGAACGTTGTTCCTCGTCGAATAAGTTTGGTTGAGCCAACTGTGTCGTTTCCTTTTATTTTACTTCAAACATTTTCTTTCAGTACCTAACTTGACGGTTGTGCGAGCTATAAGTACCTTTAGTGAATTCATGCGAGGCTAGGTAGATTAGTTTGTTTCCACTTTTTCTTCTCACGAATTTGTCACATTCAGGCACTAGTGTTCTAGCCTTTACTAGAACTAACACGGGGAAATTTTGGCCACTACATTATACATACTCTTAGCGCGGATCGTATGATATGTAAGAAGAAATATTTCCTATAAAAATAATAAAATTTGAAATTATTTTCTCAGCTCAGATAATAACCAAAGGTGACAAGATTACATTATAAAAGCATGCAGACAAGCAACTCTTGCGTATGTCTTGTCCCGCACGTAATATGTAGATGAGTTGCTTCGAGAAAAGGATGGTACGGCCGTGTTTGCTCGACTTGGCGGGGGCACTGCCGTGCCCCCAGATAGTCTCATCAATAGATCTTTTCACAGAACGCTCAATAAAGAATGATTAACGAATGACTCCGCGATAATGTACGTACTGGCATTGTAGGCACTTCATGTGATGTAAGTAAAACTATGTATGTCTATTTTCAAGAAGATAAAAGTTATGCTAAAAGTGTACTCTGAGGCTAAAAGTCACCTACCTAATGCTGACGTCATTACCTGGTTTATTTTTTAAGTTAAACCGTTAACGGTAAACGTCAAAATGAAATTTTTTTTTACACTATAACATTTAATCTTCAATCGACCCAATGGAGCCCTATTTTAAACTAATAATTTATTTTATTATTCTAGACAATTTGGCTTATTTATTCGCGAATAAAATATTTACACAACAATAGTAACTAAATTGTTAAGTACTGAAACAATATCTAAATCACACTTAAAACTTGATATAAAAGTTGTACCTACAGTGGATTTATTTAAAGTCTACGTTAACTAGGACTACGACATAAAGGCCACGTAATCGCCAGCAGCAACGCGAGTGTCACAGAGGGCCCTGCAGCCGTCGCTCCGCCGCCTATGTTCTCTTCAGGCTTCGGCACAACCAGATGCTCCTCATTAAGTAAGACCACGCGACTCGTCACTTCCGTGTACAATGGGCTGTGACGCCCGAAATAGTCGACCACAGACGTCATGTCCCCCCAGCCCAGCATGTGCAGTGGCAACTCCCGCAGCATCGCAAACCCATCACCACCCTGTGCTATGTACTGCGACATCAACACCTTATAGTCGCGTTGCAAATGGATCGAGTAAAACTGCGGCAAGTTGCAATCAGAGCACCTGGCCAACGCCGACACGACTCGCCGACCGGACGGCTTGGCGAGGTCGTACGTCACCCGCATCCCAGAGAACTGAAGGAATCCCCCGGGAGCGTTGATTGGGTTGTACGCCCTCACCGAGTATTCCAGAACTTGCATGAGAACACTTCCGCTCATTGTCACTGTGACGATCTTGTTGTCGAATGGCATAACTGTCAAGAGGTCGCCCCTAGTCACGTTCCTCGGTATGATTGGAGTATCGATCGATGCTCTCACATCTCCGCCGGCGATTATTGCTATGGGGGCATCGGTCCACCCATCGCCGTTGTAATTGAGTGCATAGTAGTACGTATAGGCATCCGCTATCAAGTTGCCCATGTTGCATTCGTGCAGGCGACACGTGTCGCCGTCTAGAAACACTGTCGTGCTGCCGACCACTTCGTCGGAAATTGTCTTGACATCATCATGATAACGTTGAATTATTTTTAGAACGTCGGAATCTTCCGGGACACTGTTGTCTAAAAGGATGGGACTCCCGTCGTAGCTTACGAGTTCACCCTGATGGTCGAAAACGAGGTGCAATTTCCCAAGATATTTCGTGTAAGCGTAGGCCTGGACAGCGGGGACCTTTCTACCTGACGCTTGTCTGACCACGGTGGGGTACGGGCCTTGGATCTTCTCCGCGTCAGGTGCAGTACCGTTCCAGAGAAACGTATTGGTGTGGCCGCCGATGACGAGATCGATTCCTTCCACTTCTCGCGCGATCCTCAAATCCGTTATCCAACCGGAGTGTCCGAGTGCGATTAGGATTTCTACACCCTCAGCCTTTAAAAGAGCGACTTCTTCTTTCAGGGCGACCACTTCGTCGATGTATTCGACGTCATTTCTAATTGCTAAGAATTTGGTGTCTGGGGTGAGATACCCGATGACGCCGACCTTCACTCCGCTGATGTTGAAGACGACAGACTTGTGCAAGTTTGGCTCGAGCTCCGGCACCTTGGAAAGCTCGAGGTTGGCGGCCACTACCGGCGACTTCAAGTTCTCTAAGAACGGACTCAAACCGCTGACGCCTTCGTCAAATTCATGGTTGCCCAGGGACTGAAATATGAAATAGGTACTGCACATCAAGCTTACAAATTAGAAAACATAAACAACCGAACAAGATCGGAAAAGTAGATAGGTATACAAAATTATGAACGATGTGTTACGAATTGGCTTTAATGTTTGACAATTCTTGCATTGGCCATTACAAAAATCGAATCACAAGAATTTACGAGCTCTACGCAGTCGGGTCATAAGTTCTGTCACAACCGTATTATTTTCAAATTTCGAATACTGGCCAGAAATGTTTTGATTGATTTTGAATAAGGAATATTTTGCGTCTTCAAATATAAAAAAAATTATATTACTCCATTTTAAAACATGGAGTGGACGCAAAAGGAAGACACAATCGCAGTTATTGCGTTGCACCGCTGCGGTTACGCGCCAACTGAGATTTTTAAACTTCTAAAAAAAAATTAAAAATAACACTGAGGTTTGTTTAACCTATAATCAAACGATTCGGTGAAGATTCGAGCTTCGAACATCCCAAGAGGAGTGGCCGGCCTCGTACGGTTAGGGCACCGGCTGTCATCAAGGCAGTGAGGGCGCGAATCCAACGAAATGCTGTGCGCAAGCAAACATTTTTAGCTCTGTAGATGCGGTTAAGCAGAACCACGGTTAAAAGAGTATTAAATGAACACCTGGGACTATGAGCTTATCGAAAGAAAATATGAAATTTTTTATATGAGCGTCTGAAAAAAATAAGGATAGTGAGATCTCGGACTTTGTCAAGGCGGTACGCGAGAAAAAAGTACCGCAAAATCGTTTTTTCAGACAAAATTTTTTTTTACCTTGAACAAAGTTACAACATAGAAGATGATAAAGTTTATGCCCATAACAGTGAAGAAGTGGGCAGGCCTATCCCGAGAGTTCAGCGTGGACATCATTCTTCATTATTCATGGTTTGGCTTGAAGTGTCATATTCAGGCCTAACTGAGGTGTTTTTCTGTGAGAAAGGTGTAAAAATCAGTGTCGTTGTCTACCAAAATACGGTGCTTACAAACATTGTCACTGGGTACACCAACAAGATTCTGCGCCAGCTCATAGGACTGCAAGCAAGCAAAATTGGCCGACCGCCCATGGAATAGACTTCATCAGGCACCAAGAAGGGCCCTCCTCCAGCCCAGACTTGAAACCATTGGATTACAAAATATGGCAAAATTTGGAGGAGAAATTCTGCGCTAATCCTCACCAGAATTTGGAGTCTCTCAAAGCATCCCTGATTAAAGCAGCTGCTGATATAGACACGAACGTCGTGCGTGCTGCGATCAACAACTGGCCAGGCAGGTTGAAAGTCTGCATTCAAAATCTGGGAGGGTTTTTCGAATAATTTTAATAAAATTTTAATCTACTTTAATCTGCCTTTCTTTTGATATATATATTTCAAACTAACATAAAAAGTCGTACAATTTATTTAATAAAGTATTTGTGACAGAACTTATGACCCGACCTAGTACATGTACGTACATAAATGTTTAAATTATTGCAAACTTACAACAGCGTCAGGTTTTAAATCGTTAAGGCACTCTACAGCGATCTTCCACTTGAAGAGAGTGAACCAAGCTGTGCCGGTATAGGTGTCTCCCGCGTTCAGGTACAGAACTTGGGGTCCGGTACCCCCCTGTGACGCCGCGCGCGCCGCCTTCACTCTGCAATCACAAATATGTAGATGAATTTCAACACTAGTATTTAGCATACTGCGCGGAGCTCTAAGTTTCTTTTTACGTTCACTGATGTCCACATATGAAAAAAAAACAGACCCAGACTAGTCTGTCCTAGAGTAAACGTAGTCACTCAAGATGTCTCCAGCTTAGATTTTTGAAGTCTTTCAATAATTGTGCAACGTGTCCCGCGATCTAGAACCACTGCAACTTCGGAGGGATGTCAGCGCCCTAAGTGTGTTCTATCGCTTATTCGACGGGGAGTGTTCGGAAGAGCTGTTTAACGCGATTCTGCCGTCCCCTTTCCAACTCCGTACAACGCGCACTGGGCAGGGATTGCATCCCTATACGCTGGACTTACCGCTGATGCGTACTAATCGCTTCTGCAGATCCTTCCTCCACAGAACCGGTAAACTCTGGAACGCTCTCCCTGCCCACATATTTGCCCCCAAGTATAGTCTCGGGTCCTTCAAGAGAGGCATGGGGGTCGCTAGACACCTTAAGGGTGGCTCGGAGCCACAAGTCGCGCTTACTATAAAAAAAAATTGTGCAAAAGGCAAAACGAATGTTCAAGTACTGACAGGTGGGCGACTCTAGGGAAGCCGCCGTAGCACTTGCCAGCGTCGCGGTCGAGCTGGCTGCACACGCCGGACAGCTTGGAGGTCTGCTCGAAACGCGCGTGCATGTCGTTGTTATGCAACACCAGTAGCTCCAGTCCCCCGCGGCTTTTAGAGGCGGCGCTGATGAGGTTGGCACCTGCGACGCCGCTCAGCGCACTTACGGCCAATAAGAACAGCATTGTCTGCAATAAGAAACAATAATAGTCTTACATTTAGAGATGTTTGGGTCTTCTCGATGATGAGAAACTGTGCAAGCAAACGTGAACGATGAACTGCAACTGAAATGATTGCTGATTACGAAGAATTATAAACAAGATATTATTGTAGGTGTAATTGTACGTAACCTTGAAATAAATTTTAATCTTTAATGTGAGATTGCGAAGAAAAAGGGGGGGAGGGGCAATGTTTTGAGACGACAACTGGATGTACTAGATAGATGAACATTAAAATTATTAAAATATATACTCTCAATTTAAGTGTGGATGTTGCATGTCATTGTCAATATAGCTTAGAGAGTGAAATCTCTTGACACACCCGCGGGAACTACGGTCGTTGCTCGATGCAGCTGCAGCATTGCATGATCAAAACAATTAGTGCTTCTACAAGAATACAATTAGGTATTTAAAATTTGTACCAGTTAAGTGTTGTCAGCCTCGGTAGCTCAGTAGTGCGGTCGGTCGACTGTTGTTAAGCAACGCTGAGCGCGGTCAGGACTTGGATAGGTGCCGCTCGACCGTTGGAGGGTTACTGTGGTTCGGATTCCACGTTAAACTGTAGGTCCCTTCCCTTCTTACCTTACTAGGTGGTAGGGTTTATCCCGGCCGGGTTGGTACCACCGCACTGAGCGAAACGTCGATCGAAACAGCTATGTAAATAGTTCGTGTTTTACGTCCAGTTCAGTGTAGCCGACATGAAATGAAGGGAAGCACTGATATGGCACATAGTTAACCCGGTGTTATGGGCTGACATCACGGATGTAGTAGCTGATGTAGCCAACAGTGTCAGTTTCCATAAAAAAAAAAGTGTAATTTTTTTATGTAAACCAGCATGGGCAGCTGTGCCGAGAGACCAATGGTGCAGTCGACAGAGCCAAAATCACCTCTCCTCGCGAAACCACGCTCAGTTAGGTGCCATGCCAGCAGATTGGCGGACTGTTGCTAGGCTGTCTAGCCCGTGAATACGACGCTTGAAGACACCCAGGTTAAAGGATTCAGGAATACACACGCCGGAAGACAGTTCCACACTCTAGCGGTGCGACAAAGAAACGATTTAGAGAACCGATGGGTTCTCAAAAGCCCAATGTCAACAACAAAAGGGTACTGAGTCTCTCTGCGACGCATATGCATAACATTTTAATATCATATACCTGGAAAAATTGTGTCACGATGACCAGGACGAAATGCCTCGCTGGCAGCCGCCTCTCTCAGTTTGGAAGGTAACCCTCACACCACTGTTAACACTACACACTTGCACATTCTTCAATACAGTTAGTTAGTCACCGCTCTCCCTCGACACAAGCCACGACCGCTCTCGAACACTCCTGCCGGTAGTTATAATAACAAAATGTCAACTTCATTGAGATGATGTAATACGTAATGTTCATTTGATGACGCATTACGCACGTGCTCTTCTCACTCAGTTGGAGTAATGAATGTATGAGTAAGGCCCGGTTCGATTCATATTTATTGAACTAATTGGGCCTAACATTCTGTGAACACCTCTATGTGAAAACTGAGTTTTTAGATACCTATACTTACCGCTATTTATGGTTACGTTCGTCGAAAGTGAGAGCGTTTTAAGCAATTTGTAAATTTTACATTTTACCACCTGTTTGAAGTATGTATGTACTCTCTGTTCAGAAATGCATCATGGACATTGCCTTTATCTTCAAATATTTCGAAACCTGTCTTCTGCGACCGACGAATGAGTGGTATCTACCCGCAATCCGCTGGCGCGGTTTTTCTACGCGCTCGAAGCGAGTGCATTGTCATTCACGCATTCGTCAGATACACATTCGTATTTTTATTTCGGACATTATTTACAATCTCGCTGCCGCTACCGCCGTCGTCGGGCCGGTCATCACCGCTTCTCCATCGTGTAATCAAATGTGAATCGGTCTTCATGAGTGTCAGCCTCGATAGCTCAGTGGTGCAGACAGGGTGCGGTCAGTAGTTGGATGGGTGACCGCTGACCGTTGGAGGCTGACCGAGGTTCGGATTCCTCGTAAAACTGTGGGTACCTTCCCTCCTAATCTTACTTGGTGGTAGGGTTTAACTCGCCCGGGTTGATACCACCGCACTGAATGAAACGTCGGTCTAAACGGCTATGTAAATAGTTTGTGTTTTCCGACCAGTTCAGTGTAGCCGGCACGATCAAAGGGGGAAGCACTGACATGGCACCTAGTTCACCCGGTGTTATGGGCTGACATCACGGACGTTGTAGGTGATGTAGCCAACCGTGTCAGTTTCCATAAAAAAAAGGATCCTGGTGAAGAGCTGTCCCGCACGCATCCTGCGCCCGCCCGCGGAGAACCAGGTACGTTGCCCTCTTCCGTTCGGTCGCATCTCATCCACAAAATTCACTCACCTCATTGTCATTTCATGCATACAGTCCATTACTCTTTTAAGAAATTCCAGCCACCGAGTTCTGCTTTGTCTCAAGGCAGAACTACCCTTCACTCTCAGAAATCTGTTAAATTTTGTTAGCCTCCGTAGCTCGGTGGTGCGATCGATCGACTGTCGGTCGTGATCATAAGCACACCTGGGTGCGGTCAGTACTGGGATGAGTGACCGCTCGACCGTTGGAGGCTGACCCTGGTTCGAATTCACATAACTGTAGGTCCCATCCCTTCTTACGTTACTAGGGTTGGTACCCCCGCACTGAATGTAAGGTCGGTTGAAACGGCTATGTGAATAGTTTTTTTTTTTTCATCCAGTTCAGTGTAGCCGGTACGACCGAAGGGAATCACTGACATGGCACCTAGTTTACCGAGGTGTTATGGGCTGATATCACGGATGATGTGATGTGATGTAGCCAACCGTGTCAGTTTAAAAAAAGAATAAATTGATAACATAATAATATTGCACTTTATGCCATTTATTGTGTAGCAAGGTGGACTTATTGCCTTCGGCAATTTCTTTCAGTCAACTCTGTATATCCCAACCATCGAGCAGCTCGTGAAGGTATGCACGTAAATTATAAAAAAAACATTTAACACGGAACACGCCGACCGGTTTCGAACCTCAGGCCTCAGACCTTTCGCAAGAGAGGCCCAGACCACTGGGCCACCCGCCGCTCTATGTATGATATGTATGTTCTTCTTCAGGATCTTTTATAAAAAAAAATTCACAGATCTCATGCATGACCTTCGGATACATTGAAAATGGCTTTTAGGACGTATTCAAATATAAGCATATAGCGAGTCGCCGACTGTGGGCGTGAAAATATCCTGGTGTGGCTGAAGCGAAGAACTCAAAGAGCGAACACACTCCAGATTCTAACAGCGCGCACCTGCTCACTATATAATAACTTCTACTCCTCTAAATACTAACATGTATTCGGCACACGTATAAAGCTCGCCTCTGGAATAATCTTCCCGTGCATTTACACTCCACTACCTCTATGAATGTATTTATGGTAAATTTGAGAAATCTTTTCCTATTCTTACTGAAGTAAATACATTTTTACTAGCATACATACTAGCTACATATTGCACTAGCTTTTACCTGCGGCTCGCGGTAACGTCGGTTTAATAGCAAATCCGATTTAAACGAGAATATGATAAACGATCGCTTCTTTTGTATTTTCTCTCTCTCTCTCTCTCTCTCTCTCATCCTTTCTTCCTCCCTCTCTCCCTAACTCTCTCGCTTCCCCTCCGTTCCCCTCCCGCGCCTCGCTCTTCTCCATCCCCCTCTTTCCCCTTCTCTTTGACCTCGTTATCTGCCTACCTCTCTCCCTAATTCCCTCCTTCCCTTCTCCCTTCTCCCTCGCTCTCTCTTACTCCCCCTCTTTCCCCCATCCGCACTCCCTCCGTCCCCCCTCGCTGCTTTCATCTTCTCCACCCACCTCCTTCCTACCTCTCACTCTTTCTCCTCCTCCCTCCTCCCTCGCCTCACTCGCTCCTCCCTTCATATCTCCCCTCTACTCCAATTCACCCCTCCCTCCTCCCCCTAGCTCTCCCTCCCTCCGACACTTCTATCCCTCCCTATCTCAGTCCTCGTTCAACCATCTATACCCCGCCGCTTCCCCCTCCCTCCCTCACCCCTGCCCATCGTACGTCACCCCTCTTCTCAACACCCCCTCCCTCATCTCCCACCCATCTTACACACCTCCCCTTCCCTAAATCCCTTCCACCTGCTCCATCTCCCTACCTCCCTCCCCTCCCTTCCCGCCCCTCCCACCGTCCTCCCTCCCTCCCCTTTTATACCTCCCTCCCCTCCTTTTTACTCCCCAACCCACACCTCTCCGGCCCCCGCCTTTATCGTCCCTCCCTCCATCCCCACCCCTCCATCATCGCCCCTCCCCCTTCACCCATCCTCCTTAAACCTTCCCCCTTCATATCCCTAACATAATTTCATTCCCTATTTCACCCCCTTCAGTTTTTTTTTCTCGATAAAAGGTAGTCCCCAGGATGCAATCTATCTTCTTCCCACAATTGTATCTAAATATTTATAGTATATATATCTAACATCGCTTCTACCAAACCAATATTATAATTTACTTGCTTTTTCATACTGAAATATGTGAATTAAAAACAAAAAAAAAACATTAAATTAAAATTCTCAATTTTCAAGTGTATAAAAAGAAAACCATTTTAACTACTCACACTGCAAGATAAAGACGACACGAAACTCGCGTAATAAAAAATTTAAAAAAATCATTACTCCCAACATTTTCACTTTTTTCAAACAATTCAAAAAACATCCCCAGATATTTAGTCAATCTACAATATAAAAATATAAAACTTTAAAATATATATTTAGAAATATGTTTAAAAGTGCCCTTTTCAAACCCCCTAAAAACGGCTATTTTAGGCGGTTTTTTGCGATTTTCTCAAAAAATTTCAAATTTTTTTAATTATTTGTTTTCACAATCTTCTAGCTATCGTCGATACGCGTCCTTTGAGACCCTAAATATTCACGTAACCTTAAAACTCACGACACCAGGGCTAATTCGCACTCTTTCTGAAATCGGGGCCTATACTGAAGCGATCGAAAAGACATTTCCAATGTCAAAACCTAGCCCTAGAACAATTTCCATTTTAAATTTTATCAAATTTAATTCCATTGCATCCATTAAATCATTGTGAAATATAAAATTAACCACATACATACATAAATACCATACGCTGTATCCCGACAATCGGGGTAAGCTTTTTTTTTTTTTTTATTTAAACTGACACGGTTGTCTACATCACCTACAACATCCGTGATGTCAGCCCATAACACCGGGTGAACTTGGTGCCACGTCAGCCTTCCCTTCGGTCGTGCCGGCTACACTGAACTGGACGGAAAACACAAACTATTTACATAGCCGTTTCGACCGACCTTTCATTCAGTGCGGTGGTACCAACCCGGGCGGGTTAAACCCCACCACCTAGTAATATAAGGGAGTCATATCCCTTAGTCGCCTTTTACGACATACACGGGGAGAGATGCAGTGGGGCTATTCTTTTAAAGTACCGGCCCCACACGGTAAGCAATATATAAATATCAAGCAGCAAGTAGATAAGGCACGAAGACCCACCCACTGCATGACTCGGTGGAAGGAACGTGCCAAGGTGAGAGGTGGCTAGCCTGTCGCCCTTTAGCACGCCATCTTGTCCTTATCCCTTTTACGACATGCACGGAGAGAGATGCAGTTTAAAATAATGCATGTGTAATTAATTACAGTCAGCTAAGTTCTTACTGGGTTCATTATTGGTTAGAAAGAATACATAATCGACAATATCTTTCGCACAACACTAGGCTAGGATAGTGCTAAGGGCGCGCGCATTCCCCCGCTCGGCTATCGCGGTTTCGTAGGAAATAGGAAATAGTTCCTGTAGCGGGCGGCGATCGCTGCTCTGTGGATCAAAGTAATCAAATACTAGAGGGCCACTCCCAGTTGCCGTTATTTTGTCCCCAATAAAACAATTGCAACTTCGTGTCGAGAAGATTTTAGGTCTCATAAAGTGATTTCGCCGCGCGGTCCCTTATCCGAAAAACATTTCGACTGAGTCGAACGGACTTAATTTACCGAAATCTATTAAGCTATTTAAATCTGTACATGCATCAATTTCAGGAAGCATATTTTTACTAAATGATCCGACAAACTATGTAGAGATCGTAAGGGCACGATATATTTTATAGACCTCGTCGCTCATATGTTTTGTCTTGGCCTCCGTCCAAGTTATTCAGTCGCTCGCCCGCATTCATTTTTGAACCGGATTTTGCTAAAAGCTGTATTATTTCAACGTGCCTATTTACATGTAAAAAATGTACCTATCCTCCGTCATTTTTAAAATTTTCTGAAATCTACAGCGTAAATGCTCTAAGATCTTAGGAGATCGTTGCGGGGTGTACGCCTAAAGGTCTATGATTATAATAACGGTTTTTCCTTGAACAAAACATTTTAAAACCAAAAATAATATTGAGTATATTAGGTACCTACCCAACTTTTCCTCCATTCGGCACAATTAAAATATTATTCATAATTTAGGTATGAGAAGTAACCTGTAATATATGATAAAGCATAGTGTAGATGTCCAACTATTAATATGGAAAAGTGCTCGATTTGAACAATTGAAAGTCGTAACGACAATTACAGAATATGCGCTCCCGGGCGGCCGGCCGGCGCGGCGGCGGCGCGGGACGGAGAGGGTCGAGGCGACAGCGCTCGCTGCAACCACTGCGACTGCGAATTGAATTTCATATTCATTAAAATATAATTAAGTTTATTCCTCTCATAGCAATGGTGAGTCGAGACCGGCCCCGCATCCCGTCGGCAACCTTTCCCCGCTGCCGCTCGCCTCAGGACTAGTTTTATAAGATTAGCGAGTTAAACTCTGCGCTAGAGACGCGACATTTCGTTTCGTCTTTCTACTTCCGCCACGCCCCGAGAAGTTGATTGCATCGACTTTACGAGTACGTGTCGTGTACAACCGCATTAACCATTGTTTGTTTGTAAGCTATTTCAATTGTGCATTGTGGTTGAATTGTGTGAAACGCGATAAACACGAGGACTGCCATGTATGCTTGTATGTATACACAATACTAACTTTTATCTGCGGCTTCGCGCGCGGTTGATTAGGTTTAATAGCTAATCTGAATTAATCGCAAAATGATAATATACGATCGCTTTTGTTATATTCTCTTTCTCTCCCTCCATCCCTCGCCCCCTCCCTTCCTCTCACTCCCTCCTCGACACTCCCATCCTCCATCCTCCCTCCGTCCTTCTCTCTCCACCATTCCTCTGTCCCCTTCATCTCCCTCCCCTCTCCTGTACCCCTCTCCCTCCTCCGCTCTTTCCTTCCCCTTTCCCTCCCCTCCCTTCCCTCCCACCCTACCTATATTTCTCCTCGCCACTCTTTCCATTCCCTCACCCTACCCTACCTTCCTCTCTCTCCTTCCCCTCTCTGCCCTCCCTATTCCTCCTCCCCTAACCTCTCCCTCCCTACACCTGCCTCCCCTATTTCTTCCTACCGCGCCTCCCCCTCCCTCACTTCATTCCCCAACTCATGTCACATTTTAGCACGCAGCAGTTGTCACGAGTAGGTATGTAATGAGCGAGTGCGGTGCAGTTTTCCTGAAATCTTGATGGAAATCTACCTACATCCACTGGAGTGGCAGGTAGTTAGGTATTTACTTGAAGTAACTTACATACATAAATACATACATACATAAAAGATTTCTAAAAATCGTCAATTGCATTTTATACTCGTCATAAGTATCATATATAATTAGTAGAGCGATTTGATAAAATTTAACAAATCGCTGAGTTAGGTACCTATGTATAGAAAATTAGAATTAATCTTGCGGTCAATAACGTTCGGATTTGCTATTAAAACTTGTCTACGAGCGAAGCCGCGGGCAAAAGCTAGTTCTATGTATCTAACATCGCTTTTACCAAATTACCAACCAAAACGCAACGCAACAGAACTGCTAACGCCATCTATTACTACCATTCGACACTAAATGCCGTTCGCACTATATTTGATACTGCTCAGCCCTAAGGTCATTTAGCGTGATGATATATACCCTATTGTGAGCCTTAAGAAATACTCTTTACATTGGTGCAAACCACATCAAAATCGGTTGAGTGGTTCCGGAGTTTACCTTAAACATACATACATACCTACTTATAGACAGATGTTCCCTTTTATAAGAATTAGAGAGTAGAAATAGAGATAGATATAGAGATAGAGATAGAATAGAATATGCTTTATTGCTTTCCAATACAACGATTTTACCAAAGGGCGGACTTATTACCTAAGTCAATCTCTGTCAGTCAACCTGACTTTTATTAAAACTTATTATAAGGGTAGCAAAACAGAGAAGAAGACTGACACAAACGAATGACACAGAGATAGATATAGAGATAGAGAAGATAGAGATAGAGATAGAGAAGATAGAGATAGAAAAGAAGATAGAGAGTAGAGAAGAAGATAAAGATAATTTATGCATGTAATGTGATGTGTCGTTCTGTATTTCACCAATACGGTTTTCGAACCTTCTAAAACAAAGTAAGTTATACACTCGTACTTTATACAGAGTGGCCAACTTACTTATACAACTTTTTTCTGCCAGCATTTTGATTTGGCGCCAAATTTGACAGTTGTTCGGTAAGAATTAGTCAGCATCGTGGCATCGGAAGCCAAATTTGAGCAACGTAATTTATTAAAACGATTTACGCAAATAAATCTTCTGTTGGGGAAACCCTGATTAATTTACTATAACATTGAATTCTAATTTGTATTTGCTTTGTAAGTACAGAGTTGCTACGGACCTTGCTGTGGACATAATCCGCACTTGACCCCTTTTTTTCACTCGTCTGTGTTAGATTTTCGTCACATAAATCGTGGTCGATTTTTTTGCTTAAAGAAAAAACAGTGCTACACGGAGTATGAGAGAGGACTGCATAGAATTGTATAATTGTATCGATCACGTTACACGTCGATTCGACGAAACATTCCGAGTCGCAGTCGAGCACTAATCAAACACGTGACCGCTCACGTTATTAAGAAATACCGACCACCGATCAACAACTGCCGTAAAATGATATTGCGAGCGAGCGAGCGAGCGAGCAACCCGACGAGCGGAATGCTCGTAGCTGTGCTCGTAGCAAGACACGCTCGCTAGCAATGATATTTTAGGAAAAATATGTTATCTATATGACATTCAGTGCTCACACATGGCACGTCCTTGAAAAGTTGAGAGGAAGAACTATAAAGTGATGCGCCGACTCGAATAGTCTTATTTCAATTATTAGAATTAGTGCAGAATTCATTACACACGACGGCATTTTCGATGTGTTAGCGGCTCGTGGTTAGCGGTCCGAACGCGTGCGTAGTTGATGGGCGACTAACTTCAGACAGGACTGTGGTCTTGTATTTAATGTGCCGCTTGGGAGCTCAGATAACCTATCTACCTCCTTTTAACTTATAATATCATTGCTCGCTAGAGTATCCAGTATCGACGAAAGAATGAGCGATCAAGCGAATGAATCTCCTTGAATGATCTTTTGTATGTATCTTTTATTAAACCATTTAAAATCTTATAATAATATTTCGTTGTAACTTCGTAACTATCGAGTGAATGTGAACCTCACCAGCTTTGGTTCTATATGTTCTTATTGAATCTATTAACTATAACAAAATAATGTAGGTACCTACATAAAAATAACCCGACAAATCGTTCATTGAAAGAAATAGTACGGACTGCAAACGCGTTCGAAAATACTTCAATCAATTCCGATTACGGGTGTGCCTCGCCACCTATAATTTTCTAATTATGTTCACTGCCGCCCCTCGCTCCCGGCCTTTCTTCAGTCCGCCCCGCCCGCCCCGCCCGCCAGTGCTAGTCGCGGCAGGACACGGCTTCTTTTATTGGAGCCTACAAAAACTTGGAGAACTATCGCTTCGGGTAGGTCTTTTATCGGATTAGTGATTGATGGTGCTCATTCTGTCAGGGTCACCGCTGGTGCTGGCGGCGCGGCGGAGGCGGCGGCGGCAGAACAGAGCACGTGACGCCAACGAGCGTATTTAGCTGCTGAGCATTGTTCATTTTCTCTAACTAGGCAACGACAATTCGTTCTTCTAACATTTAACTTATTCTGAATGTTTTTCTTCGTAACGTTCACAGGAGTAGAACTCATTACATATATGATATATCATAGATATAATATTTAAGCCTCATCTCATATCATATTTATATCATGTATGTTACTAGACCGTGTGGGGCCGGTACTTAAAAAGAATAACCCCACTGCATCTCTCCCCGTGCATGTCGTAAAAGGCGACTAAGGGATAAGGACAAGATGCCGTGCTAAAGGGCGACAGGCTCGCCACCTCTCACCTTGGCACGGTACTTCCACCGAGTCATGCAGCAGGTGGGTCTTCGTGCATTGATCGACTGAATCTTGTTCGAATACTTCGCGAAACGTGGTGGTCGGTGTTGTGCTGTAATTTACCAGAGTTCTTGCAGCACAACACCGATTACTCTGCTTACCCCGATTTTCGGGATTCAGCGTGTGTGATATGTATGTATATGTATGTATGTATGTATGTTACTAGATTGAAAAATGCATATGCAGAAATGCACTTCATTATTATTTCCCATTTTATCATTCATATTATCTTTTTTAGCTGGGCAAGCGGCTTCTCTCGCGTTACATTAGAATTTAAAAAATTCTGAAATAAAAAAAATTGTTTTATAGAAAGCGCGACTTGGACGCCTAGGTACCCGTGACGTTTCTAACGACTCTCTTGATTATTTGGTGGTACGCGGGTGTTGCGAATACCATACCATGCTGTCCGGACAGTTCCTATTCTCACGCACATCTTAAA
Source organism: Nematopogon swammerdamellus (assembly GCA_946902875.1). Taxonomy (NCBI): domain Eukaryota; kingdom Metazoa; phylum Arthropoda; class Insecta; order Lepidoptera; family Adelidae; genus Nematopogon; species Nematopogon swammerdamellus. The sequence goes on from OX336337.1 coordinate 9,223,461, forward strand.
TATGCATACCTATATTATATACATTATATTAATCCTTGATAAGATTAAATAAAACTCGACGTCTTTTAGCTTCGTCAAACTCCCCTCTACCATGACACTCCAAATGACTATTCTCAATCAATATTCCGTCCCGATATCAAACTATTAATGAGCCGGAAGTCCGTCTTCCGCTTACTCAGCTTTCCCGCGGTTCCGGCTGCGGGACGGGGCGGGGGCGGGGGCGGTGGACGAGTGTGGGTACACTCGCCGAGTCATTGCTTTAATTTCTTAATACGTATATTGTGAATACAGCGGGTCGGTATGCGGGGTCCGAACACAGAACCCTTCTTGAAATAGTTGTCGGGATGCGCTCGGCACTCGCTAAGAAATGTCATTAGGCTGTGCATAGTTAGACCGACAATTCAAGATGTCTGATGACTGGTTCACACTTGCAAAGAGCTTTCGGATTTTCCAGTTTCAACTACAAACTTGTCAAACTTGTTACCGTAGGTTACAATTCTGTGTTATTTGGCTACACTTCGAGATATATAAAAAGAAGGTGGGTATACAAAAATATTACAGTATAGGATAAAAAAAATGTTGGCACACCAGTAATAAAAATGCATAACAAGAACACATATACGAGTACTATAGCAAATATACGGAATTTCTCTTATTTTTCATATAGTAGCAAGTATCACTGTATCTCAACAATAAACGTGACATAGTCAGTTTATAATCGATGTTCAGGGTTTGGCTTCCCGAACAAAAATAATAAATTCAAATACAGTCTCCACTGTACACATCACTGTCTATACGCACAGTAGTCACTGGTTTTACGTACCCGCCCAAGTTTAGTAGAACAAATATGTGTGACAGAATATTTAAATAAATTCCACGTATACAGTAAGCACTAAATATCGCACGAATAGGTTCAATAAACTTACTGAAAATGCTCAACTGCTTTAGGGTTCCATACCTCAATAGAGGAAAAACTGAACCCTTAAAGGACCACTCTTGTGTCTGTCTGTCTGTATGTCCGTCTATCACAGCTTATTTTCTCCGAATCTACTGAACGAAAATAGTTAAATTTGGTATATTTATAGAGTTGGATGACCCAAACACTATAGCGTAAATGAACGAATTTCGATTTTGGGGGTAAATTTTGGGGGACAAATTAGAAAATAAAACAAAATTATTTTAAGTGCTTCGTGTGACATATCAATGAAAAGGGCTAGTTATAAGGAATACAAATATATTTCTTTATAATTTCAAAATGTCGAGCGTCCCCCCCCCACACCTTATCTCCGAAACTACTGAATTTAAAATTTAGAAAAAAATTGGAAATATCTTGGAAAGTCTTAAAGTTCTCACCATAAACGGAATGGTACGGAACCCTCTCCACGCGAGTTCGACTCGCTTGACCGCTTTTTTAATGCAAGTGTATTAAGTAAATGTGTAAACAAGAGGCATAAGTCTCAAGACTTGTTAATCAAATCGGTGTTTAAGAGGTTAGTGACGCCGGGTATAATGACTGGCAAATATTTAGTCTGCTGCCACAAGATCTTCAGCGCCGTTTTCTGAACGGCGGATGTGTGAGGAGGGTGGAAAATTTGTCCAGATCATTTTAACAGGGAAATTCTCACGGAAAAATCCGACTGAATTACAATGACATATAGGGTTTTTCAAGGAGCTTTGCACCGAACCAGGCGGGCGCGGTACTTAAATACACATTCTTATGTTGTGTGGCGAGGAAAGATCTATTTACATACGTGTCTCAAACTATACTTCAATTTAACTTTCGATAATTTAGTTTTGTATGGAAAAAAAAAGTTCACCGTAGAGCAAAATGTCATTTAACATTTTTGCTCCAAATAGGCTCAGGAGTACCTGGTTTGTTTGTTGACCTATAGTCATCAAACACCCTTATTTCGATAATTACCTACATTACCATACTTTCCCTAACCCCACATATTATCGCTCACGCCCCCTCTCTTCTTTTCCGCACACTTTATGACTTTATGACCCTGTATTTGACTCAGGTTCGTACTTCACGGACTCATTCACAGTACAAAGCCTCTGAAATAATCTGCCAGTGCACCTACGCTGCTCTGCATCTGAGGGTATTTAAGAAAAATTTGAAGAATGTTTTCCTATCCTTAAAGTTAATACATTTTATATTGCGTACATCTCCGTACGTCCCCTCTTCTTCCTCTTATCATTCAATTGATTAAGTTCCGCTGATTAGTGTGCACATAATATTTAGGTATATTTTTAATATATATTATGCGTTTTAAAGTATTTATGTAGTATTAGCTTGTATATATCATATTTCTTTATAGTTTCTTTTTTTATTCTTTATTATTTTATTTCAATTAATTCAATACAAAATATTTAATTCAAATTAACATAGGTATAAAATAATTAACTAATCTAAAAATTATATAAACTAACTTAGGAAATAAACTAACTTAAAAAATATATTTCATTTAGTGCTTTTGTCCCCGGGATTGTGCCGAGGATTTATAGTTTAATACATTGCCATAAAATATTCTTTTTCGTCTGCATGACATTATGTGAAGTACTTCTAACATATTATGTCAAAGGTTAGTTAGAATAAAATACTTAATGGCATTAAGCTCGCCTATAGTAGGTACCTACTTCTTATTTTCGCTTATATCTAGAGAACAACTTAACCAAATTACTAACAGAACTAGTTTGTTAAGAGCCCTTACAAGCAATTTACAAAGGTGTTACACATTTATACAAATATCTGTATGTCATTGTAAAGTTCTTTTCATGGCCAACAACTACTTTTGCTGTAAAACAATCACCTACCTCGACACTATGACTCTTCCTTCGTTGTATCGAAGCGTCGCCGCCACTCAGACATGCAAATGATAGGCTTACCGCCGCGACTCTTGTCCCACATGCCGTGTGTGGCAAAACTGTTTGTTCGGAGCGTGGAGTTATGTACCTAGAAGCGGCGTCAACTTGTGGAAGGGATGTAATGACATTGCACAAAGACGAAATTACAAATATATTTATATGTTGCTACCACCGCACTGAATGAAAGGTCGGTCGAAACGGCTATGTAAATAGTTTGTGTTTTCCGTTCAGTTCAGTGTAGCCGGCACGACCGAAGGGAAGCACTGACGTGTCACCCGGTATAATGGGCTGACATCACGAATGTTGTAGGTGATGTAGCCAACCGTGTCAGTTTCCATACAAAAAAAATATCTGCCACACTGGTTTGATCACGGATGACGCTAATGGAGTGCGCACACAACAAATGCTGGTAACAAAGTCAAATGAATGTGAACTATTACAATGCCGGTTCGTTGTATTGATTTCCAGTGTTCAGAGGGAGCGACCTCCGCCTCGGTCTGTCGCTTTTGTAACCGATGCACAGAACACGATGCAGCTATTGACTTAACTCGGCAGAATTATTGGGTTTTTTAGGGTTCCGTATCCGGTGCGGGGCCCTATTACTAAGCCTACGCCGTCTGTCGGTCTGTCTGTCCATCCGTCCGTCTGTCTGTCCGTCCGACCGTCTGTCCGAGGGCTGTATCTCTTGAACCGTAATAGGTAGCCCGTTGAAATTTTCACAGAATATGTGTTATAATGGCCTATATAACAACAAATAATAAAACTCAGAAAAAGTAAAAAAAATTCACGGGGGCTCCCATAGAAGACACCAAAAAGTGTATGCGTGCGCGCCATCCACCGAATAGATTATGAAGCATTTTAACTAATGACATTTTAACTAATATGAAGCATTTCATAACACGCCATCTAGATGGCGTGAGTAGCACTAGCCATGACATGGCGATACGGAACCCTCGGTGCGCGAATTCGACTCGCACTTGGCCGATTTTTATGGATAGCTCGACATGTGACATCGTTTCACCTACAAGTATGTGTCTAACAATGCCCATGGACATTCTGTGATGCACGGGGATTGCGAATGCCATGCTGGCCTTACTTTAAACATAGCAGTAAAAGCGATATCATTTTTTTACTCATTCGTAGAAAAAAGACTTATCCGCGCACCTAACCTAACCTAACCCAACCCTCACAAAATGTAACTTTTAAGCCCATTCGTAAGTATAATATATGAAACGCCAAAAACGATCATTCATTTGAGAATACTCGCCGAATTCTACGGGCTATTAAGAAAGCGAAAGAGGTTTTCTAGAACTGGGGTGGCTCGGTCTGATATCCACATTGTGCAGATTTATTGATTTCATTTCACTGTAATATGATATCTTTTGTATATGTGTTTGCATATTTATGATTCATTATGCCTAGATAAAGATGATTTTTATTTATTTATGTATTTAAAATATAGGTCGAAAATTATAAATTACTATTGTAATTGCGGCAAACGCGCGCCGGGGGAAGGCGACCACCGATTGCTGTTCTGTGTGTTTCGGGGAAATTGTGAAGGACGCAAGATATCGTTTTTCTATAATCTCGACGATCTTTCTAGTGCGTTATATTATAGTTATATTATGCATAACATAGTGAATGAGTTGTACATAGTACGTAATCGCACCGCGCCGCCGCCGCCGCCCGCCCAGCCGGTGCCGCCTCAGCGCCCCGCCCCTGCCCCGCCCCTGCCCCGCCGCCTCCGCTCACTCGTCGCGCCGTGAAATCGAATTAGCAACCGATTAGTCGCACCAATAAAACATCGATGCGTGACTTTTGGACACCCGCACGCCTGTAATAGGGTTTCGCGTCATTATGCGCGACGCGATCAAAGGGCAAAGCGAATGTCGACCGCCGCGCCCCGGCCGGCCACCCGCCTCTACTGACCAATTTTAAATTAAAATTACAATGAATCGCTCTGTCCACTACTTATTTGAAGATATATATTTGTTACATTTCGGCCATTACTAGTCGAGATAAAGCCTCATCTCTATCTCATTCCTCTTTACAATGCCACAAAAGCAATCGGAATTAGCGATCGTATCACAGAGAACTAGGCTAATAAAATAAGATTTCATCTTACAAAGAAATTCAGAATGAGTAGTAGGCGGCGCGGCGGTGGCGGCGGCGGCGGCACTGTGAGCGAGTAGTTGACTTCATGTCGCTTCATGTTTCCAGTCACAACACCGCTCTCTAGCGATAAAATAGTTACTCGCCTATCGCTTGTCACCCGAAATGGGACCGCAGCCTTAATCCTCCAATGATCCGATGGAATTGATTCGCAAAAGGGATTAATGCTAGCTCTTTGGGAAGTACTACTCTGAATTTTAAAATCGATCCATAGGAGGCAGGTAACTTGTTATTATCGAATATTTCGTTCGACACACCGTTATGCAAAATAGTATCAGAAAAATCGTCGGCCATAGCTGTTCGAATTTTCAACGACCCAGGTCCGCCACAATAACATAAATTGTTGAAATCTCGTTCGGACGGCGAGGCGACGCGACTCATGAGTGATGGCTCGGCTTACTCCGATATCGATATTTATCGCCCGATTACTGCTGGGTAATGAACTCCATTTTACACTTAGCGTAATGGATAGCCGCGACTCTACAGCACGCACCTCGACGCCCCGTCACGGCGCCGCCGCGCCGGCGCGTCGCCTCAACGACTGCAAGTTGATCGTGCAACAATTGATTACTTTAATAAATAAAATGCGGAAATCATTATACAATCCGATTTGCCTATTATTATTCTGTTTAAAAATAGATTTAAGAAACGCGACGACACAACTTGTCGAGCTTGTATAGAAATTAATAATAATTTTAAATAAAATACTTGGTGAGAGATCGCCCGCGGGCCGCTCGGCCTATCTCTTAAGTCCTCTCTGAAGGCAAGATAAATGTGAATATCTTTTAAAATTGCCCGCAGCTCACTTCTTCATCTCGCAGGAGTGGCGCAGAAATACCTACACAGCCGACTTATGACGGCCGAGTGGATCTCGCTCTAAAAAGTTAAAGTATCTGGAGGTTATCCGGCGGGCGGTCGAGGTGTAAGGCGGAAGATTGTCCCGCGAGCTGACAGGTGTCGCGCCGAGACCTCGTTTTCTTGTTTCATGGGGAAATGGTGACACCGAGCGCGGTAGACCCAACACGGCGTAAGTGCCGGAGGCTCGATTATATAGATTACAAAATAGTTTATTTTACGCTTTTATAACACGCGACGACTATGGACACATTATGCACCCTAAACCTTGCAGACAACTTATCAGTCATACATAAGACTTATCTACGAGTATAGGACGCATAAATAATTAATTTTTAAAAAAAGTTTATAATATTTAATCTTATTCGCTGACCTTCATCTCTATTTCTCCGGTCATATCTACATTATGTAAGACTAGATTTTGACGGCGGCTTCGTTTGACTTTTTACTCACAGCTCAGGCCGCCGATGACGTAGCGTTATGATTTATAGCCTAAACACCATCTTTGAGAAGTGAAGATCGATAAAGCGGTTATTAAAGTATCTACGAGTTATAAGGATATTCATATGAGTATATAGTACGTGAAAGGAATATCGAGCATTGCTATATACAATATTATACAGATCTAAAAGTTTTCGAAGTCAATTAGCTAAGTACACGAGGTACAGTTTTACTGAAAGTTAGAAGATGTTTCAAGCATATTTTAATGTTTAAAATTCTAATAAGTGACGTCCACGTTGACCTCCCTGGCCCGGCTGACGCCTCCGTTACCCCTTTCTGCGGCGGGGGCGGGGGTGGGCGGAACAGCTTTATGAAATATTTAAAGAGATATAAAGTGCTCACACAAATATAATGAAGCCCGAGCACTTTTCACTTCGCTCCGTTTAAATATTGAGACTCACGACCTTCCTCCTTTATTATATTGCACGGTTATTATGTTTATAGGATCGTGTCATTCGCAAATGCTTGCGACAGATTAAAACTCGTATTTTTCACTAACAAAAGACACATAATTTAAACATAACATGAAATGTGTATATAAGATGATACTGAGGAAGCACCTTAAACTAACGAAACAACGAAATACAATTCATATAATATTAGTCTGTGATGCGAACTGGTCCAGCTTGAATAGAAAGTAGTACTTATATTTTTAGTTATGTACGGGTACGGACTAAGCCTACGCCGTCTGTCTGTCCGCCCGTCTGTCCGTCCGTATGTCCGACCGTCTGAGTATCTGTCCGTCTGTCCTACTTTTAAAGGGCTGTATCTTTTGAACCGTAATAGATAGGCGGATGAAATTTTCACAGAATATGTGTTATTGTGGTGGATGTAAAAGTAAACAATCAAGGAGGATCCCTATACAAGAAACGAGTTTTTTCAACATTTTCCTGTTTTTGCTCTATCATAAAAGCGGTAATATGGCATACATGCGTCAAACTTGGTGTGATTATAGTTCAAACTCTAAACTAAAACAACAAATCATAAAAACCGGCCAATTACTTGATGGTACGGAACACTCGGTGCGCGGGGCCGACTCGCACTTGGCCGGTTTTTTTCATTCCACCCAGATGTCTAGAACTGACGGTAGTGTTTGAGCTTTCGAATATTCTTGTTAGCAAGCAAGCGAACGAGCTTCGCTTATTTATTACTGCCAGTATCCAATGACGGCACTGCACGCACATCGCACTACACGGTATAGTTACATTTAAACTGTAAATAATTTAACTTTATAAATATTTTGCAAATACAAAACAAAATAATGTTAAAAGAACGAAACATTCTAGTTTCCGTACACAGATTCTAATATACATATATAAAAAAAAATCATATTAAAAAATTGTAGATTATTTTATAATCTTACAAATATAGTTTCATTTTAAATACATTCTTATGTTATTATAACGTGAAGATTGCTAATACACAATATGTGTTATGGTATGGTCAGTAGGAAGAGGAATTTTAAAGGCATGTAAAACGGACTATAGGTGTGAATTAACAGCTAGTGTTGTGATGGGACAACCGAAGTGGATATGTTCCAGGTTAATCCACGGGTCCAGTGCATGTCCGGGGTTCCTTCGTCCAGAGTCCAGACCGCACTCGCAGATTGAAGAGTTTCAAATATGAAGTCGGGACAGATGAACTGCAGTGCAGCAGTGCCCTAATCCTCATTCGACACAGATTTGGAACTGAGGTATCCTTTCTATCAACTTGAACTTAAAAAAACGGCCAAGTAGGAGTCGGACTCGCGCACCGAGGGTTTCGGACGACCACGTAATTGGCTGGTTTTTATTATTTGTTGTTTTACTTGAGAGTTTTCACTATACGAGTAGTTACACCAAGCCTGATGTTTGTATGTATTACCGTTTTTACGATAGAGAAAAAACAAAACACGTTGAAAAAAAAAACACGTTTCTCGCATCGGGACCCCCCATAATTTTTAACTTTTATTTTTTGGGATATCCGCCACAATAACGCATATTCTGTGAATATTACAACCAGCTACGTATTACTGTTCAAAAGATCTCTCTCTTTAAAGCTCTTTAAAGGTAGGACAGACGGACAGACGGACAGACAGACGGACAGACGGACAGACAGACAGACGGACAGACGGAAAGACGGACAGACGGACAGACGGATAGACGGACAGACGGACAGACGGACAGACGGACAGACGGACAGACGGACAGACGGACAGACGGACAGACGGACAGACATACAGACGGACAGACAGGCAGACGGACAGACGGACAGACGGCCAGACGGACGGCGTGGGCTTAGTAATAGGCATCGGTATGAATACGGAACCCTAAAAACCAAGGTTTTGCGGATATTATGACACACTGAATACTGGCACAGTAAGCTCATTTCGTTTAACTGAACACGGACCACTCATTGGCCCACAGGAGTCGCTAGTTTCAAAATAGTCAGTTGAATGAAGTGATTCGGCACCGTGGCGAGTAGAAATAGCCCGGTGGGTGTGAGGTGTCCAAGCGGACTCCCGGTGACAGACGGACACGCTGACCACAGCCTGCGATGACAGTCAGCAGCAGCGGCCGAACAGCGCCGCGGCGGCGGCGTCTAACTCGACTAGCATACATAAAAACAGTATTGCGCGTGGCAAAAGCTATTACGCTCTAACGAAAGCGAGGAAGCTTTTATCCGAAAGTGGATTACTTTAAAATGCACCCCTAAAATGCACTTGACGTTTGATAAAATATTCAGGTCGGGGGTGCGGTGTGCGACGCGGTGGAGCGGGGCGAGGGGGGGGGCGAACGAGTCCACTTGTTGTTGCATATTTTTGCCACAAGCCATTTGTGCGTTTGACGGCCACTTTAAATAATATTGCAATTCATAATTTTTTCAAACACAACATTTTCAAACACAAAGAGCACATCAGGGGATGCTCGTAAATTCGTGTGTCTTTGACAAGTAGCTGTGGTCGCAATTGAAGAATCAATTTATGAGGCTATTATTTTGCAATAAAGTTAAGTAGAAAAACTTGCCGCGGTATGCAGGTCAAATATAAAGCCAATTTTATGACTATTCGATCTGACTTTTAGTCCCCGCCGAAAATCATTGCTCCACTGAAAATGGCTTTCAGTTGTAACTCAGAAGCACCACATTGTTTCCTGTCGAATATAAAACTTCGCTTGTGTAACCGTTTGTAAGCTGTGCTTGAGGGTGTATGCGTATTTAAATTTGTGTATACGCAGTTGAGAGAGGCTACACATGCTGTACCTTAAATGCAAGTATACGCTATGGAAACTGAACAACGCAACGTGTACAGTGAAAATTTTCACGTTTTCCATACACTTCAGGAAGGTTTTTGAAAATTAAATTAAAGTTAATTAAAATAATAATATAGGTACTTTTAATTAAGAAAACAAAATTTATTTAATTTCAAATACATAATCACACTCCGACAAAAACTATCGCCGTAAATAACACAACCTGTATAATTTAAAGAACACTTTGTGAGTGTGTGTGAAATGTGTTTACGTATGAGTGGTATGTGTTTATGTATGCGTGAGTGCGTGCGAGCCGCAACAAAACGCCGAGCAAGGAGCACGTGAGCAGTAAAGAGAGACGTAAAATGTGCGGTCATAAAGTGTGTCGTAAAATCGAGCTTTGGAAGATCGAAGGTTTAAAGTAGCGACCTTGGCAGCGCGCGACACAACCCTCACGGCTCGAATGGGCTTGTCACAGAAGTCTACAATTACTTATGCAGTACAAGACTAGCTTTCGTCGACAGCTCCTCTCGTGGCATTGTCGTCTTTGTACGAAGGTTTCTAAGCTAAGTTATTTATTTTCTTAATTCTCTAGTTCAGCGTGCGTGGCGGATGGCACTTTTTCTGACTGATTTCAGATACTTTACATAATGTGTAACATTTACAATATAAGGTGCGTTTATTTATTTAAACGAAAACTGTCTGGTGTAAAAGTGAACAAATGTTGATAATAAATGTAATGTTAAGAGTTCTCAAAATAAAAAGTCGTTGAACGAACATTTTTCACTTTCAGCTGTGGAACTACCTTCTTTCTGGTAGGTACTACTACATTTTCATGTTCATAGTGTATTTTTTAAGTTATAAAAATATCACATAAATTCATTCAATTCGTTGTGTATTATGGAACATAAAACTTACTTAAAATAAAGGTGAACACGATGGGGTAACTTATATTCTTCACGAAATTCATAATGAAAAATCAAGCGACGAGTTCGTATTACAGGCAAGGCCAGACCGCTCTCCTATAACCAATACCGTATGTATACCCTATACCCTATACGCTAGTATAACGTCGTAGCTTACTGCGAGTAGATAGTTGTGATTGATCACCAGCCATTATTGTGGTTAGTTCATCTATAATCCTGGAAGCTAGAATTAGAGTTCACATTACTTGCACGTTTCCACCAAAATTATGTAATCTATTGTTTGGTATCTAGGAAAACATTATTGGTGCTCGTATCATTATCATCATCATAGTATGAGACTTCGAACCGCGTAGTTGCGGTGCCGAACCACTGCTCCATATTTTCTGTACATGCATACCGCACGCTGAATCCCGATAATCGGGGTAAGCAAGCAAGCGGCGGGTGGCCGAGTGGTTTGAGCATCGGCCTCTCATGCGATAGGTCTGAGGTTCGAATCCAGTCGGCGTGTACCAATGAGTTTTTTCTGACGAAAAAATTTACGTGCATACAACCTACACCTGCTGCTTCACCGTTCGGAACCGGTGTAAAACTGTAGGTCCCTTCCCTTGCCCCTTACTAGGTGGTAGGCTCAAATTGTAGCCGACTGGGTTGTTACCGCCGTACTGGATGTAAGATGGCCGCACAACAACCTCGGTTGTGTTCTCCTCTAGTCCAGTATAGCCAGCAATCCAGAGAAGTCTCCGGTATGGCACCTACCTTCTCGGAGGTGATATTGGCTGGTCGGAGCATGTGCTTTGGCCCCTTCGACTCAGTCACCCATACCGGATTACATAAAAAAAACAGAGTAATCGTTGTTGACTCTGGTATATTACAGCACAACACGACCGCCACGTTTCGCAGAGTATTCGGACAAGATAACTATCAAGCAGCAAGATAACTATCAGGCGGTTGGTAGCCGAGTGGTCTGGGCGTCAGCTTCTCTTGCGAGAGTTCCGAGGTTTGAATGCAATCGGTCTGTACCAATGGGTTTTTTCTTATTTTAATTTACGTCCACCCGCTGCTACATGGTTCGGATTCCATGTAAAAATATAGGTACACCGGGTTGACTCGAGGAAATTGCTTAAGGCAATAAGCCCGCCCTTGCCACACATTAAGTGGCACAAAGTGTTTTATTAATGATTATTAAGCGGCCAGTCAAAGTTGTTTGTAAAGAAAATAACGTTTATTGCATCAATTCTGATAAACGCCATTCAATAAAATTATTCACTGAATCGTTTTCTTTCTTTTCAGAGTATCGGCAGCGACGACCGGCGGAACTGAGGTGACGGCCTCGACGATTTATGTTTCATAACAGCCCCTGTAGAGCGGTCCCCCGCCTATTCTGTGTGACTGGCGCGATAGCGTTATCCCCGAAATTCGCATTATATGAGTGTTATTAACAAGTTACGATAGCAACCAGCCGCGGTCCGTCACGTCACCACACCAGCCCAAATAAATAAACCGCGTTTATTGCACCGCGCGTTAAACCGAACGCACGCCATTCTCCCGCCGCCGGCGCTGGTGATAAATGAAATTAAAGGATAAGAAGCATTAAAGCGGAAATTTGCTTTTACGAGACCGAGCATTGTTGGTCTGAAGTACAACATTCAACCCGACTAAATTACAGACCGCAATGTTGAAACAGCTGACGTCATTAACAGTAAGTAAATTTTCAAACGAATCGAGGGCATTAATTCGAATCACGTTCGATTTTTAAATACGCAAAACGTGAATGCTGCAATACTAGTATAAACACAGGACATTAAATCATGACAATTTCACCATAAGCGTAAACGTAATAGTGCGCTAATGACGCTATTAATCAGATGTATGTACGACTAATAACTATTAATAGGTATGTTCGTGTGATAGTTTACCTCGTGATATTGAAATAAAGTATTGGGTTAGGCTTACTATAATGTTTTACTAGCTCTTGCCCGCGGCTTCGCAGGCGTTGATACATATTTTTTAAATATTCTAATTTAATGAAAAAATTTATGTCACTTCCAGTTAAGCCCTATATCAGAATTTTATCTCCTGTATAATTAAAAAAATATATTACTTATATCAATACCTAATTAATTTTTTGTTAGTATTTTGAATGTACAGACGCGCAATATAATGTATATTAATGATTGATTGATTGATTGTTGACGACGTTAATGATGATGATGTATTAGTAGAGGTTTCATGAATGAATTAATACAGCCCTAAGAAAACTAACTAAACACAGATATTTTAGAAAAATAAAATTCAACATCCTAGGTCCTGGAAAGGATGTTGATGCATGATCAACATATTATTATATTCAATGCACTTGCGTCGAAGTTTCGGCGTGCGAGAGTCGGTGTGTGAAACGGGCGGCGCAGTAAATTCGAACGGAAGCGCGTTGTTGCCTTCATTGCTCTTTACGATGCGAATAAAACTAGGTTACTGAGCCTCCGCCCTACCGCCTCCTCTCTACTCCCAGTCCTGCCTGACACATCTACTCACAGAACATAAGAAAGGATTAGAAGGTAGCACGAAGACTTATTAGTATGAAGAGCAGTGTAACTAAATTCCCATACAAAACAATTGTTTTGACAACTGCAAGTTATAATATATATACAATCTTAATTTTAAAAAAAACATATTTTTTTATAATATTTCGACATATTATTGTCGTCGTCAAATGTCGAAATAATATTAAAAAAAAATTTTTTAATTAAGAATGTAAATCTTTTTCGTTTGTCACCTAACTCCTCCGAAACGGCTGGACCGATTTGGATGAAATTTTGTGTGTATATTTGAGTGGGTCCCTGGATGGTTTGAAAATACAATTGCATCCGGTAGATGGCGTGGTGATAAGTCCACGCGGACGAAGTCGCGGGCACAGCTAGTAATATATATAAAAAATAACTAAAAACCAAATATTGGTATAAAAAAGTATTTAATTCATAATATATTTACAAGTTATATGAATGTATATTTATTTATAATATATTATACTTGATATCTTTAGTAATTTAGATATAATAAAGCAGGAATGGCTTTTTATAATAAGTATTCTTATTATTATTTTATCTTCAATTCTCACGTTTGACGTTCAACTCTTTTGCTACTACCTACATACATTCACTAAATTAATCGAATCTCAAACATTCAAAGGTTGACTGTAAGAAATGTCTGTAAGGAATAAGTCTATAATAATAATACATAGTCAAATTAGCAAAAAAAAAATTCTGATTACAATATTGGCACTTTATACCTATTATTTATTTAATTGTATTGTTGTGTAGTTTCACAAAATAATTTTTGCAGTGCAAACATTATGGGACAGCCCATAATAATTTACATGAAATACTACCTACTCGTAAATAGTACTCATACTTGGAACACAAACACCATTTTTTATGTAGTTCGAGAGAGTTTTAAAAGTGTAAGCTCTTCCAACAAACCATGGAAAGATTATTGAAAAGGTAAACGTAAAAGTAATACTTTAACTTTCAGTAAGCTTTGTTCTACCTACAACGAGGCCGTTTGCGACTGATTTGACAAATCATTTACGCCCTGAATTACCAAAGTGATGAATTCCAAAAATATCTGTACTTGAATAGGTAAACCACAGCGCCAAAAACCGTGTGTAATTTTTTGAATGTCTCGTATTAAAGGGATTCCTCTAACTCGGCTGTTATTTATTTACTTTGTTTCGATGGTATCCAGGACCCACACTCAAAACGTTATTTTACACTGATGCGTTTTACATCAAATAAGGTAGATTTGGATTTAAGTTAGTCTAGTTTGTTAGTTTAATTAGATTTAGTTACATTGATATTAGTTAAGTATTAGACGGGCTGGACGAAATATTTTATATTTTTTAGGTTAGTTTTAATTTTAGGTTAATTTTAGTTTTTAACTTAGTTATATTTTATATTAGTTTAGCTTAGATAATTAGTTTAATTTTTATTGTATCTTAATTTTTTGGTTGATTAATAAATACTCTATATATGTTAAGTATTGCGTTGTTTCTTTGAATAAATGTTTTTGTAATAAGATAGATTCACGGCTGATAAAGTATTTTCAACAAAAGTCTGAGTTTGTGTAAATACAACATTGAGGAAACTTATGTGTAGAAATTTTAACAAATTTCTGTTTCGTCATGTATTCTTTTTAATGTCTTACAATGAAGTCAGTCAGTCAGTCAGCGTGTATGTGTCCTCTACGGACATATGCCTTTCCAAATTTTCTTCAGTTCTCCCGCCCTTCAGCGGTACGCAACTACTTTTTCCGCCGACGTACTTGATGTCCCAGCGGGTGGTCTTCCCACAGGACACAAAAATAAAAATAATGTAATATTACGAGTACAATAATATTTTCAAACGAACTCAACAAAACATTCCACTTATTTTTGCAGCACTTTAAGCCCTTTCTGCTGTGCAGGATTATAGTCCTTTCTTCTATCATAAATATTTTCCAAGAGTATTATTATTAAGTTTTATTACCACTATTATTATCTGAGAGTTTCTTTCATTTGGATACAACAATAACAATTAAAGATTACAAGAGACTGTCGCAAGAGGCCGCGCTCGCTCGCTGCCAAAAGCTCGCAGAGGAAAGGGGCTGAACTCACAAAAGTTTTATTGTCGCTCAAATGGTCGGCGCCTTTATAGAGGAGAAACTCTTTGTTCTGTGTGGACGCATCGAGACGCGACGTATGGTGGTCGCATGTGGTAGTACAAGCAGAATCAGTCTAGTCACTTTATATAATATAGCTTTTGCCCGCGGCTTGGCTCGCATGGCCTATATCCATTCTGAAGGTTCATTCTAAATATTGGTCAAAGAATTAAAAAATTGTATGAGTATTTTCGGAGATTATCTCCTACATCCACACTTACAATCTTACAAACTTATATACAAACGTGTTACAGTAGAAATATTTCGTATGTTTATCGTTTTTCTCTACCAACTACCCGTAGACCCGCTATGAACTCATACGACGTAGGCCTGCTACGAACTCATGCGTAGCCCCTTTAAGAACTCATCCGCAGACCCTCTAAGAACTCATCCGCAGACCCTCTAAGAACTCATCCGCAGACCCTCTAAGAACTCATCCGCAGACCCTCTAAGAACTCATCCGCAGACCCTCTACGAACTCATCCGCAGACCCTCTACGAACTCATCCGCAGACCCTCTACGAACTCATCCGCAGATCCTCTACGAACTCATCCGCAGACCCTCTACGAACTCATCCGTAGACCCTCTACGAACTCATACGTAGACCCTCTACGAACTCATACGTAGACCCGCTACGAATTCATACGTAGACTCTCTACATACTCATACGTAGACCTCCTACATACTCAAACGAATACCCTCTACATACTCATGCGTAGACCCTCTGCGAATTTAAATGTAGACATCATAGAATTATAAGACTAGATAATCATTAATACATAAGCAGTCATGTGAATTTTTTATTGTGCAATTAACTGGACGAACGACTTAACAAATGTATCTACTAGTAGTAGAACAAGTAGTAGTACTAGTAGCTACTGTAGCTGGAAAGAAATTAGAATACTATTTTTTACTGTCCAAATAAGATACTCGTTCCTTCCGTGTGAGGAAAATTCAGTTAAAAACCCCCGTAAGTTTTTCGGAATCGCTCACTTACTTTTATTCTTTTCCTGAAGTGAGGCACTGAGCTTTGACTCATGCGCCGTACAAGAAAGACTTCCAACAAAAATTTTAGAAGTTTCCTCAATTCAGGCACTTCGAGAGCCACGAGGCGCGGGCGGAAGTTCACTCGTGAGTAATTTCGTTTCAATAATAAAGCGAACTTATATATTAGCTATCCTTATTTATGGGCGTTGACATATTTATGAAATAAAAAATCTTGGCAGGTTCAAATGCGGATGAAATAATTAGGTTTAATAATTTAAATTATTAGAATCAGCTTTCATATAATTCATTCCATATAATAGTCACTTGGTGGTTTTTCCTTCTATCGGTCGTACCGAAACCCAAATTCTAAAACGATTGTATTCATCCCGGCCCATGAGGAGCTATCCCCGCATTAACTGTTTAAAGTAGTACTTTTGAGTTGTTTTATCTTCAAAGCACACCACCATCCCCACACTTCGCCCCGAGGCTACGAGCTGTTAAAACTTGCACAGTTTATACTGATATGTACAAAGCGTGATAATTTCTCAAAATTACGCGACGCCGGCATCCGCCCCGTTCGCGCCCCGCCAATACCTCATCGTCTTGGGCGCACCGCCATGGGAGCTCCACCCACTCACCGTCTACTGAGGCGCACGGCGATGTCTCGTTCCTTAATCTTTTCTTCTTTCAATTCAATTCAATTTTACATTTCCAAGTAGGAAAACCAAATCCGCTCGCAGCCTCCTCCGCCGTCATCTCCGCCGCGGCCGACACCCTCTACTCCGCGAGACCTCAATAGTGCCGCCCGCGTCGTGCCGAGGACTCGTTTCCGAAATCAATGGGTCGGCTTGTCCTATCCCTTCTCGCTCGTGATTCAATTTACAGGAAGAGGCGCCTCTCGCACATTGTCTAGGAGCAGTCGCCGCCACCTCGTGTAATCTGCGCAAATCTAAATTGAATTTTATACTGTCTCTCAATATTTACTCGGCGTACTGACGTACACCCGGGCTTCCAAACCCGCGCAAGCCGATCTGGCCCGGCTTTACTAAGCAGTATGCCTGAAAAATAATGAAAGCCAAAAGAAACCATGTCGCGGAATTCTTAAACGAAAGATTACTATATCAGTGTTGGAGAAGATTTCAAAGAAGCCACATTACGGACCGTCGAACACATTGACTTGACTTGCACGGAAGCTTCAAATTGTCGACTTGACTGTAGCGGAAGCTTCGAACACGTTCAATAGACTGGCGGGGAACTTCGAGCACGTTGGCTTGGTGTGCGTGAGAGGTTCGAACACGTTGACTTGACTTGCACAGGAACTTTAAACACGTTGATTTTACTTAGGTGGGAGTTTAGATCACTTTGACTTGCGCGTTTACTGTAATTTTTTTTAATAAGTCTGGTTCTGGTTAAAAAAAAATCTATTCTGAATTTATATTTTCCATTATTTCTGGTTTAGTAGTTAAGACTGTTCCGAGGTTGTATTGCTCCATACAAAATCGTCTTTCGGCTCTCACGTTTTCTACCCCCCTAAACCTTAACCGATTCCGATGATTTTTTTGTGTTGTAATAAGGACAGTCCAATCTACGTACCTGTCTTTTTTTTATTTTGATAAAATATACGAGACCCGAGCTATAAATTGGTTTTAATAACGAAAAAATTGGAATTTTAAATTTTTTGATGACATGAAGTTCATTAAGCTGTATTTAATTATTACTTTGTATATCGAAGAAATAAAAAAGACAGGTACGTAGATTTGACTGTCCTTATTACAACAAAAAAATAATCGTAAGAATCGGATAAGGTTTAGGGGGGTAGAAAACGTGAGAGCCGAAACACTAATTTTGTTGTAATTTGTAGATATATTCGCTGAGAACGTGCAGCTGTCCCTATTACACGTTTCGGTGAGGTACGAGCACGGGGGAGGGTGAGAGACACACACACAACACACACACAGAGATAACTCTAAGCCATAGTGTTGTACCCCAATGTTATCGATAGCGATAAATCTTAGTGATGTGAACTATGTCATCGATGTGCAGATATTTTCAGCCCCTTCTGCGGGAAATGAACAATATATCCCGAAATATCTCAATATTTAGGGTTCCGTAAGTAAAATCAGAAACCTATTAGTCTCAGTTCAATGTCAGTTCGTCCATCCGACCGTCTGATAATCTGATGTCACCCAATGCTACAAATGGTATTAGAATTGTAATCAGAGGCGTAAATTCTGGTAAATGTATTAATATTTACCCACGACGACGGAACGGAGAAGCTGTATGCGTTTCTTTCCAGGGTTCTTTCTTTCTTTCGAATTTTTAGAATTAAATTAAATTAAGTAGGTACCTACCTATGATAAAGTATTTTATGAGATGTGATGATTTCTTTCCGAGTTAGAAATATTATAAAGCGGCAGGTGGCCGAGTGGTTTGGGCATCGGCTTCTCATGCGAGAGGTCCGAGGTTCGAATCCGGTCGGCGTGTACCAATGAGTTTTTTCTGACGAAAAAACTTACGTGCATACCTACACCTGCTGCTTCACCGTTCGGAACCGGTGTAAAACTGTAGGTCTCTTCCCTTGCCCCTTACTAGGTGGTAGGCTCAAATTGTAGCCGACTGGGTTGGTACCACTGTACTGGATGTAAGATGGCCGCATAGCAGCCTCGGTTGTGTTCTCATCTAGTCCAGTATAGCCAGCAATCCAGGGAAGTCTCCAGTATGGCACCTACCTTCTCGGAGGTGATATTGGCTGGTCGGAGCATACTCTTTGGCCCCTCCGACTCAGCCACCCATACCGGATCACATAAAAAAAAACAATTATATCTGTAGAACTTTGTCACAATAGCGTTCACTCAGAACGTAAAGTGTTCAAAACGGTGCGCAGTAATCTAGTAAGTGTGACATGGTACTGTACCTTTACGGAACCTTCTATATATTTTACTAAAGGAATTTGACTTATCAAATTTTTTTATGTATGTGAATAAAAAAAAATAAAATTTTGTTTTATTCACTCAAATAAAATTAACTATAACCTAAAAAAAACTAAATTAATTATTCATTATATATAACATATCGAAAACTAAATGAATCGAAATAAAATAATACAATAAAGGTGTACAATAAAACAGTGAGCACGTCAATTGAATATAATATATTACGACCGTCATGACCGTTATAGTCCGTAAGCCCGCTCAAAAATGCCTACGTCATATGACATCACGATAAAATGCATGGCACACGGTCGGAAAAGTTGTGCTGAGCAAGAATCAGAAGATTATCGCACCTAAAGTTGGCCGGAAGTTTGAGAAAATCCTTCACTTCCGGTCAAAATTTTAAGGTTATATTTACGTCATATGACATAATCTGATGGTACGCGCTGCGTAGGCCGATTATACTGAATACGTGGTGTTCAGCGACTTTGGCAACTAAGTCCTCAATGTTTGGCAGACGATATGCCTCAAGCTGTGTGAATTTATTGATAGTTCTCGAATAGTCAATAACCATTCTTTTCTTATGGTTTTGGTTCGTTGTTATCAGAACTTGAGCTCGCCATGGTGAAGAGCTATTCTCAATAATGCCGTCCTCGAGTAACGTTTGTACTTCTCTAGTAATGAAAGCACTCTCAGCTTCAGAATATCGACGGGACTTTGTGGCAATCAGTCGACAATGTGGCTCAATATATTCGAAAAGCTTCACTGGTGGGACTGACGCCACCTTGAGGGAATGGCATGAAATTTTCAACGGTGCCATGGGGCCACCATACACTACTTCGACAGCTTGATGTTCCTTGAATACATCCTTCCGGAGAACCACGTCAGCGCAGAGAGCTCTCATTATAAGTGATGGGAAGTTGTCGTGAGTGTGTCCTTGTACAAATAATTTTACGTTGCATAAACCTTCTATTTGGCCTTTTTAGATGCCAACTGTTGTTACTGTCTCATTGTAAGGAGAACTTGAGAGGTGGTACTGTTGAAGTAGGTTATGATTTATGAACGTATTAGTACTGCCTGTGTCTCAAGGCTTATACTGGAATGCCGTTGACAGTCATTGAAATAATTGTCTCCTGCCTGGAGGCCTGCTGGAGCTGCAGCTATCACGGTGTTGCTACTGGATTCTTCCAAACAAGCAGTTTGTTTTCCCGATCGACATACTTTTGCAAAATGTCCTCTTTTAGAACATTTTAGGCAGGTAGTGTTGAATACAGGACACTTTTGGCGTCGATGGCGTTGGTCTTGACCGCAGAAATAGCAGGATTTAGATGTCTTTTTACTGACAGCTGAAGAGGAAGGATCAGCATTTTCACATTCATTTTCATGAACTGCATTCAAATGTCTAGAGGCACTGATTTTTTCAGAGTGAACTTGAGCCAATTGTTTGTAGGCCTCGGTGAGATCGAGACCACTGTTTTCGAGAAGCATTTGCCGAATGTTAGGTGATGATAGTCCACTTATAAAAGTATCTCGTATGTAATCGCTTCGATTCTGAGCAGCGCTCACAGCGTGGAAGTTGCATTCTTTAGCTAACAACTCGAGGGCGCGTAAGCACATATCAATTGTCTCGGCAGGTTGTTGTAGTCTGTTCGCTAGTTTGTGTCGGGCATATATTTCGTTACTGGGTTTTACAAAGATCTTGTCCTGTATTTCTATAGCTTCATTGTATGTGCTTGCGTGCGAAATGTGATTAAATATCGACGAAGATACATGATGTACCAGGAGGTATATCGATTTAAAAATTTTACAACAACTTTTAAATATATTTTTATTAGAAAAATGCAAAGCGAAAATCATTGGAAAAAATACATCCCGGCCAGGATTCGAACCTGGGTCTTTGGCTTGAGCCGCCAACGCGATAACCAACTACGCCACCGGACCGTTACGTATTATCTCCAAATTTTCGCTCTCTTGCACCTTCATGATGATGTCGCATAATTTTTGCGAACAGTCAACTTGCACGGTTCAATGTTGAACCTTATGCTGTCGTCACCAAAGTCGTATTTGGCATCGAACACTAGAAGTTGACTTGAGGTTTTAATAATATTTTATGTTTATATGTTAGTACTAAGCACGCACTCGCTTTTATATATATTTTTATTAGAAAAATGCAAAGCGAAAATCATTGGAAAAAATACATCCCGGCCAGGATTCGAACCTGGGTCTTTGGCTTGAGCCGCCAACGCGATAACCAACTACGCCACCGGACCGTTACGTATTATCTCAAAATTTTCGCTCTCTTGCACCTTCATGATGATGTCGCATAATTTTTGCGAACAGTCAACTTGCACGGTTCAATGTTGAACCTTATAAGGTAAGGAGCATAAGGTTTAACATTGAACCGTGCAAGTTGACTGTTCGCAAAAATTATTCGACATCATCATGAAGGTGCAAGAGAGCGAAAATTTGGAGATAATACGTAACGGTCCGGTGGCGTAGTTGGTTATCGCGTTGGCGGCTCAAGCCAAAGACCCAGGTTCGAATCCTGGCCGGGATGTATTTTTTCCAATGATTTTCGCTTTGCATTTTTCTAATAAAAATATATATAAACGCGAGTGCGTGCTTAGTACTAACATATAAACATAAAATATTAACAACTTTTAAAATCGACAATGAATGACTATAAATATCAAACAACCGTTGGCAAACAAAAAATAGGTACGACGCAACTTTATTTTTCCCTAGATTGTTATGTTATCAGATTAGTAATAATTTCTGTAATACTATCTATACCCACCACGACGGATGAGTTGATAATCCTTGTTAAGGGGGAAATAGGACTCAAACCGTGCTACCCGAGCACTGATGATTGAAACACGACCCGTATGCAGATGTAATAGGTGCGAGCACTGGCGGCTGGTCCTAAAGTGCGCTCGTGCGCCGCACTACCATACCACGAGAAGTCTTCACTTCACTCAAAATAAATAATATCTTACAATATACCTACATTAAAACCATAAAGATCGTACTCCAAATAAATACAAATGTGAATTCAACCTTATTTTATAGATCACAAGACACTTTTTTGCGAGTAAACGCGCGCCCCGTGCGGAATCGGAGAGCGCACGCGGGTCTCCCATGCTGAATGTATGGAGATCGGCAAAACACCGCTGGCGCGTGAGACAAAAGATACTTCATAGAAACAGTATGGGCCGAAATGGAGTTCTGCGTGCGGCGCACGAGCGCCAAACAAGGACGTTATATCGTGAACAGCCGCGCGTGCGACGCGAGCGATTCGTTTTGCACGACTCCGTCTGTCTAGCTAGAGTCAGCGCGCTGTCATGTGATGTCACATACCCGTTAGCGCGCGAATATTTAAAATGGGATATGGTTAGGTTTTGTGTTTTCTGTGTGATACTGTGAATTAAGTGGTGCCGATATTTGCCTAAGCGTTGGTTAAAGGTAGGCTTTACAATCAGGTGATCCCGGGTTCAATTCCTACTTTTCAAATTCTTTTATTTTTTTAAATTTATTTTTTTTAGTATTTTTGGGGCATTACTACTGTTTTCTTTTTTAAAGCTGCAGTAGTGTTGTGGTCTATGGATGTGTTCATAAAGGTACTAAAATTAGTTAAAAAAGTTGTTTGGATTTCTTTTCTTGTTTTTTGCAACTCATTGAGTGTCTTGAGAATATTCATACTAGGTACGTACATAATTTTAAACGCTGGCATTTAAAAAAATCGGAAGTCCCGATCTTAAAATAACATGAGGGGAATGTGTTGGGTAATTTGGTATTTAAGTAGGTAGGTACTTAGCGCACTACCGGTCACTGAAGTCACCAGCCGCCACTGGGTGCGAGATTCGTTCTACTCGTGCGGTGGCTGATACGTCGCGCCGACGAAGAACGTTTGCGCGAAAATCACACTATTTATTAAATTTTACGTGTTGGAAAGATGAAAAAGAAAATTTTTTTTGGCTACGATTATAGGGAAAAATATTATCTACATTTCTATGAGGGTCTTGTATTGAAACAATTGATGTTTCTCAAGATAATTTAACTAGAAAGTACAATTTTCGTACTTTTCGTAATTTTTTGGAGATTTATTTAACACCTTTCCAAAGTAGTAAAATATATTTTTTATCGCTACGTTTGTTAATTAAAGATCAATACATCACATATATTTTTTACAGATTTTTCATCTTTACCAATATCTCAATAATTTCGTTCAAAGTTGTCCTTTTGACCCTTATTCTCGTCTTAATCGTTTATAATTTGTTAAATTTTGCGCAATTTAACATAATTCGTTCACCTAGCAGTTAAAAATCACTTTTAAAATACTTCCGGCCAGATATGGCTTGACAGACTTATTTATTCTTAAAAAACACTATTATTTCAATACTTTTATAATAATTTTCGTCAAGATGTCACATGGCGTAGGAAAATGTATCCAGTGACCATCTTTGGTGCAGTCTTTCAAGTACCTCCGGCCACTTCAGAACAGACAGACTTATGTTTACTCTCTCTACAATTACACGGCTAAATGATGCCACGTGTTTCGTAATGATGTCATATGACGTAAATATAACCTTAAAATTTTGACCGGAAGTGAAGGATTTTCTCAAACTTCCGGCTAATTTTAGGTGCGATAATCTTCTGATTCTCGCTCAGCACAACTTTTCCGACCGTGTGCCATGCATTTTTATCGTGATGTCATATGACGTAGGCAATTTTGGAGCGAGCTTACGGACTATTACAGGTTATCTATCATCGTCCGATTCATCGTTTATACCTCGAATACACATTTTGCGTGGCTTCTGGGGTCAATTATTTCTTTTAGCATACATTTGTGATAAAAAAGTTCCAGTTTTGTAATCATACTCATCTCCCAAAATTAAAAGGCATTCGAGTCCTTGTTCTGTCCATACGATAAAGAATGCAAACTTCCTCTCTGTGATGTGAAGCTGTACCTGATAATAATAATCATACAATATTGCAGAACTTTATCTTTTTTTGTTCGATAGCCTGTAGTGGGGCTACGTCGGATACATTGTATGGACATTTTACCTCCACAACACTGTCAGTACCTATCAGATGACGCTTCTTTCCTTTGCGAGGTGTAAAGTTTAGTTCCATGTTGGTGAACCAGTATATTTGGTGGAGTTTCGATTTCGAACGCAACGCACGCAACTGATTTAGCGAACGAAAACTGCACAGGAGTTGCAATTTGCAAAACTTCTCGCTCGACCGGCCCGGCGCGGCGGCGGCGCGGCGGAGCGGTGCGGAGGCGCGGGACGCGGGCGGGGCGTACGGTGGTGTCCCCCGCCCGCTCCCCCAAACCTTCACAAATACACACAAACACGGCCGTGCGTGGCCGGTGGACGACTGGAGACAGCGATATTTTGTTCAAATACCTAACATGCGATCACGTGACTTACCTCGATCTGCTCTTAAGCGCTGCGACAGGGCGCCGCTATAAGGACGGATAGGCAGGCGGACAACGCTCGTCGCTCATTGTATCATTTTAGTATGTAAGTAGGTAAATTAAGCTATGTTGAGTTTGATTTATAGCATAATGTGTGAAAACTGAAAATGTGTGTATAGTAAAATCTGCGAAGAGATGTCTTTAAAAAGTTCTGTACGTATAACTTTATGTGTTCGACTAAAATTACTTCAAAGAGATACCGTACGAATGGTTCGTCACAAAATGTGTACGTTTCATTCATGAACCATTTATAAGCTACAACAGTACTTGTGCTGGAATTCCGAATTTAAAAATACCAAACGACGAAAGCAAGCGCGCCAAATTGAGCGATCGGTCAGAAGACAGAGTGCAGAGTGCAGACGTTAAATATTCTTTCTGGGATGAGAGGTCGGAGGCGCAGAAACGAGGCTGTGGCGAAGGGAGCGGCCACTGGGGGAGAGACGACTCTGCAGACTAATTTGAAGCGTGGCTGTCTGAGGGCCGCCACCGGAACGTTCGGTGATTATATTAATAATTTGGGCTTCGGCGGTCCTTGGCTCGCCGACGCGGCGGCGTGCGGTTCCGGGGAGGATTAATGGATCGGTTCGTGGGCTGCGGCGAGTGCGGGCGGCGCGGCGCGGCGCGGCGCGACGCCACTCGACCCCCGGAGGCGCAGCGCAGCGCCAGCAGCGGTTTGGCATATTATCGAGCGGTCCGCTCCGTAGAACTGCAAAATGCAAGCGATGCCGACTAATGTGGAATGCGACAGTAGCGACCCCCACACCGCCGCCCCCCCCCCCCCCCCCCTGCGCCGTCGTCGGTCCACTAATTCACACAAGATGAGAGTGTGAAATATGCGCTGGCGACTGATATGACGGCGCGGGGGCGGGGTAGAGTCGGCGCCGAGGGAGCTGAGAGAGATTTTCTAATCCCAGTTACGACTCGTTGTCTCTGGGCAAGCGAGTGGGCAAGTGCATTTATGATATTGCTTTGAAATTTTTGGACACGTTAGTAGAATGGCGGCCTCCGCGTGGAGGCGGGGACATGCTTGTTGTGTTACTATTCTTGTGCCTAATACATTATTTTATCTGTATCTATATTGTATGTGGTATTACAAAAAGCGGTCAAGTCCGAGTCTAACGCGTGTGGAGAGGGTTCCGTACCATTTCATTTTCCATGAGAACAATAAGACTTAGGATTTTCGTTTAGGTTTCCCTGTAAACTATAAGAGAGAGCCCATATTCCCAATTTTAATTATTTTAGATGCTGTAGGTTCGGAGATAAGCTATGTTTGCTCGATTTTCGTATATTTTCTTTAAATATATTTGAAACTAAGCATTTCAATTTTAATGATTATAACGAGTCGTTTCATTTGATATGTCACATGATACACTTGAAAAATAAATGTTTAACTTTCTAATTTGTCCCCCAAAGCTGACCCCCAAAATCGAAATTCGTTCATTTACGCTATACGTCCGTGATTGGGTCATCAAACTCGATATATGTAGCAAATTTAATTTTTTTTCCTCAAGTAGATTCGGAGAAAATAAGCTGTGATAGACGGACAGACAGAGACGAGAGTCATCCTAAAAGGGTTCAGGTTTTTTTCGCCTTTTGAGGTACGGAACCCTAAAAACAACCATTTAACACAGATGCCAGAAAGGTTACTGTATTAATTAATACCTACTTTTAAATAAAATACATTACGAGTGACCCTCAGGCCGCAGCGGCCGCCCCGCCCCGCCCCGCCCCTGCCGCCGCCCTCGCTCGCCGCCGCACCGGCGCGCATGACTGCACGCACACGTAACGAGCCTCCGACAATAGTCTAATCGGTGCCGACGACGTCGGCCCGGCTTCACCTCCAAAGAGGTGGAAATTAATTCCGTGGCCACAAAGCCGTGAGCATTAATTGAATCGGGTTTAAACAAAGACTTATTTCCGCTGCTAAATAAAATTATTAAACGAAAACGAGCCCTCCCGCAGCCACCGACGCGACGCCCTCGCCGCGCTCCCCTCCTCCACTCCTTGCCACATTCACTTTACATATTTGTGGCTTAGATGTACGTACTTCATATTCACTTAATTAAATATTAAATTCAAAATCTTTTTTAAAACAAGCTTTTACAAAAATGTCCTAAAATGAAAGAAATAAGTTTAGGTTTTCGATTTGTTTTTAGAAAGCTTGGAACTTTTTGAAAATTCAGTTGCAAAATTTGATGCATGCTAACAAGTGAAGTTAAAATAAAAGCTTTTGAAAACATTAATATAGTGTATGGAGACAATTGTGAGGAATACCAAGATGTTATATTGCGTATACATTGAATAAGTTAAGTATTATTATACCAAAAAATTACTTGAATGATGCATCGTCAGATATCGTCGAAATGAAATTTGTTACAAGTATTTCTTTTACATATATCCGCCCAGGATGTTTTTCCCTAAATGTTCTATCTTCAAAATGGTTCTCAACATACACTGCAATCGGAGCTTTCCTATCGGAAACTACCACAGCCAGCTTTTAATACTATCAATCGCGATTTTTCTTAACATAAATTTGTATCAGGTTGTAAGCAATATGGATATCTATGCCTAGTTTATATCATGACATGTGTTCTGAAAGTTTCTACAATTTCAAATTAATTTCTTACATTCAAACCTAAGTTCACTAACGCACCACATGTGACTGTATGCCGCTGTCTTCAAGTTGCATAGCATCAATATATGTATGTGTAGTTAACATCCCTCCCTTGTACTCCAGCCGTTATGTGAGAAAATCCGCTTTGTTTAGCCCCTTCCGCCGCGACGCGCCCCCAGCCGCCGCGCCGTCCCCGCCGCCCGCCCAGCGCGTCCGTCCGCCCGGCCGCCGCCCCAGCAACACGGCTCTATTGTCGCCGGCCACCGAACCGACAACGCCGATAACACCTCTCTCTTACTTTCCCACAGAAAGTAGACCAGCAACCCGCTCGCGGAAACAGATTGAAGTACGAGTATATTTTTAAGCCAAATGTTCATGTGAATCATATTGAATGTGGAAGCTGACCTGAATTACATTTTAGGCAGGCCGAAACTTAGATGACTTATTTCGGCTACAAACTACAAATATTTCTGTTCTGTCCTCCCCCTACATTAATGAATCCGTGGTCTATGAAGTAACAACATAGCACAAATTTTACAGGAGATAAAAATGTAATGAAGTAAAAATTTTCTAAAAATTATAATCATACGTCAGTTTTGACCGTAACTCCTCTGAGTACAATTTCCAGACATTATTCTTCAGATTCGACTTACATTTTCCTCTTAGATTACATCACTATAACAGTATATGGGCCCAGCATGAACATTCGGGCAAATTATTTATACTCAAGTACGCTCAAAAGCTCCATATAAATTGCTGAAAAGATAACGTAAGTACCTCGCATCATATTGCCTCATTTACGCACACATAGGCATACCAACTTTTACGGAAAATCTCTTTACGTACCGGGAGAACATTATGTTTGTGAGAAACGTTGTGTGCCGTTGTTTGTTGCTAGGTAAATGCCTCTAGGTTCGAATCACATAGTCATTAAAATTGTATCGTGGAATAATTTGGCCTTTCGCACAGCACAAAAGTATAATAAAATACAAAAGTTGCTTCTTATAATCTCAGCGCTTCGTGTGAAAGCCCTCATTATACATTAACGCATGCATTAAAGTGTCGGAAAGATCTAAATGTTTAAGTTAAGGAATAAAGCTTTCTTTCTCGCTTTCTTCTTTCTAGATCGGAATCTCTGTCAGAGCAAATTAAGTGTCTCGAATAAAGTCGCAGATTGTGTGAGCAGTTCTAGAATGTGGCACGAGTCGTGGATATTGGTACCTATGTGCGCCTGTAAGCGGATAAACTCTGAGAACCGACCTGTCTAAGATTGTACTCCATTTTCATCCTCACTGCTGCTGTGTGTAGTAAACCTGTATTTAGTAAAGGTGAGACGGAGATAGAAATATATTTGTTATTTCGTCATATAATATCAATGGTCTTTGTACTCTTTCTTTCACCTCACGACTGCTTCTATAAGTGTTTAAGTACCTAGTTTAATGCTTTCCATTGTTTCAGTAACATCAAACGTGAAATATGAATCCACATTTGGGTTTGCTTTCACAGGCTTTAAAACGTGAACTCTCAGGTTATCGTTTTTCGGTCGGCAGCTTTTCAACAATGGACTGAACTGCGCCCGGTCCCAGCGCGACCCCTACCGGCCTCCTCGGCGCGGAGCGAACGTGTTATGTAAACCAGAGAGAGTAGATACGATTGTTAGGCTAACATGAAATAAACAAATCCGCAGGAAGAATCAAGTCAGTAATTAATTCCGAATAAAAAAGAATTTGAGAATGGTTAAGGGGTTTCACAGTCTATCACTACGTGTCCTTTGAATAGTCTGTTTAAATTTTGTATAAACTAAATCCATTTATAATATATACCTACTATATCGGCTATATAAGTGAGTTTTATTTACCCGACTACGGCGAAGCAAAAAGGAGGGTTATGTGTTTGACCGGTATGTATGTATGTATGTATGTATGTATGTATGTATGTATGTATGTTCATCTGTTCCATCATAACTTCTAAACTACTTATCATAATTTGACAAATGAGATATCGTTGAAAGCGTCTTGACCGTCCGCTGGTTATAGGCTATGTCACGTCACATGAAATTGACTATGGCGCCCTCTAGGTGACAAAAAGTCATGATCTAAAAAAAATTTTTTTTTTATGATGCCGTGTTTGATATCAAATGAAAGGGCTTAATTAGCACATTTCAAAAATATATATATTGTTAGCTGTTGCTTTCGGATTTGCTTGCATGCACCCGATAATTGGGAATAATTTCTAAATAAAATCAGGCCTCACTCCAAACCTACCCAAAATACATCCTACTAATATTATAAACGCGAAAGTTTGTGAATGAGTTGCGTTCAGGAAGACGATAAACCTACTCAAAGAAAATAAGTAACTAAGGGCGAGGCCGAAGGCCGAGCTGCATCCAGGAAGAAGATAAACCTTCTTAAAGACAGTAAGTAACAAAGGGCGAGGCCGAAGGCCTAGGTGCGTTCGGGAAGACCATAAACCTTCTCGAAGACGGTAAGTAACTATGGGCGAGGCCGAAGGCCGAGCTGCGTTCAGGAAGAGGATAAACCATCTTTAATAAAATAAGTTACAAAGGGCGAGGCCGAAGGCCGAGCTGCGTTCGGGAAGACTAAACCTTCTTGAAGAAAGTAAGTAACAAAGGGCGAGGCCGAAGGCTGAGCTGCGTTCAGGAAGACGATAAACTTTCTCGAAGACAGTAAGTAACTATGCGCAAGGCCGAAGGCCGAGCTGCGTTCAGGAAGAGGATAAACCATCTTCAAGAAAGTAAGAAAGAAAGAAGAAAGAAATGATTTTTATTTTCTCTTAATTAATCCTTAACATAACACGGTACAAAACAACTAAAAGAGAAAAAAGGACAGGCGCAGCCTTTGCCGCTACACACCCGCTCGTCTCCGAGCTGGGAGTGTGCGACGCTGAATTTAAGCCTGCCCCCATGTTACTTACTTTGTTACAAAGTAAGTAACAAAGGGCGAGGCCGAAGGCCGAGCTGCGTTCGGGAAGACTAAACCTTCTCGAAGAGAGTAGGTAACAAAGGGCGAGGCCGAAGGCCGAGCTGCGTTCAGGAAGAGGATAAACCATCTTTAAGAAAGTAAGTAACAAAGGGCTAGGCCGAAGACCGAGCTGCGTTCAGGAAGAGGATAAACCATCTTTAAGAAAGTAAGTAACAAAGAGCGAGGCCGAAGGCCGAGCTGCGTTCAGGAAGAGGATAACCTTTTCGAAGAAAGTAAGTAACAGAGGGCGAGTCCGAAAGCCGAGCTGCGTTCAGGAAGACCATAAATCTTCTCGAAGAAAGTAGCTTCTTTGCTACTTATTTCGAAAAGGTTTATCCTCTTCCTGAACGCATCTCGGCCTTCTGCCTGCATAGTTACTTACTGGCTTCGAGAACGTTTATCGTCTTCCTGAACGCAGCTTGGCCTTCGGCCTTGCCCTTTGTTACTTACTCACTTAAATATGGTTTATCCTCTTCCTGAATGCAGCTCGGCCTTCGGCCTTCGGCCTCGCCCTTTGTTACTTTTTTTCTTTGAGAAGGTTTATAGTCTTCCCGAACGCAGCTCGGCCTTCGGTCTCGCCCTTTGTTACTTACTTTCTTAAAGATGGTTTATTCTCTTCCTGAATGCAGCTCGGCCTTCGGCCTCGCCCATAGTTATTTACTGTCTTCGAGAAAGTTTATCGTCTTCCTGAACGCATCTCGGCCTTCGGCCTCGCCCTTTGTTACTTACTTTCTTCGAGAGGTTTATAGTCTTCTCAAACGCAGCTCGGCCTTCGGCCCCGCCCTCAATTACTTACGGTCTTCGAGAAAGTTTGTCGTCTTCCTGAACGCAGCTCGGCCTTCGGCCTCGCCCTTTGTTACTTACTTTCTTTGAGAAGATTTAGTCTTCCCGAACACAGTTCGGCCTTCGGCCTCGCCCTTTGTTACTTACTATCTTAAAGATGGTTTATCCTCTTCCTGAACGCAGCTCGGCCTTCGGCCTCTCCCATAGTTACTTACTGTCTTCGAGAAAGTTTATCGTCTTCCTGAACGCAGCTCGGCCTCGCCCTTTGTTACTTACTTTCTTCGAGAAGGTTTATAGTCTTTCCGAACGCAGCTCAGCCTTCGGCCTCGCCCATAGTTACTTACTGTCTTCGAGAAAGTTTATCGTCTTCCTGAACGCAGCTCGGCCTTCGGCCTCGCCCTTTGTTACTTACTTTCTTCGAGAAGGTTTATAGTCTTCCCAAACGCAGCTCGGCCTTCGGCCTCGCCTATAGTTACTTACTATTTTCAAGAAGGTTTGTCTTCTTCCTGAATACATCTCGGCCTTCGGCCTCGCCCTTAGTTATTTTTTTACTTCAAGAAGTTTTATAGTCTTCCTGAACGCAGCTCGGCCTTCGGCCTCGCCATCAGTTACTTACTTTCTTCGAGACGGTTTATCGTTTACCTGAACCCAGCTCGCCCTTATGGACTATGGTACACATGTTAAAATTATATAAAACAATAAAACCTAAACAAACAAAACATGTAAAACGGCTCTGCAAGTACTTTATCACGAAGTTATAACCCCAAAATAATTGAAATAAAAAATAAGTTCAAAAACTAAAACCCGACTACTGAAAAATCACGCACTAAAAAGTATGAAACAAGAAAATATTCTCATCTGAAATTGTTATGTACAAACTATTCAATATTTTATCGTCTATTATATAAACAACTTACACGTAATATATTTTAATGTATTTAATAAATATTCATAGTGTTGTTCAGAGGATAGCCGTGGTCGTATGCCACCTACCCTATAGGGCAAAGTGGCATACGACCATGGCTATCCTCTGAACAACACTATGAATATTTATTAAATACATTAAAATATATTACGTGTAAGTTGTTTATATAATAGACGATAAAATATTGAATAGTTTGTACATAACAATTTCAGATGAGAATATTTTCTTGTTTCATACTTTTTAGTGCGTGATTTTTCAGTAGTCGGGTTTTATTGTCATAGATGTTTTGGATACTTTGTCATTCATTCATTCTCATTGAATTAGAATAGCCTAAACCTACATATATTCACAGTAAATATTTTGGTAGGCTTACATAGCCACCTTATTAAACACGTTAAGCAGAGAAAATTATATGTCTTAAGCATTCGCTTTCGAGAAATTTAGTTTAGTGCGGCGCAGCCGCGCAGGCGCGGGCAGGTAAACGCACACGCAAATGCCTGTACGCATGCCATTTGTCGGAAGTTCGCGGCTATACTTTGTTCCAACGTCAGTGGGTCTTTTGGCGTTTTGTGTTTTGTATGTAAGAGATGATTGCTTTTTAGAGGTATTTTTAATTTAAATTTTTTGTTAGGAAAAAAAGTTCTCCTAATAAGTTTTTTTTTTGCATAGCGTGTTTAATATGGTAGATACGTTAAGCTCTCAAAATATTTGCAGCTAATATGGAAACACCTTATAAATAAATATATTAATTGTTGGTATTTAATTGAACCAAAAAACATTACATAGATACTTATTTCATTTTGTAAACTACATTTAGTTAACTGTGAATAACCTAGGTTCAGTGAATGTGGCAATGTGTTCAAAAATAAATTTACAAACAATATTTCACTCAATGTACCACAATACCTACTCGTAATTCTACACGATTTTCACATCACTTCAAAAATTGCATCCCTGGAAAAGTAACGTTATGCAGACGCAGACTGAGGGGACCGCACTGACAACATGGATTCCACTACTCATTCATCAAGTTCGACTTCCATCGAGCCTCAAACACATTTCTTTCTAAACCAATAGATACATACACTTACTATGCGTGACGCATAACACGCGTTCGCATAACATGCGTGTACGTGTTAGTGAAGACATAAGGCATTATAAGAGTTCTGTTTGTTGTTCTTCCCATCTTTCCGTTGCGTCTTCCGTCTTGGATTCTAACAAAACTTTGAACAGCGAGGCCAAATATAGAGAGACTGTTGTATTGTACAGAGTATTGTATGTACAAGATAGACAGAAGTTGTGCAAGCTTTTTGGGAAAATCCTTCGAAGGAAACATAAGACTTAAGTAAAATTACGATTTCCGTGTAATTGAAGGTATTTAATATACTATATCTCTCTTAGGAAGAAAAGAAAGTAGAAAATAAAGTAGGGTGTCACGAAAATATTGTAAAACAATACTTGGAATCAGAATTTAAATGTATTTCTACTAGTTTTGAAGGCTATTTGGCAGGAAGACAGACTGAACAACAAAAAAAAAACGCATAAGAGGTCCTGGCCATATTTGGTACGGAACCCTAAAACAATAAATATTCAACTAAGGTAGGTATACTCGTTTGACAGAGGGTATTCCGGCAACATTTATTTCCTATTAATAATTGGGAGATTGATGATTCATTTTGTCGTTCTTATCTCTACTCTGGATAATATGAGAACAAATAGCTTCGTGAAACTTGGAACGTACGCGGATCTTCATCTGTCGCGTGGGGGCGTAGGTACGCGCGTCCGTCTCAAAAAATAAATCCCCTTGTCTCCATCAAATCCAATTGTCTGACAACACAATAGACATTTATTCATACGCCGACACAATATTATGTTATGCGCATGTTTACGAACGAGCCCGTCTTATCTGCTCTCCCCTCGCCCTGTGTGCGCGGCGCGGCGGCGCGGCGCGACGCACAACACACTCCATGTACACAATTAAATAAGAAAAAAGCTGAAATATCAGCGAGCTCTCACTTCTCACTTTATCGCGCTCCGTTGTCGCCCGTGAAATATGAATGCAATATGTGAAAAACGTGCCGCCATATCTGTCTCCTGAATATATAAGGGCGCCGGAATTACAGCGGAGTGAGACCGACCGATCGCGCTCCACACTTCTACATATTAAGCAATAAATAAGCGGCACGTTCAGGTGGAGACTTTAGCCTGGAGAGTCAGCTCGTGCGGCGGGGCGGATCGCTCCGGGAGCCCATTTCAGATCTCTTAATGTCCCCAACGTAGCCGTACTCTCAGGCTTTTATGTCGTTACAATGATTCTTCTTGAAATTCTACGCAAATCTAGCTCATACACGCCAGTATTGTAAATTACAATACAACAAAAACCTTCAACGACGACCTCTGAGCAGGAATGTCGGCCGCTATTATATTTTTGTTTTATTACATAGCATTACCGTGCTTACCCAAAATTAGTATGGCATGTTTTTATTATGCTGTTTCAAAATACTAAGGACAGAGAAAAATCCCATATTATACTCTAACTCAAGTTCAACACAACTAAATTATAGTACCTAGGTATATTGTATAAAATATTTAATACTGGCGAAAACAATAAAAAAACGGACTTATTTATATCTTCAACAATAATTGGTGAGGGGCGCGAAGTCCATTAAAGTTTCCTCTCGAAATTTGTTCAATGGAGGACGAGAGGCGCTGTCCGCAGTTTCCGAGCGTTGACCGGTGCGGTGGCGGCGGGGTGGGGCGTGCCAGGACGGGGGATGGTAGAAGTAAGCGCTCGTTCTATCACTGGTATTACGCTATCCTATCACCGATGAACTTTGTTCGCCGAACTAATCTCTCAAGCAACTTGCTCTGCATTAGGCGAAGCCCCTCGCCATCTCCTCCCGCGCCCCCGCTCCCCCCCCCCCCCCCCCCCCCCACAGTCGCGAATTATTATCGCTACAGTTAATTGGATGCATGCTAAGCATCTTCAGAATGTAGCCAACAGTACTGCAGTAAACTATTATGCTCGTGCTGTCGGTGCAAAGTCTCCCGCATTTCAATCCCGCGCTACTCCTCTGTCGTCACGAACACCATTCTTTGTTGTTTGAATTGTAATGTAAGTAATTTAATCGTAACGTTTAACGAACGTTTAAACTGATTGGCTTATCCCGACTAGTTCAGCTTTCGAATGGTTCGACTGCAAACGGCAATAACTTATTAACATAAAATCCAACATTATTCCCACAGAAAATATAAACGTGGTCCCGGTGCGTCACTCGATCACGATAATAAAGCAAAGCTGATCATTTGAAAATTGTATTTGAATATTGTACAGTAATAATAATCGTTAATCATCGTCAACATAATCAAATTATCGACGTGCATTCATGTATGAGTTTGCGCAAATCTAAAGCATGAATCCTGAGCATGTTCAGATAGTTATTACGCAGGAACTAGGTCAGCTGAAATGTTTACTGACGTTGCGGCAGTCGGGTCGGGGCGGGGCGGGGCTGGCCGGGGTCGAGACGTGCTAGGAAACGGATGTCGGAAGACTGATTCTAAAAATAAAAATGTTATATCACCCGACCTCTGCATCCTGCCTGCGCCGCCGCAGCCACCCCCAACCTCCGTGAGAGCAGAACACGTGAATTATTTTGATGGTACGAATCGAGATTTTTATTGGCGACTGAACGATAGCGCCGCGCCGCCGCCGCCGCCCCCGCAGCCGCCTCCCTCCGATTCTGCCGTTCGACTCAAATCCACTGCGCGCCGCCGCGGCTCCTTGTGGAATGTTTCAGTAGTATGTTTACACAGCTTCAGTCAGTCAGTCAGTCAGTCAGTCAGCGTGTAAGCGTCCACTGCTGGACATACGCCTCTCCAATTTTCCTCCAGTCCTCCCGGCCTTCAGCGATACGGAACCACTGATTTCCGCCGGCGTACTTGATGTCGTCGTCCCACCTGGCGGGTGGTCTTCCCACACTCCGTTTTCCTGTCCACGGCCGCCAGTGTAGGACACGGTTACTCCAACGGTCATCGTCTCTTCGGCTAACGTGCCCAGCCCACTGCCACTTGAGCTTAGCCACCCGGTGTCCAATATCGATTACTTTGGTGCGTCGGCGGATTGCCTCGTTACGCACCATATCACGTAGCGATATACCCAGCATGGCTCGCTCCATTGCTCGCTGGGCAACTTTCAACCTTTGGACAACAGCGACCGTCAGAGTCCACGTTTCACATCCGTACGTCATAACCGGGAGGACACACTGGTCATATATACGGGTCTTTAAATTCTGCGGAAGGTCAGACTTCAGGACGAATTTTTGTTTTCCAAAGGCAGCCCAACCCAGTTGAATTCGTCTCTCCACCTCCTTAAGCAGACCTTGTCTACCAAGCCGCAGAATTTGACCGAGGTATACGTACTCTTCTACCTGTTCGATCACTTCTCCGCCAATAACAAATTGTCCTCCCGTCATAACCTCGGTCGCCATGACCTTGGTTTTGTCCCGGTTCATCTTCAGACCAACCTTCATCGACGCTGTATAAAGGTCTTCCAGCATGATCTGAAGCTGATCTCGGGAATTGGTCAGAAGAACAATGTCATCGGCGAAACGCAGATGACTGAGAAGATCTCCATTCACGTTTATACCCATGTTGTCCCACTCAAGCATCTTGAACACATCTTCCAATGCGTTTGTGAAGAGCTTGGGTGAGATCACATCCCCCTGCCTTACGCCTTTACCAAGGAGGATAGGTTGGGTATTCTCGTGAAGCCTCACAGTCATCGTCGCGGACCGATACAGATTTCGGAGCACCTCGATGTAGCGGTGGTCGATTCTGCACCTGAGGAGGGAGTTTTCGACAGCCCATTTTTCAACTGAGTCGAACGCCTTCTCATAGTCGACGAAGGCTAGGAAGAGCGGCTTGTTGTACTCCTCGCATTTTTGCACCACTTGTCTCACAGTAAATATGTGGTCCATGGTGCCGTACCCTTTCCTAAATCCAGCTTGCTCACGAGGCTGGTACTGGTCCAGCCTCTGTGTCAGCCGACTCGTGATGACTCTTGAAAAGACCTTGTACACGTGGCTAAGAAGTGAGATAGGTCGATAGTTTTTCAACTTCGCCCTATCCCCCTTCTTGTGAAACAAGACAACGACACTATTTCGCCATGCGGCCGGAACTACACCGCCTTCAAGAACTGCATTGAACAGTTTTTGCAGTTCCTTCAGGATCGGTCGTCCGCCAGCGTTCAGCAGCTCTGTCGTTATCCCGTCTTCACCTGGAGCCTTGTGTTTTTTGAGTCCTTTCAAGGCAGCCTTTATCTCATAGACACTAATATCGGGTAGATCCTCCGTGTAGTGTCTAGTGAGCGGCGCACGCCTATCAGAGTCGACTGGTTTGCTTGGACTTGGGGCAGGGATTGCTGCGGAGTACAATTGGCCATAAAATTCCTCCACCGCCTCAAGAATATCCGGCTTTCTTGCAGTGACAACCCCATTTGCCCGCTCGATACACAGCTTACACATTGATAATTATACATTGATAAGCACAATCACTATGTTTCATTTAAGTTATACTTTTACTTCGACATACAGGCTTCGTAACATACCTACACGGTGTTGCAACCCCAACCGTAAAACCCGAAAGGGGGTGATTCTGTACGTGAAATAGAACAACTTTTGTTCTACGACTTTTTAATTTGAAGAAAAAAAATATTTTTTTCTCCATACATTTTGAGAATAGGTATTTAAAATTTGTATGAAAATTTTTTTTTTTTTTTTTTTGGTTTCAAAAAATAATTTTTCGCTACAGCAGTTGTTTAGTTTCACATATAAAATAACCCCCTTATGTCAGTTAAATATATTACGGGAGCAACTGCAACACCGTGTATAACATCAAAACGATACTTCTACCCACTAACAAGTGAGAGAAAATGATCGAAAGTAATCGAGTACCAAATGTAGATTATGTATGTATTTATATTTGGATGATTTAAAGCCGAATTCAACAATGGGCGTTTCATATAAATGTATCTGTCAGTTAAAGTTTTTCATACAGTTGACAAGAGTTGACCGACGACATCTACATTTTTTCAACAAGCCAAGACGATGGTAAAATGGGCCCTTCGTGTAAACGCAGCTCCAATACGTCTTACAGAGGCTTTAGAGGCAATGGGAGGTGCCAGGAAACAAATATTTTCATGTAGTCTTTTTAGTTTTCTCCTCCGTACTCCCGGAACTCAATATTCTTCCAAAATGTATTGGAATTATATTGACTCGCAGTACTACTTATATCTTTCATCTAACTAAATTGAAAGTTTATATAATATATATAATAATAAATATTAACAACACTCTCGCGTTTTTGTACCACTTTGTGGTGTTGTATTAATTGCTTTTTTTTACAATATGTACACTTTAAATATTTCGGCGCTGTTGCCGTCGTCACTAAGTAAAAGTATAATATATATTTTTAGACAGTTATTTGAATTATGAATGACAGGTGATGGTGAAAGCTGCGTGTGCGACAAAAAAAAAGTGCTTTTAATGAGAAATATTAAGTCCTGTATATCTAACTAAAGTAATTGAGTGACGTGGGATTAAATAAAAAACATTAAATGTAGTTAATTTCTATGCCCTTTATAAGCGAGCGGTTTACCGTGTTGCCAAGCTACATCCGCGGCGGTGAATGTAGGTAACCTTAATTACGGGCCCTACTCACATAGTCAATTTCGCGTCAAATCATAACATAACTACGTATGTACACCGACGCGACGACGACGATAGGCAATAACCGTTCTGGCGGCTTAATGTCCCGGTGACCCGCTTAACCGAACAACGTTTAATCGGGGCGTTCGGCTTAGTGTGGCTTACGTCGAACATAATACTCCATTTGTCAGTGACGCCTATTGCAACCGGCTAATGACTGGAGTCGAGAGCCCGGACGCCGTCGGCTACGTGCCGCATCCGGCCGGATATCGTAAACGTGGCCTGCATTTTGATCCGGAAAATATTGCCGGCCGACAAACCGTTGGCGTATTGGTCGGAACGAGCGGTCTACACAGTGTTTGCGAAACGAAATTTTAACCGTTAAATGCTTCAGCCTTTTACGGCCACGGATACTGCTGCAGGCGTTTAGTTTATTTTGCTCTTAACTCTACAGGTTCACTCTTGAGTGCAAATAAATGTTGGATACATAATAATATGAGCGGCCCCCCTCAGTGGTTATTTTATGTTCACTCCTATTTGAGTATGCAACGCGTTTTTTAAATATCTTAAGCAGTATATCCATATCTTAGCTGCCGTTAATAAAAATAACAAAATAAAATAAAACTAGGGCCGCTAATACTCTCCAATGAATTACCTACTTCTACGACCTGTTTCATTCAGTATTAATGACGTAACGTCCATAAATAATATTCAGAATGGTAATCTATAAGAAATCACCAACAACCCTTACACCAATTAACCAAATGGGAAGCGAGAATAATATATGAGTTATTAAATGTTTTACTTTCCACATAAATAGTTGTCGGTCAGGCATGAACGCACGCGAGAGGCGAACAAGTCCGAAACAAACAATAATTATTAGGAAAACACGCACTATGACAGAAGTTAACAATGGCTGTAACCCGATAAGCGAAACGAACTAAAATAACGATGCCGGTTGACAGGCGAGGTTGCGTGCTCGGCCGCAGTGAGCGCCACCGTCGCGAGGACGCCGCGCAGGGCTGCCAACCTGCCCGCGCGCCGCTCTCCGCTCCGCTCCACTCCAACTCTATCCACCGGCGCGGCACCTCATCAGCTGGAGGATGTTGACTTTCACGCCGCCGCCACTGGTTGAATGTCATGCCACATTTCCATATATATAAAGTGTTCACTTTTGTACCAGCAGATAGTCAACTCGACTGACAAAATCAACTGAACAATTACAGAGGGTTATTCTCCTTTTTAAGGAGTTGAATTAATCAACTAACGATTTCGTTAATTATATTATGTTTCAAGATACTTGTACCACCTTGTACGTATATGTTAGTCATTCTAAAATAACTAACGTAAATATACGACGAACAGTAAACGATAGTGCCAAGCTATTCGCTACCGACAGCTGCATCCAAGATCAAGATATCAGAATATTGTCTATTCCATCCAGCTACCTAGAATTTAGGGTCGCGTACTAGTTATTATGGATGCAGTGACCTATCCGGAAAAATGAGAAAACAAGTCATAAAAGCTTCCGGAAGCCGAGCGGGCGAGGTGCATTGCTCTTAAGATGTCCCGATCGACATCTCCGTAATATTTACACCCTCGCTCTAAAGCGACGAGCACTTTAGCGTTTGTGCAGACGCCATTCCAGTTAGTTTTCAATACGCAACGAGGAATTACATAAGACAAAGCCATTGTCCTCCGGGGCGCATACATAAAGGAGCATTATGCAAATATTTGGAAGTTTTCTTGGAGGAGTTCCGTGTGAAATAGATTCTGTCGCCATTTATGACGCCAGCGCGGGCGGTGCGGGGGGCGGCGGCGCTTCCGCTACAGACAGCACATAACTGTACTGGTGACGTAGCTTTATAGGGGAGACTTTACAAGAGTTTGGACAGGAAGGAAGAATAAAAGCGAGCGTCGTTCTATTTTTGGCTCTTTCAGTATACTCCGTTTCTCAAGCTGGTTAACCATAAATGTATTTAGAACTTTGCCGTCTTTATACTTTGAATACGTAAATCATTTGGGAGAGAAAGTTTATTTCCTATAGAAAGTGTAAAACAGTCATACTCGTATTTAAGAAATATTTTTCAAATAAAATAAAATCGCGTATTCCATAAACTTTTGGTAGCAGATCAATGAAGAGAAAGAAGAAAACATGACGAAGATTACTTACCTACACCTACAGAATAGCAAATCGACTTAGAACCTGGACGTCCATTTCGCATTTCCCCGGCCAACGCGACGAACAATAAAAAGTTCAATCAGCAAAATGAGAAGATGAAAAAGTTTACCCAACGACGCGGAGCTGAGTGGCGCGTGCGTGGAGAGCGGACAGACAAGCAGTCACTACGAGATCAGAAATAATATATTATTTACAGCGGCTCGCGACAGCTGAGGAGCAAACAAGACGAGATAAAGGGGAACCGACAAGCGCCGCCTACTGTCCGCCCGCCGCCGCCGCCGGGCTGGGCGGGCGGCGGTGAGGACGGGCGTCGGGCGGAGCGGGGGCGGCGCGGCGGCGAGTCGAAAGACAAGCTTGTTAGGGCGGCGAGGTGCTT
Source organism: Nematopogon swammerdamellus (assembly GCA_946902875.1). Lineage (NCBI taxonomy): Eukaryota > Metazoa > Arthropoda > Insecta > Lepidoptera > Adelidae > Nematopogon > Nematopogon swammerdamellus. Next base: position 9,264,669 of record OX336337.1, read on the forward strand.
TTGGACGAAACTTTTCTTTTGAATTTAAGATTTTATTGCCCAGATATAATGTAATAAGTAGGGCGGAAACGGAGAGCCGGTTGAGCCCTATTTCGACAGAAGGAAAACTTTTATATTGGCCGCACTCGATGTTTTATCGCGATCAAAATAGAAAACATGATGGTGTTTGCCAGATAAGGCTAGTCAATTGTACGTTGTTTAGCACAATTTCTTGCTCTACCTAACGAAATTCATAAATCTAGGTTAAATATTTAAATTATTAATAATAAGTAAAAGTTAATGTTTCACAAATAAAAAAAACTCTTTACGATTACCTACGGTTAAAAAAACTATGAACAGTGGGCAGGTCTAATAAAGATAAAAAATTTAAATTTGTACAAATAGGAAGACTAACGCGATTGATAAACTCTATTCAGATTGGATGGAGTAAAGCCTGCTTGTAGTATACCTACTGGTAGACACGGGGGCGGGGCGGGGCGGGACGGATGACTGGTCCAGTCATGGCTGGTATATAAATAACTGTAGCGTCATACTCCCAACATCTTCCTCCGCCTTGTCACGGGATGCCTATACTAAGGAGGCTTAAAACTCAACTTGTGCAATTTTGGATGAATGTAAAAGTTGCACAAACATTGTTGCATTGTATTTTGAAAATAACAGAATGTCCATGGGCATCGAGACACCTACTTGTAGGTGAAACGATGCCACATGTCGCGCTATCCCTAAAAACATCCTCCTTAAATTCAATTTTAATAAGAATCGGTATGAATGCATTTATATATACCTACTAAGAGTAATTCTTTTTTCATTATATTCGGTGTAAAATGTACATAATATCGTAACATGATTTTCGTTATGGTTAAGTTCCATTTTAAGATAGTTTAATTATAGTTTTAACTAACTAATGTGTTTGTAAATTTTTTATTAATTGTTTTTACTACATATTTTGCCCATTTGGGCCTAATATGGCCCAAAGGTTAATATCGTCTCAATGTTTACCCTTGTTTAGTAGAGAACAAAGGATTTTTCAGAAACATTTCTTTTCAAAACGATACATCGAATATGTGCACGACAAAAGATATACCCCGCTTGAAAAGCTCCTTTTCCCATACCAATATACCCATATTAGTGCAATACATTTTATTATACTTACCATTTCCTAAATTATCATCATTTATGACGAGCGACAGTTACATTATTATTACATTATGAACATCTCAACGAACGTAAATTAATACTTTATTTTAATTAATTATCCAATATTATAAATTTACTTATGTATTCCATAGAGTTTTCATAAAAAATAAATCTTCGTGATCCTGTATCCAACTTCTTCACAAAATGCAACACTTGATTCTTCCGTAGTTGCCACTGCACGAGGGTCCGAGGCTAATAGCGCCATATTTCGGAGACAGAATAATAAAGCAACATCGTCTAGAGACATATGTCGCCCCAATCTCCATTCTTCGCGCCCTCGCACTGCCTGCGACTCGGGAGGGCGAATAGACCGGCCATCATTTGCAAGTTGGAGACACTTCGCGAGGTAGTGGTAACGAAAGATGGGTTAGTGAATAAATTGTTCGCAATAGTTTTTAAGAGTGTTTAACTGGCGATTTAAATTTAGATGGCGTATTAGCAGAAGCCGGTAGAAACTAGCAACTTCACTCGCGTGATCTATGAGCAGATTTGCTGATTAGGAGGTTTAGTTAAGTGCCCCATGTACATTTTCAGTTTAACAGTAACAGAGTTACAGACAACGAAAAAAATTACGAACAAGTGCGAGTCGGACTCGCGCAACGTGGTTTCCGCACCACAAAAAAAAAACGTTGAAAAAACACGTTTCTTGTATCCCTTAATTTTTCACTTTTTATTTGTTTTTTAATTGGTCTTATATCCGCCAAAATAACACAAAGTTCTGTAAAAAATTCAAACGGCTATAGCTATTACGGTTCCAAGATATAGCCATCGGACGGACGGACAGGCGTTGTAGGCTTCCGTACGGGGTACGGAAACCTAAAAAACAACTTTACGACAAGTGTATCGAAAGTATATTTGTGGCGAGAATAATATAAAATCTACAGATATTTAATGCTTTCACATTTCCGACTAAATAAATTATATAAAATAGTGTGTATTGTATGTGTATACATACAGTTTATGTAGGTGTTTGCTGAGGGTAAACTCATAATATCGCTGATGTAGGGAGGTCCTGCCTGAATCACTCTGTTTATACGAGGGCAATTGTGCATGACTTTCTGGGTAAAGGGTTCCAATCGCTACGTCATGCCAACCGACATATCAAAATGAAATTCAGACTGATCCAGCAATGTTTTGGCTACGTCTTAGTTTTGTCAAAACTCTTACTTAGTTTCACTAGTAAAGTTGCCTTGACGTCCTAGGTACTTAATGTTCGTTTCTATGCAGAAGACGTTCTGGCTGTTTTCGCGTTGATCAAATACTTTCCCTTCTTAGTGCGGTCTAGCATCACCTGCTACGCGATGTCCCGGCTGCGGCGGGGCGGGGCGGGGCGGGGCGGGGGCGGGCCACCCACCGAGTGATAAAAGGATTCTCATGTACCGTCTGATTTTACGAGAGCAAGCGCTGGAGGTTATGACGCGACTGTCGTTTCATTTGCATATTTATTCCCTTCATTCTCACCTCTGAATTATATGTGATACTCTACTCTTACGTTACTCTCGCCCCTCCCTCAAACCGTCGCACTCACATTTCCCTGAAAGTCTACTGTAGGACTTCGATTCCAGGGCATTTGCATGCAAAGGAAGCACTGTTGTTCCTTTTCTCTGCTTGCCGAGGCTGGAAAAACCTTTCACATAGTGAGTGATTTCATACTTGCGTATTATAATATGCCTACTCTCTAGACATTCGACCTACTCTATAAGTTACATGCTTTCAGAAAACGTGCGGTAAAATAGCACCTTCATATCCTTCATCATAGTGACCCCTTAAAATATCTGAATAAAGTAGTGTGGTAGGGCTACACACTACTTTGTTTCAAAATTGTGCAATAAAGTTTAAGTATGCAATATATTTCATTTCACTTCACTACACGAAATATAAAAAAAAAAAGTAATAAGTACCAGCCAATAACAATTAACTTGAAGCTCAGCTGGCGCGCGACGTACGGTCGTTCGTAAACGGCTCTTTTGAGCGAGTCGCTCTGGAGCGCTTGGCAAGCCGCCGCCGCCGCCATTCCGGAGAGAGCCAATGAGAGGAGTACGTTTGCCAGCATCCGCAGCCCGTCGCGTAGCGGAGAAACGGTCAAATGGACACCGGCGGCGGATTTGTATTGGTGGCGCCTGCGAATCGTATAGCACAAACCTAATGCTTGTACCACTCGCCATTACGTTTCCGCAATTGCTTTGCTTAGAACTCTGCTGTTATTTGTTGGATGATGGGAAAGGCATTTTTGGAGCATCTATATAACTAGTAGTAATTTGGTACATAATAACTACTGAAGAGACTGTTTAATAGTCCTGAAATGATAGGCTGAATCAATAACGAAGGTAGAAGAAAAGAGAAGGAAGGAGAGGATATATGATGTCCGCTCCTGCGGTGGTACAATGCAAGTTGTTTCCTCAGAAGAGAACCTGAGTACTTCTTGTTCTTATTCTAAGTCATTGTAAGGACGCAAGCGTTACTCAGGTACATTTATTTTGATTTTAGAAAAGATACGGTAGTAATGGATACATTTCCTCGATGACTGCTCCTAGATGTTTGTCTACCGTTTTAGCTTATCGTCGTTGCAAATTTAAAATCTCCTATGTGTCATTTTTACCTAAAATGAGTTTTGCAGATATTTGAAAAGCCAATTTTAAAAGCTATCTTAAGCTCAAACTCCCATGTGAATATCATATTACTAGCTGAGCCCGCGGCTCCGCTCGCGTGAAATTCGTATTCCAAAGAAGAATTTAACCCTTTGGCTCCCAGAAGACCCGGCCGGGTCTTATGACGCGCCAATCTGATAACTCCCAGAAGACCCGGCCGGGTCTCGGCGCGGCGCGGCTCTCTATTTAATTCATAACTAATTCTACCAATTTCCTATCAAAGAACTGATTACTGGTATACATTCTTGGTTAAATTTACTAATAACTATTATCAAACATGACTGGGCAACACATCACCTTCACACAGAAAATATTTTTTGAAAATGTAAAAAAAAAAAGGCTCCCATGACGACTGACATTTCCACAGACACTGGAATACACAGATCTTGTACCGTATTTTGTGTACCCGTATTCGAGAGTACGTCTTATTAGCTTTATTTAGAGGTATGACTCGTCTATGGAAATTATACAGTTTTGGTCAGAAAAAACCAAAAAAAAATGTCGAGCGTGTTTTGTTTTGCCTGGAGTTCAAAAAATCGGTCTGTGCTTCTAAATAAGTGAATCCTGAAGTGTTTGGTATGACTGAACGCGCAATTTCAGTACAAAGAAGACTGAATACAGATCAGTGATGAATCGATCGATTGAGGCGGGATATTCGAATTTGTGCGGGAACGCGCGCGCCAAAATTTTGGGTTTTTGCGCGCGGCGAAAAGGGCTGGGAGTCAACGGTACCTAGGTTTATTAAAATCGTGGGAGCTGAAGGGTTAAGTAACTAAGGGCGAGGCCGAAAGCCGAGCTGCGTTCAGGTAATCGATAAACCTTCTTAAAGAAAGTAACTAACTAAGGGCGAGGCTGAAGGCCGAGCCGCTTTCAGGTAAACGATAAACCTTTCTCAAATAAAGGAAGTAAGTAAGGGAGAGGTCGAAGGCCGAGCTCCGTTCAGGAAGACGATAAACCTTCTGGAAGAAAGGAAGTAACTAAGTGCGAGGCCGAAGACCGAGCTGCGTTCAGGTAAACCAAAAACCCTCTTCCGCCTTCGGGCCTCGCCCTTAAAGACTTCCTTTCTTCGATAGAATATAATATCATTTACTCAATCTATTTATTTCATAAAAATAAACTTTCTTCAAGATGGTTTAGCTTCTTCCTGAACGCAGCTGGGCCTTCGGCCTCGCCCTTAGTTACTTGCTTTCTTCGAGATGGTTTTTCAATTATCCGAACGTAGCTCAGCCTTCGGCCTCGCCTTAGTTACTTACTTTCTTCAAGATGGTTTAGCTTCTTCCTGAACGCAGCTCGGCCTGCGGCCTCGCCCATAGTTACTTACTTTCTTCGAGAAGGTTTATGGTCTTCCAGAATAGAGCTTGGCCTTCGGCCTCGCCCTTAGTTACTTACTTTCTTCAAGAATGTTTTTCTTCTTCCTGAACTCAGCTCCGCCTTCCGCCTCGCCCTTAGTTACTTTCATCGACAAAGAATATCGTTTACGTGAGCGCAGATCCGCCTTCGGGCCCGCCTTTAGTTACTTACTTTCTTTTTTTGAAATACGAATTTCACGTGAGCGAAGCCGCGGGCAACAGATATATAAATTTTATTGCACCAATGACAGCGACATAACTTCGACTTTCAATAATTTTTTTTTATTTATCAAACAATTTGTCACCGGCCAGCTCACGTCGAGATGACAGAGTTCTCCGTCGTCAACATGACATTTAAAATTGTTTTTTACCTTTACCTTGGATTACGTGATTTTTATTATATTTTTTAATTATTATGTTCATCCAGGATATACACTGTCACTATAAAAAGTTTCGTCAAATTCCGTTCAGTGGTTTTTGCGTGATGCGCGTACAAATAGACATTTTTGCATTTACGGTTTTATGATATGTATAGAAAGAATAGATATGTATAGACTATTGTGTTCAAGTTATAAAAAAGAAGAACTGTCATTTTCGCTGTATCTACTTATTTTTAAATTTCGAATGAATATTTTATTCAAATTGTATTTGCTGCCAGTTCTCAAGATATAATTATGTACTTTGGACTACGTGATTTTAAACGCGCAATAATGTTTATAATTATTAATTTTTTTTTATTTTTGTTATTTTTTTTTACGTATTATGTTAACCCGGCATATAAACTGCCACTATACAAAGTTTCGTCTAATTCCGTTCAGTGGTTTTTGCGTGATGCGCGTACAGACAAACAAACAAACAAACAAAAATTTTAAAAACTGTTGTAACATGTTCAGTATCTCATTTTAAGCCACCCTGGTTAGTTTTTTTCCGAATACATTCAATGTACAGACTTTCTTACCTCTACGATTTTATTATATGTATAGATTTCACTGACTGAGGTCCAATTTATAAAATATCTTATGTGTCAGCCCGCATTTAATTGTTCATCAAAATCTTCTATGTGTCTGATGGACACATAAGAGGTTATAGCAAAGAGCTTTTGATACGTAATTTGGTTTAGTAGTAATTTTGTTCAAAAAATTATGTGATCATTCGATGTTAAGTGCGGCTATATCACAACCATTTCTTATTAGAAAGGGAGCACAATATTACGCCATGCACGAGATAAAGTAAGATGGCTAATTAGAAACAAACTATTGGTTACTTACTAGGCAAGGTCACGTGTTACTCGCCTCAGAGTTAGGCCAATAATCAAATAAAAAATTATTATTTTTTAGATTTTATCAAAATTTTTGATTTTTTTGTCCAAGATCTCTAGAAAATATTCCACTGCCTACAGACAATGAAATTCAGCATACCTGAGGGTAAATATAAACAGTGTAATTATTATTTTTTAGATTTTATCAAAATTTGTGATTTTTTTGTCCAAGATCTCTAGAAAATATTCCACTGCCTACAGACAATGAAATTCAGCATACCTGAGGGTAAATATAAACAGTGTGTCGAAAGACCTAAGCGAGCGGTCAAACCACGTTGCTCGCATACAAAGTTGAATACAGATTCAAAATCAAACGCATTACGGAAGAAGAGCGTGAAAGGATTCGTTTGTGCTTTTGGAATGTCAAGACATGGGCGGAAATGTATTGTCAAGTATTGATGTAAAATAGTAAGGGCTGTTTTATATACAAACGATACCTAAACACATTGATTTGTTTCAATTCATTTCCTTTAAAAAACTCCGATGTGACAACAAATTTGCAAGTAAAATCTCCCATGTGTATGAAACAATTAAAAAGGGTTTTCTCGACGTCACTTATTGTGAAAAAACAATTATTCTATATTTAAAATATTTTATATATATTCTATATAAAATATTTATATTTTATATAAAATATTATATATATATATTTCAAATATTTTCTAAGAATTTTTTTCAGGAGACAGTTTTTTTCGTTTTTCTCGAAAAGTTACTTTTTACACATAGGAGATTTTAAATTTGCAACGACGTTATGCTTCCTTTCCCAAAAGCTACACTAGCATATTTTCTTTTTCTCCAGTATCATAGATATGTATTCTAAGAATAAATTAAATTATTTAAGTCCAATAAAATTCCTAAAAATTAGACCCAATTGTCACATCGCGAGAATAAAACGGAAGGACGAAATGAATAATTTGGCAACAAATAAACGAGCCAGAATGGAAATTGAAAGTAATAAAGTTTCAAATCCTGCGCTCAAGCAATTAAACTTTTAAGGGATGTCGACGCTCGCGCCCCTCCCCGCCGTCAGTCTACCACCGAAATTGGAAAAGCTACAATTTAATGAGATCGGTGACATTTCGGACATCGACCCTTTATTACTTGCATAGTAGTGTTGCCTCCCCTCACTGCTGCCGCGGCGCCGGCGGTCCACACAATAGAAGGTCAGACATAAACTACCCGGAGACGTTCTTTCTGAACCTGCCGACTTGGCATTTTGCAAGTGAATGCAAAATAAAAAGGGTTCTCCTAGGAGGAAATGTAAATAACAAATACATAGGATATGACCTTAACAACTTTAACTTTACATTCATTATTCCTAAAAGATACCCCTAAATGTTAACATTTCTCAACGCTTTTTACCAACACTTACGTTAGAAAAATTGCCAAAATGTAGTCATCATTGGCATGCTGACAATAAATATTTCAAATCATATTCAGTGCGATGGTACCAACCAATCCAGTTGAATTTAAAACTACCTAATAAGGTAAGGGAAGGGATCTACATTCTTACATAGAATCATACATAACATAAACGAGGAGTAACTCGCTCGTGTTCGGTAATATAAGAAATGCACTTATCAAATACAGAAAGAGAAATAATTTGCCAATGGGCATCGAACCCACTACATTCCGCTTACCAAGCAACATCTGGCCACGAGCCGCTCTACTACCTGGATAGAATGGAAAATCCTGCGATAGCCCGCTCCAAGATCCCGCTATCTAAGCAAAACCCGTTCGTGTCGTCTCGTCCCGGATACACGTGTTATATTCGCGTTCGGTTAAATTTATATTTTGGTTTTATACAGGTGCCTTGAATAATAATGGCAGCGTAGTACCTACTACCCAAGGATATTTCCGTGCTACTACCGGAATTAAGGTACAGTTACACCTTCGCACGTTCACTGCGTGTATTGTTGGGCTCCTGCAGCAAGCTAATGAGTGTGGTAAGATCAATTATATTACATGTTAAAAAGGAGGTAGATAGGTTATACGAGCTCCCAAAGCGGCACATTAAATACAAGACCACAGTCCTGTTTGAAGTTAGTCACGCACCAACTACGCACGCGTTCAGACGTGCGTCGTCCTTCCTAAGTAGTAGTCGGCGCATCACTCACTTTATAGTTCTTTCTGTCAACGTTTCAAGTTCGTGCCGTGTGTGAGAACGTGTGACCGCCGAATGTCGTATAGACAACGTATCTTTCTTAAAAATCATTGGGTAAGTAAGATTATATAAACGCATGGCCAGTGCCACTTTTAGAGCCAACTGTATAACCCGGTTATTTAAAGAAAGGGATTGAAAATGGCGGCATTTTATAGCTGTACAGTCGGCATGCAATTTTTTTTTTTGCGTAATTTTTTTTTTTATTTGCAAATTTGTATCTTCGAACAATTGCTTTATTTTCTTTAGATAGACGGCAATACTGCGTGAGCGAGAGGAAAATAGGAACGCTGCCATTTTCAATCCCTTTCTTTAAATAACCAGGTAGTACATCCAACTGTAGGTAGGTACATACGAGTAGGTACCTAATACATAAGTACATAGTTACCGCACTAATTCTTTGCGCGACCCATTGCGGACCATTTTCGTATAAACTTCGGTGCAAAGATATAGTTGCTGAAACACGTGAGAACTAGCGACCACGCTGGCTCGAGCGGCATTCTGTGGCGCACCGGCGGCGCTGCGGCGGGAAGGGGTGCGGTGGCGCGTAGCGAACGAGCCTCGGAGCCCCGGGGAAAATGAAATGGCTCCTAATGACAGCGGTATAATGACTGCTCCAAATTGTACCATAAAGCAAACCGCAGTTGCATGTCGACTGACTATTTCTGAACCGACGCCGTAACAATTAGCTCTATTTAGATAACTTGCGCGGAGCACGGTGTCGTTGTTATGAATTGCTGCCTTGTTTGCTTACAATTTGTTTTATTTTACTTAATCTTAACGATTGGTGTAATACAAAAGCTGTTAAGTTGTAACATGAAAGGGGATCGAATTCTCGAAAAAACGTAAAGAAAGTGCTGCTAAATACTGAAAGCAATTATATCGTCCGTGTAGAGGAGGCACACAATGTTAGACTAAACCTCTGAGGATATTATACATGAATCGCTGGAAAGTAGATGGCGCGTTCTAGAGCCTGAATGGCATACGTCAGTCTTTCCCAAACAGTGCGTCGCGACGCCCTGGGGCGTCGCGACTCGGTACCTAGGGCGTCGCTCCGCGTCGCAGTCGACGCGACGTGGGTGTACGGAGTCAGCGCGGTGGCGGCGCGGCGGCGCGACACTCGACAGCGATGCAACACTGCCGAGCGAGTGTCGCCCCGCGCCCCGCCGGCAGAAACAGAAATTAATTTAGAACCAGACGAGCAATCGATATTCACAGAGCACCTAACGACACTTATTATCCATTTCAATAAATATTTCCCTGACAATTTTGACAAATACAATTGGATCAGAGACCCTTTCAATTCCACCCCACTCACAACATTTACTAATGATCAAGAGGAGCAGCTTCTAGAAATATCGTGTGACACAAGTTTAAAACTTCAGTTCCACTCAGACAAACTCCTTCAATCTTGGAGCAATGCGACCCAAGAATATCCAGCAACATGGCATTGTCAGTTTTAATACCTTTTGCCACGTCATACATGTGCGAAGCTGGTTTCTCCGCCGTTGCCGTCATCAAGTCCAAATACCGGTCCAAATTAAACGTGGAGAAAGAAATGCGAGTGGCAATTTCAAAGATTCAACCGCGATTCGACCAAATGTGCAATGAAAAACAGGCTCACCCATCGCACTAATATTGTAATTTGATTTATTAATAATACTAAAATAAAAATGTGTTCGAACTTATTTATATTGTTTCATTTATTTATACATACATTACTATACTACTATAGGTATTTAAATAATTTTCGTCCTGAGTATTAGTCAGGGGAGGCGCGTAAAATGTATAATATGTTTTGGGAGTCGCAACTTAAAAAAGTTTGGGAACCTCTGGCATACGTTCTAATATAATTGTTTCAGCTAGTTAAATCTAATGTACTGGATAATTTTGGGATATTGTAAATGAAAATAGCTATTGGTACTGGAGACACATATGGGTAGAGCGGGAAGGGCGGCGGTGAGGCGAGGTGGAGGAGGGAGTAGTTGCGGCAGGCGTGGACGGGGTGGCGGGCGGCGACACCGATTTAGTTTCTCTTTTACGTCGAATGCCCTTTTTTCGCATTTCCACCGCGTCAGCAGCTGTTGAATATTGATGGCTAGGCCGGTACTGGATGCGGCCGATTGTTCACGCTATTCAGTTTTTGAATCAGGGAAAAAACGAAGTCGTCGAAATTTTCGAATTCGCTTTACATTCGAAATCGCCGGAAAATCTTTAATAAACTATCACGTGCTCTCTGCGGGCCGCCGCATTTTGCTCCCACGCATAGAGTCCTTTTGGCTCAAAAACTACCAAAACTATCTTTTTTTTTCATTTTATTATAGATTGGTTGTAAAGTGCGCTTTGTTCTTGTGCGTGTAATTTTTTTATTTTTTGTTTCAAATGTTAAGCAGGTATTTAATTTTATTATTATTTAATTAGAATTCAGCCTGAACGGTAGTACCAAAGGGTGCTAAACGTGTTATAGTTATTTTTCAAACATTTATTAGTTTGTGAATAAAATTGAAATAACTTATATTACACTTGAATCAATCGCTTCGTTCCATTAGCGCGGTACCAGCGGTAGCTCAGTGGTGCGTTCGGTCGACTGTCGGTCGTATCATAAGCACACCTGGGCGCGGTCAGTGGATGAAAAGGGTGGCGACCGTTGGTGGCTGACCGTGGTTCGAATTCCGAGTAAAACTGTCTGTCTATTCCCTTCTTACCTTACGTAGATAGAGTTTAACCCGCCCGGGTTGGTACCACCGCACTGAATGAAAGGTCGGTTCAAACAACTATCTAAATAGTTCGTGTTTTTCGTCCAGTCCAATGTAGCCGGCACGACCGAAGGGAAGCACTGACATGGAACCTAGTTCAAAAAGGTGTTATGGGTGACATCACGGATGTAGTAGGTGATGTGGCCAACCGTGTCAGTTTACATTTTTAAAAAGCCATTGATTGTACTGTCGCAAATTTCCCACAGAATGCGTTTGACGGGATTTATATATTCAGATTAGAATTTCTTGTATAAAATGAGGAATGATGTAATGTTTACATGGGTACGTAATAAACAGCGAGCTAAGACGAATAATGAAAAAGCCGCAGCAGCTCTCGAGATTACGAGACAGCAGCGACCGCGAGACGACAAATAAATGAGACGCGGAGGTGACAAGCCGCGTCGCGTGCGTCGTGTAGATGCTCGGAGATACCTACAGCCCTTATACTCGCTGTTGTTGTTAGGTTTACTCTGCATACATACAACGTTATAACCTAAGCACATGATGTAAAAACAGTGCTTACATTAAAATTATTAAATAATAGATAGAATGACTGCAGCCTTAGAAAATTAGTTTTTAAATTAATCAGACATTGCTACTTCATGCACAAATGTAGAGATAAAAAAAATCGACTTTTTACTTCTGAGATATGTACTGGATTTATTATAATAATATATATCATTGTATTAACATTTACACATATAGTTTAGATAGGGAAGAACATAATAAGTCTCATGAGTAAGAAACTTTTTTCAGCTTAAAATAATACAATGTTAAATCTAAATTACAGAAGCTACGACAAAACACCCTAAATAATCATAGCCCAAAACACCCCCAACGCGCTCGCTGTAGCTTCAGTTGAAGCCACAACCCCCCTCTTTCCTCCGTACTCCCCCCCCCCCCCCCCCGCCCCCCGCCCCCTCCACTATTTAGCGCGGACGTTCCCTTCCGCATAGTTCTTGACTCATAAATTAATCGAGAACAAATACGCATAAATAACGAGTGAACGCATAAATCGTGGTATTTAACCCTTCCGGTGACGGTAGCGCCCGCTCACACGCGGCCACCGGACCCATGGCGGGGTCTCTATTCCAAGCAATACACAAAAACTTGGCGACAAGCTACGCAAAATATAATATTATATATGTGTCTGTCTGTGAAAGTCTGTCTGTGTATTTAAGTTATATTTAAAAAAAGCTCTAGGTTTCTTACCCGGTTCTTCCTTATAGATTGCACTGCTGAACGGGACATGACAAAAAAAAATGATGATGAACTATAATGAATATGCATATGTCTCAATGAAATATTGTTATTGTTGTGTGTTCTTTATGGCGAAATAAATATCTGAATCTGAATCTGAAAGTATGTACATTATGGATGCGTTCAACTGTGGGTCGCTCGACTACGTGACGTTTTGATTGTGGCTAAATCCGTGCATATGGCACTGCACGCACCAACGACAATTCTATGAACGAAGAAGTGTTGACCATTCGTCATTTCACCCTGTAGGTATAAAGGTCCATCGCTCAATATTGCCGATGTGGAACAAGGTTTGGGTATATCGTGCAGCTTACCCACTCCCGCCCCGGCAAAGTTAGAGTGCGCGATCTCTACATGTCTCTACAAATCTTTCGTTGAATATAGGTTGCACAGCAGCGCGTAAGGCACAGGCCAAACAGAAAGGACGTCTGACTCGGACACGGTGCGCGGGCCCGGCGAGGAACGCGCGGACGTCTAGCCGTTAAATTCAAATTTCATACAAAATATATGGATATAAGGTGCAATTTAAAAACACACCATGGCTCGCCAGGCTGTCCGATAACGTCATTCGTAATTTTTTTTTAATTGCGCCTTATATCTATATGTTTTGTATGAAATTTGAATGGAACGGCAAGAACCGGGCCTTATTCGCGCCCGACGACGGCCTTTTTGTGTTGTGCCTTAGTTGGAAGCGGCCAGCTGCACTCCTGATGGCGGCGGGACCGGGCGGTCGTCGCCGCCGCCGGTCGCGCTGCAAAACGTCGAGGTTCGTGCAAAAAGTCGACACTACGAAACGCCTGTTTCCTCTAACTAAAATACTGGCTTACTATACCTACAATACATCGTAGTGGCTTGCTGTCCTTATTTATAGTCAATTGTATTTTATGGGAATTCGGCCCTTCGAAATTAAACCTTGAGTTCGTTAGTGCTTTCAATGCTTACTTTCTGGATGAATTGGACAACCACTTCAGAATCGGTTACACGAAGTGCAAATGCAGACTTACAGGTACTGTTACAATCAATTCAACCTATTATAGGCGTTATTCCCACTCTAAGTACATTACAATAATTTGCACAAAACAACATACCGTCTGCTATCCGTCAATGCTTTATTCACATATTTCACTCAATATTTAAAGCTAGCCAATGAAATGAAAATATTTATTACTAGCTTTTGCCCGCGGCTTCGCTCGCGTGAAATTCGTATTTCAAAGGAATAAAGTAAGTAACTAAGGGCGAGCTGGGTTCAGGTAAACGATAAATCGTCTCGAAGAAAGTGAGTAACTTTTTGAGGCCGAAGGCGGAGTTGCGTTCAGGAAGACGATAAACCTTCTCGAAGACAGTAAGCAACTATGGGCGAGGCCGAAGGCCGAGCTGCGTTCAGGAAGAGGATAAACCATCTTTATGAAATTAAGTAACAAAGGGCCAGGCCGAAGGCCGAGCTGCGTTCAGGAAGAGGATAACATTTTCGAAGAATGTAAGTAACAGAGGGCGAGGCCGAAGGCCGAGCTCCGTTCAGGAAGAGGACACCCTTTTCGAAGAAAGTAAGTAACAGAGGGCGAGGCCGAAGGCCGAGCTGCGTTCAGGAAGACGATAAACCTTCTCGAAGACAGTAAGTAACTATTGGCGAGGCCGAAGGCCGAGCTGCGTTCAGGAAGACGATAAACCTTCTCGAAGACAGTAAGTAACTATGGGCGAGGCCGAAGGCCGAGCTGCGTTCAGGATGAGGGTAACTTTTTCGAAGAAAGTAAGTAACAGAGGGAGAGGCCGAAGGCCGAGCTGCGTTCAGGATGAGGGTAACTTTTTCGAAGAAAGTAAGTAACAGAGGGCGAGTCCGAAGGCCGAGCTGCGTTCAGGATGAGGGTAACTTTTTCGAAGAAAGTAAGTAACAGAGGGCGAGTCCGAAGGCCGAGCTGCGTTCAGGAAGACCATAAATCTTCTCGAAGAAAGTAACTTCTTTGTTACTTACTTTCTTCGAAAAGTTTTTTTCTCTTCCTGAAAACATCTCGGCCTTCGGCCACGCCCATATTTACCTACTGTTTTCGAGAAGGTTTATGGTCTTCCTGAACGCATCTCGGCCTTCGGCCTCGCCCTTTGTTACTTACTTACTTCAAGAAGGTTTATAGTCTTCCCGAACGCAGCTCGGCCTTCGGCCTCCCCCTTAGTTACTTACTTTCTTTGAGTAGGTTTATCGTCTTTCTGAACGCAACTCATTCACAAACGTTCGCGTTTACAATATTAGTAGGATTTATTTTGGGTAGGTTTGGAGTGAGGCCTGATTTTAGAAATTATTCCCAATTATCGGATGCATGCAAGCAAATCCGAAAGCAACAGCTAACAATATATAAATTTTTGAAATGTGCTAATTAAGCCCTTTCATTTGATAGCCAACACGGCATCATTAAAAAAAAATTTTTTTTTAGGTCATGACTTTATGCCCTTTACAGGGCGCCATATCCAATTTTATGGGACGTCACATAGCGTATGCACAGGACGGTCAAGACGCATCCAACGATACCTCATTTGTCAAATTATGATAAGTAGTTTCGAAGTTATGAGGGAACAGATGAACATACATACATACTACATACATACATACATACATACCGGTCAAAAACATAACTCTCCTTTTCGCTTTGCCGTAGTCGGGTAAAAATAAGAATCTTTTCGCTAATATTGCGCGCATACTACACTACGTACAATATAATAAACATACGATCAATTAACTTAATTCAAATAGAAACTTCAGTTAAGTAAATATCCGCTAACATCGACTCGCAACAACACTTTTACATAGGTTTGCACCTAAAATTAATCAATCATACCTGACGAAGTAAACCTACATAATATTATGAATCGAATTAAATAAGAAACTGCTCGAGACAATGCCACAGAATACTAAATAGGTACTGTCGTACAATGCATACACACACCGCGCTCCACCAGACCGCACCCCGCGCCTCCGCCGCCGCCACCAGCCTCCGCCAGCCGGCCGCGCTACCAACCGCCTCCGCGGCGCGCCGCCTACCATACAATTCCATTTGTATGGGAGCCACATCTTAGCGTAACCGGAAGTTAATTTTAGTTAGCCTATCCTGTGTCCCGTATAGTAAAATGGGCTTGTACTAAGTTTCATCGAATTCGGACGATGGCTTTAAGAGTTATGGAGGAACATACATACATACATACAGAAAAGATTTCTAAAAATCGTCAATTTAGCTTTAGTATCATACACAGAGGCTACAAACTCAATATTTCCTAAAACAAAGTAACTTACTCCATGAACATCCCTTACAGATTTATTATTAGTATTGATTGATGATGATGATGATTGATGATTGATGATTGATTGATTAATTGATGATTGATGATTGATTGATGATTGATGATATGGGTATGGCATTTATTATTATATTTATTTTGTATTGGTGCAATGCATTTAAAATCTACACACAGTCAGAAGGAATTATGTACTAGCGTACATAATTCCTCTTTACACACAGTCCCGTTTTTTTTTTTTGTGATATGTAGTAAATTCATGATGTAGTACAATTTTCTTGGCCCCAACAGCTGGTGGACAGGAGACCGCCCGAGTTTTCTCAGCCGGTTCTTTGCGGGCCCTCCGCAAACTAATTAAAACATAAATCTGTCTATAAATAAAACTGCTCCCTCCTGCGCAATTTATACCCGGCGGCGGCGTTAAGGTGTCCCGTTCTTTGTACCGTGTAATTCGCGCGGATTTATTCGACTTATGCGACTGAATTCAATTTATTCGAGTACACGCGTGAGGGCGGCGCGGAGGCGGCGGCGCGGAGACGGTGGCGGCGCGGGCGGCGCGGGCGGTGCGGCGAGGCGGGCGGGATGAGTATGCAAGAAGTACGTTATTTCTGTATGAGACAGGAAACACTTTATGTAAATCTTTCAGCCTCGATGGCTCAGTGGTGCAGACAGTCGACTGTTGCTATTGATTGATAAGCAACGTTGGGCGCGGTCAGTACTTGGATGGGTGACCGCTAGACCGTTGGAGGCTGACCGTGGTTCGGATTCCACGTAAAACTGTGCAGGTCCCTTCTCTTCTTACCTTACTAGGGTAACCCTACCAGGGTTCAATCCGCCCGGGTTGATAGCACCGCACTGAATGAAACGTCGGTCGAAATAAATCGGCTATATAAATAGTTTGTGTTTTCCGTCCAGTTCAGTGTACCCGGCACGACCGAAGGGAAGCACTGACATGGCACCTAGTTCACCCGATGTTATGGGCTGACATCACGGATGTTGTAGGTGATGTAGCCAACTGTGTCAGTTTCCATAAAAATTTAATTGAAGGACCCGAGACTGTTCAATCTTCAAGTGTTTCTTCATTTCAAAGGATGTTACGTAAAAGACACCCCGTCCGCAGCTTCCTTCTGTTATCTAACGTTTGATCTAAAAATATAAAAGTACCTAGTTAAATAAAAAGCAACAGACGCCGCGCCGCCGCCGCCGCGCCGGCTGCACTGCAAATAATCTCGGCGCGAGCAAATAAACGATTCCAGTCGTTTATTGGAATCAAAACCGTTTCAATTTGTGCGCGCGAGGCCCGATCTAGATTTCATCGCTTGAACCTCCCAACCGCCCCCCACCCCTCGCTGCACAGACACACTCCCGCCCCCGCCCGCCCCTCTCTCCGGATAAGTTCCGCCCTTTAACCTCCTGTTAGTATCATTACTTCAACCCGTCCTATAAATTGCAGCAGCATTCGAAAAATCTAACAATCTCAAAACGTACAGTTTAGTTCGAATTGTTGTACCAGAATGAAGCTTACATAGTTATCATTTTTATTTGAATTGATATTTATGATTCTACTTTAAGACGGAATATGAACATAGCAATATAATATATTGATATTATATATATATTATATAGATCTCATAGATATAAATTATTTGATTCCAAAGATATTATCTCTGGTTTATTATAACTGCAATAATGTTACTTTCATTTGAAAACAACTAGGCTAAAGCTGTATAATATGTTTCGTACATTTTATAAGTATTTAAAACTACTTTGATGTACGTAAGAAACCGCCGAGTATTTATAGCTACTGTAGGTACATAAGTACATGCGGGTACATAGACATTTTTATTTGGCATAAAATTAGCGAAGGCAGCAGCGGAAGACTTTGGCATTAGCATAATGCGTAGCGTACAGGCTGTATCTGCTCGTGGAGGGTAATGATAATTTCGCTCGGATGACATTTCGCAAATTACTGACTCCATCAATTTTACATTAGAGCTAATTGGCACGCCGCCGCGCCGCGCCGCCTGCTGATACAGGATTGTAAATGTCCCTAATTCTGTAGATTGAATTTGTGACTTGCGGCGAATATTAATTATTCCGCCTCTAATAGGCTTAGCTCCGAGGCTCAGACACCCCCGACCTGTCGTCGAGAGAGGCCTGCTAAATGTTTTCGATCGGATAATATTAATCAATATTATTTCATACAAGCTTTCATCTGGGAGTCCCAGATGACCTGGGACCCGCGTTCACATCACCTTCCATAAATATTCAGGCGAAACGCATTACCCTCCTGTTGGGTTCGTCGTAGTCGGGTAAAAATAATGCGTATGCATGTTTCAATCTCTATGCAGTCAAGAATATTTTCTGATTGTAAAATTTTTCGGTCTCACGTTTTGTCCGGCGCTTGCACTTCATTCCATCGGATAGATATATCATATAACCTATCATATTATCAGATATCTTCGATGTGAACTGACACCACAAAATCGTAGTTGTAGACACTTCAAAGTACTACAAACATTTCACTGGGTAATAAAAGCTACTCACAGGTCACACCTGATAAAGTCTTCCTATGATTTTTAGGTTTCCGTACCTCAAAAGAGGAAAAATGGAACCGCTATAGGATCACTCTTGTGCTTGTCCGTCCGTCTGTGACAGCTTCTTTTTCAGAAACTAGATTGCAAGTACCTGCTTCGTGGTAAAAATACGGAAAGTATTCATTGAGGTCTATGAGCTATTCATTTCGCGTAATATAACAACACCGAGCGGCGGAACGAGTGCGCAAGGTGGCGGGGCGGGGCGGGGCGGGGCGGGGCGGGCGCAGTGCTTCACCCCAATAACACGGAGATTTATAGAGCATCCCGCCGCCGACGCCCTCTCGCCTAAATAAAAAAAAATCACAAAGGTAATTCACGCGACAAGTTATTACAGAGCCAGAAAAATTATATTATGCACACTCGTATGTATGTGAGCAGGTATTGCTCGTTTCAGTTGCTAGGGTTGTTGGAATATTGCTGAATTAATTTTTTATTAGCCAGAATACCTAAATTCCGGATTATTTGTTTAGATATATTTTATATATCATTCATTTGCTCTCTGTTGCTCCGATAAAACAATTGAGAATTGGGTAACCACAATCTATTTTCAGTAGGTGTATTTTCGAGTATGATCGAAAATTCACCACCACCATTCTTGGTACACCTGTATATGCATGTATTTATATAAGTTACACTTTTTACCTTATACGGCAAAGCCAAAAGAAATGGTTACCTGCGTGCATAAAACTGTCTGATTTCAGAACGTAATTTCTTCCAATTATTAAAAAAATTGAAACTCTGAACTGCAAATCAGATCAACATAACATGTGCGCGTGTATTGTGAAAGCAAGTCCGGTAGTGGAGCGACATCGCGGTTGAAACGGACTGCTTATTGCCGGCGCGGCGCGACGTGGGCGGGATGCTCCTCTCGCGCGGTAATTCACAAGTGTCACGTTCACGCGCGGAGGCGGAGGGGCGGGGCGGGGCGGAAGCCATGCATTACTAATGTACAGCAGTAATACGTGATACCCGTACATACACAGCGACGCGCTCTCACACCAAGTTATGGGAACCTGTGTTCGAATTGGGCACTTTTAATTAATGTCTTTCTACGAGGCTACCTAACAGTGATCACTACAAGTACCTACACGATTTGTTTTGTGTCAGTGTTTTGAATGTCACGATTTCGTGTCGGTGACTATGCAATTATGGTGACTGTTTATTTTCAATCTACTAGCCCAATTTGCGTGAGTAACGAACTTTATCTACTGATATAACGCCGATAACGCCAACATAGACTGAACAAGTAAGGGCCGATTGCGTTGCGTCAACACACACTTAAAAATGAAGTTCAATTATGATCGTCTTAAAAAATAGGTTCTTACGATAATAAATGTCAGTGGCGCCAACCGTGAAATGTTCTCATTAGAATCTTAAGCTGACTTAAAGTTAATACTGGGTAACTGGCGAAATTGAAATTGGAAGAAAGGTCAAATTGGCATCTGCCCTACATAGCGAAGAATAGCGCCAGTCAGCTGTCTGTCAAACAGTTTGTTTTTGGGACTAATAAGGCTTTATTACACAAAACCTCTCTCTTCTTAACTTTGAAATATGCACCCGCATTTTCAGGTTTCGGGAGTTTCGGGTTTTACAAAGTTGCAAATATGCAACTTTGTAAAACCCGAAAGGGGGTGATTCTGTACGTGAAATAATCAACTTTTGTTCTACGACTTTTTAATTTGAAGAAAAAAAATTTTTTTTTCTCCGTACATTTTGACAACAGGTAGTTAAAATTTATAAGGAAAAAAAAAATTTTTTGTTTCAAAAAAACATTTTTCACCACAGAAGTTGTTTAGTTTCACATATAGAATAACCCCCTTATGTCAGTTAAAAATATTACGGGGGCAACTGCAACACCGTGTATAGATGACACTAAATAAATTCTCATTGCTTGTTGCCAGAGAGTAGAAATTTATGATTTGATTAAACAAGAACGCACTCTCATATATTACGACCATTTACCTAAAGGCGAGTAATTTTAGATTTAATTACGAGTACTTAGTTATAAACTATTTTTGATTTGACTTTGATTTTGTCTTTGTGCAAGTCATGCTTTCACTTGTGGAATTGCGGGTTTAAGCTGTCGTTAATAAACGGGTCTTTAGCTATATTTAAGTCTGTATTGGCGTAATCGGCCCTAAGTAAATAACCAATTAGTCCACTTATATTCATAATAAAGACACGATAAAAGCCAATTGCGCCAAACGTGAAATTTGTTTTTTTTAAATGAAAACCGCGACATATGGCATCGTTTTATTTACGAATAGGTGACTTACGATGCCCATGGACATTATGCGATGCACGGGGATTGCGAATGCCATGCCGGCCTGACAGGAGCCTTTTCACGCCCCTTTTGAAAAACACCAGCCTGTACTTGGGAGGAAATACTCGTATATGAGCAGGGAGTGCGCTCTACAATTTCCCGGTTCTGTGAATAAAAGACTTACAGAACC
Source organism: Nematopogon swammerdamellus (assembly GCA_946902875.1). Taxonomy (NCBI): domain Eukaryota; kingdom Metazoa; phylum Arthropoda; class Insecta; order Lepidoptera; family Adelidae; genus Nematopogon; species Nematopogon swammerdamellus. The sequence goes on from OX336337.1 coordinate 9,285,687, forward strand.
GGTTGGTTCCTCGGTAGGTCGATTGTATAGGGGTGCATCCCCTGCCCAGTACGTAAATATGGGTGAAATGCCCTCATTATAATCCTAAGCTGACTTAAAGTTAAGCTGGGCGTTCGGCCTTAATATTTTCTAACAGGCACTTTACAAAAGTTAAATTTAACATCTAATCATCTACAAAAGTTAAATCGAACAACCATGCACGGTGAATGAATAGCGTCAGCTGTCTGTCAAACAGTCTGGTTTTAGGGACTATTAAGGGCGTTATTTTTTACAATATAATGCCATATCTAATATCTTCTTGTCGTTGAAAGATAGAAAAGACACTTCGAGAGAGAAAATGTATCTATAACTTATAGTCTTGACTTATAGTTACGGATTTAAACTGTCGTTAGTTAGGACCTTAGAGATATTAAGTCTGCGTTTCCGCAATCGGACCTAAAAATCGTGAACACAAAATGTGCAAACCTTCGAGTAAATTGACCGCTAATAGTTTGACGTCAAAGATCTGTAATAGATAACGAGTTATTTTGACACACAATATATAGTTATTTAACCCACAGACCTTTGAATCTAGCGCGCGCACAACGCAAGCAGCCGATCTTGTTCTGTGATTAACCTATTTAAGGGGTCCTGTCGTGTTTCTGTCCACAAACATAATAGAAAGGTATGTGTATTATTAACAAACCCTTGCCTATTACATCAGCCCAGGGTAAATGTGCCAGCAGTTAACCCTCATAGCTACCTGCTTTACGAAATTACGTTCCATAATGTAAGTACGTCCGTTGTTGTAAAATGTTTGTACAGTCGTCTTTCATCTACGAATTATGGTGGGGACGTGTTTATCGAAGCACCGTAGTCGCTTCGGCAGTAAACATTGTTATTTCCCCGCTTCTTTAAGCCCAGATGTCGTATTCACTGAATGGCGGACACCGGTCGTGAAATTCATTGAAATATGAAATTAGAATAAATTATGCTGCTGAAAAACTCATTAAATAGGTTCAGCAGCAACACCTAAGTATTATAAGTTTTGATTTGCTATTAAAATATGTTCAGATTTGGGTCGGGAATTGAATCTCCTAACTTTTTTAGTTGTAAGCTTGGATTAAGACAATATTGTCAACGGGGAAATAAAGTTTCAAAAGAAACTGGACGTAAGATGACCGCAAAGCCGACCGAGGTCGGTTCGAGGAAGTGTCGGAAGTCTCCGGTATGGCACCTTCTCGGTGTTATTGGCTTGTCGAAGTATGTCATCTGGCCCCTCTGACTCAGCCGTCCATACCGGATTACATTTACAAAAATTGAATTTAAAGCCGTTTTCAGTTACATTTTGTTAAGCGATACACAGACACGACACTATGATGTATAAAGGTGGCAGACCCGGATATCGGTGACCGCTTGACCGTTCCGTGGCCGCCCGTGGTTCGGATTCCACTTCCAGGGTTTAACCCGCCCGGGTCGGTGCCACCGCACTGAATCAATAGTCGGTCGAAACGGCTACTATGTAATTAGTTCGTGTTTTCCGCCCTGTTCAATGTAGCTGGTACGACCGAAGGGAAGCACTGATATGGCACCTAGTTCACCAAGGTGTTATGGGCTGACATCACGGATGTTGTAGGTGATGTAGCCAACCGTGTCAGTTTCCATCATGTATTCCAAAAGAAACAATATTGGTCTACGCTATACTTACATAGAAGGCATAAGTTGTATTTATTACATTATTTGTTACAGATACTATAGCGAGTAATTTCCATGATTCAGTCAGTCAGATCATGTTATCGCGTCCACTGCTGCCTGCCTATTCTCGAAATTAGCGATTATAGCAAAAATATCGGTAGCCACAACACTAGACGCATTGAGAAGCCCGTTGGAGCGAGTGAGACGGATCTGGAGAAATTTCCAATAGCGATGAATTATTGCTGATTCTGGACGTCACAATAATGTTTCTCCAATCTTCCCGGCCTTCCGCGATTCTTTGCGTCGTCAGTTTTAAATATTTAACAATTGCCGTGCGAAACCTGAAGGGTGATAATTAATTGTTTTCTAGGTTTTCATAAATTCCTTTAAAGATATCAAAATTGAGCACAAGTATGCGTAAAGACGCGGTAAATTGCCTACCTACTGAAATTAAATTTAGATTTTCATAAATTAACATATTTTTATTCATAGCAGGCTTCATATTAAGCGTAAAACCGAGATCACAATTTGGTATGTTCCAAAGAAAAATCTTTAACTTAAGGTGTTGTTTTAATTGTAATAAATTTGCACTTAAGAGGCTGTAGTAGGTACTCCTCCGCCGCCTCCACCGCCGCCGCGCCGGTCCAGCGGAGACCCTCCCTCACGCCTCTCCGCTCCCTCCCGCCCCCCGCACCGAGCAGAGCACACTCCGGAAATTAAAGCAGGACGTGCGCGCTACGATAAAACATGCAATAAATTTGTTTTGCTTGAATCGAGCTGTTTCGACTATTGATGTGTGCGGATCCGAAATATATGCGGATGTGACCCGTAGGGAAAACACAAAAGTTGTAGCTAAATGTAAATTCATTCAACTATTCCATCATAAATGCCAGTAAAATGCATCGTTTAAAACATTGCGGTTGAACACAACAACACAAAAACATTTCAAAATTTTTTTTTTTTTTTTTTTATCGATAGCGCGACATGTGGCATCGTTACACCTACAAGTAGGTGTCTAACGATGCCCATGGACATTCTGTGATGCACGGGGATTGCGAATGTCATGCCGGCCTGACAGGAGCCTTTTCACGCCCCTTTTGAAAAACCCCAGGCTGTACTTGGGAGGAAATAGATGGGCAGGGAGTGCGTACCACATTTTCCCGGTTCTGTGAATAAAAGACCTACAGAACCGGTTGGTGCGCATGCGTGGTAGGTCGATTGAATAGGGGTGCATCCCCTGCCCAGTACGCGTAGTGCGGAGGTGGAATGGGGACGACGGAATCGCGTTAAACAGCTCCTCCGAACACTCCCCATGAAATAAACGATAGAACACACTCAGGGAGCCGACGTCCCTACGGAGTTGCAGTGGTTCTAAGTCGCGGGACACCACGGGGTCACCCACCAGTCGCACGGCACGACGCTGGATTGAGTCTAGCGGCGCAAGCTGGTATTTAGCTGAGCCATCCCACAAGTGCGAGCAGTACTCCAAGCAGGACCTAACCTGTGTTTTGTACAACGTCAGTTTTTGGCCCGGCGTGAAGTACCGTCGCACCTTGTTCAGTACGCCCAGCTTTTTTGAGGCCAGCTTGGCTTTGCCCTCAATATGGCGCCGGAAGTTCAAGTCGTGCGACAGTTCGACACCGAGGACCCCGAGGTGGTCGCTTAATTTCAGCGACGTGTTTTGGAAGGAAGGAGCTGGCGTGAACGCCGTTCTTTTCGCACTGAACGCACACACTTGTGTCTTCGATGCGTTGAACACGACCAAGTTGCTCCGGCCCCATTCGGCAATATACCGGAGGGTTTGCTCGAGTTCAGACACAAGTGCTAGCCTCTTCTCGTCCACAACGTTCCGTCCGGCTGAAGGGCGACTGGTGTAGGATCCGTGTGCCGTACTGTCGTCTGCATAACAATGTATGTTGCCAAGTGACAGCATATCATTGATATGCAGAAGAAACAGCGTGGGAGACAACACAGAACCCTGCGGTACACCGGCATTCACTGACATGGCGTCCGACGAGCAGCCGTCCACGAGGACCTGAATGCTACGCCCATGTAGGAAGTCGGTGACCCAGTCACAAAGGCCAGAGGGGATTCCGTACGCCGGCAGCTTGCCCAGAAGCGCTTTATGCCAGACCCGGTCAAATGCCTTGGCAATATCGAGTCCAATTGCCAAGGATTCACCGTACCCTTCAAGCGCTTTCCCCCAAAGGTGAGTGACGTACGCTAGGAGATCACCAGCTGATCGGTTTGGCCGGAAGCCGTATTGCCGATCGCTGATGAGATTATTTGTCTCTAGGTACGTCATGAGCTGCGTATTGATAACGCGCTCCATCACCTTGCAGAGGAGGGAGGTGATTGCTATAGGTCGGTAGTTTGACGGGTCAGAGCGATCGCCCTTTTTTGGGACAGGCTGAACAAAAGCTGATTTCCAAGCTGCCGGCACGCGGCCAGTTGTGTACGAGAGGCGAAAGAGGCGCGTCAGTACTGGAGCCAGCTCGGGAGCACACCTCTTCAACACCAATGCAGGCACTCTGTCCGGCCCACTCGCTTTCATGGGGTCTAGGGCAAGAAGCTCCTTCCGCACAGTTCTCTGTCGGAACTGTACTTCTGGCATGGAGTTCTCACACCTAGGTATGGATGGAGGAGAAGCTCCCCCATCATCCAGGTGGGAATTCCCCGCAAAAAGAGATACCAGGAGGTCGGCTTTATCTTTTGCGGAGTGAGCGAGTGATCCTCCAGTGCGCTGCAGAGGTGGAAGTGAGGAGCGGCAGAAATTCGACTCGACAGATTTGGCGAGAGACCAGAACTCACGGCTCCCAGTTGGGTGCCGGTTCAGCCTATCGCCAATTCTGCCGATATGCTCGAATTTAGCCCTGGCGATAGCCCTCTTGCAGTATCTGGAGAGGCGGTTGTAGTTCTTCTTCAATTCGGAGATATTTGGATCTCGTCTGGTACGAGCACGTGACCATGCTCGATATGCCGCAGCTTTAGCCGCGGCAGCATCGGCACACTCCCGGCTGTACCAAGGTTGGCTCTTACCTCCGAGGCGAAGGGTGGCATTGGGAATAAACATTTCCATTCCACCCAAAATCACCTCGGCTACGGTATTGGCGCATTCCGACGGATCGTCCGAATTGAAGCATAGCTCTCTCCAAGGGAAGGATGCAAAATGCTCTCGCATTCCATCCCAATCTGCCGACGCGTAGTGCCAAATTCGACGTGCTCCCTCAGTACGTGTCTGAGGGGGCGACGAAGGCACTGTAGATCCCACTAGGCAATGGTCGGAGGAGCCAAGAGGAGCGCTCACTGTTACCTTATACCCAGCAGGATTAGACGTCAGCAGAAGATCCAGCAAAGAGGGTGTATGACCGTCTATATCTGGTATTCTGGTAGGTTGATCTACCAGTTGAGACAGATCATACGTCAGGGCGAAGTCGTAAGCGGCTCTCCCCGCGAAATCGGTTCTGTTGGAGCCAAGCCACACCTCGTGGTGGGCATTAAAGTCTCCAACGAGTACCATATCCGCTGTAGGGAACCGCTCTTGGACTTCGTCTGCCGCTCTACTCAGGTACTCAAATAGGCGAGCTGTCTCCGCATCACCTGAGTGCGACCTGTAGACGCAGGCGTACACGCGCGATTCCGACCCCAGATCCACGTGGACCCAGAGTACTGAAAACGCGAGGTCTTCTTGACAGCGCAGGCGACGACAGCAAATATCCGCCCTAGCAAACAAGCATACCCCGGCACGGGAACGGAAGGCTTCTTCCAGGGTGTACCCGGGGTAGTGCAGGTACGACGTGTCGGCTGGGCGAGATATTTGCGTCTCCGTCAGAAATAACAAAGCCGGCTTTGCTGTCTCCAAATGGTGGTGGACGGCATCCAAATTGGAGTGCAATCCCCGCACATTTGTTACGTCCACGCTGAAATGTGTGGGGTTGTGCACCGCTGAGCATAAGTTTTTTCTTTTAATTTGTGCTGCCATTATTGAAGGGGGGAGAGAAAGCATTGAAAGGCGGCTGCGACGATTTACGGGCAAAGCGTGGATCGTGGCTTCATCACTATCTGCTCAGGATAGTGGAGCGCCGACACGATAGACGGAAGGGCCCCCGGTCCCCCTCGGAAGTGGCCGCCGGGACCCCTACTACCGGTCACCAACCGGCACGACGGGCCACTCCGAGATTATGCGCCGGTTGACCAGGGCAGCCTCTCGCGCTGGTTAGGCGCGATTGGGCCCCTATACTACCCGGCGGGCGGCCAGCGGGACAGCCGTTTCACCGGGTCTCCCTGGCCATCGTGTCGATGCACTACCCCTGGGCAGTGATTCGGCTTTAGAGCCACTGGCCCACTCCTCGTCACAGCCAGCCCCTCCTGCTACTGGGTCCCCGGGATGTACACCGGAACGCAGAGAACTGTTATGGCGGTGTAATTGTTCCCGGGGTGTGGTGGCGAACCCAGGCGATCCGAAGATCTCCCACACGCTTTTGCTGTTCATTTAGCACCACCCAGGAGGCACGTGTGACTTAAGGACCTTAAGGTGTCACGGACGCGAACAGCGATACCCCCCAAATCCTTGTAGTTATTTGAAAATGTATGGGTAATGTTTTTTTTTCTTTTTTTTTTTTATGGAAACTTACACCACCTTCATTCAACATCCGTAATGTCAGCCCATAACACCGGGTGAACTTGGTGCTACGTCAGTGCTTCCCTTCGGTCGTGCCGGCTACACTGAACTGGGCGGAAAACACAAACTATTTACATAGCCGTTAAAGAATGATTTTTACCGGTTAAAGAATAATAGAAAACTTAAAAAACATATCTTTCTTACCAAGTTATAGAATAAAAGAGTAGTGCCTGAGCAGCGATTCACACATTAAAAAAAATCGTTCAAGTGCGAGTTTCACACATGCACGGAGGGTTCCGTAGATTCGCTATACCGTACCTGTCACAAAACATATCGTCTATATTTTGTCTGTCTGCCATGTACCTACCTATAGCGTCATCTAATACATATTTAGTAGGGTGAATTACTAATTAAGACTAATCGATTCTTTGCATGTTTCTTGTATGAGGATTAATTGGCATATCAGCCATAATAACACATATTCTGTGAAAATGTCTACCGGCTATCTATTACGGTTCAAAAGATAGAGCCGTAGGACGGACGGACGGACGGACAGACATACAGACAGACGGCGTGGCGTAGGCTTAGTAATAGACTTCCGTGTGGATACGCAATCGTAAAAAGAACATTCTTCCAAATTTAAATTCACATTACTAGAACTCACCTCTTCTACGATTTTCATGTCTTCCGAGAAATTGCACGTGTAGCCATCTAGAATTAAGTGCCAGTACTGAGCAAAATTAGAACATATACCCACTGATCTACCTCTCAAGTCTCAACCCATATTCCTAGTTGCAATTACCGAGACGAGCGAGGTAGGTGCCATGCCGGCGACTCCGCGGCAACGAGCACGCGAGCTAGAGCGAGGAACTAAGTAGTGCGAGCTCTTTACAATTAAAACCTTATTACTGAATAACGTTAATTGGTTGAGAGCGCCGGAGAAGCCTTTGACGCAAGGCTGCAGGGCGCCCGTAGTGTGGAGTCGCACATATTTCTCAGGGCTAAGGTTTAATGTCAACAATATTTAATCAAATTGTCCATTTAATGCGGATTTGCCATAATGTTTGTCAACCTCGCGAGGCCTCGGTAGAATAGACGGCACGTAACTTGACCTCTGTGCGAGAGGGACGGCGTTATACACATGCGATCGTTGGTATAACGCTGTCCCGCTCGCACAGAGGCCAAGTTACGTGCCGGGCAGTATAGCTAGGTGGTGCGGTGGATTCCGGACGCTGTCAGAATTTGGGCCGTTCGACCTCAGCTGGCCGTGGCTCGGATTTCACGTAAAGCTCTAGTTCCCTTCCCTTCTTACCTTACTGCTACCACAGTCCTGAATGGAAGGTCGGTCGGTTCATTTCATGTCGGTAGCCGATATGAAATGAAGGGAAGCACTGACATGGCACCTTGTTCACCCGGCGTTATGGGCTGACTACATCACGGATGCTGTAGATGATGAAGCCAACCGTGTCAGTTTCCGTAAAAAAAATACATAGTTCGTGTTTTATGTCCATTTCAGTGTAGCCGGGGTACGACCATAGAGAAGCCTAATTCACCAAAGTGGAATGGGCTGACATCGGGCATTAGGTGATGTAGCCAATCATGTTTGGTTCCATTGATCAGCCTACATAAGAAACTAAGTACCTACGTCGCGCCCCGGTGTCTCTGGCCGGTCGTATGAACAATTTTGTGCCGCGCCGCGCGCCGCGGCCAGTGCAGTGTCATCATCATCATATACTTATTTGTACAAGCCATTTCCGCACTCGCCTATCGCCCACAAGCCGCCTGCGGCGGGCGGCGCGGCGGTGACTGTACGTCGCTCCGCGGTCCGCCCGCCCCAGCTCACAGTGTGGGCGGCCCGCCCTCTGCCCCCACCCTCCGCCCTACACCGCCGACGCCGCAATCGCCGCAACTGCGAGCACGACTGCGAGGCTGCGACACAAAACCGCTTGCGACGCCTCGCCAAGCGCCGACTGTAGCCGCATTCTGTTTCTTGCTGTCATCGGTGAAATTGGCCTCGAGTTAGTACATAGCACGTTATTTTACCAAATATTTCCTGGTCAATTTAACTTCATGAAAATAAAAAATAAATCAGTTCAATTTCGTCAGTGGAAAGGCAAATGGCAATTAGCGCCAAAAGTTATATTTTCAACAAACCTATCAAACTACTTTTTGGCCTATACCCTTACGCCCTTTTTGCCTCTAAGCTGACCCATTCAATAGCAGACGCGTAGAACACAGAGTTTGAATACGTCGCGTAGAACCTCGCGTAGAACAAGACCGACTTTGCGAAGTTTTATTGGCATTGGCAATAAAAACCGACCAAGTGCGAGTCGGACTCGCGCATCGAGTTCCGTACGAGCACCACATAAATTAACACATAAATTACCGCTCAGGCACTCCCCTTCGACTGCCTTCGAGTATCCCCACTCCTCAGCCCTCCGTCAGCGCTTGGTCAGCGCACCGGACCTTGTTGTACTAGACCTGAGCTGAGGTTGCGGACTTTCGGCTTGTGCTGTAGGCACGTGTACGGCGATATTTAGTGAGTATTCCGTAAATTTGAGATAGTTACTGAAAATGAAGTAAGTATTGGTAGGTTTCGATCGAGAAAAAAACCGGCCAAGTGCCAAGGTTTCCGTACCACCATGTAATTGGTCGGTTATTTAGTATTTGTTGATTAATTTTGAGTTTGCATTATAATCATACCAAGTTTGACGCTCGCATGTATTACGGTTTTTACGATAGAGGAAACACAAAAAAAAAGTTTAAAAAAAACGCACGTTTCTTGTATGGGGACTCCCATTCTTTTTTTTTTGCTTTTTTTATATTTGTTACTATATCTCACCTAATTAGTATCTACACATATTCAGTGAAAATTTCAAACGGCCACCTATTACGGTTCAAAAGTCAGCCCTTTAAAGATAGGACAGACGGACAGACGGGGCGTAAGCTTAGTAATAGGCTTCCGCACCTGTCGGGTATGGAAGCCTAAAAACGTGCGTCACACGAAATATACTTATATAATTTGAGAATTACTCTAAGCTAGAATCTGAGCAATACCTATATAAGAAAGCGTCGACAGTAGAGATAATAGAATCGTAGCAGACTGACATCACGGCTCGGGGCTATTTAAGAATGCATCCAGTTAACGTGCTTGCGAATATAATCAATCAAGATTCATGATGGGTCTAGTGAGTTATTATTATAAAAATATATATTATATATTTATATATTAAGAGCTAGAAATATTATTATTATTATAAAAAAAATATATCAAAATAGATTGGATCTAGTTAGAATATAATATCTTCTCATTAGCCAGATTGTTAAAAGTATCATTAAAATCTATCTAGTGAGAATTGTTATAATACTTATACATTTAAAGAATTCGAAAAAATAACGAACACTAATAAAACGAGTAAATTATATTTGGATCACTTTCATGCAGCAAGTTTATTTAATAATATTTAAAATGTTTTAATGCAAAATGTGAACTTCAGTCATTTCTGTTTTTTTTTTTATGGAAATTGACACGGTTGGCTACCTACTACATCCGCGATGTCAGCCCATAACACATGGAACTAGGTTCCATGTCAGTGCTTCCCTTCGGTCTTGTCGGCTACAGTGAACTGGACGGAAAACACGAACTATTTATATAGCCGTTTCAACCTTTCATTCAGTGCAGTGCTACCAACCAACCCTACCACCAGACATCTTTTCCTATCTGCCTGATCGATCAGGAGGAGCGAAAAACAAATATTTTGAACACAGAGCGCTTGTAAGCAACTTGTTGGACCTCATAGGTCCTGCAGGTGTATAGGTATTTTAACTTTTGTAGGCAATTGTGCAGGACTCCTATTGTACTCTTACCTACACACAACATGCCTCCTAACCATACCACTACCCAGTGAAACTTAGATATGCTGTCAGGGCTGCCTCCTGCAGGAGGGGGTAGGACAGACATGAAACAGCTATACTTGCACTGTAGTGAGGGAGGACACGTGCCACCTGTGCAGCACTTCACTATAGCGATGGTGAGACACAGCGCTACTTGCTACAGCTCAGTTGAGGCTCACTTTAAATTTCAGTTTCAATACCATGTTTATTACTTCTATATTTTCACCTTTTCCTATGATTTTAAAATGTTTGAATGATTAAAAATAGCAACATATCTATGGGAGAGGTATTGCAACAAAATAGTCTGAAAGTTGTGTAAAAGTTATTTTATTTAAGTTTGAAATTGTCAAATCTCTGAACAACGTTCTTACGACTAACCGACTAACGGATATCATACAATATACACACATCAACATAGTTCAACTTACGTACGGGTCAGTACAACCATTCGCTCGGATATCACATTTTCAGACAAAACTCAACAAATTTATACACAACCTAATATAAACATTAGTTCACACTGGACACTCGAGTCGACTCGTTGATCTTAGAAAAACCTTTGTTACAAAATATAATATTACAAGTCACGCTTAGAATATTCTCTATTAAAATAGTACTCTACATATCGCTCTCATTCCATAAAATAAAATTTAATTCCACGCTAAACTGTCGTAAAGTCAAACAAACACCGCTTGAAACCGCGCACGGGCCATGCGTAGAGCAGCAGAAAACAATTTAAACAATATTACATTACTTATAAATAAAACTGAGTAAAAATCAGAAGCATACATTAACGTTTCACAGTTGCATGTGATGTCGCACTAAATTCATTATAACCACAAACAACATTCAGGTCTAAGGATGGCCACCACCCGTCCCCACTTGCATTTCAAGTGGTGTTCATATTAAGTTTACACCCAGCACACATCATATATTTCATAATGCTTGAGCTTAGTAGTCAGTAGGTAAATAATATGAGATCATTGATTTTTTGTTAACTAAAAAAAATATGTGATTTTTCCAGTAGGTATATTGTGATGAAATAATAATATGTTAAAATAATAATTATGATTGCAAATATGTATCTATTCAATTTAGTCTTACCACAACCGATTCAATATTGCAACATTATTATCATTAACTATGTATTAACCATGTTTAAAGGATAATATGAACAACTTAATGATGATCTATATTTTATTTTGTTTACCTAATTTTGTGAATATTTAGAATTATTATACAACTGCCCTTTCAGGAAATAGCAGAGCAAAATTCACTCATCTGAGTGTAACCCCGAATTCATACTCCTGGAAAGTGGCTCATACGCTTTATTTTATTTTGATAAACATTTGATTTTGAAAACAAATAACAGCATTCAAGGAAGGTATACCATGATCAGTCGAGGATATAACAGAGAACAAACTCCCACTTTCCAAGTGAAACAAATATGACGAAATATTACATTTCCTGACTTGGCATGCTGACTCATTATGGGACATATTGTACATGATTTACTTCATAAAAAATTATATATAGTTTTAAATCATGTATATTTTATAATCTATATTTTCTCGACTTGATTTTGTTACAGGGTATCGACGTCGACGAGGGAAGCGGAGTGGACAGGGGTAGATGCGGAGCGCGCGCGCGCAATCCTCTTAGGTCCGTTGTTGATTGCTTATTCACTATGCTCTATTTCTCTGATATATTCAGTAAGCGAGTGCTATTATTCTGTTATAATTTCTATATGTATACATAGGTATGTTGAAAATAATGCATCTACACGACACGTATTGGGTCGGAAAGTGACCGCCGAAGGGCCGTGTGGTCGATAGGTGGGAGGCAACCTTCATCTTCGACTTAGTCATTAACAATATTATTGCTGTTGAGAATGTTTATATATATATTTATATGATCATGATTTTATATTATTTAAGATTACTGATTAAGATTTCTATTAGACTAATGTCAACATAACATTTTGTACTACTTCAGTCAGGTATGCATCGGGCGAAGCTCTCAAAAAGCCACATTCATTCAGTTCGTAGCTGCCGACGATCGGCGAGCGGCGAGCGGCTGCTCTGTTACCACGTCCAGCGACGGCGACACATTTAACATTAATGTGAAGAAAAGTTAAGAGTACAACATTCATTACACTCGCACCGCTGCACTCTCCGCAACTGAAACCCGCAACATTCACTCGGGATGAGGAATTAATATCAATTCGTTATTGTCGGTAATACATTTAGAAAAGGTTATGATTTCGAAATAATTCTAGTGCAGATTGTCATTCACGCATCCACACATCATAAATACCTTTAATTTTGCGAGTTTTCTTCGATAATTTAATATTGTTTATCTTATTGCACAGAGCAGTCCATCATTATATTAACTTTGATAATTTAGTATACGCTAGGTATACTACTCTGACCTCCATAAGAGAACCTGTTACAAATTATTATACTTACTAACATTTTACTCAATCTCTGCTACGCTTAAAGTCATATTATGAGCCTAATTATATATTTAAATATAAAGAAATGTACACTGGTTTGCAATGAACCAGGGCCACCTTTGGGGTTGCATGACTACCTACTTAAAATAATATTTCTTTCAATTGTTCAGAATACTCAATAGGTTTAAAATGCAAAACATTAAAACAGTTCATAAAATTAAATAATAAATTATTTTTTAATTGACCTATTCTCATACCTGCCCAAAATTAAAAAATACTGCAAAACCATGCTAAGTAGCTTATTCATGAGTTTAATAAAATGGAGGTGGCCCGGTTTCATGATAAATCTATTTAGGCCCTTTCCAAAACTAAAACCGGCTTTGTGACACCTGTGTCACGTGTGTACCTGCAGCTTTCAGAAAACTTATTTCATTCTTCTAATAGAAACATTTTACACTTGCTTCTCACATTCTTTTAACTACAAGGAAAATGTATGGAGAACTTGCAAATGGTTTACTTCAGATTAAAAGGTTGTAGAAACAAGACTTTGTTTCAGGTATAGAAACACTATTCGCTTCAACGAGTATTCACAAAACATACAGATAAAAACATTATGTTATATACATATTTAACCCTGGAACTGTCGCTAACAGACTATGGGTTTAATGCCCTCAATGAAGACGCGAAAGGAGTGCGGTGAGTGCACATCGATAGGCTTTCCAGAGACTGCACGCACACTGCCTCAGAAAGTCAAAAAGCCTCAAAAGTGAGTAAGATTTCATGATTGTGGGACTCAAATAAATGTGCTTTGTGTTCATTTTATACAATTTAATTTAGCATTCTTGAGAAATAAAATATTAAAACTTTTTAGGACAAAAAAATCTTAATGTTTTGTAATGTGTTACCAAATAAATCTAGAATAAAATGTTCCTATGCTGAAAGTACGTCAATAAACACTCTTTGTATTGCATATGAATGAATTACCTAATAATACTTAAAACTTAATACGGACTGAAGGTCCGTTAGTGAGCACCCGTGTAACTTTTAGTGGAGCAATCGCTCCAGGGTTAAAAACATAAAAAATACATTATTGCCTAATTGAAAACCTCCTTCTTTTAATTTTAAAGTTGGTTAATAACTTACTTACTGGTAACGTTTCACATTCCACAATTCTCACAAACCTCAGCACCAAGCTTAACACTCGTAACATATCTCATACAAAATACTCAACATTCAAATTGACAACTGGTAGACGAGTGGTGCTGAGGTAAGTTCAAGAGTGTATAGGTAAATGCACGAGTGGTTATTCCTGGGGAGTGTTAGTGGTGCAACAGTATCTATCGTGTGTCAATTCACTACCAGCTAAACAGTACATTGTAAACAGAATTTAGAGTAAAATTATTACATAGAAATTCCATAGTGACATTTACATTGAGAAAAAGTGTTAGTTCTGCAAGCCAATCCAGAAGTTAATCCAATCTAGAAATAGCGCTTTCTCTCTTTGTACATGCCAGTATGGAATGGCAACTCGAACCCGAAACCCGAAACTCAAAACCGTGATGTGAATTCGCAACGTACAAAACCGCCATAGGGTTTTGCTGCCATAATTCAGCTGCAACCATTCATTCGAGCATCGTGAACCGTAGTGGACATATGTTTTGTTATTAAGGATCTGCCCACTAGAGACATGGATCCTAAAAAGCGTGTTGGACTTGGTGTTGGGTGACAGTTTATCGCTGGTGCGTCACCGACGATACAGCCACTTGTGCAGTTACACTCTCAGAAATTACATTTACCTATACATACTGAGATGAATACTGTATCCAGATGCAACAGGTGTTCGTACGGAGGTCGTGCTAGAGTGAGATGAACGTATAAGTCTGGCGACTCAGGCAGTGAGCTACGACATTACTTCTAAGTTATTTAGTCTTGTGTGTGCGACAGTTGAGGTTACTGCGCTCCGTCAGTCGAGTTGGATTTCCGCCTCACCTGATGCGTCGTCAACACCTGTTGCTGCGACTGAGATAAGAACTGCGTGTTCGCTGCAAGTAAAACAAACATCATTGTTTTATTTATTTTTTATTTTTTAGGTGAACGGCAAATTGCTTACAATGCTAAATAGCAACAGAATTGTTAGCTTACGTTTCTTAATACTATTATAGGTTTTCTAAACTACTCCATCAATCGACTAAACAAGAAAAAAATACATTCAGAAAGCGCAGAAAGACATCACAAAATTTAGCAGGGACAGTGGAGCCAAATATTTGTAACCTATTAGCATATAATAATAAGTATTTTATAGTAAATACTATAGTATGTGTGATTGATGTCAAACAATTAAAACTTTATTTGAGGGTCATTCAGGACAGTATGCAACAATGATTATAACAAAAGAATGGGTTTATCAAAGTATCAGGAAGAATCCCGCAGTAGAAATAAATGAGTAACACACCGGTAGGCGGGGGCGCGGCGGAGAGAGGTCGGGCGGGGCGCGGCACGGGCGCGCGCGCTCGCACCAGCTGCACGCCGCCGCGCACGCCGCCCTTCACTCCGCTCGACATCAGCTGAGCTGTGGGGCAAACTGCGCGTCAACCTGTGCCCACTTTATATTCTTATTTATTCTTTATTTATCAACAACTGTTCCCGCGGTGTCGCTTCGCGATAACTTATTATCCTTAGGCGTGTCCGAAAATGTCACTAAATACCCATGTGAATTATTTGAGTAGTTCTCGACTTGTAAACGTTCATAGAATTTTGCCAGTGTGCGCCTTGTCGGTCTGTCGATTGTTACAAATTTGGCTTTTATTTTATTACAATATACATTTAGGTGACACATATAAGTACAAGGTGGGCCAAAAGTAATCACCCTATTGGACGACGCTATAACTTTTCAAAATGGCGGCAAATGTAATTTCTGTTTTGACATTTGTGAAGTAAACAGATGCAGAATACACGTCAATAAGCCATGGAACGCTATTCTCCTCAAGAACACGGAATAATTGAATCCATTTTTTTGCGCAATAATTCGTCTGTGGTATTGACGCAGCGTGAATTTTGTGGAAGATTTCCGACTTCGGCCAGATCACCCGATTTGACCGCTCCAGACTATTTTTGTGGGGTTACTTAAAATCCCGGGTTTATGTAAAACATCCTCGGACTCTTGAAGCACTTAAATAACCTATCGCCGGAAGTTCTGACACAAGTGATGAAAAATGCCATAAAACGAGCCCGTATGGTCATTAATTCTGACGGCGGACACTTGACCGGTATCATTTCCTAGATTTAATGAAAAATATTCTAATTCATTAAATAAACATAATCCATAAGTAGAACCAATGTTTTCCTTTTTAAAAAAAAAATTACAGCCAAAGAACATCAGGTGATTACTTTTGGCCCACCTTGTAGTTGTTGAACAGTTCAACTGTAAGCCATTGCATTCAGATTTCAGTCATAAGTCTGGTTTCTGTTCTGTTCCGCCACAGAAGTGTAATATATACGTACGATAGTCCAATATGACTGGAAGAAATCACTCCTAGTGATAATAACAATATTACACTTTATGCCCCATAATGTGCGGCAAGGATGAATTTATTGCCTTAGGCAATTTTTTCCAGGCAACCCGATGCAGTGGTAGTCCGCATTTGTTTCTTCTTATACATATAAAAAAAAATTTAAGATATGCAATAAAATGTTTACATAGTATTCTAGAGTAGCGCCATGTACATCAAACATGTCTCACCGATAGGCAAAGAGAGCACCGAGGGTTGGTTGGCGAGCACGACAGACGTGGTGGGCGGCACGGAGACGAGCAGGCCCCCGGAGGCGCCCGACACGTTGAGCGAGAGCGAGATGGGCGCGGCCAGCCCGGGGATTTGCACCTGCACGTTCTGCAGCCCCTGGATGCCCTGCAGCCCCTGCAGCGACGCCAGGCTCAGCCCCTGCAACCAAATGCATTCTCACATTCATATTCTGTCTGGCACCTACTAACTACTTCTCCATACAATACACAACTCAAGATCGACTGAGACGCAATAGTTTCGCGTTTTCATAGTAAATGATTTGTAAAGCAACAAAGTATCTCTATGTATCTATCCTTTGTAGTCGACACTAGAGATCTTCGAACTACTTCATCTTCTCATGTGTTGTGTCCCATTCCTACATTAATATTGATTATTGGACGAGGGTATTAAAGCGAGCTCATGCTTTTGTATACTTATGGTTTTATACTTTATTTGCTTCTTTACCATGGTTGTTAGGAATTTTGTATTTTAATTTAGAAATAAAAGGTGTAATCATTTATACAGGGTCCTTTTTTTATTAAGTAAAGTCCCCTAAATGGTAGGTTTTTTTTTTTTTTATTGAAACTGACACGGTTGGCTACATCACCTACAACATCCGTGATGTCAGCCCATAACACCGGGTTGAACTTGGTGCCACGTCAGTGCTTCCCTTCAGTCGTGCCGGCTACACTGAACTGGACGGAAAACACAAACTATTTACATAGCCGTTTCGACCGACCTTTCATTCAGTGCGGTGGTACCAACCCGGGCGGGTTAAACCCTACCACCTAGTTTATAAGGGAGTCACATCCCTTAGGATTAGGTAGGTTCTATATCTGAAAGTACTCTCTGAAAGCACTGGACCGATTTTGTTGAAATTTTCAGGGTGTATTAGTATGCATGGGCACTACTATGTGGCATGTACAGAAAAAAAATCTAACTTTAGGTATGTAAAGTAAAATTAACATCATAAACGTGATCCATTTCAGATATAGAACCTACCATTTAAGGGACTTCACTTAATAAAAAATTACCCTATATAATAAAGGTTTGTCACTTTTACTTATTTATTTTTTATTTTTTATATTTGGTTGTAATTATTTAAGGTATGGATGGGCTCCTGGAGACAATTCTTTCTGTATTCCTACAATTATTTTATATTTTGATATCACAAATAGATAGCATTTCTCCTGACACATTAGTCCACCTTCAAGCCGGGCTTGGCATCTCCATAATTATTATAACACCAAAAATTATATAACCGGTATTTGTTCCTGCACAATACCTAAAAGGTAGATGTTAATTTACCAATAAATATGGGGCTGGCACAGTTAAATGTTGACTATGGCCATAAAATAAACAATGCAATTCTTAAAATAAAATTCTTAAAAAAAAGGGGGTGCTTATGTACGCTTGTTAGAAGTTATACTTCTCTCTACATTATAAGTGTATAGTTATAAGTTTGTAGTTACAGTTATAGATATAGAACCCTCGCCCCCCTACATACAAATAATTTGTATGCGGTGGCCGGTGACGGTGAACGTGACGTAACGGTTTTTCTGAGTTTACTCCTCATTTTCATAATGCACCTAAAAGAGTTCAATTTATTTCATAACATCCCTAAAGAAGTGTAACTTCAAAAATGCATGTGGATAAAACATCTAAGTATGAGTACTAACAGGAAGGTGTAGCGCCTGCTGCGGTAGCACCTGCGCGGTGTGCTGCGCGGGGGCGGGGGGCGGCGGCGCGGGCGCAGCCTCCTCCCCCCCCTCCCCGCCGCCGGCCCCGCCGCTCATCAGCCGCTCCAGCAGCCCGCTGTCGCTCGACACCGCCGCCGCTCCGCTCCCATCCTCGCACGCGTAACCGGACATCACCTTCCAACCATAATCACCTTCATCTTATAGATATACATTTTATTTTATATTAATAAACACATTTCACAAAATATTCAAATTTGGTGTATAAATAAATACAAATCAATCTTTCTTTTCATTTATATAAATGAATACACCATGTTTGCGTGTCAACAACATGTAAAAACAACTTTTTCTTACCATAATATCTATTGCCATTGTGATTTCGAAAAAGTTTTGCTGAATCATCCATTCAGGTTCCAGGTTGCTCAGGGAAGGGGGGAGATTCTCAAGGATTCGAGAGTGCAAAAAATTTAATTAAATTTGTTTATTTAACTGTTAACAATAGTACATTAGCCAATCAGCAGCAAGATAGATGGGTGCCTGTCTAATCTTATTACACGTATACTCACAGGCGAGCCTTCTGCCCCAGCACTGATTTTCAGACAGAACCCTCGTTTACATTATGAGAAGTATCTGAAAGAAACACTGCTCGGGACATCCCGTTCTACTGTCATTCAACATTATTTTCTGCGTTCAGAAACCACAGCGGAGAAACATTACATACATAGAAGTATTGAGCTGAACCTGTCTCGTGTAGGTATGAACGGATGGCGAAGACGCAGTCGAATGTGCCACCGTCCTCCCGAGAGACTTGTGCGCGCCGCCCGCCTCCATGTGCGCGAGTGACGCGGGCAGACTGTCCGCAGCCGAAGGATGAGTCATGGCGGCCGGCGCGCTGTTCAGCAGGTTTAGTATAGCGGCATTGTTGCTCGTCGTCGTTGTCGATGATGACTTGGCAGCGTTTTGATTCGCTGTTGACAACGAACGAATGAAAAGGATAAACACGAAATACGCACCCAAGGATGAGAACCATGTCAGGGCCAACACAAAAATAATGACGCACCACACAGAATAAGAATTGAAACACTTCATTATATTTTAGCGCAAAGGCGGACTTATCACTGCAACTGATCTGTTTCAGTCAACCTTTCGGTGGTGAAGAACGAAATTAAAAACATAAAAGTATAAGAATATGTATTTGCGTCAGTGTGTGTAATACATGTCACTATGAGCTCTTTTTTGTATTTTTATCTTTATTTTATAGGGGCTTCGGTGCACGCAGTGACCATGTTAGCCCCATTGGAGAATGTGTGTTCTTCACAACTGAAACAATAACGTTAGACAGAAACTAGGACTATGTACCCAAATATCAAACAACTTTTTACAATTTTGCTCAAAATGGTCATCTCTATACATACAAAGTAAAAAATATATCGTTCAAAAAAGAGAGTTGTGACATTATCGCAACATTTGCATCCGTAACAACATAAATAAATAAAACAATACAAACAAAACAACAACGCACCTTGCTGCTGAAACTGATGGGCGGAGTTCATGAGACTAGTGACGAGGGCGCTGATGGCCGGGTTGGTCGTACGCGGCTTGGTGACGGTCACCTTCTGCACCTGCGCGGCCGACACCGGCGCCACCGACGCCACCGTGTACTGCTGGTTGCCCAGCTGGATGCTCTGACCCTGTGACACGCAACCACAGATTACTTAATAGTTACTTCATAACAGATAAATCACTCCATAGAAATAGTTCCATACCTTCGGCTTTAATAGCCTAATGTTTCACGCCGCCAATCACTGCGTGCGAAACTGTACCTAAACGATCGAGTGTAAAGTGCATTATTGCTTTGCAGCTGCGCGCAGTTGCGTGGGCGAGCGTGTAGGTATGTTTCGCGCGGCTGACGAATTTCTACTGAATTAGACCGCCGGCGGTCCACAGGGCGGTAGGTAGTTAGCGCGCGCAAGTACATAGAGTGCGTGAGGCCTGATACAACCATCGCCATATTGTAAAACGGCACCGTCACAATTACAGATAACACTAGATTATGTGTGAAACATTTGTGCCAATTGAAACGAGCGACACTTCGACTGCCCAGAGTTGGAAAGCATGTTTGTGTTAAATTCAAACAATCACCTAAGAGGTCACAACTTGAAACTCAATGTAACAAGCTTTTCAAACGAAGCAAGAAAGCGCTTCCTGACTAACAGAATCGTAAACAGCTGGAATAAACCAAACAAGAAAGTTTCAATAACCACACACGATAAACACATTCTAAAGTAGGCTTGACAAATAATCAAAAAACGAATAAAGATAACAAATAACAACACCAGTGAGCATCATAGATCTGAACACATCAGCAATTAGGCTGCTAGCTCATTAACAAATAATAATAATAATAAAATTAGTTCCTAAAAACTGCAGTGAATTCACCTACTTCATTCCAATTCACATTTCTGTCCAGTTCAGTGTAGCCGACACGAAATGAAGGGAAGCACTGACATGGCACCTAGTTCACCCGGTGTTATGGGCTGACATCACGGATGTTGTAGGTGATGTAGCCAACTGTGTCAGTTTCCATAAAAAAAAAATTTTTAAAATGGTGCTTACACAAAGTTAGTTGCTTCAAAAATTTTCTAAAATAAAAATAACAAAAATAATTTTACTAATTGAGCGGTGGAGGGAGATCCGGAAGGAAGATGTACGGACTGGACACACATTCGAAAAGTGTCGAGTACCGACCGACACGGGTCTACATTTTAGACATACTTATTTAGTATAGCATAACTGTAGTTAGTGATACTCGTACGTTTCGTATGCCCAAAGACCATTTCTATTAAAATCTAAGGTTTTTTTTATTTTTTATTTATTTATTTTATTTTATTTATTCAGTAATCATACAGTACATAACTAAACAATTAATATGAAATATTTAACAAACTAAAAACCAGCTAAGATTACATTAACATATAAGTAGTAATATTTAAACAAAAGAAAAAGTATAATGCTAACTTAAAGAATACACAATTTTATTGTAAACAAAATTTCAAAAGAGATTAACAAAGCTATAACCCAAACTAATATATTTATACGAAAATAAATCAAATATTGAAGGAGAAAAAAAATAAAAAATTATAAACTTAATCATAAGCTAATGAAACACTACGAGTAAAATTTAATTTTTTTAAGATTGTCGTGAAATATGTCAACATGAGAAAATTTATTATTATAAGTTACACAAGAGCGGCGAAGAAAAGCATTACTAAGGTAGTTACAATTACTTTTAGGAATATTAAATAAATTACCAGAACGTGTGTGAAATTTCGGACATCGCAAATTAATTTTGCTGAGTAAGTGGGGAGAATCAACTTTATTGTTTAGTATTTTATGCAGTAACCTAACATCTGTAACCATTCGACGTTCAGTCAACGAAGTTAATTTCTTAAATTGAGTGCCACACCGAAAAGATAGATGCTTAAGAAATTTGTTCTGAATTTTTTCTATAGATTGAATATAAACTTTATACTGCGGGTTCCAAACTGCAGAGGCAAACTCCAGGTGACTTCTGACGTAGGCAAAGTATAACAACATCAAAGTAGTTGGGGATTTGAACGGTCTGGAAACTCGCAGGACAAAGCCAAGCATTTTATATGCTTTATCTGTAATTTTAGTAATATGTTGATCAAATAATAACTTCTCGTCTAAGATGACTCCAAGGTCCCGCACCTGGCCACTCCTCTCCAATACTTCACTATTTAGAGTGTAAGAGTTTAAAATAATGTTACGCTTGCGAGAAAAGGTAATTAGCTGACATTTTTTT
The DNA here is from genome assembly GCA_946902875.1 of Nematopogon swammerdamellus. Lineage (NCBI taxonomy): Eukaryota > Metazoa > Arthropoda > Insecta > Lepidoptera > Adelidae > Nematopogon > Nematopogon swammerdamellus. The sequence goes on from OX336337.1 coordinate 9,307,636, forward strand.
ACATTTAGATATAAATGATTGTTACGACAGTATAAAGAAATATTATCTAGATCATTTTGTAAGTCTAAACAATGCTGACTAACTTCTATTCTTTTTATTATTTTCATATCGTCAGCGTAAAGTAGAAATTTGGAATGTTTAATATGGTCCCCAATATCATTAATATAAATTAAAAATAGGAGTGGTCCGAGATGGGAGCCCTGGGGTACTCCAGAGGGTATATAACAAAATTTGGAGCAGCAACCTTTAAGAGCAACAGCTTGAGAACGATTGGAGATATAAGAGATTAGCCAGCGAAGCAAATCTCCCCGTATACCAATACATTTTAATTTATTAATTAAGACATAATGATTAATTTTATCAAACGCCTTAGAAAAATCTGTATAAATAACATCAACCTGAAATTTTTCACTCATAGACTCAACAAGGAAATCTGTTAATTCGCAGAGATTTGTATCTACTGACCGGTTTTTCAAAAAACCGTGTTGATTTTTCAAAATGTGTGGGCTGACTACCGAATACACTTGGTCGTATACGACTTTTTCCAACAATTTACTTAAGATAGGTAACTTAGAAATGGGCCTGTAATTTTCTATATTAGATCTGTCGCCTGATTTATATACAGGAGTCACAAAAGCCTTTTTCCAAACTAATGGAAAGACCCCTTCATTGATAGATTTGTGAAATAAAATAGCAACAGGTACAGCCAATTCACACGCTAATGTTTTAATGAAATAAGGATGAACGAAATCGGAACCTGCACCTTTACTGACATCAATAGATTTAAGATACCTGGTCACTGAGTGTATATTAATATCAACAGTATGTAGGTCACAAGGGGAATTTGGTTCATCAGAAAAGTCGAAGTTAGAGAGATCGTTATGAATTGGGACATTAAAAACTGTTTGAAAAAAGCAATTAAATAAATCACAAACATCACGGGCACCAGAGACCTTTTTTTCTTTAAGAAACATGTCTCGAGGTATACCGTCACTAGCTTTTTTCGACTTGACAAAGTTCCAAAAACACTTAGGGTTGGTTTTAATTAGGCTTTCAGTTTTTTCGATATACTTTTCATAACACTCAGACTGTAAATTCTTTTGACGTTTCCTGAGCATTGAAAAAGTAATATAATCAGACCTTAAACCATATTTTTTCCATTGTCGGTGATATTTTAATTTTTCATTTATTAACTTTCTGAGTGGTACAGTATACCACTGTGGGAAGTGACTATTATTAATGGTTTTAGTTGGCACAAGCTCTCGAATAATTTCGTTTATCTTATTGTAAAATAATTCAGTAGCATCTTCAATTGCTGGTTCTGATAGCATGGCTTCCCAATCGAATGCAACTAAGTTTTGTTTTATTAGGTCGTAGTCAGCATCTCGAAATAGTTGAATGGAGCGACGCTCATCTGGTAAAGTATTTCTAGTACATCCCAAAGATATATGTAACTCTAATGCAGGCAGTGGCGGGCCTAGGGTCTGATCGTAGAGCAAGCCGAAGCCAAATATTTCAAACAAAATATAATATAAGACTGTCCTGTCAGTCAGTAAATGAAATAAACATGCTTGTATCACAATTTTATAGAAAATGGTAATTAAAAAATCTATGCAAACCAACTGCAGTGCAGTGCAGTTACTATGAAGACTCTTGTTGATAATTATCAATAGCACACTGGAGGCATATTATGGTTGACAGAATTATTGTGACTTATCAAGTTATCATATCAACACATATCATACATATAGCATGCCAGAGAGAGAACGAAGAGAGAGCCGACGTCCCGCCCGCCGCCGCCGCCACCCACCATGGATATAACTAACCAAAGATTATTATTTCTTTAATTAGTAACGAACATCCTCGCGAACGTACGATCCATCACTTCAAACTTCTACGCCTACATTAGACATCAGTAGACACGTCTTTGTCGTTCTTCTATTGAAAAACTGAGATAGCACTAATACTGAGTACGCTTTCGCACTACGGAACGAATTATTCTTAGCATATTTCCTCATACTAATCGCTATACATACTCATATATTATTATACCACTATGGGTGCTTTAGGCTAAAAAATGTATGGTACTCGAGAACGAGAAGGCAATAAAATGATGCTAGAATAACAGCGGGAACAAGCGAGATGACTAATGTACGCTCGTATTGACTGATTCATCCATCGCATCGAGGCGAGAGTTCACGAGCAATTCCGAATGATACGAACGAACGACGAGTCGCCGCGTCGCATCGTCGAGACCTCGGGCGCGCGCGAATGGCACGTGGCGCGATATTTAAAATTAAATTGAAGCACTATCGACTGTTTTCGTTTTCGATTTGCTTTCGACCTTTGTTTGATTGACCTAGGGCAAGCCGGGCTTTTTGGCTTGTATGAGGGGCCCGCTACTGAATGCAGGGTGGTGAAGATCTTCCGAAACCAAAGGACTGTCACAATGTAGACACTGGACTTCAGTGATATTACTTAAAATTAAATCCAAAAAACGGCCATTGGCATTAGGAAATTTATTAAATTGCATTATATTTGTTAGGGAAAGGAAATCAGACAATAATTTCACAAACGCATCGGTGGTTGGCTGTAAATACATTTCGTTAGAGTAAGTTGTAGGTTGCCAGTCCGCGTTCGTTAAATTAAAATCCCCAATTATAATAAAATTATCATCGGGATTGTTCAAGTATAAATCAGAGGTTGTTTCGAAAAAGTTTTCTATTGATGTGTAATGATTTTTACCGTGAGGGAAGTAGCAACAACAGATATTTGTTCTTTTTGCTCCCGTTTTAACACTGATCCATAATATTTCATTCAAACTGTCAGATGGTGACCAAGATTGTTGCAAAGTGCTGTTCAAATCAGTACGAACTGCTATGATCACACCTCCCCCAAACATTTTACCTGTACTAAAAGAACGATCCAATCTGTACACAGTAAATTTCTCATTAAATAGCTCCCTGTCATATATGCCTTCACATAACCATGATTCCGAAATCAAAATTACATGATAGTCTGAAAGTAAAACATTTTGTGAAAATGTATGAGTCTTAGTTCGAAGTCCACGCACGTTCTGGTAGTAAAATATTAAGTTAGACATCTGTGAGTTAGACATTGCAACATATACAATTTATAAATTATATTAATAAAGTAAATATTCATCATTACATCAGCAATGCTTAGAACGCCATAACAATAACATAATGTTGACTGTAAAATGTAACACTTTGATGGTAACATAGATAAAAACAAAATCCTCGTAGTTAAATAGTTATATGAGATATTAAGAGGGGATAGGTTAAGGTATCTTGGTAACAAAAGAAATTGAGAATAGAGAGAAAATCGAATGATATTTGAGTATGCGCTAATAATCGCATCTCTGGGCATTGGCCAAGGAAGTCACAAAATTTTACTAATATCGCTATCTTTCATTATACAAATGGGCTCTGAAATGTCCGATTTCCTAACAAAAATTTTGCATTGTTTAACCCAAACGTGTTTGAATTGTTTGTCACGAGCGGCCGACTTTGACTTACGTAACAACAATTTTATTAGGTATACTATTCAAATGGAACGTAGCGTACATACTAAGTACCTACTGAAGCAAAAATAAAACATAATATTACTAGTGTTCAGCATGGATGCTTCCACAGTAGTGAGAGAAGTGGCAACAGAGAAAGAGACCTGAGTAGCGCTGGGCATGAGTGGATGCTGTATGTGTATGATGGCCGGCTGGATCTTGGTGGGGTTGAGTGGTTGCGGCGGATTCGTCAGCTGCTGCGCCAGGAGCTGATTGGCCGATGGCTGCGACGATTGAACATCGTGAACCTGCACACGAGACAACAGTTGGTTTGTTTTTCAAGGGCTCCACAATGTTTTTTTTTTCATATTCCAACAATATGCCCTTCAGTGATACATTCAGCTTTTTTATGTGTGTGCATTAATTTCACTCATGGCTTGCGAGGGGATCACCCAGTGCCTGATTTGATTATCCTGAGTTATCCTATGTCAGCTGACTAAGTAGGTAGGTCGTAGTTTGCCGTGCGGGCACATTGCACGCACAAGATTTGCACATGATCCAGTTATATTAACCTTATGTCTCCCACGTATTAAACATGCTTATCCCCTTGTCTTCCGGGCCATTTTCGTCGCGCGAAAATTCACGAAATTTGTGCGTGCACATTAACTCAAATATTTCGTAAAATAATGAAGTCAGGTAAATTGGCTCTTGAAAGCCTATTCGGTCCCATCCGAAATCAAGGGTATTAAACATTTCCCCATCGGAAGACAAGAGATTAAACGGTATTTATAGAAGAGATTTAATAAATCTGTACGTTTTTATATCTGGATTTTATTTTAACTTGCCATAAAAATAAACCAACCAACAAAACATAAATCTGTTTACATTGTTAACTATCCATAAATTGAATTTTTACAGTTGTTGCATAGCTAACTTCACAGCGACAAAGTGGCATATTGCATGGTCTACAAGGTACTAGCATAGGAAAACAAGTCATAAGAAATGTTCTCTATATTTCAGTGGCGGGCCTAGGGTCTGATCGTAGAGCAAGCCGAAGCCAAATATTTCAAACAAAATATAATATAAGACTGTCCTGTCAGTCAGTAAATGAAATAAACATGCTTGTATCACAATTTTATAGAAAATGGTAATTAAAAAATCTATGCAAACCAACTGCAGTGCAGTGCAGTTACTATGAAGACTCTTGTTGATAATTATCAATAGCACACTGGAGGCATATTATGGTTGACAGAATTATTGTGACTTATCAACACATATCATACATATAGCATGCCAGAGAGAGAACGAAGAGAGAGCCGACGTCCCGCCCGCCGCCGCCGCCACCCACCATGGATATAACTAACCAAAGATTATTATTTCTTTAATTAGTAACGAACATCCTCGCGAACGTACGATCCATCACTTCAAACTTCTACGCCTACATTAGACATCAGTAGACACGTCTTTGTCGTTCTTCTATTGAAAAACTGAGATAGCACTAATACTGAGTACGCTTTCGCACTACGGAACGAATTATTCTTAGCATATTTCCTCATACTAATCGCTATACATACTCATATATTATTATACCACTATGGGTGCTTTAGGCTAAAAAATGTATGGTACTCGAGAACGAGAAGGCAATAAAATGATGCTAGAATAACAGCGGGAACAAGCGAGATGACTAATGTACGCTCGTATTGACTGATTCATCCATCGCATCGAGGCGAGAGTTCACGAGCAATTCCGAATGATACGAACGAACGACGAGTCGCCGCGTCGCATCGTCGAGACCTCGGGCGCGCGCGAATGGCACGTGGCGCGATATTTAAAATTAAATTGAAGCACTATCGACTGTTTTCGTTTTCGATTTGCTTTCGACCTTTGTTTGATTGACCTAGGGCAAGCCGGGCTTTTTGGCTTGTATGAGGGGCCCGCTACTGCTATATTTATACCTGTGGTGATAAATGTAGTCCTCTAGGCGAGGGTTGCTGTTTGTGTGCAGCGGCAGACGCGTCCGTTCCGCTCCCGATCACCCCTACAACAGATCCCGCAGCTGTGCTGCTCCCACACTGAAGCTGCGCTTGCTGCAACATTTATATCATGCATAAATTCATAAATCAAATATACTACAATTTCATTTAATGCATAATTTTCAGTAAACTAATATTGATGCCTAAACATTCAGCTTTTCACGGTTGGCTACATCACCTACAACATCAGCCCATAACACCGGATGAACTTGGTGCCACATCAGTGCTTGCCTTCGGTCGTGCCGGCTACACTGAACTGGACGGAAAACACAAACTATTTACATAGCCGTTTCGACCGACCTTTCATTCAGTGCGGTGGTACCAACCCGGGCGGGTTAAACCCTACCACCTAGTAAATAAGAAGGGAGTCATATCCCTTAGTCGCCTTTACGACACGGGGAGAGATGCAGTTTGCACAAAAATAGTTAACTCTCGCAGCCCTGCACTGCAGCGGAGGGCACTGCACGACGCGTTAAAATATTTTATCAATCATTCATATGGCAGTTAGACTGCACTCGAACTTGTCACAATTTGTTCTATCCGGTTCGATTACACCAATGAAGAAGAACCGGCGAGAAACTTCCCAGGGTATGAAGCAAACCGCACAAGGCAGCGGCACTGCGCGGCGCAGCAAGCTATTCGAATGGACAATTTTCTGCGGTGTCGCGCCGCTCCGCACCGCACATGCAGCAGGGCAGCAGACTTTAGATCGTCTTGATCTATTTTGATAAACTTGCAAAATTGCCTGTTGTTCTTTCTATACATCACATCTTGGTTCCTGCTATTTATATTCAGTTTGCATAAAGATAAAAGTAATAATTACCAGTATGGGTAATGATCTTGCTGTATTTGTGTGTTGCGCAACCGTGGGAGTAGTGGAGGAGGCAGTGGTACTGAAAAAAAAAAAACAATTCAAAATATTTCATCATTACAACAGCAAAGAATTTTAGGAAATAACTATTCTTAATTATGCAAAAAATTTATCAATGTTCACATGAAGGTGGGTTTACTCACGTTTAGACCAAAAGAGCAAAACCCAGAGCAATCTGCTTGTGCTTGTTCAGTCTACACATTAAATATACCATTTAATAATCAAGATTCTTTATTTAAAAAACAATTTGCATTGTGTTGAAATTAGTTAGGACCGAACTTTAAACATTACACAAAATTTACAACTGAAACAACAGAATAAAAACTACAAGGAAAAGACTAAATAGAGAAGTGTCAAAAAATACTTTACACTAAAATAGCTGGAAAATAGAACAGAGAACGGTGAGCGAATGTCAGTTGTATAGATGCTCTAGAAAAAGATAAGCAGAAACAGCAAAAGCTCACCAACAGTTATATAAGGGGAATGTAGAATTTTTTGATAAAATTTGCTCCGCTAAAATGAGCAAGTCCGCCCGAACGCTATAGAATGCTTCACATGAGTGAGCATTCTAAGATCATTTTAGATAAAAGACGGAGCACACCTAGGAACCGGAAAGAAAGCTCTTTTGAGGATCGAAACCCGTTTACACGAAGTGAATTAGGGTGGAGAGGAGAAAGAACAAGCATTAGCTAGCTTGGAGATGTGCCTTAACAGGTCAAAACAAAAAATGTATTACACATACTGAGAATTTGAACTCACATTATGGGAACGCTGACAGAGTGTGATTGTGAGGGGGTACTCTCTCTACTGGTCGACGCTGGTCTCTGTTGTAGAACTATCTGCTGACTCTGTTGCTGCAAACACAAACATTTTAGTTCGTTAGCTAATTTTAACTTTCAAGTTCACAAGTGTTCTTTATGCTCTTGGATTTCTTATAACATTACATTTAATAAATAGTATTTTACATATCGGACATTGTAAACCAGCGTGGATCGTTACAATTATTACTACTAAATTATCACTGTTAAAATATTATTTCTGTATGAAGGGGTAGCTCACTTCAAATATTATCGCTTAGGGCGTCTCTAGTAGGGGGCGCGCGCGGTAGGTATTTGATGCTCTGTGGGGTAGCTCAACAAACAGCCGAGGGTGTGTCTAGTACTTTTTTGTTAGAATGTAATGCTGAAGTGAACAATACATATTTCTTATTATATAGGTTCTGCCTTTTACACTTTAGCATGTACATTTCCATGAGAAAATCTTAAAATTAATAATAATTTTATCTGTTATAATAATTAAGTAAAAGCACAGGTAAAAGTAATTATGTTCAAGATGTCAATATTCAAAATAACAACAATTCAAAGTAGATAGGTAGGCTCAATTAATTAATTTACCATTTCCCGCATGCCGGCTGTGAAGGAGATCCTAGGTAACTGTCCAGGTACTATGTGCTTTATCCTAACTGACTTCCGACCTTCTTCCGTGAATATTTCCGTAAACTGCTGGATGTATTTGTTTGCATGAACGCGGGAACCTGCAATAAAACATTATTATTAGAAATAAAATAAAAATACAAAATTAAGCAGCTTAAGAGTTTTGTGAAAATGTATTAATATGGAAAACAACTTGTATATCCTTGCGCTATAGCCTTGTCCTCAAAGGACAAATTCTAATATATCAAACAATATTTTTTTTTAGCAGTTACTTAATTTTATTTCATACATATACTATATACAAGTTTTGAAGAGGGCAATGCTAAATTTTTTTTTTTTAACACAAGAAACTCATACATAACTTTAAAAAAATCCTGTCATTAATCCAAAGAACACATACAAACCTAAAGAAAATCTACACGCAGCACCGTTCCTCTCGCCTTCCACATGGTCCCTGTCCACATAGAGCTCTCCCAGGTACTCCTGGTCGGAGGGCCGCTGCAGTATCGACAGCTTGATGTGGAAGAAGCCCCCGCCGGAGCTCGGCGAGCCCTTCTCCGTCTCCAGTATGTACTCCTCCACCAGCTGCGCGTGGCAGTCCTGAGAGGTGAGCTGCCGCTCGTAGGGTCGCGCCAAGCGCAGCGCCTCGCCGGGCACCGTCGGCAACGCGAGCGGTAGCGTGTCCATTCGTGGCGCCTCCACCGGCTTGAATATCTGCACGCCAAAATATTGATTTTAATTATGGGTCCGTATCCATACGGAAGCCTATTCATAAACCTTATACAGGGTGTCCCCGGACAGGTGTAGTTTCTTTAAGGAGGCTATTCTACGCCTTGTAACAAAAGTACTGGTGAAAGAATTTTTTAAATATGTGCTTTAATTAAAATTTTAGGATTTCCTTTTCCCAAACTAAATGCGTACTAGAATGTGTGGGCGTCTTTAGCGGCGCGGTGGGGCGCGGGCGGGGCGGTTATCTGATTGCGTTCACTCGCGTCGCGTCCGTCCGTCAGTATTCCCGCTGCCCACTGCCCCGCATCCCGAGGGCGTCCGATTAGACCATTACAACATTACACTACATTAATATCTTTAAAAATGTATATCTCCGCAACGGGCGTACCTAGAACCCTACTTCTTTTACTAATTATGTTTCTTACAAAGCGTAGAATAGCCTCCTTAGAACTACACCAGTCCGGGGACACCCTGTATAGTGTGTTCATAATTAAATCAGGTTGACTGGCAGAAATTGCATTAGCTAATAAGACCGCCTTTTGTACAATTTTACATTGTTTTTATCATCTCTTGGCAGTACACTGCACTCATAATAATATTAACATTGTAACATTCTACCAGTTCAAGAAACTTCATTGGAATTTTTTTCAATGTACACTTAGTACTGGAAAGCAATAAAGTATATTCTATTCTATTTTATGCTAAGCCTACGTCATCCGTCCGTCTGTCAGTCTGTCTGTCCTACCTTGAAGGTGTGGATCTAAGCTTACGATGGCTTCACCGAACATATCCGGGCCCACCGGCAGTAGAGGAGGGTATTAATCGAGGCCGGGACTAGCGAGTGGCCACTCTAAATTTCCCGCGCATGCTTCACGTTTCGGCTCGTATCAAGCCCTCGTCAGCTAGTCTGCGTTGACTAGGACGCGGGGAAACCACCAGTCCCGCTCTCGACCTCCCTCTCTCTACCTATCCATATTCTGTAGGATGCTTCCAGTGACGTTTTCGAAGCTCTCTCCATATATGAGCTTAGCGGCGATAGAAGTGCTGTATCTTTTGAACCGTAATAGGTAGCTGATTGAAATTTTCACAGAAAATGTTTTATTATGGCAGATATCTCAATAATAAAAAAAAAACAAAAGTAGAAAAGAAATAACAAATAATAAAAGCTGGCCAATTAAGTGGTGGCACGGAACCCTCGGTGCGCGAGTCCGTCTCGCACTTTACTGGTTTTTTAATGCAAGGTTGTTTTCTCACATGTCAGGTCATAACACCTTGGTGAACTAGGTACTATGTCAGTGCTTCCCTTTAGTCGTGCTGGCTACACTGAACTGGATGGAAAGCACAAACTATTTATATAGCTGCTTCCACATACAAATGTAGTACCAATTCCGACGGGTTAAACCCTGCCACCTAGTAAGGTAAAGGCAGAGGGACCTAGAGTGTCACGTGGAATCCGAACCACGGCCAGCCTGAACAGTCTAACGGTCACCCATATATGTTCTGACAACTCACGGGTGTGTATAACTTTACGATAGGACATCGATCCATAGCACCGCCGAGCTACGGAGGCTGAGGGGCAGCATTGGAAGCGCGAGTCTGCAAGTAGAGTTTCGCTCACCTCGGGTGGTTTCTTGGGATACTTGGATGTGAGTCGAGCGTACGGGCTGGCTTGCCTGCTGCTCTTAGCGCGTTGCTTGTTTATAAGCTCCAGCAACTCCAGCCCGTGGTGATGAGTGAATTGATCTAATTTTCTTTTCCTATTCACCGCCACCTGTCACAAAGGACACAGTAAATGACAAATTTAAAGATAAAACCTTACTCTGCCTGAAGGTCCAGTTGATTTGGCACACGAAAGTTAGTTAATTTATTATGCACAAGCAACACGACAGCTGAAAATAAAACTCGATTTTTATTTGCTCATCTCGATCCGACATGGCGAAATTTTAAATTTAGAACTAGAACTTAACGTCATACTTTCAAAATAAATAAGCAATTACCTCTATTGGCACCTGTTTCTCTACCGTGCGTCTCTCTCTCTAATCCATCCCAGCGTTCCATAGCACGAGAGAGAGAGAGAGAGAGAGAGAGATAGTTTCAATCTTTCACACCTGTGAGAAGCGTCGCGCGCGTCTCCGTATGTGCGGCGTGTTCAGTAGCCGTCGCTCCGCGTGCAGTCTGGCCGCGAGCAGTCCCACCGCGGGCCGCGGCTCCAGGCAGAGAGGCGGGGCGGTGGCGAGCACGAGCGCCGCCTCCAGCGCCGCGCGCTCCTCCCCGCCCCACCCGCACCGACTGCCCACCGTGTTGGCGTCCGTTATTATACTCTGTTCACAAACACACATTCACGCTTTTTTTTTATGGAAATTGACACTGTTGTTGGCCACATCACCCACAACATCAGTGATGCCAGCTCATAACACCGGATGAACTTGGTGCCATGTCAGTGCTTCCCTTCGGTCGTGCCGGCTACACTGAACTGGACGGAAAACACAAACTATTTACATAGCCGTTTCGACCGACTTTTCATTCAGTGCGGTGATACAAAACCCGGGCGGGTTAGACCCTAACACCTAGTAATATAAGAAGGGAGTCATATCCCTTAATCACCTTTTACGAGATACACGGGGAGAGATGCAGTGGGGCTATTCTTTTAAAGTACCGGCCCCTCACGGTACGGAGTGATCGTGACAGGTGCACACCTGCCAGCTAAGAAATTCACTGAACAAATGTTACATTAAAAGTTTTGACATGTGATTACAACAGTGCTGACGCCTACAACAACGACCAATTTGAACAGTATACGTGATTTTACTTACTCTACATGAACAACTGCTCGAGGTGTCTTCACACACACACAAAAGTAAAACAAAAACATTGGCGTTAACGGAAGAGCTGAATGATTTTGTGAATAAACAAAATATATTACAAACAACGCAATGCTTACCTGGTTTGTGGGCCTCAACAGAACGTGATGTGTATCGCACAGAAAGCTCGGATAAGCCTGCCGATAGTCCCGGATCTGAGCTATGATGCAGCCCGAGTAGAACAGGCACGAGTGTTCGGCCTCGAGCAGATCTAGTAATATCACGGGTAACTCCTCATTGTCTATGTAGCTCAATAAGTCTTCCTCTTCGTAAGGCCACCGAGGTGTCTCCATGAGGGTATCTTCTTGATTGTAAGGAGCCTGCAATTGAAAACATCCAATTATGATAGCAAAAAAAAATTGCCCAGAACCAAATGGATTGGTACCACAATACGAGAGGACTATAATCCCGGCATGTGTCACATTCTCTCACCTATGAGGAATAATATACTGAAGGGAGGTGTTGAACTAAGCTTGGGATGGCTTCACCGAACATATCCGGGCCCATTGGCAGTAGAGGAGGATGTCAATCGAGGTCGGGACTAGCGAGTGGCCACTCTGTGCAGTTCTCCAACATGCGTTACGTTTCAACTTTGCGGCAAGCCCTCTTCAGCTAGTCTAAGGTGACTAGGACGCGGAGAACCACCAGTCCCGCTCTCAACCTCACTCTCCACCTATCCATATTCTGTATGATGCCACCAGTGATGTATTCTTGAAGATACTGTAGAAAGACTTCACTGGTAGCCCTCCTGAATGTGACTTTGCTTCATGATAAAATAACCTAACCATCCCTAGTTATGCCTTAATATGTCAGTGGAAGACGCCACATGAATTGATTGAGTAGTTCCCGAGTTATAAGCGAATATAGAATCGCGACAGAAAAAAATCAGTATATACGGCACGGCACGGACGACTGGCTGTGCCCAAAAGTTCAAAGGAAGATTAAGACACAGCCAATAACACTACTACTCGCGAAAGCACGCTCAGAGAGGCGCCATGCCAGCAAGCACAAGAATAAGTGTAGTCATTCAGCCGAAGATAAATAATATTATAAAAATATAATAAAATATCGAATAAGTACCTAAAAAACAAAAGAAAAACCTATGTCGAAATAACACTTATCATATAACAAAAGACAAGTCAAACAATTTTCGAATTTTAGAATAAGAAAAAACAATTTGTAAATAAATAACTTACGTTTCCATCTGGCGGGTGAAGGTACTGTGTGCTGCCATTTATTTTCAGAGATAAAGAGTAGCCCTTGTTGCCAGGGTATAAATTGATTATTAACGTATTTAGATTTACTCTAGCTAGTAGCTTTTCTAGTAAATAAGATGTTGTCTTCAAACCTTGCTGCAACAGTAAAGTATCAAAACATGAACAATAGAAATGATTTGTTATTGAAGAAATAAACACTGCCCGTACACGGTACACGGAATGTATAGCTACATAAGTGTTAAAGCAACCTGTTGAAGCTCTTGGAGCATGCTCAATCATAGACTCACCCTTGTCAATTTAATATTGATAGACAGAGACAAGTCTTCTCTAGTGCATGGGCAAGGTAGAATGCACTTCTCATTCATTATGTGTAAAATTTTAAGTATTTTTTTTTTATGGAAACTGACACAGTTGGCTCCCTCAACCACTAGGTCCGGTAATGTCAGCCCATAACACCTTGGTGAACTAGGTGCCATGCCAGTGCTTCCCTTGGGTCGTGCCGGCTACACTGAACTGGACGGAAAACACGAACTATTTACAAAGTCGTTTCAACCGACCATTCATTCAGTGCGGTGGTAACAACCCGGGTGGGTTAAAACCAACCACCTGGAAAGGTAAGAAGAGAAGGGACCTACAGTTTTATGTGGAAACCAAACCACGGTCGGCCTCCAACCGTCGAGCGGTCAGCCATCCATCCACTGAACGCGTCAAGGTGTGCTTATGATCAGACCGACAATCGACCAACCGCACCACGGGGCTACCGAGGCTGAGATATACACTTATTTTCAATGATACCGTTGATACATGTCAGAAGATGATCATGACTGTAATAATATAATTTTATTTTCCCATATTAAGAATTAATGTTCTAAAAGATGTTGAGATCGCTGAGATGTATGGTTTATCACTTTATCACTTTTAACAAGACAATGACGAGATATACTTCAAAAACTAAGAAATGGTGGGATTACTAAAAACTGCTGCAAATGTACTAATAAATGATAGTACTAACGCAGGTGGCCTGCATGCCGTCGTCCCTGCTGAGCTCGTCATACAGCTCGCGCAGCTTGCGGAATATGTCGAAGCGGTCAGCGGCCATCTTGGATGGGGCGGCGGCGGCAGGCGGGAGGGCGTTGCGGAAGCGCAACCGACACTCGTCGCCGGCCGGCGGGGGCTTGTCGTCGCTCCACGTCATCTTACCTTCCACCACCGACCACTCCACCTTCACGCCTCGAGCTCCGTTTAGAATGTCCTGCCAAACACATTTTTCTTTATTTCAATTTTCATCTTTATCACAACTGTAAGAAATCACTCATAGCGATTATTTGGACTTTATTTCTACTGTATATTCTTGTGTTTCTTAATCTTTTTGTGTATTGTTTCAATTTGAGTGATGTGCAATAAAAACTTAAGTCAGTCAGTTCTAGCGTGTATGCGTCCACTGCTGGATATACACCTGTCCAATTTTCCTCCAGAATTCAACTGCAATTGAAATAAAGATTTATACACTTATTTATTCACTGAACTGAATTAAGAACGAGCGCTTCAACGGTACCTTAGCATTGCCGACACTCCGATGCGTGCGGTGAACACACTTCATAGCAAACTACCTACCTATGTTGTGTTTGTTGTTTGTTTTTGGGGTTAGCTCTAAGCCTGCAAACAAGTCCCTCTTGGTCGGGGATCTTCGCGCAAGGCCCCTCGATCTCCAGATATCCAAGCCAGCCTATGTCCTCCATGAAGGCCACAATACAATTAGGGTGACAATAGACCTCCGCAACGGAACAAGCAGAGTATGTCCCTTCGTTGGTGGTCTGGGTTAATTTACAGAAGTTTCTATAAACTGGCATTTAATTAACCCTAACTAATGTTGAAGTGGCCCATGTCATTTTTGCATACATTTCTATGCAATATCAATGTTTTGGTGTTAAAAAAAAAAAACAAGTTTTAATTTTGTATGAAAAATTAATTTTGTATGGAAAATCTCTTTCTTTATTTTTTTTTTCTGAAACTACACGTCTCCGGCAAAAAATTCTTTCACTAAAATTTTACTTTTAACTCAGCCCACACATTAAGCTTACCAGCAATTTTCGACCTCGGCTTCCCAGTATCCAAAGCCACACACGTATAATCAGTCATGAATCATGATAAAGACAAACTAAAAGCTTTGAATTATTTACATAATTGGAGACAGTAATTTCTGAATATCTACCATCATGCCATTTGATCGTGTGCATGCCGTCAGATCACCATAAAAAAGTAGTGATTACTTAAGATCGTACTTAGGTGACTATGCTTAACCAGATTATAAGCATGCGGTTTAATCAAACCGAGTTTAAATTGTTTTTGCGAGACGAAGACTCCACGGAGAAGCTGGTGACATGAAACACGTTGGTGGGGGTTGGCTGTGTCACCGCACAGCACGGCAGGACAGGAGGGCATGATTCGCATGCGAAAAAAATATAAAGGGAGCAAATACAGTAATCTATAGCCGTGTGCAGCGTGGCCCTTCGACTGGCCAACACAATGGCACTGGCCAGTACAAAGAATCGCATGCCAGGAGTAATAGCATGCTTTATCAGGATTTAATGGACATAATGTATACTGACTAGCCACCAACTAGTAGAAACAGATGATGTAAGTAGGTAGGTACCTATTAACGCTAATGCTCATTCATTCACAACAAAATGTCTCTAAAGCCAGTGGAGGATGGAACCAATTCCATGCAGGAATAGTAAATTGTAAGAGAACGTGTTCACGACTTGATAAGAATACCTCGGCTTCCACTGCTGCATGCAGTAAACTATCCATGCTGTCATCTGCCGAGCGAGGGGAGCGACGGCACGCCAAGTCGCGTCGCGTAACCGCACTTCACACACGCTTGTCACACCTTACTCCCTTCAGTCATCATTTCGATTCTTCTGCTGTGAGAGCCGCTATACAGCCGTGTTGTTGTGCAGATTCTGATGACAGAAGAACATGGCCTTCATCGTACGTAGCGAACCAAAGAACCAACCACGAACCACTTTTGATTTTGACGTACAATTTTGTACTTTTCGGCTTTCCCTGTTTTCATCATAAGCGTTCTCTTTCTCACATCGTCAAAATATTGCAATAGCACGAAAAAAGAAGACATTAGCTCGTTCAGGGTGGTAATTAAACACATCGACAAAAGTATGTTTATCTCCCTCTTCTCGGTTAATAGTTATAGCCCCCAGCGCCAGCGCCCCCTTGCCTTGATCATAGCACTTTTTTTTCTTTTTCGGTGAGCCACCTGAAAGAGCTACTGGGTCCCTACTACGGATCCTTTAGCTCCTTTCAGCAAACTTCGGCTCGAAGGAGGAATGTGTGGTATTATACCACTGGTATATGAGTATGAGTAGAGAGGGGGACAACGGCTGTTTTTCAACAGCACGTTATAATGATCTGCTGTTTTTATATCGCAGCTGTTTTAAAGTGCTGTATCGTTAGAATGCTGTTTTTGGTGGTGTCCGAATTTGAACCTAACGCTGTTGGAATAACTACCATAATTGAAATAAGAGATAAATATTATATCACGGGAATACAGCAGGCAGAATTATAATTTATAATATATTTCTAACGTGCCAGTCTGCTGTTTATGGTTGCTGTTTCTAACAAACAGCAGTCTAGTCTATGATATATTTCCAACGTGCGAGTCTGCTGTTTTATTTAATTATTTAAAATGTAACCTTAAGTCATTGCAATAAGGGTTAAGTTACAAAATACTATAAACACTGCCCTCTATCGAGCGAGAGCTTCAAATACCTACAGGCTACAACAAATATTTTTTATTATATCAACTAGATGGCGGTACGTACGAGATAAATAGCAAAACAGCATTACAGCAAACAGCAGATGTGGTGGAATATTTCTAACGTTATAAATGCTGTAAATTTATAATATAATATGTTGCCTGCTGTATAATATATTCCCCACGACTAAGTATGAGTGATGTAAGATGTTGTGTGGTATGTATTAGTGATGTTTTTGGTGGTTTATAAAAAATAGACAGGGTTAATATAGAGATTCTATATATTAACCCTAACCTAATTTTGAGGCGGTGCATGTCGTTTTTGTTACAAGTTTGTATTTCCGAAAATAATTCTTAGGTGGTTATAAAAAAAACTAAACACCCTAAAACAATTTAAACACCGTAACATTGCAAAACGAATATCGGCTTCTATTGGTTCGCTCCGGGCGAAGGAGTAGGATCGCAGGAACAGCAGGCACGACAATGGCTTTCAGGTGTCGTACGCGCTGAACTAACCCCGCCACAGTGCTGCCAGATGACCGTCCGAATTTGAACCTAACGCTGTTGGAATAACTAGCATAATTGAAATAAGAGATAATTAATATAAGTGTTATATCAATCACGGGAATACAGCAGGCAGACAGATCAGTAATCTGTCTGTGGTCAATTTTTTTTTTATTATTGGCTTAGATGCCGGGTCCTTCTGCCAGTTCTTTAAAATTATTTATATAATATTTTCGACGGTATTTATTATGTATTTGTAAAGGCTTTTATAATAATATTTTTATTCAGTTAATAAATCAGTAATTTTAAGATTGCACAACTTGTCATTGTAATCTTCAGCTCGGCGGCATTTTCACAAATATTGCTAATCCTATGGTTCACTCACTATATTATACACGGTGTTGCAACCCCAACCGTAAAACCCGAAAGGGGGTGATTCTGTATGTGAAATAGAACAACTTTTGTTCTACAACTTTTTAATTTAAAGAAAAAAAAATTTTTTTTTTTTTTTTTTTTATGGAACCTGACACGGTTGGCTACATCACCTACAACATCCGTGATGTCAGCCCATAACACAGGGTGAACTAGGTGCCATGTCAGTGCTTCCCTTCATTTCATGTCGGCTACACTAAACTGGACGGAAAACACGAACTATTTACATAGCCGTTTCGACCGACGTTTCGTTCAGTGCGGTGGTACCAACCCGGCCGGGATAAACCCTACCACCTAGTAAAGTAAGAAGGGAAGGGACCTACAGTTTAACGTGGAATCCGAACCACGGTCAGCCTCCAACGGTCGAGCGGTCACCCATCAAATCACTGACCGCGCTCAGCGTTGCTTAATAACAGTTGACTAACCAACCGCGCCACTGAGCTACCGAGGCTGACGAATTTTCTTATCCCTTAGTCGACTTTTACGACATGCGACGGGGAGAGATGCAGTGGGGCTATTCTTTTTTCTAATAAATAATTAATCTAATAAATTATTAATAAATAATTTTTTTTCTCCATACATTTTGAGAATAGGTATTTAAAATTTGTATGGAAAAACAATTTTTTTTGTTTCAAAAAAATTCGTTTCACCACATAAGTTATTTAGTTTCACATATAGAATAACCCCCTTATATCAGTTAAAAATATTACGGGGGTAGCTGCAACACCGTGTCTAAGCCATGTTTTTATTCCTAGTAAAATATATCTAGTAGACACTAGCTAGACACAATAATTGCTAGACACGTTAAGTTGCTATATAAACTGCTGTCTGCTGCTGCTGTATAAGTCTGCTCATAGCAAGCAACGAGCGCGCACTGCTATACTGCTGTTTTATTGTTGCTGTTGCTGTTTCTAACAAACAGCAGTCTAATTCTATTATCCCCTCGCCTGCGACACAAAATTTAGCTGTCAGCCCTTGACTGCGACGCCATTTTGGCCAAAATCGGGTGCGCTCTGCGTTGTAGGCGATATTTCTAGACTTTTGTCTATTAAACGTATATGAAAAGGTTTTATTTTCCAAATGTACATTAAATTTTCTATAATTTCATTGGTAATGTGTTTAATATTATCATTAATAAACTGGGTTAAAAAATTAAAAAAAATTCGGAACGGTTTTTTCCTAGAGGGTTACAGAAATGGTGATACTTTACGAATAAATCATTCCTCAGCGCCGAGAAACTATTTTAAATGAAGATTACTTACCCTTCCATCGTTTTTGACAAAGAAAACATAAAAATTCCACAATAAAACCACTAAAAACACGAGGCGCACATGTCACCGTCCGCGAACACAAAGAGACCGACTTAAAGATCGCTTGGCAATATTATTTTGACTTGAAAAGCACATAGAAGTGTGTATTTTAGGTAGTCTACTCTTTCATCAATTACTAGACATTCGTTAGAAGAGTTAAGAAGGATGTTGCACGTTACAATAAATTATTTTGTATGAAGTCGTGCGCGCGGCCCTTAAAGGGCCGCCCGCAGATCTGGACAGCAAATGTCACGGCCCTTAGCGGGCGAATATTTCTAATGTGCTAGTCTGCTGTTTTATTTAATTATTTAAAATGTAACCTTAAGTCATTGTATTAAGGGTTAAGTTACAAAATACTACTAACACTGCCCTCTATCGAGCGAGAGCTTCATATACCTTCAGGCTACACTATAAATAATTTTTATTATTTAAACTAGATGGCGGTACGTACGAGTATAAATTAGCAAAACAGCATTATAGCAAACAGCAGGAAAGGTGGAATATTTATACCGTTATAACTGCTGTAAAATAATAGAATATATTGCCTGCTATATAATATATTTTCCAGGAGTATTCACGCGTACGTTAGTATCACTTCTTATGCGGAGGTTACACGCTAGGTTTTCCATCAGTTCAGTCCGTGACCTTGGTCACGACCAGATTGACGCCAGACTGACGCCAGACGTAAAATGAATTCGCACTATCAGTCTGCCATCAGTCTAGTATAAAAATATTTTAAAATCCATCAGTCTGGCCCATAAGTCCAAACCATCCTTCCATCAAAGTAGATTAAACGGTCAGTCTGGTGGACCATGGTTTAACTAGACTGATGGATTGAACTGATGAAAAACCTAGCGTGTAACCTCCGTCTTAGTCTGTGGTGTTGTTAGCAGAAATCGAAGTCTATCTGTTATTTTATTAGAAAGCAAGTCTTCCTAAAATTCAATACATAATAAAAAATAAGTAGGTAAGTACCTACTTACCTTATAGATACTATACATACATTTTCTTTTGCAACGATATTTTCCCCTAGTGTAAGGAAATTTTCAAAATTGACAACATTAATGCTGCAACAGCGCCCTCCCACAAACGTCATCGACGTTCATTTCAAGCCTTGTCGCACTGGTGAGTGAACGGTCTTTAAACAAAATCGTGATCCTGACAAGACTTAATTGCTGATTGATCATTTAAAAACGTTTGATTAGTGAAATTTCGGGGCAGGGCTATTCGCAGGTACGCCAAACATAGATTATTAACTAAAAACTCGTAGGTTTGTCAAACAGAGATTATTAAATTAGAACTGGGAGTGTCCTACAGTGCGACAAGGCTTGAAATGAACGTGGGTGACAGCTGAACTAACGCCGCCACAGTGCTGCCAGATGACCGTCTCGCGTTTCACCCGTTCACGCGTAGTCGTCGGGAATAACGGCTGTTTTTCAACAGCACATTAGAATGATCTGCTGTTTTTATATAGCTGCTGTTTTAAAGTGCTATATTGCTATATTGCTGTTTTTGGTGATGTTTCTTTTTTTTTATGGAAACTGACACGGTTGGCTACATCACCTACAACGTCCGTGATGTCAGCCGGGTGAACTAGGTGCCATGTCAGTGCTTCCCTCTTTGATCGTGCCGGCTACACTGAACTGGTCGGAAAACACAAACTATTTACATAGCCGTTTCGACCGACGTTTCATTCAGTGCGGTGGTACAAACCCGGGCGGGTTAAACCCTACCACCAAGTAATATTAGGAGGGAAGGGACCTACAGTTTTCCTGCTGTTGTTGAAATTTGAACCTAACGCTGTTGGAATAACTAGCATAATTGAAATAAGAGATAAATATTAGTGTTATAACAATCACGGGAATACAGCAGGCAGACAGACCAGTAATCTGTCTGTGGTAAATTTTTTTTTATTATTGTCTTGGATGCCGGGTCGTTCTGCCATTTCTTTAAAATTTATATAATATTTTCGAAGGTATTTATTATGTATTTGTAAAGGCTTTTATAACATATTTATTCATTTCAGTCAGTCAGCGTGTAAGCGTCCACTGCTGGACATACGCCTCTCCAATTTTCCTCCAGTCCTCCCGGCCTTCAGTGGTACGGAACCACTGCTTTCCGCCGACGTACTTGATGTCGTCGTCCCACCTGGCGGGTGGTCTTCCCACACTCCGTTTTCCTGTCCACGGCCGCCAGTGTAGGACACGGTTACTCCAGCGGTCGTCGTCTCTTCGGCTGACGTGCCCAGCCCATTGCCACTTGAGCTTAGCCACCCGGTATCCAATATCGACTACTTTGGTGCGTCGGCGGATTGCCTCGTTACGCACCATATCACGTAGCGTTATTCCCAGCATGGCTCGCTCCATTGCTCGCTGGGCAACTTTTAACCTTTGGACAACACCGACCGTCAGCGTCCACGTTTCACACCCGTACGTCATAACCGGGAGGACACACTGGTCATATATACGGGTTTTTAAATTTTGCGGAAGATCAGACCTCAGGGCGAATTTTAACTTTCCGAAGGCAGCCCAACCCAGTTGAATTCGTCTCTCGACCTCCTTTAGCAGACCTTGTCTACCAAGCCGCAGAATTTGACCGAGATATACGTACTCTTCAAACTGTTCGATCACTTCTCCGTCAATAACGATTTGTCCTCCCGTCATAACCTCGGTCGCCATGACCTTGGTTTTGTCCCGGTTCATCTTCAGACCCACCTTCATCGACGCTGTATAGAGGTCTTCCAGCATGGTCTGAAGCTGATCTCGGGAATTTGACAGAAGGGCAATGTCATCGGCGACGCGCAGATGACTGAGAAGATCTCCATTCACGTTGATACCCATGTTGTACCACTCAAGCGTCTTGAACACATCTTCTAATGCGTTCGTGAAGAGCTTGGGTGAGATCACATCCCCCTGCCTTACGCCCTTACTAAGGGGGATGGGTTGGGTATTTTCGTGGAGCCTCACAGTCATCGTCGCGGACCGATACAGATTTCGGAGTACCTCGATGTAGCGGTGGTCGATTCTGCACCTCAGGAGGGAGTTTTCGACAGCCCATTTTTCAACTGAGTCGAACGCCTTCTCATAGTCGACGAAGGCTAGGAAGAGCGGCTTGTTGTATTCCTCGCACTTTTGCACCACTTGTCGCACAGTAAATATGTGGTCCATGGTGCCGTATCATTTCCTAAATCCAGCTTGCTCACGAGGCTGGTACTGATCCAGCCTCTGTGTCAGCCGACTCGTGATGACTCTCGAAAAGACCTTGTACACGTGGCTGAGAAGTGAGATAGGTCGATAGTTTTTCAACTTCGCCCTATCCCCCTTCTTGTGAAACAAGACAACGACACTATTTCGCCATGCGGCCGGAACTACACCACTTTCAAGAACTGCATTGAACAGTTTCTGCAGTTCTTTCAAGATCGGTCGTCCGCCAGCATTTAGAAGCTCCGTCGTTATCCCGTCTTCACCTGGAGCCTTGTGTTTTTTGAGTCCTTTCAAGGCAGCCTTTATCTCATAGACACTAATCTCGGGCAGATCCTCCGTGTAGTGTCTAGTGAGCGGCGCACGCCTATCAGAGTCGACTGGTTTGCTTGGACTCGGGGCAGGAATTGCTGCGGAATACAATTCACCATAAAATTCCTCCACCGCCTTAAGTATATCCGGCTTTCTTGCGGTGACAACCCCATTCGCTCGCTCGAGTTTGGAAATTTGGTTAGCGCCGGTAGAGAAGGCACGGGCAAACACTTTGCTGCCTCGATTTTCCTCTATAATGCGCTCAACCAATTTCGTGTTCTCTCGGCGAATATCACGGCGAATGGACTTGCCTATGGTCTTGTTGAGGTTCCTGTGCACGACACTGCTCCGGGTCTCCGGTTTCATATTCCGTCGTGTTTCCAGGAGCCTAAAATTCATTTAATAAATCAGTAATTTTAAGATTGCACAACTTGTCATTGTAATCTTCAGCTCGGCGGCATTTTTACAAATATTGCTAATCCTATGGTTCACTCACTATATTATATAAACCGTGTTTTTATTCCTATTAAAATATATCTAGTAGACACTAGCTAGACGCAATAATTGCTAGACACGTTAAGTTGCTATATAACTGCTGTCTGCTGCTGCTGTATAAGTCTGCTCATACATAGCAGGCAACGAGTGCGCACTGCTATTTTATTGTTGCTGTTGCTGTTTCTAACAAACAGTAGTCTAATTCTATTATAACATTTCTAATGTGCTAGTCTGCTGTTTTATTTAATTATTTAAACTGTAACCTTAAATCATTGTTAAGTTACAAAACTATTAACACTGCCCTCTATCGAGCGAGAGCTTCGCATACCTACAGGCTACACTACAAATAATTTTTATTATATCAACTAGATGACGGTACGTATGAGTATAAATAGCAAAACAGCATTATAGCAAACAGCAGGAAAGGTGGAATATTACTAACCTTATTATATAACTGCTGTAAATTTATAATAGAATATATTGCCTGCTATATAATATTATATTTCCCAGGACTACACGCGTACGTTAGTATCACTTTTCACTTCTTAGTATGTGGTGTTGTTAGCAGAAATCGAAGTCTATCTGTTATTTTATTAGAGAGCAAGTCTTCCTAAAATTCATTACATAAAATAAAAAATAAATACGTAGGTACCTACTTACAGTGCGACAAGGATTGAAATGAACGTGGATGACGTTTGTGGGAGGGCGCTTTTGCAGCATTAGGGTTGTCAATTTTAAAAATTTCCTTACACTAGGGGAAAATATCGCTGCAAAAGAAAATGTATGTATAGTACCTATAAGGTAAGTAGGTACTGAATTTTTAACCCCCGACGAAAAAAACGGAGGGGTGTTATAAGTTTGACGTGTGTGTGTGTGAGTGTGTGTGTGTGTGTGTGTGTGTGTGTGTGTGTGTGTCTGTCTGTGGCATCGTAGCTCCCAAACGGATGGACCGATTTGGATGCGGTTTTTTTTATTAGGAAGCCTGTTTAATCGGGATGGTTCTTAGCTATGTTTGTAATCAAGTAATAAAGTAATTAAGTAATAAAAAAAATTATTATCTTAAAAAGTGGACCGATTTGCATGCGGTTTTTTTAAAAAGCTTGAAATAAAAGTTAAATTACAAATTTAAAAAACCCCCGACTCTTAAAAAGTCAAAAATAATTTCCGTTTACTTACTTAAAGGAGTCGGGGGACCGCTAAGTAAATTAAATATAAAGACTCAAAAGTTGCGCGGGAATTTACTTAGCGGTCTACCGACTCCTTTAAGTAAGTAAACGGAAATTATTTTTGACTTTTTAATATGTATTGAATTTTAGGAAGACTTGCTCTCTAATAAAATAACAGACTTCATTTATTTAGAAAGATTTCTGGTAACAACGCCACATACTAAGAAGTGATACTAACGTACGCGTAAATAGTCCTGGGAAATATATTATATAGCAGGCAATATATTCTATTATAAATTTACAGCAGTTATAACGTTAGAAATATTCCACCTTTCCTGGTGTTTGCTATAATGCTGTTTTGCTATTTATACTCGTACGTACCGCCATCTAGTTGATATAATAAAAAATATTTGTAGTGTAGTCTGTAGGTATGTGAAGCTCTCGCTCGATAGAGGGCAGTTTTAATAGTATTTTGTAACGTAACCCTTAATACAATGACTTAAGGTTACATTTTAAATAATTAAATAAAACAGCAGACTAGCACATTAGAAATATTATAATAGAATTAGACTGCTGTTTGTTAGAAACAGCAACAGCAACAATAAAACAGCAGTATAGCAGTACGCGCTCGTTGCTTGCTATGAGCAGACTTATACAGCAGCAGCAGACAGCAGTTTATATAGCAACTTAACTTGTCTAGCAATTATTGTGTCTAGCTAGTGTCTACTAGATATATTTTAATAGGAATAAAAACATGGTTTATATAATACTAGCTGTGCCCGCGGCTCCGCCCGCTCTCATATTTGACTTCTCTGCTAACCTCATAAGCTATTTAGCGTGATAGTAAGTAGCCTATAGTTGATGGGAAGAATCAAGCTATCCGTAGAATTTTGTTTTATTAAAATCGGTTCAGTGGTTCTCGAGTTATAAGCGGACAGACAGACAGACAGAAAGCAGACGTTGGATTTTATTAAAGGTAAAGGATAAGGATAGTGAGTGAACCATAGGATTAGCAATATTTGTGAAAATGCCGCCGAGCTGAATGACAAGTTGTGCAATCTTAAAATTACTGATATAAATATCATAAAAGCCTTTACAAATACATAATAAATACCTACCGTCGAAAATATTATATAAATTTCAAAGAAATGTCAGAAGGACCTGGAATCCATGCAAATAATTTAAAAAATATTGACCACAGACAGATTATTGATCTGTCTGCCTGCTGTATTCCCGTGATTGTTATAACACTAATATTTATTTCTTATTTCAATTATGCTAGTTATTCCAACAGCGTTAGATTCGAATTCCAACAACAGCACCAAAAACAGCAATATAGCAATATAGGACTTTAAAACAGCAGCTATATAAAAACAGCAGATCATTCTAACGTGCTGTTGAAAAACAGCCGTTATTCCCACGACTATGCGTGAACGGGTGAAAC
Source organism: Nematopogon swammerdamellus (assembly GCA_946902875.1). Lineage (NCBI taxonomy): Eukaryota > Metazoa > Arthropoda > Insecta > Lepidoptera > Adelidae > Nematopogon > Nematopogon swammerdamellus. The sequence goes on from OX336337.1 coordinate 9,332,938, forward strand.
GCGAAACGGTCATCTGGCAGCACTGTGGCGGCGTTAGTTCAGCTGTCACCCACGTTCATTTCAAGCCTTGTCGCACTGTACCTTTAATTTCAAAAAGTCAAATGTCAAAAGTCAAAAGTCATTTATTCAGTGATTAGTGATTATAAAAATTAACATGGTGTATATAATTTTTTTTCCTTTTCACTTCGTCATAAAAATTAACCTAGTATATAAATTATATTAAAAATTAGAATTAAAAATTCAATAATCATATTAAAAATTTGAGTTAAAAATTAAAATTAAACATTAAAAACAATATAAAAAATTTCAAAAGTAATAAGGTATTAAAAAACATTATTATTATAATTGCAGAAATTGTCTTATATGTCTAACTTAAAATACGTCATGTCATAAAATGTTTTATTTAAAAGCCATTTATGCAGTTTCTTTTTAAAAGAGACTTCGCTCTCCTCTCTTTGAAATTCAAGGGGCAGTTTGTTATAAATGCTAACCGCCTTGAATTTTAAGCTTTTTTGGAATTTCGTGGTGCTGTGACTTGGCATTTGAAGTAGTTGCTCCTTATAGGTACTATACATACATTTTCTTTTGCAGCGATATTTTCCCCTAGTGTAAGGAAATTTTCAAAATTGACAACCCTAATGCTGCAACTGCGCCCTCCCACAAACGTCATCCACGTTCATTTCAAGCCTTGTCGCACTGTATCTGATTTCCTGCGAATAGATCTACCAGGCGGGACAGTGCTATTCGCAGGTATGAGGTATTCGTAGGTACGAACTGCACTATGCGAGTTGGTTTAAAAAAAAATAACCAGGGTTAAACCTGTAGTTTCAGGGTTTTCCTGTAAATTATGTGTATATCCCATGGTAACATAATTTAAAAAAAGTGGTTAAGTTCGAGTGGAGCTCGCTAAAGAGGGTTTCGTACCATAACGTTTTCTGTAAGAACTGGAAGGTTTAGGATTTGGGATTGGGGAAATGGACGGAGGGGCTGGGTGGGGGCAAGGGGAGGGGGGAAAATAAGGGAGGAGGGGTGGGTGGAAGTAAAGGAAGAGGGGTGGGGGGAGTAAGGAAATCGCCATTAGAGCATTATGAACTCGAAGGTGGTACCTACAAATCAAATTTACCAAATACATTTTAGTTGCTTCAAAAGTGTCAGTAGGTAAAATTAAACAAAATGTTGCGATGCCTAGTTATATCGTTTATTTTGCTCGTAAAAACACTTACATGAAAACATAGAATATTAAACATATAGGTACTTAATAATATTTTAACTTAAATAATATTATTAGTGCTTAATTTAATAAATACCTAAATTATTTTAATACTGTAAAGTAAACACAAACTCAGTTTAGGGTTGTATATATGACTGTACGTACAGTATACATTGTATGTAGACATGTTTATGTTGTGTGATTAAATTAAAAATAAATTAATATTCTTAATTGCATAAAACTTTATTGTAATAAGTTTAAAAACCATCTACCATCTATTCATTATAGCCTTTATTGTTTGAAAACTTGCTGCTGATATTATTTTGTATATTTACAGCATCGTTTTTATAATAAATTAATTGGTTCAACCCCGCGTTCTGAGATGTATTCCATCTTTCATTCAAATCTCGTAACATTTCTTTTATAAATACATTTGGAATTTGTATATGTATGTTACTTGAACTTATCAAATTTTCAAACACTTTAGGAGACTCCAATGTCAAATTTCCAAAACCTTTTTTAACCTGAAACAAAGTCAAATTTAAAATAAACAAACTAAATTATCGACAATCTGTATTCCGTCTATGGACGGATGGACGGACAGACATACACCTGAACAATTTTATAAGGTCCCCCTACCTACCAGCGTCTCTGGCTACATAAGTAACCCTGAAAAGGAACTAATACAATTATCACAGTTTCACATCACAAAATATACCAAAGTAATATGTGCACATACCAATTTGTTCCAATTTTGTCCCGGTGTACGATTGATTCTATTAATTATGGTGAGATTTTCAAAATATGTAGCTTTCCGTGACGTAGAACATAGTCTTTTGTTTCCACTAACAATTCGGTCAGAATTCATTAATAATACGTCTTCTGGAATTTTCAACCTGTCCATTGAAGTCATTCTGTGGTTTAAAAAAGACAAATTAATAAAATTAATTACTATACACATGTAAGTAATTATACGTAACATATTACTGTTTGGGTTTGGATCTATTTGGATGAGATTGTTTAAAGTTAATTTATTTCAGTCATGATTAGTAGGTAATATAACAAAACAAACAATATACACAATACCAAAATACCTACAAAATACAACTATGCACTACTGCACTAAAACTAAAACTAGTCGCCAGTCCTTTCTGCGAGAAGCTTTCCCAGCTGCTCCGTGAAAACCTTGGTTTCAGACGACCATGGTCCCAAAGTCTCCACGGCGAAAGGTTCAAACTCAAAGTGGTCACGCAGCGAGCTGTACAATCTCGTCTTGGCGGCGGCAGCCTTGTTTGCCGCGGCCCTGGCAGACATGGAGGTAACGGGAACATGGCTGGGGGCCAGGGTGTCCACGCATGTGGCGTGCACGGCCCAGCATGGACGGAATATTGACTGAAGCCAGCGCTCGCTTTATGATGTTATTTAAACCGCAGTGGCGGGAGAACCTGCCGGCACTCCTCTGACAAGACAAGCCATGAATTCCGGAGGAGTCTACGTTCTCACCGCAAACGCAGACGTGTTGTTGACACACCCTCGCACCCAGACGCAGAGCAACAGCAATACTGACCGTGACTCCGTCTAGGAGCGTAGCCAGATTAGGTGACGGGTAGGCTTTAAGCCATGCCCCCGATTCCTCCTCCATTGATGCAAGGATGCACGCCCGATCTATCGTGTTTGCCTCAGATAAAAGGCTGTCACGAATTTTAACTGCCAAAGGCTCATCCCATAAACGCTGGAGGTGTTTATTTTTTTCGGACGGCTCGTCAATGTCTGGACACAGCTACTTCCAGCGCTCCACTGTTACAGCCATGTTGTCGACCTCAATGTTGTCGCCTAGTGATGAATGCAAGACCTTACACGTGAGCCCGACCGACGCATGCGTGAGTCCACGATATGAAGGCTGGAAGTGCTATGTCCGACGCCCGTCTGATACCTATTCCGCCAAGACGTGTGGGCAGAGACGCATGAGTCCATTGTGAATTTTGAAAATGTATATTTAAAATTGCTTCCAATGATGATTTCAAGTGATTATCAAAAAAATTAAGACACTCGGATTTTAAGAAAAAAGGGGAACATCGTAAGAATACACAAGGCGCGGGATACCGAAAGAGAAGGGAAGGAGATGAAGAGCTACATGAGGGTTAATATGTTGTAATTTATCACTAAATAGTTTCACATTATTCGATTTTTTATCTATTAAAGCTTCCATGGTCTCGAAGCAAAGGGGTGCGCCTAATAAGAACAGATCGTCATTGACAACAATAATATGTATGTTGGGTAGCAGCGAGTTTATTCTTGATGAAATCGATTGCTTTTCAAATTCGCCTAAATTTGGATTGAGAAATAATTCGCATTTTGATGTATTAAATTCCAAACCTATTTATTTGAATTTTTCTATTAAAACTTTTAAATCCTCGAGAACAGTCCTGGGGTCTCCTGCCAGGGTGCCATCGTCCAGGTACCAGATGTTTAGTTCTGAAGTAAGATTCTTTATTATTTCATGAATTCCGAGGCTGAAAACAGCCGGTCCAAGTGGGTCTCCTTGTTGGCAACCGACGACTGATTCGATTATGGAATCATTGAAAAATAGATTAGAACTTTGAGAATAACACTGATATAAGTATGGTAAAGCTGTGGGTATGTGCTCCTTAACTGAAAAAAGAAGACTGTCCCTTTCCATACAGTTAAAGGCATTTTTTAAATCAATTTTGACGAGGCAATCGAAAGAACTCGAGTTTATGTATGTAATACGTAACATTATATTCAGTTGGTAAAAAATATAACAAAAAAGAAAACCTCATGTTATATTATTAAGTTTATAAAATGTATAGCATTAATATATGTAGACATGCTAATGTTAGGAAAACGTGAAAATAAATAAATAAAATAATAATAATAAATCTATATATATAGGTACATATAATTCATACCTAAAGCTAGACGTGCTCATAAGTTGTAATTCTTTGAAACCGAGTATATGTTGACCGGAGGAACGCTTGTACAGAGCGTTTTTGATCCAATCAATGACATCTATGCCATTAAAACGAGAAGATGGCGTGAAGATCAAGTTCTGTACGAACATGTTTCCAAACGTTTTGGTTCCAGCTAATTGCGTAGTGGTATTAGCTTTTGATACAGCTTGGGCATTCAGATCAACATTATTGACAGTTCCTATGAGATACAAATCTGAAAATAAAATAAATGTAACATTATCTGGTATTGGATTGATCAAAAAAATATATTTTGTAGAGATTAATTATTATTACCTATGCATTCAATGGTCTCAATTTGAATGGAACTGGAGATAAACATATCGTGATGGGTCCACCAAATATTTTTTGAAAATCCTTCAAGAGTGTATCCCAAGTTAGAAAGATATGCAGTATGAAGATCAGTAATTTGAGATTCCACAAATATTGCTGTTGTTAAATTGAAAAACGATTTCCCAAGAATTAATTGATTTTGTGATTTACTCAAATATATTTTCGCCATGTCTTTCAAGTTGACTTTATTAACAGGTCCCTGCGAAAAACATGCCATTAGTATGTACATAACAAATAACCATATCTTTAGATTCGCATATATGTACTAAAGTTTCGCTTCGCGGCATAATCGGCGGTCAGTGAAAACCTCTCATGTGAATTTATTGAGTATCTAGTTCTCGTCTTATAAACGGACAGAATCAACGACGACGACGAAACGGGGCGCGCGCGTCGGTTATTCGTTAGAGATTTTGCACTTTATATGATATGATGTTGCAGAAACTAACCTCGCAGTGGACACCTTGCAGGAACACCATATTATTAAAAGCGGTAAAATATGCAAACTTTACGTCATTAAAAGAGAACCATGCACTGTTCCTTATTTTTGTGACGTCTGCTCCTCCTATGATATGAATTATAGGTTCTTGGTAAAAAACGGCTTTTCCTGAAACATTCGCATGGTATAATCATCAATATTCTTTAGGGTAAATGAATAGCCAATACCTAAAAAATAATACAAATAATGTTTATTTTATTTAACTTTCAAATTAGGTAGACAATGCTTCCATAAGTACCTTGAATTAGAATTCTGCTATTGCATTCACCGGAAACTTCCAAAAATTGTTTTATGTTCTCCACACGACTTTCAAATAATTTTGAAAAGGATAGATGACCATCAATTACCAAACCTGGGAATAACGAACAATAATATTTGGTTTTAGTATTTTTTATTTTGCCGATATAATCAATAAATTATTGTGATCTTATGTGGATGAACCAAAACTGCTTACTGTATTGGAAATTGTAGACATCGTTAATAATTTGAGCTGTATCACTATTCTTCAACATTAAATTATGCGTTTCAATTGTATTTATGGTATTACTAGCAATAATCATATGATTACAATATATATCTTCAGTTTTAAGTGTTTTTATTTTGACATCGTCGTCGACTTTAATAACATTTTGTAAGTAACTAATAGGATATCCATTAATTGTTTTATCGCTTAATTCAATGTTATCTATTAAATTGATTACACCAAATATTTGTTTTCTTGTGAATGTTTGGTCACCCTCATACAAAAGCCACGATTGCCCGAAGTCAGTGAACCCTATACCATCTACTAAATCATTAACTGTAATATTGTACGCAGAAATAGCATCATTTACCGATATTGAATGTTGTAATTTTATTCCTCGATTACCATTGAAAGTGGTAAAAAACTTTTTTTCTTCAATGTCGAATACTTTTTTTCTTGGAATTAACGTGTTAATTGACAGTGGTTGATAAAAAATTTTATTCGAATGTAGCCTATAATGTCTTAATCCCGAATACATTGTATCGAAAATTATTTCAGTGATATTAAAAGTAGCAATAAAATTTTCAACAGTCATGTGTTTTGTTTTTAATACATTTTGTACGCTTATGTCTTTATGGAAGACTATTGTGGTTTTAGCATTAAGTCCTTCTTCATAGGTAACAAGCATATTCAATGGTGACCCATAAATTTGACTGTTGTTAGATTGAATTCTAGAACAAAAGAAACAATGTAACAGTGAGTAATCATAATAATTTAATTAAAAAAAATATATAATTAGAAATATTGCGTGAGTTACGAACCTATTCACAGACACTTTATTAAAATAAAAGTCTCCATAAATTGTTTGATCGGATTTTCTGAAGAGCACTTGTAAGCTGAATTCCTCCAAATTAACACTATTTATAAGCTTAATACCGTTACATTGTCCCAACACATTTACATTTCGAAATTTTTTTTTATCGAAGGACAGTGTCTCATAAGGGCCAATAACAATTAAATCTGTGCTTGAAATATTGTTGATTGTATCAAAATAAACACCGACGAGCTGTAAATAAATTTAGTTTATTTATGATATGACGCAGGTATATTAGATGAAAACAATAATAATAACCAGGTTTTAATAAAACTTGTTAAAATACCCAAACGTACATAATAATGTACATAAAATAAAAATGAATAATTAAGAGAAATAAGAGAGATTATTTATAACTACTCAGGCAGGAGGACGAGTAGGTACTATTTAAAAATATATTCGATGTATACCAATATTTAGGTAGGTAGGTATAATATAAAAATTACGAGGTTCAGAGCTATGTTCTTCGAATACACATGAATGGGTTGCTTACTACTTTAATAAGCATAGATATATACAATTTCAAAGGCTAACCTTTATATTATTTTTCATGACAACTGGAACGTCAATATTGCGGTCGCTTAACTTAATTCCTGTCTTGAGTAAGTTTTCGAAGGACAACATTTTGTGTAGTATATCCTTATTGGCATTAATATTTTCGCTCACTGTAATATTTCCTTCAATAATAAAATTACCTGAAAACGAAAAATACATATATTGATAATTGTGTTTAAAACGCCATTAGGGAAATGCATGTGAACTGTTAACTTACCAGTAATGTGCAAAGGATATTGTATAATTCTTTTAATAGTGACCTGATTCAACAGGGAATTCTTCATATAGCGAGGTATCGTTATTTCGTCCATAATTTCGACATTGGTGAATAATTTATTACTGCTTAGACGTTGCACTGACTTTGTGTCGACAAGAAGTATATCTCTTGTATGAATATGGTTAATGGAATCTTCAACAAATACATTACTCATCACAATCTTATATAATTGAATTTCTTGGATTATATTCGCATTCGAACTTCGAGTGGAATAGAAATCGTGCTCTTTTCCGGGAATATTTACAGCAACACTTCTAAAAATATTTACTTTAAATGTGCTTTCGAATTCTTGATTTCCGTGTTTAATTAATACGTGTTTTCTCAAATTCTTAAATTCATTGCCACCAAGGAATGCATTCAGTAGTATATAATTCGTTGTTACTTTATTAAAATGAATAGTTTCTGTCGAAGTCATATTCGTTCCTTCAATCATGTCGAGAAATTCTTGTTGAGTCATACCGTTTATAGAAAGTGCTCTTGCATATGTTGCTTTAAGAACATTAACCATTAACTTTCCTTTAAGATGTTGGTTTACACTTTTCAATAGAATTGTTCGCAAATTAAAAGACACCTGAAAATTATTATTTAGTTGCAATAAAATTAAATACATCATAGTAAATACATTCACAATAAATGTATCAGGTCATTCTGAAAATGTCTGTCAATAAAATACCTAGTCTAATAAATCTTTATATCTGCCTAACACTTCGATGAAGGGAATAAAATAATTATAAGACGAATTATTAAAAATGCGTTTTTAAAGTGTTATAAATGGTCTAGTGTAGACTTACAGAATTAATGGTTTTGCCAACAATTAGCCCTTTCCTTGGAATTATATTCCCATTTATAATCAATCCATTTCTTATGACGAATGAACTAACTAATTCCTCAAATCGTTTCATACGGACATTGTTAATTTCATTATAATATATATAATCTACTTCAACATTGTCAATAAATGTATAAACATTTGATTTCCAAGATTGATTTAAAAACTTATTTTCTTTGAAATTAGTAAACGTAATTCCGTTTAAAGTTGAAATATTTATTTTATTTATAATATTTTCTCCAGTTAATAATTTTATATGAGTTCCGATAAAACTTTGCAGAGATCGGAAATAGTTTAATGTTACATAACGATTAAACATGGTAATCAGTTTTTCTGTTATGGTTTCTTGATTTTTAATTATTTCAGTGATATCATTTACACCCTTAACTTCAATGTCACTGATTGAAAGATCGCCCCCAAAAAAAATCTGAAATAAAAATTAAACATCAATTAAATGTCTGAAAATTAATTTCGCATAATCTAAGCTACTACTATTGTGTTGAACCCTTCTTGATCGATAAAACCGCTCTGAATGAAGGTTGGTCGAGGCGACTATGAAATAGTTCGTATTTTTCGCCCTCCAGTGTAGCCAAAGAGGGAAGCACTGATATGGCGACTAGTTCACGAAGGTGTGTTAAATTGACATCATGTGTAATATAATAAGTAATTGGTGATGTAGTCAACCATGTTAGGTTTCACAAAAATAATTGATTATTTAATATTGAAGAAAGCTTAAAACTTACTTTTTTTGTTTCAATATTTTGTAATATAGAATCCTCAAATTTTGAATAATCAATATGAATATGACTATAATTGTGTTGTATTTCCATAGCAACTCCCGCAAAGTTAACAAGTTGTATTTCTTGTAGAACTGCGTTGCATAATTTCCCAATACGTTTTTCATAATTTTCAACCGATTTTCTCTTGATGAATACTGGCTTGTATATAGAAACTTTATGATTTGTACCAATTGACACTGCAACATTAAACATATATGACTCAACTTTAAAACAAATAAAGAGAAGTGAAACGGAAAGAAAATTTATAGTTCAAATTACGCATCTAACCAACAATATAATAATTTTAAAATTAAATATTATGTAACTAGGTACTTACGTATCATTGAATGACTTCCAAGCTGTATATTTTTGGTGAAATGAGCATGTTTCATCAAATTCGGTGAAGCAGTCTTAACCAATTCGAATTTCCAGCCATTGTACCGATAAATAACTGGCGATTCATACGTGTTACTTATTAACAAAAAGCTGGAATTACTGGCCTATTGTAAGGAAGCACATAATTTCAGTTAAAATATCGTCAGTTAAACGTTCAGTTCCTAAATATTTCCAAAGATCCAGTATCTGTTTTACCTACTTACCTCAAAAGGATGCCAGGCAAAGATATTTTCCGCTATTATCGATTGAAACGGCTGGTAATGTTCATTAAACATCTTATAAATTATCGTTTCTGATGTATTTCTCTCTTCATCTTTATTTACAAACAAGAGAAAACGTTCTTCTCTATTGGAGTAATTTATAGTGAAAAAGTTTACTGACGTGGCGCCAACTGTACGAATTTTTTGGTACAAAAGAAATTTTCTAGTTTCTACTGTATATGTATATATTGGAGACGTGGTTTTTTGTTGACCTGAAACATTCGAAATATGTTAAACAATGTTAAATATAATAAATCAAAATAGGTCAGATTAAATTTTATGCTTGAACTCGTATATAAATTATGTATGTATAGAAATAGAAATTAACTTATAATTTACCATAATCATCACTTTGAATTGCTGTAGCTAGCACTAAATCATTATTTAATACAGAAACAGATATATTCAGAGAGTTTGTTGTCATTTCTTGTATCAAATCAAAATGAGAGCCTCTCCATTTGTGTAGCGCAATAAATTTATCTAAATTTGAGACATCCGAATAAGACGTTACCAAGAAAAGGTCACTTGAAAGCGTCCTGAAAAAGAACATTAGGTAAATGAAACGTTATTTTAAGTACTTACCTATAATTTAATTCAATTACACATCTTACTTCAAAATTATAGATGAAACGGATCCAGTGTGCATACTTTGACGTTTTCTCAATCGTAGGTTATCGTCGAGCAAGTATACTACTATGGAATCTCCATTATTTGCCTCGTTCTTCTCAAGAATTGTTAATACAATTCCTTCTCGATCCTTATGAAATGAGATCCTTCTCCCGTTTGTAAAAACACTACTATTTAATCTGCGCCACTTGAGATCCTTTGTTTAAAATGAAACATGAGGAAATTATCGTAACATAAAAATGTTACCCTCCTTCTTGCTTTGCTCAGTTGGGTAAAAACAGAATATATCTACTTAATTATCAACAAAAACTAACATGAATAAACCAACATTTTGAAATTATTTAATTTTTACCCGATTGCGCGAAGCAAAAGGAGGGTTAGATTATTCGAGTGTATTTATGTATGTATGTATGTCTATTTCTTTGGCACGCTCTAAATCCTGACGGTTTGATGGATTTTAAAATATTATGAGGTGTCGTGCGTTGGATTCGAGGGAGTGACATAGAAAAATGTGAAAATTCTAATTGGGAGAAGCAGGACGTCAAATTGTCCATAAACAATTAAATTTCAAAACCTATCGAGTGAAGCATCAAATTAAAGGAAATGAAAAGGCAAATCCGGAAAATATATAGTTTGCTGTACCTATACTATAAAAATTAAGTGCATCGCGGTTGAAGGCAAAACTGTAATAAGAACACCCTCCCACCTGGAGCCCAAACGGACGGATGGATTTTGATTCGTAAGAATGTCAGGCAGGAGTGACATGATAAGTTTAATAATAATGAAATTCCTTTTATAACTAATCATTCTAAAATAAAACTGATTTTTTTATAATAAGACAAGAAATCTACTTCAAAACTGAAAATAGGAATAACAAGTTAACAAATTATATTTTATTATAAGTAATTATTTATTTATTATAACTTTATTTAAGTTTATTGTTATTGTTATTTATTTAGTAATTATTTTGTTGGTATCATTAAAGCCAATACTAAATTTCTCTAAACTGAGTGTTCTCTTAGTTACCAACTATTTTACAAATTCAAACAAAATTGTACAATGTTGTTACGAGTAAAAGGTAAATAAAGCATTTTTATGAACTAACAGTTATATTGCATGCAATTATATGCATTATATATAATATAACTCATATAAGTGCAACCACTAAATGACTATTACAAATCTAGAATGTTAATAAATTAATAAGTGTAAGTGATGAGAGCAAATAAAAAAATATATTAAAAATGCAATGTTTGCGGCTTTGTAACAAAAAAGAAAAAGGAACGGAAAATTCTACCATTAAAATTAATATTTTAAAAATCTGTGTTTATTATTGAGTCAGAGCCCTCTGCAGGCCGCAGCATCGTCGATATTAAGGTTAAATAAACAATGCATACCTGCGTGTCTAGTTTGAATACCGTCAACATGTTGCCTTGTTTCGTGATTTCTATGGCTACTGCTAATAATTCTATCGAGTTTCCAACAACTTGATGAGGAAACATCACAACATCGACCATATTAGACATTGATAATAAATTGACGGAGCTAAATGTTTTAAAAATACTCGTATCCGCAGGTTCTGTAAATAGTAATTATATAATTAATTTTATTTAGGTAAGACATTCAATATTCGTAATAAAGGAGAATACATGTAGGTATTTAATATCGAAACCCACAGGTTAGCACAGCGCATGAATTTGCAAGTTATTTTACTATTGCAAAGTGTTTGTAAAATCACAAAACGCCTTAATAAAAACTAAAGCAATGGTTTTACTGTCAGGGATTCGTGTTTTTGAAATATACAAGCATATATTTTTTATATGACATAACCACAAATTTAAAATTTTCGGATTGTTCTCACTAGATCCATCATGGATCTGGCCAAGGGATCTTCTGAGAACGAACCATTTAAACTCGTGCGTTCGATCGTCAGAACTTCGTCTACCTAGGCCTACCCAATGCCAAATTTCAGTTTCAATGAAGAGGAACAACTCTATGGTCAAAATATGCAGTATAGAAAGTTCAGCTACCCAGAGTTTGGTGTTGAACTAATTTTAATATGTATACTCGTACCTACATAGGTACTTACGTACATTTATTGAGCATACATAAGTAGGTGTAGAAGAGGCTCATATAGAGATATAGGTTTATTTATCATATTATAACGAAGTAGGTATGCAATACACATTTTTTATCGCCTAGTAATATTTTAACCTCATTCATATTGCGTAAACGGTCGCGGCGTAGGTACTAAGTGCCAAAACTTTTAATTTTATCTTGATCTAATTTAGGTATTATTTGCTGCTGTGAAATTTTCTAAAGACGAACTGGTGAACGTGAAAGCGTTACACGGAACGACGACGTAGGCGTGGCTCACACCGGAACAATTGGAACCAAATGCAACGACAAGGTTGCATTCAAGGTGATGCAAGGCTGATCCTGCGGCTCCTCCTACAGTCCGCGCGCGAGCTCCGAGGAATCGGTATTTGTGGAAATTAATTTATTATAGAATTTGTATAGAATTTTAATATTATACATTTGTATAATATTAATCATCACAAAATGTGAAACTCCATAAAAATTCTATATTAAATTAATTTCCACAAAATACCGATTCCTCGGAGCTCGCGCGCGGACTGTACGCTCCTTTCGGAAACACTCGGGCACAGATTACCAATATATATGTCTCACTCGGGTGACTCGGCTCGAAAGCGAACCAACTGAATCCGATATTCGTTTGGACGTATATGCAATTTGTTGTTGTTTTATTTTTTCGATCTCGACCATGGGTTCGTGTCCCTTTTGTCAAAATTTGTTTTGTTTTTTTTTGTAAGCAATGTTAGGGTGTTAAAATTTGGTTATTTTTTTTTATAACCACCTAAGAAAGCTTTATTTTCGGAAATACAAACGTAACAAAAACGACATGCGCCGCCTCAACATTAAGTTAGGGTTAATATAGAGATGATGCGTCTTCTTCTCTATATTAACCCTGGTTTTTTTTTTAAACCACCAAAAACATCAATAATACATACCACACAACATCAGTCATGTCATGTCATAAGTCATGTCATAAATCATAATTAATACCACAAATTCCTCCTTCGAGCCGAAGTTTGCCGAAAGGAGCTAAAGAAGTAGGTAGGTTGCAGAATCGAGCAGGTCTTTCAGGTGGCCGAGCAAGCAAGTGATAATTTGACTGCCTGCCAGTGTCAGTCAACTGCCCTATCAGTCATTAAATACGACAGCTTGGTTTGATGGATGACAACTGAACTGAATGACAACCAAAGAATATAATACTACGATGACAACTGCAGTCAAAATAAAAAAATATTTGCTTTGTTTCCCAAATTCTCTAACTTGTTTCTAATTATTTTCATTCCATCCACTTCACAAACCCACCCGTATATATAAGTTACTCTATCTATGCACTTCAACTTCCCTTCCCCAGACATGATCGATTCGCTTTGATGATCGCTTGTTCCGGATAACCGCCAACCATCATATCTCATGACAAGAAGTCTGCCTGCATGGCCTGCACATATTAGCAAAGTGATTGAATGAAGTGTTCGTTTTGCCGTGTGATCAATTCTATGGTGTGATCAGATCACTGTTTGGTGGTTGTTACTTTCTACGATATAAATCAAAGCTTCTACGCAGCAGCACTTCTGGTCGAATACAAACATTCCTTTGAAATGTCAAAAAACACCGAACAAAGTGATGAATTCCGAAAGCAGGTTGTTAATTGCTTATCACAGCAGCTACAGGAGCTTGAACTGTTGCAGTCGATGTATCCTAACCCCGGAGAACTTGTCGTCACAGACAGTAAAGTCATCGATCTCGTGAAGAATTTTATTGAATCCGACACGGAGTATGTGCCCGCCCACGTGGACTTCGCCATAGTACTCAACATCGGTAAACTAAAGTTAGAGGTGTGCATCGATCTACCCTCCATGTACCCGCGCGAGGAACCCGACATCCTGGTGCGATGCAACGAACTAAACAGAAAACAGCAGACTGAACTCAATGCCGACATGACAGAGTATTTGAAAACCATACAGAATGGAGACTCTTGTTTGTATTCTTTGATATTGTGGCTTCAGGAAAATGTAGAGCTTTACTGGACTGAGGTAGACTCACCAAAATACAACGTTGATTTGTCGCAAGATAACGGTAAACAATTTGCACGCTTATGGATTTATTCTCACCACATATACAACAAAAGAAAAAGAGATGAAATAGTAAGCAACGCAAGAGAGTTTAATTTGACAGGATTTTGTTTGCCGGGGAAGCCGGGAATTATTTGTATAGAAGGTGAGGAATCTAACTGCAAGGAGTGGTGGCGAATAATAAAATCCATGACTTGGAAGAAAATAATTATAAGAAAGACTGAAATTGTGGATACAACTGATATAACAGCAGAGCGAAAGTTTGAGAAGTTTGATGAAGTGCACTTCCAGAATCCAGCACAGAAAAATATAAAGCACATGGACATGGGCAAATTCTCTAAGTTTATGGAGGAACATGGACTTATTGGAGCGTTCAATGATTTTTTTGGATTATGTAGTGATTAAAATAAAAATTATGTACATTAATTTGACACTAAAGTTAAAAATATATTCCCGCAATCAAGGGCCTACTTCATTCAAAGGGTAAGCCTTGCCATTCAGCGGGGTAATGCAGCAAGTGTTCTAGGAACATTTGAAAATGCCCCTTTTGATAGTTATTTTAATGTTTGTTAGGTAGGTTTATTTCTTTAGTTATTAGTATTACTTTTTTATATTTTATCTAAATAAAAAATATTATTATTTTTTATTGTAATAAAGTTTTATATATTGTTTTTTAGTAGGTATTATAATGTATTTTGTATTTTTAAATTGATATTTGATAAATTTACAAAAACACTTTTATTACCTTATAAGAAATTATTTATTTATTACTCTAAGTGCTATTTAAGGTATCTAATATAGAAACATACATGTTGATAAGTAGTAGGTGGTTGTGTTCTATGTGCATTTACATTTTTACATAATTTACACATGCTTTTTTTTACATTTTTTAATATTGTATTTACGTTTAGGTTTCAGTTACCTTAAAACTTAACCTTACGTAGGTTTAATTATTTTAATACAATTGTATTTATAAAAAACAAAAATATAGGTCTAACAACTCATACTACACTACCCCACATTTAACGAAAAATAGTTTTTCACATAAAATAGCGAGTCGGCTGAGTTGGACGAAATTTTTTACTTACAGTAAGACTTACGTGTAATTATTTAGTTTTTATTTATTTATTAGGTTAATTTTATTTAATTAGTTTTACTCACTGTATCTAGTTGTATTTTGTATTACTGTTATGTGTTTTTTCTTCATTCAATAAATGGTTATGTTCATTTTACATAAAAAATATATTTGGACTTTTAAATGTGCTAAAAATTTGTGATTTTCAAACGTTCACGTCCAAGTTTTAAATTGCAAATGTTTCTCCTGTAAAATGTACATATTGCATATGCTGACTTTACGCATAAGACAAAATTAGAATGAACATTATTAATAATTAAAGAGTATTTAATTTAAATAGTACAGCGGTGGAGCGCTTTGCAATGAAGCTTGGCTGGCTTGTCACCAAAGGAACTAATAAAGTTTTAGAATTTTTCAAATTGTGCTTATTACATTTTATACATATAATATTTTTATTTTAACGAAGCATGATGATGTAAAAATTTCACAGTACTTAGCTTATTTTATTATTGACGTGATAACGTCTTATAAATTGATGAACACCGGCTGCACGCACGAATATCACATCACGTTCCATCTGAGCCTGTGTGTGCAAGCGAGAGCGCGTAACAAGCGATAGAGAGGCACAATCGGCCCAAGCGTCGGCTTGTAAAAGTACCAGGGCCGCAGAAATTAAAACGAGGTTACTCGTACCATAATATCTGGCCGGTCGGAAAATATTTCAAATTTAGAATATTCATGAAACAAGGGTTGTATGACGTTATCACGTAAAACTATCGTCCGTAAACCGACTTTACAGACAACCAATTTTTTTTATGGAACCTGAAACAGTCCTACAGTTTAAGTTATTTACCTAATACTTTAAAACATTAAAACATTTCAGATTATCAGCAAACTATGAACAAAATGAACCTGCTTATGTGAAACATTTCCATTATCATAGTTATTTTATATAATATTGGTTTATAGCTTTCAATAAAGACTATTTTACTAGTCAACATATTTGGTTAAGTATTTCCAAACGCTTTTTAACCGACTTCCAAAAAAGGAGGAGGTTCTCAATTCGTCTGTATGTTTTTTTTTTTTTTTATTTTTTTGTATGTTTGTAACACGATTTCTCCGTCAATTGAGGGCCGATTTAGAAAATTCTTTTTTTGTTAGTTAGGTCATACTTCCGAGGTGGTCCCATTTCAATTTTATCGAAATTGGTTCAGTGGTTTTCGAAAAATCAGCATAATACTATGGTGTGTGGTTACCTTCAGCAAAACTTGTGATGTGGTCGTTTTCGGCAATTTTCAGTTTGATAAATTAGTATGGTGTGTGGTTACCTTCAGCAAAACTTTTGTGATGTGGACTTATTCAGCAATTTGCAGTCTTGACACATATGGCGAATAATTCTGTACCACTTCAATCTATTTCGATTATTCGATTTCGATTATTCTTTTTTATGTAATATTACTAATAATATTACTAAAAAGAATGAAATAAAAACTGTTTTAAAAAATATTAAACCGATTTCCAAAAAACAAAAAAAAAAAGAACTAAAAAGTATTAAATACCTAATATTTTGAAATTTTCTCTGTCCTGTTGAAATACATGAATCGATATACTAGTGATACATATTCGGACCCTTGTTTCATGAATATTCTAAATTTGAAATTTTTTATCTTTTCCGACCGGCCAGGTGCGCTTAATTTATTATGGTACGAGCAAAGAGTTTGTATTACGTCGGCGACGTAATTCAAACTCTTTGGGTACGAGTACCATCGAGCTGGTCTGATGATGGAGACAGAAGGTGGCCATAGGAACTCCTAAACTACACATGATAAACCCATCGTGTTTGGGCTCGTTGCATTTGTCTTCACGAGCAATTTACTTTAGACCTAAGAGATTCTCAATTCGACGGTATGTTTTCTTTTTTTGGATGTTTGTTACGCGATTACTCCGTCAATTGTGGGCCGATTTTGAAAATTCTTTTTTTTTTTTATTTGAAAGGGGATAACCCTGAGGTTGTTGAAGTGAAAACTTCTTTAGCGGCGCTTGGCACTTTTTTAGGTGGGTAAAAAATGTATAATTCGCGACATCGCGTCAGCGTCATTTTTAAAATGAAACCTTAAGTCATTGCATTAAGGGTTAAGTTAGAGTGGCACGGGATCTGCCGGCACTCCCGGAGTGCAACTGTTCAGTAGGGTTCGGTAACACGTTTATGTCTGTCCATTCTACTAAGTTCTGCAAAATGAATGTAGGGTTCCGTAACAAATGCATGTCTGTCTTTTCTACTAAATTTAACATTTATTTCAAAATGAATGTAGGGTTCCGTAACAAATGCATGTCTATCCGTTCTACTAAATTTTACAATTTTCAACCAAGGTCCTCCGACGGTTATTTTATAATAAAAGTAGGGTTCCGTAACACGTTTATGTCTGTCCATTCTACTAAGTTCTGCAACATCACCTACAACGTCCGTGATGTCAGCCCATAACACCGGGTAAACTAAGTGCCATGTCAGTGCTTCCCCCTTTGATCGTGCTGACTACACTGAACTGGTCGGAAAACACAAACTATTTACATAGCCGTTTCGACCGACGTTTAATTCAGTGCGGTGGTACCAACCCGGGCAGGTTAAAGCCTACCACCAAGTAAGATTAGGAGGGAAGGGACTTACAGTTTTACGAGGAATCCGAACCTCGGTCAGCCTCCAACGGTCAGCGGTCACCCATCCAAGTACTGACCGCACCCAGCGTTGCTTAACATTCAATAGCGACAGTTGACTGTCTGCACCACTGAGCTATCGAAGCTGACGTGGTCCTATTTTAATTGGGTCAAGATCGGATTGGAAAGCGAGGCGGAATCGCGAGGCCGAAGGCCGAGCGATTCCGCCGAGTACATTAATAGCAAAAAATTACTAAAAAAAACTGTGAAATAAAAAAAAAGTTTTAAAAAACATAAAACCGACTTCCTAAAAAAAGTAAAACTAAAAAACTATTTAAAATAAAAATATAAAAACCGCCTTCAAAAATATATGAAATAAAAACCTAAAAAAAAAAAGAACCCTAGAGTTGAAGGCGGTGCTAAAGCAAGCAAAAATGATGCATGAAAGAAAACATGAGTGGATGATAATATCCTTTGTGATTTGTGTAGCCTTTTTAGCACCGCCTTCAACTCTAGGGTTCTTTTTTTTTTTAGGTTTTTATTTCATATATTTTTGAAGGCGGTTTTTATATTTTTATTTTAAATAGTTTTTTAGTTTTACTTTTTTTAGGAAGTCGGTTTTATGTTTTTTTTTGAAGATTTTCCATAATTGTGTTAAGTCGACTTAAATAATAAAAAATCACAAAGAATGAAAATTAATATATTCTTGAATTTTTTACTAAGTAAACCACTGGAAAGGAAGGCAACTATGATTTCTTGCATTTTTTATCCAAGATGAAAGTTATGTGAGTAATTCACAAAGACGCTTGTGGAAACATTTACAACAGGCTCTATATAAATGTTAAAGTGCTTGATTGATTTGATTACCCAATGTAATATACTGTTTTCTACTTACGAAGTTTTAGTTTTCCATGCATAGATATTGCCCGATATGCTGTTCTCTTGATTCTATTGTCGTTGAAAGGTTTTATCTTTGGTGTTAAATGTGTATCTGACGAAACAAATAGAGCTTTTTAAATTTAAGTAATTATATTAATTTTGCGTATCACTAGCTTTTTATCTTAAAGGATTTAAGCAATAAGAGGGACCAATCGTTTTTATGATACAAACCATTCGTTGAAGATTCTTTAAAAGATGTTGACAATTCTTGAAAAACTATGTGTCGTAGGCTTTCACTGAAATTACTAGCACACATTGAAACTGGTATAAAATTTATGCAACAAAAAATTGTTAGATAAAATAATTTTGACAACATCTTTAACAAATTTTGAGAACACTTTTGGTTCAAGGACTTTTTAGTATGACAGTTTAGTTCAGTGAATGATTTAGATAATTTTCTTTCAAAAGATCTTGTGTAGTTGTGGGTAGTTCAACTAAAACCAATATTGGCATAAAAACTTTACTTGAAACTGTCACTTTGACATCAGTCACCTATGTATGTATGATCTTTTCCAAAAACTTAAATATTAATTTATTTTCAATTTTTATTAAAGAAATGAGAGAGAAATTGGTTTTCATGTATAGTACATATAATATGTAGGTACACGCTGAATGACTAACTGACATGTCGACATATTATGTAGTTAGTTACCACTAAATTTTTATACACCTACATATCTACATATTATAAATTAAACAAATTTAGACATTATTCCACTTCACATGCTCATTCACTGTGTAAGGTAATTTCTTCCAGTCAACCGGTGGACTACAGTTTACATAGAATTTGAGCCATGGAGCAGCTGGTGAACTAAAGTAAAAACCATAATTAGGTGGACAAACTTGACTTGACTTAGTGATGGACAAAAGTAAGTATATAATTTTTTTATATGTAGATAAAATAAAAATTAAGGGAAAATATAATTATTTGTATAAAATGTATGTTAAGAAATTCTAAATGTATTTCCCTCTCGATATGGAGTTTCATGGTGCAGCTAAATTCAGAAATTTACCTAGCCCCCTCCGAAACAAGTAAGCCTTTGCATAATATTTAAACAGTAAATTAAAGTAGAGAAGTTTAATCATTTACTATTATCGTCGCCAACTGAAGTACATCGTGTGACTTCACTACCAGCCGGTCTCAGTGGCTTACAACACAATTTAGAAATACATTTTGTTCATCGTACCTTTACTAATGCAAGTGATGGTTTATTTTTGTTTGTTTAAGTGATGTGAGGCTCTGCAAAGGAGCCTAGTTGAGCATCCATGCCTGAAAAGTGATAACTTCGATGGTGACTGGGCTAGGATAAATAATTTAAATAAAAAAATTGAATTTTACTTTGAAGTAAGTATATATTTAGCCTACTTTTTCACATTAGTTTGACAGTAGACAAGCGAGTGCGACAAGGTATGAAGCCAATTGAACTAACTGGTCACGATAATAAAAGGTCGCATTTTATCATCGTTAAAGGATCACATTTTGATGATAACTTTAATCCTGCTAATTTATCAGCCACTGAGAGCTTGGGGATGCCTCTGTCCTTTCTTTCTTTGATCTGGATTCTTGCTTTGTTGTTCGTTTTCGGAGTGCTCTCGTGTGCTCTGAGATGTTTCTTCAATGTCCCCTGAAACAAATTCAAATATAGTTGGGGAAGGCCAAGTTTACGGCACCAGGAAATCATCCCCATTAAAATTACAACAGGGCATGGTAATGTTAGTCATCTCAGTTGGAGTCAGCCTGCGTCGAATATTCAGGTCTACCAAGATCAAAATTCGAATTTCAAAAGAAGAAAGTGAGTCAATAAGGGCAAGGCCCAAGCGCATCTGTACGGCCGGATGACATTCGCAACCCCCGCATAAGACCAAATGTCCACGGAATGTCATACATAAGGTACATAGTACATACCTATAATGTACCAAAAGATGCAATGACCATGTCATACATAAAATAATTTAAATCTGAAGTCACAGTTAAATAAAAAGATTTACCAAGCAAAGCAGATGTGAAATAAGCTAGCCTTACCTAGGCTAGCTTATTTCACATCTGCTTTGTGGTAGTTGGTGGTGAAATGGAACAACTGCCGTTCGGCACCACCGCACTGAATGAAAGGTTGGCCGTAGCGGCTCTGTAAATAGTTCATGTATTCCGTCCAATTCAGTGTAGCCGGCAAGACCAAAGTGAAGCACTGACATGGCACTTAGTTCACCAAGGTGTGATGCGCTGACATCACGGGTGATGCAGCCACCAATGTCAGGTACAAAGAAATAAAAGCAATTTGGCTCTGAAATACATAGTTGCAGTGTGGGGACGGTACTTATAAAGAATAGCACCACTGCATCTCTCCCCGTGCATGTCGTAAAAGGCGACTAAGGGATAAGGACAAGATGCCGTGCTAAAGGGCAAGTGGCTAGCCCCTTTCAGTGAGTCATGCAGCAGGTGAGTTTCGTGCTTACATGCTGCTTTTTATCTTCTCCTAATACTACGCTAAACATGGTTGTCGGTGCTGTGCTGTAATTTAACAGGGTTATTGCAGCACAACGCCGATTACTCTGCTTATACTGATTGTGGGGATACAGCGTGTGGTATATAACTGTATATATAGTTACAACAGTACAAAGGCATAAAAAACTTTACACTGATAAATGACTGTGGCGCCTAATACATGCAAAGCGTAAAAAAACGAACACTTACATTAGTAGAAAGTTTGGCGTCACAAAGTGGACAATCAAATGTTTTATTCTCATGCACTGATTCGATGTGCTGTTTCAAATTAAACTTAGTCGTATAAAACCTGAAACGGCAATGAAAGACATGAAATTTAATTTCTGTAATATATCTTGTACAGTACTTGTGTGAAGAAAAAATTAGTGGGGAAACTTATTCACTAACAATACCACAGTGTTCCAAGGTTGGCTGGAAGAAAACATATTCAAAAAAGTATATAACTTATTTATTTTGATTTGACAAATTTTACTTTCTATGACTTACTTGGGTTGTATTTAGAGTGGGATTCAAGTGAGAAGAGCAAATTTTTTTCTAAAAGATCGAGTAATATTTGTCAAAACTTAAAAAAGAGTTGCCAAAAATGTTAGAACTAATGATAGATTTTTTTTAAATCTGGTATGGGTGGCTGAGTCAGAAGGCAAATCAGACGCTCCGACCACTCAATATCACCCCCGAGAAGGTAGGTGGCATACTGGAGACTTCCCTATGGCTTGCTGGCTGTACTGGACTAGAGAATACAGCCGAGGCTGATATGCGGCCATCTTACATCCAGTACGGTGATACCAACCCAGTCGGCTACAATTTGAACATACCAACTAGTATGGGGCAAGGGAAGGGACCTACTGTTTTATAAATACATACAAGTTCTAAACGATGATACTAGATAGAAATAGCTATATTAATAAATAATGAAATCGAAAAAACTTTCTAGTAAATATGAATGCTTAATAATAAGACTAGATAGATATTATATATAACCTACTTTAGACACTTTGCTACGGGGCACAAGAAACCGGCTCTTTGGACATCGTGACGTTTTATATGGCGTACAATATGCTCTCTCGTTTTGAAGTTTCTACCGCAATGGTGACAGATGAATTCTGAAAAAAAAAAGTGAATGTGAGATATCATCTTAAAATAGCTTTGCCCTATAATCATCCTCAGATGTGCCAGAAGAAATGTGCATGAGAATTGATTTAGTAGTTCCCGAGTTATATACTGGAGGAAAATTGGAGAGGTGATGTCCAGCAGTGGAGCCAAACACGCTGAGTTACAAGTATAAGTGAATGTCGAATTAATGACAGGGCATTGTAACAAATTGTGTACAGTACCCAGCAGTAAATAATGTACATCGAGCTTAAGGGCCACTTGCTCCAACGCACACGTTTAATCTCCATTTACCGCTAATTTTAAAATTAGCTAAATGACATTTGATAATCATGTAAATCTACGTTGCACCAACCGAAAATGGTGTCCATTTAACTAATCTCTATTAACAAATTTTTGGTTTGTTCATGTACTATTAACTCCATGTACTCCAGCTCTATCTCTGTCGTGCGCCATGCGGCAGACAAAGACAGCAAAAATTTGCAATCGCTGTCAGTCCTCCCTCCCGTAAATACTTCTTTGAAACAAACCACAAAGCATCGAACAGCGCGCCCCCTTGTAAAACAAACATAAAACCACCGACAGCGACGCGAAACGACACCTGAAAGACATTGCGGCTCCTTTCGTGAAACTCGGCTCGAAACGAAACATAACACTAACGACATGCGCCGCCTCAACATTAGGTTAGTCGTTAGGTCATCTTCTATAAATTAACCCTGGTTATTTTTTTTTAAACCACCAAAACATCACTCATACACATACCACTTTCCTTCTAGCCGAAATCTGCCGAAGTGTGCACGAAAGGAGCCGGGAATGTCTTTCATGTGGCATACCGAGCGGTCGAGTACTCCAAAGGACCTTGCATCCAGAGCCGTTAATATAAAAAAAGCGGCCGAGCGTCAGTTTGACGTTCCCTAAATACAAAATTAGCGAACTAAATGGGCATCGACGGCCATTTAACTTTAATCGAAATTAGGCTTCTACTAATTGACACTCGGCAATGGTGCAAGACAAATTTCGACTTTAATTTTATTTAGAGCTCTAAACTGTATTAGGCATCTAAATGGAGTTTGGTGCAAGTGGCCCTTAGAAAGAGACAAACCGGTTGTAGAACGTTGTCTCTGTCGCAAACTTACCGCGGATGCGTACCAATCGATTCTGCAGATCTTTCCTCTACAGAACCGATAAACTCTGGAACGCTCTCCCTGCCCATATATTTCCCCCCAAGTACAGTCTCGGGTCCTTCAAGAGGGGCGTGAATGGGTACCTGTCAGGCCGGCATGGCATTCGCAACCCCCGCATACGACCGAATGTCCATGGGCGTCGTTAGACACCTTATGGGTGGCTAGGTGCCACAAGTCGCGCTGTCTATAAAAAAAAAAGAGACGTGCGAGTTCATGCGACAAAGATGACACTCTACAACCGGATTGTCTCTTTCTAAAGCTCAATGTACATTATTTACTGCCAGGTACTGCAAGAAAGAAAGAGATTGTTTATTGTATAAGGGTGGTTTTACATACAATACTTATAGATACATCTTAATTACTAGGGTTACTATTGTTTTTAACTATTGTACTTAGTTTCTAGCGGAACCCTGTTTCCCATTTTAGGATTCCCTGTCCTATGGGAGACAGGGTCTATCGTTCAGTTCCGAGAGAGAACCAATCTTAAAAGTAAAAATAATAAATAATAAGATAACTACCTAACTGCACACATTCAGCCAGTCCACTTAGGAGATATTGTGCCCGGAGCAAGGGAGATTGCGCTGCTCACTCCCTCCACCGGATATCACACCAGGCAAGCAACATGTATGTTTAGGCTATTTCTATTTTTATTATAAGTGTGACGGTAGGTTTATTAAGTTGGGTCATGAAGGGTCAACAGAACGAGGCATGCATTTAGAGAAGATGGGTACTATGGGGCTGATATAAAGAAATTATTGTTAAAAGCTCTAAAAAAATACATATGGTTTTTTTTTTTTTATGTTATCCGGTATGGGTGGCTGAGTCAGAGGGGCCAAAGCACATGCTCTGACTAGCCAATATCACCTCCGAGAAGGTAGGTGCCATACCGGAGACTTCCCTGGATTGCTGGCTATACTGGACTAGAGGAGAACACAACCGAGGCTGCTTGCGGCCATCTTACATCCAGTACGGTGGTACCAACCCAGTCGGCTACAATTTGCAACCTACCACCTAGTATAGAATATTGTGGGTAGGCGAAAACGGCAAGTTTGACTTTATTACGCTCCTAATTAAAGTTGCTATAATTATTTAATTAAATGTGTAATGAGTGACGAGTACCGGTCAAACTGTTGCACCAAGTCCTATTAGAGGCTGAGAGTGTGGGTGACCTAATGTAACAGCTCACTCACCTGAAAATCCCGCCAGCACATACGTACCACTTACTACACAACATTCATTCAACAATGACACAGACTGACGCACTCGGTGAGATAAGGAGGCTGGAGGAGTCCTTCAGAAATGATCTGAGCGCTTACTGGACCAGGCTCACTAACATGGAAGCGGCTGATCAGAACGCGGCACCGGCAGGCACGCAGCCGTCCGTGCGTGATCAACTGCGGCATGACTTCGCTAGGTTCCAGTCCAGTGTGTGGGATGCTATTGGATGCCTGCGGCGTCAGTTGGAGCTCGTTACGCAGCAGATTGATGACTTGGAGATGAGGTCACGGCGCAAGACCATCTTGCTGCACGGCTTCAGCGAGTCTACAGAAGATCTGCCCAATGCGGTGCTGACTGTGTTGAGAAGGACGGGGCTGTCGGACCTGACGACCGAAGACTTGGATGCATGTCATCGACTGGGACGTGCGGCAGCCGACGGCAAGCGCAACCGCCCGACTCTCGTCAGATTCAGAAAGTTGGAGACACGTATGCACGTATGGCGTAACAAGACTTCTTTCAAGGGTACTGGCGTGTCGACTACTGAATTTCTCACACCTTCACGGCAGAAGGTGTTCGCGGAGACAAGGCGACTGTTCGGCGCTACAAAATGCTGGACGTCGAATGGAAATATCTTCGTTGTACTTCACGACGGTTCAAAACATAACGTGCGGAATGAACGACAAGCACGCGAATTGGCGGCCGGCCTTGAGGGGGAATCCAGCACTGGGGTCCCGAAACATGCAGCCCAGGATGGTAGTATGAGCGCTGACAAACAGACAACCCCGAGCGTCGAAGTTAGAGTGAGTGAAACCGGTCGCAAGGGCAGCTGGCCCGGCTCCAGGAGGGAACCAGGCGCCGATCGCGAGCTGCGTGTACGGCTACCGGGGCAACCGGTTCAATCAGTGAAGCCGAAAACCAAAAAATAAGTTTTCCATTCTGGATTGGACGAGGTGTAACAACATGCTCGAGTTTGTGTGTACTTTGCTCCTAATTATATGCACTTAGGTATTTTCTTCTCACACTCAAATTCACTGAAACTGTTTTTTTATCTACCGCCAAGTGCATCTTTGTTTCTCTTTACTAACTTCACGTTTGTTATTGTTTGGTGAGAGAGAGATTAGCGATCCGCAATTTGATTGACGTTTGCGTTTGACTGACATTTCCTAACAGTTTGTTTTTCCTTGCGGAAAGGCGAAGGTACATTACCATACAGCCAAGTCCTATTGCATGGACTTGCATATCGAACTTCACAATTTATCACCATGTACTTATTAGCTGTATTATTTTATATTATGCTTTATGAAATTTAAAATTTCTTAGGCTGAACATTAATTTAATTGGTTGCATCACACTGTTTTATTACATTCCTGTTCTTAATTCTTGTGTCAACGAAACAGTATTAGTATTTTTTTTTCCTTAATCATATACATGGTGTACTCATTGGTGTATTTGTGAGACCTTCACTGAAGTGTGTTGTTATTGTTTTTAGGCAATTTATACTTCTCTTTTTGTACCTATTTAATTTTGCGTATTTTGTCAAATTATGTCATCAATAAGTTGGATTTTTCTCTCTCCCTTCATTTGTTACGCTGTTTTTGGGAATGTTGTAGAATTTTTTCCTTTTTAAGAATGTTTCTTTCTATATATTTTTACCGGGTTGTATTGTAATTAACTTTCCTTTTTACCTATTGTGTGCTGGCGGGGTGTGATAGTGAGCAGTCACTAGCTCGTATATTTCACTGTTTAGTATTGTATATATATGCTTAGTTTATAATTATTATATTAATATATTGTAGGTAATTTATAAATTTTATATATTATAGTTACATTATGTCCACTGATTCTGACTCCGATTCATATTATTCTGTCAATTCGTCGTCTAGGGAAAATTTTAGCGATGCGGAGGATTCGATTCTCAATGCTCCCCACCTAGGTGACACTTTGCATGCACATTTCTGTCATAATGCAAAAAATTTCAATGTGTGTCACATAAACGCGGAAAGTATTCCTGCGCACTACTCCGATCTCCTCACTACCTTTACCAGTCCTCACATACATGCGTGCCTAGTCTCCGAGACTGTTCTCAAACCTACACTTCCGTCTACATCGTACAGCCTCCCCGGATTTCAACTCATAAGGAACGACCGGACGGGTAAGGGGTGGGGAGGTGTTGCTATATATCTCCGTAGCAACATTCCTTCTAAAATCATTTCTCAATCTTCATCACAATATTCAGCATCAGCTGAATATATTTGTCTGGAACTAACTTTTAACCATCACAAACTTCTTCTTTGCGTATTTTACTGTCCCCCTAGAGTTAATTACTTTAGTGATTTTGAGTTACTTCTAGAGCAGTATGCTGCTGAATACACACATCTGCTCATTCTAGGTGATTTTAATACTTGCTTGGTCAAGGATGATACACGATCCCGAAAACTTATGTCCATTACTCGCTCCCTGAATATTGATGTTCTCTCTTTAAACCCAACCTTTCACATTAACGACACTCATTCTCTTTTAGACTTGATACTTACGTCACGTAAGGATCTTGTCAGCGCTCATGGACAGTTTACCGCACCTGGTTTTTCTAATCACGACCTAATTTTTGCTTCATATAAAATGAAACCTCCCAAACAAAAACCCAAGATCCAACTACTTCGAAATTTCGCCAGGATGGATGTTTCTGTGCTGAAGGCTGATGCTGCTACCATAGATTGGTCTTCTCTTCTTGACGCGGAGAACATCGACACTAAAGTCGAAATACTGGAACATTCGTTGAACGCTCTGTATGACAAGCACGCACCAGTACGTCCCGTCAGAATGAGGCACACACCTGCACCATGGATGTCCGACGACATCCGTAAAATGATGGCTCGTCGTGATGCCTTAAAACGCAAATACGGACGCAAATCGACGGAGGAAAATCTTAAGTTATATAAGACTGCAAGGAATCGGTGCACTCAGATGTGTCGAAATGCAAAGCGCCGCCACATTTATGAGACTATTCAAGACTCACCCCCACAAAAAATGTGGAAATTCCTACGCACCTTAGGTGTTGGGAAGGCTTCTCCACAGACTAGTCAGTCGATTGATCTTGATGGACTAAATAAACATTTCTCCACTTCACCATTTTCTATAGACCCTACCAAAAAATCGAACACTCTTTCTCAATTGAACTCAGTTACACTTCCTACTAAGGATCAATTTATATTTTCTCAAGCCACTGACTGTGAAATAAAAAAGATTATCCTCTCTATCACAAGTAAGGCTGTAGGCCCTGATGACATGAGTCGAGAACTCTTCGTCCCGATAATAGATAATATTATTCACATAATCTCTCACACAATAAACTATTCTTTATTATCGGGAACGTTTCCAGAGTCATGGAAAAGAGCCTACATGATACCTCTGCCTAAAACTAGTACTCCCATTCAGTTTAAGGACTACCGCCCTATCTCTATCCTTCCCTTTCTCTCAAAAGTGCTCGAGAGGGTAGTGCATTCTCAGTTATCCCTTTTCATATCCGTAAAGTCCCTCCTGAGCCCCTTTCAATCGGGATTTCGTCCGTCCCACAGTACCACTTCAGCTCTTGTCAAAATCACCGATGACATCCGCCACGCTATGGACGATAGGCAACTCACTCTATTAGTACTGCTAGATTTCAGCAGTGCTTTTAATACTGTCGATCATGACATTCTCATAGGTGTACTACGTTCTCTGAATATTTCACAGTCAGTACTTGAATGGTTTACTTCCTATCTCAAGGGTCGCCGGCAGTGTATCCGTGTCGATGACACACACTCACAGTGGTGTGATATCTCTGCCGGTGTACCCCAAGGCGGCGTACTTTCACCATTACTATTCTCAATTTTCATCAACAATATCGTTGTATCCTTTCGCTGCTTCTTCCATCTCTACGCCGATGACTTGCAGTTGTATCATCACTTTCATCTCGAAGACATTCAAAATGCTGTAAGGCTAATGAATGTCGATTTGGAACAAGCTCTCGACTGGGCTGTACGATACGGGCTGTTGGTTAACCCAACCAAAACCCAAGCCATCATAGTAGGATCTCCCAAATTGTTGGCCAAGCTGGACAGAAATACACTTCCTCAGGTAGTTTTTGACGGCATAGCTGTTCCCTACAGCAATTGGGTCAAGAACCTAGAACTTTTTATCGATGAATCTCTGTCATGGAGTAAGCAGGTGGCTGAGGTGAGTCGTAAAATCTATGGTAGCATGCATTCTCTGAAGCGATTAAAGAACTTCATTCCTATGGGCACTAAAATAACGCTTGTTCAAGCACTTCTCTTCCCCATACTTGACTATGCAGATGTGTGTTATCTCGATTTGAATCAAGACCTTTTGAATAAACTTGACAGGCTGCTTAATATGTGCATCCGCTACATCTTCGGTCTGCGCAAGTTCGATCATATCTCCGAATATCGAGCACGTCTTCAATGGCTTGATATAAGAAGCCGCAGGAATACCCACGTTCTCTCTCTTCTCTTCCGCACGCTGAATGACCCTAATTCTCCAAATTACATGAGTGAGCGGTTCAGCTACCTCTGTTCGCACGGTGTACCTTTAAGGTCGGCTGATAATCTTCTTCTAGCTATACCTGCTCACTCGCAGTCATTTTATACTCACTCATTCACTGTTGAAGCTGTACGCTTGTGGAATAAACTGCCACGAGAGATACGTACTTCATCAACCATCCACTATTTTAAAAAACGGCTGCATGAAGTATATAGAACCTAGACGAATATTCTATTTACTTTAATGTTGGATGTAGGTACTTTGTATAATATCAATAATATCACTGCTATTTGGACAAAATGTATAGTATATGTTATATTTATAAATATATATTTGTGTATATAATTATGTAAGCAGGTATAAGTATATTTTATATTTATTTATTTATTTATTTTGTATAATAGGTATGTATATTAATATTAATATATATGTAAGGAAGGACAGAGCAAATTCCTCTTTCGAATTATCTCGTATGCCTACATGCTCATTATCTCACCCCAAAGGTTAGTAGTAAGATATTGCCAATATTTGGCAATAAACTCGCCTTTTTGTACCATTATTTTGTATATTGGTGTACAAATAAAGAATATTTACATTACATTACATTACATTACATTACATTACATTACATTACATTACATTAGTAAGGGGCAAGGGAAGGGACCTATAGTTTTACACCCGGTGAAGCAGCAGGTGTAGGTATGCACGTAAATTTTTTCACGTATGAACGTAAAATATGGTTGATTGCATTCGTTTTTTTACGCTCCCCAGTCGTGCGATAGAGCCCGCCACGACCATATCACATCCGCACTATGAGATTGTATAACATGATGCGGCCGTACCTAGAAATGTTATGAAGGCCAACAGCAACAATTTGGTTGTTTCACCATACGGTTAACCACCCGACTCACCGCCCGTGCATACGAACCACACGGAACCGGTTGGAGCCATACTGGTAGTCGTGCGTGTGCAGTGCAGTTCAATTGCATGGAATTCACTACTTTGGGTGCCCGTGTTCGGACCCTGCATGCTGGAACCGTATACTGTTACTACGATATGAATGCAGGCGCACTAAATTGGTATTTTTCCCCAACGCAAAAGAAGGGCTGTTATAAGTTTAAAGCCTCCGTCTGTCTGTGTGTCTATGGCATCGTAGCTCCCAAACGGATGGAACAATTTGGATGCAGTTTTTTTTAATTAGAAAGCAGGTTTAACCGAGATGGTTCATAGCTATGTTAGTAATCAAGTACCTAATAAAGTAATTATGAAGTATTTAAAAAATTACGTTTTACGGATGAACCAATTTGGGTGCGTTTTTTTTAACTTGAATTAAAAGTTAAATTACAAATTTAAAAAATCGCCAACCTTTAAAAATCCAAAAATAACTTCCGTTTACTTAAGGAGTCGGGGGATCACTAAGTAAATAAAATATAAAAACTCAGAGCTATTTACTTAGGGTATTTAATTAGCACTCCTTTAACCACTCACGCGTCGCTGGGACGCCCGTATGTCCCGGCGCGGCAGTCAACCTATGCCATACTCTCTTAAATGGTCTCTCTCTCAACACGCCATCACTCTTTTAAATGGGGATAAGGCTCTATTTTACCTTTAAAATAAGGTGAAGATATGGTCTTCTCGATCTGATTCAATAGTTCAAATGATGACAGCATCGTCTCTCGTTGAAAAAAATATTTGAACCACGCCAGTCAGTTCAGTGTCATGGCGGTGTGCGAGTGCCCGTGCTCGAACGACGTTTCCCAAGCGCCGAAGGCAAGATATATTTCGTATTTGGTGTTTTTAGAAGCGCAATTGAGTATAGAGTGCATATTTGGTACTGCAGTGATCATATTATTGAGATCTTGTTTAGAAAATGCCTCAACACGTTGAGTTGAGGTAATAAAACATCACCTCACCAAGTGCAGCATTCAACCCACGATTTTGAATAAGAAAAAAGGTGAGTACAATTAAAATTATACAGAACTGTGTACGAAATTTTATAACGATTACCACCATGCTAAACTTGCTATAGGTGTTCATATAATTCTTCCTAAAAGAAGCATATTTCCCGTAACCCCATCCTTATGCGGTCGCAGTCGCGAACACCGCGACACTCACGGAATATGAGCGCGCGCGGCGTGCGACGCGTGAGTGGTTAAGTAAACGGAAATTATTTTAGATTTTTGAGAGTCTGAGGTTTTTCAAATTTGTAATTTAACTTTTTATAATAAGTACTGTATGTTTTATAAAACATAAAAATCTCTTTCCTATCACTTGCACTACCTATACCTACTTCTCTCTTTACAATTTTGTCATCATCACTCATAGGTTAACTGGAGAAATCACCTGTAGTGATAAATCTGCCCCTATTTTAATGCACTCCTTCTGCACTCTTTCTATTCAATTCCAGATCCAATAGAAGTGGATGTGAGATTTTGAGGTCAGAAAAAAAAATTAGATTTTTCTTTACCCTTATTAATATGGAACTTTTTCCTATGTTCCTGATATTTAGACCAATGTTGGAACTTTCTTTCACAATCATCGCATTGGTATGTCTTGTGGAAACGCATGTGTCTTTTCTTCTCGTGTAGTGTTATGAAGGCCTTCGAACAATATTCACAGCTGAAATTAATAATATTTTATTAATCAACCGATAATTATTCAAAAAAATCTAATATATGAATTCGTATACTATATTTATTTTCAAATTTGGTTTATTTCAGGTTTATAATTTAAGTACTAAGCAATTTACCTGTTAGTCACAAATGAAATACCTACATTCCCTAAAAAATACTCCATGCGAGTTGTATACAATTCTCTTTTTGTTTTCGTTAGGGCTTTAGCTATGCCCGCCCATCGCATCTATTAGATAGGTTCTCACTACGAATAGTGATGTTGAGGATATATGATGTAAGTATAACAATACATTATGCTATACAAATTATTACCAAAATGATTTTACGGAAGTGTGTCTGAACATGTGAGCAGTCAACTTATGTTTTTTGCAGAATCCCTTATGACATACACCACAGATGTACGGTGATCCAGCCGAATCGACTGAGTGGAAAATTTTTAAATGGCGCTGCAGATTCTGTCGGTTGGAATATACCTTCGAGCACTGAGGGCACCTGGAATTTTAAAAAACTTTTGATTATTGTAGAAAACACAGTAGGTATACCATTTTTATACAACAGCTACTATTGTATATTTGCATGGGGCTCCATAGTCACTGTTAATTGTCTACTTACATAAATACAGAATTGTATTCAGAACTCTTGTGGCTAGTTCTATAGTGACGAAGTAAGTGTGAGTTATTAGTGTACTCCCGTCTGCAGTTTTCATGATGACACTTGAATCCCTTCTGAAACAATCATATAGGTAGGTAATTTTGTTGTCTCGAGTATTTTGTTTTATTTTGAGCACAAACATGTGTGCGCGTCGTTGCATGGGAGCATCTACGTAGCATGCCCACAGAACATCTGGAGAAAGTTCGAAATAACATCCACTGAACCATCGAAGAACCTGCTCGACAGTTCCTTATTTTGATAAAAATAGGTAATTACATTTACAAATGGAATTATTTATTAAAAATAAGGTGGGGCCTTGTTTAGTCGATTTACGACCCCTCTCCCCGCCGGATGGGGGCGTTTAAGAGAGCGCCATACAAAGTACCTCCGAAAAGGGGGCGAAAATAATATTACATATAGGAGGCATATAAAACTTGGAAGGGGCAGGAACCATTCATAGTCATTTTTTGCCCCCACCCCAACTCGGCCACTATACAGTTGTTTTGGAATAAAAGTAGGCTAATAAAAACAACCGTTTAGTTCTGGCACTATGGTCACAGTTCTAACCCAAACTAGGTTAGGTTGATTGATACAAAAAATTATGATATAAAAATAGATGGCCTTAAATTACACTCCATTTCACGGGCACAAAAATTTTTTAAAAACAAAAACTACCTACACATCTCCTCGGGCTGCGAGCTTTGATGAAATATTATATAGATTCATCGCTCCGAGGAAATATACAGAGAAGCGGTGTTCCAGTGGCTGAGGTATGGGGTAAGGTAGCGAGGAGGCGGAGCGCAGAGTCGAGCGTAAGAGGGGACCGCGCGCAGGGGGGGGAAGCGTGTGGGCGACGGTCTGGCGGCCGGTGTGGGGGGCTCGCGCGGGGTGGGAAGCGTGCGGGAGAGAGGCAAGGGGTAGGGAGAACGATCGCACTCGTGCATCGGTGTGCATATTGTCTTTTCATTCTAACACTTCATCTCCAGATTCGCCATCGCACCTTCGCATCGACAAATGTATTAGTTTAAAGTAGGAGAGGCGCGATCGCAGCAGGCAGGCGACGACTGCGCGCTGCGGCCTCTCGCGCTCGACTAAGAGACTTGAGGATCGTGAACCGCAACTCGGTGGAACATGTTAGTTGGCCTAGTGATTTATCTAGTACGTAATATATTATATCTTTGGCTGCGAGTGATATTTTTAGAAAGGGGGCATCAACCTCTATTAAATCCAACCCTTAGCTACTCCAAAAGCCTGCGCTCTATTCCATACCTCCCTAAGCTTGAACAAAAGGCGCAAAATTGGAAAATTTTAAATATAACTTTTAAAAAATTTTAATTTTTTTTTGGCTCAAAAAGTATTGATCTCCGAAAGAAAATTATTTCACTGATCCTAATATTCTAAACTACAGGATAGACTTACCAGTAATTTGCTAATAATGCCCCAAGTTTTCAATCCTCAGCCCTACAAATTGATATTGAATCACAGAGTTTCGGGTACTGGAAATAAATTTGTTAGGGTATTATTATTTATTTACCGTGGTGGTCGGTTTTGTGCTGTAACTTACCAGAGTTCTTGCAGCACACCACCGATTACTCTGCTTACCCCGATTGTCGGGATTCAGCGTGTGTGATATGTACATACGTATTATTTAACTATTCTTGTTCGCCTGCATGTATTTCTCCCACATCCCAAAGGTTAGTTAGAATAGAATGCCTCGCGGCATTTAGCTCGCCTGTTGTACCTAATTTTTATAAATTGGTGTTCAATAAAGAATATATACGTACATTTATTATAAAGGGTTTCGAGAGTACGCGCATTTACACTGGCATGTCGGTGCGTAGGATACACTATATTTACGGTGCCGGTGCTAGGGAGAACGCTGACGAGCACTGTGCAAGGGAGAGGCAATATGAGCACCGAGCGGGCGCGAGAGAGAGAGACGACTGCGGTGCAGCGAGGTGCGCAGGCCGCGGTGAGACTGACGGGGGTAGCCCGTCCCACCTTACTCATACTTTACCCCCAATCCTGTGGTTTCTGCGCAGCCGTTTGCGCGATCCGCCAAGACCGGTCCCGCTATCTGTGTATGTCTAAATGAGCACTATGTCTAATCATGAAAACTATTGTCCCTTGTTGGTTATGTACGTAGTAAAGACAGCATTTTATTCTGTTTTCACGTCTTGTAAGGTACGGTTAGTACGGTTAGCAGGTACTTAGAATAAAACACGAACCTTGTTATCATGAGTGAGAACATGTGCTGCGAGACGGTAAGGCCGAGGGAAAACAGCGTCGCATCCGACGCGTGGACAAGCGTGCATTTCGTACTTGATTCAAATGCTATTAGTAAATTATCAACTAGATTGGAGCACCACACCACCGCACCAAAGAAATCATACATAACCGTATTTATCACAATTCACAGACTTTATAGAAAGTAATACGAACGAGTGGGTGTACATAACTTACAGCACGATCTCCTAGAGAGCACACAGATAAATAAAATAATGTACTAAAAATACGGTAAATACCAATAATTACGGGTAAATCTATACACATAGCAACCCTCAACGCTGTTTTGACAGATAGACAGTGGAGCCAACATAACGGCGAAGGGAAAGGGAACTTTTTTTTAGTTTAGTTGAAACCACAGACCTCGAATTTTACGCGAAAACTAAACCCTAAAAAAACTGATACGGTAAAATTTACCGATTACATTATTAGGTAATATAATCTTCACAGCCTGGCAGCACTTAAGCAAATATTTT
Organism: Nematopogon swammerdamellus; assembly: GCA_946902875.1. NCBI lineage: Eukaryota > Metazoa > Arthropoda > Insecta > Lepidoptera > Adelidae > Nematopogon > Nematopogon swammerdamellus. The sequence goes on from OX336337.1 coordinate 9,368,459, forward strand.
GTGCTGACCTGACAGTGGAGCCAACATAACGGCGAAGGGAACTGAATTGACACGCTCTTACAACAAGATCAAAGAAAGAATATATTATCACGATGCAATTCTTTGGATACATCGTGCTTTGGATCACGTTTGGATGCAATACGGTAAGTAGTATTATATTCTTATTATATTATAGTAGTATATATTCTAATACCATAGCCGAAACGAGTGGCTCGGGATCAATTCTGTTGGCTCTCGCTGACAGCTGTGACGTCATAGCGCCGAAAGCGAATCAAGGGAATCCGATATTCGTTTGTTCGTGATTTCGTGATTTCGTAGCGCAGGGGTGACTCTAGGACTAGTAGTTTTATGACCTGGGTTCGAATCCCACAAAATATTTTTGGTATTTTTTTTTGCTTTTTTTTTCTTTTTTGCAATGTTACGGTACGGTGTTTAAATGGTTTTAGGGTGTTTAGTTTTTTTTATAAACACCTAAGAATTATTTTCGGAATTAAAAACTTGTAAAAAAAACGACATGCACCGCCTCAACATTAGGTTAGGGTTAATATAAAGAAGATGCGTCCCACCAACCCCAGGTGGGTCCCAGAAACCACCAAAACAGTTTGTATATTTCCGAATATTTCCGAAAATAAAAATTTCTTAGGAGGAGAACTGTCAGTGAGAGACATCAGAATTGATCCCGAGCCACTCGTTAGCCGGGAGACCAATGATAGTCGGCTATGGTAATGTAATACACACGAGCGTCTCGGGGCAATACATCATTGGCGTTCACTGCCTTCGCTCGAAACGAAACGTAACAAAAGCGACATCATGCGCCACCTCAACATTAGGTTAGGGTTAATTTTATAGCGACGCATCTTCTCTAAATTAACCCTAACCTAATGTTCAGGCGGCGCAACCTACATCACAGACACATCATCACAGATGTTCACGTTCCTTTTCAACTAACAAACGTCAGTGAACTCCAATGATGTATTGCCCCGAGACTCTCGTTAGTATTATATTCTTTGCTCTCGTCTCTCTGCTGTTTTGCTGGCTGGTAAAATAACAAAACAATACTCTTTGGTGCGTGTAATCATCTGTGGTGTGCGGAATCATCAAAAATCACAACACAATTTACTTTGTGTGTGTGAGCAATTCTTTTCCTTTGTTTTGCTCATTTTAGAGTTTGTAAATCTCTGTGTTATTTATTTCAAACGTAAGAGCCATATCTCTATCATTCTCTAGCAGCACCAGCTGAAATTATTATTTATTTTCGATACAATAAGGCAAAAAAAAAAATTATAATAAAAATAAAACAAACCCGCAAACACCTGTTCTGTCAGTCAGTCAGGCAGGACGGACAAAAAGAAAGAGCCAGCCGAGTCAAGTGACGCAGTGAAGTCCGATCGAATACATTTTCCTTCAGTGTTCAACATCAATCAACCCGTAGTCTTCTGTTAGGGAACCTTCGCAAACTCACCATGGATGTGGAAGAATCGTCCGTGGCGCCTTCAAGCGAAGAAATCGACCAGAATCTGCTGCTGCAGTTCAGCTGTCTGAACACGTCTGATCGGGACGAGCTCATCAGCCAAGTCCAGAAACTGCTTGGTCCCAGTGTTAACCACAACACGGCTAGCTTCTTTTTGGACATGAACAGCTGGTGCGTATTATTGGCGATAAAGTAACGTGCTCGAACCTATTTACACGACACGAGCCCCTGGCCAACCACTAGAATGAGTACACTGTTATTTACTATAGAGTAGTACATAGATTATTTTTTATCGTTTGGTTGGAAAGCATTAGACCTAATTGTTCTCAGAGGCAACACAATAATAATTACAGTATATAATTTACATATAGCTACTCAGAGGTGGCCTTAGGAGCGGACAACCGGGCGATCGTCTGGGCCCTGTGCGCTTCTGCCATGAACGTCTCATGCACACATAATGCGGGCGAGCGAATGAGAACCGAGTACCTACTCCCTCTCGCCACCGCCGCGAGCATGGTGCATTTCAAACTAGAAATTTATTGTTTCATAATTTTCGCAGTTGCATTCGGCGCTATGAACACACAATAGAATTGTATTCTTTTCATAATTTTTACAGGCGCCATGCATATAAACAAGAAAGTGTTTGTTGATTGAGGTGATTTTAAATTCTGGCTATTATACAGGGTGTTCGGCACATGGACCGACACAATTTTTTTGCAGGTAAGTGGGGTCATTTGTAAGGTATACCTATATGACACCTTTTGTCTGGTGTCACGTGGTATCGAGATACAATTTTATTTCTTTATTTTTTGAAAATTACCAAAATCTTAGCTTTAACCCCTTGTAACTTTTTTGTTTATGATTATATCTGCTCGAATTAATTTAAAAAGTTCTCTAGTTTAAACCCTTTCCAACGATATACCACATGTCATACAAATCTTTCACTATGTGGCCAAAATTAGCCAAAATTTTTTGGCCACATAGTGAAAGATTTGTATGGCATGTGGTATACCGATGGAAAGGGCATAAACTAGCGAACTTTTTAAAGGGAAATGAAGCTCTCAATTCCTGTTACTTTTTTTTAAATGAATTAAGAAATTGAGATTCTGTCATATTTTACTCGTCTTTGGGACTTTGGGAGGTCATAAGTCCTTTTCATGCTATTAACTTCATCAAATTATATATTTCCTAGAACAAGGATACATTGTAAAACCAAATACATTTTATTTCGAGCAGATATAATCATAAACAAAAAAGTTACAAGGGGTTAAAGCTAAGACTTTGGTAATTTTCAAAAATAAATAAATAAAATCGTATCTCGATACCACGTGACACCAGACAAAAGGTGTCATAGGTCAAAACCTAGAATGATAAAAAAGGTATGGACGCCGGACTGTCAAATGCTTGTATGAGAACTAGCGTCGCCGAGTTGCGGGGAGCGGAGTTTACTTACCGATGATAAGATATTCCACTATTGTGCACACTAAACTTGGCTGTTTTTGTAGTGTTTTTACACGTAAACATAGAGCATGCGGGCATTTTAAACAGGTTTTTGCGAACGCGGCCGATGACAGACTGACGGGCCAGCGCGCGACCGTCCGTATGAAACAAGCATGCTTTTGCTTATATTGTGTTACGCTGGCGAGGATAGGGTTCGGAGTCCATACCTTTTTTATCGTTCTAGGTCAAAACCTTGCAAATGATGGGGTCATCCTACAAAAAAATTTTGTCGGTCCCTGTGCCGAACACCCTGTATAATGTATCTCCACAGTGACTAGGTATATAATAGCCGGGACCGATCTCGGCGGCTCGCCGCCGCAGCGGCGGAGCTGCGCAGAAACGAAAATTAGGTCGGATTGGGGGTAATGTATGAGGCAGAGAGAGGCAAAGGGGGACGGGCTACCCCCGCCGTTCTCACAGTCCCGCAGTCATAGTTATATCTCTCTTGCGCCCGCTCTGTGCTCATATTGCTTCTCTCTCGCACAGCGCTCGTCACTGTTCTCCCTCGCACCCGCACCTTCCTCGTATAGTATATCCTTCGCACCAGCATGTTCGTCAGTGTGCTCACTTGCACACCTGCAGTATGTGCCAGTGTCTCCCTCGCACTCTGTTTGTATGTACAGGCGACAACGGAATTTCGAAAAATAATAAACTGTATTTATTATTTTGCGATTTATTATTTTTAAAAGTATTTTTTTCTTTTCAACGTTTTTATTTATGAATGTGTAATCAATCTGTTAAAGTGTTATATCATGTAATTAGAGAGTGGGTGGGACTGGGAATCCAACGAAAATGCGTTCTCAAGTCACAGTATCTATGGTGAAATGGAAGGCGTGTCACCATTTTTGCAGGTTATGGCGATCACCATACTGATTCGTGGTGGTGATTTTTACGTTTTCGACTTAACCAGAATATAAGAATTAATTTAATAAATTTTTTTTTATAAAACGTAACTTTAGGGCGATTTTGTGTTTTTGTTAAGTGTACATGCGCATGGCGGTTCGCCGCTGCGGCGGCGACCCGCCGAGATCCGTCCCGGCTATTATACCTTCGCCCAGAGCCCCACAAGCGCTAAGGTCGCCTCTATACCTACTTTATGGTATTTTACGTGTGTGGAAAGACTATAGAGTGTGGGCTACTATTTGGGCAGTCTATTGACTACATGTCAGCTTTAAAATTTTACTTCAAACATAATTTGACGGGTTGAAATTGGAATAGCTGCCGTTAGGAGTATTGGCGTTCAGTCAGGTCAAATCAGCTATTTATTTGCATCGACATTGTGTTGTCAAATGCAAACAACAATTAATTCATTTATTTATTTCAGACAGGCAGCCTAGGTTGATACTTCTAAATCCATCAAAAGTTGTTAGTTTTATTTATTTGATTTCACGTGTTTTTTATTCTATGTATATATTTATATTCTATATAGCTACACATAATATAATTAAGAGATAGAAAGGTTATATTTTTAAAAATGAAACACCGTCGGCTTCAGTGCATGAAACTGTACACGGCTCATAGTGGTAGTCTCTCGTTAGAGTCCACCATGTATAAGGGAGAAATGCACTTTATATGTGAGCATATTTTGTATTCCATAGTATATACAACGTGTCCCAAAACTCAACGTCAAGCGGGAACCAGGGAGTAGGCCAGTTTATGACTACCCAGGGAAAGATAAGAAAAAAAAATCGGAGACATTTGTTTTACATGATATGACCATTTTTTGAAAAATGTTGAAAATTTACATTTTAGGTACTACGACTGCAAATTTGCAAATATAATTGTTCAAATTTTTATATTGGAAGCCTAAATAACTCTGCTATTAATAACTATCCCAAATAAAATCAGAATGCCTTTAGTTTAAAAAAAAAAAAATCAGTAAAATTTTTTTCTAAAAAAATAAATGACTCAGATTTTTTTTTTCTTATTTTTCCCTGGGTGGTCATAAACTGGCCTATTCCCTTGTTCCCGCTTGACCTTGAGTTTTGGGACACATTGTATGTAGTACAGAAACTGCTGCAATGGGTTTTTAAGTTACCTATATACACTGTTAAAAATGATACGGCTTTACTCAGTCTTTTTCTGAGTTACGTATGTGGCTCGACATTTCCAATATCAAGCGTAAGTCCTCTGCCGACCGTCGCGCTGGCTAAGTGCACATGAGGGTGGGCCGTACAGGTTGACCTAAAACGTCGAGCCCTAATAGCTCACAAAATGACTGTGAGTGAAGGTGTTGCATTTTGAATAAACTGCTTTATGTTTATATTATATTTTTTTAATTTTACATTTTACACACTTCTTGCAGGAATCTCCAAGCTGCCGTCTGCTCATATTTGGATTATTTTCAATCTCCTAAATTGCCATCCATGTCGATTGAGTTTGCTCAGGGTCCTGAAGAACCTTTACCTCCTGCCGCAAGGTAAACAATGCATCTGTATGTACTATTATACATAAGCAAATGTATGATTATTTCATTGTATTTTTACATTGAAAAGTATTGAAGCATTTTCTTACTTGCACGTGCACTGCACTTGCACTTTTTTATTTAAATAATAGAATTTTTTATTTCTGTGTCTGAAAAGTTATAAGTTTTTTTGTTTGTTCTAAATATATTATAATTTGAGCCACCATGCACCATGCACCATAGAAGGATATCATTGTACCAATTTTTGTATGGAGTGTAACATTTAAATATAGTGCCAGTTTGTAACTTTATTTTATCACAAAGAGCACACATGCAACAGATCAGTCCCTCACAGATATAAGGAAGTAGTAGTATTCCATGGTCATATTAGTGGAAGTAAAACAAAGTTTGACTATTATTGTCGTTTTATTTTGACTAATCAGTACATTTGACAATTTTCTCAAGGTTTGATCAAGGCTGGCGCATCGTAAACACGGGTACAGATTCATGGCCAGCCAGGTGCCAAGTAATACAGGCGGGCGGAGAGTCCTTGGGCACCACCGGGATGTACGTTCCGGCTTTGCAACCGGGGCAGTCATATGTCGTCAGCTTGAAATTGACAGCGCCGAGTTCTGAGGGAAAACACCGTGCCTACTTCCATTTGTTGACTGATCGGGGGGAGCAGTTTGGGGGTGAGTGCTTGTTTTGTAGTTATGTAGTGGTATGTCAAACATTTAATTTCATCTCAAGCAGTATTTAGTAATACCTGTGGTAAAACCTACATTTGTACGGTGACCAACGGAATATGCTAAAATACTTTTATATACTTTTTATATACTTTACTATACTTTTATTTCCTTATAATGATTTCATTCATGAGAGTAGCAGATATGCAATTTTAAATGTTTTTGTAATTAAACATATTATTTAGCTCCACCTTCCGGATGTTCTTTGTTTTCAATCTTGTGCAATTTTTCAACAATTTCCAACATATTCTCATAAAACTTAACACACATATTCAGTCCCCATGACAATACATTCTAAATGATAATTTAAACCTTCGACCTTCAAACCTTGATGCTGCAGTGGTACTGCCTGCTCAAACCAATAGACTTGGTGATCTGCTTGGCTTGGTGAAATGACTCAAGTTATTATGCCCCAAATTCCAATTCTATCTGATAAATGCAATAAAATCAGAGTAAGGAAAAAAAGAATAGTACTAAAAAGTTGAGAACAAAATTTAAAGTAAAAAAGAAAAATTATGTGGATAGTCACTAAAATACTCAAATAATATTTATATAAAAAAATTACCCTGCGAAGTGTCTTGCCGGCTCATCTTCGTGGGCGAAATCGAACCAGATAAAACAAATTGTGAGAAGTTCAAGCGTATTTTTACTGTCTTAAGAATGATCAATAAACAACAACTTTTCAATGAAACACGATTAAAAAATGTTTACCTTAAATTTTTTTTATATTTCTATAAATGTATTTGTGATTAATTCATGACATGGAACTTCCAATCAATCTAGCTACAAGATATGTACAATTTATAACATTAACTGAATACTTTCAGAAACACTATGGTGTACAGTCACAGTGGAGCTTGAAAATACAATGGCGATAGTTCAACAGATGGCTGCGTTGCCTGTGCCCAGTCGTAGAGACGACGAACCTGGCAACTCCAGTTTCCAGCAGGTACATTCTTTGTTTTCTATTACAAAAAAAAATTATAATAATATACTTTATGCCACTTAATGTGTGGCAAGTGCGAGCTTATTGCCTTGCCTTAGGCGATTTCCTCCAGTCAGCATCCTAAAACATAAACATACGCTTTCACCTGTCAGTCTTTGAAATTTATTAAGTAACTGGCAATACATTCATCGTGCACGTATAAATTTAAAGCCTTATTCAAACGTAAGCTAAACTTTATACAACATTTTCTATTTTCTTTCTTAATTCTGCTCTCGCCTGTGCCACATATTTTCTTTCTCCAGTTTTGCCGAACGAGCAAAGGCTTGGGTTTGGATAATCCTTAATGCTGAATGGGTAGAGCACGTCGGTGAGAAGGCTAAGCAGAGGGTTGAATGCAGTCAGTAACTCAGCCCCCAGACACCACGGAAGTGTAGGCTATTTTGCTCTGTGGAATAGTGGAACATAATATTCTCGTATCATCATGTTGCATTTGTATTGAAACAAAATATGTTTGTGTATTATTGTCTGTTTATAAAATCAAAATATATATACCATAATCAATAATCAATTGTGACAGTGGCAATCAGATTTTGAATGCTTCCTATCCTGCTGCATTTTTTACTTTGGCGTTGGCGCTCATACAAAGCACCGTGACCACAACACGCGTCACGTGAAATCCTGTGATGTCAACTTATAAGTTTATCTGTTTTAGGAGTTTATACTCTGGCAATCCATAAAACTGTTAACATGTCTGGAAAACCTATTGAATATGCTTTCTATTGATGTGTAATGCGATCAAAGTGAGAATTCAATGAATAGAATGGAACGTTTGTGTTCTATTTACACCTCTTGAATCACTTTCCAGAACTGGAAAAAAGATAGGTGCCTGTGCAGGACAGGTTTTTAATAATAATAGAATGTTCAATTTCCCTGAATTAAATTGCATCTGATCAACCTGAGAGAAATATTTTCCAACAAATGAATGCGGAAAATCAATCTGTCTTTTATTCAAATACACTCCCATTGGGTTAAAGAGTGACAAATTGTGCCTGTGGATCAGTTTCTGACGACGTAACTTGTCCTCAGTAATATACATATGTATGCTCAAGTTATTTTATATTTTTCTTTTTGCAGTGAACGGCTCGAAGGGATAAGTTAATAGTTTGTTGACTAGAATTGTTTTTATTGACAGGCCACCCCGCCCGACGACCAGATGTGTTGACACGGCCACTGGAACACGTTCAGAGCGAGGCTGCAGTCTGATACCTAGTATCGTGTGCCGAAGATATAAAATGTACAAATATTTGTTGGTTTGTATGTCGGAATTATCTTAATAGAATCTATATTACTCAATGTTGAAGCCCGTCCAAGCGATCCAACATTTGCAACATCTACTCAGTACGAATTTTGATATCATCTGGAAGATATACTGCGCTTGTTTTTAATATTTATTTGGATATGTTTGAACCCACCATTAAAAAATCAATTTATCATATAGTTTCAAAATGTTTTCTTGGTAAACTAAATATTTCATTAATTTGGTCGGGTCATAAACAAATGATCATAGCTCATTTATTACTATGTTATATTGGAAAAAATAAATGTTAAAAGTTATAACAAGCGACCTGTGATCTTTTGAGTAATATTTGGACGCTAGAATTATAGTCTGTTAGGAGCTCATGTACCGAACAGGGGTTCATTCACAAACAAATAATTAACATAGATACAATGAGAGAACCGAACATTCAATACATTTATACACCACTTGTCTAAATGTATTGTAATGGAGAATATTTTCATTGTTATTGCAGTGTGTGTGCATTGCACTGTGTTTAGCAGTAGTGTACGAAAGGTAATTTATTGGATTAGAAAGTGGTTTTTATGTAGGTACCTAATGAATTAATATATTAAGATGGATTATAATAAAAGCTCCTTATTGGTGGATTTACTGCACCTTCACTATTTATTTCATTTGCTATACAGCAAAGACAAGTCTCAAGTGAATGACAACACAAGCACAATGTGGACTTGAAAGGTGTGTTGTTTTTTCTCTTCCATCTTTCATGCAAACCGGTTTAGTTTTCTGCATGCATTTTAAAAGCATGTACAAATTCCTCGCGAATAGGAGTTTTTACGGAATGAACATAAAATACTATATGCTTAGGTATTAAAGTTAATCGCAATTTCTGTCAATATATCGTCAGTTTATTTCAGTAATTATGTACTCACCAATTGAATTCAACTTTGTGCTTTATCTATAAGGTGTATTTTTTTTTATGTAATCCGGTATGGGTGACTGAGTCCCAGGGGCCAAAGCATGTGCCCCGACCAGCCAACATCACCTCCGAAAAGGTATGTGCCATACTGGAGACTTCAGTTTGGTTTGCTGGCTATACTGGACTAGAGAACACAGGCGAGGCTGCTATGCGGCCATATTTTATCCAGTACGGTGGTACCAACCCAGTCGGGTACAACTTATGCCTCATCAGGAAACATTTCCTTATAAGAAGCATGACAAGACCATTTGATGCAACATACAATGATATAAAGATCCTTTGTTGTGTCATCTCTCAGTGTCTGTCTTTTCCAAGCGAAGTTGGTCAAAGCTCAACTTCTGGCATTAACACTGTATCAATATTCAGTCGCTCTTCATCCCAGTTGATTACTAGAGAAGTAACCACAAATTCCGAATAAAGAAACTATGTAACACATGTTTAGGTTGCTAGGATAACAATAGTCCAAACATTATCCTTATTCCCAAATGAATGATTTTCTTGACTTGTAATGAACTGGGACATAGGCTCAAAACTACAGTACTTACCTATCACAAAAAAATATTTAAAAAATTTCAGAACTTTCATTCTTCATTGGGATGACTTATTGTCCAAAGGATTGCTGCTCCAAGTGCACAGTTTAGTGCATTAGGTATAGGTAGAATAAATTTAAGCAGCTGGTAACAACTGTAACACCAATAAAAAAGTAAAATTTTATTTTATTGTACAATTTTACACTATTTTTTATTATGTGTGTAAGAGCGCCTTCTACTTGTCTCACCACATACGATCAGCTCACAATTTTTTTGATTGAAAGAAATTATTGTTACTTACTTTTGTTTGTATGAATTAATAAAAATAATAGATTAAGAAAATACATCATTTGAATTATTATAATATGTAGCATTTTTTTTATAAAACATTTAATGCAGTTTTATTTATTTATCCACTAGCTGAGCGCATGCTCACTTATGTAATTATTGTATATGTAATTTAAACCTTTTGCCAATGGAGCGACCGATATCGGCCGCTTTATACATTATACCTTCGAGTAGGGAGCGGCCGATATCGGCCGCTTTCTTTTTTTTCTGTGTTTCGTTGGGAGGCCCCAACAAAATTATTTTATTCTTGTATCTCACTTAGCCGTGAGATACTGGCAGTAATTAATTCAAATAGTAGAATCCTTTAGCCTTTAGGCGACAACCATTCTCCCATAGAGAAATGTCAGATTTACCGCCCTGTCTGTGACATCAAGACAGCGGTTATATTAGGAGGGCGTTGTACGTTGCTCTTCTGTTTTCGGGTTTGCTGAGTGTTTTTTTGTGCAGATGAACCCATAACTGATGTTTTTTCTCTTTTTCATTATATTCCGGATGTATTGAGTGCATTTGTTTGTGCTGAGTTGATCTGAATTTTTCGTAAAAATACTAAGAAAATGCCTCCTTTTCGGTACCAATTTCGGCTGTTTTTAGAGGCTTGTTTCTCGATATAAATCTGTTTTCTGGATAAAGTGAGGTGATAGAAGTGTCATTTAGTTCCTGTAGTTGAAATAATATATGCCGTATAGTGTTTGTATGCAGTACATTTACGAGAAATAAGCAATTTTTGTGACCTAGTTTTCTCCATACAAATAATACAAACCATACAAATTTCCACATACAAATTTTATTGTGAACGACACGGGGGGCTGCTGATACACAAGAAAGGTATGATTAGGTCCGTTATTTATTAGTGTTTATAATAAAAATACTATATGACCGATTCGCGGTCTAATAAATTTATAAAAAAAAAAAACCTGAGAGAGGTCGCGATTTTCACATAGAACAACTTTACAAAATAATTTTGTCACCTAGAATACGTAATGTAAATAAAAAAATGCCATTTATAGCTAGAATATTTATCTGTAAATACAATCCATATGTTAGTTCATGAAGTTTTATGGAAAAATCTTCCAAAATGATTTTTTTTCGAGAGTAATGCGCCGGCGCCGATCGCGGCCGCCACCTGGTGTAGGCGAAGGAAGATTTATAAATAATGCTTCCAGAGCCAAAGGGTTAATCATTCCATTATATCCCCTGAAGGGATAAAAAATAAAGGAGATAAATCAATGGCATGTAAGAATAAGAAATATATAGAGACCAGCTCACACGGCCATTTCCATTTCAATTTTTGGGTAAGGATTGTAACCCTTCACAATGAAGTCCTCTAACTTGAAATCATCAATAGATTTCACCTTCCTGGCGAACTCCAATGTCGGAAAAGGTCTGGGAGTTCTTTCTAGTTGTTTCTTGAGCGGTTCCACGTGGGTGAGATAGACGTGTGTGTCGCCAGTTGTGTGAACAAATTCTCCAGCCTGTAAAGACAACCCACCAAGTCCTAATTCATATTCAAAGACCAAGAGCTGAATAAATTACAAATTATATTGTAATGAACTTGACCACAAGAGACAATTAGAAAACAAATGAGAAAGTACAGGTCAGAGGGCCACCAGTCTTTCTCGATTGCAGTATGAGATATAAACAGGGCTTTATGGACTTGATGACCGGAATAGGAATTATTGGACTGATAGAAGTCACTTTGCCCCTTGTTGTGTTTTCCTGACCTTAAGGGGATGCTGAGAACCTCGGCGCCCATACCAACATAATCGAACGATTGCTTTACATCTGATTAGATTTTCATACAAAAACTTTGATCTCAAACGTCAATAATGCCATACGCCACATACGGGCGTGTCAAACTTATGTCACACTAGTGTGAGCGACTTATTACCTAGGTAACAATGGAACGGACACTGGACACAGCCTATGCTGAACCTAGTAAAAAGTTTACTGGCAGTGTATTTGTCCAGTCATATTATGTTTACACAATGCATTATCTTTGGAATTGTGAGAAGCAACTCACCTCAAGTCCTGTAATGTGAGCGATCATGTGAGTGAGCAGGGCATAACTGGCTATGTTGAAAGGTACTCCTAAGCCGAGATCAGCGCTGCGCTGGTACAGGAGACAGGAGAGCCGGTCGCCGGCGACGTGGAACTGTGCAAGGCAGTGGCAAGGCGGCAGGGCCATTTTCTTCAAGTCTGATGGATTCCATGCACACATGAGCATGCGGCGATCTGATGGATTAGACCTGCAATAGAAATCATGCATTCTGAATGGTGGGAGGAGCCATTCTAATTTCAAAATAACGTATGGACGGCCAGCCCATTTACGTTGGGCCACAACATGACAATTCACACTGTTTTTTAACCACCGACACAAAAGGAGCGGTATTATAAGTTTGACGCCTGTGTCTGTCGGTGGCACCGTAGCTCCCAAACGGATGGACCGATTTGGATGCTGTGTTTTTTTTTATTAGAAAACTGGTTTAACCGGGATGGTTCTTAGCTATTTTAGTAATCAATTATTATGGAGTAATAAAAAAATTACGTGTCACAGATGGACGGATTTGGATGCAGTTCTTTTTAAACTTGAAATAAAAGTTAAATTACAAATTAAAAAAAACCCCAACACTTAAAAAGTAAAACAATTATTTCCGTTTACTTACTTAAGAAGCAGGGGTATCGCTAAGTAAATAAAATATAAAACTCAGAGCTGCGCTTATTTACTAGGGTATTTACTTAGCGGTCCCCCGACTCCTGTGAGTAAACGGAAATAATTTTTTACTTTAAGGGTGGGGGGTTTTTTCAATTTGTAATAATATTACTATTTCTGGAGACTTATTGCATAATGCCATTTTATTTATTTCAATCAACCTTTTACAAAACAATACTAACAGTACTGTTAGCGGGCAAGTTCCTCCAGAATGTTTTTCTTCACCACATATTATGCACATCAATTCTTCAACACCTTAAAAAGTAATTTCTCAGTTTTACTTAAGTCATAATAGCGCAGAATGTGGAAAGAGTTGGTCCATATAATAGCTGTAATTTCAATTTAGTTGTTCCCGGAGGATTCTGGGCTTCCTTAATAATTTTTTTTAAAAAATAATAACTAATATGACTATAATTTTACTTGATGGTCTCAATGATGTTTTTCAATTGATCCATTCCCTGTCCGCTGTAGTCTGTTGCCGCATCAACATATTGTGCGCCGCTGTGCCTCCACTGGAATCCGTACACGGGTCCCAAATCACCTGGACAATAAATCATAGCATAACTCAACAATAGCATAACTCAATGTCAGCTTAATTTTTTTATAGAAGCTTATATCGTTGGCACATATCACTGGTATTGGACTTTCCTTTAATCATGCCGGCTATACTACTGAACTAAGCACAATACAAGGACAATTTTTCATGCTCGTTATATTTTGTGGGGTGATACAAACGGTACCGCTTACATAGTTTAAAGCAGTGGTTCTTAACCGGTGGTCCGCGGAAGCTCCCGAAGTGGTCCGCGAAGCCGTCTATTTATTTTCATCGACTTATCTATGCGAGCAGGGGTTCTCGGCGCTTCTGATAAATAAAAACAAGAACCGAAATCTGTTGGATGCTAGTGCCGACATGCGTTTGACTTTGAGTAGCACTGAACCAAGGATTCAGCAGTTAGTAAAGAGTATGCAGTCACAAAAATCGCATTAAAATATATCCCCCCAAGTACAGTCTCGGGTCCTTCAAGAGGGGCGTGAATGGACTGTGTCACGTCGCCAATCGCTGCGTGCGAAAATGTACCTTAACGATCGAGTGTAAAGTGGTTATTGCCTTGCAGCTGCGCGCAGTTGTGTGGGCGAGCGTCTATGTATACTTCGCGCGGCTGACGAATTTCCACTGAAATAGACCGCCGGCGGCCCGTCGGGCAGTAGGTAGTTAGCGCGCGCAAGTACATAGAGTACGTGAGGCCTGCCGTTGGCTTTGAACAATTGTATACCTGTTTTATTTGTAGAGTAGATAGAACTGTTTAATTTAACATTTATTGCATATTACCTCCAAACAGTTGGTGGTCCCTGGCAAGACAGAAATTTTGTCAAATGGTCCCTCATCACTAAAAGGTTAAGAACCACTGGTTTAAAGGGAACGAACCTACCTATCACCTGATACACGGAATGTGAACTGAAGAATAATATACATTTCGACCGCTCGACACTGACCTTCGTTCCTATCTGAAAAGCCAAGATTGTCGAGGAACGCTCTCGAGCCGTTAGCATCCCATATGTGCACTCCTCTCGCAGCTAGAGCTTTAGCGTCCGTCGATCCGGATATCATCCACAGCAGCTCTTCTAGAACTCCTCTGAAGAACACTCGCTTGGTAGTCAGCAATGGCAAGATTCCTCCGGCGAGTGAGTACCTCTGCATGGCACCGAATATGGAGAGGGTACCCACACCGGTTCGGTCCACTCTACGGTCTCCTGTGCATTCATACAATTATATTGAACGTAAGTAGGTACACGTAGGCATGGGTCATTCCGTCTCCTTGCCGGAGGGGATCCGGAATGGCGTGTTTGACTCCGACTGTGAATGAAAAATAATTGCTACTGAGGCACCAGTCTAGCGGAGTGAGGAATGTTTTCGGTTACGCAGTACATAAAAAAACTTACTTTTGTCGACGTTTGACATCCTCAGGACTAGCGGAACTGCGACAACCCAGAAGACACCTGACACGTCGTCCAGTCAGACGTAAACTGGCGGTCACTGGTGACGTAAATTAAACAGAGAAGACAGCATGGTACTCTCGTTGTCGTGGGCTGCTGGCGAAGCATGGCTCTGGTGGTAACCAGAATGCAGTTTTGGCAGCACAGTGAGCTATGTGTGCGCCGACCTTTTCCAGCAATAGATATCGAACCTACCTGCATAAGCCTAAGTAGGCTCTCATCGCTACAATTTACGTCAGAGGCGACCACAGTTAACATCTGACTGGACGTGTCGAGACGAAACATTGTCAAAATTAAGTCGTTCTTATCTACCGTTTAACCGAAAACATTACTATAGAGTGAGAATGCTTCAGAATGGACTAAATTGATCGAACTGATCGAGTGATTGCATCCAAAAGATATCCAGTACTCGCTCACTCTACAACATATTAGGCTGTCTCTTTCTCTCTCTCAACTTGTAAGTACCTATATTGATTGCCAAACACAAGCTTATTAGCTTATGCTTGCTCGCAGTCGCACCCACTCCACTCCTCGGTCCATTCCGTTCGACCGAATCCACTCCACACGTCTCCTGCAGTGTGTGTCGTAATGCAGACGAGTTTGATTTACTAAAAATGTAATGACATGTAAGTAAATGTAATAGACAATATTTTGTATTTTTTTTTTTGCTGCCTGTTTGCCACGACCGCAGGGAAGCACTGACGTGGCACCAAGTTCACCCGTCGTTATGGGCTGACATCACGGTTGTTGTAGGTGATGTAGCCAACCGTATCAGTTTCCATAAAAAAAAAACTAACTGTTGGAGGAGCAAAAAAGGAGTGGTCAATTTTATTCTGGAAGAAAGCGTGGGGGGTGGGTATAGATACTGGCAGGTGGCGGAGGGGGGAGCTTAGTGAATCGATTTTTGCCCCCCCCCCCCCCCGAGGAGGGGGGCCGTTTACGGGGGGGGGGGGGGCGGGCATACAAAGTACCTACTTCCAAAGGGAGTGACGTATAAAAAAAACTCATTAGCTAATTACGATTGCCTCTGGCTTATAAAAACACTCTAGGGAATAGCCTTACTAACAGGTTAGGTCGGGGTGGAGACTTTAAATAAAAAAAAAAATCTCGAAAAGTATTGATCTCCTCGGGCTAAATTCTTTCACTAAGATTCTTCTAACATCCTAAACTACAAGATATAAGACACTCTAGGGAATAGTCATACTAACATGTTATGTGGGGGCAGTGAAATTAAATTTTCAAATTTTTTTTTCTCAACGATTATTGATCTCGGTCTAATCTAATTCTTTCACTTATATTCTTCTAACATCCTAAACTACAGGATATAACTACCAGCAATTTGCTATCAAACCTGCCATTAACTATACCTCAGCCAAGAGTGGAGCTCCTCCGGCAGAGGAATGGGATTCTTGAACCAAGGTGAACACGGAATGACCCCAGACCAACGTGTAATCATTTAGTCAGTTTAGGTGCGTGCGAGTGCAAACGGCTCGAACCTGGATTCAGCGTACCGCCAAAGGCGTAAGGCGGTACATGGTTTCGGTCGGATAGCAAACTGTAAGGTCGCCGAGAGGTTGTTTAACTCACCGCGCTCTATCGTCTGTTGCACTAGGCGCAGGTACTGGTACTCATCGTGTGAATTACCATTCGTCGTTTCATTGCTGTCTGCCTTTGTACTCATCTTCTTCGGTAAGAAATTATCAAAGATAAAAAAGAAAAGAAAATTCACCAAGCCACTGATCAGATCAGACAATGCTGTGCTGTGCTGTCATCCAACTGTCAATTTTGGCGCCAAGCAAACCAAAGCGGAAATTACCTATGTCACGTGACAATTGCACTACTATATTTCAGCATACCTAACTTCCTAGAGCTGCATCGTGGTGGCTATGATTTTTGTAAAATGCTGCGTACTTTGTTTTCAGCATGAATGTAATAAATAACTAGGTACTAGGGTTTCACACAAGAATTTATGGACCATTGAACAATAAAACAGGCTTCATACTATTGATTATCTACCGCAAATAATTGTACAACATACGTACCACCACACGCTATATCCCGACAACAGGGTAAGCAGAGTAGTCGGTGTTGTGCTGCCAGTACTCTCATAAATTATCACAACACCGACCACCACATTTAGCAAAGTTTTAGTAGGCCGAGATAACTATCAAGCAGAAAGTAAGGTACGAAGCCACCTGCTACATGCATGACTCGGTGGAATGATCGTGCCAAGGTGAGAGGTGGATAGCCTAGCCTATCGCTCTTCATTTTGGCTCTGTCGACTGTACCTTTGGTCTCTCGACACAGCCACCAATGTTGGTTTACATAAAAAAATATATCTTATCCTTATCCCTTAGTCGCCCTTTACGACATGCACGGAGTGAGATGTACATAGTGAGGCTATCACGTATTTAGTAATAAAGAGCTAGATAAATTGTTGGCTGTATGGTCAAATGATCTTTGCCTGCCTATTTATGGCGAAAACAACAACAGCTAGATAAATTTTAATGTTCTTCTGTGGAAAAAATGTGTCTATGGGATGGATTCGGAACTTTGTCTTTGGATCGGAAATACGATCGGTTTGGCGGTAAAATTGCGATCAGCAACCAAGGCAACGAAATGAAATGGGTTTGTTTGTTGTTTACGTGGCATAGATGTTACGTGGTGACCATTACTCTTTGGTGGTGACGCATTTATTTTCTAACTGCAGTAGTGGTTATATTCTTTGTTGTTTTCATCGATCCATTGTTGGTGTGATTTTATTATACGATAATTAAGCACATATTTTACGAAAACTTTGAAATAAAGTGAGGCTGCCGAGTGCCGACTGGTCGCCTCAGTAATAATATTGGTAGAGAATAAAAATACAACATTTTAATTAGGTACCTGCAATGAAGGATTGTGAGTGAGTAAGTAAGAATGCCGTGGCGGGAGGCGCCATGCATGGAGTTGGGCAGTGCTCCGGATATCCAGAGCCTGCCCGCCTCAACTCCTTCGGATTTGTCGAGCGCCAGCTCTCCCGAGCCTCACCAGCCGCAGCCTACACCACTGTTCAGGTTACATAATTTATTTAGAACACAGATGTTTTATTAACCAATAGAACCTATTTTCATCGCACCTATTCAGATAAGTACTAACGAGTTATGCAAGCTTGTAATAGCGACTAAGTGCGACAAGGTTCTTGTGATGGTAAGCCATTACGTTATATGGCACAGCACAGTACTACCCAGACTACTTTTTTACTTACGAAACTAGGTAGGTTCTGGTAATTCTTTGCAATAGGCTACATGGTCAAACAAAACGATCTTGACGGATGATTGCAGAGCGCTGGCGATGCCGCCTCCGCCACCGCAGCAGCCCGAGGGTCAGGAGGAGCTGGAGCGCCGCCTGCCAGGGTTCCGTCGCATCGTTCTACCGAGAGAGCTCACGCTCATTGAACTGCTGGTATTCTATGTAGTTTGGCGTGTCTGCCTGCACTCATTGCTCCATGGTTCGGATTCCATGTAAAAAATGTAGGTCCACCGGGTTGACTGGAGGAAATTGCCTAAGGCAATAAGCCCGACCTTGCCACACATTAAGTGGCAAACAAGTATCTATGTATACTATTATAATAATAAATAAAATAAGGGTAGGTTCAAGAATAAGTATGATCATGACGGGAGCGAGGACCATGGATTTTAATAAAAGTTATGTTTTTTGTACTTACAAGTCTAATCTGTGATATGTACGCACCACAATATTTACTGTGGATCCATGCTGTGGATACACAGATACTTACCGCGGATGCGTACCAATGGGTTCTGCATATCTTTCCTCCACAGAACTGGTAAATTCTGGAACGCTCTCACTGCCCACTGCCCACATATTTCACCTCAAGTATAGTCTCGGGCCCTTCAAGAGAGGGAGGAGTGAATATAGGCACCTGTAAGGCCGGCATGGCATTCGCAACCCCCTTATTCGACCGAATGTCCTTGGGCGTCTTTATACAAAATGTGGGTGGTTCGCGCCACAAGTCACGTTTTTTTATAAAAAAATACATAGATAGATTAAAACAATCCCTGAGACTTCGAAAGGTGACGTCGTTACCACAAAAACCAAAACCAACACGTTCACAAATTTCTGTGATCACCGCAATTCGCGCGGATTTCTATAATGCCACCGTTGTATTTAGGTAGGTACCAACCACCATAATCTATGTACATATGTGGATCCCAACAATCGGGACAAGCAGAGTAGTCGGTGATGTGCTGCAAGAACTCTGGTAAATTACAGCACAACACCTACCACCACGCTTAGCAAAGTATTCGGACAAGATACTATCAAGTATCAAGCGGCAAATAAGGCACGAAGGCCTACCTGCTCGGTGGAAGGACCGCGCCAAGGTGAAACATGGCTTTCCTGTCGCCATTTAGCACAGCATCTCGCGCGTCTTAATCCATATCAATGTACCTACCTATTTTATTATCTTATTGTTCCAATTTTTTCACTTAGGTACCTACCCAAATCTATCACCGAAATTTTGACTGGAAGAAGTAACTCTTAGTAACGCCTTTGCGGGCGATTTAATTATTATTTTGCTTTTTCTTTGTTTTTCTTTTGTTATTTATTTCACTTATTTGGTGTGCAATAAAGGTATTTTACGTAGACCGAATTCCACGTAGAAGCAGAGCAGCGGAGTGCACACGGATGATGAGGTTCTCGGTTTGCGTTCGGCAAAGCTTCGTGTGGTTGCGGAGTGCACGTCGCTCCGGCGTCTGTACGTGATGGTTCCACATCTGAGAGCACTCACGCTGGACGGCAGTGCGCTCACGTCGCTAAGAGATCTCGGCACCGGACTTACGCATCTCAAGGTCTCTTGTTAAGATATTCTTACCATATTATTGGGATGATTGGGTACACTGCTTACATCGATATTTTTAAATATGTTTTTTATGGATAACTGACACAGACACAGGTGGTTGTGTTCAAAAATTCCAAATACGATTAGACGCAGCCAATAACACCACACTCCTCGCGAAACCACGCTCAGATAGACGCCTGCTAGCTACAAGGCGGACAAAAAGGTCGTTGTCTAATTTAGTAACACGCCTTTGCTTTTGTTCGAAGAGCCTATACTAGTACCTATGGTAGTACCTGTGGGATTTGACTTTGTAATTCGTCCTAGTCATCTGATTACATAATTGCGACGACGCATGATTAACATAATGTAAAGTACCCTTTCTAATATAGGTAATTGATAGGGGAACGTACCCTTACCACGGGGGGGGGGGGGGGGGTATTCACCATCCATGTTCACCATACACAGTATCAGTGGTACTTAACTAACCCAACCCCATGCGTGGTACTGTACCACAAAGTGGCCTAAAATCAGTCACGTGGCATTCCCTAGTTATTTCTGGGTTGTTTTACCTGCCTTTTGTTCAAATCATATGTACAGATCAGTACAGATTTCTATGCTCAACAAAAATGTCCTCACAGAATTTGGTTACAGGAGTTACACATTTGTCGCTGCGGACTGACGTCTCTGGACGGGATCCTGGGATTGAGCTATCTCCGTGAGTTGTACGCGGCTGGAAACCGCATAAGTGTGCTGGAACCCTTGGCGTCGCTGCATAAGATGCATACACTTGATCTGTCCGAGTAAGCATTAAAAGAAAATTGCTTAGCAATTCCCAATTGTTTGTATCACAATGAAATAAGAATCCATCATGGTTCCTATAGCTTTGTGCCCTTTTTGTAATAAGATAGGGGTCGCTTTTGGCCGGAAACCTTCGTACAAAACCCCTTGATCTCCAGTTACCCCAGTCAGCTTATGTCCCCCATGAAGGCTACATACGATCAGGGTGGCTTGGCTTGCACCTTTCATGGAGTCTGCTTGCAGTATTGTACAATGCTTTGATTATAATATGTACCTAGTTAGTTGAAATGAAATAACTGAACTAATCCCAAACTTGTTAATAAATTGAATTTTTTTTATGTAATCCTGTATGGGTGGCTGAGTAGGGTGGCCAATATCACCTCCGGGAAGGTAGGTGCCATACTGAAGGCTTTTCTTTTGGATTGCTGGCTATGCTGGACTAGAGGAGAACACGCCGGCAATCTTACATCCAGTACGGTGGTACCAACCACGTCGGCTACGGTTTGAGCCTACCACCTAGTTAGGAACGAGGGAAGGGGCCTAAAGTTTTACACCGGACCGGAACGGTGAAGCAGCAGGTGTAGTTATGCACGTTCAGTGTAGTTATGCAGTTCGTCAGAAAAAACTCATTGGTACACGCCAACCGCTTAAATTGGAGAAAAATTGATGGAAATACCATATTTTAGTAATCCGATCTCCTCGTCCACTCGCATCTGGACCCTGGGAGTGTGCGGAAGTCTGCGTCGACTCAGCATACGAGGGACTCCCTTGGCGTCCGCGTCAGACTACAGGAGACAGGTCGCTTCAGCGCTTCCAGCGCTGCAGTATTTGGATGATTTTCCGCTGCACGATTCAGCCTGTAAGTGGTCGCCATCAGTCGCCCAGTACCTAATCTCCTAACATTTTTATATCACCTTCTGCACTGCCTTGAAAGACTTTTTCATCGATTTATACACTACCTACTCGATGAAAAAAAAATTGTTTTTCGATTTAGTTTTTCCGGCACCTATTAATTAAAGTTGATGACCCCTGAAATTGTTTCCACATAAAATTTCTTTACCTCCCGGGAATCTTTAAACATTCCAAGTTCAAGAAGATAGCTCGAACCGATCAGGAGCTACCTACACTACAGTACAGGCTGTGACGGACAGGCGGACGGACGGACACACCTGACCGATATTATAAGGGCCAGCCAGCGTCGCTGGCTACGAAACGCTCAAAATTACGAATTCAAGTGTATCTAATGTAAGAACTATTTATTTAAATAAAATACCTAAATACAAATACTAGATGTGATCTGTCTTTTCTGTACATATTACTTGTCTATTGCTGGTTTGCTGCTACCTCAGCCCGCGCTTCCGCACATCGCGCCTCACGCCACACCCGCTGACGCCTAGCTCAGTAGCGTTAGTATCGCTGTCGCGTAGCCAAAGAATATAATACCGCGTAGCCACGCCCGTATTATATGTGTAATTGAGCTACCTACCCCTCGCGCGTGTACGAATTTTGTTTTTTTTTTTTTGTGTTATTTGTTTTATTACTAACATTTGTTGTGTTCAAAGTACATTTACAAGTAACATTCACAGTTATGCAGACGACAGCACCGCACACGAGGGTTACATCAAGGACTGGACTGCTAGAGACGTGCGCATTAACGAAGCTCGACGTCTGACGGTTGAAAGAGTAGACGGTGCTCTATTTAAGGCAGCCTACTGGGGCCGCGAGAACCTTGTAGATTTCAACGTCAGAAAAACACAAGCTTGTGCCTTCTCTACCAAGGCCGACCGGTTTCCCTCCCAAGCCACGTTTCAGGGTACGGCTGTACCCAACAATGACAAATTGGACCTCCTGGGCGTGGAACTGACCAAAGATGTAGGATTTAGGAGCTTTATAGAGTCCAAAGCTACCCTTGCCTCCAGGAAATTGGGCGTCCTCTACCGCAGCAGGCGATTCTTCTCACCGGCGCAACTCCTTATGCTATACAAAGCGCAAGTTCGCCCGGTGATGGAGTATTGCAGTCATCTGTGGGAAGGATCCCCCCTTTACCTGTTGGCCTCCTTGGACTCTATCCAGCGCCGCGCCATCCGCCTAATTGGTGATCCCAAGCTCACGGAGGGACTTGAATCATTGCAACACAGGCGAACAATTGGTTCCCTTAGCCTGTTTTATAGGTACTACCATTGCCGATGTTCCGAAGAACTGGCTTCCCTCATCCCTCCTGCCCCGATCCGTATTCGTCACACCCGCCGGACTCGCTCGGAACATCCATATGTTGTTGACACACAACTTCTGAGAACGCATCGCTTTTCGAAATCGTTCCTATGTCGTACGGCGAAAATATGGAACGGTCTTCCGGCGAGTGTGTTCCCCACCACCTATAACCTGGGAATCTTCAAAAGGCGTGTTAATAAATTAGACAACAACCTCTTTGTCCGCCTTGTAGCTGGCATGGCGCCTCTCTGAGCGTGGTTTCGCGAGGAGTGGGGTTATTGGCTGTGTGTTAATCGTTCTTTGAACTTTTGGGCACAGCCACCCGTGCCGGTAGTCTATAAAAAAAAAAAAAAAAGCCAATACGAGTAAAAAAAGGAATAGCAATATGACTATGACGTGTGCGCTAGCTTCACTAGTCATGTCACTTAATTACGTAGAATTATTATTACATGATAGTACATATTAATTCTATGCCTGAAATACGAAGTAACGACAGTTCAGTTTAACACCTGGTGGCGGGAGCATTCGTCTATCCGACTTTTTTGTCGACGGTACCGATAGCTGTTACGTCATACATAACCGTCAGCGGTGGCATACTGGAACCAGACGACTAATAGTGTGTTTTAATGGAACCTGTCATGCTTGCCTACGCTATCTAGGCACCACACGGGCGTGTGTGTGAACTGGGTGCCATTTCAGTGCTTCGGTGCCGGCTATACTGAAACGGACGGTGAACACAAACTTTTGACATAGGTCTTTCGAAGTTATTATCTGAACGTGTAAACATTCGCTTGCAGAGCAAAATCCTAAAATTTAAATTTAAAGTTAAACATTTTGAAGCTAATTAATTAATCATAAGAATATTCTGGAAACAGACTGACAGACCAACAGACAGACAAACACACAGAATTGTTTTGTTGCTTCGACCAACCTTTCATTCTGTACGGTGGTATCAATCCCTCTATAGTGGGAAGGCGCCTGTATTACTTATATTAATATTTTTTTATAGTGGGTATATTTCTTGGCAGTGGACGAATTGGACGAGCTGTTCGGGCCCGCATCATCGAGCTCCGATTCGGAATGTGAAGAGAGGCAAGAGCGGAGCTTTTCGAACCCAAATCTGCTTCAACCGGCAACTTCACAAATACAGGCAACATTTTCATTCAATGATTCTAAGCCGGGTCAATTTAGTTCAGCGCAGGGAGTGGTTCTTTGGAGTGGTTTTTGTTTGTTCGTAGTTTTGTTAGTAGACAGTTGCCATGATGTTGGGCTGGTATATAGGTACAGCTGCTGGGATAGTGACAAAATGGTACCTAGGTACTTACTTACTTACTGCTTGTCGATTGCGTTTAGTCAAGGTCAAGTTTCTATAGTTTTTATCTTGGTCGACGGCGAAAACGGATTGCGGGAAGACCACCCGCTAGGTGGGACGACGACATCAAGTACATCGTCGGAAATAAGTGGTTCCGTACCGCTGAAGGCCGGGAGGACTGGAGGAAAATTGGAGAGGCTTTTGGTGCAGCAGTGTACGCATACACGCTGACTGACGCTGACTGTCGACGAAAACAGTTGTATCTGGATTCTGGATCATCTCTTATCTAACCGATTGCTAACATGATCGTATAGTTTTGAATGATGTGAAATGGATCGTTTTAGTTGTTTTAGGAAGCCCACCCAAAAATACAAATTATTGTGTTTTTTTTTTCATTTACATAGAAGTACGTAGGTAGATACCTCTAGGTATGTAGGTACAGGAGTATTTTTTATTGAACTAGATAATATGGTTGGGTAGGTACAACACGCGTGGTGTCAGTCCATAACATCTCGCCTAAACCAGGTGCCCCGTGTCAGTGCTTCCATTTGGTGGTCCCCGCTACACTGAACTGCTACAAACCGAACTGGGGCCGAAAACACGAAATTATTCAACTGATTCAGATGACTTATTTACGTGTAGAAGGAGACTTCGCCTTTAGCAGATGCTGCGGTCTGCGCTCGGCCTCGCCCTGCGACGACTACTTGCGCGGGCGCACGGCCGGTCGCGCCCCGCGTGTCGCCCCGCCCCCACACCGCACGCCCCTCCACCTCTCACATCTCCAGCATGGGACACCTCAACAGCTTAATCGGTGGGAAGCAAACATTGCTTTTTATAAAAAGAGGGGTGTTATAAACTTTTAATATAACTTTAACGTGAGTGTGTATATATATGGGTATCAGTCTGTGGCATCGTAGCTCCCATGTAGCTCCCAAACGGATGGACCGATTTGGATGCGGTTTTTTTATTAGAAAGCTGGTTTAATCGGGATGGTTGTTAGCTATGTTTGTAATCTAGTAAATAATAAAAATAAGTAATGCAACAATTAATTACCTATCTTAAAAAGTGGGCGGATTTGCATGCGGTTTTTTTTAGAAAGCTTGAAATAAAAGTTAAATTAGAAATAAAAATAAAAATAAATAAAACCGTTTAAAAAAAACCCCCGCTACCACTGCATTGGCGAAGAATTAGCATCAACACTGTTGATGCTAATTCTTCGCCAAATTCTTTGCCTTGCCACTGTTGATTCAACAGTGGCAAGGCAAATCTAAATAAAATTATTGTATTCATGTGTGGTGGGGTGGGGTGGGGTGGGACAGATGAGGAATTGCGTTGCAGCGGCAGCCGGCTGACATCCGGCGACGCTGTCTGCGGTAACATCGCACAAGCGCTGCGCTCGCGCAGGCTTCCCTCGGCCGCCGGCGCAACAACCTCCACTGCCAGATCACACCATATGCCACCAGGTTACAAAACATTTATAACAAGACGAAAACTATAAATAAAAAAATAAAAAAAATATGTCAGGTGAGGTGCGAGTTTTACGCGCGCACGGAGGCTTCCGTACCTATCTATACGCTATCAATAATATCCGTCTATCCGCTCAGGTGGCATGGTCTTCGAATTTTAATTTCGAAGATATGTAGGACGATCGGAGAGAAGCCTCAAAGAGGTCGATAGCAATTGACGGTGGGAAGATGACAGCACCTCAATGAGGTCTTTGGCAATAGAGCGGCTATCTTTTGTCTTTCAACAATGCAATTTATACAAGCCTGTGGCGCGATCTATTAATCAGTAGCGTGACTAATCGATTTTTCGCAATAAAAAAATAAAAAAACCACACGATTAATTTGTAAAAAAAAGAGACGCTAAAAAGAATAAAAAGAAGAACAATGGGTTAGGTAAAGATTGCGGTTGTTAGCTTACCAAACGCCACCGCTCAAAGGTTGTCGACGGGGATGACCCGTAAATTGATATTCCGCTCCTTACATAATTAGCCGCAATAAGGAAAACCAGTGGTTATATTTATAATTTTAGCCGATAACAATATATTTGATATCGTGGTTTAACCCGTGAACCGTAATGTTTTATGTATGATGTTTAGGTAGGTAATGTTAGAATAAGTATCTATATTTACTTAACCTTGAGCATAACATTTGCTATTTCCACAGTTCCATTGTCCATAGCACACGTAATTAATAAAAAAAAACTACAGATGGAAAATTCCAAACCTATCTAAACAGGTAGGTACCTATTGAGCACAAATAAAAAATATAAACCTAAAAAAGAAAGAACAAAAACTAATATAAATTGCTATCGAGTTACATTTATGTGCATATATGTAATTATAGTTGTTATAGTTTTAGACGCGTCAAATAGAGCTCTTGCCGCCATACAAAACATACGGCAACGAGAGCTCTATTTACGTATCTCGAACTATACCTAGGTACCTATCCGACCATCTCAGATGACCTTGTTCTTTGCGGTTAATGAATCACGATGCTTGTTATCAGAACTGGAAGCCTTGGCGAGCGCGTCAGCACTTCTGGCGGCGGAAATCCCGATTACATCCAACGCAGAAGACTGGGCCATCTTCCGGCAGACAACAGGGTGGGGAGAAACTATGAACACGAGCATCACATAATTTTATAATAGTATTAAAAGAATAATACCGTGTGGGGGGGGGGGGGGGGGGGGGGGGGGGGGTTGGAGAGGCGTATGTCCAGCAGTTGACACTAAAACACTATCTAACTGACTGAACAAGAATAGAATACCACATAATATAACAATAACAAATTCATCATCATGAGGTGTGTCACGACGAGAAATGAAAAGCAGCGTTCAGTTTCACCCCTTTGCCGGCCAAGGGCATCACTGGTTTTGCAAGTTTAGCACACAAAACGTACCTAATTCCCGACGAATGGAACGTGGTCGTGCTATACAAATTTTTAGCTAATTTTGACTTGCCGAAGTCAGCGATACTGAGAAAATCGAAATAGCGGTACCTACCTACCTCAAATAAATGTAATAATGTTCCAGAATCGATTTCCAGCCCAACTCCGAGGAGATACCAGTGAGAGAGGCCGCTGCCGCTGATGCCTCGCGAGTGCTATCCCGCCTGGAACAGATAGAAAGAGAAACAACAGATCGAGTCAACCGACTGGAAGCGAAGACAAATTCAGAAGACGTTCCAGACAATATATCGGAACCAGAGTTAGATCGGCCATTGTTCTAAGTTCAAAGCACATAGGTACATATGTATTTGGTAGAGAAAACACCAGTGCTTCTTAGCTTCAATGAGATTTCTATGAAAATAATGTTAATTTGATTTCCTAAATAAATTTATATTTATTGAAAGTTTGTAATTTTTTTAATTTAATAAAACGAGCAATAAAATTCCACGAGAAAGTTCCGTTGTTAAAAAAAACTGTTTTAAAAAACATTACACCATCTTCAAAAACAGTATTTAGTAATATTCGGACCATTGAGTTGAAGACGGTACAAAAGCACCCCTGAAAATTGATAGATGGACCCCTTTTGTGCTTTTGTACCGAATTAATATTATTTAACACTTTTCAGTTCTAGTTGTTTTTTGAAGTCGGTGTAAATGTTTTTTTAAAACAGTTTTTATTAGTTATATATATATCACACTAGCTTTTAACTTCCTTTTTTGAAGGCGCCGGTTAATTAACAGCCCATATCTTAAAAACGACTGAACCGATTTTAATGAAACTTGCACTGTTCCCTAATTTGGAGTAAATGTAAGCCAATAAAAAAGGAATCACAGAAATCGGTTATCGTGGTATAGAATTATTCGCCCGTTTACACACTTAACAGCCCATATCTTGATAACTACTGACTGAGCCGATTTTGATGGTAATGGCTACAATCCGATTAATAGTTTCGGAGCTGCAGCAATGCGTGGACAAACATACATACATACAAACATACATACGCTTATGAAATTTGGCACACCTGTTTAGAAGCCCACATAGATTAGGAATATTGTGCAATTCCAACGATATTAAATACATACCTGAATTGATAACCTCCTTTTTTGAAGTCGGTAATAAATAACACATTGTGTCTTGTTTAGGTACACAATTATATTTAAAAACAAAATCATCTATACATATCTATACATATAATAAAATCGTAAAGGTAAGAAAGTCTGTACATTGGATGTATTCGGAAAAAAACTAACCAGGGTGGCTTAAAATGAGATTCTGAACATGTTAGAACAGTTTTTAAAATTTTTGTTTGTTTGTTTGTTTGTCTGTACGCGCATCACGCAAAAACCACTGAACGGAATTAGACGAAACTTTGTATAGTGGCAGTTTATATGCCGGGTTAACATAATACGTAAAAAAAAATAACAAAAATAAAAAAAAAATTAAACAATTATAAACATTATTGCGCGTTTCAAATCACGTAGTCCAAAGTACATAATTATATCTTGAGAACTGGCAGCAAATACAATTTGAATAAAATATCCATTCGAAATTCAAAAATAAGTAGATACAACGAAAATGACAGTTCTTCTTTTTTATAACTTGAACACAATAGTCTATACATATCTATTCTTTCTATACATATAATAAAATCGTAAATGCAAAAATGCCTACTTGTACGCGCATCTCGCAAAAACCACTGAACGGAATTTGACGAAACTTTTTATAGTGACAGTGGGGATTAACATAATAATTAAAAAATATAATAAAAATCACGTAATCCAAAGTAAAGGTAAAAAACAATTTCAAATGTTATGTTGACAACGGACAACTGTCATCTCGACGTGAGCTGGCCGGTAACAAATTGTTTGATAAATAAATAATAATAATTTTAAGTCTAAGTAATGTCGCTGTCATTGGTGCAATACAATTTATATATCTGTTGCCCGCGACTTCGCTCGCGTGAAATTCGTATTTCAAAAAAAGAAAATAAGTAACTAAAGGCGGGGCCGAAGGCGGATCTGCACTCACGTAAACGATATTCTTTCTCGATGAAAGTAACTAAGGGCGAGGCGGAAGGCGGAGCTGAGTTCAGGAAGAAGAAAAAAAATTCTTGAAGAAAGTAAGTAACTAAGGGCGAGGTCGAAGGCCGAGCTCTATTCTGGAAGACCATAAACCTTCTCGAAGAAAGTAAGTAACTATCGGCGAGGCCGCAGGCCGAGCTGCGTTCAGGAAGAAGCTAAACCATCTTGAAGAAAGTAAGTAACTAAGGCGAAGCCGAAGGCCGAGCTACGTTCTGATAATTGCAAAAAAACCATCTCGAAGAAAGCAAGTAACTATGGGCGAGGCCGAGCTGCGTTCAGGAAGAAGCTAAACCATCTTGAAGAAAGTAAGTAAATAAGGCGAAGCCGAAGGCCGAGCTACGTTCTGATAATTGAAAAACCATTTCGAAGAAAGCAAGTAACTAAGGGCGAGGCCGAAGGCCGAGCTGCGTTCAGGAAGAAGCTAAACCATCTTCAAGAAAGTAAGTAACTAAGGGCGAGGCCGAAGGCCGTGCTCTATTCGGGAAGACCTTAAACCATCTCGAAGAAAGCAAGTAACTAAGGGCGAGGCCGCAGGCCGAGCTGCGTTCATGAAGAAGGTAAACATTTTTGAAGAAAGTAAGTAACTAATGCGAGGCCGAAGGCCGAGCTACGTTCTGATAAATGATAAACCATCTCGAAGAAAGCAAGTAACTAAGGCCGAGGCCGAAGGCTGAGCTGCGTTCAAGAAGAAGCTAAACCATCTCGAATAAAGTTAATTAATATAGTTAATTTTGAGTTAATTTAATTTAAATTTTATTATAAAGTCCACGTTTCTGACGGCAAATATACCGTGCATCCTAGAACCTCGCGGTTATTCCCGGCTGGATGGCACGAGGCCCGATGCTATCACCTTAGTGCCATGAACTAAGGGTAGTTATTTGATGTGGGACGCCACTTGTGTTCTCACATTGGCTCCAAGTCACGTTAGGACATCTTCAAGAGCGGCTGGCGCGGCCGAGGCCGGGGCGGAGAGCCTCAAACGCAACAAATATAGAAATATAATTCAAGATCGAATTTGTTGCGTTTGCGGTTAAAACCATCGGTCCGTGGAGCAGTGAAGCCAAAAGAGGCTTGGGCCTCTGCTGGTTGACGCAACTGGTGTCCCGCCATCAAGGGCTTATGTACTTCATTCAAAGGGTAAGCCTTGCCATCCAGCGGGGTAATGCCGCAAGTGCTCTAGGAACATTTGAAAATGCCCGTTTTGATAGTTATTTTAATGTTTGTTAGGTAGGTTTTAATTCTTTAGTTATTAATATTACTTTTTTATTTTTATGAAATAAATAGATTGAGTAAACGATATTATATTCTGTCGAAGAAAGTAAGTCTTTAAGGGCGACGCCCGAAGGCGGAAGAGGGTTTTTGGTTTACCTGAACGCAGCTCGGCCTTCGGTCTCGCACTTAGTTATTTCCTTTCTTCCAGAAGGTTTATAGTCTTCCTGAACGCAGCTCGGCCTTCGGCCTCGCCCTTACTTACTACTTTATTTGAGAAGGTTTATCGTATACCTGAAAGCAGCTCGGCCTTCGGCCTCGCCCTTAGTTAGTTACTTTCTTTGAGAAGGTTTATCGATTACCTGAACGCAGCTCGGCCTTCGGCCTCGCCCTAAGTTACTTACATTCTTCTTTGGAATACGAATTTCACGCGAGCGGAGCCGCGGGCAACAGCTAGTAAACAATAAATAACGTATTTTGTATGGGGCCTAGAAGTAATCTGTGGCCTAGGGCCGATTCCTTTTTTTTTTGCGAAAATAATATTAATGATAATAACACGCACACGCCATATCTCGACAATCGGGGTAAGCAGAGTAATCGGTGTTGTGCTGCACTCAGGTAAATTAATGGAAGGTACAATACAACACCAATCACAACGTTTAACAAAGTATTCGGACAAGATACATAATATAACCAAAGAGTTTGTACCTATTACGTCGCTGCGCAGCGACGCGACGTAATAGGTAAGGCACGAAGGTCTACCTACTTGCTGCATGACTCGGTGGAAAGACCGCGCCAAGGTGAGAGGGTTCTTGGTGAGAGGTGAGGTGGCTACCCTGTCGCCCGCATGGTATCATGTCTTTATCCCTTAGTCGCCTTTTACGACATGCACGGGGTGAGATGCAGTGGGGCTATTCTACTTCATGAAATGTTTGTAGGTATTTCTCCTCAAGATCAAAAGGTACCTACTGCTGAGACGCTTCGAACTACATGCAATAGGGTTAACCCTCCCTTGCTCGCGCGGGGATACTAGCTATCCCCATGAAATTTCAATATGTTATTTATTACTTTTGATATTAGCGCTCGGATGTTGTCGGTTTCTTTAGTAGCTGACTTTAGTGTGTATGTACGTTGGGTGATGGAAGGAAATCAGTGGTGCATACGCCATTCTTGAGTGAGGACGTAGCTATCCCCGCGAGTAACCGCGTTACAATTTCCGACAAAGGTAAGATTTTTTATTTTAGATAATTCTCAGAAATTTTTCATATGCTGTCTCTTTTACTTCATTAATTTTATGTATTAGTAATCTGTCATTGTTCTTCTGCAATGTATTGGCGTAAAAAGCCTATTTAGTATACTATGGGTGACAAAAGATATTTTTATTTTGTTGTAGATGGCTAGCTCTAGCTTGGACGAGCATCGAATCTTTTGAATATAAGAAAGTAAAATATAAGATGTGTAATAAATATGTCCTCGTAAGAAGGACAAGAAAATCTCATGTCAATGCACCGTATGCAAAAAAATCAACTGTCGAAATCACACGAATCTAATTTGTCAGAAATGTGAAAATGGACGTGAATACTAAATTTTGTTTAAGTGTAATTCTCCGTTGTATACGCAATTTGATGATTACTATGTCTAATTGTTAAAAGAAAATAAATGTCCGCATGTTTTTCTCCTTTTTATAAAACGGATGCATAATATTGGATTTTTTTATCATATTATTTGGTTTAATTATAATTTCTAAAAAATAAATATTATGTAACTTTGTGTGATGAATTTTTATGAATAATCCGTCTATTAATCACAATCCGTTTTATATTTTAAGTAAAGTTACTCGTTTCGCCTATAAATAAAAAAAATCTTGGGGTGCATAACTATCCCCGCGCGAGCAACCGCGTTACTCAATAGTCGCGCGAGTAAGGGAGGGCGTTATCGATTTGATTTTACCTACATATTTATAGGTATGTATGTGTCGTGTCCGGTGGGCCATGTATAGTTTGAAACCGAAATTTGATTCTAAGATTCAAATTGACGCAAAATACTAAGCAATCGGTAGGTAAATAAATTGTAAATCATTCAAACCATTGCCTTCAGATTGCTTAGTAGGTAGGTACCTATTTTTGCGTCAGTTTGATTGAATCCTAGATAGGTACATAGGTATATTCAAATTTCGTCTTCAAACTATACCTACATGGCCCACCGGACACGACGGATACGTCTGGCAACAATGTCTGGCAATGAATATCCGCGGTACTAGACACGGGATCTGCAGGGATCGAAAAAATCACATTAGTTTTGCGAAAAAAGTGAGAAAGATTGGACCACTGAATAAAACACCTCACTGCTCGGTACACTCGCCGTACCCGCAATACCGGGTGTCATAATTGTTCGTGAACTAGACGAGACAGACATCAGCCTGACAGACGTTCACGGTCCACCTACCTAACCTACCCACGTCAGCCGTCCGATCACCAGTCGCCAGTCGTTCAACTCACTCAACTCATCCACCTCAGTGGCTTAGAGTCATTCGCGCAGAGCGCACTTGCATCGGTAGTTCTTGGTGTCCCACCGAATTACGTTTAGCGATTTACCGTGTTCATACGAATAGTTTAGTATCACTGGAAGTCTGGCTGTGACATAAGAGAAAATGTTTAAGTTTTTTAAAAGCGTGGTTATATCAAATGTATTGACTCTTTATTATGGATTTAAAATGTTGTTCTTTATGGTGTTGTATGCTGTGATCCATCCCTTCAGCAACCCCTGGACGCCGAAACTGAGGGTAATACCACCGGAAATCTTGAAGCATCCAAAGTTCGGGACACATTATTACATGAAGGCCAATGTAAGTATGCATGTTTAAGTTAGCTTTTTGTTAGTCAAAAATTAATTTCAATTTAATTTAAATTAAGACAGTTTATATTTAATTCAATCATTATACATGTATTCAATTAAAATACTAATTATTATGCTACCTTTTTTGTACTAAGCGGCGGGTGGCCGAGTGGTTTGGGCATCGGCTTTTCATGCGAGAGGTCCGAGGTTCGAATCCGGTCGGCGTGTAGGTACCAATGAGTTTTTTCTGACGAAAAAATTTACGTGCATACCCACACCTGCTGCTTCACCGTTCGGAACCGGTGTAAAACTGTACTGTAGGTCCCTGAGGGACCTACAGTACAGTACAGTACTACGGCGTAGTACTGCCCTTGCCCCTTACTAGGTGGTAGGCTCAAATTGTAGCCGATTGGGTTGGTACCACCGTACTGGATGTAAGATGGCCGCATAGCAGCCTCGGTTGGGTTCTCCTCTAGTCCAGTATAGCCAGGTAATAGATAAGACATCATTTCCACGAATTTCCCGATGATGGGTAGGTTTAACTTTCTAGCACAGCGATTTTGCTACGCTAGATATTGTCGTTTGCAGAAATTGATATAGCAGGATGTGCTATTCAAACTACAAGATAATACTCGGCACTCAGTAGGTACATACCTACCTACTTACTACCATTAAAATGTTTAACAAGCAAGGGGCACCTAGCCAGCGAATGGCAACTGAATGGAATCGCGTGACAAATTGGCTTCAATTAAATATCTTTTTGTCATTGTCTGCCGTGGCCAAAGACATTAAGCCGTGGCACAGAGTCTGTGGACTGTTAGTAGTCGGGTGTTAGTTAGCACTTTTAGACTTTCGAGATATTTGCCCAAAATTCTGTGTCATTTGGGTCAAGATTTACTTATCCGAATTACAAATGATGGTATAGGTTAGGTCTGGTCTTGTGCCTTAATTATCCACTTTTGGGCATTGCATTATTTTTGGATTCTTAATACAAACGGAATGTTATTGGAATTTGAGTAGATAGCCATTTTGTATTTTTATGTAATCTACGTCATCTACGTCAGCCTATACCATTTTCTGCCGGAACTATGTGTCATGCCAGTGGTTAATGTAACGTGACGTCGCCTGATCGTCGTCTCGTAAATTCATCATTCAATACATACATATACTTCTTGTAGAAGAGAGCACTTTCCATGACTAGCTATTACTGATAGTTTCATGTGAAAATTAAAAACACTTAGGTATTAATCTCCAGTTCGGGCAGGGACTTCTTATCTTTGACCAATCCGGGTCACAAGCACAACACAGTCAGTCAGTCAGTCAGCGTGTAAGCATCGACGTTACATATACATCGATGCGTGTAAGCGTCCACTGCTGAACATACACCTCTTCAATTTTCCTCCAGTCCTCCCGGCCTTCAGCGGTACGGAACAACTGTTTTCCGCCGATGCATTTGATGTGGTCGTCCCACCTGGCGGGTGGTCTTCCCGCACTCCGTTTTCCTGTTCACGGCCGCCAGTGAAGGACACGGTTACTCCAACTCGTCTCTTCGGCTGACGTGTCCAGCCCACTGCCACTTGAGCTTAGCCACCCGGTGTCCAATATCGACTACTTTGGTGTGTCGGCGGATTGCCACAACACAGGCTGAGGTTTATTCGAGCATTATTCGTTTCTAAAATACTAATACCTAAATACAGTACAAATCTCGGTACAAATCTGTATCTATCTATCTATCTATCTGCAGGTGTCCCAAAACTCAACGTCAAGCGGGAACCAGGGAGTAGGCCAGTTTATGAGTACCCAGGGAAAAATAAGAAAAAAAAATCGGAGTCATTTGTTTTTTATGATATGAGCATTTTTTGAGAAACGTACAAAATTGTATTTTTAGGTGCCTACTACGACTACAAATTTTCAAATATAATTGTTAAAAAAAATTATTGGTAGCCTAAATAACTCTGCTATTGATCAGTATCCCAAACAAAACCAGAATGCCAGTAGTTTTACCAAAAAAAAAATCTGTTAAATTGTTTTCTAAAAAAATAAATGACTCAGATTTTTTTTCTAATTTTTCCTGGGTAATCATAAACTGCCTACTCCCTGGTTCCCGCCTGACGTTGAGTTTTGGGACACGGTGTATATAGTTATGTATGCGCCGTCATCATTTTATGTTCGCATAAAGTCGATAACTACTACTCAATCAATTCGCGTAGGATTTCTACTGAAGTCGTATTTCCATCAGCTTAATGTCTTTGCATCAGCTACATATGAATGGTTACAGTATAAATTTCCGCGAAGGGAAGCCCGGGAGAGAACAGCTGGCATTTGATAAAATTATACAATATTGCTCGGCTCATTGTCGATCAACACTACCTCACCGGTCGGAAGTATGTAAGTCAATGAGTTTAGGTGGAACAGGGACGTATTTATAGCTTCCACATGGGGGGTGTTTTGACGAAATTGTGATCGGCTCAACTCAATAAGATTCGAGTGTTCCTGTTGAGTCGTTCTGTATTTCGGCCTAGAGGGGTACCGATACTGAAAGTTCTATAATTGTGTGGCAGGCAGGTTGAATTCGACAAAAACAATTGTATACAGGGTGTTCGGCACATCGACCGACAAATTTTTTTTGTAGGTAAGTGGGGTCATTTGCTACGTTTTGACCCATGATACCTTTTGTCAGATGTCACGTGGTATCGAGATACGATTTTTTTTTCTCTATTTTTGAAAACTACCAAAATCCCAGCTATAAACCCTTGTAACTTTTTTGTTTATTATTTTATCAGCACGAAATAAAATTTATTGAATTTTACGATATAGCCTTGTTCTAGAAAAAATATTATTTGATGAAGTGAATACCATCCTCCAAAAGTCCCGAGAACGAGTAAAAATGTGACAGAATCTTAATTTCTTTATTCATTTAAAAATAACTAACAGCAATTGAGTGTATTGTTAATTAGAAAAATGCAAATCGAAAATCATTGGAAAAAATACATCCCGACCAGGATTTGAACCTGGATCTCTGGCTTGAGCCGGCACCGCGATAACACGTTAAGGTTAAATGTAGAACCGTGCAAGTTGACTGATCGCAAAAATTATGCGACATCATTCAAGAAGGTGCAGTGGCAAGAGACCGAAAATTTGGAATTAATATGTAACGGCCCGGTGGTGTAGTTGGTTATCGCGTTGGCGGCTCAAGCCAGAGACCCAGGTTCAAATCCTGGTCGGGATGTTTTTTTTCCAAAGATTTTCGATTTGCATTTTTCTAATTAACAATATATATAAAGCGAGTACGTGCTTAGTACTAACATAAGCTTAAAATATTAGCAATTGAGTGCTTCATTTTCTTTTAAAAAGTTCGCTAGTTTACGCCCTTTCCAACGGTATACCACATGTCATACAAATAATTCACTATGTGGTCAAAAATAGGCACAGAGACAGAACAGAACGACAACACTAATCGGTGGCCGCTTCCCGTATTGAGAGCGTTTTCGGGAGCATTTTCAAATTTAGAACATGTACCGGTCGCGCGGGCACTCTTGCAAATTATCCCTAATTTGGCGTTCTGTTCTGTCTCTGTGCCTAATTTTGGCCACATAGTGAATTATTTGTATGAAATGTGGTATACCGTTGGAAAGGGTGTAAACTAGCGAACTTTTTAACTGAAAATTAAGCTATCAATTGCTGCCAGTTTTTTTTTAATGAATTAAGAAATTAAGGTTCTGTCATATTTTTACTCGTTCTCGGGACTTTGGGAGGTCATACAACCTTTTAAAACTTCATCAAATAATATTTTTTCTACAACAAGGATACATCGTAAAAATCAATAAAGTTTATTTCGTGCTGATACAATCATAAACAAAAAAGTTACTAGGGTTTATAGTTGGGATTTTGGTAATTTTCAAAAATAAAGAAAAAAAATCGTATCTCGATATGACGTGACATTTGACAAAAGGTGTCATGGGTCAAAACGTTGCAAATGACCCCACTTACCTTAAAAAAAAAATTTTCGGTCGATGTGCCGAACAACCTGTATAGTAGGTATAGGATGAAGTTTGAAAATTTAATTATATCTAGTGTAAACTGCGTGTCGAAGGGGGGGGGTCCGGACCCCCTAAACCCCCCCCTTATATACGTCCCTGAGGTGGAATTAGAAGCATATTAGTGCTCAGAAGGCGGAACATTCGTGCAGGCGTACTGCTCCGCCGTTTGCACTGCCAATGCACTCAGCAACAAACTAACCTGCAATTGCTGTACATATAGTAGTTACATATTTGCATTGCAAGACTAAATATGCAGTTGTAGAGAGCGTTTCAACTAAATCTTCCCTTCGCCGTTATGTTGGCTCCACTGTCTATCTGTCAAAACAGCGTTGAGGGTTGCTATGTGTACAGATTTACCCGTAATTATCGGTATGTACCGTATTTATTATACGGTAAATAACGAATACATTATCTATCTTCTTCTATATCTATCTATACATAGGCTTACCATAATTTCAAAATTTCAAACCGGGACGTCTGACCTTTTTCCAATTTACGTGGGCACGTTTATGAAAAATAAAACAGACGAAAGTTTAAATTTTTATTGCAACAATGTTATCAAGTTATTCTTTATTTACATGATATTTTTCACTGGAGTGAATTTGTTTGAGGGCATTTTTTTTTGGCTCTTTTAATATCATAGAACTCACTGCATGTATGTAATATTTTCAAAATTTAGTTTACACAGTAGGAGAGCTTTCACTGTACTTTCATCCATTCTTCCGCGATCGTCCGACCAACGTTTTTCATGATGGAAAACGCTCTTTCTACGGGCGTGGTGGTACCTGGAAGGCAGAGCGCAAACTCTACAAGCTTCGAGAGGTTTCCAGCATTTATTACTTCTCTTTGAAGTGTTGAAAGAGCTGCACCCAGCTTTCAGTGGCTTCGCCTGATTTTGATGGGTGATTTTCAAAATACGCCTTAGCCAAAACCACTTCGTCAAACAAATTATCCGGAAATAACCGGGACACGAACCCAAACCGGCCGGGACACCGGGACAGACACCTGAAACCGGGACTGTCCCGGTCAAACCGGGACGAATGGGAAGCCTATCTATCTATACATATAATAAAATCGTAAAATTAATAATCTCTGTTTATTTGTGCGCGCATCACGGAAAAACAGCTGAATGGAATTTGACGAAACTTTGTATAGTGACAGTGTATATCCCGGATTAACATAATAAACAAAAAAATCTAATAAAAATTCAAGTTATTATAAATATTATTGCGCACTTAAAATCACGTAATCCAAAATAAAGGTAAAAACAATTTTAAATGTCAAGTTGACAACGGAGAACTGTCATCTCGACGTGAGCTGGCCGGTGACAAAATGTTTGATAAATAAAAAAAAAATTGAAGTCGAACTTACGTCGCTGTAATTGGTGCAATTTATAATTCTGTTGCCCGCGGCTTCGCTCGCGTGAAATTCGTATTAAAAAAATGAAAGTAAGTAACTAAAGGCGGGGGCTCACGTAAACGATATTCTTTCTCGATGAAAGTAACTAAGGGCGAGGCGGAAGTCGGAGCTGAGTTCAGGAAGAAGAAAAACATTCTTGAATAAAGTAAGTAACTATGGGCGAGGCCGCAGGCCGAGCTGCGTTCAGGAAGAAGCTAAACCATCTTGAAGAAAGTAAGTAACTAAGGCGAGGCCGAAGGCCGAGCTACGTTCTGATAAATAATAAACCATCTCGAAGAAAGCAAGTAACTAAGCGTGAGGCCGAAAGCCGAGCTGCGTTCAGGAAGAAGCTGAACCATCTTAAAGAAAGTAAGTCACTACGGCGAGGCCGAAGGCCCAGCTACATTCTGATAAATAATAAACCATATCGAATAAAGCAAGTAACTAAGGCCTAGGCCGAAGGCCGAGCTGCGTTCAGGAAGAAGCTAAACCATATTGATGAAAGTAAGTAACTAAGGCGAGACCGAAGGCCGAGCTTCGTCTGATAAATGATAAACCATCTCGAAGAAAGCAAGTAACTAAGGACAAGGCCGAAGGCCGAGCTGCGTTCAGAAAGAAGCTAAACCATCTTGAAGAAAGTAAGTAACTAAGGCGAGGCCAAGGCCGAGCTACGTTCTGATAAATAATAAACCATATCGAATAAAGCAAGTAACTAAGGCCTAGGCCGAAGGCCGAGCTGCGTTCAGGAAGAAGCTAAACCATATTGATGAAAGTAAGTAACTAAGGCGAGACCGAAGGCCGAGCTTCGTTCTGATAAATAATAAACCATCTCGAAGAAAGCAAGTAACTAAGGGCGAGGCCGAAGGCCGAGCTGCGTTCAGGAAGAAGCTAAACCATCTTGAAGAAAGTAGGTAACTAAGGCGAGGCGAAGGCCGAGCTACGTTCTGATAAATGATAAACCATCTCGAAGAAAGCTAATAACTAAGGGCGAGGCCGAAGGCCAAGCCGCGTTCAGGAAGAAACTAAACCATTTCGAATAAAGTAGGTAACTAAGCGATATTAAGATTGAGTTAATTTAATTTAAATTTTATTAGAAAGTCCACGCTTCTGACGGCAAACATACCGTGCATCCTAAAACCTTGCGGTTATTCCTGGCTGGATGGCAAGAGGCCCGATGGTATCACCTTAGTTCCATGGGCTAAGGATAGGTCTTTGATGTGGGATGCCATTTGTGTTCTCAAATTGGCTCCAAGTCACGTTCGGCCATCTTCAAGAGCGGCTGGCGCGGCCGAGGCCGGGGCGGAGAACCTCAAACGCAACAATTTTATAGAAATATAATTCAAGATTTCGAATTTGTTGCGTTTGCGGTTGAAACCCTCGGTCCGTGGAGCAGTCAATGAAGCCAAAAGCTTCTTGAAGAGGCTTGGGCCTCGGCCGGTGGACGCAACTGCTGTCCCGCAATCAAGGGCCTACTTCATTCAAACGGTAAGCCTTGCCATCCAGCGGTGTAATGCCGCAAGTGTTCTAGGAACATTTGAAAACACCCCTTTTGTGATAGTTATTATTTTAATGTTTGTTAGGTAGGTTTTAAATTATTTAGTTATTAATATTACTTTTTTATATTTTATGAAATAAATAGATGGAGTAAACGATATTATACTATATTCTATCGAAGAAAGGAAGTCATTAGGGGCTAGGCCCGAAGGCGGAAGAGGGTTTTTGGTTTACCTGAACGTTAGTTGCTTAGATTCTTCTTTGAAATACGAATTCACATGAGCGAAGCCGCGGGCAACAGCTAGTTAGGTAATATCTTCACAATCTGGCAACACGAATTTAAGCACTGCAGTGACACTAACAGTGGATCCAACATAACGGCGAAGGGAAGATTTAGTTGAAACGCTCTCTAGACTTCTCTAGGGACCTCCCATAGCAACTATTATTTAATCTGTGCCCATAGCTCTAGTCTAGAAGTTAGATTTCTTCTTAGGCCTCTAATCCACGACAATAATTTCTGCCGGTACTTTGTATCCGCCGGACCGAGAGCCAAAACGTGAACACTTTTCCATGACACGGTACGTAGACGGCGAGCCGGAAAGGCGGCCGCGCCGCGGCCATTCGTAGCTTGTTTGCTTTGATGTGCACACGTATCATGGATAACGAAGATTTGATCGCGTTGTACTATTTTTATCGAAAAAAAAAGAAAACACCTAAAAAGCTACGAAAACATAGATACTGGATGCATCCTTTGTTTAGAGACCGGTTCATATTTGGGGCATGGAACACGTTATTTGATATTTTAAGGGAAGATGAAACAAAATTCTTTAAATTCTCTAAAACTCAGTATCGATTATATCCTCCTGGTCACTCATTATGACGTGCGTACGTGTTGCGTGCTTCGAAATAATGAGCGCGCGCTCGACGCCTCGACCGGGACGGCAGAACCGCCGGGTCGTGGATAGACAAGCATGTCAAAACCAAAGAGATTTTATCATTGGTCAAAACGTGTCCCACTGGACGCCGGCTCTGCAGTGAGTCGCCGGAGTGTATCTCGGTACCATGTCCGGCCCATCCGCCGTCTACGAATACCCCGGATACTTAGTGGAAAAGCTCTCATAGAAGAGCATGTATCACTGCTCGCCCGGTTTATTTACCGGAACGGCGAACGGCAGAAATTCTTGTCGTGGGTTAGAGGCTTGCGATCCGGAATGGGAAAGAAACTGGATTTTGAAGAAATCGGAAAGCGGTAATGGGTAACCACAGCGATGCTAGGTAGGTGTGGAACAGATGGATAAATCAAATACACATAAATCAAGTAGGTAAGGGATATTACTCCATTCTTATATTACTAGGTGGTAGGGTTTAACCCGCCCGGGTTGGTACCACCGCACTGAATGAAAGGTCGGTCGAAAAGGCTATGTAGGTAAATAGTTTGTGTTTTCCGTCCAGTTCAGTGTAGCCGGCACGACCGAAGGGAAGCACTGACGTGGAACCAAGTCCACCCGGTGTTATGGCACGTTATGGGCTGATAGGGATATAGCCATCCGTGTCAGTTTCAATAAAAAAAAAAGAAAAAAAAAGCACATAGATGTATAGAATATAGAGCCGAGATGGGCTGAGGTATAGCTAATGACAGGTTTGATAACAAATTGCTGGTAGTTATATCCTGTAGTTTAGGATGTTAGAAGAATATTATTGAAAGAATTAACCCGAGGACATCAATACTTTTCGAGAAAAAAAAATTTAAATTTAAATTCACCGCCCCAACATAACTTGTTAGTATGGCTATTCCCTATAGTGTTTTTATAAGCCGGAGGCGCGGAGGGAGTGCAGCCCCCGTCCGCTTTGATACGCAAGGGATTTTTTTTATACGTTGCTCCCTTTTCGGAGGTACTTTGTATGACCCCCCTAAACGGCCCCCTTCCTCGGGGGGAGCCCCCCCCCCCCCCACCTCCTCCGCCACCTTATATTTTTATTAATGATCGTCTTTAATCCCGTTCTTCTTTGAATCTGATCTTCTTTCATCTGCCGCCCGTTGAGTATTTATAGGTAATCGCTATAATAAGTAAGTACCAGTCCGATCCGATGTTGGACGTTTTGCTAAAAATAGTACTTATCTCGAAAACGATTCCACTGATTTCTTACAGGCAACCCTCATACCAACTATTGTAATATACCAGAGTATAGTTG
This sequence comes from Nematopogon swammerdamellus, assembly GCA_946902875.1. Taxonomy (NCBI): domain Eukaryota; kingdom Metazoa; phylum Arthropoda; class Insecta; order Lepidoptera; family Adelidae; genus Nematopogon; species Nematopogon swammerdamellus. Next base: position 9,410,747 of record OX336337.1, read on the forward strand.
CAGCACAACGCAGATTATTCTGCTTACCCCGACTTTCCGGATACAGCGTGCTGCGTGACAGTATAAAATGTCACGTAAGGTGTACCTATGTTCATTATGTACCTATGCATAAAATGTGTACAGAACGTGAAGATCCACTACGTGCAGAGCGGCGACCCCAGCAAGCCGCTCATGGTGTTCATGCATGGCTACCCAGAGTTCTGGTACTCCTGGCGTCATCAGATACTCAACTTCAACAAGTACTACTGGTGAGCTTCAGACATTGCCATCTGACAGATTGAGTCAGTGTGTGAGTCAGTTTGGGTGTTGTGATCTTAAAATCGCGAGTGAATTGAATGGCCTTTCCCCGGAGGATTTAGTCCGGCATGCAGGCCGGATTGGCACCTCCTTGGGGGTGAAATTATCTGTGACCGAGGCTCGGGCGGACCTCGAGTTCAGCCACATAATTCGGTTGACGTTGCGAAATACTAAATAAGTCATCTCATAAGAGCGTTTCGTGCTTCCTACATACGTTCCACACACGGACACGGATCACTCCCAAGGTTTCGAATGTTGAGCGGTATATCTTCCCTATCCTTGCGGTACATATCATAAAAGTTTAATTACAAATTTAAAAAATCCCCGACCCTTAAATTGTCAAAAATAATTTCCGTTTACTTACATAAATATTTTTATACAAACATAGCTAAGAACCATCCCGATTAAACAAGCTTCCTAATAATAAAAAAAACGCATCCAAATCGATTCATCCGTTTGGGAGCTACGATGCTACAGATGGACACACCACACACATACACACCCGCACACACCCTCACACACACACACACGTCAAACATATAACAACCCCTCCGTTTTTTGTGTCGGGGTTAAAAAGGGTGCGATGTTCGGAACACTACCCAGTGTTTATATTTATCAAAATATCTGCTATGCTAGAAAGTATATGCAAAACGCTACTCTCCATTCTGATATTCACCAGCATGACACTAGGAGTAAAAATAATATTTAAATTACGAAGCACAGATCATCTAAAATGTCGAAAAGTTTTGTTAGTAATAGTATTAGATTATATAATAAAATACCCGAAGAGGTAAAAAATCTTAATGATACTTTGTTTAAGAAACACTTAAAATCTACCCTTGCAAAGAAAGCCTACTACACTGTAAAGGAGGCCTTAGCTGATAAATTCATATCTTGAGGTTCTGACTGCATTAGTTAATACTTGACTAGGTACCATTTGTACCTCAATAATTATATTAACCCATATTGACAACTTGATACTTCAAGTATGATAATATTTTATTATATATAAACATAAATATATACCTACATATATATTTATATTTTTTGTTTTTGACAATTGTATTTTTTACAAACAATATTAACTCTTGACTAGGTACCATTAGTTAGTACCTCAACTTTATTGACCCATTGACAACTTGATACTTCAAGTATCTTAAATATTCATATATTTTTATTTTTTATTTTTGACAATACAATTATAATACATTGTAGTACACTAACATAATTATGTTGATACAAATTACGTATCAAAGTTTGACAAAGGCTCTTTACACCTGATTCACTTAATTAATAAGTCTTTGTAGTCAGAACTCTCAGCAAAATTGTTAATCTTGCTCTCAAGCTGTGTTTTAGATGGACTATGGGCGGTGTTATTATGTGGCTAGTCACTAAATACTTGTAAAAATATGTTTTAAAAAAATACCCTGCGAAGTTTCTTGTCGGTTCTTCTTCGTGGGTGTAATCGAACCGGATAGAACAAATTGTGACAAGTTCGAGCGCAGTCTAACTGCCATAAGAATGATCAATAAACAATACAATACAATACGGTTGTCACAAATGCAATATCTCTACTTAGACTAGATGTTTCATCACGACATCCTTAACGCAACTGGAACTGCGGGCCCAGCTAGTAATCACTGAAATGTTGCAACAACTGCACAACTGCATATCAACATACATTGTATTGTCTAAGTTGTGCAAGCCAGCTGCTGGAACTCCTTAGATAATCTAGCAAGAGTGATAGGTACTTACATTAATGTTAGGCGGCCCCTTTTACGATGAATATTATTTCAATTTATTACTATGTGTAGTAAATTAAACCTATCTCCAGCCTAGATACAGAAATACGAGTGAAGTACTAATGTTCATAATTATCATGATTAAGATCTACAATCTGAATGATGTAGGTAAGTCCGTAAATTAATTTTGCATAACTAACAGACCTCGCCTGATTACTGGAACGTGTTTTTAATAGCGATATAAGTCGATGGTTTTATGTAATTCTAATTATCCAGGCAGCTGAGAACATTGTCTCGCACAACACTGTTGTAGGTATATAATTGTTTTGTTCGGTATATGTATACCTACACAAATGCACTATGAGTGACTACCCACGCTGTACGATGCACGTTGTCTCTAAAGCCTAGTTCACATAAGTAGAGTTAGCGGTAGAGTTGACTATCTACTATTTTGCCCTACTAACTCTACTCTACTGTTTTCCGTAGAGTAGCCGTCCACACGCAAAAGTAGGGTGGTAAAGTAGAGTAGGCAGTGTAAGATAAAAGCACTAGAATGAGCATCGCCCGCCGTCGTTCTGCAGTTAGAAACTCTTCTTTCTGGTGATTTGCTGGGGGAAATTACTTTAGCTCTCGAAGAAGAACAGAACAAAAGGAAACGAATATTGACTCGAGGTATAAAAAAAAAAAGTTTAAAAAAATATAAAACCGACTTCCTAAAAAAAGTAAACCTAAAAAACTATTTAAAATAAAAATATAAATACCGCCTTCAAAAATATATGAAATAAAAACCTAAAAAAAAAACGAACCCTAGAGTTGAAGGCGGTGCTAAAAAGGCTACACAAATCACAAAGGATATTATCATCCACTCATGTTTTCTTTCATCCATCATTTTTGCTCTTTGGCTTTAGCACCGCCTTCAACTCTAGGGTTGGTTTTTTTTTTTTAGGTTTTTATTTCATATGTTTTTGAAGGCGGTTTTTATATTTTTATTTTGAATAGTTTTTTAGTTTTACTTTTTTTAGGAAGTCGTTTTTATGTTTTTTAAAACTTTTTTTTTATTTCACAGTTTTTTTTATTAATTTTTTGCTATTAATGTACTCGGCGGAATCGCTCGGCCTTCGGCCTCGCGATTCCGCCTCGCTTTCCAATCCGATCTTGACCCAATTAAAATAGGACCACGTCAGCTTCGATAGCTCAGTGGTGCAGACAGTCAACTGTCGCTATTGAATGTTAAGCAACGCTGGGTGCGGTCAGTACTTGGATGGGTGACCGCTGACCGTTGGAGGCTGACCGAGGTTCGGATTCCTCGTAAGACTGTAGGTCCCTTCCCTCCTAATCTTACTTGGTGGTAGGGTTTAACCCGCCCGGGTTGGTACCACTGCACTGAATTAAACGTCGGTCGAAACGGCTATGTAAATAGCAAAGAGTTTGTATTACGTCGCTGCGCTTACGTAATACAAACTCTTTGGTAAATAGTTTGTGTTTTCCGACCATTTCAGTGTAGTCAGCACGATCAAAGGGGGAAGCACTGACATGGCACTTAGTTTACCCGGTGTTATGGGCTGACATCACGGACGTTGTAGGTGATGTGGCAGAACTTAGTAGAATGGACAGACATAAACGTGTTACGGAACTCTACTTTTATTATAAAATTTAATAACCGTCGGAGGACCTTGGTTGAAAATTGTGAAATTTAGTAGAACGGACAGACATACATTTGTTACGGAACCCTACTTTTATTATAAAATAACCGTCGGAGGGCCTTGGTTGAAAATTGTAAAATTTTGTAGAACGGACAGACATACATTTGTTACGGAACCCTACATTCATTTTGAAATAAATTTTAAATTTTGTAGAACGGACAGACATGCATTTGTTACGGAACCCTACATTCATCTTGCAGAACTTAGTAGAATGGACAGACATAAACGTGTTACGGAACCCTACTTTTATTATAAAATAACCGTCGGAGGACCTTGGTTGAAAATTGTAAAATTTAGTAGAACGGATAGACATGCATATGTTACGGAACCCTACATTCATTTTGAAATAAATGTTAAATTTAGTAGAACAGACAGACATGCATTAGTTACGGAACCCTACATTCATTTTGCAGAACTTAGTAGAATGGACAGACATAAACGTGTTACCGAACCCTACTTAACAGTTGCACTCCGGGAGTGCCGGCAGATCCCGTGCCACTCTAACTTAACCCTTAATGCAATGACTTAAGGTTTCATTTTAAAAATGACGCTGACGCGATGTCGCGAGTTATAAATTTTTTACCCACCTATAAAAGTGCCAAGCGCCGCTAAAGAAGTTTTCACTTCAAAAACCTCAGGGTTATCCCCTTTCAAATAATAAAAAAAAATAATTTTCAAAATCGGCCCACAATTGACGGAGTAATCGCGTAACAAACATCCAAAAAAAGAAAACATACCGTCGAATTGAGAATCTCTTAGGTCTAAAGTAAATTTCTCGTGAAGACAAATGCAACGAGCCCAAACACGATGGGTTTATCATGTGTAGTTTAGGAGTTCCTATGGCCACCTTCTGTCTCCATCATCAGACCAGCTCGATGGTACTCGGTACAGTAGGTACCGGTCAGGTACCATAATAAATTAAGCGCACCTGGCCGGTCGGAAAAGATAAAAAATTTCAAATTTAGAATATTCATGAAACAAGGGTCCGAATATGTATCACTAGTATATCGATTCATGTATTTCAACAGGACAGAGGAAATTTCAGGTATTTAATACTTTTTAGTTCTTTTTTTTTGTTTTTTGGAAATCGGTTTAATATTTTTTAAAACAGTTTTATTTCATTCTTTTTAGTAATATTACATAAAAAAGAATAATCGAAATCGAATAATCGAAATCGATTGAAGTGGTACAGAATTATTCGCCATATGTGTCAGACTGCAAATTGCTGAATAAGTCCACATCACAAAAGTTTTGCTGAAGGCAACCACACACCATACTAATTTATCAAACTGAAAATTGCCGAAAACGACCATATCACAAGTTTTGCTGAAGGTAACCACACACCATAGTATTATGCTGATTTTTCGAAAACCACTGAACCAATTTCGATAAAATTGAAATGGGACCACCTCGGAAGTATGACCTAACTAACAAAAGAATTTTCTAAATCGGCCCTCAATTGACGGAGAAATCGCGTAACATACAAAAAAAAAATAAAAAAAAAATAAAAAAAAAAACATACAGACGAATTGAGAACCTCCTCCTTTTTTGGAAGTTGGTTAAAAAGAAGAGAAACGCACGGAGCGTCTGTACTCCTTTTGAGAGAACTCGCTGAAGAAGATGCACAAGAGTTTAAATGTGTTTGATTGAGTACGTACTACTATGTTGGAAATTATCGCTTCATCCGGGTCTTACAACCTAGCACTTTTTGTTTGACTACTAATACTAATGCCTACTTATAGTTTTCCTTAAGTCGTTGTTAAGTCGATAATTTCGTTAATTAAGATGTACATAATTGAAAAAAGCGTTTCTTAAACGATACACGATAGAAGATACGACAGAAAGAAGAATATGAAGATAGGTACTCAACTTTTTTGGTTCTAAATTATTTTACGAGGTGAAAACATTTCATTCCATCTGCTTATATACTTTTTCGGTAAACATTTGAAAAATTATCTCGTAACAAAAATGTTTAAAACAAAGGAAGCAGATGAGTGAAGTTAGAAATGTCAATATTTATTTCAGGTGCATAGCGATGGACATGCGCGGATACGGAGAATCGGAGAAACCGGAGCAGCAGTCCGCGTACAAGCTCGCCAACATGGTGGACGACTTGCGCGACCTCGTCCGCCAACTCGGTGCGTCTATATAAAGTCTATACAAGGTGCTTCGTTATTTATGTCAAAAATTTCGGGAGGGTTACATACACACTCAAATAAACACTTTACGCAAAAAAAATTATATGTTTTTAGCATTGCTTTTCGAGAAATTTAACAAAACATGTTTGCTACCTAAACATTAACCTGCGTGTGTATGTAACCCTCCCGAAATTTTTGACATGACTAACGAAGCACCATAGTCTTCCTGGCTCGAGTACGATACTTTTCCGGCAGTTAAATACCTACATCGTGATTTTTTTCGATATTTATGACCGCAAAGTGGCTCCACCTGTCGTATAATAAATATCTTGGTAGGTAGTATTGTGTTGTGGCCGTATTGGATCTACACAATTTCTTGAAACATTGAACCAGCCTCGTTTCGCGTGTCCAACGGAAAGAAATCTCTCGCGTTCATAAGAAATTGGCTATACACCAACTCACTCGTGACATCATCGGTTCAGTACACTTGTTCCTATCGGAAGTAGGTGCCGTGCAAGTGCTCCCCTTTGGTCGTATCGGCTACACTGACGGAAAGCAAAGGATAACGATTTAGTGATTTCCATTCAGTGCGTCGGCTTTGGTACCGAACAGTGCGAATTTTACCCTACCGCCTAACTAAAGCAAACAAACCTACATACATACAATCAAAGTAAATAATAAATAAATACTTTACAAGAGCTCCGACCGAACCACACATAATATAGGTAAGTATTCGTGGAATAAGAGAAACAAAGTGGTGCACGCACACCAATGGGATCGAACTCACTCTCTCTCGCAAACAAAATAAGGAGTTTACCGCAAGAGCTTTCAAATTTAGAAATTTTCTAATTAAAAAAATTATTAAGTAAATACTATTGTTTTGGTCTCTGTCCGGTATTGTTGATTGGCAGATACAACCGCAGTTGTCTCTCGCTGTTTTCTATACATACACAAATTACACAATCCATGTCGTAATGTACTGAGTGATATTCTCTGGTCTATGAAACCTAATGATTCAGCAAATACATACATAATGTACATATGTATATTTACTTACCTACATAACTTGGAGCATTTGAGGTATAGGTACTTACCGTGTTTATGAACTAAGTTTGGCGTTTGGAAATCTTTGATTTTCTATTCATTGTAGGAATGTCAAAATTACACATTACGCAAAAAACGCCGAGTTATGTGCGAGTACATTCTTTTGTTATAACGACACACCTCGAATAGAGAAATCGTGTCATCGGCACTGTGGTAATAAATTTAGACTCGGTCAGGAAAGTAAAGGCAAGGTAGGGTCTTCATCCTATAAATCCGGCCAAAAACCATAAAAAAATTCATTCAACTCATTGTTTTAGCTGTGTGATATTTTGTTCTTTTAAATTCAAATTCAAAGTTATTTATTTTTCAATTCACTTTAAATAACATATACAATATAATATATTGTATATGTTATTTAAGGGTATGTGTCCCATAGATGTGGATTGAAAAAAGGCGTAGGCGCAGCATGTGGCTGGCACTGGCATTTCAGTGCCGCTGATTTTAAGCCTAACCTTGTAGGTAGGTACCTACCTAAGTAAAAACCAAAAGTGACGACAATGTGTTAGTAAGGCAATGTGTTAATAAGATGAATGATTGATTAGTGTTGAATAATGCTCTTGTGTGAAGGTAGGTAGTAGGTGTGAGTATTTATTGAATTTGATAATAAAATATTAGATTTAGTGGTTGATGGTCTTCTGTAATAGGTATTTTTTATAATGTTTTTGAAGGTTAGTATGTTTTTAATTTGTCTAATTATTGGGGGTGTGATGTTGTTCCAGCACCGGGTTGTCGCATATTTGAAGCTGCCTTCGAATGCGACACACCGGTGTTTAGGAACTGCCAAAAACCTACATACCTACCGAGCGAGTTCCTCAACTACGTACCTCACCAAGCCATTTGAGTTTCCTCCATAGTGGGTCTTGTTTTTTTGTATTTATTATTTTGTATATTGTAACAGCTTGGTAGAGGTGACGGTTCTCCATTTTAAGTAGGTTAAGGAGTAATTAATACCTACGTTCTCTTCTTTTAATTTTATTTTCGCAGAAACGCATGCACGCATTCTGGACCCTCTGAATGCGCTTAGCCGTCTTCTTGTAAAGACAAGAGACAAGGCCCGTATACGACGTCACAATTAGTATCAAGAAAGTAAAGTACACTTATGGACGGGAGAAAGAGAGAGAGAATTAAAAGAAGCGATCGTTTATCATCATCCATCATATTTGCGTTTAAATCGTAGGTATTTGCTATTAAGCCGAGTCCACCTCGAGAGAAGCCGCGGGCAAAGCTAGTTCTGTATATGACACGAGGTGCTGTTAACATAATTTATCGTAAATTATATATTTGGTGATGTGAGCGCAGAACATGACATCCTAACACGTAATCAGTAAAGCGAATTGGTTAGTGGAATAGAAATGAATTTGTTAAACCGGAATTATAGTCGAACTGACCTTCAGAAGGTACATCGGTCAAGTTTAACTGGTATCCTAACTGGTGTGGAACGGACGCAGCATCTCTGTAACATTTTGAATCCATCGATGTCGAATATACATCAATGTTTGAATCAATGAAACACAACTACGGACTTTCGACGATGAAGAGGTATATTTTTAACCGACTTTTTTTATGCATACATACCTAGTCATCTATTTTTTCCGTCTACGATTAGTCTACCATAGTCATGCATTTACGTTCCACTGCTGGACTAATAGACCGATAGCGCTGGGCTATTTTGAGGACATAAGTTAAAAAAATTCTAAAATTGCTTATTTCTTGCCTGTGGATACAGTCGTACATAAGAAGCATAATATTGCGTTTTGTGTCACATCTGTCACTTGCATTTTCAGCAATTCGAAGATTTGTGGTTGTTTTTTTAAATTCCATTCAAAACTGGCAAAATTAATCTAAACTTGAAAATAATTATGGTATCATATCTAGGATAGCCTGCGGAGTGTGCAAACCCAGTTTGTGTCATCTTCGTCCAGTGCAAACTAACCTATGGTCAGTATGTAAAAACAGTGCCTAAAACAAAATTAGAATTGACAAAATTGTTATTTCCTATCTCAGATCACTTACATATGCCCATTAAATGAATTTGTGCCAAATTAGGGCACGCAATTTTAAGATTTTCAATTATGTTATTTTTCCAAGCTACAAAAGCTTCAAAAAAATATTAGAATGATTAGAGTTTACATATTCAATTTCATAAATGCATCAAAAATGTACATTGTAAATTTGTGTCATTTTCATGCTCGAAATAAATGAATAAAACACAAAAACACTTGTTGCGGTCAAAGCGGACGGACGCGGGCAGGTGGCGGCGGGCGGGGGGCATACGCACGCACACACGTTCGTTCGGTACCTACGATTTCTTCGGCGGCGGCCGGTGGCTGGCTGGCGTGCCCCGCGTGCCTCGCTCGCTCGCCTCGCCCGCCGCGCCGCCCGTGCCCGCGCTCGCACTTCGTGCAAAGAAGTTTGGTATCTCCTATAGAGATAATAAATAATGCAGTGCGAATTTTGTACAAAGCCCGCGTCTGCAATCTCAATACCTACGAATGTCAATGGTCAATGTGGTCAATATTATTTTAGATTGACGCTTCGATTCGCTTAAAATTTGCATAAGTTCAAACTGACCCACCTTTCATGACACAATCGTGCTGAACTAATATCCCGTTTTCTGTGAGAACTAGAAACTTCGTCATGAACTTTTGTTTTGGTCATAACTCGAGAACCACTGGTGCTAGACCCATCGTGTTGGTACTCAAACTTCAAGTCTCGGTGAGATCTATCCATCTCTCACGTGAACTTTTGTTTTGGTCATAACTCGAGAACCACTGGTGCTAGACCCATCATGTTGCTACTCAAACTTCAGGTCTCGGTGAGATCTATCTATCTGTCACGTGAACTTTTGTTTTGGTCATAACTCGAGAACCACTGGTGTTAGACCCATCGTGTTGGTACTCAAACTTCAGGTCTCGGTGAGATCTATCCATCTGTCACGTGAACTTTTGTTTTGGTCATAACTCGAAAACCACTGGTGCTAGACCCATCGTGTTGCTACTCAAACTTCAGGTCTCGGTGAGATCTATCCATCTGTCACGTGAACTTTTGTTTTGGTCATAACTCGAGAACCACTGGTGCTAGACCCATCATGTTGCTACTCAAACTTCAGGTCTCGGTGAGATCTATCCATCTGTCACGTGAACTTTTGTTTTGGTCATAACTCGAGAACCACTGGTGCTAGACCCATCGTGTTGGTACTCAAACTTCAAGTCTCGGTGAGATCTATCCATCTGTCACGTGAACTTTTGTTTTGGTCATAACTCGAGAACCACTGGTGCTAGACCCATCGCGTTGCTACTCAAACTTCAGGTCTCGGTGAGATCTATCCATCTGTCACGTGAACTTTTGTTTTGGTCATAACTCGAGAACCACTGGTGCTAGACCCATCGTGTTGGTACTCAAACTTCATGTCTCGCTGAGATCTATCCATCTGTCAAGGCACCTTTGTTTTGGTCATAACTCGAGAACCACTAGTGCTAGACCCATCGTGTTGGTACTCAAACTTCATGTCTCGATGAAATCTATCCATCTGTCACGTGAACTTTTGTTTTGGTCATAACTCGAGAACCACTGGTGCTAGACCCATCGTGTTGGTACTCACACTTCATGTCTCGCTGAGATCTATCCATCTGTCACGTGAACTTTTGTTTTGGTCATAACTCGAGAACCACTGGTGCTAGACCCATCGTGTTGGTACTCAAACTTCAAGTCTCGGTGAGATCTATCCATCTGTCACGTGAACTTTTGTTTTGGTCATAACTCGAGAACCACTGGTGCTAGACCCATCGCGTTGCTACTCAAACTTCAGGTCTCGGTGAGATCTATCCATCTGTCACGTGAACTTTTGTTTTGGTCATAACTCGAGAACCACTGGTGCTAGACCCATCGTGTTGGTACTCAAACTTCATGTCTCGCTGAAATCTATCCATCTGTCACGTGAACTTTTGTTTTGGTCATAACTCGAGAACCACTGGTGCTAGACCCATCGTGTTGGTACTCACACATCATGTCTCGCTGAGATCTATCCATCTGTCACGTGAACTTTTGTTTTGGTCATAACTCGAGAACCACTGGTGCTAGACCCATCGTGTTGGTACTCAAACTTCAGGTCTCGGTGAGATCTATCCATCTGTCACGTGAACTTTTGTTTTGGTCATAACTCGAGAACCACTGGTGCTAGACCCATCGTGTTGGTACTCAAACTTCAAGTCTCGGTGAGATCTATCCATCTGTCACGTGAACTTTTGTTTTGGTCATAACTCGAGAACCACTGGTGCTAGACCCATCGTGTTGCTACTCAAACTTCAGGTCTCGGTGAGATCTATCCACCTGTCACGTGAACTTTTGTTTTGCCATAACTCGAGAACCACTGGTGCTAGACCCATCGTGTTGGTACTCAAACTTCAGGTCTCGGTGAGATCTATCCAACTGTCACGTGAACTTTTGTTTTGGTCATAACTCGAGAACCACTGGTGCTAGACCCATCGTGTTGGTACTCAAACTTCAAGTCTCGGTGAGATCTCTCCATCTGTCAGCTGAACTTTTGTTTTCATCATAACTCGAGAATCACTGGTGCTAGACACAACGTGTTGGTACTCAAACTTCAGGTGAGATCTATCCATCTGTGTGAGTACCAACACGATGGGTCTAGGACCAGTGGTTCTCGAGTTATGACCAAAACAAAAGTTCACGTGACAGATGGATAGATCTCACCAAGACCTGAAGTTTGAGTAGCAACACGATGGGTCTAGCACCAGTGGTTTTCGAGTTATGACCAAAACAAAAGTTCACGTGACAGATGGATAGATCTCACCGAGACCTGAAGTTTGAGTACCAACACGATGGGTCTAGCACCAATGGTTCTCGAGTTATGACCAAAACAAAAGTTCACGTGACAGATGGATAGATCTCACCGAGACATGAAGTTTGAGTACCAACATGATGGGTCTAGCACCAGTGGTTCTCGAGTTATGACCAAAACAAAGGTTCACGTGACAGATAGATAGATTTTAGAAATTATTCGCAATTATCGGATGCATGCAAGCAAATCCGAAAGCAACAGCTAACAATATATAAATTTTTGAAATGTGCTAATAAGCCCTTTCATTTGATACCCCACACTAAAAACATTTTTTTTAGGTCATCACTTTATGTCCTCTAGAGGGCGCCATATCCCATTTTTATGGGACGTCACATAGCCAACCAGCCAACCATAGTCAACCAGCAGACGGTCAAGAGCAAGACGCATCCAACGATACCTTCGATTTGTCAAATTATGATAAGTAGGTAGTTTCGAAGTTATGTATGAGGGAACAGATGAACATGCATACATACATACATACATACATAGATACATACATACATACATACATACATACATACATACATACATACATAGATACATACATACATACATACATGCATACATACATACATACATACATACATACATACATACATACATACATACATACATACATACATACATACATACATACATACATACATACATACATACATACATACATACATACATACATACATACATGCATGCATGCATGCATGCATGCATGCATGCATGCATGCATGCATGCATGCATGCATGCATGCATGCATACATACATACATACATACATACATACATACATACATACATACATACATACATACATACATACATACATACATACATACATACATACCGGTCACACACATAACCTTCCTTCTCGCTTCGCCGTAGTCGGGTAAAAATAAGAATCTGTTCGCTAATATTGCGCGCATACTACACTACGTACAATATAATAAACACACGATCAATTAACTTAAATCAAATAGGAACTTCAGTTAAGTAAATATCCGCTAACATCGACTCGCAACAACACATTTTTTTACATAGGTTTGCACCTAAAATTAATCAAATAGATACCCAACGAAGTAAATCTACATAATATTATGAAATGGAATTAAATAAGAAACTGCTCGAGACAATGCATACACACACCGCGTGGCAGCGCGCGCGTGCCTCGATCGCTCGCTCGCCTCGCCCGCCGCCCCGCCGCCCGCGACCGCGCTATTCCCCGCGCTCGCACTTCATGCGAAGTTAGTGTTTTTTTTACAAATAATAAAATTCCGTGGATAAAAACGACACAAATTATGAATAGTGTTTTGTTACACCATAATAATCAAAAAGACGTAAACTCTAACAGCCCGTATTTTCTTTTGTGGCTTTTAGAGGTTGTTGTAATAAAAATATTAAATATCTATAAATGTCGTGGATGAATTCGACACAAAATATTTTGAACAACAGATATCAGTACTCTAAAACGCGTAACACCTATTTAACCTTTTCTAATATTCTTTTAGAGCTATTTGCGCGATGTATTAGGTACTGGTTAAATTTAAGGATTTCCGTGGACAGAGATGACACAAAATGTTTTTGCACATCGGTTACTACTTCAATATTATCATGAAAGTAAAATTTTCTTTTCTAATTTTCTTTTCGTCCAATACTGATCTAAAAGACAAATACCTAAATTTCTACGTATGCAAATTCCTAGGATGACACAAACTAATATATTAGGTTGGGCAAATGGTTCGGAAACTATATGCGACAAATAAACAACTTTAATATTTTTGAAACCAAAAATCCTAGCGCTACAGGTCTATAAGTACGTGCCCACACACGGGGCCCCGTTCACACAAAAAAATTCTTGTCGGTTCTTTTCGTACCTATGTGTATGTGATATAAGGTTGAATATTTTCATAATAATTATGTTTCTTATTTTTACATGTCAGTCGTAAGCGTCCACTGCTGGACATACGCCTCTCCAATTTTCCTCCAGTCCTCCCGGCCTTCAGCGGTACGGAACCACTGCTTTCCGCCGACGTACTTATTGTCGTCGTCCCACCTGGCGGGTGGTCTTCCCACACTCCGTTTTCCTGTCCACGTCCTGTCCACATTTTTACATTGTTTTGGCATGGTTGGCGTGAGTGGGTGGCGCTAACCATGACATGGCGATACGGAACCATCGGTGCGCGAGTTCGACTCGCACTTGGCCGTTTTTTTGGAAACCGCAGAGCTGAGTTACATCATATCACTAAGTACCTATTTGAGAGCCTTTAACCATCCGGAGATAGGTACGATTTACATTGAGAAAAGGCGAGTTATATATAAGCGAACATGCAGACCGCCCGCAGACATATAAGAAAGGATTTTACCATATTATGTCGTCAATGAAACAAAGAACTTATGATTGCAGGCCGCGAGAAGTTCGTGCTGGTGGCCCACGATTGGGGCGGCGGCGTCGGCTGGCGGTACCTGGACACTTACCCGGAGACCCTCAGCGCCTACGTGTCCCTAGGGAGCTCCACCCTCTTCGCACTAGGGAAACTCGTCAATGAAGATCGCGAGCAGTTCAGGAGATCCTGGTGAGATTTTATGGCATATTTCATTACACCTGATCTGATACTTCCGTGATGCTATATGCCTGTAGACTATGCCTGTAGGCTTTCATTGTAATCTTGTACATACATGCACACTTTCACAGTTTCACAATGCAATGGTGGGCAGAGACAAACGGTTATATAGATACATACTAGCTTTTGCCCGTGGCTTCGCTCGCGTGAAATTCGTATTTAGAAAGAAGAAAGTAAGTAAGCCCGCTGCCCGCGCGTATACCTTTATTTCGGCGCGCGGAACAATTCGGTTTGTATGAAAGCCACAACTTAACTGCGTAACCAGACCTGAATTTTAAAATACATACAGAAATGATTTCTAAAAATCGTCTATTTTAGTTTTAGTATATACATAGAAAGAATCTACAAACGCAGTATCTCATAAAACAAAGTAACTTATGTATGACCATCCCTTACAGATTTATTATTAGTATTGATATAAAGCACTCTTGAAATGTAGGCTCTTTTAAATTGTGTTTGTTGTGTGTGTGATATTTCTCCACGTGCCACGATCCTGGCCACCTCTGCCTCCTCTTGCACACTATAATTATGTTCCTCATATATCCCTTCCGTAATATATTATCTGAAACATAAGGTGTTGATCTACCTGTATTTTATATTTCTTTGAAGTTCGGTCGCGGTCATGACCTTGAACAGTTTTCGTATAATTTAGTTGGTGATTGATAAAGGTGTGGAGATTTACTTTGTTCTCTTGTCACACAGCGGGTTCTGTAGCCATTCCTTATTGCATGCACAGCGAGCACAACCAGCGATCGCGATGGTCTGCGCCCGCGCTGGGCGGCGCGCGGCGCGGCGGGCGGGCGGCGCGGCGCCGCCCTCGCGTCCGCGCGCCTAATATTTTCTCTAATTACTCTATGCCGTACACTTCGATTTTCCGTCTACGGCCGTACCTAAGAAAGAAATGAACAGAATAGTTTATGAATTAGTTTTTTTATTTATTGAGCTTTACGTTCTGGAATATGATCACCTCCGACAGCGCGCGTGACACACAGACAAACAGACAGAAGGACAGACAGACAGACACCTGACCGATTTTATAATCGTCCTTCCAGCATCGCTGGCTACGGAACCCTAAAAAAACAAAAAATTATACCAGTTCTTCTGCATGAAATTATTGCATTGTATTTTCTCTGTTTAAAATTGTTATTTCAGTGCAACACACCACCGCCACAATCGCTTGACCTCACTAATCACTTCGACCCTTGTGCAGTGCAGTGATCGATAATTTATTATTGTGCAAACGGATACTGTCAACATTATTATAACATAGGACTTTGTCATACTCGACCACACACCAGTGGTGTGTAGCTAGCCAGAGATGTGGTGTGGTGTGTGTGACACCACATGTCTAGCTACTAGCTATTAGAATTACAGTTGCACTTGTCAAATAGTAAGTTAGACATAGTTCTCCAAGCTTTGTAGGTCATAGAAGAACTTTCGCATACAATGAACACATTCAAAACTTCACACCACTCACTACTGTTGTAAATTGTCTAATAATAATTGTCCAAGACGGCTCTATTACAACATAGACGGGGGTCATTCTCTATTAGCAATTAATATCTCTCAAATCTTTGGATACCTCCGTCTCACTAGCTCTATCCAACGGGCTTCTGAATGCATCTATAGTTAGACAGTGCTGCGGCTATACTTAGCTATTTTTGTGATAATCGCTACCAGAAGAGAATTAGGCAGTCTGTTCAGTGGGTCCACGTTTCACGATGTCCGCCAGGATACTGTAAGGACAATTGATAGGTAGATACGCAACTTTAGCAGATTATCAGGAGTATGGAGTATATATTGTTACAAACCTTAATTGAAGCAGTAATTTCACTACCGGCCCCCATCATCAAACGCGAACTCCATTGAAGCAGTGAAGTTCACTACCCGCCCCCATCATCAAACGCGAACTCCATTGAAGCAGTAATTTCACTACCGGCCCCCATCATCAAAGGCGAACTCTATTGAAGCAGTGAATTTCACTATCGATCCCCATCCTCAAACGCTAACTCCATTGAAGCAGTGAATTTCACTACCCGCCCCCATCATCAAACGCAAACTCCATTGAACCAGTAATTTCAATACCGGCCCCCATCATCAAAGGCGAACTCTATTGAAGCAGTGAATTTCACTATCGATCCCCATCCTCAAACGCTAACTCCATTGAAGCAGTGAATTTCACTACCGTCCCCCATCATCAAACGCGAACTCAATTGAAAGTGTTGATACCGCTACCGCCCACCACCGTCTTAAAATTTCAGCCCTTGTAAACCAGCTGTACCCACCTCAGTGGCCGTAGTCCGTACTTAATGAACATATAGGTAACTGATTTCACACTACCTTGCAGGTACATATTTCTGAACCGGGCGTGGTGGGTGCCCGAATTGATGATGACCTTCAACGACCTAGAGGTGTTCAAGCAGATAATGGGCAAGGACAACAATCCCAACATCACAGAGGACGACATTGAGTGCTACAAGTACAGTTTCGGCAAACCTGGTAAGAATGTTGCATCCTCCTGCTGGTCGACTTGTCTGCTACGACATTCTACTTCTTGTCTGTGTCTAAATTGTAACAAGGATAATGTCGTTCGTCCGTTTGTCAGCTTCGGTAGCTCAGTGGTGCGGTCGGTCGACTGTCGGTCGTGTCGTGATCATAAGCACACCTGGGCGCGGTCAGCGCTTGGATCGACCCTTGGAGGCTGACAGTGGTTTGGGAGCCCACGTAAAACTGTAGGTCCCTCCCCTTACCCTATTTATTAGGTGGTAGGGTTTAACTTGCCAGGGTTGATACCACCACACTGAATGAAAGGTCGGTTAAAACGACTATGTAGGTAAATAATTAGTATTTTCCGTTCCAGTTCAGTGTAGCCGGCATGCCCGAAGGGAAGCACTGACATGGCACCTAGTGGCACCAAGGTGGTATGGGCCGACATCACGGATGTAGTGGGTGACGTAGCAAACCGTGTCAGTTTCCTTAAAAAAAAAATGTCATTAAAGGCGGAAATAAGACTCAAAAGGTCAATTGAAAACGAAATTATTGAGCTATTGGTAAAGATAAAAAATCTGTAAAAAAAAATATATGTTATGTATTGATCTTTAATTAACAAACGTAGCGAAAAAATTATAAAGCATAAATTGTTTCAATTCAAGACCCTCATACAAATATAGATGATATTTTTCCCTACAATCGTAGCGAAATAAATATTTTTTTCCATCTTTCCAATACGTGAAATTTAATATATAGTGTGATTTTCGCGCAAACGTTCATCGTCGGCGCGAGACGTATCAGCCAACGCACGCGTAGAATGAATTAATCTCGCACCCATTTACATCGGCATACGGTTCGTGTTTCAATCATCAGTGCTCGGGTAGCGCGACTAGCACGGTTTGAGCCTTTTAGACAAGATAGCCCATTATATGAGAACAGAAGAAATTAATTATTAGCTTGCCGAGGACGAATGGAGAGGAAAACTCAATTGCAGTCAACTTGGCACAGTGGCGTAAATAAATTTGTATCAAAACTTGAAAGTTTTCGACATAAGTCTTTATTGATAAAGACTTATGCACACTTACACACAAACTAAGACAACATTTCTCATACCTAACCTAACTCATTCGTAAACCCTATTTTGTCTGACGACCCCCATGAGCACTCGATCGTATGCGCGGGTTGCGAATGCCATGCCGACATGACAGGTGCATATTCACCTCTTGAATGAAGTTCCCGAGACTATATGTAGGTACCTGGAGTGAAATATATGGGCAGGGAGAGTGTTCCAGCATAATTTGACCAAATTTGAGCCATATGCATGAGTCCCGAACGTTATCACGAACATACGATCATTCAGAGGCACCTTTATGAGAGGAATAAAAAAATAAGATAAAACTGTACAGAGGCGGCGCAAGGCGTGGGCGACGTGGGCCACCGCCCACGGCCTCGCGGCCCGAGGGGCCTCGTGCCTCGAAAGTTCATTCAGTTTTGATTCATGAAAAATATTCAGCTAGATCTATTAAAAGAGACCCCGAGTAAACATGTTTAGATTTAATCAAAGTCAAACTAAAGCCTTTATCAGACACAAGATGGGAACGCAGGCAGGACAGAGGCAGTGAAGGCTGTATTATTGCAATTTGTTTATGTTTACTTTTATCGACGAAAGATATGCTCACAAATTTTTTTTATTTGTTCAGTATACCGGAAATCCATTTCAACAGTAAGAATCCATAATCCATCCCACCAGAGAGGGTCTCGCAAAATATCTTGCCCACATCAAATTTAGGTCTTGCCCCGCCACTGAAACTGTATTTACTTAGTGAACGAGGCAGCGAAATGATACGAAACATCTGTCTTATCTTGCGCAGCGGAATGCCGGTTGGCAGTTATTCGCCAACTTTTGTTGACCCAGACGTCTCGTCTTGTAACTTTTCACCGACTACCTACGGCGAAGCCAAAACGAAGGATTATGGTTTTACCTACAAAGAAAACAGATGACAAGTTCTCATAGTAGCACGTCCCGTGGTTTTTTAATGAAACATATAATTGTTTTCTAGATCACCTGCTACACCCATGTTGTCAGCCTATTCCTGTTGGATCTAGATGCCATGCCAGTGATTTCCTTTGGTCGAGCCGGCTATACCTACGTTCTATGCTAACTTAGTTCCATAAGTTTACTTCGTAAGGCTTTTATCGAGGTTTATAATATGAACGTAATGAATGTGTCAAGCAAGCAAATCTTTTATGGCCCTACATAGGTTGGTAGGTATCGAAATTTCCGATGAAATAATTTTCATAATTCCTACTCGCTGGACGTTGGTCTCGAATGCATACAGCAGACAGAATACATGCTGAGTTCACAATAATAAGTCAAGGCTGGAATGATTATCAAATCAGTAAGTATCGATTTTTTCGCGTGTTCCATTCAGTCTCGCACGCACTAGCAGTGCGCACGCGCCACTTTCTCAATTATAAAATCATAACTTAGATTTTTTTTTCGGGAGCCATATAAATTTGCACCTCTTTGTAATCTAAATGAAATTTTGTTTCATATGATATAGGTTTGAACCACTTACACCACACCGACACGATTAAATTGGAACACAAATTACTAGATAAACTTTGGACGGACATATTTCACTCAAAATAGCTTACCTTTGCACGCACACACGTCTATATTATAGCAAATTTCACTCCGATTACACTAATAACAAACACTTGATGATAAATAAAAAAATATACCTACTTACAATTTTAAACTTATTAATTTTTTGCTCCGCGCGCAGTAGCAGTTTCGGTGAGATTAAACATTACATTTGTTTAACGGCCATTCCACAGCATACATTGAGTTGAGCATTTTTTGTCGCATTCTTTCATTACTCAACTACATATTAGAGGAACAAAGACAGCTCTAAGAACAATGGACACTGAATAAAATTTAAAAACGACCGACAGTCAAATTACGCATGGTAATTATATTACCGGCTGTTGATCCTGGGTATCCTGAGACAGTTTTCGTGTGGTAATATATTACCGTCTGTTGCTCAAGAGGTATAAGTTAGACAAATTATATTGATAATAAGGCCCGTCTTCGTGCATGTTGAAAAGTAAAAAAAAAACTGGGCACGGGCGTGCCCAGGATTTTGCATTGTCAGATTTGATCAAAGGAAATTCTAATACTGGGACGAGGGAGCGTAGAAAATTTTCTAGGTGGGTGAACCATTTGTTGCATACTTACTTAGTTGTTAGTATACAAAAACTGAATAATGAATATTGTAGTTTTGTAACGCATATAGGTATATCAAGTAAGTTTTTTTTGTTTGGGGGTGGGCTTTGAACCCCCAAAACCCCTCGGCACGCCTATGTCGCACGGCCATGCCGCCGCCGCGCCGTTCACTAGGTAGAGTGTTTTCATTTTACGAAGGCACGAGGGGTATGAGGTAGGAAGTGGTGTGAGACCGCGCGGAGCTCAGTAGGGAACGACTCGGTTCGACGGAGCGATGCGGAGACGTATAGAACGTGTGTACCAATCTGGCACTGAGTTCGTTCTCTATACTTACCTCCGCGCGGTCGCCTCTCGCACCACTTTCTACCTCGTACCCCTCCCTCGTGCCTTCGTAAAATGAAAACACTCTACTTACCTATAATTTTTCCTATGCCGTAAAATGGTAGTTGTACCACGTTGTACTGTACATATTATAGTAGGTACCTAGACCTACCTACTTATACACGAAGTAACTATTTAGTAATCTGTGCTTATACCTAATATTGTCGCAAGTTGTACTAATAATGTACCTACCAACAGTATTACAACTTGTGGTTTTTTATGCAATCCTTGTAGATTAATTTAAGACATAGGTACCAAGGCAGTATTATGTCAATGTCGAGGTCAATGTAGGACTATTAATTAATCTGTGATGTGATGTAGCATCTATGTGGCTAGGGCTCAATTCTGCATCGCCCCGCGTGCAGTCCGCAGAGGACAGGTCTTTACACATTTGAAGAGCTGTGCAACATTGTTGGTGCTCAAGGGTGCGTATCGCCTGTTTCACGGAGCGCGCTCAGTCAGAGAAACTGCGACATTTCTGATTGGTACTTTATTTAATTCGTTTCCTCTCATTTTCTTCCAGCCGCCTTCACCCCACCAATCAACTACTACAGGGAGAACTTCTCGTATACTTCGCCTGCTGAAGAGCCGTCGCGCGAGCAGCCAGTGCCGTGCCTCTTCGTGCAGGCGGCCAACGATGATTTCCTGGTGAAGAAGCACGCCGACATAGTCAAGAGCCAGTACAAGTACTGCGAAGCCGTTGTCCTGGAAGGTTGCGGCCATTTCTGCCAGCAGGAAGACCCAGAAAAAGTCAACACTGTTATTAGGGAGTTTTTAACGAAGCATAATCTTTAGGTTAGTTAGGGTAGGTATATTATTGTATCGTTTCATGACGGAAGTTCTGACGCTTAGAAATAATTTAAATGTAGGTACTAAGTAAGCAATACAATAATTGTGGTTTTGCTTTACACGTCAAAATATATATTTTATAAAGTTTTGATAGTATTTGTGGTCATTTTCTTTGCATTTCTAATAACTACACGAAAACAACGGTCCCAAGAAAATACCTATATAATTACCTACTTACATACTTTTTGCATAATATCTTCTAATTCACTAAACTGTTTGAATGAGAATAAAAACAAAATAATTATTAGCAAGATCAAGCTATAAAGTATTTAATGTATAAAGCGGCCACTTGTGGCCGCTCTGTAGCGGAAGGGTCTTTATAAATACAATAATAATACCTAAAAATAAAATAATACAAACAGGAGGTCAAAATAATCGAATAATATGTAGATATACTATATTATCCAGTAAGTAATAAATATCCGTTTTTATAGCATGCATATAATTAGTCTTCCCTTGCCCCCCCCCCCCCCCCCCCCCAAATAAAATCCTGGCAACGTCCTTGCGTCAGTGTTTTTTATACCTATAGTCGTTCCGACCGATCTTCATTCATATGCGGTGGCATCAATCCAGACGGGTTAAATAATGGCCCGCTACAATTTCGGAAATCAAATTATATGGAATATGGTATAGTAAAGGGAAAGGAGTTTTTATGTGGAAAACGAACCAGCCTCAACTCTAAACCTTCACTGTACGCTTGCCAAAACGATGCACCGTTGAACTACAGAGCCTGACAACATTATTTATAAATTAACAACTTGTTTTATTTAACAAATAATATAAACAGAAGCCATAGCTGTGGTCACTCTAGAGACTGGACTAAATTTTAGTTGGCATTACACATATACACTCGTTTTGATCAGCCAGATTTATTTCAATTATTGTGGAATTATCATTAGAGTCGGAATGAAACATGCGTTAGATCCTTACATAATAGCATTAATCCTTAATATGATTGCACATTCATAATAACCGCCAAAATAACCACGTTGGACACATAGACGGGTTTGACACCTGACAGCTCTGGCTGATCCTGCGCCTCCTGCGCCTCCACCTACGCTCCTTTCGGAAACACTCGGGTTGACTCGGCTCGAAACGAACCAACTGAATCCGATATTCGTTTGGTCATCTATGTAATTGGTTGGCTCAGTGGTATAAGAGTGTAGGATTTTTATTTTTTCGATCACGATCATGGGTTCGTGTCCCTTTTGTCAAAATTTGTTTTGAAGATGCGTCGCTACGCGACGCATCTTCTGTAATTTAACCCTAACCTAATGTTGAGGCGGCGCATGTCGTTTAATTTTGTGAAAACTCCCATAGAGCAGTTTGTGTGCTGGCTGCCACAGCAGCTGCGTCAAAGCTTAGTCAAAGTTCTCCTGCGATGAAGGAATCGTCTGTGAATGATCGGGTTTGACACCTGAAAGCTCTGGCGGCTCCTGCGGATCCTGCGATCCTACGGCTCGGGTTGACTCGGCTCGAAACGAAACACTCGGCTTGAAACGAAACGTAACAAAAAACTACATGCACCGCTTCAACATTAACCCTGATTATGTTTTTTTAAACCACCAAAACAATCACTCATACCACACAACATCACTCATCATCATACCACACATTCCTTAGAGCCGAAGTTTGCCGAAAGGATCTAAAGGATCCGTAGTAGAAGCCGGTAGCTCTTTCAGGTTGCAGACCGTGAACGAACATAATTCGACATTATTTCGCGACAGTGTGCTTTCACCAATACATCAGTAATCTGTGGCTTTCACAACGCAACTGAGGCTTTCAAGCAAGACCTATTATTTTTCTATTTCATATTACGACATAGGCCGAGGCCTTCAATAATGAATACCGATGCCGAAGCGCTCCGGATGGTGCGAGCGAAATAAAATTACGTGCTGGATAATTCCGAATACCCGAAATATGGCGTGATCAAAAAGAATTCATGGTCAATTTTTTATTTTTAATGTTTCCGAAGCAACCAAATGCCAGTTTTATTGGTAATCTGTGGTTTTTATTGTCAAAAGAAAGACTTGATTGAGTGGATTCGGGATTCTTCAGTTTGTGAATGCGGCATTGACGAAGGCACTGTTGATCATATTTTGTTTTCTTGTCCAATCATTAATCAAGATCCCACCTTATATTCCACTCTGCCTGAACTTAAAATTCCCCTCCCTTCTAATATCTGTTGCTTACTATCGTCTAACAATATTGCTATTTATAAACTCATTTCGAAATTTATTTTTTTTCATAATATTAATTTGTAACTTTTCAGTTAATCATTTTGTTTTCGTTCTTAGGGTTTTCTTTTCTTTTCTTGAAATTATGCATTTGTTTTGATTTGTAAAACTTTTTATACCGTTGTTGTAATCTTAACACACTTGACAATGGCAAAGTTCGCGCGTCAGCGCGAGTTGCCAAAAAAAAAAAAAAAAAAAGAGTAACACTTTTTACCAACAAATTATATTATTTGAAAAAAAATTTAATGGTAATTACCTTGGTAATTAGTAATTACACATAAATATCCATAATAGGTACAATGTATTTAGACGTTCAATATTTTTAGACTTCAAAGTATATATTTTGGTCCTCTAGGCAACTGGCAAGGTCAGCGTCATTCCAATCCAACCAAACATCTCGCACGGAAGGACATGGCGGTGGCGCTGATCGGCTGACTTGGCTTCGTCGAAAGGGAACAGCTGATTGCCGTGTGTGGTTCGTTGTGCTTGGATCCCACTCGCGCGGTCATCGTCCGCGTTTTGTAGATGCGCCTTCGGTCCTACTTACCGTGAGTACTGCTTGTATGTAAATTGATTTGACGCGCGCAGGGAGGGTGTATACAGAGCGTCTGTGTTTTGTGCAGATGTCGCTGACCATGCAGCAGATTATTTTGGACGCCAAACGACTGGCTGGGCGATTGAAGGAGCGCGAGTCGGAGGCGGATGCATTACTGAGCGAGACGCAGACAACTTACCGACAGATCCACACCATGAAACAGGTAACACTGAGCTGGCATTCTTCGCAGAGCGTCACTCGGCTGGCCACCAAGTATTCCTCACCTCGATTCACAATCGACCGCAACATTCGCGTACTTGCAGTTTGCAGGAGCTAATAAATGGGTTGGGAGTTAGTATAGCGCGGCATTCTTAGAAGATTTCTGGTAGCTGGGACTGGTAGGCGAGGGTCTAAGGAGCTATTACCAAAAAAAGTTTTTGTGCGGAGACATGTACTTTGGAAGAAAAAATGTTTTGAAAAAAAATTTCATACAAAATATTTTTTTTTTAAGGCACAAAAACATTGGTTTTGAATATAAATATATGTAAAAACAAGGGAAGTGTTATGGGTGAATGTTTTGGTGGTTTAAAAAAAAAATAACCAGGGTTAATTTATAGAAGATGCGTCGCTACGCGACTCATCTATAAATTAACCCTAACCTACCGTGGGTGGCCAAATTATTAGACTCACCACACTTAATGTCATAGTTATCGATACAAATTTGTTCTTGGGAAAAAAATTCCACCTCCTAAACCGTTGAACCTAAACTATTGCAACTAGGTATTTTTTATTACTGATATATTTGGCATACACCTACGTTACCATTTTCAACCTATGAACATCGCCTTAACTTAGAGACAAAGTAGAAAATCGAAATGTTTTAATTCTATACATAAATTATTTAAATTATATGAAAATAAATAATCGGTATTTATAAATTTGTCTCCAAGTTAAGCCGACTTTCATTGGATTAAGGTGTAAATGTAGGTTTATGGCAAATATATCAGTAATAAAAAATACTTAGTTGCAATAGTTTAGGTTCAAAGGTTTAGGAGGTGGAATTTTTTTTCCCAAGAGCAAATTTGTATTGATAACTATGACATTAAGTGTGGTGAGTCTAATAATTTGGCCACCCACTGTAATGTTGAGGCGGCGCATGTCGTTTTTGCATAAATTCCTATTCAAAATAAATGTTTTGGTGCATTTAAAAAAAAAAAAAAATCAAAAATTAATTTTGTATGAAAAATGTTTTTCTCCGAAAGTACAAGTTTCCGCACAAAAATTTTTTTTGCTAATAGCTACTTAGACTCTCGCCTACCAGTCCCAGCTACCAGAAATCTTCTAAGAATGCCTCGCTATACTAACTCCCACCCAATAAATGTATTGAATAGGTACTGTACAAGTTCGTCCATCACACAAATTATGTGCCCTATTATTTCAGGATTGTATTGACCCTTTGGCTCCCACACTAAAAACATGCTACCCCCTTTGAGCCTTTTTCGCGCGCTGCGGCCACGAGCGCTGTCCTTGACATAAACTGAAATATTTCGTAAACTAATGAAAGTAGATCAATAAACTCTTTTGGAAATGAAATTACCTACAAAATGATGTGAAACAAGTGTGGATTCGCTTATTTAGAAAGCACAGGTGTTGTTTTAACTCCAGGAAAAAGGAATAGAATAATAGACCAAAACATGCTACCATAGAATGTATTAAATGCTTGGGAGCGCTTTTGGAATGTTTTGGGAATGCGCGTTCCCTATGAGAGCTGATGGATTAGTTTACTTTTTTAAAGAAACAGTTTAGTCCTATAGAGAATCAGTGATCGTAATGCATTTGCCCTACATTTCAGATCATTATATCAATAATTATAATATAAATGTTGTAAATGCCTCCAGTGACAATACAATATAATTTTCATGAAAAGTGATTTAACCTATTGCATTTCAAACACTTTATTGTGCTTTACCCTCCCTGAATTCCATGCCATTTTCGCTGCACGGAAATTAGCGAAATTTGGGCACGTAAGCACATAAACTCAAATATTTAGTAAAATAATCAGTCAGATCAATAAACTCTATTGGCACATAAAACCAATTAAATTACCCATACAATGATGTAAAACAATATTCACATATTTAGAAGCACAGACATATTTATTTCGGAAAAATTCAGGAAAAAAATGACCAACATTTTTTCCGAATTTTTCTAGCCTAAAATTGACAATCCATTTAAAATCATGTATGGATGTGTAAGTAAATAAATAATCTCTTTAAATGATGCATTTGAAATAAATTAAGATTGCTTGATTAACGAGATTTTTTCCTCGGAATATTTGTACCGTGTGTTCTATTGGGGAGACAAGTTTTTTTATCCATACCCCCGCCATTCTCATTCGTTCTAATAAGAAACATTGACTGAAATAGTACTTGAAGAGAATATTCTAATTGGAATTTTGGAGCCCGCGCAGGCACAGGCATTACAAGTCTATTGGTCTACAAGCTGTGTAATGTTTCTAATGGCAACGCAACATATTGCAGTACAAGGAAGAGGTGGATATGCTGAACGAGGCAAGTCGCGAGCGACCGCGCGGAGCTCTCATAGCGAGCATCGAGCGCGAGTCGCGCGGCATGCGTGACATGCAGCGCGAGAACGGGGAGCTGCGCGCCGCGCTCGAAGACCACCGGCGCGCGCTCGAGCACATCATGACCAAGTACAGGGAGCACACCGAGAAGAGGATATGGGAGTCGAGAGTCGACTTCGCCGCCGCTATTAACGCGAGGCAGCAGGAGGTGCGCTGTTCAAATTATTGAATTTAACGCTGGGCGTGTTATATTTTTTCGTGTGAACCTTAAAGCTAGTACAAACACGGGAGCATCCTTATGTGTATGGTATATGGGCACGGGTATGTCCTCGCAATGTAAGGACATACATGTGCCGCTTAATATGTGTCTATGTGATACTGTTCTATTTGTGTTATATTATTGTTTATGCTATTAATGTTTATTAAATCACCGACTACATCTATGATGTCAGTCCATTACACCATGTTTCCTTTGAAACTATATTATTTTATTTTATTTTTTATTTTTATATTATTATTTATTATTATTTTTTTATAGCATACAGCTTCACGCTGATACGTGCATATCACTTTTTTTTTCTGCGGTGCACTTGTTTATATTTTAATGAATTTTTTTTTACACTATTTACATTCTATTAGTTAAATTGTTTTTTTAGGTGTTTATCTAACTGGTTTTTATATAAATTTACACTTTTAGCACTTATGACCTCCTGCGGTAGTTCGTTCCAAGAGTCCACAACTCTGTTCACCAAGAAGTGTTTCCTTGGGTTAGAATTAAATGCTGGGCGGTTTAGCTTTAAGCTGTGTCCTCTAACATGTGCTTATGCCATACTAGTTTCTTTTGGTTTTGCCGGCTAAACTGAATTTGGGAGAAAACAAAAATTTTCATAGAAGTTTCGACCGACCTTCGTTTAGTGAACATGGTTGGTAATGGTTATGAGTATGTGCTGTAACTGTGCACACAAACTGTTGCAGCTGATTCGTCAGCAAGCGGAGAGGATAAACGAGATGACAACGGTGATGCATCGCGCGGCGCACGTGGACGAGAACGCACAGGCGCGCCGCCAGGATGAACTCTGTCGCCGGCTCATCACTGAGAACAAGGTAAGTGCCATGCCAGCTGCAAGGCAAATGCCAGTCAGTCAGTCAGCATGTATGAGTTCACTGCTGGAGATATGCCTCTCAAGTTTTTCTCCAGTCTTCTCGGCCTATGCCCAGCAGTACGGTACCACGGCTTTCCGTTGGCATACTTGATGCCGTCATCTCGCCTGGCGGTTGGGATTCCCATACTCCGTTTTCCTGTATCCACGGCCGCCAGGGTAGGACATGGTTACTCCAACGGTCGTCATATCTTCGGATGACGTGCCCAGCCCTTGCAAAGCAAATATTTTAATGTAATTGTGGATTTCTAAAATCCCTTTCTGTGCATACATACCATCACACTGTATCCCGACAATCGGGTTAAGCAGAGTAATCGATGTTGTGCAGCAAGAACTCTCATGAATTACAGTACATCGACTGCCACATTTAGCAAAATATTAGATCAAGACAATTAACAAGTGTACGTTGCGTGTGCAGCGAGTGACATCTGCTCGCCGTCTGCGAACGAACAGCGCACAAAATCGTCAAGAAATACGCGGAATGCTCATCTCCGAAGTTGCCTCAATCACCAATACTATCACTTTGTCATCTATTTATTTTATATGTCAATGCTCCTACCTACTGTCAATGCTCCTACCTACTGTTAAGCGTATCTGTTTTATAGTGACCCGCACCAATAGAGTAAATGATATGGCATCTCACTCGCACAATATTGCTGTGATATTGTGCGATCTATATTGTGCATTGTCTATGGCATACTCCATTTTCATATCTTTTATTGATTGGCCCACAAAATATAATGTTACTCTGTTGTTGTGTGAAATGAGCAGTACAGCTTATAAATAAAGAAGAAAAAGAAACATTCAGCATTTGATAGTTAGGTACTTCCGCTAATGAAGTCGAAACAAAATAATTGTGTGTTCATTCAGTCAGTCAGCGTGTAAGCGTCCACTGCTGGACATACGCCTCTCCAATTTTCCTCCAGTTCTCCCGGCCTTCAGCGGTACGGAACCACTGCTTTCCGCCGACGCACTTGATGTCGTCGTCCCACCTGGCGGGTGGTCTTCCCACACTCCGTTTTCCTGTCCACGGCCGCCAGTGTAGAACATGGTTACTCCAACGGTCGTCGTCTCTTCGGCTGACGTGTCCAGCCCACTGCCACTTGAGCTTAGCCACCCGGTATCCAATATCGACTACTTTGGTGCGTCGGCGGATTTCCTCGTTACGCACCATATCACGTAGCGATATTCCCAGCATGGCTCGCTCCATTGCTCTCTGGGCAACTTTCAACCTTTGGACTACACCGACCGTCAAGAGTCCACGTTTCACACCCGTACGTCATAACCGGGAGGACACACTGGTCATATATATGGGTCTTTAAATTTTGCGGAAGGTCAGACCTCACGGCGAATTTTAATTTTCCGAAGGCAGCCAAACCCAGTTGAATCCGTCTTTCGACCTCCTTTAGCAGACCTTGTCTACCAAGCCGGAGAATTTGACCGAGATATACGTACTCTTCAACCTGTTCGATCACTTCTCCATCAATAACAATTTGTCCTCCTGCCATAACCTCGGTCGCCATGACCTTGGTTTTGTCCCGGTTCATCTTCAGACCCACCTTCATCGTGTGTTCATTAATTTTCCATAAAATTTCTGCATAGTTCAATGTGCTTAAACGTCATTGAACTTGACAGAGCCCACTTTTTGCTAATCTAATGGCAATTTGCCAAGCTGCTTCTTCATGCGTCCCAATTTGAACGTGTTCCAAGAAAGCGATGGACTTCTTGAAGCTGACCAAAACTTGATTAAGGTTTGATGAATGTTAACTCCTGAGCATTAGGAATTTTCCAGTTAACTCACGTTGGGACCATAGTGTACCGAGCGTAGTACTCTAGTGCGAGACATAGGCTAGGTGATAAAGTGTAGTGATGCGTATTGTCCGTACATTTGTTATAAGGAGACTCGCTTCTCTACACTCGTGGTGACTGTCGACCCCACGAGAGAAGCACGGAGGCGCGTGCCCGACAGGCGTCGCATCGCCGCGTTGCACTGTACATGTGCATTCATAGTAGAAAAACACATACACAGAACCATACATTTAAACAAGTATATACATTAATACTGTCAAGACCTTGGCCTGTGAAACAGTTTGGGTGTATAAGAATGTTTACTAACAGATTGTGTGCAATAGAGTTTTGTATTGTATTGTGATGTGTGCGTGTAGGGCCTGCGGGAGCTGGTGAACTTGTCGCGGCTGTACGGGTCGGACCGCGCGTACGTCGTTCCCAAGGAGGACAAGGACGTACAGACGGATGGGCCGCCGCTGCCGAGCGCGTGACGCCCGCCCGCGCCCGCCGCCGCGCCCGCGCCGCCCCCACCGCGCCGCGTCTGAACCGCGCGCCCCCCACCCCACCTCGCCGCCCCTATCCACC
Organism: Nematopogon swammerdamellus; assembly: GCA_946902875.1. Lineage (NCBI taxonomy): Eukaryota > Metazoa > Arthropoda > Insecta > Lepidoptera > Adelidae > Nematopogon > Nematopogon swammerdamellus. The sequence goes on from OX336337.1 coordinate 9,441,045, forward strand.
AGCCATCTACCGGCCAGCGCTCGCATACATCACATCACCGTTGCGTCACTCGAGCGAGTGCAGTTTAAAAACAAGAATTTATGTGAATAAAAACACAGTGAGGAAACCTGTACACTAGCAATGCCAAATGAAAAATAGCAAAATGGTCAATTGGAAAATTTTCATTGTCAGTCTTCTGCAGAGCAAAAAAGTGTACATACACATGTGAGGCCAGCCGAGTGCTGATTGGCAGCGGTGCACTGCCTGAGAACATGCAGCTCTATGTAAGTCTGTCAATTGATGTCACACTCAATGATAATGTGGAATCGCTTGAAATGTGAGTGATGTGAAATATAGATAGCTGGCGGCGCCGTGGGAGAATAGAAGTCAGTTGATTACGTTGTGTATACTTTCTGAAGTTAAACTTTGTACACTTGAAAATGTTTTGTATATTTCAGAGTACATTTTTTACTGTTAATGCTCAAAGTCTGAACGTTAATGAACGGACTACTGCAGAACTAGACCTGAAGCGCAGGAGATTCTTGGTACGAGTCCAATCTATGTAGAACATTGTTATATAAATAATGTTTATGCACAATGTTGTGTATAAACATTATACTGTCTGCTAAAGAAGGGCCCTACTTTCCATAGGGGGTCTGTACTTTTCAGTAATTAGTGTGTTGCGTGTCGTATAATGTGGTTTAAATGAGAATAGGTGTGCCCACGTGGACCGCGCTTGCGTCGAGTGAAGCTTAGAAAGTAGTGTCTTCATGCACTTCTGTCACTTCTATTTTCATTTGAATTCATCTACACCTATATGGTGCGACATTTATTGTGAGGTCACAATAGAACAATGTTATGTTGTAATGTTAATAAACTTATTAGAATTGATAGAGGTACCTATTTGGGTCTATACCGAATATATGATTGAGTACTATACTGTACTATCGTAGATTGAATATATTGTATTAAAATTCTAAACATCTGTGTCCAACTGTTGCTATGTGACTTAAGAAAGCACTCATTTATCCGAGCAATTTTTCTTTAGGTGTGGGTACGAACTCATGAACTATTCATTTGCCGAAAATCGCTCATCATTACGTTATACTCATTTATTATACATACGTAAATATTTTAGTTTATATAGTATTAGATGCAAAAATTAATGTGTTGTAATATCGCAATAATTATATTGTCTTTAGAATTTAGTTTATTGATTTTAGGTTAATGTCCGCGTCTGGGGTGACGCAACAGTGACGCATTAAGCTTTGTACGCACTACACGTACGAGCACGTGCGTTCGCGGAAATCGCTTTCGACTATTACGAATAACTGTCAAGATGGCCGTTGTACGTGTTAGGCTCACGTGATCGCTGGCTTGCCTACACCATGCGGTCACTTTTAGTTTTCCATATTGCCGCAGTACGTACGTACGAACATGAGACACAACTGTCCAGACTGAGCGCGCGGTTGACACTGCTAGTTCTTTGCCGCACGTCCGAAAACCGCTAACGATCGGATCGCTCCGCGGCACGTTCGAGCGCGGCAGTGTTCTGTTCGTGCCGAATGTTCGAGGGTGGTATGCACTACGCGCTCCAGCAAGTCGAACATTGCCACGCGCAGTGCGTACCCAGCTTTAGATTTTACACTAGCGCCACCTCTAGTTAGGTTACGAATTCACAGTGAGCGGAGGTTAGTGCTTACATACAACTCGAATTTTATGGTAAGCATTATATTTGGATGAACTGTTGTATAAAAAAGTGTATGAAGTGAATCTAGTTCATCAGTGACATAATATAAATAACTGGTCAATAAATTAAATTCTATCTCCAATCAAAGCTCACATTTTTAACAGAAGTTAAATGTTTAACTCATAAAAGTACAGTCAAACCCGCTTAATAAGATCCCGATTTCCCGCATAATACGATCTTTTGTGCTGGTCCCTTCATTTTACGAAGAAATTTTTCCCGCTTAATACGACCCCAACCCGCTTAAAACGATCTTTTGGTGACGAAGGTCGCCACGCGCGGCGCGTCCGCCCGAAGCGAGCTCAGGGCTCGGGAACGCTCGCTCCCGCGTCGGGCGCACCGCCCGCTCCCCGCGCTCGCTCCTAGCGCCGCGCGCCGAGCGAGCTCGGAGCTAGTACGCATTCCGGTGCCGCCCGCGCATGTTCTGTCTGTGTAGCACATCGTCACCGGCCGCGAACTCTCGAACTGTATCGAAATTAACACGTGTGTGTATCCTTCTTCGTGCCATGATGGCCAATATTAAACGATAAACGACAAGCACTCTCACTTAGTGATAGAAGATGTTGTCCAACTAAGGCGATATCTTTGTTCGATTGATTCCAGTGATGATGCTCTTAACAAACTAAACTGCATAGAAAGCTCTGTATTGCGTGAGTCTGTGAAACACCTGCAACAACAGACAACAGACGATTGATTCATTTCTTAACACGTAAACGATTGCGAAGATTGATTTATGTCAGAAATACAATAAACAGATTTTAAAGTGTGTACTTTGCATGATTTTAACTCTTCCCGCTTAAGACGATTTCCCGCTTAAGACGATTTTTGCGCCCATCCCCTTGAGAATCGTATTAAACGGGTTTTACTGTAGTTACAAAATTACTAACATTCAAAATTATGGTTTTAGACATAACATTCTAACTAATGATAGGATGATGATGACGCGCACGTCGTTGGTCAGTTGTTCGGTACAGATATTTTTTTCTATTTATTAGGATGAGACCGCGCTTCTGTTTATTTTTTCCTAGAACAGAATTGTGTTAGTCACTCAGCGTTTATTTATTTACTGCTGGACGTATACCTCTGCAATGTTCCTCCAGTTACCCTGGTCTGCAGTGGAACATTGAGAAATTGTATATTAACAACAAATCAGGGATGCACATCCTAAAGTATGGATCAGGGTTTCATTGCCTCAATGGCAATAAAAAACTCTTCAAACACATATTTTAAACACCCCTATTTATTGTACAATAGTATACAACATCCAATGTGTGTTGTGGATTGTGCACCCCTATGTGGATTACATATGAAATAAATTTCAATAAAAATTTGTAAATTTGTCACTATTTGAAGGTTAATATTACATTTACGAGTATTATTTTGTAAGTAGTAATCATAGGAAAATATACCTCTTGAATAAAAAAAAAAACATGAAATCGACTCAAAGCTGTCGAGTCTATGAATAGTAATTTCTTTTCAATTTGAACCTGTACAAGGTAAACTTTAGGTATTTTTTTAAAAGTATGTTATAGTTAAATTTCTAGGTTATCATGGTAATACATTCTAAATTTACTTGTTCGCGCTAGAGCTTAATCCCTCATGCGTCGGCGCATGTGCGAAAACCGCCTCCATATATTGTCGCGTTTCTTTTGCAGCTGCAATTCGTTGGGCAAGGAAAAATATAGTTTTTTTTTTCGGAAAAAACAATTATAACATATAGCTAATTTAGCATGGTTGCGCTTACTTCTATACTTGCACAGTTTCTTACAGTACACCGACCTTTGTATTGAATCCAAATTGTGAGTTCAGTTGAATTTCGAGTTGAGTTTCGATTTCACACCCACACGCGAATAAATAAAAACCTATTAACCCATTCATTTCAGAAATTTTCTATACTTTCGTATTTATACTAAACAGAACAAACATAGGTATTACTAAAAACACCAAAAATATTTTTTATTTGCACGCCGAACACTTGCACAGAGCTTAGCGGGTCGATCTGGAAACCCATACAGAATTGGAATTCGTTCTGCCGTTCATTCTAAATTTCTATCGGGTCTCGTGGTCAATTGAAAAACTATCTTATGATGTGTTCGGTGAAGGCATTGAGTGCTGAGTTGGTTATCTGCTCATGTTAAATTGTTCTTTCAAATATTTTGCTATTCCTTGAAAGTAAGACCTGTGCTAAGACCATGCAAAAGTTCAAGTTGGGAACCACATGCAGCGCCACTTGTTTATGTTAACATTCGATTCGAAAATTGCATTTATTATTCAGTTTCCAAAAGATTGCACGACTATTTGTATTTTTTTATCCTTCATTAAGATTTTAGTTATTCAGCAGTACTTAAGTAAAAAGTAATTGTTTGATGAATGAAACTAAGTTGTTATGAAAGTGCAATGACTGAGCATGCTCTATGGTACAAGTAATAATGGAATTATTGATTTATAATCAGTCTATGTATGTGCCTCTACCTGTGTTGTTCGTAATGATTTGAAACAGCGGTTGTGTCTTGAATAACAATGAAATGCACCCAGCAATCACTGTTGAATACTGTGGTTGAATATGATTACTAGTGAATTATCGAATTGTTGCATAGTTGGTTATCACTTTAGTCGATAATTTATGTCTAATGCAAATAACCGTCTCCCCTAGACAACTAACTAGAGGAGTGTCTGTAGAGAGGGGTAGGCAGTGTGATCGCTTCGTAGTTGACCTTAGATCTGGAACGTGCAACGACGCCTGCTGTAGGGTATAATTATTAAGGCTCATCAAATGGGCAGTTATCCATTTTGAATGTGATTTGAAAATGTTTCTCTGTTTGCATCTGATGGCATTTTGTTCAATCTTTACACCAACATTGAAATTATCTGTTACGAAAAACTATCACAAACTAAACTGTTTCATTATTTGCTGTAATAAATCATTTTAATATGTTTCTTTGTTTGAATAAAAATTTGATAAACGCAGATAGACTCGCGGACATTTCATATGATGTATGTTGCGCGACTGTCCTATTATTCGACTCTAGATCAATAATAATAGTGTGTAGGTACATTTGAATTCTCGTGTGCTTCCTTAAAGTTTTGATAAACTCAATAATATAAACAAAAAAAAAACTGTAGAAAGTTCTAGAATAGTCCTTACATCTGTCTGAGTTTAGATTTTTAATGTGACAAATGAAGATGTTCATAGATTTTCATTCTGAAAACGGACCAAAGCTTTTTTATATTTTTGAACAATACAAAGAACTATAAGGTAGCAACATTAAATCATCACTCATTGAAAATGTTAATGAATGTAAATACTTTCGATAGGCACTTTATCCACATAACTGTATCATAACGTTACATCTTTCAAATATGTTAAGCTCTTGAGAAAAAAAAAACAATAAAATAATTATTCTCAAAAAAGTTTCACTTTGCCATCGGAACAAAAAGCATGCTGCAGCGTTGTAAGCAGAACAGGACAGGATATAATTCTCACGCACTAAACAGTGGATAAGATTGTGAGAAGCTTAACATGCGAATAGTATGATTAACGATGATAACTGAAGATGATGTGTTAATGTCGATTTTTTGGGGCAGACAAATTCACCGTCTCTAAAGATGGTCTTCGGAGCACATTCACTTCCCCTGCGTTGCTACTGTAATTGTATGGGCATTTTGGAGTTCTGAATAAGGCTAGGCTAGACTAGCCTATCTAAGAACATAGGTAAACAATATATATAAGTGGAAGTGTACAAAGAGTAGAGCCAGATTGAAAAGCTTGTAGATTCCAACACTAATGTAGTGGCGTGGAGACCTGTTCAATTCAATATAATCCAAATAATATCTTGAAGCCACATACACATTAAGTATTGGACACAGATATAGTAATTAGTGTGCACAGATCGTCCACAATGTTTGTGCTGCCTCACATTGCATTGCGGATTGTGTTGCAGATAAGCTGTACACAGCTTAAATACTGAATGAAGCCCAACACATTTTATTCTAAGTATATAAAACACTAGAAAATTATGCATCCTTTTTCTTTGAGTTAAATATCAAATGGAAATATTGTTCTACCGTAGCCCATGTATTTTATTTTATTTTTCACATTTGAAAAAAACAAAGAGGAATTTACCGCTAGAACAACAAAGTAATACAAATACATTGAATATATAAAGACCCAGCACAGTTTTTCACATATTAAGCCTCTACCACTCGGGTCATCTGTACCGTAGCTTTGATGCAGACATGAAAAGTTAAAGATAAGTATAGGGAATGTTCTAGGTTTTCAATCTACAGTGTTATCTTTAGTGAACGTCAATGTTTTTTAACTTCGCTCGTTAGAAAAAAAAATCCAAACATTCCTCTATTTTTGCGGCAATTTCTATTGTAAAAATATAAAGAATTAATGTATATTTTTCATAATTTTTCTCCAAATGCAATTTTATATTCTTTAGTGAAGCACGATTTGAAAAATTCATAAAGCTCACATTTTTCATAATTATAAAAATAAAAATGATTTGCGCGCTATTCGCTTTCACTTTGTTTTATCGTAAGCGCCTTGTGGCGATTCCACCCCGCTCTAGTAAAGAGGAAATTGCCTAAAGAGAAAACGGGGAGGACGGCGCCCCTATCCCCACTCCCCATTGCGCTGAGCACATGACGTCACTATGAGTGGAAGAGGCTTAAGCAAGTATGAATACAGCTTGAGACTTGAACATGAAAAAGGCAAATAGAAAAATACAAATTTCATACAGGTCATAACTCTAGCGGTGAAGCGCAAAATTCAGCAAAGTTGAGTATGAAGAAAGTTAATTGCCCAAACACTATTTGTGTGTCGATGGTAGGAAAAAAACCGGCCAAGTGCGTATCGCCATGTCATGCTCAGCACCACTCCCGCCATCCATGGCCTGTTTATTAGTTAAAATGCTTCACACTCTTTTCAGTAGATGGCGGTAGATACACTTTTTAGTTTCTTCTATGGGAACCCCCGTGAGTTTTTTACTTTTTCTTTTTTTATTATTTGTTATATTGGCCATAATAACACATATTCTGTGAAAATTTCAACGGGCTATTATGGTTCAAGAGATTCAGCCATCGGACAGACAGACAGACAGACGGCGGCGTAGACAGACAGACAGACGGAACCCTAAAAACAAAGGAACGCAAAGTAGATTTTTGTGTTTGTCTTTATCTATAAAAAAAAATTTTAACATTAATATTTTAAGATATATAACAAATTTTAAATAATCAACATCCAATGAGTTAATACACACCCTCTGAAACAGCCTTATAAAGTAGGAATTTTAATATCAGGCAGGTACAGTAAGCCCCAGAATGAGCAACTGTAATATCCGACGACTATATTCTTTTCACAATAAAATTAATAACCATCTATTTAACCATATGCAATGAAGAGTCAGTATGAAAATAAAGTTGTACCGAAAGGACTATAGTCGCCGAAGAATAAAGTTGCCCGTGCGGGCCGAGGCTAATAGTAAACTTCAATTCAAATATTAGAGGAAATTAAGCTTTTTAACTTTATCATTCCCAGAATGAGTGCTGACGATCGTGACTGCTGCACTTTATTCTTGAGCTGAAAAATAATGAAAAGCTGAACTAACTGAGAAGATGGTCCTGTCAATTAAGGGACGTTAATTTCGCCTAGTACCGATTAGTAATAAATAACTGCAAGTTGTCTATGGGTGTGCATTCTTTACGCCTTTAGTACACAGACACATTCGGGTGCAGCAGCGAATCATTGCGGTAGCAAAACAACGCGGAACGTTAGTATACTGCACGTTTTCGCAATATTAAATCACATATAAAAAACTTCACAATAATCTCGGAAGTTTCGCCAGATTTATGGGGTACCTAGAATGCTGGTGGCATTGACTCGCTGTATTGCAGATTATTAAAAATTTTCAAGTTTTATGAATAATTACTGGTGACACTGGAGTGTAAGTCCGGAGTTGATCGTTGTGCTGCTCAGGGCCTGCAGCACCGATGCGCTTTTCGACAGTACTCTGAGTGCAGTACAATGCACTCAGCCTGAAAGATTGGGTGATAGAGTGATTGTTCTGTGTATGTTGAGGTCCAGAGAGAAAGCCGCCGCGCTTGTTCCCGACCCTGTTTTTGAACCGTCAGTGTAAATGCTGCCCTCGTGGAACTCCGATTGATCCTTAGGTTGTCAGCTAATTCTACATGGTAGTGTTTATCGAACACATATATCATAATTCTATCCCATACTGCCTCCATCAGGGCGTATTTTTTTATGGCCTATGTATCTAGACAACACGTAAAGATGTGCAAGAGTGTGAAACGTGGCTAGCAGTCATGTGCGTTCGTGTGATGGGAATTTCGCAGGTACTGGGGAATAGTGATGATAAGGACGCAACTAGATATCACTAGAGAAAAAGCGAGACAATTTTTTTTTCATCATTCTGCTGCCGCATGCGAATGCATCGGTGTACAGGCGAGGGTTGGGAATAATTCGAAGTGATTAATTAAATAAAATACCACCATACTAACATCTCATAGGTGTTCACCTGCACGTTTTTGCTTAAAGCAGAAAGACACATTGTAGGTAGGTAAGCAAACATAAACAATGCTTAGCTAGTTTAGAGACGAAGTTTGTCAGTGGGGGTATGTAATGTAATAGTATAGTTTTCGGAAGAGCAATCTTAGTAACTTCATAGAAAAGATAAAAAAATATTTACTCAAAAAAAAACTATTCACACTTTTAGTGTTGACTTAGCGTGGTATTGATAAAGAATAAATTTATATAAATATACTGATGATTTTGTCAATATTTTAATCTTAGAATAAACATGTAGAATATTCAGGAGTAAACGTTCTGCTGTTGCATCCCAGAACAAAATTGATCTTAGAAGTGCTTACAAAAATCTTAAATAAACAGAGGACTACAATGTCTTACTGGTTTCTCATCCATCATAAACATTTTTAGAGGAAAAAGTATTTTTCGAATAAAATAATAAAACCGTCTCAGTGCGAATTTTGGACGTAACAATAACTAAATCATAGTTGTCATTTCCAAACTGGTGTTCAAGTGTGTAAAAATAGTTAGTTACATTGGCTTATGTACTAAAGACGACTTCATCTTTTTAATGTAACCGTTTAAAATTTACTATAATAAAATTGTTTTGCATCGTCGTAAACTTCAGGGTTGGACTTAAAATTATTGTCAAAACAAACATGTGGAGAAAATACCAAAACCGCGTTCACTGCTCCAAGCCCGAGTTCAATTTAGAACTGGCTTAGAATAATACACGTATACATTTTACTGTCCATTTTTTATGAACAAGTAGTAAGCACCGTGCGCTAGAATGTTGCGGTTGAATGCACCCAACCTCAGCCAATCCAGCTAGTAGTGATGCGAAAAAAGTTCGCCCTTCATCTTTGTTCAGTATGTCATATTTTCTGTTATGATGGAAATTCAGGAATTAGGAGATGAGGACTACAGGGCGCATCTGCTTCGTAACTTGCTCGATTGGCTTAATAAAATATTAACAAATTAATTGTACCTGTGAGGTGTTTGCCTACAACACAAGGCAATAAACTTAACAGTTGTGTAGTAAAAACAGTAGGATTTCGACGCTATTGTTGTGTGGTTTAGAAGCTGAGGACTTACTGTATTGTAATTATTAAAAAAACTATGAACCATGAGAATAAATATGATGTACCTTAAATTAAACAATTGTTTCATTTTATTTGTACTTTGTTCTTTCAAACCCAAATACAACTTGTTAGTTGCGACTGTGTATCTACCTCTCTCTACTGACCTAGTCGCAGCTGAGCTGAGCCTCAGCTCAGCTGCGACTGCAGCAGTCGAGTGTCAGTTTGATGTTTCTTAAGTCCAATTTAACGAGTTAAACTAGCTCCAGACCTCATTTGTAAGCCTCGGTAGATCAGTGGAGTGGTCGGTCGACTGTTGTTAAGCAAACCTGAGCACGGTCAGTACTTGGATGGGTGACTGCTCGACCGTTGGTTGGAGGCTGACCGTAGTTCAGATTGCACGTAAAACTGTAGGTCCCTTTCCTTCTTACCTTACTAGGTGGTAGAGTTTATCCCGCCCGGGTTGATACCATCGCACTGAATGAAACGTCGGTCGAAACGGCTGTGTATGTAAATAGTTCATGTTTTCCGTTCATTTCTGTGTAGCGGACATGGCACCTAGTCCACCTGGTGTTATGGGGCTGACATCACGGATGTTGTAGGTGTGTAGCCAAACGTGTCAGTATACATAAAAAAAATTTTTTATCCATTTAAGCCACTTTATATTGACATTTAGTGTTGCTGCACTGCTTATTTTCTTAGTCTAGATAAGCGAGTAAAACTGATTTAAATAGCTAAATTCGTATTATGTAGTGCAAATGGGCCTAAGTGAGCTAACCTTGTATGGAAACAGCTAACGATTTGGATGACATTTTGTATTAAAGTTTTATTTTTCAAGTTTATCTAGATGTCGCACCTGAGAACATTTTCACGCAAAAAAAATTATTTTCTTTTTAACCTTCTCATAGAATATTGAGGTGTAATATGTAGTGTGTAGTCAGGCCTCACGCACTCTTATGTACTTGCGCGCGCTAACTACCTACCGCCCAGCAGGCCGTCGGCGGCCTAATTCAGTGGAATTTCGTCAGCCGCGCGAAGCATACCTACACGCTCGCACACGCTACTGCACGCAGCTGCAAAGCAATAATCACTTTACACTAGGTACATTTTCGCACGCAGCGATTGGCGACGTAAAACAGTAGGCTATTAAAGCCGAAGGTATGGAACTTTTTCTATGGAGTGATTTATCCGTTACGAAGTAACTATTAAGTAATCTGTGGTGTAGTGCCATCTGTTAACCCTCTGAGCAAATTTCCAACTTTTTTTGAAAAGCCGCTGAGCAAACTTCTAAAGGTACGCGCGCGCAACTTTCTCCGCACTTCTCAATTATAAAATCATAACTTAAATATTTACTTCGGGACCCATATAAATTTGCACCTCATTACAGTCTAGATAAAATTATCGTTCATATTATATAGGTTTGAGTTAATTAGATTTCAATTGGTATTAATAAAAAATTGGTAAGGTTAGAGATCAAATTTTATGGGTGTAAGAAGGAAAGAACGAAGATACCTTGAAAAGTAAAGCGATAACATATCTTTTTTTTATTTTAGAATATAACTATAATACATTTCTAATAGAACAGCATCAAATTTTGTTAACATCTTCTTGAAAAAATGTTCACCAGAACCCACTTACCGCGCACACAGAACGGTTCGAAATTCCAGCGAGAATGCAAATATTTGTTTCATGGACCACGCATATGACACCATCGCTGCGAAAATTTTTTGTTGCGTTCATTCATTACTGAAATATTCATTAGAGGAACAGAGATAACCCTAAGTTCAAAGCCGACAGAGTAAAAAATAAAAAACCAACTCCGGACGTCAAGTCGATTAATAGATCGCTGTTGCTCAGAGGTAAATTTTGGCTGGTCAGTTGAGTGTATCAGGATTGCTCAGGGGGTTAAGATGCCGAGCGAAGCTTGGTCGTCCAGGTACCTAAGTACTAAAATAAAATTAACAAATGAGAACAAAATTTTATTTACTCGAAACTTATAAATAAACGTTTGAGATGTGTGTATATTGGGCTACACGATTGTCCCCGGCTTCATACGCGGACGGATCATACCCGGGACTGCGTGTACTCAGTGGGGAACCTGAACGAGTGCTGTCCCAGTGCGAGGATGCTGGGCAGGAGTCCCGCGTTAGGGATTATGTTCCACGACAGAGTCAGTGTGACATTACTGTGACCTCTGAAATCAAAAGAGCAATTGATTAAAAATTATCACCGATCAACCCCTCAGTTCAGGTCCCTCGAACGGTCCATTGGAAATGTTATGTCCAATTTCCCCTTGCTCCAAGGTGGCTGGTTGTATAACCTTCACCAAGACAAGCAATGTGTGCTTGCATTTAAGGTTGCCACCTTTTATTTGGACCATGCCTGGACATTTGAGTTGAGCAAAATATGTATACTAAATTGGTTAATTAGCTTAGACCATGGAACTGACTTGAGACTATGATAGTACATGTAAAACAATCTAACCTGAAAACGCGTGATGATTGTATAATAACCCGCCTATTTGCGTCGCGCAGTTGGGCGAAAAGCTAGGGTTTCTTCAAAAACTTTATTGTTTTGAAGAAACCCTGTCACGCTGCACTATTAGACAATGTGTTGATGTTTTTGGACATTTTTCAAATATCCGGATGAAGCGTGCAAATTACTGTACTGTACTGTGTTCGGAGTCATTCTCGGGCAGGTGGGATTGGTAACCCTAATTGCATTGGTAACCAACGAAGGGACGTATTACAGTCTTTTTCACTCATTGCCGTCGTCATCAGCTACTGAGATAGCAGGAATCGAGGGGGTTGGAAAGAGTTTCCTCATGGGCTCACTTTGCACAATATGCTTTATCACCCCGTACCAACAAAATGAAGACATTTATAACACAATAAATACACCATACAGTCAGTCAGTCAGTGTGTGCCTGTATGTGCCCACTGCTGGACATAATCCTCTCTAATATTTCTTCAGCCCTGTCGGCCTTCAGCGGTACGGAGCAATGCTTCCACAACATAGTTAATGCTGTCCCACATGGGCAGGCATTCTCTAACGTCCTACCGTCAACTTCGGTGACACTGACTAGTTATGTCTCTGTCTAATTATATGAACTAGACAGAGACATAACTAGTCAGCGTCACCGCCGTTGACGGTAGGACGTTACAGAATACTGGCCCTGGCCTGTTATTATTGAAGGTTTTTATCCACTCGCGAGTGTGTGAATTAAAAAAATACTTATCCTGTGTATAATATTTGTAGCAATGTCAATCAACTCACAATTTGGTCTTTCCACACTCCATTTTCCTGCCCACGGCCGCCAGTGTAGGACATAGTTATTAAAACTGATGTCATCTCTTCGTCCGATGTACCCAGCCCACTGTCACTTAACTCAATACGCACCATATCGCGTAGTGATATTTCTCATGTACAACCACAGTTTGTACATCACTAAACAGTTTGTACATCACTAAACAGTTTGTCAGATATAAAATAAACTTACTTCAGACCATTCCCGTCATCCCAGAAATAGTATTTAGTGTTCATGTTCTTGAAGTCCAGGACCGCGTTCTCGCCGCGCAGGATAATCTTGTCCCAGAGAACGACCTGGTTGAGCTGGTTGGTGGGAGTTGAGTACTCGGCTGTGAGGTAAAGGAAAAGTTGCTTGACGTTCCAGTTGAAGAGATGGGATAGGTCAGTCTTGAGATCAAAGGTAAGGAAGCCGAGGTCGTTCCTCTCTCGGGATGCGCCGTAGTCGGGCACGTGCTTCCTGCAACAGTTACATTTAACACATTAATTACCAGACAAGAAGAGGATAATAACTTGCCCACTGTCGGCAAAGACGATTTGTGGGTTCGCTTAGTCTGTTTTACAGATACTATCACGGACGCTGCTCTGCGGAACTAGCATCCCTTCTTCCCTGCCACCCGTCCTATCTCCGCATGACTCGTCGCAGAGAGACTCAGCACCCTTTTGTTGTTGACATTGGGCTTTTGAGAACCCATCGGTTCTGTAAATTGTTTCTTTGTCGCACCGCTAGAGTGTGGAACTGTCTTCCGGCGAGTGTATTTCCTGAATCCTTTAACCTGGGTGTCTTCAAGCGTCGTATTAACGGGCTAGACAGCCTAGCAACAGTACGCAAATCTGCTGGCATGGTACCTAACTGAGCGTGGTTTCGCGAGGAGGTGATTTTGGCTCTGTCGACTGCACGATTGGTCCCTCGGCACAGCCACCCATGCTGGTTCACATAAAAAAAAAACAAAAATTGCTTCGTTACGCATGTACATTTACAGCATGGTTCGCATATTGCTCGCTGGACAACTTTAAGTGTTTGGGCGACAGCGAGCACGTTTCACACCCTTACCTTATAGCCGGGAGGACACAGTGGTCGTTTATGTGGGTCTTAACATTTTGAGGCATCTCATCTCAAAATTATTTTATAAAATGAATCGCAAATACTCACACGACAACCTTAACCGTGTTCATGTTCGCTTCGGTCCTGTAGTCCACTGTCAACGTCGAGATAAAGCAGAAGAACGTAAGACACGCAAGCACACTCAACGTGTACGCCAAGATAGCGTTCCCTCGCGTCAACACCGTATGCATCTTTACAACGGTTTTTTTATAGGACTTTCTCTAACAAAATTCATATACCAGTAAATAACTGGAAAAGAAGGTTCACTCAAACTCAAAAGAAGCCGACCCAGCTAATCACCTGGAACACCAGTCAGAGTCACCAACCAAACTAGGAGCTTGACAAGTAAATTTGACAGCTCCAAGTGACACGACACGACGCAATACCTACCATAGACAAACATTTCAATTGTAGGGGTATTGCCAATACCGTATTGGGCGATCTTATATAATCTTATATAACTGTACAAGAAATATCTATATAAGTTTTCAATTATAAAACGTGCAGTGACATATTTTTTCTGTGAGAGAAACTATAAATTAATATTATGTACTTTTTATAGGCAGGGGAGGGAGATTTGTTGAAACATACTGGCAGCATTCTAATTGATTGACACGTCAGTAAATAACGACACCTGACAGCTCTGGCGGATCCTGCGCCTCCTACGCTCCTTTCGGCGTGTTTACGGCTCGCGTTGACTCGGCTCGAAAGCGAACCAACTGAATCCAATATTCGTTTGGTCGTTTATGTAATTTGGTGGCTCAGTGGTATAAGAGTGTAGGGTTTTTATTTTTTTGATCTCGACCATGGGTTCGTGTCCCTTTTGTCAAAATTTGTTTTGTTTTTTTTGCAATGTTAGGGTGTTAAAATTGGGTTATGATTATTTTTTTTTACGTGATGACGTCACGTCTTATAAATTGATGAAATACAAACTTAAGAAAAACGACATGCGCCGCCTCGACATTAGGTTAAGGTTAATATAGAGAAGATGCGTCGCTACGCATTTTTAAACCACGCAATTTTTTTTTAAACCACCAAAACATCACTAATACATACCACACAACATCACTCATACCACTCATTCCTCCTTCGAGCCGAAGTTTGCCGAAAGGAGCTAAAGGAGCGGTTGTAGGATCAAGCAGGTCTTTCAGGTGGCGGACCGGTAAATAACGTTCACAGTATTCTATGTAACAGTAATTTGTATGTTACTGCTCCACTGCGATAATGTAATTTAAATGGCGGCGGAGGCGGTGCGGGGCGGCGCGGCGGTGCGGGGGCGCCCAAATGCCTAATATAAGACAAAAAAAAATGCCCTGGTAGTCGTGGGACTACCGGTAGACATAGACATGGAATTATGGGCAGCCATAGGTGGAAGGAGGCCGAGTGACTCTATTAAAAAAAAATGGAAAATTAATTAAAAAAAAAAAAAAACTAAAGAACTAAAACTAAAACTCTCGTCGAGACCTATCATTTCCTCCAGCGGATGAGTAGTCTCGGATCAGTAGTTTCAGAGATATGCCCTAACAAATAAGGTCCCGCTTTTGGGTTTTTCGCTACGATCTCGAAAACTGTGCCCCGTAGAGAAAAATGGTCTTATACAGAATGAAAGCTCATAAAATTATCTACAACTTTTATTCTATTCACTTTTCGAATTCCGAACCGTTTTCGAGCTACACGCTTAGGAAAATTGAAAATTTTCGAAAAAATTATTTTTTACCTCATATTTCTCATCAATCATATCGTCTAAACTCTAAACTATCTGAGGAAGATATTGTTAAACAAGAAGTTATAGAGAATTTAATTCCCTTCAAGAGTGTAGGTATATACATATGCTAATTAATCTCCAGCCGGTCAACAGTTGCACCAATTTTAAGATTTTTTGTAAAATTTCATCATTTTGAGAAAAAATTGTTTTGGTCATTCCTGAGCCACAACTATCGTTTGTTACAGCTATGTATCATCTAATAATATGTCACACTTGAAAGCGGGTTAAATAAAGTAAATGGAAATCATGCCACTTGAAAAAATGGAAAATTGTATTTTATAATGATAAATAAAAGTTTGATAAAAAGTTAAATAAATAAATAAAAGATGAGGTAAATAATTAAGTAATTTTATTTTATTTTAATAACTCATTGTTTTACTTCCAAGAAGTTTTCATCCTCTTTGGACGTGAGGGTCCTGGTAAGGGTTCTTCGTCCATGGCATCTTCATCCTCAGTGGTGGGTGGTTCTTAATGAAGGGCCTCTACGTCGTCTTCCTCGTCGTCCTCGTCAACAGGCACGTCGTTGAGGCATTTCCCTTGGCAGTGTAGGCACGCCGTAGAACAATAATTATTTTAGCATTGAATTATTCAGCATTGCTTTCCGGCATCCACATTTGCATGTTGCAGCAACCACAATCCATGTTGCAGCGGCAGAATATCATTTTCAGTAGGACCTCCGGTGCTGGTGGATCTTCTGTAGTAATTGGCACCAGGGTGTCTTCTACATATTTCCACCCCCACTCTTGAGGGGGCAGCTCATTCCCGAGCCACTGCTGCACTTGGTTACCTGCTACTGAAACCCGGCCGAGGAAAAACCAAAACAATAACTTTAACTAAACGCTCTTTGCCGCCGCCGCCCGCCGCCGCCCCGCCGCGCCGCCGCCGTTGCCGGCTGGCTGGCGGCAAAGAGCGGTCACTTTGTACGTCATGCCTGGGGTAGGGCGTATTGTAAGTAGGTATTGTAGTAGGTACAGTAGAGTAGAGTATTGTAAGCCTGCCGTAAGACTGCCGGGGTGCTAGTGCTGATGCTGGAAAGGAAGTAGGAATGCTTTGGTTAGAAAAAATTACGTAGCATTGCATGATGATGGCAGCTCTGTATCACAGAGCATTTTCTGTACACATCGAACTCAGTGTCCGCGGGCCAATTTCGAATTAGTTTAGAATAATTTAACACAGGGATGAATCATGCATGAAATTATCATGATTCTACGTGCCTCCCTGAGCGAGCTCTCCGAAGTCCGAACACACCGACGAAGGCAAATTAAATTTTTAAAATAACAGGGCTGATATTAATACTTACATAGTTACAATAACAAATAACCTTAGTTAGACATAATCATGGATGAGGTTATAGTTGCTATTTATTTAATAATTTCGGTTGGAGTAAAACTTTAGTTCATTCATTTGATTTTTTTTTTTTATGTAATCCGGTATGGGTGGCTGAGTTGGAGGGGCTAAAGCGCATGCTCCGACCAGCCAATATAACCTCCGAGAAGGTAGGCGCCATACTGGAGACTTCCCTGGATTGCTGGCTATACTGGACTAGAGGAGAACACAGCCGAGGCCACAGAACACAGAGAGGCCATCTTACATCCAGTATGGTGGTATCAACCCAGTCGGCTACAATTTGAGCCTACCACCTAGTAAGGGGCAAGGGAAGGGACCTACAGTTTTACACCGGTTCCGAACGGTGAAGCAGCAGGTGTAGGTATGCACGAAAATTTTTTCGTCAGAAAAAACTCATTGGTACACGCCGACGGGATTCGAACAGCGGACCTCTCGCATGAGAAGCCGATGCTCAAACCACTCGGCCACCCGCCGCTTTAATGCTGAATATTCGACAACTTGACGCACTGTAAGTACCTAACTGTATATTCCTCAATTTAACCCGATTTTACACCAAAATAATTATCAAACCTTTCATCGCGAAATCTGGACTAACCGGAAATACGAGAAGTATTAAAATAACAGTGAGCAGTGAAGGGTTTACCTACATTATACATTTTTTGTCGAACATAATTTTCAACCAAAACCGAGACTTTAATACTCTCAACTACGTAGGAATATACAGGATGTAAAAACGGCGAGTACATTAAATTTAGGAAATGATTATTGGGATCAAGAGTAACAAACAAGTCAAATAACTTTTTTCTAAATTCCCTTTAAATAAAAAGTTACAGTTTTCATACAAACTAATTGATTATTTTAGTGTAAAAATGATCTAATTACAATAGGGCGGCGCGGAGGGGGGGAAGAGCGGGTGAGGCGTGAGCGCCTCCGACGGTGGTGTTGGCGGGAGGGGCGGGGGATAGCTTTGTGAGTGGGGAACTGGAGGTCGGCAGGCGGAGGGTGCAGAGCGGCAACAACACATTAAATTACACTAGACGAAAACATACATTTCAAAAATTCATATCTCGAAAACTAGACACTTTAGAGAAAAACTTTATTTGCTTTTTTGTCCAGGAAAAACATGAGGATTGCGCTGGCGAAATTAATGTACTCGCAGTTTTAACACCCTGTATACCACGTTTCAGGTAAGCGTTTTCTTCAGTCTCGCAGTCAGCACACGGGGTCGGGTCGTCTTGCTACGGCGGCAGTTACATCTGCCTTCACGCCCTCTCGTATTACTACGAGACTTTATACTCTCAACTACATAGGAATAATATACCGCGTACGTTTCAGTGTAAGCGCTTTCTTCAGTCTCGCAGTCGGCGCACACTGGGTCGGTTTGTTTTGCTACAGCGGCAGTTACGTTTGCCTTCACGCCCTCTCATATTACTACGAGACTTTATGCTCTCAACTACGTAGGAATATACCACGTACGTTTCAGTGTAAGCGCTTTCTTCAGTCTCGCAGTCGGCGCACACGGGGTCGGTTTGTCTTGCTACGGCGGCGGCAGTTACGTCTGCCTTCACGCCCTCTCATATTACTACGAGACTTTATGCTCTCAACTACGTAGGAATATACCACGTACGTTTCAGTGTAAGCCCTTTCTTCAGTCTCGCAGTCGGCGCACACGGGGTCGGTTTTCTTGCTACGGCGGCGGCAGTTACGTCTGCCTTCACGTCATTTCGTATAACTACGAGATTTTATGCTATCAACTACGTAGGAATATACCACGTACGTTAGGCACGTAGGAGTAGACACTTGTTTCTTGTAATTGATTAAAATTCGTAGATAGGTATATCAGCGAGCATCGGTATAGATATGACGACAAGCATTGATAACGAAATCACGACTGGATAATGAGAAATTATTGTGATAGCGGACTCCTTTAAACAAAGGTGGTGGACGGGGAAACAATACCTATATCTATTTATTTGAAATGTAAACAAAAAAATTAATTCGAATAATTGAAAATGTGGAAAATTGGAGTGTTTTCAATAATAATATTGGCTTTCGGTAAGGTTAAGAGACAGTGCTTACTATTTCGTTATCTATCATCATAATTCTTTTGTAGTGAAATCATAAATTGAAATGCGATTCCGTGTAATATTAAGCTGATAAAGTAATGCATAATGGCATTATTATTAGTGTTTTTATTTCACATTTTTATAATAATTTATATTAATTTTACATATTGTATGTACTGTAATATGGAAATTATTATTATTAATTATTACAGTCAGTTCAGTAATACATGTTTTTGGTAACATATAATTGGATGGAAATAGAATAATAAGGTATTTAATTTATCTAATCATGTATTTTTAATTTTTATAATCTACGGACTCCTACTTAACTCATTCGACATGGACTTTAAGAGGGTATATACAATTTGATATTTATATTAAAAAAAAAATTGTATACGTATGCAGTAAAAAAGAAAATCCAAAAAAAAATAATAATATTATGCAGCATTCATTGTCCATCTTTTAAGCCGAAAACTGAAAAACGGAAAATATGTTTTTTTTTTCACAATGTAAAGTACAGCTCGATAAGTCTATATTATTACAAATATAACAGCACCTGATAAACTAGTATAATTCTGTTTAATATTGCTGATTCGCAGGAATATATTCGGTAACATCACAGCGTGAACAGGCGCGATGTTTCCAGTTCACATGGCTCGGTCCGAGTTTCCACAACAACAGTGTATTCGAGAATGCAACTTGCTCCGAAGTCACTCGTCTGGCCTCAGGAGTGCCTTGCTTCCACCCGCTAGTCGTTTCATGTGAGTAAACTTTGCCATGCTTTCAGCAGGTCTATTCTTGTAAATTCTGACAGCGGAATCAGCGCTGTTGTGGCGCTGAGAGCCACTTACTAAAGTTGCTCTCAGCGCCACATCAGCGCTGAGTCCGCTGTCAGAATTTACAAGAATAGACCTGCTGTTCCAGTGTAGGTATGATATCTACGCATCTGCAAGTAATTTTACCGTGCGTAGGTAACTATCAATCAATTAAATGTCGGTACTCTATTGTACACCATAAAACATAGAACACACAAGGCGAGTTAATGCAATGCAGCATTCTTTTCAAAGTAACCTTGGGATGTGCAAAAGCGCATGGGGCTGCTGGCTAATATTCAGTTCTGGTTCCCACCATATCGCACTCAACGACCAATCAAAATACTGTCTTGCCCTTGTCTTGCCTTCCTTAGTAGACGTAGGTACGATTGTACCTATTAAATATTGTGTGACGTAGCCCACATAGTGAATGATTTTGTATGACATGTGGTACACAGTTGGACAGGACGTAAACTAGCAAACTTTTGAAAAGGAAACGAAGCTCACAATTGCTGTCAGTTTTTTTTAATGAATTAAGAAATTTAAATTCTGTCATATTTTTAGTCGTCCTCGGGACTTTGGGAGGTCATAAGTCCTTTTCATGGTATTAACTTCATCAAATGATATTTTTTCTAGAACAAGTATACATCGTAAAATCCAATACATTTTATTTCGTGCCGATACAATCATAAACAAAAAACTTCAAGGGTTTGAAGCTGCGAAGCTGGCCCAGTTATAGTAGTCCAAAAAATTTTTTTAGATGGAGGACATCATGTTGACTCATTTAAAAACAACATTAGTTCGGCGAAAATAAATAGTTTAGAAGTTATGATTTTTTTAAACTTTTTTTGAATTGTCTCTATTTTAGTCACATTAACCGCTCTAGTTGGATATCTATTCAACAAAATCGAATGAAAATTGGTATGGAAGTAGAAGAGACATGTAGCTAGTACGTAATGAATAGTTTTAAGGTTGACTCCTAGACTGTATTGTTGCTATAGCCCTTTCAGTGAATTTTTGTTCAGTTTACATTAAAACGGATGAATTTTTGAAAAATCACTGTGAAAAAAGTACTACCGGAGATTTGCCCATGCCCTTAAAAACTACCTATACATATCACAATTCTCCACACCAAAAATTGTAGCTACGAATCGCTCACGCTCATAGAATATATTATCACGCGTAGAAAAGTGCGCATTCCATATAATGTGAAGTCGGGAACGCGTAATTCGGGAGTGATCACTCCTCAACTTTTGGAAAAAGCCGAGGAAAAAGCGCCGGCTTGGTGTTCATGTTACCCCATGCATCATGGAATGTTTGAACCAGCAGCTCTATTACAAGTTTAGTGTTTTTCGTTCGTTCGCTGTTCGCCCGAATACTGTATGGAAAAATATGTCAGCGTCACTAGCGAGCGACTTGGGCACTAAGATCGGTTATAACGGCATATAATTATTTCGTTCGGACAAACAGCGAAGGGGTGAAAACTCTTCTAATACAGTCGCTGATTGATTATGGTGGAAAGATGGACTTCTTAAAATTAGGCATTTCATTCATGGTAGGTACTTACATGTGAGTGAAACCTTTCAGATGACGGCACCAGACCCGACGTGAACTACATCTGGACCCACCACGCAGCGCAAGCCTCCTGCGTTCTAGCCGACACTGATGTCTGCGCTACGTACTCCTACTACTTCAACGGCCTCGGTTAGTATCCAACTGTCAACTGGTGCCATATCTCCTTTGGTATCTGCGTGGCTATTTTAGAAGCGTTGGCAATATCGATTTAATTCGTAAATTTCCTATGATTTTTCAGAATACATGATACGTCATTGGATTTTTCTAGCTTTTTCAATTCGCTAGGTCAGAAGTATGACGGCAGAGCACGATCTGTCTCCCAACTTATCGTGATTTCGACATTATTTTGTGATTGATGCGAATTTCATTTATGTTGAAATGATAGCTAATTATTAGCTAACGACAGCGTACTAGTGTTTAGGCAGACTGAAAGGGGGACTTAGGGAAGATGGAGGAACTCACGAGACGAATTTATCTCGTTGCAGTTATGAACACAACGCACATGTGCACGCGGGTGGAGGAGTCGGCCGGCAGGAGTGTCAACAGCGGCTGCTTCGATACTTCGAGCGGCAACTTTCGCACCCGCGCTTGCTTCTGCCGCTCCTTTGCCGGCGGAGTGCCCTGCAACGACGGCGTCACGCACGCCGCACCAACTCTGCTCCTGTTGATCGCCATTTTGGTCTCTATTGCTAATTTTGAGAACTGGAGCTTTGGATAGTTTATTTTTACAAGTAGATACATTTTTTAAATTCTAGTAAATATTTATAAGTTTCTAATATAAATCCCGTAGTATCGGTTTTTATCGTCCCAATTTCATTGTTCATACTATTATGTACGGCTACCTACATTCACTTATATAGATATGAATGCGAATGATCTAGCATTCCGATCAATAAATTACTTACATTTGTTATTTCACATTCATTATTATTGTCAGTTCTTCTTCGCATTGTTAGGAGGTCAGTAGAAAAGGGCATCTGGTACAAGACCATACAAGCGAAAACACTTCGGTAGCCATGGTTTATTAGCCAACAATTTTATTATAAACACTAGCTGTTGCCCGCGACTTCGCTCGCGTGATATTCGTATTTCAAAGAAGAATGTATATAACTAAGGGCTAGGCCAAAGGCAGAGCTGCGTTCAGGTAAACGACAAACTTTCTCAAATAAAGTAAGTAACAAACGGCGAGGTCGAAGGCCCAGCTGCATCCTTGAAGACAATACACCTTCTCGATGAAAGTAAGTAACTAAGGGCGAGGCCGAAGACCGAGCTGCGTCCCGGAAGAAGATAAACGTTCTTGAAGAAGTAAGTGACTAAAGGCGAGGTCGAAGGCCGAGCTGTGTTCTGTAAGACGATAAACGGTCTCAAAGAAAGTCAGTAACTATGGGCGAGGTCGAAGACCGAGCTACGTTCAGGTCGTTTACCTTTTTCAATTAACCTTTTTAAGTTTAGCAAACTTTCTAAAATAAAGTAAGTAACAAACGGCGAGGTCGAAGGCCCGGCTTCATCCTGGAAGACAATAAACCTTCTCGATGAATGTAAGTAACTAAGGGCGAGGCCGAAGGCCGAGCTACGGTCGGGAAGAAGATAAACCTTCTTGAAGAAGTAAGTAGCTAAGTGCGAGGCCGAAGGCCGAGCTGCGTTCAGGAAGACGATGAACCTTCTCGAAGAAAGTCAGTAACTTTGGGCGAGGCGCAAGGTCGAGCTGCGTTCAGGTAAACAATTAATCCTCTTCCGCCCTCGGGTCTCGCCCTTAATGACTTGCTTTCTTCGATATAATATAATATCATTTACGCGAACGAAGCTCGGCCTTTAGCCTCGCTCTTAGTCACTTAATTTTTTCGAGAAGGTTTATTGTTTACTTTAACGTAGTTCGGCCTTCGACATCGCTCTTAGTTACTTTGTTTGAGAAAGTATATGGTTTAGCTATACGCAGCTCCTCCATCGGCGTCGTCATTAGGTAAATTTCTTCGTGAAGAATATCGTTTACGTGATCAGAACTCGGCCTTCGGCCTCGCCTTAATTACTTACTTTCTTCAGGAATGTTTGACTTCTTTCTGAACGCAGCTCGACCTGGACGGCTTTGCCGTCTTTCAGGATAGATACAGCTCGGCCTTCGGCCTCGCCCTTAGTTACTTAGTTTTTCGAAGAAGGTTTAGCTTCTTCCTGAACGCAGCTCGGCTTTCGGCGTCGCCCTTAATTACTTATTTTCTTTGAAATGGTTTATTATTTATTGAGCGTAGCTCGGCCTTCGGCCTCGCTTTAGTTACTTTCTTCAAGAATGTTATTCTTCTTTCTGAAAGCCGCCCGGCCTTCGTCCCGGCCTTCAGTTACATACTTTCTTCTTTTGAAATTCGAATTTCACGCGAGCGAAGTCGCAGGCAACAGAAGTATAAATTGCACCAATGACATCGACAAAACGTGAACTTTCAATTATTTTTTTTCCAAATATTTTTTCACCGGCCAGCTCTAAGACGTCGATATGACAGTTCTCCGTTGTCAACTTGATATGTTTAATTTTTTTGCATTTCATGAATCAAATAATTCGTCACCGGCCAGCTGTCGCCAATGTAACTGTCAAGAAACCTGTACTTTGGCTGACGTGATTCTAAATGTTAATGATAATAATATATATTTTTTTATTTTTTTATATTTTTTTTGTGTATTATGTTATTCCGGCATATAAACTGCGACTATACAAAGTTTCGTCTAATTCCGTTCAGTGGTTTTTGCGTGATGCGCGTACAGACAAACAAACAAACAACAATTTTAAAAACTGTTCTAACATGTTCAGTATCTCATTTTAAGCCACCCTGGTTAGTTTTTTTCCGAATACATTCAATGTACAGACTTTCTTACCTTTACGATTTTATTATATGTATAGATAGATGTATAGAAGATAGATATTACTTGAAGCATTTTATATCGAGCACATGATTGATTATCTTTGTTTTTAGGGTTCCGTATCCGTCGTACGGGACCCTATTACTAAGCCTACGCCGTCTGTCTGTCCTAGGGCTGTATCTCTTGAACCGTATAGGTAGCCCTTTGAAATTTTCACAGAATAGGTATGTGTTATTATGGCCGATATAACAACAAATAATAAAAATAAGAAAAATTAAAAATTAACGGGGTCCCCATACAAGAAATTAAAAATTGTATGCGCGCCATCTATCGAAAACAGTATGAAGCATTTTAACTAATCGTGAATTTTAACATTTATGAAGCATTTCATAAAACACAAAAAAAAAACTGGCCAAGTTCGACGTTCGGCCAGTTTTTGAAGTGAAAACTTCTTTACCGGCGCTTGGCACTTTTTTTAGATGGGTAAAAAATGTTAAACTCGCGTCATATCCGTAGCGGATCGAAAAAGCGTAAGATTCGTTGAAATTATGGATGAAAGTTGATTTTTCTGAGAAATAAACTTTTTGATGTAAAATAATTATAATAGTTCTGTAGTGTTAAATTTTTTATGTAATATAAATTGTCATGTTTGTCTACGATAGCGCAATAAATGAATATTGTATTTTACCACATAAATGGTAGTACTTTTATACTGATAAATAAAACAATTTGTGCGAAATTATTCTCTAACCATTCCAAAATATTCAAAAATGCACAACGTTGATGTTTAAATTTCATTTCTGCCGGCACTCCCGGAGTGCAATTTTTTTTATGTAATCCGGTATGGGTAGCTAAGTCAGAGGGGCCAAGGCACTTGCTTCGACCCACCAATATCACCTCCGAGAAGGTAGGTGCCATATTGGAGATTTCCCTTCTGATTGCTAAGCTATACTGGACTAGATGAGAACACACACAGCCTAGGTTGCTATGCGGCCATCTTACGTCGGGTACGGTGGCACATAATACACATTAATAGAACTCTAGAAATATCGTATGACAACCAACGCACACATCGTTCTTGGAAATAAAAGAGCGAACTGTTTACCGAATAGAATACTAACGTTCTATCGAGCTCGATTAAACGAAAAAACTGCCCCAGGCAGGACGATATGGGTATTATAGGATGTGTGCAGGGAAATGAAACGGAGCCTTTCAAAATTTCCCATTCATTTCATATTTCACTCAAAGTCGTTTCAGATTGGTGAAAAATTTCAGGGATCAGAGGCAACGGAAATGATCACTTCCGGTGCACGGCCCCCGGAAATCGACCAACTTCTAGTTAAATCACTTGATGGATTTAACAAAGGAACGGCGACGGTTTTAAGGAAATTCTCACCATGGCAGTTTAGTTTAGATACAGCTATACCATTACAAGACCAATCCAATGCTTGAACGAAGTGTGCTGCATTATTATTCTAGACAGAAACAATATCTAATATAAATAATTTAAACCGGTGAATATAGTAGGTATGCATATAGTGGTTTCAATTTGTTTTTTTATTTACAGCGCGACATATGGCGCCGAGCCACCCTTAAGGTGTCCAATGACGCCCATGGACATTCGGTCGTATGCGGGGGTTGCGTGCGAATGCCATGCCGGCCTGACAGGTGCCCATTCACGCCCCTCCTGAAGGATACGAGGCTGTACTGGGGGGGGATATATGAGCAGGGAGAGCGTTCCAGAGTTTGCCGGTTCTATAGAGGAAAGATCTGCAGAATCGATTGGTAAGTACGCATCCGCGGTGAGTCCATCGTATAGGGATGCATTCCCTGCCCAGTGCGTGTGGTGTGGAGGTGGAAAGGGGACGGCGGGATTGCGTTATTAAACATCTCCTCCGAGCACTCCCCATGGAATAAGCGATAGAACACACTTAGGGAGCCGACATCCCTACGGTGTTGCAGTGGTTCTAGATCGCGGGACACTTTGGCTTGCTTCGGGGTCACCACTAGTCGCACGGCTCGACGCTGAATCGAGTCCAAAGGCGCAAGCTGGTATTTGGCAGAGCCATCCCACAGGTTGTGTCCCATACTTGTAATGTGTTAGCTAATCTGAACCTACCGACAGCCGCTCGGCTGCCAAAAAAAGCATCCTCGCTCGTTCGCAAATGTGTTCAATGATAGTGTATAGTAAACACCACGTTATAAGCACATGGTAAGCACCAATGGAATCTAATCATTCAAATCGCATCTATATTTACGCACCGAATTTAGATAGATAGATAGTTAGAATATTTTATTGTTCCTAAAAGCATTTTAAAGAAACAAATGTTTGCGTAGGTGTGTATGTGTGTACGATCAACACATAGATGAAAATGTTTGCGACATATTAATGCTCCGCTCTCAACGGCTGTCATCTTCACATAGCAGTTCAATTTTCCTTCGTCCGTGCAACATGTTCCCCCCGACTAGCAGTGATGTGATTCGTATCATCGATCTGCAACCTCCTGTACCGTCTGTGACGTCACTTGAAGTACCTAACGCTAATCATTGACGTGACAGCGCTTTGAGCTTTCCATCGTGTAGTTTCATACGCGCTCTACGCTTCGAGTGGAGTATAGTTCGACCGGTCTTATAGACAGCTCAGCAGTTCTGGAAACACTTTATTATAAGAAAAGGAAAGATCAGGGTCTGGCAAACTCTTCTTTCAAGCACGAGTTTATTGTCTCTATAGTTATCAACAGTCTTGGTTTTATTAATTTTCCATTATTGTATTAAGTTTCTATTTAAAAACAATTCACCGGTCGATCGAATAACACAGGTACCTAATTCTTCCATCACAGATCTGGATTTTTATAAGCTGTGCTCAGAATGCGAGCAAACAAAATATAAATATGTTCCACCAACAAATCTTTAAAATAATGTCCTAAAGAATTTAATAGGATAGTCCCACCGAAACTTGTTCACTGTCGGTAAACAAGTGTGCGTGCCTTCACATGCATTATTGTGATCACGAATACATTCAACCGATCACATTAAAACCATCTCATTCTATGTTCTCTTTCGCGTATTTACGGATACGAGACGAGTTACACATGATACGTTACATGTAACAGTACATGTAACATGTAACATGTAACATAGATGAGTTACACAAACATACAAGGACACAGTTTACACGTCGTCGGTCGGCGCAGTCGACAGTTATTCGGCTGAACATGCGACAAGATGCAAATGCGAAATAAGCAACACCGTTTGTCTGTCACTCTTGCACAAAACACGTTGTCTGCCAGTCAGTCAGTCAGTGCTAAGACTGTTATTATGTAGATTGTGTTCCTGATATGAGCGAGCAGACTGCACTCAGGGCAGCATGCAGCAGCGACGAGACGGCGGCGTAGGGCTCAGAGCGGAGGAGCCTCCAACAGCGCCTCCGCTGAGGGGGCACTGCGAGGTGGAAATACCGAATGGAAAGAAATTCATATCATAGAAATGGAATATCTTAGGTTACATAAAAACCTTGTTACCAACACTTGGTCGGCATGCACTACATTTTATGCACACAGAAGATAATATAGAATATGACAGGGATATACAAAGTATTTTGTAACTTTGCCTTCTTCTTTCATTCACCAGCTCGACACGTTGATGGCCCTTCTACGTATTTATTTCCACGATCAAATGGAATTACTCGGCATCCGCTCCGGTCCGGCCGACGGACGATAAGCCGATTCTATCGTAGTCTCGTTCAATCAGTTCGTATTGAACCTTCTGGAGCATTCCATAGAGCGAAGCCGCAAGCCACAGCACCGGCGCCGGCGGCGCGGAGGAAGACGGAAGACGGAAGCGGGGCTGATGAAGCCGGATGCATGGTAGCTTTGTTCGCGGAGGAAGTCGGAAGCAATACTGCTATCTAACAGGGCTACAATGCCTGATCATTTTTAACCGACACAGGCAGTGGAAATATAATAATAAGGTATAATAATAAATAAGAAACGAATTTAGGAGACGCATTTACTAGAGACAATTCAATAGAAGTGAAATTTGATCGATCAATAATATACGTTTCATTATTAAATACAGAGAATTCACAATTTGACATTAAATTACGATTAATTATTTATAACTGATACAACTATGTACAATTAAATTTGAGAATCTGATATGAATAAAATATTTAACAAAAATATGTATCTGTTGAGAACGTTATAAATTAAATAAGTAAAAAAGATCGAAAAGTAAATTTTGGCAAAGTGTCCTTTTGCACAGAGACATTTAATAGAGTATAAGTCCGTCCGTGTCTAAGGATTTCAGTGGTTGTGAACGAAGCGCATTCGAATATCAGATTACACGTAGGGATGAGAAAATATTGGAAATTTCCTGCCCCCAGGAGATTACTTCAACAGAACTACTCCAGTGGACTAACGAACTCACACCTGGAAACATACTGTCCCTCTACACCTGGAATATATTCGAATAATCAGTGTGAGGATTAGTTACTCGTATTTCGGTATTGCGGAACTAACATTTCTGGCAAATTTATAGAAGCGCGCTTTTCGTTTTTATCAAGAAAGGATACAAGCAATCAAATAAAAGCACATTTTTTGGCACTCTGCACTCTGATCTCTGCACACTGCACTCTGCACAATGCACTCTGCACTCTGAACTCTACACACTGTACTCTGCACACTGCATTCTGCACACTGCACAATGTACAATGCACTCTGCCCTTTGCACTTTTCACACTGCACACTGCACTCTGCATTCCTGTACACTGTACACCTGCACACTGCACTCTGCACACTGAACACTCCACGCTGCACTCTGAACTCTGCACACTGCACTCTCCACTCTTTACTCTCTAAGAAAATGGACAAACTTGTATAAGTGCAATGTGCAATACTAACTTATATAGAGCGTGGGTACGGTGCTGAGGGAAGAATAAATGCATACATGTCCATGCATGCTTTACAGTATCTATGTATGTGTTGTTTTGACATTAGTGAAGGTAAGTTTTAAAAAAAATATATTTTCAATTTTATTATACTTTTCTATTCCCCACATAATTAGTAGTTCATACTTTTTACACAGGAACGCCTCATAAAAGAGGTCCAGCAATATGTTAATTGACTGTAACTCTTTGAACCTCCCTTGCCTTTGTTCTTTATAATTATTTACTTTAAGAATACTGAAATCACTGATATTATGTATGGTCATACTATTTGTAGGATGATAAATTTTATTTTCGTACCTAGGTATTTCATTAAAATTAAGTCAAAATAAACATCTTCTTTAGTAGAATCATGTATTTATGTCGCATGGAAGGAATACTTACCGACGCGCCAAGTTCGAGCGCGCCGGCGTGGTACTACCGCACTAGTTATACATTATTAGAATCGTACTTACGCGTACTTTGAAGTAGGTACCAAAATTAGACGACCTGAGTTAATACGTATTCATTAAAAGGGTCAAGTGATCTCAAAGCTTCAGAAGTTCAGACGGACTATGGAGTCTCCGAACTAATAGCTTTCATTTATTCCACATCTCTGGAAGGAGACTGTGGACTTTATTCTAAATGAGAAGCAGCCGTCCGTTTCGAGAGAAGGCCGCGATTTTCTTTGAACCCTGTATACTGGGAAGAGGGGAACGTTAGATAGACAAGAAAGTTTTCGTTTGCCTAAACCCATCTAAATCTCTCAGAAATTCATTAGATAACTGTATTTAATACACCTTACACACGTATACAGTGTGCCTATCGAATCGGTGGGCCTACACTATGATTAAATTAAATTCATACCTTTCTCACATCACGAAATGTTCATTTGAATATTTATATTTAGTAGATAAGTAAGTCGTTCATCGAACTTCAAATTATACTTAAAGAATTACGTTTTAATGTGGATACCTACATTTATTTACTTGATCATCAATCACAAATCAAGCAAATTAAGTACGTATTGAAACATCCTTAACTGCTTCCAATTAGATGCCATGGTTACCTATTTTCTTAGATAGAAATGCGTCACATCGGTATTTTAATCGTGAATACAATTTAAATTGTACGTGTCTGCCTGGACTGTATGCATGTTGCATGTATGATCCTACATACTCAATAATAGCACAAGCACAAATAAAGCGAACTCCTGGGACTCGCTTCAGCAGCGTTCCGTATGCAGTCGCTCAGTCGTTCCCCAGTCGATATTGTTTTCGGTCGCAGTTGAGAGTTGAATGCATTTGCAGTTCCGACCTCCGCGCTCCGCGCCCCTAGCGCCACCACAGCTTGCGCCGCATCGACGCCACTCGGCGCCATAATGAAAACGTTGTTAGCGTTGCAGTGCAGCGCGGCGGCGCGGCCCCCGCGTTGCAACACACGATGCAGTTGTGTCAACATTGCATCAATCGACGTACGTGACGAGATCGATGTAATCCTAATAATAAAAGAGAAAGTTTCTACAGGCGACCGAGGACCGTGTAACGTACGTCAATTTATGAATATCCTTATAACTGGAGAACCTCTTTATCGATTTGTATACGGTTTTCAGTTGTACATTCTGTCGCTTTTCAAGATTGTTTTAGGCTTTAAATCATAACGCTACGTCATAGGCGGCCTGAGTTGCGAGCAAAAGTCACGCGAAGTTAAGCCGCTGGCAAACGCTAGTATTATAATATCTGTTTGAAAATGTCTTTAATGTCTCACACCTGTGGACGTCCGTTCGTATTTTTAATTCAATAAAGGTATAGTTAAGTATGGTATATAGGTACCTACTTACATAAGTATAGTTGAATTTAAAAACATATCGTTATTTGATTGAACATACGATTGGAAAACAAGTATGCTACAAGCCGACTCTACCTATGATATATAATAACTGAAACATATGCAATTATGAGAATACACAAACAAAATAAACATCAATAAAATTGCTAATTCTCAAATCTCAGTGAGAGATTTTCCAAATCTCACCGGTCGACCTAAACCGAACGTACCGCTCTCCGTGTTTGCTATAAATATTGTACCTGGGGGAGCGCGGCCCGGGGACTAGCGACCGGCCATTTATGAAGTTCTGATACTTAGTGTTGGTTGCAGCTCGGGGGAGGCTGAATATGTGATGTGCTAACGAGACGCGGCGGCGGCGGCGCGGCGGCGACGTGCTTTGCACGAGTGGCAGGGAGGGAGAGACAGTTCTGCGAGATCTAATTACGACGCATTCCGTGTTACAGGTATCCGATTTACCTAAATTAATTGCATTTGTATTAACCGATGTACAGTATGCGACAGCAAATAATGCACATCGGGCTTTAGAAAGTGACAATCCGGTTGTAGAGCGGCGTCCCTGTCGCACAGAGACGTGCTAGTTAGTGCTACAGAGAACGCTCTACAATGAGATTGTCTCTTTCTAAAGCCGGATGTGAATTATTTACTGCCGGCGCGTACTTACAAGGGTACTCTTATCAGCTTCTCTCGTCATATAATAATAATCCGCCTATAATAATCTGAATCTGATCTAATCTTTGTTTTTCTATTTTTCTATTATCTAAGACTATATTTTGTTGCACCTACCCTGGTTTTTATATGTAAAAAGGGTAGGCTGGCGGAAAATGCCATAGGCATTAAGTACTACCTTCTGTACGATTTTATGTGCAATAAACGTTTTTTGATTTGATTTTGAAGTTAAACCAGATTCCTTATTATTTAAATCAGTTGAGTCTACTATTTAAAAAAACCCCCGACCCTTAAAAAGTCAAAAATAATTTTCGTTTACTCACTTAAAGGAGTCGGTAGACCGCTAAGTAAATTCCCGCGCAGCTCGGAGTTATTATATTTTATTTACTTAGCGGTCCCCCGACTCCTTTAAGTGAGTAAACGAAAATTATTTTTGACTTTTTAAGGGTCGGGGGTTTTTTAAATTTGTAATTTAACTTTTATTTAAAGCTTTTTTAAAAAAACCGCATGAAAATCGGTCCACTTTTTAACATAATTAATTTTTTTATTACTTAATTACTTGATTACTTGATTACAAACATAGCTAAGAACCATCCCGATTAAACAAGCTTCCTAATAAAAAAAACCGCATCCAAATCGGTCCGTCCGTTTGGGAGCTACGATGCCACAGACAGACACACACACACACACACACACACACACACACACACACGTCAAACTTATAACACCCCTCCGTTTTTTTCGTCGGGGGTTAAAAATTATGTTTTATTTTAACTTTAAAGGTTTAAAAAACACATAAACTCATGTAATATGGAATATCAATTTATCGGAATGTACACACGACAGCATTCATTCCTCACACATTATTTCCCGCTAATTTGAATGTTTTTTGTAAGAGCGAGAGTTACCTGGCGTCGGCTCGGCCACGTATGCATCTTGTCATTACCTATTATTATACAGGGTGTTTCAGGATAGGGTTTTGTAACTTCAGGATTCGAAAGGAGCACATATTTGAAGACGAAAAGCTCTGTAACTTTTTCCCAGATTCGGTCATTTTATAGTACTTTTTGCTGAAAATCGTTTCATCGAGCTTTGGTGGACGGTTAACGTCCGCCGTTTTAAATAAAATTAAAGTGACTAACTTACATAATTAACTACTGGAATTGTACTGCATGTAGGTAAGTTCCAAACACTTAAATTTTAATGATATGAAAAGAAAAAGTTAAATTACAAATTTAAAAAACCCCCGACTCTTAAAAAGTCCAAAATAATTCCCGTTTACTTACTTAAAGGAGTCGGTAGACCGCTAAGTAAATTCCCGCGCAACTTTTGAGTCTTTATATTTAATTTACTTAGCGGTCCCCCGACTCCTTTAAGTAAGTAAACGGGAATTATTTTTGACTTTTTAAGAGTCGGGGGTTTTTTAAATTTGTAATTTAACTTTTATTTCAAGCTTTTTAAAAAAAACCGCATGCAAATCGGTCCACTTTTGAAGATAATAATTTTTTTTATTACTTAATTATTTAATTACTTGATTACAAACATAGCTAAGAACCATCCCGATTAAACAGGCTTCCTAATAAAAAAAACCGCATCCAAATCGGTCCATCCGTTTGGGAGCTACGATGCCACAGACAGACACACACACACACACACACACACACACACACACACACGTCAAACTTATAACACCCCTCCGTTTTTTTCATCGGGGGTTAAAAAAGGGGACTGGATTAGATCATTGCACTCCCTAGACTTAGACAGCAATGTTGCCAAATCTCACTGTCCATCAAGTTTTTATTACAATTTAAAATTTTTGTATGAAAAAAAAATTACATAATTTCTATTGGAGTGTTAAGGATTTTTTTCTTCTAATAATGACTACTTTCTATTCCTGAAGTTTCTCAAGCCTATCCTGAAACACCCTGTATATTCATCTCTTTCCTACCGGCTTCTTAGGTCACGTGGCACAGAGTCAAAGTCCACAATAGTGAGAAATGAGTGCTGTCGTCTGTACCTATAGAAAATATGCGAATATTTTGCGACTTCTCTGTAGTGCTGTCTGTAGTAGAATAATAAAATTATAATATTTCGTACGCCGCGCCAGTCAGACACATTGACAGCACGCTCAGGCTGAGCTGAAAATAAACTACAATACGGAATTTTACCTCGAGAGAGGCCAGATAAAGTTGAAAAGTTGGGGACGTTGTCTTGAAAAACTTTAAAGAGCTTTTCCTTCAGTACGCCAGAGTCAATGATGCATGCGTCCGAGATGGAAGGTGAGTAGAAAGAGCGATTTTGGAAAACTTAGACGCTAATGGATCTCATAAAAAAAGGTATCGCATTATATTGTATTGTATTGTTGCATGTATCTCTTATATTACTTGTCTGCGTAATCGAACTGTTAATATTATTGATATAGTTTGTTTGTAAGTATATTAACATCTTATGAATGAAACACAATATCGTGTTCTCAAAATCAATTCTTTCGTCAATTTCATGATGTTTTTAAACTAAATTAAGTGCTAACAACATTCCATTCGGTACCAATTCGGACAGGTTTAACCCTACCACCTATTAAGGTAAGGGGCCTATTTATATAGTTTTACGTGGAATCCGAACAGTGACCTGCCTTTTCGGTCGGATGCTCGCCGATTCAAAGTATCAACGCGCCCGGGTGTGCTTAGCATCGAGGATGGACATTAATATAAAAATTTTAACTGTTCATAAATCCTTTCGTGTACCCAGCGACAATGCGACGTACTATAGCTGAAATCTCCAAAACCGCCCAAGCATTTTATAGAGTGAAATAGAGATAGCTTGCGGGCGGTATGCAGATATTAATGACTTGGAAATTAGGGAGGTTTCGGCTCGAGTCGCAGCATTTGCATGCTAACAAGCCGAGTCCTCTGCTTTCTTTATTAATTCCAATGGAGCAGCTCCGCCTCCGCGGCGCCGCGCCGCCGCCGCCGTGCTTCAACCGGTTGGCGGCTCCCGCAGGCGTGTAAGACGTTGGCCGACTAGCAGCCGGCTAATTGCCCTTAAGCGACCGTACTTCAGTTTACGGGCGCCCCGCGCCCCGCACCTGCCTATGGACAGGTAAGGTACTTCGCTACCGTTTGTGTACAGCAGCAAACCAAATATTACAGAGCTTCAGCGCTGAATATAATGAAGGTAATATAATTAATTTTGTTTGAGCGTGTAGATAAAAGCCAAACGTCTACTTCGCACGTTCGAAACGCTCTAGCGTTTCGGAGAAATAATTTAGCCTTTTATCTTATGCTTCAAGCTAATTCATATAGTATAATCAAATCATTGCTATATTGAATTAAAATGTTTTCTTTAAAACATAATTTTCATTGAAACGTGTAAGACCGCGAGGACTGGAGAAAAATTGGAGAGGCGTATGTCCAGCAGTGGACGCATAGACGCTGATTGGCTGACTGCGTAAATATCGATCGATGTTACTGAAGCAATCATGAACTTACTCGTATGCCTCCGCATTGAACACTTGTAGCGAATAGTATTTCCTTACACTTTTTCTATACGATACTGAAGTTATTTTGTACATACTCGTACATAGACATACGTACATAACATAATATATAATCGAAGATATAGGTTTCATACATATACATACATATCACACACGCTGAATCCCGACAACCGGGGTAAGCAGAGTAATCGGTGTTATGCTGCAAGAACTCTAGTAAATTACAGCACACCACGTTTAGGTTTCAGTTGCCGAAATTCTCACAATACATACATACATACATATCACACACGCTAAATCCCGACAATCGGGGTAAGCAGAGTAATCGGTGTTGTGCTGCAAGAACTCTGGTCAATTACAGCACAACACCAACCACCACGTTTCGCAAAGCATTCGAACAAGATTCAATCGATCAAGCAGCAAGTAAGGCACGAAGACCCACCTGCTGCATGACTCGGTGGAAGTACCGTGCCAAGGTGAGAGGTGGCGATCCTGTCGCCCTTTAGCACGGCATCTTGTCCTTATCCCTTAGTCGCCTTTTACGACATGCATGGGGAGAGATGCAGTGGGGCCGGTACTTAAAAAGAATATCCCCACTGTAATTCTCACAATACTCCCCTGGATATTCGCCGTCACTGAATATTTAAAAGGTAATGTTAATTTCTGCTCGCATTTCGTTCACCGAACAATCGCACAGATGATCGAGCGCTCTCGAGCTTCTATTGTCCCGCGCCGGATCGCGGCAACACTTCCTCAAAATTCGCGTCAACATTTGCATTGTCGGCGTGACGAATTAATTCAGGCGGGCAGGTTTTGGTCGAGGAGCGTGACAACAATAGTGATGTGTATATTTCCTGGCGGCAATTCACAGCAATGTTTCTAGCATTCCGAAGCTGTCAAGGTTGCTGCCGCGCTGTCAGCTGTCGCGGAATAGGTTGTGAGATCTGTCAGTGCTGACAAAAAGTTGTGAAGATTATCGTCGAGTTTTGTATACATAAAATCAAGGAAAAGCGTCATATTATATTTTATTCGAGAAAAGGATGGTCGTGTTTTCTCGACTTGGCGGGGGCACTGCCGTGCCCCCAGATAGAAAGCGCGACATGTGGCGCTGAGCCAAACCCATAAGGCTTCTAACAAACGCACACAGATACACTCTTCTTCTATTTTTTTTTATTATTTTAACCAAAATGGTAACAGTCAAGACAAGTCAATTAGACGAGAATAAGTTTATAATTCCTGAATCAATAACCCTAAGCACTACATAATCTAAATTCTAAGCCATTGACATATATACATACCACACGATAATCACACACGCGACGATAAACAAAACTTTATAATCGGGGTAAGCAGAGTAGCCGGTGTTGTGCTGCAAGTACTCTTGTAAATTATAGCACAACACCGAACACCACATTTAGCCAAGTATTCGGACAAGATAACAGCACGAAGACCCACCTGCTACATGACTCGGTGGAAGGACCTAGGAGAAGGTGGCTAGCCTGTCGCCTTTATGCACGGCATCTTGTTCTTCCCTTAGTTGCTTTTTACGACGTGCACGGGGAGAGATGCAATGGGCTATTCATTTTAAGTACCTACCCCACACGAAACGAAGCAATTGACTGCTTCCTGCCTTTTTATGCCTTCCCTTAAATATTCCAGTCTTTTCCCAAGACATTAAAAAATATACGACCTGACTATCAGATCAAAACACTTTTTGTGTTTTGTGGGCGTTTTCCCACGCCCTGATCTAAAGTTTTGATCTAATTCAACTATTTGTCCTCGAAGTAACACAATGACGACGTGGAGGAATCTCAGGTCGATCACGGTCAGAGGTCAGGGGAGCGCGTGCGCGCACTTCGGCGTTACTTTTATATTATATTGACATAAATCACCTTGAGGTTTTCACCATCCATAGATTGATTTAGTTTTTATTGATATATTAGTTAAATCGTGTTGGCTATAATATAGATAACACTTGAATGAATTTTTTGATGATTTCCCTTCACTCAGCTAGTGCCAAGATTTTCTAAGAATATTAGATCGAAAGTTGCTCGACTTTCCAAACATTCTAAAACTTGGAAGTGGCTATTTAAAGTGAGATGAAATTGTTGTGAAAAAAAAACTACTGGAAATATTGGAAGTACCATTAAAATATTAATCGTGACTTGCACAACTCTGTCTCTCTTGACTGTCTAAAGACTGTCTTTTGATTGTCTATGGTTCCACTAATCTTAGAATTATTTCATGGCTACGGAAGAACAGATTATACGTTTCCACGAGATAATCTTACAAGTAGCGGAATCAGGGGATAATCCTGCTAAGCGCAATTGGACTTAACAATTAAATTGAACTCCTTCAGAGTCGATCTAACATACTGATTCAACTAGAATAAAAAAACCTTGATATTCTCTCAAGCACTAGCATTGTTGAAGGTACAAAGAAGTATCGACAAAGACCGTGGATATGACATCTGACCGCTGCTCGCTGGAAACCTCAATTTTACTCTCAAGGTCCAGTAGCGAAAGTACGTACGTACCATTCATAACGCGGTAGAAATGTGTCATACGGTTTGGGTAATATGAAGAAATATACAATTAATCGAAATTATTATTAGGAACCTACATGGTGTTTAAAAAAAGAGTATGAATAAAAGTTTAATTTTATGAATCGCAAGTAGGTAGGCGTAACTGAAAGGAAGCACTGACATGGCACCTAGTTCACCAGGATGTTATGGGCTGACATCACTGATGCTGTAGGTGATGTGGCCAACTGTGTCAGTTTCCATAAAAAAGGTATCTCATATCATATGGAAACAAATTTTTTTGAAAGATAATAAAAACAGTTTTACTGCTTATGAAATTTCCTACAAATGAAATTATTTAGACAGCTGGAAGATAATTTAGCGGTGTCATTCTTTCGTAATATTTTTAAAAATTCTTCGCAAATAAAGTACCTAGGTAAGGTAATTTCATTTTGTATTATAGTGAATTTATACAACAACGAAGGAAATTATACTGGGTTCAAAAAGCTCTTGCCTGATCAAATTATGCAGAATTTCACATAAATCGTTGAGACACTAAGCAGCTACCTTATGCAGATATTCCACGAATATTACCTAAAAGTACGACATACAATAACCGTTTCAGATATCGCACATAAGCTTTTATTACGGCGCTTATCTGAAATAACTTTCCATCAAAAATGGCATCAGGGACGAACTGATCCTAACCCTCCACTCACTGCCTTGCGGTGATGCTTCCCGCAAGGCCGCAAGGCAGTGGAGGATGTCGTTTGTCCTCATTTCTCACTTTTAAACAACTTCAAGAAATGCATACGAATTTAATTCTATCTGATGATTTGAAATTGTTTACGATATGTTGCAATTTCATGCCGTCTGGGTTTTTGTTTGTTCCAAAATAAAGTAATGAAGTATACAACAGGTCATTTATATATTCTTGTTCAGCGTGAAGATTAGATTTAAAAAAATAATAATAGAGAATTTGAAAATAGAATTTTCAATTCATTTGTTCAATTCATTACAGAAATAAAGAACGTTTTTCCAATTTTCCAATACTTTTATTAAATTTATTTCGTGCAAAAGTTTGCCCTAAGTTGAAATCCCGATTTTCGTTAAAAGCCGTAAATAGTTCTTTTGTGTGTCTAGACTATTTGAGGGTTTGCGGGTTGCGGCCGTATAAATGTGTTCTAACTCCGTATCTTCGATTATCACTGGAGGCTTTGGTGCGGACGCGTTTTCCGCTCCGCCCCGCGCCGCGTCGGCCGCGTAAATGATATTTGAATACCTCGTACGAGGCTCCCAAACGGTTTATCGAAGATGGGATACAAGATAATGTTCCATACGGTTCACTGTGAAGGTATCCTACCTGAGCCTTGGAAAATATTGAAAGGCGAA
This sequence comes from Nematopogon swammerdamellus, assembly GCA_946902875.1. Lineage (NCBI taxonomy): Eukaryota > Metazoa > Arthropoda > Insecta > Lepidoptera > Adelidae > Nematopogon > Nematopogon swammerdamellus. The sequence goes on from OX336337.1 coordinate 9,480,058, forward strand.
GTTTGGCAAATGCGTGCGATCAACGGACTTCCTATTTACAGGTCTGAGGCAATATTTGTGACTAACTAATAGCCGTGATACTATCATAAGCATTTGTTAGTATGTAATATATATCTACGTACGTATGTAGGTATCTACGGTACACCCGCCATAAATGTTGGATCTTTTGCCCGCGGTTACGGTCGTCTCAAATTCGAATTTAAAAATGAAGTAGGTAAATAACACACTTTACATTAGATTCGATGAAAGAAGGTGACTTTCGACACACCATAGAAATAAAGTTTTATATAGATTCTGATTTCTTAAACTTTCTCGAAGAAAGCAAGTCAGCAAGAGCGAGGTCGAAGGCCGACCTACGTTCAGTCTAACGATATACTACTCTCTTGAAAATAGTAACTCAAAACAATGTACTTGATCGAAAACAGTAAGTTTTAGCAGCACGTATCAACGAATCAGAATAGAAAAATTACAGGATCAACGGTACTTCAACTTCACAGCTTTCACATTTCACACAAATATTGAATTAAAATTTCAAATCAACGCTCGCAAAACTCTAAAAACTTCGCGTCAATTTAATTTGGTTCGCCCGAACAATTTAGCGAATTCTAATTGTTGCAAGAACGGCGGGCGAACAAGACGAGAGAATTAGAATAAGATTAAAACAAGTAAACGGATTAAATAAACGAAATGAACGGGGTCCATACTCCGAAACTCGGCTGCAAACTAATTAAAAGGCGGCGAGCGGGGAGGCTCAGATCCAGCCGATAACCGCCACCGGGGCCCTTTCTCATTGTGACGATTTATTAAATGGAGTTTTGGGCGCGCGGGTCAATTATGGGCGAGTGAGGAGATTATATTCCTTTAATTTATTTTATTCGCGAGTATTAAGTGATCCATTTTTCGCCTCGAACGAGATGTTGGAATCAATCGAGGTCGCGGACGAGGACGAGCTTCCAATTTCCCTTTGTACCGAGTTTCTCGCTTTTGACGGCGGTGGGGCGGCGGAGGGGCGGCGGAGGTATGAATGTCAATGTGAACTCAATACCAATCGGCTGCTGAAAATGGCTCATCCTATTTCAATATTTCGCCTTCTATAATACGCACACAGCGTGTGTGTGTGTGACTGTAAGTACTGTGGAGGTGAATGCGCATACTTACACATTACGCCATCTGTCCGATGTTATTATCATACATAACCGATAACGTCACGGTGATGGGAGTAAGGATATTTTATCAAAGGCACGTGCACGAGTTCTAACGACTTAGCAGGATCTTTGCGAATTTTGTGTCGCTGTAGAATATCGCGTGTGGGCGTTCTCAGGAGACGGAGCGACGGAGGCGGTGGCGCGGGGCCCGCCCGGGGGCTGAAGCTAAGCCGCTCGCACACTGTCCGGACCCATGTTTAATGAAGAGCCATTATTTAAGTGAGGGCCGGCTGACATGGGTCACGTGGTCTCATTCATCGCGCTTCACGATCCATCATCGCAGATTAGAAGACAACAGTATCGCGCAGTGCGCGGCGGCCTTTATTTATCGAGGCTTTTGTTGCTCGTGTGTGGAAATTTAGATTCAACACATCTTCATCATCGTCGTTTACCTTCGCGCGTGGGGAGATCTCCTTTTATTCAGGAGCCGTTAGAGAAATTCGATATGATTTATTAGGCAAAGGGTCATACGATCGTATAAAATAAAACGGCAAGAAACTAATAACGTAGGCACATAATTTGAACGGTAAAACGGCACGCAAACAGCAAATTAGCGATCACACGCGCACCGCACGCATGGCCTGACATCAAGGATGTAGGTAGGCTGAGTATCGTTATTGATCTACATAAAGAGTTTAGCTCATTAATATTAACAAGCGGAAACTGTTCGCTTTGTCTTAGAGCAACGCCCTTGACCCTTGCATGCACTCTAAATTAATAATCATGTCTGTAGGTAACGATATATCACGTAACTTAAGTAGCACTTAGTCATTAGTATCATGGCATGCCGTGATACGACTGATTTATTGCGTTCAATGAGATCGTGAGTTTTCATACAATCATGTAAATCTAATGAATAACTACTAAGTAAGTGAAAGTATTTTTAACCAATATATAATGTAAAATACATGGCGGAACACGACACGAAAACGCTAATTGCTACTAGAGTTCTAAGCCGATTTGTATTATTATAAAATGCATGGTTTAAAATATATTAATTAAAAATATACAAGAATCGAGCATTAATTTTCTCCGAAACTAGTGAGTCTAAAATTTGGAAAACATTGAGGATATCGCACTTATAGTTTACAGGAAAATCTAAACGAAAAACCTAAGTAAAAAAGAAAATGGAATAGTACGAAACCCTCTCCACGCGAGTTCAACTCACACTTGCCCGCTTTGTTTTACATACATTGTTACAACAATACTTGGTCCACGTACGCAACTAAGTTTGAAAATCTAGTGGGAAGATTTATTTTCGTTACATTAATTGCGTAGTCGGCGCAAAAGTAAGCTAGGTATGTGTTTACTGTAAATATTTCGGTGTTTATATCCATAAAGGTCAACATATTATCTAAATTTAACTACATACGTTTATTACCTGTGTTGTGGCTGAAGTGAATTTTCAAAACATGTTATTGCTGCGGAAAAGAAACATTTAACCACAAAATATTTTCAACACCACTCTATGTTATTATAGCATATTATTTCACATTGTTGAATGCCACTTTAGGTCGCAACTTCCATTCACAGACTATAAGGCTAAGAGCTAAACAATAAATAAACAGACAAACAGACACGATTTGGTAAGACAATAAAGCACGGTTTCGTCAGTGAGGATCGCACCGTGGAATAACTACACAGTTACGAGTAACAACGGTTCGTTCGTTGTTTGCGCGAGGCGTGTGGATGAATTTATCGCCAATCTCAGTATTGTAATGTGGTGTAACTTATTGGAATGATGACAAACAAATGTTTCGACTGCCGGCGAGTTCTCGCTCGTTCTTACTCGCTGAGCCAATAGAATGGGCGGATATATTGTCCAAGTGTAGTATCCGACTGGATCTATAAATAAACTGAAACTGGACTTTTTGACATTATTACGAAAAAAAACCGGCCATGTGCGCGTCGAACTCGCGCACCGAGGGTTCCGTATCGCCATGTCATGGTCAGCGCCACTCACGCCATCAATGGCGTGTTTTATGAAATGAATATTACTTAAAAATCATGAGTAGTTAAAATGCTTCATACTCTTTTCGGTAGATGGCGCGCATACACTTTTTGTTTCTTATATAGGGACCCCCGTGAATTTTTTACTTTTTCTTATTTTTATTATTTGTTGTAATAAATAACACATATTCTGTGAAAATTTCAACGGGCTACCTATTACGATTCAAGAGATACAGCCCTCGGACAGACGGACAGACAGACAGACAGACGACGGCGCGGCGTAGGCTTAATAATAGGGTCCCGTACGACGGATACGGAACCCTAAAAAACATTGTGAAAATGCTTTGTTTCATTCAGGTACATCTACTTAAAAATATTAACACTGAAAATAAAATTATTAACACTGACTGACTGGTGAAGCTTTGATTAAGTTTGCAGTGTGTGGGGATGGGAAGAGGCGAGTTTATTGAGTTAGACGTGAATCTGTGGTGATTCATACTAATGTGTAGTGGATTGATGTTGAGCCTATTTAGTACGAGGTGCAATGACGGCATTCCAATTGTACATATGTATTGTATACAATCAAAATTTTAATATATTATATTAGTAAAAAAAAAACTATAAATACAAAAAATTCGAAAAAAACAACAAAAAGGTTCTAGTCATGGCAATGCGGACTTTAAGTAGGTATATGGCATGTAAGAGTATGTAATGTAAATAATATAAATAATATGTAGGTACTAACTTACCTTATAAAATCTAAACGATAATTTGATACGACAACACTATTGTTAGTCATTCATCATCGTTAATGATCAAAACATCATAAATCATTTTCATCGCCGAGAAAAAAGCGCGGAAGCAAAAATGCGATTAGCGCTTGAAACTCAGCATTTACTAGAGATAAATAAACTATTTGATCATTAGGTTAGAGTCTGCACAAATTATGAATTTCTGCTCGCGGAGCTGAGGAAATGCCATGCCTGACGTTCTCCACAGGAAGGTTTTATGTTCTTGGCTCTCGGTTATGGCGCATGCTGGCATTCTTTCCTTACTGCGTGTTGATTTAATCTTTTCAATATTTAGTATCACAATTTTTTCCTGCCCATACGGAGTTTACTGATAGTGGCTGCCACTGCGTACTTGTTTGGGAAGTTATAAGCGAATCCGGTCGTACTATTAAGTAATGGAATATCGCCTACTTATTACGAATACCTTTGTGTAATGTACAAGTAATATGGGTACATTCACATGACGGCCGTGGTCCAACTACAAGCTTCAAAGGTATGCTCGGTGGGTATGGATGACCGGCCGGAGATGAATTTGACCAATAGGAAAACGCTCGTCAGATTATATACACAGTGGTCACATTTTTTTACACGGTTGGCTACATCCGTGATGTCAATCCATAACACCTTGGTGAACTAGGCGCCAGGTCAGTGCTTCCCTTCGGTCGTGCCGGCTATACTGAACAGGATGGAAAACACGAACTACTTATTTACATAGCCGTTTCAACCAACCTTTCATTCAGTGCGGTCGGTGGTACTAAACACCGCAGTGCGTTGTGCACCACAACAACGCACTGTAGTGAGAATTTTTATTAGCGCAGAGTTTATCGTCTTAGCGATCAACACTGATGCGGCGGTTGTTGATTCATCGTTAACGCTGATTGGAACTGACATTTATGTGGCTAGTGCTCTGCCGAATAGACAATGGATATAATTTATCGCTCTCTATTTCCAGTAGCCTGCTTCAGTTTTGTTTATGTAGTTCATATAGGTTCATGTAGATCTATCTGCCAGCGAGATGGAGCTCAGTTTGAAACAACAAAAGAGGATGAATTATATACCTATAAGGTTTTGGTTTTAAACTTTATCGCCACTTAACAGACATAATAATAAGAATTTATTTTCCGTTTATTTTTATATTATTTTAGATTTTAATTGTTAAAAAGATGTAAAATTTATATAAAAAGGAACGTGTAAATAAATGGATGAAAGAATTTATATTACTTACTGACTTCTTTTTTCATGAAAACCAAATTCATAATGAATAATAATTTGTATTTCTTATTCTACTACCTAAGATTATCAAAATAAGTTTTAATTTGTGTTACTATTACTGTACCGTACCCGTCAGTAAATAAAGTACATCGAGCTTTACTGTCGGGTACTGTACACACATGACGGTTATTAAAATAAAGTAGTTTTTGTCACTCTAGAATTTTTAACAGTTCAGATTGTTCACGAACAAAAAATATGACCGATGCCGTACGTAACACAGAACAAATTATCAAGACATATGATCTAGTTAACTATTGATACCTACACATATTAGTTAAGTTCAACATTTCGTTAAGACTGACAACACTATCTGATATATCCAATCTTAGTTCACTTCTCGAGAACGGCACAAAGAAGCTACACCTACTTTTACGTTCTCAAAATGGCCGACCAATCATGCTCCATGCCCGTCCCGGACGTTGAAAGGTTGAATCATGTCGGGTGTCGAGGCATGTCGCCGCCATAAAGATCGGTCAGTGCCAAGGCCCGGGTGTAATTTAGACCCGCCCGGATTTGTAGCCGGCTCCTCGCACCGAATACATCACAATCCGGATTCCTAATTGGTGCTCGGGTGCGAATATGACGCGCCACGGATTTGTTAACTCTTGCCACAGAGCTCACAGCCAGCAGTGAACGGACCGTAGAAATTGATCACGTGCTCCGGCGAGATTTGCTTGACTTTGTCAATGAAGGCACTTACCGCCAAACCTACCATCCAAAAACACGTACAGTTGCTTTCACGAGTCATGAGCACTCTTTTCATTGATCGGTTTGACGGGATGTGACGTCGACGGCGCCGACGCTTCACGCGATTGGTTCGTCAGTCAGCGTCAGTCGACGCTCGCCTATTGGGCTCACATGCGTCGTTCGACTACTATACACTTGCGTGCACTGTCCATGTGTGCTCATGACTCCTGAAAAGAACTTCAGTTACACTTACAGTTCAAGAGTCATGGGCACAGATGGACTACATTGCACGCAAGTGTATAGTAGTCGAACGACGCGTGTGAGCCCAATAGGCGACGACCGTCGACTGACGCTGACTGACGAACTAATCGCGTGAAGCGTCGGCGCCGTCGACATCAAATCCCGTCAAACTGACCAATGAAAAGTGTGTTCATGACTCGGGAAAGTAACTGTACCTAGGTATCTAGAAAACATTAATCTATATTTAGAACTTACGAAGCAGCTGTTTGCAATGAGTTGGGATCGATACGTATAATATAAAGTATTGCGACATTTTAGTAAGTAAAATTTATAAAATTCCATACAGATTCTGACATTTACTTGATCTCGACAAATTGTTAAATACTGTTTTGAGCAAATTTCAGAATCTAAGGAAAAATACAATTTGTATACGAAAATATCGCGTTTCGTTATATATATCAATCCAACTCTTAAAAGCGCTACTTCGCATCCAACAGGTGCGAAATGTTCCAATTTTGGCAGATACATGGTTTTGACGGGTCCTAGCTCCTGCGTCCTGCGACGAACCAGCAGCATATTCAACAAAGTCGAATGCACAGTTCTACCTCCAATCTAACTCGGCGAATCTCAAAATTGGTTAGTTCGGCTTGAACATCTAAAGTTGGAGATATCTAAATCTTGCATGCTCCAGGCAAATTGTCTTGCCGAATTTGACTCTGCCTTTGGGAATAAAACTTTTGAATCGCACACGAAAGTCAACGCTGTGAATGTTTAAATGTTCGTGTTTGTCGACTGATTGTTGTGGATTAAACCAATGATATTATATGTTAAAAAGGAGGTAGATAGGTTATACGAGCTCCCAAAGCGGCACATTAAATACAAGACCACAGTCCTGTTTGAAGTTAGTCGCGCACCAACTACGCACGCGTTCAGACGTGCGTCGTCCTTCCTAAGTAGTTATCAGTTATTTATACCAACCGCCACATAATTTCAATTCCCTCCCTTATTAATTAGAATAAGACTATTCGAGTCGGCGCATCACTTTATAGTTCTTTCTGTCAACGTTTCAAGTTCGTGCCGTGTGTGAGCAGTGCTCACACACGGCACGAACTTGAACTGGGCACCGAATATCGTATAGACAATGTATCTTTCTTAAAATATCATTGAATTAACTATATTAGTAAGTTAATCTTCATTCAGAGAATTGTTTAAGATGACCTTAGGAGCAGAGAAAATTGGTTAAATTAAACAGTTTTTATTAGCCTTCTTTTGATGTTTAAAGTAAATTATGTACGGTTTAGTTAATTTTATAAATATGTATGTATCGCACTTTTAAGAATAGGTATAGATATACTAAGTATTGATAATAGATATTAATAGGACAAATCTGACAATTCCGCGAGCGCAGTTACAGGTAGAACCTAGATATGAATAAGTCATGAATGTTTCCTCACAGCTTGAGGTTGAGTCGTAAGTTAAAGGTGGTGACTATTTTATAACAGCAGCATAACATTATCGCCAGCTGGGCATAGTAGGCATGCCTCAGGGGTAGTAAACTTAGCTCAGCGCTAGTCGCGTAGGACCAGAGGGACCGAGCAGGGGCGGGCGACACGACGCGACGACTGCGGACCGGCTCGTAAACTATAATCTGGTTGAAAGGTAACAAATGTTGACGATATCTGCACTAAGAAAGATATAGTACGAGTTTCAATGGCGATCTTGAAGACTCATGATGAAACATACATATATACCTTGAGGCAGGAAGAGCGTTATAATTATGCAGTCGAAAATACGAGGAACTGAAGCACTGGGACAATCAAATTAGGCTAAGAAATAAAAATACTTACCTCTCATTTGCCTTTTATATTCAAAAGAATACTTGGTAGGCATGTAGTCGCGTTTCGTTTCGTATTGTGTTTCAGCTAATGGATATTTTACATTTCTTTTACGTCACAGAAGTTATAAGAATTCGAAGAATGTAAATTAACACTGAGTCTTCTTTCTCTCAATGATTTTTAGGAAAGTTATGAATTCAGAGATCCCTTCAGACTGTCTTATTTGGTACTAATGGCACTCTACAAGCTTTTAGATTATAGGTTGTCAGTTGTATAAGATCGTATTATTGACCTTTCCAAATATTGATGGATTAGATTACATAAATAAAAAATCGGTAGAGCTAGCTTTAGTCGCAATGGTAAAACTTCTATCAGATTTTTGTTCAAATAAAACGTTTTGAGGACTAATCCAAGATATTACTTGACACCACGTATTTTATACAACAAAATACCGAGAACTGGAACACCCGTAGCGTAGGTAAATTTGATAAGACTGTTTTACAAGTAGTGGTAGCTTACTCTATTCAAGCGTGAGGTCGTAGGTTAGAATCCGAAAACCTATACACTAATATGAATAGTGTTGTGTACAATATTCAACTATACAATGTTGTATACAATATACAATCGCCAGTATTACCTGCATATATTGCCGTGGGCAGGAAAATGGAGTGTGGGAGGACCACCCGCCAGGTGGGACGACGACATCAAGCGCGTCGGAGAAAGCAGTGGTTCCGTACCGCTGAACGCAGGAGGACTGGGGGAAAATTGGAGAGGAGTATGTCCAGCAGTGGACGCATACACGCTGACTGACTGTACAATATTGACTGGAATAAATTACATCCTGAAATAAGGCCGCCTTCTGCACAACAGAAAACTGCACATAGTTAAAAATTTTGCTAGTAAATTATCATAGGTAAAGATGATTTCACGCGTCAGAGCAAAGTGGATTCAACAGAAAGGATGTCAGTCGAGTGGCAGAGTGGCGGCGGCGGCGCGCGGCGGCGCGCGGCGCAGCGACGCGCGGCGCAGCGACGCGGAGGAAGCGAGACGATTAGTCCATTACACAATCCTAAAACCTTCGGCGCCCATCGCTATGAGCGCCGCCGTGAGATGCCGAGAGCCGTGAGGAGTAGGGCCTTCTCACATTGACGTCCTCTGCACCGATATCGTAGCTCACACACGAAATAGGTCTGTATAGTATTATTATCAGTCTTCTTTCTAATGATTGAAAAAAAAACACTAGTGGTATGAAAGCGGAGACCTTCCAAGGGAAATTAATAATCCATTTAGGGTGAAAGTCTGAATAAGGAAACTTACACCCTTATGGGTAAATTTAAATTGAAAACACCTCGACAAACCATCGACTCCTTCGATCTATGTTTTAGCAACAATTTATACAAGCAATTGGAACGCGTGTACTAATGACATTATAGTTTCAATCAAACAAAATTCACTATGGATATGCTCAAAACACCTTTTACATATTGTGGGCGTTTCACAGATAGCCACAAACTTTAATTTCCATCTGAAGAAGAAGAACTTCGCTTCATACCTACATACGTACCTACTGAGAAAATATTCTTTGTTGCACAATACCATTTTTACGATAGTTTAAGATTGTTTGTCAGTTTAATATAATAGGTTTATATTTTATGTTATTTAATATACGTTTTTTTACTTGTAAATTGTAATTCTGTATTTAGATTTCCTTTGAAATACTAAACTATTTATTGTGTTAAAAAATACAAACAGAGGCAAAAGTTGGACTTAAAAGCCTAAACTAATTAACTAACAGTCATACCTGGGTTTGGGTAAGGTTGATGGGTATAGTGTAAGGCGGCCAACTTTATGAAAAGTCAATGCGGGACATTCTTGGGGATAGGGGTATGAGTGTAAAGGACTGAGAGTGTGTCGGAGCACTTACTGTTAAGTAAGTCATTTATTTTTAAACTAACGTTTCTCAATTCTGGGTTTCGTTAAGAATATAATAAAAGTTTCACAACTGCCCATATTAAATTTTACAACAAGCATTGCACGACGATTTTTCCGATGTCCAGGCATTCATCAACGAAAATACTAGTTCAGTAGGTGCGTTCGTCCCTGGCAAACAAAGAAGGTACTGGACGAATGACTTATATATAAATATGGTAAATGCCACGGACTTGAAAATGCGGGACATGCGGGACGTAACGCATTAGACATTTTGCGGGACTATTTTATTAGTTATTGCAATGCGGGATTACAACTGCTATTGCGGGACGGTCCCGCAGAATCCGGGACGGTTGGCTACCTTAGTATAGCGAAATTGAGTGAGGTGATTTTATGGACAGAGACGAGGACAGAGATCGCGGCTGTTCCAGGTGATTTTATTTTATTTTATTAGGGAAACACACAGTTACACAATATGCATAATAGATGGGTACATACAATTTATAAGCATTACCCAGTAAAGTTTTCAAATCAATGCATAAATTAGGTAATGCAGCCATCTTGTCAGTTTCTATAAAGTATAAACATAAGGTATTGTCAACCCTAGGTGCGAAATTTAACCTCATCCAACTGCACAATAACCGAACAGGACAGTATTATGCAGACCTCAATGCACTTTCACGTCGTCTGCCGTATAGCGGCGGAGGCGGCGGCGCGGCGGCGGCGGCGCGGTATCTCCCGCGCCTGAGACACCAGTTGTGGATGCGAGGCGCTCCAAGAGCCCCAAACAATCTGATTGACAGCTGCCGTGAGTGAGCCCTGACAAGTTTAATTTGTGCTCAACAGATCAGTTTACCAACAATAACAGCATCTCGGCCGCGTGACTCAGTTACATTTACTGCAGATAAGTATGACGGGCCTCTTGTTCAGATTCCAACAGAGTGGTCTATTGGTTGTCGTGTTCAGGCCGATTTAACGAGGGATTTAGCGCCAGTTTAATGATATAGTTTAAATTTGATATTGCTACGTGTGGGTAAATCTAGGGCGTAATTCATTTTTGAGGTGCCTAAAACTAAATTATTACGCCTAGGTAAAATTATTCAACCCGTGGTAACTACCAATTATCTAGAAACCCTTTATGAACAATACCGTAACTAAATCGTCTTGCTAATTCTACACAATAGCAAAAACAAAATTCTAGAAATTTGTGATTCATAAAAATATATTATCGATTAATGTTTCCAGAAAACAATAAAAAAAGCGGTCAAGTGCGAGTCGAACTCGCGTGGAGAGGGTTCCGTGCCATTTCGTTTTCCGTGAGACCTTTAAAACTTATTATTTTCGTTTAGGTTTTCTTGTTTACTACAAGAGAAGACCTATATTACATTTTTTTTTCGAATAGGATGCTCAACGGTTTTATATTTTCATTAATATCTATTAAAACTATGCATTTTAAAATAATAAAAGAAATTATTCTTTATAACGAGTCCTTTTCATTGATATCACATGTGCACTTAATTCAAACAATTTGTTTACTTTCAAATTTGTCCCCCAAAATCTAAATTCGTTGTTTTACACGTCCGTGGACGGACAGGATTGACAGACACAAGACACTTGTCAGCCACGGTAGCTCAGTGGTGCGGTCGGTGGACTGTTATTTATTAAGCAACCCTGAGCGCGGTCAGTACTTGGATGGGTGACCGCTCGACCGTGGGAGGTTGACCATGGTTCACTGTAGGTCGATTCCACGTTAAACTGTAGGTCCCTTCCCTTCTTACCTTACTAGGTGGTAGGGTTTATCCCGGCCGGGTTGGCACTGAACGAAACTTCGGTCGTAATGGCTATGACGGCTATGTAGCCAACATGAAATCAAGGGAAGTACTGACATGGCACCTAGTTCACCCGGTATTATGGGCTGACATCACGGATGTTGTAGGTGATGTAGCCAACCGTGTCAGTTTCAATTAAAAAAAGGGTTCCCCTTTTGAGGTAGGTATGGAACCCTCAAAATCATAACTTTGAATTTAAATGTACCTGTAATGTTATCCTCTCGTACTATTAATGTTAACCTCAATCGGGCCGCAGAACGAGGAGGTTTTAGCGAGCGGTAACTTTCAAAATGACGGAAATAAAAAACAAATGCGACTCGTGCCTAGAGAACATTAATCCAGCAAGTGTAAAAGACACCCCATTAGCATATCTATTGAGTCGCTAACGGACTGGAACGATAGAACTCGCGTGAACAATAACACCGTATCAAGACCTTTGCGACGCGCGAACATCCGACATCCTTAGCTTTCAAAGTTTCGCTTGTCTCTTCAAAATCTCTTCCGGAATCTTCAAGGTGCACTTGCTACACTAAACAATTAAAGATCCGTCTACGCTTTTTGTTGTTTTCTATTTATTTAGAATTTACATAACGTATCGGCATGCTTATTTATAGGAGTAACACTACCTCTGTCGCGAGAATACGGACAAACACTACGTCAGAAAGAATTACATCGTAATTACGAGTATCATCATCATCAGTTTTTTTATTGTGCCTCTGCATGAGCACAAACTTCCATCACTGATTGTGATCGTATTTACCCATACACTAGGTACCACTGTGATCAACCGGGTTGGAGCGAGAAATAGTTTTATTCAGTAAACAAATAGGAGCATAGAAATGTCTGTATGATTTTATTATTGATATAAAGTTAAGATTGCTGCAAAGCGAAAGCAAAGACCTTAGTTCCAAACCTTAGATTTTGTCTCGTAAAACAATGTCACTAAATCTCCTTTAAAGATAGCGTACCCAATATTTACGTAGTCACCTTGAGAAAAGTTATTTCCAATTTCGGACCGCCCCGAACGTCCTGTTTCTGAGGTAGATTTATGTCGGCGCTCAACAAGGCGCGGAGTCACACATTAGCGACCTTCCGACTTGTGGCTTTTTTGATTTATTGCTCTTTCGATCGAGCAGGTGGGCGTGAGAAATTGCCTCATGAGGTCGAATTACCTACAGACAATAGGTAACGACTCGGTACATTTTGTAGAGTCGCCTGCTGCACCTCCAGAACTTCGTCACACACGTCACGATCACGACGACGTTTATGCAGAGGAACATTCATCAAGAGCTAGTGATTATGACGTGGTTGTACAGCTGTATCCCTTCTTTTAGAGTTGATGTCATCAATGACTTTTTTACGGTTCCTTACCTCAAAAGCAAAAAAAAACCGAACCCTTATAGGATCACTTTGTTGTCCGTCCGTCCGTCTGTCAAGACCGTTTCTCTCAAGAACAATAATAGGTATCAAGTTGGCATTACATAATAGCAAATACTGAGGTCTACGGTCCATTGGAGGTGTAAAAAATGCAAGCTTCGAAGTCAAAGAAAGCAAGGTCTCACTCACAGTACAGATATATAGGAAAAAATATAAAAATAAAAATTAAATATTTTTTAATTTGTAATTATATCACATAAAATATATTTTGTTTCGCTCTTTCGTAAAAACGGTACCTAAAACACACAAGCTTCAACGTTGGTGCAAACTGTAAAGTAAAACAAATAATAATATAATTGTATGGTGGTATGGCGAGACCGACTCACACTTGGCCGCTATTTTTAAATAACAGTGGAATGTAGTATTCACATCTATGAGTGCTAGCTTCAGCTGTATTATCTGTAAGCTTATATTAGGTAGAATATCTTCTATTATCTTATCTTTTTAAATAATAACTTAATTTTATCTACTAATCTATGTGACTAAACTAATGCGATAATATTCCTCTTACATTTCCATTACATTTGCATTACTTACATACTCGTAGGTACTTATAAATTGATTTTGTCAACTCTGCCGATGGTGGTGGGTAACCGGATAATGTCCATACACTTCGTAGCTCGTCACATTCGGCCTATCTCCGTGCCTACTCAGTCGAGCTCTTCCACGATAGACACGAAGCGATCCAAAACACTTTAGCTAAATAAATCATTCATCCGGCTCCGGCGACAAGAGCCATTATAGACGTCGCAGTCGATCGGAACTGACAAGGCTGACGCCCGGCGCGTGAGTAGGCAACCCAAAACATCCGCCTAACTACGCTTGGCTTGCCTTGTCCATAGAATTTTGAAATTGGAAGAAGTTGCCGAACCCCTGCTAATTATTTTGGAAATATGTATCTGCTGCACAAACGATTGGTAGTTATCACGTATCAAACACACATACGAGCATATTATATGAGCGGGCTTCCAGTGAACACATTTATTTACTACTACAGTATATAAATCTTCGAAACGCTGAAAAATAGCCTTAGTGGAAATGCCTGGAATAGCCTGCTGGCCGATTTATAATGCAGTTAAATTTGTGACCTACAACATAAGCGCAGGTCCAGCTAACTATAAAAAAATTGGTTGTCTGTAAAGTCGGTTTACGGACGATAGTTTTACGTGATGACGTGGAATAATCGTAGTACATAGAGCAAAGAGCAGTAATTCTATTTCCAGTAGAAAGATTAATCATCTTGTGACTGGCCATGAATAAACTTCTGTTGTCTGATCTTGACAGTTTTACTTCTTAAGACGTTTCCATGGTAACTTTGTATACCGATTGTGCCTCTCTATCGCTTGTTACGCGCTCTCGCTTGCACACACAGGCTCAGATGGAACGTGACACTTTTTCGTGTGTGCAGCCGGTTTTCATCAATTTATAAGACGTGACGTCATCACGTCAAAAAAAAAATCGGCAGTATTAACCTGTTCGTCGTAAGTCCGAACAAACGAGGCAAACGTTCAATCAAATAGGTAATGAAGACGTTTGAAATAAAAGTAACGCACACATTATCGAATAACACTATAATAACACTATAACTCTTCGACTTTCATAAACGTTATACAAATATTTATGAAGTCTAATTTGTACGAATGTGATCCATTTGTTTATGAACGCAAATTGACCATTGATCTATCTATAGATAATAGGTACTGTCGACACACATGGCAATTAATATCTATTCTGTGCTTGTACACAACTAAAGGCTAAATACCGGAGGTTGATCTTGTTAGTTCTTAAATAATTAGTTAATTATTGGGCTGCTCCAATTTAGTGCTGAACAAAAACACTCGATCATTACAGATAACATCTAAGCGTCGTCGACCGCAGTTTCGACATGTAGATAACATCTGTGGAATATTTAGTGCGTCCCTCCAAATGTCACTGTTTTACGTGAGCGCTGAACTCAATCACGATGAACTATGGGAGGTAGCGCTGTAAGAATTGTGCGATTTCTGAGTATGTCCATAATGTTGTCTTGTCACTTATATTGGCGATGTGCGAGGGCAGTTCCCAACGCATTATATTTGTACGACTAATAAATTGCGACGCACGACAACCGACTGAGTAAGCTTGCGGCACGCAAGTTATACGACATTAAGATAAAACTGAAGGAGGTATCTAATCGTTGTGCATATGAGCTTGTGAGATTTAATTGAGATTTTATTACCTACTGATGAATAAGTGTTTGTTTGAGTAAAAATTGACGCTGAACGCGAGAGCTTTGATCTTGATCATCAACTCCAGGTTGTGGGTATTACGGTAATACCCGTATTAAGGACTATTGTACAAATAGATTGGGAAATTAGATTTAAAAAATATCAACTATATTTTAATGTCATCGATGTCTTGCTTATTCTGTGAGAATGTCGTCATAAGCGTTATACAGGGAGACGAGTAAGTACCACCTGCCGTCTTGTTATACCTACCAGTACTCTGAATGAACGAAGAGTTAGGATCACTTTCGATTTCAAGCAGACAGGCCACGATCTTGGCAATTTGAGACAACTAACTGACATCTTTTGTATTCAGCCAAACATCCGGGCACCACCGTACGTTGTTCTGCTCCACGAGTGCCGCTAGCCGCGTGGAAAGATCGTGTTATAGTGTGATCGCTTCTGACGTTTACACGAGGCTAATTCCTCCATCGATGCTATCGGAACAGCACAAAAACACACGCGGCATTCCTTCCTAATTGTTCGCTGTCAGCTCGGCGCGGGGGATTGTTACTTGCATGTAGATTGAATCAAACTAAATGCAAACACTAAATCGATCAGTTTTCCTTTGTTTTGTTTGTACTCGTATATTACTCACTCAGAAGAAGGCAAACAACTCCACCATAGAGCGAACAACGGTGTCATTTAAGAACCAATAAAGTAAGATTTACTTTAGTACTCGGGAGCCTGGGTTTGACAATTCTGAAATAAATTAAGATTCATTTCTAGAATTTCGCAGACGAGGTATATACTACAACCACAGCGTTTTGTATAGTTATCAGACTATCAACGATGGTCAAGATGATGGTATCAACAAGAAGCAAGCAAGTTAACTTTAACATAAACAAAACCGACACATCAACAATGCTTAAAAAGTAAAAAATAATTTCCGTTTAGTTACTTAAAGGTGTCGGGGGACCGCTAAATAAATAAAATAAAAGTCAGAACTGTGCGTTTCGTGGAAGACAGTGCCAGGCAGACAACTTATAACGCCCCTCTTTTTGCGTCGGGTGTTGAAAATGAAAGAAGGCAATGAAGATGCAGAATGAAGAGGCGGATACATAAATGAGCGGCGGGTGGCCGAGTTGTCTGGGCGCCGTCGTCGTCGGCTGCTCTTGGGAGAGGTCTAAGGTTCGAATCCGGTCGGCATGTACCAATGAGTTTTTTCTCTCGGAAAAATGTACATGCATATTGCATACCTACATCTTGTGCTTCACCGTTCGGAATCGCTGTAAAACTGTAGGTTCTTTCCCTTGCCCTTTATTAGATGGTAGGCTCAAATTGTAGCCGACTGGGTTGTTACGGCCGCATAGCAGCCTCGGCTGTGTTTTCCTGTAGTCCAGTATAGCCACCAATCCATAAGGAAGTCTCCGGTATGGCACCTACTTTCTCGGAGGTGATATTGGTTGTTCGGAGCATGTGCTTTTGCTCCTCTGACAGAGCAATTCGTACCGGATTATTATGAAAAATATCATCTCACTGAGCGTGATTTCGCGAGGAGAGGCGAATTTGGCTCTGTCGACTGCACCAGGCACAACCCGATTTACAAACGAATAGTTATCATAACAGGCAGCCACATCTTAGTCAAAGGTGGTGAAATCGGCCGCTAGAAGATATGAATTAGCTGCAATAGCTATACCTAATGGTGCATACAAGTGAGGAATTCAAACAAGAAACATTCATGATCAAGTAAGAATGCGGATCATGATCTTAAATAAGCTATTAGTACCTGGGCGACCGAGCTTCGCTCGGCGGCTACACCTATCTAAAGAAATTCATTTTTTTTTATCTAAATACAAAATTTCAATCGTTGGAACCGATTCCGAGAAACCAATTACCAATGATACAAGTTTAGCTCACTTAGGCCCACTTGCACCAACACGAGTTTAAAGTTAAGTAGCGAGTTATGGATTTAAACGCGGTTCCAACAGTCAACGGGTGCTAGCTTAAACTGGTTTAGCGAGTTAAACTGGTTTATATATTAAATTTGTGTTGGTGCAAGTGGGCCTTAAAGTAATAGGATTAGACAAGTACACATTTTCAAAGAGATATGCACAATATTATGTAACGTGTGACGTGATGTGTATGCGATGTGATGTGAGGTTGTAGATGTTGGATATAGTTAAAGTGCTGCGAAGCGAGTTGCATGCGCGCGGAGTGCGGAGGTGCTTTGCGCATTGTCGGCGCACGCGTGGGTCCCTGACTCCATTGTCTATCTGTCACTGGCGCATAGCTGATCAACTAGGAAATAACGAATCTATCTC
This sequence comes from Nematopogon swammerdamellus, assembly GCA_946902875.1. Lineage (NCBI taxonomy): Eukaryota > Metazoa > Arthropoda > Insecta > Lepidoptera > Adelidae > Nematopogon > Nematopogon swammerdamellus. Next base: position 9,497,761 of record OX336337.1, read on the forward strand.
GGTGACAGCATCTCTTATACATTCACGAATATATTTGAATCTAAAATGTGTTATGCCTTACCGAGCATCGCGTCGCTTCCAGCTGCCATTTTCTCATCAGTACCTTTAAATTGTCATTATTTTGTCTATTTGTGCAAAAAATCAATTGATAGTGTTCATGGCTCCAGGACATAGCAGTTACAAAGGTCACAAAAGAAGGAAAGTAGAGGTTTTGAAAAAGAAAGTGCACGGGAGCCACTAAAAACAATATGTCTCTGGTTTTCCGCAAAGCGCTAGTGTATAGTATATCTATGATAAGAGTTTCTCAACGATCCCACCACAGAAATCCTAAGTAATACTTCTCTGATCTGTGGATCCCACCTAAATTCGGTTGAAGTTTTTACTAATTTAGTGAATTCTGGTGGAGTTCGTTCAAAGTGGTGGTTGGACAATGTATTGCCGTTACGTTAACATGAATGGCCCATTACAGCTGGTTTAACTGGGATTATTCTTAGTAATGTTTGTAATCAAGTAATCAAGTAATAAAAAATCCTATAGAAATTAAAAATGCCCATCAAATTAAATTGCAAATTTAATACAATCCCCGACTGATGAACAATCCTTAAAAAATAAAAAATATTTCCGTTTAGTTACTTAAAGGCGTCGGGGGACCACTAAGTAAATAAAATAAAACTCAGAGGTGCGCGGTTCGGGGGACGCGACATCACCAAGTGAGCGACCCGAACGAAGTTTGTTTTGAGTTTTATATTTTCTAGATACCTATAATATTTTTCAAATCACGACCAAAAACTTATATGCTTATAGTCCTTCGAAGCATCAAGCATCAACGCACTAACAGCAGTAGAGCGAACCAATCTGAAGTCTAATATCATTTAATGAGGTCATAAATACCTCAAAATACTAATAATTTTGCTGGAAGCCTACAACCATTATTACATCTACAATGGGTTGTAAATTGAAGGAATTATTGATATATCAAAGAGCAAGCAGAAATATTGCATAAATTTATATGAACACAATTTGTCATTAGTTACCTACTAATGACTACTAATAAGAAAAACACATCTATTTTCATTGTAAATAACGATTTAAGGTAAGAAAACTTTTGAAAATTATGTACAATTGCGTAAAATATTATTCAATTTAATAAATAAACGTTCTTCTTTTTGAAAGGTCATAAATTTCGTAGTCAAGGTGCCATTGAGAACCCTTGACTATCCCATGCTTAGACGATCTTTTGTCAACCGCCTCGATACCCGCAACGTTAGAACCTAGGAGTTGGTTGAGGGATGACGCCGCCGCCCCGTGCCGCGCCGCCGCGCCGCCGGCATTAGTGTGGGGAGGGACGCCACTTGCGTTGACACTGTGCCTAGATCATACCTCCTGCAAACGTCACGTCTGCGGGAGAAGCGGCCGCGCAGAAAATACAAAGGGATCTGCGCATAGTAAGAATTTCTGTCCCTCGTTGCAGAGACGTTGGGTCCGCGGGGATCCGAAGCGAATTTTTTTGTTAAATCGGTTGGCCCGAAACTCGGGCTGGTGAACGACGAGCTGTTGGCACTTTTCTCACTCAACGAGTGATTCTTTCCATCCAGAGGGAGGCACGCTCGGGAAAAACCGGCAGCGTGTTGGGCATCATGCACAACGAAGTTTTGGATGGCATTTTTTTTTGCGTTTAAATACTTTTTATTTGTTTATTTATAAGGTTTTGATTTAGGTAAATTTGAGTTTAGTTCTTAAATTTATAGTTACGTTACTAATTTAGTTTTATAGTTTAATAATATAACTCATGCAATTCTATGTTTACGAATATATTAATAAAATTTATCATAATGGAACTGTAGGTCGATGAAATTAAACCGAAGACACAATATGCTAACAGTAAATTAGATTAATTTGATGTATGTCTTTAAGAAATTATGCATCATCGTTTAAGGAGATAATAACAGCAAGAATTGGGTAGGAAGCTAATGGAGAGCGATCTCGTGGCCAGGCAAATTACGTTTCCTAATTTCAGTTTTGATTGGTCGGGGGCTTCTCAAAGCCTTCTTGATGACAGCCTTGACAGACGTCGGGGCAGTCGCCGCGTCGGCTTAACGTTTACGATGCTCGTAAACCTAGACAAGTTATTACTGTAAGTTATTACTCGGTTACCGCACGAGTGTTACGGTATATGTTGTAGTGGCGCTGGAAGTCTTCGGAGAACGTTTTTAACCGACTTCCAAAAAAGGAGGAGGTTCTCAATTCGTCTGTATGTTTTTTTTTTTTTTATTTTTTTTTTAATTTTTTTTTTTTTGTATGTTTGTAACACGATTTCTCCGTCAATTGAGGGCCGATTTAGAAAATTCTTTTTTTGTTAGTTAGGTCATACTTCCGAGGTGGTCCCATTTCAATTTTATCGAAATTGGTTCAGTGGTTTTCGAAAAATCAGCATAATACTATGGTGTGTGGTTACCTTCAGCAAAACTTGTGATGTGGTCGTTTTCGGCAATTTTCAGTTTGATAAATTAGTATGGTGTGTGGTTACCTTCAGCAAAACATTTGTGATGTGGACTTATTCAGCAATTTGCAGTCTGACACATATGGCGAATAATTCTGTACCACTTCAATCGATTTCGATTATTCGATTTCGATTATTCTTTTTTATGTAATATTACTAAAGAGAATGAAATAAAAACTGTTTTAAAAAATATTAAACCGATTTCCAAAAAACAAAAAAACAAAAACTAAAAAGTATTAAATACCTAATATTTTGAAATTTTCTCTGTCCTGTTGAAATACATGAATCGATATACTAGTGATACATATTCGGACCCTTGTTTCATGAATATTCTAAATTTGAAATTTTTTATCTTTTCCGACCGGCGCTTAATTTATTATGGTACCTGGCCAGTACCTACTGCACCGAGTACCATCGAGCTGGTTTGATGATGGAGACAGAAGGTGGCCATAGGAACTCCTAAACTACACATGATAAACCCATCGTGTTTGGGCTCGTTGCATTTGTCTTCACGAGAAATTTACTTTAGACCTAAAAGATTCTCAATTCGACGGTATGTTTTCTTTTTTTGGATGTTTGTTACGCGATTACTCCGTCAATTGTGGGCCGATTTTGAAAATTCTTTTTTTTTTTATTTGAAAGGGGATAACCCTGAGGTTTTTGAAGTGAAAACTTCTTTAGCGGCTCTTGGCACTTTTTTAGGTGGGTAAAAATGTATAACTCGCGACATCGCGTCAGCGTCATTTTTAAAATGAAACCTTAAGTCATTGCGTTAAGGGTTAAGTTAGAGTGGCACGGGATCTGCCGGCACTCCCGGAGTGCAACTGTTAAGTAGGGTTCCGTAACACGTTTATGTCTGTCCATTCTACTAAGTTCTGCAAAATGAATGTAGGGTTCCGTAACATATGCATGTCTATCCGTTCTACTAAATTTTACAATGTTCAACCAAGATCCTCCGACGGTTATTTTATAATAAAAGTAGGCTTCCGTAACACGTTTATGTCTGTCCATTCTACTAAGTTCTGCAACATCACCTACAACGTCCGTGATGTCAGCCCATAACACCAGTGCCATGTCAGTGCTTCCCCCTTTGATCGTGCTGACTACACTGAACTGGTCGGAAAACACAAACTATTTACATAGCCGTTTCGACCGACGTTTAATTCAGTGCGGTGGTACCAACCCGGGAAGGTTAAACCCTACCACCAAGTAAGATTACGAGGGAAGGGACTTACAGTTTTACGAGGAATCCGAACCTTGGTCAGCCTCCAACGGTCAGCGGTCACCCATCTAAGTACTGACCGCACCCAGCGTTGCTTAAAATTCAATAGCGACAGTTGACTGTCTGCACCACTGAGCTATCGAAGCTGACGTGGTCCTATTTTAATTGGGTCAAGATCGGATTGGAAAGCGAGGCGGAATCGCGAGGCCGAAGGCCGAGCGATTCCGCCGAGTACATTAATAGCAAAAAATTACTAAAAAAAACTGTGAAATAAAAAAAAAGTTTTAAAAAACATAAAACCGACTTCCTAAAAAAAGTAAAACTAAAAAACTATTTAAAATAAAAATATAAAAACCGCCTTCAAAAATATGTGAAATAAAAACCTAAAAAAAAAACGAACCCTAGAGTTGAAGGCGGTGCTAAAGCAAGCAAAAATGATGCATGAAAGAAAACATGAGCGGATGATAATATCCTTTGTGATTTGTGTAGCCTTTTTAGCACCGCCTTCAACTCTAGGGTTCGTTTTTTTTTTAGGTTTTTATTTCACATATTTTTGAAGGCGGTTTTTATATTTTTATTTTAAATAGTTTTTTAGTTTTACTTTTTTTAGGAAGTCGGTTTTATGTTTTGGCATGATATTTTTGAGTGATGAATATTCGTAGATGAGTCATTGCGTGGTAAATGGCTACGTTTTAGTCATGATCGTGATCGTATGCTCTTTGTTTGTTCCTCTGTTGGGAAAGGTCACAACTTACGACTTTTCATTACATAGGTACCTCGACATAGCACGCCGGTATGTTTTTGCGTTTATTTGTTTCATAAGATTTGTTTTGCTTCCTCATACTTCCTATCAACTGGGCCACATAGATATAAACCAGGAGCAAAACACGTTTATAAGTATAATCCTCTTCTATTACTCAAGCTTACAATTACCTCTGCATTGTAACCTAAATGCTTAAATCTGTCAGACACCAAACTACAAACTTGCAGGTGGCATTAGTACAAGCTAATATAGTTAACAAACCGTTCAAAATAATGGAGTTGCTATTGACAAAGATACATTTCATAAAATTTAATTTGCCCCCAACATAGATACTGCACTAGATAATGCACATAACATTTTGCATAAGGCTGATAGGAACACGCGTGTTGATAAGTAATACATGATTATCTAGAAATATAAATGTGACACGGACACCGTGTCCCAAATATTGCTATATCGAAGCGGGAGTTCGAAACCTGAACCTAAACAACTTTGCTTCTACGACTTTTTATTTTGGGACAAAAATGTTTCGTACTCTCCCTACATCGGATAGTCAGAACGAACTTTCAAATGTCGGTTTAAAGTTCTAAAACAAAAAGTATTACAACCAAAGTTCAAATAAATTATCCACTTCAGCATTGAGAACCTCATTTGGGACATGGTGCAACTTATCTGCTCGACACCACTATGTCCCAAAAATACTTAAAAAGTCCTCTCTACATTGATAAAATCTGTCAGGCACCAATTATGAACCTGCAGGTAGAATTAGTGCCGTTTATACCCGTTAAAATGTAAGCTATTTGCTGTACTTACGGATCACGAACCATGACTTCATCGAGGCCTAGACTACCGACAAGACCGCCTACAGCACACTGTACCTTGAGCGGCGTTTACCTTTGAATAACGTGCTAACTTTCCAGTCGATCAATGTGTCAGCAATCATCTGTTGTCAAATTGTATGGGAACGAACTTCAAAATTTAACAACTTTGCCAGGCTTCGTTTGCGTTGAAGTAGAATTTAGAGACTCGCTTCAATTTCGATGCCAATTACTACGGCATGTTTGCCGAAATACGAAATATCGTTATATTATGTTGTACTATTTTCCACATGAACATGAAATTACTTTTTGTGAAGAGAATCTTTGTGTACAGGTACAGGTAGTTAGATACGCTTTTGAAAATTATTTCAGTCACTTTACGGAAAATAATTTACGGGACTAGAAGTTACTTTATTTTGGCAGCTGGATCGAACTTAAACTGCGTTTAAGTGAATTAGATTGTAGCGTACGGTAGTGTAGGTGCTGGAATTGAGCCGGAACGCACCGGAACGCCCGTTCTGGTTCGTGAAATCACCGTTCAGTTTCGTAAAAGTTTTCCTCATGTCTTTCCGGCTCGCAAAGATGATTTTTATTTACATTGCTGCCGCTTTATTTCAAATAAAGTATTATATTATTAAAGGATGCGAACTGAGAAAGCAAAAAAATAAATAAATATATATTATAATTGTCACTTTGAAATTGTATTCACAAAATTATAATTCAAAAATATATTCAAATAAGGTTTGTTTGGCACGCGCGCCGCGTCGCGCGGTCATAGGTAACTCTGACTGCTGTCTCGGTACATATCCTTTGCGACGACCTCAATGTGCCCGTCGTCCATTTGAATGTTCACAATCAAATCATCTCGAAGAGCGTGAGTTGCATTTATTGATCGGTTCATTCGTTCTTTGTCATTTCTTTGTTCGATTTGTATAATTTCAGCACAAGTTATCGTCTTTGGAAAAATATATTTTATAATAAAAGTTAAATTGCAAATTTAAAAAACCATGATTTCTTAAAAGATCAAAAACAAATTATATCTTTTACTTATCTTAAATTAACTAATTAACTTAAAGGCGTCGGGGAACCACTAAGTAAATAATCGCGCAGCTCTGAGTTTTTATATTTTATTTATTTCCCCCGACACTTTTAAGGCGGTGACAAACGCCAAATACGCAAAACATGCAAAAAGTGCGACAAAGAAGGTCCAAAACTGACCAATTGACACACATTCAGAAAATTAAAAAAATACCAACCTATATTTTGGTTCCTTACCAACAAAGTGCATTGCTGGTTTTTTTAATAATGAGTAAAAGTAAGTAATAAACATAAAATTAAAAATATATAAAAAAAGCATGAATTTTTGAAAATCTGAGTATGTGTGTATTATTACAATTTTACAATACCACCGATTCAAAGGTCACAAAGCTCTGAGAAAACTCTATTCAATTTGTTTTATTATTTTATCCACGAAAGGAGATAAAAATAAAAAACAAAAAACGCCTACATGAAATTATTGACGTAATTCTTCAGTCGGAAGGGTAAAATTTTTGCCTTCGTCAATTTAGCAGGCACTTCAATACTAGATACAATTTTAGTTCCGGGCTCGCTTGCTCGCTCCTGCCCTGCTGCGCCCGCGTGTCGGTCGTCATTTCTGTCTTCTGTGTTTGGATCGAATGGAAAAAAGATAGGTAGGTTAGGTATATTTGTACCGTGTGGGATGGTAATTTAAAATAATAGCCCCACTGCATCTCTCCCCGTGCATGTCGTAAAAGGCGACTGAGGGATTTTTTTATGTAAACTGACACAGTTTGCTATATCACCTATAACATCCGTGATGTCAGCCCATAACACCGGGTGAACTTAGGTGCCATGTCAGTGCTTCCCTTTGGTCGTGCCGGCTACACTAAACTGGACGGAAAATACAAACTATTTCGGGATATGACTCCCTTCTTTTTTTCCGTCCAGTTCAGTGAAGCCGGTACGACCGAAGAAAAGCACTGACATAGCACCTACTTCACCAGTTGTTACGAGCTGACATCTCGGATGTTGTATTGTAGGTGATGTTGCCACCGTGTCATTTTCCGTACCAGTATACAGTACGACCGTATCAGTAATATCTCTCTTCTGTGGTATCTATCAGTATACGCTCCGGTACGTAACTTGACGGGGCGTTATACGCATGGCTTTCGTTGGTATAACCACAGAATAACTAATAGGTACTGTGGTATAACGCTGTCTGCGCCTCCCGCGCCTCCACCGCGCCGCCGCCGCCGCCGCCTCCGCCGCCGCCGCCGCCGTGCCGCCTCCGCACCGCACGCTGCTACTGAGTTACCGCACCGCACCGCACCCCACCGCACCGTGCCATGCTGCCGCCGCGCGCGCCGCGCGCGCCGGCCGGTACCTATGTTGCTATGATATTTGCCATACATACCTAAATGCCTATCTACCTATTACCTACCTACCTATTTTTATTTTAGTTTTCATCGATAGTCTATTTAGAGGTTTATAAAAAGTGGTAAGTACATGAACTAAAATAATTTGGAAGAAATTACAATAAAATGTTATTTAGGTAAAATAATAAAAAATAAAAAATTAGAATCACGCATCAGTTACATAAGCCACAATCATTTTAATAATTAAAATAATAAAAAAGCAAAAAAAAAAATACATACGAAAGTGGGATTCGAACCCCAAACCATCAACTCTTTAGGCTGATAGCGACAAACTACGCTAAATGTGACTTGAACGTGCGAAGCGAAATTAGCAGTCGCATGGTACATTATGTAGAATTCCCGAATGCCGGTACCTATGTTGCTATGATATTTGCCATACATACCTAAATGCCTATCTACCTATTACCTACCTACCTATTTTTATTTTAGTTTTCATCGATAGTCTATTTAGAGGTTTATAAAAAGTGGTAAGTACATGAACTAAAATAATTTGGAAGAAATTACAATAAAATGTTATTGAGGTAAAATAATAAAAAATAAAACATTAGAATCACGCATCAGTTACATAAGCAAAAAAAAAAAGCAAAAAAAAAAAACATACGAAAGTGGGATTCGAACCCCGAACCATCAACTCTTTAGGCTGATAGCGACAAACTACGCTAAATGTGACTTGAACGTGCGAAGCGAAATTAGCAGTCGCATGGTACATTATGTAGAATTCCCGAATGCTCAAGGTCGTTGGCGTTTGTCACGGCCTTAAGTGACTAAACGGAAATTATTTTGTAATTTAACTTTTATTTCAAGGTTTTTAAGAGACGTAATGTTTTGATAACTTGATTGTAAAAATGGCTGAGAGCCATTATGGTTTGTAATAAAACTTTTATTTCAAGCTTTTTAAAATACATAATTTTTGTATGACTTGATTAAAATAAAAACATACCCATGAACCATCCCGGTTAAACCAGCTTTCTAATAATAAAAAAAAACGGCATCCAAATCGGCCCATCCGTTTGGTAGCTACGATGCCACACTGTCTGTGACAGACATACACACAGACAGCCATACAGATAGACAGACGTAGGCGTCAAACTTATATATAACACACCTTCGTTTGCGTCGGGGTTAAAAATGGATGTAAATACTTTCTCCAACCCATTGTTTGTTAAACATGTTAGTATCGCAACTTTCGGAAAAGGCCAACATTAAAGTAAATATCTCCGTAATAAATAATGATTTTTGATTAGATTTGAAATTTTGTTCTCCCGCAATATGCTGAGGTTTGGATAAAAATATTGCCCAAACTCGTACATAAATGTTATATAAAAACAGTTTCTTCTTAACATTTAGTCCAATCACTTAATAAAAAGACACCCCTACATCACATAATACTTAATAGGTACTTTCGTCCTATATACTTAATTATAAAATGCAAACCCTGTCTGCACTCTGCCATCTGGACATTTTATTTATGTTCGCTTAAAACTCGAGGACGGCTCAACCGACTACATGCACTTTTCAACATTGCGATTTTGTTTATGGAAGCCGACATGATTGTCTTCAACAGCATCATCTACTAGTTGGCAGTTGCTACACGGTACACCCGCGAAGTCGACCCGACACTCCCTGTGCTGTGTTCCTGTCGTCGGAAGCCTGCTGACATATCTCCGGATGGTTCTAGGCTATGACATAAATAGAACTATGATGATATGATATAAATAGAGCCTAGAACATAAATATAAAAAGCAATATGTGTAACAAGCGTTATATAAAAAGCCAGCCCTGTTGTGGACCCCGTCCTTTGTCCATATACTATATTTAATTACTTCATTAGGTACAGCCGGGCCGGCGCGGGCGGCCGGCACACTCGAAGCCGCTTTAATTTGTGAGCTTTAATTAAACTCCTATACTTGATAGTAGTTGGTCGCATTCGGAACTTTGTTGAACGAAAAATAATTCTAGGCCCACTACTTATTCAAATGTAAATTATCTACCAATAAGCAATACTTACACCGGTGCCGGAAAACACCAAAAGAAAAAAAAAACAGTAACCTCATGCGGCTAATGCGTTGTTGTACAAGCTTGACTGGAAGAAATTGTGTTCTATAATAAGTTCGTCATTTGGACGGCAGAATGGTGTAGGTGTAGGATGCATTATACATTACAAGCATCTTACTAAGCTGTCTTCGTGTCTTCGTTATAATATTATTTACCGGTTGGAAAATTTAATGGAATAAACTTTGCGCTGCAGAAATGTATGAAGGAAACTAAAAATATTCACAACAGTATAAAAAGTCGTAGAAAAACATATTTTTTTCCGGTTGGTGCACATACTCACAAGCTATGCTGCATTCTATAACTCTTTAATGCTAAACCGAGTAGGTATTACAATCATACTTCTTTAATGAATGCGACCTCCACCGTCTAGGCAATAACGGGACAATGCTCGGACATTTACAGCTAAATATATAAACACTGTAATTATCGTATAAGTTTTTATAACATCTCACTCAATCTTACTTAAACGTACGTTGTGATAAACAAAGAGAATGATTGAGAGTATGTACTTGAAATCGAAACGAAGAATATAACAGACATTTGAAGGTTCGTCAGAAGATCAAGGTCTCAGAGCAGAAGGCGGTATCTGTACTTCCAAACAAACGACAGAAGCAATATTCGACGACAGCTGAATGAGCGGAATCGCGAATCAACACGTCTCAATAACTAGCATCATGATAACTCGCGAGCCACTCGATTATGTAATCATTAACTAAGTCCAACTGATTGCAAGCCGTTCTAATGGATTGTTTTATTAATTCTTTGGCACAGAACGACGCGTGGAATATCTAGAACACGATTGTAAAATTTTAATAAGTTGAATATAATTAACTGTTGCAAATTTATTATTCAATTAACTTGTGCAGATGGTATTATTTTCATCATTTAATTTGCATGTTTTGCGTGATCCTTATCATTGTCTTTTGATTAGCTTTGCTTATGGTTATTATTACATACTTAAAAATTTATACATTTCACTGTTACCTGTAAATGTTTGAAATGAAAAACAATATACTTGCAGATAAGTAACCCTAAATAAATAAAAAATCCTTTCCGTCATACAAATTAAATGCATTTGTATGACGGTCGACGGGCGATCGTCATGACAAAAAAAATCTCTTAAAACCTTTAACCCTATAGTGTTATCACAGTAATGCTAAACGTTTATTATACAATTTATTGCTTAATATTTTCATACTCTTTATATTTATGTCCCTACACTAAGCACCAATGCATGTCGTCCTGTGTCGTGCAAGTACCATATTAAGTATCGTGAGGTGTCGCGTTTGGTCGCCTCGCTGCCACTCTCCGAGTCGCTGTGTCACGGTCCCGGGTTCACGGCCCGCGCTGCGCCAGCTCCGCCGAAGTGCCGCGCCGCGGACGATCCGCGCCGCTCCTCTCGCGAGTGACGGGCGCGGCGGCGGCGGCGTGAGCGCAGTTACTGCCTTCTTCGAGTGACGTGCAGCATAGTATAGTGCGTAATGCGGAGTGGTAGATAGGATTTTGGACCTGCAAGAAATTATATTTATGTAATTAAATGTATGTATGTATGTTAATACGATACCTACTATTTATGTAAAGTGAATGACTGAAATGTTTTGAGTGTAATTTAAATGAAAAATGGCTTTGATCACAGATCAGCAGCTTAGACTAAAAATAAGAAGACAATTAATGCATACTGCCTAAAAATAATTTCATTTCGTCATTCGTCACATCATTATGTATAGTGTTATTGAGCGAGAACTTACTTTTATAGTTAACATAGCTTTTGCCCGCGGCTTCGCTCGCGTGAAATTCTTATTTAAAAGAAGAAAGTAAGTAAGAAAGAAGGCCGAGCTGCGTTCAGGTAAACAATAAACCTTCTCGATGGGCGAGGCCCGCTACCGTACCTTTATTTCGGTGCGCGGTACAATTCGGTTTGTATGAGAGTCACATGTTAGCGTAACCAGAACTTAATTTTATCCTATCCTGTGTCACGTATAGTTAATTGTCCTTGTACTAAGTTTCATCGAATTAGGATGATCGATAAGGGAGTTATGGAGGAACATACATACATATACAGAAAATATTTCTAAAAATCGCCAATTTAATTTTAGTATCATATATAGAGTCTACAAACACAGTATCTAATAAAACAAAGTAACTTACTCCATGACCATCCCTTACATGCAGATTTATTATTAGTAGGTCTGGGTTGTGTTGCCCAAATTCTTATCTAAATAGGGACCAGTTTAAAAACATACAAATATCATTTAGTTCGGTTTAAAGAATCTTTATTGATCTCAAAGAACGTTTTATAACATTTGCGTATAAAGATAGTACATTTATGCGTTTACAAATAAGTATGTATAACATAGAAAGTTTAAACTATTAGTAAAATAAAATTATTGCAGCTACAATAGACAAGGTTAGGTAAACGGACATACCAATAGACAAACTGGGAGATTATTGTAAATTTGAACTGGTAGTTATTAATACCACAGAGATAATACAGAATAGCTTTTGCCCGTAGTTTGAAAAAAAAAAATTACGAACCGAAGACGAAAATTAGTGCGTACCGAGATGAATGAATAGGATATTATCATTTTCGCTTATTAACTACGTTCAGTAATACAACTATTACGCATCAGTTAGACGCAATTTCAATTTCATATTACCTACAAGTAGGTATAAAATAGCGAGCGACTTTGCCACATAATATTGAGCGAAGATTCTACATATTATTTTGTCTTGGGCTGTACTACAGGCGTACAGCAGGGTGTTGGTGACTGTGCGTTTATAGAATACAGTTATATTATGATGTCGTGACCTCAGACCAAAGGCACTCCGACGAACTGGAATGCTAATTGGAAAATAGGACAATAGGCACAACATGGTTTTTGCTACGAAATATATTCAAATTGAAATGAAAATGAAAAATTTTTTTTTTTTCAAACGTACCGCCTTCTGTGTCATCCAGTACCGTTCGACGAACTGTTTCAAAACTCAAGAATGTAAGAATATCTGTAAAATTTTAAATGTTTAACTTTAATATTTGTTTCTTGTTAAGTTGAATTGCCCGAGGATCTAGCACATAACATTGAATATTATTCAATTCCATTTAAATTCGACAAAATAATACCACAAGTCGTGACGAGCTATTGTGAATGGCGACGCAAGGTGCGTTTTCATACATAGCGATATCCGAGTCGAGCTTGTTGACCGCAGCTGCATTAGGCGCTAGGGCCGAATTACCTAATTAATAGGCGAAGGATCTGCCCGCTAGCGTTCCGAGCCGAGGCGAATGATTTACGTCAACTTGCACACCTAAGCATTGCCAACAATCTAAAAGGATAGAAAAGGCATAAAATAGCTAAGCAATCGACGTCGTTATAATTATGCACAGACGAAATTAAAGTATATTATGTCCATATCTGTCACACTTATAGACTTACTTGTTTACTTAGTCAATAATCGTGTCACGGCCGTCCCATGCAAATTATGTGCATTTGTAGAAAACGTTAGTGATGACGTTTTGTATTGAATGTATGGCAATTATGATGTATGACAATTAGCAGGACTATTCTTTTGAACTTCTTGGGAATTGCCTGAAAAAATTAATAAAATAGAGTGCCTGATAAAAAGGATTATTTTGATAGAATAAAAAAGTAGAAATGTTGAGTGAGATGAAAGTCACTGTTGAGACTGTTGGAGCAAAGAAGGGATTTAAATTTAAACCTAGGGAGAGAACTGTATAAATAGAGGAGGCAGTTGCAAATACAACAGATATGCCAGTCACCGAACGTCATCGTCGAAACGTGCAAAATATGTAACAGATTACTGATATGGTGCAAAATGTCCGTGCGTTTAGTAGTTGGCGAACGTCAGCTCGCGTTTTGAAATATGACAATAAAAAATTGCGTGTCTTCTATTTGTGAATTTGATTGTCAACTGAAGTAGTGTGTTACGATACCCAGCAAAAGGTATCCAGCACAGAAACAGGCGGAACAAATAATGTAGTGCAGATTGTAGTAAACATTTCAGTTCAAATATTACTAATATAAATTTCACATCTTTCTCTTCGTCTGAGTTTTCCTCCAACGAGTTTTCGAATGTATTTTGTGCAGAGTTTGAATACGGATATTGTGGAATAAATATACCAAATGGAGCCATCTAGTGTTTAAAAGCCTAATTACTACCGTACAATCACTATTGATTTAATATGAAATAGCTCAACCACTACCTCAAATCTTACAAGATCATATTATTATAGGCGCAACCACTACCTCATAATAACAAAAAATAGTGGCCTCTAGTTTAGTGTTCAAAAGCGCAACCGGTACGTAATTTCATAGCTAATAAATAAAATGTCAATGCTAAGTAATTACTACCGTACGACATACATACATACATACCACACTCTGTATCCCGATAATCGGGGTAAGCAGAGTAATCGGTGTTGTGCTCCAAGTACTCTTGCAAATTAGGTATAGCACAACGCCGACCACCACGTTTAGCAAAGTATTCGGACAAAATAATATAACTATCAAGCAGCAAGTAAGGCACGAAAACCCAGGCATCTGGGGCGTTACTCCGTGGAAAGACCGTGTCAAGGTGAGAGGGGCTACCCTGTCGCCCTTTAGCACGGCACCTTGTCGTTATACCTTAGTCGCCGTCCACATGCACGAGGAGAGATGCAATGGTGCTATTCTTTTTAACTACCGACCCCACACGGTACTACCGTACGCGGGCTTATAAAATCATCTGATCAGAATTTCACGAGAGCGTAGCCGCAAACAATATAGCTTATGTGTCATTCTAGGGTATCTTATGTGGTATTCTATCTCTCCGTCCAATTGTGTCGCACTGCAAAGGTGTGGAACGAGCTTACGGGGAATATCTTTCCCTATTCCTACAATCCACAGATCTTCAAATAGCCTTTCCCCAGCTACATTAGTCCGCCCCTCCAAGCCGGAGTGGCACCTCCTCGGGGGTGAAATTGGCTGCGCCTGAGGCTCCGACCTTGAGCACAGCTACCTGTTCGGCGCCAATAATAACTTAAAATTAAGTTGACATAAAATGTTTTATCCAAATCCGTTCAGCCGTATCAGTAACAAATACAAACATCCAATCCAAGCTACAAACCTTCACAATTATTATTATTAGGTAGTAGGTAAGATAGGATAGGATAGGATGAACATATTATATCAGTTAGTTACTTAGTAGGTACGTCTTGCTAGATTAATTTACATTTTAGATTAAGAATTATCTTGTAATCAAGCTGTCAACAATTTATAAAACAATGCAAATTTGAATTTGAATTATTTTGACCAATAAACCCTACTTAATGAAACGGCTAAGTAATTATTTACTTTTACTTTAGCGAAAGCTTTAGTAAGTTTATCAGTTTAAACTGTAATTTCATAAAGCTCCAGACACTAATCAGCCAAACTTCGGAACCCGTTATATAAGATCGAAGTTAACTACTTTTTCCGTAATTATTTTTTAAAATAAAAAAAAAAAAATTAAAAATACATTGTATTAATAAAATTTGCATCAATACAAAATTTAAATAATTTTTGTTGTTAATTTGGACAGATCACCTAACGGTGTGTATTAATTTGACTTTTTAACTTACTAGATGGTAGGCTCAAAATATTGCCGACTTGGTTAGTACCACCGTAGGTACTGTAATGTGTACATCGATGTAAGATGGCCGCATAGCAGCCTCGGCTGTGTTCTCTAGTCCAGTACAGCCAGCAATCCAAAGTGAAGTCTCCGGTATGGCACCTACCTTCTCGGAGGTGATATCGGCTGGTCGGAGCATGTAGTTTGGCCACAGAGTGGCCACCACCGGATTACTTAAAAAGAAAAAGAATATAGTGCAAACTATAAAGTAAAACAACAAATTTAATAATAAGACGGAAACCTCGGTGCGAGTCCGATTCGCACTTGGCCGGTCTTTTTAGAAGCCAGCTTGGCCTTGCCCTCGCAGACTGGTTTAATTCTTCCGTAGGTCATTCAGTAAAGAGAAGTACCGTTTAAGCTTAAGGGCTTGACCTTAAACTGAGTATACTATCACTAACAATGCCAATAAAGCGTTCGTGTACAATTCGAAAGTTCAATTAACTTAGCTCATTTGCATAGTTACGTTCAAGAATGTATTTTAGCTACGTCGTCGCTTCCAGGCAAGGCAAGAATAGGTCTCGTTTGCAAAGGGCACAACGCACGCGATGTGGCAATATATATTTTGAGACTTGCTTTCGTCCGCGGCTTCGCTCGCGTGAAATGATGTTTGAGAGCCTATCATTATTCGTATCAAATTAAAATTATAATAATTTGTTTACTGTACAGGTTCCATAAACAGAAATACGATTTTTATTTATTTACTATCTACCTACATGTATGTCGTTACGTCGTCCACCACCTATCAAAATTACAGGTTCAGAGATAGCCATACATACAACAATACATACACACTTACATCTGGTATTTTGTACTAAATATTTTAGGCAGTAATACGGGGATCGATATTTTTTTAAATATTGCATGTGGTTTCCAGTAATTTTTTTTGCAAATCTAGAAAGCGCCGCGAACATGTACCCCTAGACAGAAACCACGCATATCAAATCAAATAAATGCATCTCACTTCTTATAACAAGTACATAAATTCTTACGAATTTAAGCGTAGACTCTACCTGGACTATACCTCTAATTAGTTAAGTTTCATTAATTAACGAAATAAATTTTCAGTAAAATTGTCAATTTCAGATATTATCCTAAGGTGATGGAGGTGAAGAGTAAATAATTTATAATGCGATGTTCCTTAACCGATTGCGCGAAGCAAAGGGAGGGTTGTTTTTTTTTCGAGTATATGTATGTATGTTTTTATGTATTTTTGTGGCACGCCCTGTAGCATAAACGGCTTGATGGATTTTAACATATCAGGTGTCGTTCGATTCGTCTTCATTGTGGGAGTGACAGGCTAATAATAATACATTTCAAATTATCAATGAAAAAAAAAAACAAAACCTATCGAGTGGGGTATCGGTTTATAATGGAAATATATAGGTGAATCCCGAAAAATATAACAGTTTGCTATACATAAAACTTAAGTGCATGAAGTTTTAGGGCTACATAGGTATATGATAAGTTTAATAATAATGAAACTCTTTCCATAACATAAAGTATAATATTTTAATATATAGATTAGAGAAATATATTACTAATCTATTAAAAAAAAAAAAACAAAAAAAAACATAACTAAAAAGAAGTTGTAATGTTGTAGGTGATATGATGTAGCAAACCGTGTCAGTTTCCGTAAAAAAAAAAATAAAAAAAAACGAGCTAGAAAATTCTATTTTAAGAAACCCCTGCACTGTTAGCCGTAGCCGTCGGGACCCTTTTTTTTATATTTAGGCTTTAGGCAAAATAAATAGGGAATATGCGGAGTCACAGAAGTATTTGAAAGTAGTAATAAAGGTCCCCGACTGTTGCGGCTAACAGTGATAATTTACACCTCTAAGGTACCGTAGACCTTAGTATTTGATATTAATAATTTCAACTTCATACCTCTACCCGTTCCTCAGAAAAAGAGCCTTGATAGGCGAACAGAGAGACGGACAGACCGGACAGTTTCACTTTGTTGCCCGTCCGGCAACAAAGTGAAACTATAAGGGTCCCTTTTTACCATTTTGGCACAGAACCCTAAAAATAAGAAAAATCGTTAGGCAAAAGTGCTTGAAGATGAAATTAGTATTATGCCTATATCTCTCACACCTGGTTACTCACGTCGAGTGTGCATCCTGATGCAAATGAAATGCATTGTTGGTAACAAATATGCAATGTATGAGAATGAAGTTTCTGTGGTACATATCTCTTCGTTGTGGACGTTAGATTTAACGCACGCAACAACGCGCTTGTTTTATACGACATGGTTGCGAAACGACAGAATGGCGCAGCAAATATTAAACCCTATAAAGTAATCGAAGTCAAAATGCTCAGTAATTAAACCGGCTCGCTCGGGCGCCCAATTCAATTAACTAACAATGCCATTGTTTAACGGCCGTTACTCTACTCACTTTAATGAGACGGCGGCGGTTTCTAGATACATTTTGGAAATTGGATGATCGAATATTGTCAGTCGTAATACAATCCATATACCTGTACTGTGTAATTAAGACCAAATTCGTCCAATAGTAAACAAGAGACGGACATAAAGAGCTAACCTAGAGCGGTTTCATCAAATTGTTCTTCGGAATGAAAATGTTCATGGAATTGAAAGAAAACAACGTGGGCGCGGGTTCTCAAACTGAAATTATTAAAATTTTAAAGTTTCGATCTTACTTAGCAGACCCGCCGCCCCCTTTGGGAGGGAATCGAGGTAGATATAATTTTCCAACGAAAGACTCACCCCTGTATTAAGTGGAGTGAAATTGGAACAATCTGCGCTACAGTCGGTCGCGTTATAAGGAGGGGCATTTATACAGATATCATAAATTTACATTCATTATTCGTAATTATTTCTGGCTCGATATTTTTTTCTTATGGCTTCTTATCGAGATACTCGTAATAATTTCGTGGAAATTTCTCAATTTAAGTAATAAGCTCGAGTATTTAACGAAGCCTCTTATTATTTCTTATTTTGTTCAGAATGAATTGAGTTTCCAGCTAATGATCATCAATTAATTTCCTCATTGAATACCTAACCAACGAGCGTGTACAATAAATGAAATGGAAATTTATAAAATATTTCATGGTCTAATAGCAAAAATATTATTCAGCCAATAAATGCAGCTTAAAAGAAATATTTTACATAACTTTATCACTGTGTTTGTTTTGGGTTTTACACATCTTTATCACATATTTATATTACCACATTTATTGAGAAATCATTCCCACCCTTACAAAAGTAACAGTTATATTGCGTAAATATCTTAACTCCCTTCATCTTTCTCTTGTCATTCGGTTTATTACTGAATGACAAGAGAAAGTAGGTATTAGTACATAGACACAAAATATTCTTGTTCGCCTGAATGTGGCTCTCCTACATCCCAAAGGATAGCTAGAATCGAATGCCTCAATTATGCCTAATTTACCTAAGTTGTTTAGTAATAAAGTATACATATGTATATATATGTTCATACCTATTATTTATTGGATGTGTCTGATTGCCCGATGGACACCTGGGCACAGCCATTACGCCAGTTTTCCTATATAAAAAAATACTACCCAAACCTATATTAATAGATAGATATATCGAAGTCCGATATGAAAATATAAATTCTACAAAAAATAGGCGGCGACATATTAGCACGAAAATTATGACAACATATGAGTGGCTATTTAGAAGAGCTTGATCAAACAGAAGTGAATAATGAACACCTAATGAAGAACTCAACAAAACTTGTTACTTTTCCCGGGAGAACCCTTTTAACCTGGGCGGGAAACAGCGCCGATGCTATGATGCTGGGGACTTCAAAAACGATTGTATGAAGATATCATGACATGACGTCCAACTGTAAAGTCTATACGGTTGACGTTGGCCGACATCGATATGTGTCGTGACAGAATACCAATATAAATAATTAAATAATGTAGGTATACGCATATTGCATACATATTTTATAATATTGCTTGGATACGAGTATAATATTGCATTTATATCGTATGGTTTCTCAGTAAGCTTTCATTTATTTCCCACATGATTATTATTTTTTATTTATTTCGATTACATCTTACATGTTAAGCCGTTTTTGTCTCTTTAAACTAAACATTGTTACACATAGTTTGGTTTTTAACAGCACAACATAAGTAAATTAAACGGATTATCTTATAGAGGGCTTATGTAAAGAATTATTTACCTTATTTTAATATTTTGAAGTTTAATGTGAAGATCTTTTTTCTTCTTCTTTTTTTTGATTCACAGATTACTTCTGTTATCATCAGTGTACACATATATAGTGTAAAATATTCATTCATTCATATTTTTCATGTAAATTTAATGTTGCTCGAACACGCGTTGGTGGTTGGGCTTTAAAGTAATAATTTGACCCCAGAGGTCAATGTTACGGACAATGCCAGTCACCCACATTCTGTACCACCCACACCACACACAGTGTAGTTCCTTGGGATTATGAGCGATAGACTATTGTTTGCGTATGTCGTACGGAGTGTGAGGACGGATGCCCACGCGGTATTGATAGGTTCGCCTTGGTCTTTGACACGGACAGGTGTTGGGGATGACAATGTCGGATCAATTATGATTGGACAATATTATTGTTAGAATATTTTAGCTATGCTATTATGCGCTATATATTATACAAGCTGTGCCCGCGGCTCGGCCCGCTCTCATATTTCACTTCACTGCTAAGTCGGAGCAATGACTCCAGATAATTTCCACGATGTTTTTCTGCATAATGATAAATTTGTATAGTTGTTGGATGGTTGTAGGTATAAAGTGAAATTTAATTTCAAATGCGCCTACGGCCACGGTCTTCTCCATCTGTCAGCCGACCTTGAATACCGACACCGAGATGACGTCGGGAGATAAGAACAATTTGTTTCACAATTGGATAATGGATTAAGCCGATATATAAATTATCATCGACCCACGACTCGCACAATTTGAATAATCCATTCGGGCCGAATTTTTGACAATGGCTTGATGTCCCGCGTGCCCTCGAGCACGGCCAAATCCCCCTCCCCGCGTTTGCAGGCTTGATAAATTGTATGTAAATCGTGGGCTTTATCATACTTTTGCCACGTACTATGATAATGCAAAGAAGAATGATAAATAAGAGTAAAATTATATTAATATTAATAAGAGTAAAATTATAAAAATATGATACGAAAAGCTGTCGGAAAGATTATACTTAGGTACGTACCTACTGACAAAACGCCACTATTTTATTTTAAGACCCACGCACGACCTAATGCAACCAATTCCCTCGAGGACCAACTTGCAGTTGTGTTCTCCTCTGAATAGAGCTATAAATATAATAAATATAATTTACTCTACAGAACCAGAGTTCGACCTATTTAGCATAATTTTAATAAGGAATTAGCATAAATACATAACTGTAAGACTTAATCAAGTGGGTGTGATATCGCCAACTATGTCAGGTTCCATAAAAAAGTAATTGTAAAATTTTGTGATTCTTACAGACACATGACTAGTACTCAGTTTGACAAGGTGTTACACGCGCGTCTCTGATTTGAGTGCCTATTGTGCAAGGAGCCGCGCCCGCCTAGTCATAAGCTGAATGGTCCTGCTTGGATGTTGAAGCGCCCATTCCTGCTGTGTGCCATTAGTCACATCGACCGCGTTGCTTGTACATTTACTTACGCTGCTGTCGCTACCGGCGCGCCACGGCGGCGGCGGCTACCGAGGACGGCGGCGGCGGCGGGTGGGTAGACACTACTTACTTAAGGCGACTTAGTGATGGATGTTTGATGTGTGATAGGGTATATATAACACATAAATGTATACTTACAGCAGATACTATATTCGTAGTTGTAGATGCAGTTGCAGATACTATATTCGTAGCATTGTTACCCAACTAAAATTCTTGAACAATATGAATAACTAGTGTCTGTGTGAAATTGTAATTGCTTCAGGATGTTCAGTGCTCTTAAATTATTATTGTTAATATATTTAGATAGATAGAAGTATAACATATTTAAAAGTAATAATATTTGAATTTTGTTCACTGAGCGCTGTCTAATGTCGAAATGTGCGGAGCTTTCAATGCTATAATCTACTTAAAATTTGTGACAGTACTCGTGCGAACTTGGTTTGTGCCAGCAATTTTTAAGATTGATTATTTCGTAATTTTGATCTAGTTATTTCGACATGTAAAATGTATGACTATTAATTTTGTCTATTATTCTACCTACCTAGAACGAGGAAGAAAAATGTGTAATAGATTGAATCGTTAGTATGGTATAATATTTTATTATTTGTTATTATTGATTTGTAGCTTTCTGTCTTTCTCAGCTAATTATACATTAAATAAACTAACGCAAGAACCTATTCAACCGAACTACTTTGTTATAATTATTATTACAATTTGTATACTTTGTTTATTTATTTATTATGCACCCATTACAGCCCAAGCCAATTTAGGATAAGGCACATTTTTATTATATTTGTATGTAGTGGAATTTACTCCCACCTGCATCCTTTCCTCTAATGTACAGTCTGGGGTCCTTCAAATATAATGTGAAGGTGCACCTATTATAGCCGGCCGACATAGTATTCGCAGTCCCCGTAAATATCCGAATGCCCGTGGGCGCCGTCGGACTACACCTCTGCGTGTTAGTCTGGCGCGCGCCATATGTCGTGCTTCCCATAAAAAAAAAGTATCTATGTTCTATACAAGTGTATATATGTTTATGCTGTTTGTATTTTATGTATTGTATAAATAGGAATGTATGTTACATGTAGGTATATTCTTAAAAATAAACACGTATTCCTCCTCCCTTACGCTTGCACTACCCATACTTCTTTCTCTGTATTTCTTCCTCATTACCCAAAGGTTGACGTCCAAAGGCGTCCGTCCGACCTGTGCGTCCGACGGACAAAGTCCGCCTTTGTTTTCGCACTCCTGTATTTCTTGTTTCTTGTCGTGTACTGTTCTTACTTCAATTTGTCTACAATAAAGAGTTTCTATTCTATTCTATTTTATTCTATGCCTCAACAGCGCCCCGCGTAAACTCCTTTCCTTACTGGTGGAGGCTAGAACGTCTAAGTCTGGAACAGCGCACGATCTGACGCAGGTCACTGACATGGTTTGCAATCGCTGTTCTATATTGATTTTCCGAATAGTATGTAGTTTTTACTTACTACATGTAGCTTCGTACGAGTATGTAGGTGTCTAACGATGCCCATAGACAAGCTGCGATGCAAGGGGATTGCGAATGCCAGGATCCATTTCACGCCGTTTTGAAAAATCCTAGGGTGTAATTGTGAGAAAATAGATGGAGCGTTCCACATTTTCCCCGACTTGTGGACAACATCTCAGATAAAGGATTAAACAGTTAACATCTTTTTTTTTTTTGTACTTTTTATTTTTTTAAATCTTCATCTTAAGTGTTTTTGTTTATTATTAAACTACCAGTTGTTTCAAAATCGTTTTGCCCCGCTCACATTCCTTTTTGAACAAAAACACACTTGTCTCGGAAACATTCAAAGGAATCCGCAATTCAAAGGTTATTTTGTATTCGCTCGTGTGTCGCATAAATAAATACCTGCCTAGTTAGTCGTGATCTCGACATATCACGTATTAGCTCAATTAGATCGCTACTGTAGAGTATATTATTTCCAATTGAACGACAAGTCCTGCTTTAAGTCAGATTTTATATAAAGTTCTAGATCCCTTCCTTTACTTGCGTCTCTCAGTAGGGTTTAGAATAAAACTCACCCGGATTGATACCACCACATTGAAAGATAGAACGAAAGTAGACATGAAGAAGAAATAAGTTGCTTATTTTATTGACAAAAATACAATTAACTGAAGGAAGTTTGATTGAAACTGCTATGAAAAGCTTTCTTTTTACCTCAGTTCAGTGTAGCCGGCACGACCAAAGACAAGGCACTTAGTCTGGCAGGAAGGGCCGATATTACGATTCTTATTATTCGATGTAGCCATTCATTCCAGGTTATTTAAAATGTTCGAGGTGATTGCCTGCACCTCATTATATGAATTGTTGGTAAGCAATTAATACTTCAGGTTACTCACAAATAGACAAACTCGATACATACCTATTGAACGCGTAATTGGTTCGTAAGCGTACATCAATCGAATTTGCCATTATAACAGCCGCTTCCTTAAGCGGCTGCACCTTTTTTGGAAAATTTATCGATGGAAAAAATAATACACAGGCTGCTTGGTTTTTTTTTAACCTGCCCAAGTTCGTTTTTAGTCAAATAGACATTCTCAAACTTGGTAACAAACTATACAAAAACTAGTCAAAACAATATTACATATTACATTTGTGTTATAAGAAAAATTATCAAGGTCGTGTGCAAATTTTTTAAATTATAAAGTACTAATTCACACTCTGCCTTTACACAGATTTGTGAACATAAACCTCCCATTTCGACTCACAATCTAAACACAAAGGTTAGGTGGCGACCTTACGACTAATGATGTAAGTAAATATGACTTGGAACGTTTAAGTGGGTTTGTATGTTTTCCTAGAATGTTGGCGGTTATTTATCAGCTCGGTAATATTTTGGGCCTAGAAATTATATCTTTACTGAAACTTGTAAGCACGTTAGGATGGCATTATAGTTAATTATTGAATTAGGTTATTGTAGGCATTGAAATGGCAAGAAATGTAAAGAAAAATTCGCATCCATCGCAGCGGCGCATCGCATTTAAGCGGCGGGTGGCCGAGTGGTTTGGGCATCGGCTTCTCATGCGGGAGGTCCGAGGTTCGAACCCGGTCGCCGTGTACCAATGAGTTTTTTCTGACGAAAAAACTTACGTGCATACCTACACCTGCTGCTTCACCGTTCGGAACCGGTGTAAAACTGTAGGTCCCTTCCCTTGCCTCTTACTAGGTGGTAGGCTCAAATTGTAGCCGACTGGGTTGGTACCACCCTACTGGATGTAAAATGGCCGCATAGCAGCCTCCGTTGTGGTCTCCTCTAGTCCAATATAGCCAGCAATCCAGGGAAGTCTCCGGTATGGCACCTACATCCTCGGAGGTGATATTGGCTAGTCAGAGCATGTGCTTTGGCCCCTCTGACGCAGCCACCCATACCGGATTACATAAAAAAAAAGCTACTCGTATATTTTCGGCAGATCCATTGGTGGTTCCACGAAAATTTCAAGAAATGATATTTCAAGCTTTACAAAGGCTTTGTGAACTCCACTTCTAGGACGAGTTACACGGATCAGCTAACCTTAATGTCCTCTACAATGTGCTCGATCTTTCTCCTAGATAGCTTAGTTAGAAGCTTCCTCTTCCATCTACTGCCTTTTCCAAGACACTTTGTACAGGACGGCGGATTGTTCAGTGACGCTTTACAAAATGGCCGCCGGTTGCATTAAGCTCTTCAGTTGCTCGCCGGCTAATGGCGCGGCACCAGCTAGCACTCTCATAACAGAGCGACAAGTGCGCAGGCTCTAATGGCATATTTGATACTTGCGGGCTGCTGCAGCCCATACGTGTACGTAGGTACCACTTGTGCGGTTCTGGTCGCGACCTCGTGCGTACGGACGAGACGGAAGGAACATATTATATCTTTAAAAATAAATAATACAAAGTTTGCTGACAATAGCTGAGTAAAACACGATAACATTATTAAAATTGTATATAGGTATGTCATCGTTAAAACGATTTAATTTAATAAAAACAATTCATCTTACTTGGTGGTAGGGGGTTCAACCCACAGAGCATCAAATGCGCGCGCCCGCCCCTACTAGAGGCGCCGTGAGCGCGATTTTTCTACAACGCCGTTGAAGCCTGTGGGCGTGGCCTATGACTTACATATGTGTGTTGTGCGTGTGCATTTGTTTTGTGCGTGTGCCTAACTTGCTCCTCTTTGTGTGTAGTGTCGATACTAGCACACACACACACATACGAGGCGCTAGCAGCTCAGCGTACGGTTATTGGGTTTCAAATATCATCGCTTAGGGCGCCTCTAGTAGGGGGCGCGGGCGGTAGGTATTTGATGCTCTGTGGTTCAACCACAGAGGGTTCAACCGCCCAGGTTGGTACCATCGCACTGAATGAAACGTCGGTCGAAACGGCTATGTAAATAGTTTGTGTTTTCCGTCCAGTTCAGTGTAGCCCGCACGATCGAAGGGAAGCACTGACATGGCACCTAGTTCACCCGGTGTTATGGGCTGACATCACGGATGTTGTAGGTGATGTATCCAAGTACGGGCACCCCGACCACTGGGTTATCTAAATCCTGTAAATGGTACTTAATAGACATTATTAGGTACAGTCAGTTTCCCATAAACGAAGTTACGAAACAGGAATTAGAAAAGTCCGAAATGTGAGTGAGTGCTACGCTTGCTCATGTGAGGGTACATTTTTGCTAACGGTACATTCATACGGATACAATTTCAGCACCTTGCGTCTTCCTTGCTGCCGTTGCAGCCGCCGCTACCGCCCCGCTGCGCTGTTACCGCCCGCGCCGCTCCTAGGTGCACGTCTCAGAAGCACCCTCATACCTGCTCTTTCAACGAGTCGAGTGTTGTCTTTCGTAACGAATGTTGTCGAAAAGGGAGCGGGAAGCGCTACCGAGTTTGCGAGAGCGCGAGGCGTTCCGTAATTTAGTGAGGATTTCATAATTAACCTGTAGAGGGAGAATGTATAACAAACCTGAATGCACGTTTTTGGGACTGTGTGTCCTAAATAAATAAAGTGAAAAATCTGTAACGACCAACCTAACTATACATATATGAATATATATGTATTTTAATATGGACCTAGTTGGCTGAAATAAAGAGATAAATAAAATAAAATAAATATGCTTAAATTTTTTTTAATCAGTACTTTATTCTAAAAACCTAACATAGATTATTTATACGAGTAGGTACATCATTCTTTTAAGCTGTATTTTGTGAAGCGAATAACTTAAAATTTGTCCATTTCTGGTTTCGATTTTTTTCAGACAAGACTTTCTTTCGGATTCTTAAACCCTTTAATTATTATGGGACATGACTCTTACTCATGCACTGTCATACTAACCAACTGTTTCAGAACCTTAGAATTAATTATTACCTCTATGTCATAGATGACATTTCGATTTACCTAAAAATTTTCTACACTACCGCATAGATAGTACTATCCACAGTGTTGACTCACGGCCAGTGCGAGAGTGGTCACGAGCGTTCGTCGCACGAGGCTTTGGACAGGAAAGGATTCCGCAAAGGCAGGAAATGGAGCAAGCCAGAGCAAGCCAACACGGCGGCGCGGCGGCGGCACAGTGTCAACAGTGAGGGAAGCGTGCGGACACGGGCTGGGAGTACTGGACATATGTAACTCTATGCCTTCGCGTGCTAGCGCTACAAAAATAGGAAAAGTGGCTAAACGAACGAGGACATTACTGCAAACCGAAATAATAATAAAAAATCCGGCCAAGTGCGAGTCATGCTCGCGCACCGAGTGTTCCGTACCAATTTTTTTAAATTAATGTTTTATTGAAACTGACACGGTAGGCTACATTACCTACTACTGATGTCAGCCCATACACTTTGGTGAACTAGGTTCCATATCAGTGCTTCCCTTCGGTCATGCCGGCTACACTGAACTGGACGGAAAAAACGAACTATTTACATAGCCGTTTCAATCGACCTTTCATTCAGTGCGTTGGTACCAACCCGGGCGGGTTAAACCCTACCACCTAGTGAGGTAAGAAGGGAAGGCACCTAAAGTTTTTCGTGGAACCGAACCACGGTCAGCCTCCAACGGTCGAGCGGTCCCCCATCCATCCACTGTACGCGCCCAGGTGTGCTTATGATCCGACCGACAGTCGACCGACCGCACCACTAAGCTACTGAGGCTGACGTTGACCACGCAGTTGTTCGGTTTGTATTATCTCTATCTCTACTTCTTATAAAAGGGAACGTCTGTCTGTATGTATACTTGAGATAAACTCCGGAACCACTTAACGGATTTAGATGCGGTTTGTACCAATTTAAGAGTAGTTATTTGCGTGATTGTACATAGCCTATTGTAGACTCCAAGTTTCCAAGTTTGAAGTTTGTATGTATTAACGTTTCTATGATAGAGTAAAAACAAACAAAACACATTGAAAAAAAAACACGTTTCTTGAATGGGGACCACCCTTAATTTTTTTTTCTTTGCCGATTACCTATTACTGTTCAAAAGATGCAGCCCTGAGACGGGTAGACAGACAGATATACATACAGATAGATGGCATAGGCTTAATAATAGGCTTCCGTATGAATACGGAACGCTAAAAAACGACGGAGAATGCAGCTTATTTACCGAAACTAGCTTAAAGTTACTCGTAATTGTCCACAGAGATAACAAAAATTACGTCTGTAAATGCAGTAAATACTTGCTTTAGAAGTTATTTTGTATTCATTGTCTTATAGTGATATAGGTATGTTGACTTTCCTTAAATAAATATAAAAATGCAATATTAATAAGTACGTGGGCTGTTCCGAAAATTGTTAGCCACAGAATAAATACAATTTTTTTTTCCTGAAACTATTTTGATTTGACGGCTAATTTAAATACAAATCTCCTTGATGAAAATTATTAGCCACCTACGTGTAGTTCTTTTTTAAACGGTTTTATTTAGCTTGACTTCGTATATTTGTTTGTTTCTATCTTTTTTAAATATTTTTAACGGTTATCCGTCACTCATATTTTATTTGCAACAATGGACGTCTCGCGAGAAGCTTTTCGTGTTATGATTTTCTATGCTTATAAACTAGGGTTAACCTTCAAGGAATCTCACGAAAATTTGCAAGCTGCTTTTGGGGAGTCTGCTCTTGCGTTAGCAACAGTTACTTATTGGTTTCGTGAATTTAAACGTGGTCGAGAGAACCTAAACGATGACCCCAGACCCGGCCGACCATCAACTGCAGTCACTCATTAAAACGTCATCAGGGTAGAGTGGCTATTGCGGGAGAATAGACACATTACACATCGGGAGATTCAGGCTGAACTGAAGATTGGTATTGCGAAGTTTGTCTGCCTCAAGCTTTCGGGGAGTTGAATAGCGAGCGCCCAAGGAGCGGCGTCCGTGGCATTCTTTTTCACCAAGATAACGCGCCCGCTCACACACCGGTAAAAACATGGACTATTTGACAACTTCGGGAGTACAAAGGTTATCCCATCCTCCGTACAGCCCAGATTTAGCTCCATGCGATTTTTTTTTATTTCCCACGGTAAAAAAAATGCTTCGCGGGCGAAAATTTAACACTGCAGACGAGGCCGTCGAAGAATTTCGGCTGTTATTTTTCGACCTCCCGCAAGATACGTTTTTTAAATGTTTTGAAACCTGGTTCACCCGAATGCATAAGTGCATAGGGATTGGAGGGAAATATTTTGAAAAGCTGTAAATAAATTTTTTTCATATTCTAACTATTTTTCATTTCACTAACAATTTTCGGAACAGCCTATGTATGGTTCGTCATTACATTTCGCTTAGAAATTTATAGATATGTAGGTATCTTATCGCATCATACTTATCCGTAAATTGGGTAAATTTAAAAAGTCCTCCGAATCAAATAAATATTTATATTAAATGAGATTGAATCTGTTCAATGAATTAATTAGTGATGAAATTATGTAGGTGTGTCTACAATTTTAGTAGAATCTGTCGAGTAAGCGAGTGAAGCCGTGACTAAAAGTTACTCGTAGGTAAAATCCACCCATTCGAAATCATTGATTCGACATCGAAACGCTTTCGCGTCCAAACCGCGAACACATTTGTTCGCTTGTGCGCCAAATGGATAAAACAGATATCGCGTATCGGAGAAATGCCGCCCACATTCGGAAGTATTCAAAAAACAACATTCAAACACAAAAAGGTATTCATCGGCTTTTCAGAAAAGTTTGTGCCGGCGGCGGCCGTCTCAACTCGCGGGATTACGACATTTCGGTCGTTGGATGCCCGCCCGGTATCCGGGCCCGGGGTCTGCACACAGGACATTAAATCACATGCATGCTTTACTAGAAGTGCCCAAAATCTGCCAAACTGTGTCAATGTGACGGAGATCACTCGGGAACACTCTCAGGGTCAGAGATACGAACCTATGTAACTATTATTGGAACAAAAAAAAAATTTTTTTTACATTGCATTGGTGAAAATTTTGCGAGGAAATGGCTGAAGTAATGTATATAAGATTAACTGGAATAAATAGCAGTCTCCGTTATATATCCTTACTGCTAAGTTACGATATGTGGTTAATTTGGATAGGAAGTTTTATTTTAGGATCACTATCGTGTCTGTATGTCCGTTTTCACTACTGGACGAAAAAAGTTGACATTTGGTAGGTAAATATAGTAGAGTTTGATGAACAAATCACTGACGTATAGCGTTAATGTCCGAATTTAGATTTTGGGGGTCCAATTAGAAAGAAAAAAAAATGTTTTTATACGTGCATCATGCGACATGCTAAATGAAAGGACTCGTTATGAGAAATACAAATTCGTTTTGTATAATTTTAATATTCACAGTTTAAAATAAAATATATTGAATAAATTACCCACCTTTTTGATTCGCGCAGTCGGGTAAATCTACGAAAATTGAGCATCCCCCCGCCCCCCCCCCCCCCACGTTATCTCCGAAACCGAAAAAAATAGGGAATATAGGGCCTCGATATTATAGTTTATATAGTTTAAAGGAAAAGCTAAACGAAAATCTTACGTGTTATAGTTCTCACGGAAACCGGAATGGTACGGAACCCTCACCACGCGAGTTCAACTCGCACTTGACCGTTTTTTTTGTTTAGGGAACCTAACACAGTTGGGAAATCACGTACACCAGTGATGTCACAAGGTGCTATGTCAGTGCTTCCCATTCCACTCCACATTGTTGAGTGAGATAGATAATAAATACCAAAGAATAAAATATCTCTCTTATCATACGTCCTTTCCATACAGGCATAATTTTTCATTATTCCACGGGGTCGGGTGGGCCGTGGGACTGAATGGGTTGGAGGCTGGTGCGGTGCGGAGCGGCCTACTGGCAGACTCTCGGCCTACTGCTCCCGTATGCGGCCAAAATTAAAAGCGATGTTGCGAAAAAGTTTTCCCCAACCCCTACCACAGAATGAAACTGGCGACAGTTGGAGAATACAACTTCTGTGATTTAAATTTTCTATGTTGCAATATTTTGGTTAGGGCTTTTTGATTCAGTCCATGCGAAGCGCAGAGCCGAAAATAAAGAGAAAAAGATACGCCCCGACCTGTATTCGATCGAACTTGGAACTCGGCTTGAGCCGCTAGCGCGTTACCATTTCGCCATGACGTATTCTTTAAAAATTTTGAACACTTGCTTCTTCTATACTATAGAAGAAAGAAGAAAGAATCTATAGTATATCTTCTTAATATATACTTTTTTTTTCTTTACAAAAGTTGTTGAGTTTCGCATATAGAATAACCCCCTTATGTCAGTTAAAAATATTACGGAGGCAACTGCAACACCTACGCTGTATATTCCACGCAACCTCCTGCGTTCAGTCAACTTGCACGATTCCTTAATGAATCTTATGCTGTCGTCCCCAAAGTCGTTTTTGGCATACTAGAAGGTGACTTGAGATTTTTTATATTTTATTTTTAATAGCTTTTGCTCGCGGCTTCGCTCGCATGAAATTCGTATTTTAAAAGAAGAAAGTAAGTAAACCCGCTACCCTACCTATATTTCGGCGCTCGGAACAATTTCGGTTTGTATGAGAGCCACATCTTAGCGTAACCGGAACTGAAATGTTAATGTTAAATGTGCTTGTACTAAGTTTCATCAAATTCGGATGATCGGTTTAAGAGTATGGAGGAATATACATACATACTTATATTTCTAAAAATCGTCAATTTAGTTTTAGTAACATACATAGAGTCTACAAACGCTATCTCATAAAACAAAGTAACTTTCTCCATGACTATCCCTTACAGATTTATTATTACCTACTATTGATGTTAGTACTAAGTATATACCCGCTTTATATTTCTTCATTAGACAGATGCAAACCAGAAAATGAAGAGAAAAATGAAGAAATATAAAGCAGGTACATATACAAATAAAATACCCCATACATTGATAGGTAGGTTCACCTGTATAGAGTTATATAGAACATACGGGCGCATAGAGAGAAAGAAACTGTAACTCTTCAAAATCGTGATGCATACGTCGCTCGTAGCGCACAGCGACTGACGTCTGCAAACGAACAGCCATCGAACAGCGTGTAAACATGCCGAATGCTCGTCTCCGAAGTTGCCTTCAATGCTTTTGCTCAGTCTATCTTATTTTTTAATAATATGTCTTTGCTGTATATTACGATCAAAAGGGCATACAATAAATAGAAAGTTACATATACTGACAACTTGTATTAGTTGGAAGTGTAGCGCGTCTGGCATGTTCGCTGAGAATAGGATTCGACGACTTCTACGGGCTGCACCGAAAAGCTGGTTTTCTGGAACGGGTGGCTCGGTCTGATAACCACATCATACAATTGACTTATCACTGCATCATACAGGCAGTTTTGGTAGGCTATACTGTATCGATTTTATTTCTATACTAGCTGTTGCCCGCGGCTCCGCTCGCGTGAAATTCGTATTCCAAAGAAGAATGTAAGTAACTTAGGGCGAGGCCGAAGGCCGAACTGCGTTCAGGTAATCGATAAACCTTCTCAAAGAAAGTAACTAACTAAGGGCGAGGCCGAAGGCCGAGCTGCTTTCAGGTATACGATAAACCTTCTCAAATAAAGTAGTAAGTAAGGGCGAGGCCGAAGGCCGAGCTGCGTTCAGGAAGACTATAAACCTTCTGGAAGAAAGGAAATAACTAAGTGCGAGACCGAAGGCCGAGCTGCGTTCAGGTAAACCAAAAACCCTCTTCCGCCTTCGGGCGTCGCCCTTAAAGACTTACTTTCTTCGACAGAATATAATATCGTTTACTCAATCTATTTATTTCATAAAAATAAAAAAGTAATATTAATAACTAAAGAATTAAAACCTACCTAACAAACATTAAAATAACTATCAAAACGGGCATTTTCAAATGTTCCTAGAGCACTTGCGGCATTACCCCGCTGGATGGCAAGGCTTACCCTTTGAATGAAGTACATAAGCCCTTGATGGCGGGACACCAGTTGCGTCAACCAGCAGAGGCCCAAGCCTCTTTTGGCTTCACTGCTCCACGGACCGATGGTTTTAACCGCAAACGCAACAAATTCGATCTTGAATTATATTTCTATATTTGTTGCGTTTGAGGCTCTCCGCCCCGGCCTCGGCCGCGCCAGCCGCTCTTGAAGATGTCCTAACGTGACTTGGAGCCAATGTGAGAACACAAGTGGCGTCCCACATCAAATAACTACCCTTAGTTCATGGCACTAAGGTGATAGCATCGGGCCTCGTGCCATCCAGCCGGGAATAACCGCGAGGTTCTAGGATGCACGGTATATTTGCCGTCAGAAACGTGGACTTTATAATAAAATTTAAATTAAATTAACTCAAAATTAACTATATTAATTAACTTTATTCGAGATGGTTTAGCTTCTTCTTGAACGCAGCTCAGCCTTCGGCCTCGGCCTTAGTTACTTGCTTTCTTCGAGATGGTTTATCATTTATCAGAACGTAGCTCGGCCTTCGGCCTCGCATTAGTTACTTACTTTCTTCAAAAATGTTTACCTTCTTCATGAACGCAGCTCGGCCTGCGGCCTCGCCCTTAGTTACTTGCTTTCTTCGAGATGGTTTAAGGTCTTCCCGAATAGAGCACGGCCTTCGGCCTCGCCCTTAGTTACTTACTTTCTTGAAGATGGTTTAGCTTCTTCCTGAACGCAGCTCGGCCTTCGGCCTCGCCCTTAGTTACTTGCTTTCTTCGAAATGGTTTTTCAATTATCAGAACGTAGCTCGGCCTTCGGCTTCGCCTTATTTACTTACTTTCTTCAAGATGGTTTAGCTTCTTCCTGAACGCAGCTCGGCCTCGCCCATAGTTACTTGCTTTCTTCGAGATGGTTTTTTTGCAATTATCAGAACGTAGCTCGGCCTTCGGCTTCGCCTTAGTTACTTACTTTCTTCAAGATGGTTTAGCTTCTTCCTGAACGCAGCTCGGCCTGCGGCCTCGCCGATAGTTACTTACTTTCTTCGAGAAGGTTTATGGTCTTCCAGAATAGAGCTCGGCCTTCGACCTCGCCCTTAGTTACTTACTTTCTTCAAGAATTTTTTTTCTTCTTCCTGAACTCAGCTCCGCCTTCCGCCTCGCCCTTAGTTACTTTCATCGAGAAAGAATATCGTTTACGTGAGTGCAGATCCGCCTTCGGCCCCGCCTTTAGTTACTTATTTTCTTTTTTTGAAATACGAATTTCACGCGAGCGAAGTCGCGGGCAACAGATATATAAATTGTATTGCACCAATGACAGCGACATTACTTAGACTTAAAATTATTATTATTTATTTATCAAACAATTTGTTACCGGCCAGCTCACGTCGAGATGACAGTTGTCCGTTGTCAACATAACATTTGAAATTGTTTTTTACCTTTACTTTGGATTACGTGATTTTTATTATATTTTTTAATTATTATGTTTATCCCCACTGTCACTATAAAAAGTTTCGTCAAATTCCGTTCAGTGGTTTTTGCGAGATGCGCGTACAAGTAGGCATTTTTGCATTTACGATTTTATTATATGTATAGAAAGAATAGATATGTATAGACTATTGTGTTCAAGTTATAAAAAAGAAGAACTGTCATTTTCGTTGTATCTACTTATTTTTGAATTTCGAATGGATATTTTATTCAAATTGTATTTGCTGCCAGTTCTCAAGATATAATTATGTACTTTGGACTACGTGATTTGAAACGCGCAATAATGTTTATAATTGTTTAATTTTTTTTTTATTTTTGTTATTTTTTTTTACGTATTATGTTAACCCGGCATATAAACTGCCACTATACAAAGTTTCGTCTAATTCCGTTCAGTGGTTTTTGCGTGATGCGCGTACAGACAAACAAACAAACAAACAAAAATTTTAAAAACTGTTCTAACATGTTCAGAATCTCATTTTAAGCCACCCTGGTTAGTTTTTTTCCGAATACATCCAATGTACAGACTTTCTTACCTTTACGATTTTATTATATGTATAGATAATAGGTATTATGTTTGTTATGTATATTAATTTTTTATTGTGTATGTTTTTACATGTATGATTTATTATTAATTGTATGGGACCAAGTGCCTGCTGATTAAAGAAGATTTTATATTATATAAAATATTTTACGATGTTTGGGAAGTGAGCGGAGTGCTCCTAGGGCACTTGCGGCATTCCCACACGGTTTGCCAAACCTGGCCTCTTTGAGACATTTCTCAGAACGAGGGTCACCTGAATTTTTTTTCTAAATTTGAGTCAAAAATGATCTAAAATCAGGTGGATTTTAATTCTCTGCTATTGCTGCTCCTCTGTCGCCCACCAGTGATACGCTCCCTCCCCCGCGCGACCTGCGCACCACCCGTCCCCCGCCCCCACTGGCAAACTTCACCATCATCCAGGCTTAATCTTACAGCCGAGGCCGAACTCTAATGCGGTCACATCGGAAGCCAGGTCGGGAGCTTAGCAGAAAGTTGTTCGCTTTTCATAGATTTAGAGTGTATTTGTTGAAGGTATATTGTGTTATGCCTGTTTTCATGTGGTTTTCATCACCTGTGTTTTGTGAACCCTGGTCGTATTATTAACTGCACCCATGCAGGTATTTATGCTTCATACCTTCATGCTGTAATGCACTTGAATTGCTACTGAGTTGAAATATATATTGTTTATTTGTTTATTGTTTATTTATAATTCATATGACAGTACTGCACCTATCTGCAACTGCCCTGCACTCCAACTTGTCACAATTTGTTTTATCCGGTTGGATTACACCCACAAAGAAGAATCTGTAAGAAAATAGTCGATGGTACTCGTATCGGCATGTCAGACTATTTCTGAAAACAGACCCCTACAGAAGCGATCGTAAAACCATTTTCAATGACAAAATGGAGCGCAGGCAGCAAGAACACGTTGACAACATTTGTCTATGAATACGATTGAGTACGCTCGGCTCGCCCGAGTAAGATTGGAGAACGACTTCACTGAGTACGCTCTCTGTATACGGGCCTTAGTGTACTCTACCTATGCCTACATATGAAAAATATGTTTTTGAGTTTTGTGAGAACAATAAGGGAACAAAAAAAATAGCTGCTTTGTATCCTTTAACGTGTGCGTGTGAGTGGGAGGGTGTGGTGGGTTAGAATGAAAGGATCTGAATATTTAGTTACTTCCAATAAATATGTGCTCATATGTGGGGAAATATTTCTTGCCAGTGACTTCGCACAGTGGAAAAAAGTTCGGAAACCTTTAAAATGATGAAAACAGCCATTATATAGCAGCCCTACTTAGGAGCGAGCAGTGCTCCGGGTCGACTTAGTCTCCCCTCCATTATAGGCGGTGTTTCATTTTATTCTGTTACCCATTTGAATTGTAAATACATCTAAAATATTACCAGGAGCCAGAAGATCTTAAAATAAAAGGAGAACTTCGTAAGTGGCTATTTTGACATTAATTTATAGACGACCATTCTACTCATTATCATTTTGCCCTCGGAGTTTTTCGTAGGGCGGAATTTCATTACTTATTTAATTTTTGGGCGCTGTCGGAAGAAATTTGGAAGAACAAAGCTAAGATAATCTCGAAGTTGCGTCCGAAACCTTATTGCTAAAGCTAGTGATCAGATATTTGCAAAGAAAAAAATCTCGAGCGTACTTGTGAAGAGAGGCGTAGCGACAATGGATTCCTTTGATCATAACAGCGATTATGATTCTAATGCCGTATTGTATTTTTATAAATCTTGTTAAGATAAAAACATCGGTAAAAGCAAACATTCAAATGAAAGCTGAAAATATTTCAACAAAAATCTCTGTTGCGGCGCCCGCGTGTCGGAGTAATCTGGGATAATGTAGGTTTATAAAAACATTCCACATTAATTATTTCAACATTTGCTCGTTTCTAACATTTGCATTGTTTCACAACCAAACATTCTTATTCCTGTCACTCGTGGGGATTTGCGTTTAAACTTTCTCTCTATGTATTCTGTTCACCTGAGAGTTTCTGTCTAGAGCCGCAGGTGCATTATTACAAGCTTTTTTTCTTTTGGTTTGTACATACATTCATACCATCACGCTATATCCCGACGATCGGGGTAAGCAAAGTTATCAATATTGTGCTGCAAGATGGACAACACTGACCACCACGTTTAGCAAAGCAATCAGAGAATTTAACTTATCGAGCAGTAAGTAAGGCACGAAGACATTTAGGTACTTACAGCATGAATTCGGAAGGGCCGCGCCAAGGTGATAGGTGCTAGATTGTCGCATTTTAAAAAAAAAAAATTTATGTAATCCGGATCAATATCACCTCCGAGAAGGTAGGTGCCATACCGGAGACTTCCCTGGATTGCTGGCTATACTGGACTAGAGGAGAACACAGCTGAGGCTGCTATGCGGCCATCTTACATCCAGTACGGTGGTACCAACCCAGTCGGCTACAATTTGAGCCTACCACCTAGTAAGGGGCAAGGGAATTAGCGTAGCATCTAATCCTTTTGCCTTAGTCGCCTTTTACGACATGCACGGGAAGAGATGAAGTTGGACATTGTTTTAATCAAATAAAACTTCATTTAACGCGTGCAAATGAACCGAGCGAGGTTTTTTTTTTATCGAAACTGACACGGTTGGCTACATCACCTACAACATCCGTGATGTCAGCCCATAACACCGGGTGAACTTGGTGCCACGTCAGCCTTCCCTTCGGTCGTGCCGGATACACTGAACTGGACGGAAAACACTAACTATTTACATAGCCGTTTCGACCGACCTTTCATTGAGTGCGGTGGTACCAACCCGGGCGGGTTGAACCCTACTACCTAGTAAGTTAAGAATAGAAGGGACCATTGTTGGACATTGTTTGAGCTATGCTCTGAGACATTGTTTTTTTTTTAATCAAATAAAACTTCATTTAACGCGTGCAACTGAACCGAGCGAGGAATTACTCCCAGGTCCCAGCAAATGCTGATGAGGCAGAAGAGAATAGGGATTTATTGCGTTACACTTAAGCAAACAAACATAGCACTGACACGCGAGACTAATTCCACTTAAGCTCCGCACCAACAAGTTCGCCGAGCACTGCGGTGTCGTGTGCTGCACGCTGCACGCTGCAGGCAACAACTCTTCATGTTCACAATTCGCATGTCTTCAGCACTACTAAATCCTCGGTGTGAAGTAACACTTTCGCACCGTTTGGGGTTAGTTTGAGTCTTACTTCAGCTTTTCTTAACTCATAACAGTTCGTCCTGGTATACAGCAGCTGCAGTGCACGGAGTATTTTTTTGGATGTAATCAAGTACTAGGATGAAGGACGCCACGGAGCTTTTTCTCTGGCTCGACAATGATCTGATTACTTTCCCTTACGTTTTCATGAGCGGCTGATGTCGCTCGGTGTCGCTTCCGTCGCATAGCGAAGCCGGCGCAACGTCGACTCTCAACACTTGACGCGACGTACCTATGCATAGCTCAAGGAGGAGGGTTATTAAGTTTTATATAGGTTATAGGTTTATATTTTACGTTTCATAAATAAATACTGTTTAATTAAATTGTTGTTCTGTATTGCCCGCCCCCCACACCTCTCCCACATATCAAAGATTAGTTTGTAAAGATGGCCGTAAGGCATTAAATTAGCCTTTTGTGACCTTTTAAACTGGTGAATGTACAAATAAAGTATATTTTGATTTGAATGTCTTTAACTTTAAATATAAAAAATAGTAACTGAAATGCCTAAGAATTATTACTTAATTTTGTTATTGGCTCGCTTAAATAATATTTTTTTTAACTTGCACCTTGGTTTGTATTTGAGAGGACACTAGTATATATGTTGTACCTACTCGTAACAAGTACATACCCCAAAATGTGATCTAACTACAAATAACTGTACCTACTCTTAATAACATTTATATCAACAAGAAACGAACAGTAGGATCGACGCATGCCTTCTCCGCGGTTGCGGCGCGGGGCGCGTGGGTGGCCGGGAGGGCGGAGGCGGGGGCGTGGAGCGCAGACGGATGCACGGAGCGAGGAAGTAACGTGCAATTTTTCACGGGTGAATGTTCGCGAAAAACCAAGATGGCGTCCGACCGGCGACGACGACGACCGACGCCCGAGAAACTTGATTTGTGGCTCGCCCCGCTCCGCGCGGACCTACACAGTAATACGGGCAAATGGAGTGCCAACATTCGAATTGGAAAATGTTATATCGGACAATAAAGTTCCTGACAAAAACAAAGCGCATGCTCATTGGAAGTACGATCATGTGCGGACGGGACGGTATCGCGCCCCCATTCTCCCCCCGCAGACGTCCGCGGGCAATACTTTACTGAGAGGAGACCAAGCGCAGGAGTGCCAAATGGCATTTTCATAGAATCGGAATCGGTGACTCGTGAAAGTCGGAAATTGCATTGCACTTCACTTAAATCGCTTTGCAAGCTGTAAATTTCAAACTTCGCACATCATTCCGGTTCATCGCTATTGTTTTATGTCGTTCTCGAACTATGCGGGAAAATGTCTTTACTTAAGTTTTTCTGTATTAACTTACGGGTTGTAAACATAGTCTATCTTATCTGTACAATTGGAGCATTCGACTGTAATGCTAAGGAGAAGTTTGTCCAAACCTTTTACACAGGACTGTTGTAAGCATTGACGTAATATATCACTAGTGGTAACTTGTAGGTGAATTGTTTGGAAAAATTAATTAGGTTTTTTTATTGAAAGCGCGACGTGCGGTGGCGCCGAGCCACCCATAAGGTGTCTAACGACGACCCTTATGGAGATTTGGTCGTATGCGGGTCGTGAAAGTCATGCCGGCCTGACAGGTGTTTATTCGTTAGGCCCTCTTGAAGTACCCGAGACTGTACTTGGGGGGAAATATATGAACAGGAAGAGCGTTCCAAAGTTTATCAGTTCTGTAGAAGAAAGATCTGCAGATCCGATTGGTAGGCATCCGCGGTAAATCCAGCGTATAGTAATATACATATTTCTATAACTATAATATTTTGCTAAATCCCCTGTTTTTATAGTATTGGGACGTAAATAATAATCAACGATTTTATTGGTAGTACATTTTATGACAAATTTGTTTATTATTTTATATTTAACCGCGTACACATTAGAAGGACAATTACAAAATGGCGACATCTCTTTCGATGTCTACTTTGTACTTTGGCGACACTAACATTGTGTATAGAGGTGACCTTACGTGATTTCAAACGTAAATCTATAAAAAATGATTCCATTGCATCGATCTTGTCGTAAGCCGCAGATATTTTTTTCGATATATTTTCTCAGAAAATATTTCACTGAATGTAAGTTCTTCGGCGGCATAAGCGCGCCGTTCCCGAGCGAATATAACAGGATTACTGCACGCACACATGTAAACATCTATATGGAGCTTTCACGCTCCAGTAATATGATTTCAATAAACCCGTCCTTCCTTGCCGAAATACACGCGAGGGATTTTAAAGACGCGGGTAATCGGTTTATCGTTGCGGCATTCAGGGGCAGGCTGAAAAATAAAATACTATCGAATTTTTATTCATAAAATTTTGTCGCTAGACCCTCGTCCGAGCGTGACAATCGCAAACTGTATTACCTACAGATGTACAAGAAATTCCTCTTTTTTTTCGATCTGGGAGACAGTGCTCTAGGTCCGATGCCAATCCGGGTTGTAGGTGGACTAAAGATGCCGAGGAAAGGCTATCACCCGCGATTTGAAGATCCGTGAATAATTGTAGGAATAGGGAAAGATATCCCCCAGAAGCCCATACTCCAATTAGATAAATTTGAAACATAGGTACGAATAAATATTAATATTTTTTAGAAACTTTATTTGTTATACATATATCGTATTATTATAATCATATTACTACGATTGTGTATGTCTATATACATACACGTAGAGTTGCAAATGCGGTTCCATTCAAGTTTCTACATCACCGAGATTCTACATGCTCTATGCTGCGGTCAGTCTGGAAGTTAGCGCATTAGAAACATATTGAAATCTCTTTGGGGGTAACCGACCTTACCACATCCTCCCTATTCGTACTCCTAACACGTCGGTAGGATCTTATCATACTTGCCTCGTTCAAAGGAAAATAAATAATTCGATATATGTATTTATTTATTTTATAATTATTTTTTTTACATAAGACGCATTTCGTCCTTTTCTTATGGGAAGTGTGAAATATTGCTGTGTGTGAAGTAATGCTGCCATTACACCTACGAGTACGTGTCTAACGACTATGTCCATGAACATCCTGTGATGCATGGAGATTGCCATGTCGGAAGGATTAATTAAGAACACAGGAACTTTTTTACGCCCCTTTTGAAAAACCCTAATACCCTATACCCTACCCTATTTTTGTAGGTGAAACGATTCTACATGTCGCGCTATCAATAAAAAAGAAAAAACCATGGTCTATACTTATGAGGAAATAGATGAGCAGGGATATAGTATTATATATAATTAGTGTATTTCCCATTTTCCTGGTTCCTTGAATAAATGATCTATGTAGGTAAGTATTTAATAGACCTAGTAAGGTAATGATAGTGGAAGTATATAGTAACAAAATAATTATTTATCCTTTTAAATTTAAGTTTTAATACTTTTAATTGAAAGTTAAATATAGCTACTAAAATATATAAATAATTAATTACCTCATCAATAAATTGAAATATAAAATAACCAAATTGCGTCTACTTATTATAATATTTTTGATTCTCGTTTTTTCCAGATATAATGAATCTAGATAATTGTATGTTAAACTAAACTCTTTTAAAAAGCAGATTAACAATTTCATCTTTGATATTTATTTATATTAAAAGTAGGTAGTTATTATTTAACACAAATTAATTTGTGTCTTCTCTTAAAGTATGCGGATTGCGTTAGGTATACATATACATATATTTGAATCAACCACTACATATGTGTCTACGTTCCTAGCAAATGTTCTACCGATTCCTTGTTTGCACAATCCCAACCGCCTGTTAAGTGCGTCGCCCTCAAGTACCGCCCGCCCAAAGAGCATCCGCCCGTCATTACGCCGCCCCACGCATGCTGTTAACCCATTATTTACTCGTGGCGCTCGTATCATGAAATGTGACAGAAATATATGATCGTTGTTCCGCGGCGTTCCCTTGTTATTACTCGCCCGCCCTGCACTCGCCGCCGCCCCCGCCCCACCCCTTCCCGCCCCCGTCGCCACTCCACCGCACCCGCTCTGCCCCCTCGCTGCCTCCGCCGCCGCTTCTAAATGATGACTGCAATTAGCGTGTGACCTCGATTCCAGGCCACTGCATGCCATTAATCAGCAGCTGATCCAAGCGGCGCTTTTATGAAAGACGATGTCCACTCTGACCGAGGCTTGTGGTGTTTGAGACGACTTAACCCTTTAGGACATCATGAAAATTATTCTGTGCTTTTATTTACAGTTTTCAAAAGGACAAATATTAATGTGGGTTTTCCTAAGTTTGTAACGTTAAACAAAATATTAAAATAAATTAGTAGTGATTTTTTTATTTATTTTTAGGGGTTTTAACAATGATTTGTTATATCAGTCCCATAGTACCCTTGCCTATCACTTAGAGCCCAGAGTCCCTAAGGGATAGAGAACGCTCAACCAAATCCAACACAAATACTAAATCCCTCTCACGTGGGCTCGCCAACATGTTTTTTTTATAGAAATTGCGACATGTGGCGCCGAGCCACCAAGGTGTAATGACGACCATGGGCATTCCGTTGAACGCGGAGATTGCGAATGTCATGCCGGCCTGACAGATGTCTATTCACGCCTCTCATGAAGGACCCGAGACTATACTTGGGGGGAAACATGTGGGCAGCGAGAGCGTTCTAGAGTTTACCAGTTCTGTGGAGGAAAGATCTGCAGAACCGAATGGTACGCATCCGTGGTAAGTCCAGCGTATAGGGATGAAATCCC
This sequence comes from Nematopogon swammerdamellus, assembly GCA_946902875.1. Lineage (NCBI taxonomy): Eukaryota > Metazoa > Arthropoda > Insecta > Lepidoptera > Adelidae > Nematopogon > Nematopogon swammerdamellus. Next base: position 9,540,285 of record OX336337.1, read on the forward strand.
TGCCCAGGGCGCGTTATGTACTTATACTAAAAAATTGAGCCTGTCCAACCTATGTGACGTCTCGTTCACCCTTCGTAACTATTTGTTCTTACCATAATTAATCAGTAATGATGATACAATATTATGTCATTCTTCTTGTTACATCGATCTCAATTTGGAGCCTAGATACTGTCTGCCCTACAGTATGTATGTATACAGGGTGTTAAAACAGCGAGTACATTAATTTCGCCAGCGCAATCATCATGTTTTCTTAGACAAAAAAGCAAATAAAGTTTTTCTCTAAAGTGTCTAGTTTTCGGGACATGAATTTTTGAAATGTATGTTTTCGTCTAGTGTGATTTAACACGTTGTTGCCGCTCCGCACCCTCCGCCTGCCGACCTCCAGTCCTCCACTGACAAAACTAACCCCCGCCCCTCCCGCCAACACCTCCGTCAGAGGCGCTTACGTCTCACCCGCTCTTCCCCCGTCCACGCCGCACTGTTGTCATTAGATCATTTTTACACTAAAATAATCAATTAGTTTGTATGAAAACTGTAACTTTTTATTTTAATTTTAAGGGAATTCAGAAAAAAGTTACTTGACTTTTTTGTTACTCTAGATCCCAATAATCATTTCATAAATTGAATGTACTCGCCGTTTTTACACCCTGTATAATAATATACCATTCGTTTCGGATATTCGAGGTTCTGGACGCTCTGAGCTGAGCACAAGCCGCGTCGCAGCTGTCGTATGCTGGGTGATGTTGGCGGTAGGGATGGGGGTGCGCGCGCTCGTCGCGACCATCTTGCCGGACATATAGAACGGTAGCGACGATATTAACTGTTGATCTTTGCTTTTAAACCATAGTTTCACAAGATAAAGGAATAAGATTATATTTTTGAATAGCTAACTAACACTATAGCAAGTTAACGACGATGCGGATGGTGGCCGAGCACTCTAGGCGTCGGATTCGAATTCGAGATTCGAATCCGGTCGGCGTGGACCAATTAGTTTTTTGTTAAGAAAAAATTACGCACATATAATATGTACCTTCATCAGGTTCATGGATCGAATTTCATGTAAATCTGTAGGTCACCTGTTTGATTGAAAGAAATTGCCTTAGGTAATAAGTCCGCCCTTCTCACACATTATTAAGTAGTATTAGGTGATATAGCTAAATTGAAATCCTCGGCTTTGACAATTATTCTCGAAATAGTTTGGATACATAATTGAAAAATATTGCAAATATCCTACGAGATTAAATTGTTTATTTCCTTGGAGTTTACTTACGGGAAGCGAAGGAAATTTTAATGCATCTCACAAATTGCAGTAGACGTAATAATTCCACAAGGCGAGTGTAATAAGGGCAAAATAATTGTAGCACGAGTGAGCGGGTAAGTCCGCTTGCATTTTAATATCAGAGCGAGCTCGAGTGTTTGTTCGGTGCTTTTATTTACAGTTTTCAAAAGGACGAGAATTCAAATGAAAGCCCCGCGCCGAGTCACAAGAAGTTATCATTTATAAAGAGGAAAAAGCGTCGTTCTGCGGTGCCGCAGCACGCTAATGCAACGCCGACGCGACGCCGGGCGCGGGCGTCGCGACGCCACCGCAACCCCCGCACCGCACTACCTACCACCCGGTCACCCAGTTGTGCCGTCGTCGCCGTAGAGTTTGCAAAATCAAAGCCATTGCGTAATATTGAGGATAAGAGTATTTCTTGTTTTTTTTTGCATTCAATGTATACCATTCGTCGCGGATGTCCATTGTCCATGGCTCTCAATGCGCAGGTCGCTTCGCAGTCATTCGCAGTAGTTAAAGATGGGGTAAGAATGGTGGTAGGGAGGGGCGTCCGCGCGCCCTGTCCATCTTATTGATGGACACATTTACTCTTATAAGCGGGCCCGTACTACTAGGTGGTAGGGTTCAACCCGCCCGGGTTCGTACCACCGCACTGAATGAAACGTCGGTCGAAACGGCTATGTAAATAGTTTGTGTTTTCCGTCCAGTTCAGTGTAGCCGGCACGAACGAAGGGAAGCACTGACATGGCACCTAGTTCACCCGGTGTTCGGGGCTGACATCATGGATGTTGTAGGTGACGTAGCTAACCGTGTTAGTTTCCATAAAAAAAAATACTAACTCAATAAATGTCTTCGCTTTTTTTTATGTAAACCAGCATTGGTGGCTGTGCCGAGAGACCAATGGTGCAGTCGACAGAGCCAAAATCACCTCTCCTCGCGAAACCACGCTCAGCTAAGTGCCATGCCAGCAGATTTGCAGACTGTTGCTAGGCTGTCTAGCCCGTTGATACGACGCTTGAAGACAACCAGGTTACAGGATTACAAACCCAGCTTAAAGGATTCAGGAAATACACTCGCCGGAAGACAGTTCCACACTCTAGCGATGCGAGAAAGAAACGATTTTGAGAACCGATTGGTTCAACAAAAGGGTGCTGATCTGATCTCTCTGCGACGAGTCATGCGGAGATAGGACGGGTGGCAAGTTCCACAGAGCAGCGTCCGTGATAGTATCTGTAAAACAGTCTAAACGAACCCACAAATCGTATGTGACTCAGACTCCACCACTTTAGTGACTCACACTAATGTGGTGGAGGCCACCACTTGCTGCCAACGAGTATTGTGAACGCACGGCGCGCCGCACAGTACTCATAGATGGTACTCTTATTATATCGGCGCCGCATAGGACGAGAAAATTTCTATGAAATGCTATATTATCCTTACTTTTGCATATCACTCGATGGACACGGCGACGCCGCATGTATGACACCCGTAAATGGTGTTACAGGTTAATCAAAATTATACACATTGTCTAAATGTTGTATATCAAATTAATTATTTCGTAAAATACGTGCAGCACTGTGTCTTGCTAACGTTGAAGGTTCTTTTTGCCAGTTATGACTACTTTTCCGAGAGCGATGCCAACCTTTTCTACCAGCGAACGTTGAGTGTCACTATGGCGCGAATTCCTACTCTTCCAGTCCTTCTCCATCATTCCATCCTTATACAAAATATACCCGAAATTCTGCAGGAGCGGTACTCCAGGACAGGTAGCAAATGCCAAAAACAGTTTTTGCTGACCGTACAAAGTTTGTCATGCATTCACCCCGCAGCCGCGCCAAGATTTTGGGTGTGGGGAGAGAGGGCTCCGCAGTCACCGGCGGCGGCAGCGTGGCGTCTCAGTGAGATACGGGGATGGATTTGTTACCTACAGTTGCGGTTAACAAGTCGCTACCCGTTTTTAATCACCTCGCAGTGCAGCCTCCCTCTCTTCAAGCGTCCATTTACCTCGCGGGGCGGTTAAATCATGGGCATACTTTATAGAACTTGAAATCTCCGCGAGTTCGCTTCGTTGGCACGTTTTTAATGACGTATAGTTAGGAGTGTCTGCTTGTAGGAGTGTCATTGAAATAACGATGGTTACGGTTCGCAGTCGGCAGAGACGGCGACGGTGTCAGTTCGGAGAAGGTTCCCATAAGGCTTAAACCACATGTAGGTACCACACCACAACGCCAACAGCCTGTTTGTGCTGTGCACGGTCAAAACTTGAATGGGTGATCCACGTAAAACGTAGATCCTTTCCCGTTCTTAACTACCTATGTGGTAGGGTTTTAATCGTCTGGTTTTCAGTCCAGTTCAGTATAGCCGGCACGACTAAAGGGAAACACTGACGTGGCATTTAGTTCACCAAGACCTTACGGGCTTACATCACGGGTGTTGTAGGTGATGTAGCCAAACATATCAGTTTCCATAAAAAGACACGCTGTTCGTAGTGTTTAGTAGTCCTACACTGTTCGGGTTACGGTTTGTAGTAGGCCTGCTTAGGATCCCATTAGGCTCGAAGTTCGTAGTGACTCGAAGATAACTGGCGGTTTGCACAGTAAGCTCACTGTTCTACATGATCTTGATACATGGCTCACACTAGCCTAGTGGCAGCCGTAAGAGACAAGTACATAAAGAGCTAGCAATTCACCATAAATTGCAAACAAACAAACGGCCTGCGACAATACTCATACTGTTGGTATATCATTTTGCGGCACGCGACATCAGGAAGGGAATTACCATTCGTAATCGCATTGCCATAATCTGAATAACAAATATATTCTCGCCATCCTTGCCTGAGCTACGACGACGTCGGAGGATGGCGTGCATCGCGCGACGTCTTGCTCCGTTGTTATTGGTCGAAAGGTCGACGGCTTGAGTCTGGGATATTTATTTCTTGCTATAGCGGCGTAAAATGTGAAATGCTAGCCTAAAGTTATTTAAATATACAAAAGTGTTTTATGAATATCTGCATCTACAGGAGTACCCATCCAAATTAAACTGCTCAACGAAATAGATTCTATGGAATTCGGCAATACTCTAAGAATATATATCTGTGACAGAATCTCCATTTCCGGCAGCCACGTGTTAGAATGTATAATGTAAGTTCAGTTTGCCACAACTCCCAAAGGGCAGCAGAAACCCGAAGGTCCAAGGTCAACCCGAATAGTAGCCGGGCGGGATCAGTTCCCAAACAGTTCCTGTTGACACATCGCCCGTCCCTTGAGACGTACCTACGTCAGTTCGCAGCTTGCTAAGTAGAATAACCGAGCGCGGCCTATCTGACCTAGCTGGGGCTCAAATTACATACAATGACACGCGCCGTAAACTGTTGAAAGAACGATATGCAAATAAGCACGTTTTCAGCTCGGGTCAACGTGAAAGTGGGGTCAGGAAAATACACAGTTTTAGGAATTGCTTCCTCTTCATTATTTAGTTTTGTGACTCAATTTAGGCCTAGATATTATTACTAGTAAGTAGGTAGTGCCTTGAGAGAGGCATATGTCCAGCAGTGGACCGATACAGGCTGATGATGATGATGATGAAGTAGGTAGGTAGGTAATGAACTCTTAGAACCTCGTATTTGTATCCAATGTAACAATGTAAATATAACACATCTTATGTGCACGGGTAGCTTATTCCCTCATAATATGTCAAAAAGCAAACGTGTGGATTTGTGCGCCAAGAAACGAGATGATCAATCTCATTCGATCACGTGCAGCGGACGATTCCACGAAAGGCGCTTTTATACTGCGCCGGGGCTTTACACGTTTCCAAACAGTTGCATGAAATCGCCCCTCAATGGTCACGTCGCGTCGCCCACGTCTCCGAAACGCTGCAATTTTGATGAATCCGTCCCTAAGTCGTGGTTCGAAATAATGAGAGTCATTATACTCGGCGAGCTGTGCAGTCGAAGCTCACGACCGACTGAGTCGGCCACAGTCACGAACTCGCCTGCTCGTGTCTTCATCTGGACGTTTTATACAATTCATCTTTCTAGTGCCAAGTGTCGCTCAGACGTGCCTGATTACACGTTCTGATGGAATTTGCTTAATTGAGCAACTTTTGTTATTACTGACTTGTGTGCAATTGAACTAACCTTTGTCAATCATTGTTTTGCTCCAACAGCTACGGGTGCTCTACTGAGCACATATAATATACATAGCTTGTAAACATACGCCTAACTTCTTGTGCTAGTCATGGCCATTTTTCTATGTACTAGATACATATTACTTACAAATCAACGAAATATAATACGAGAGGGAATATATGAATAATGTGTAAACTTTGCTTTCAAATACAGCCTTAAAAAAAATTGTTTTACAATAAAGCGGGAAACAAACAACCAAGAAGTCATATGTCAAAAACCAAACGTGTGGACTTATGCGCCAAGAAACGAGATGACGATGAAGTCAAGTGCAGCGGACGATTCCACGAAAGGCGCTTTTATACCGCAGACAACTTAAAAAGTTAAAAAAAAATCCGCTTAGGTAGTTACTTAAAGGCGTCGGGGGAGCGCTAAGTAAATAACCCCGCAGCTTTGAGTTTTAAATTATTTATTTCACCGTCCCCCGACGCCGATTTTTTACTTTTTAAGGTGTCGGGGGATTTTTAAATGTGCAATTTAAATTTGATTTCAAGCTTTTTAACGAACGATTTTTTTATTACTTGATTACTTACACTGTTTGATAACAAACATAGTTCAGAACCAGCAGGTTTTTTTATTAGAAATAAAAAAAAACGCATCCAAATCGGTCCATCCGTTTGGGAGCTACGATGCCACAATATGACACACAATCATTAACACACAATAAGACACACAGCCACACAGACAGACAAACACACAGACAGACGGAGGCGTCAAACTGATAACACCCTCCTTTTGCGTCGGGGGTTAATAATGGAAAACGCTATCAAATAACACAATATTGGTAAATAGAAACATTTGTATTGCTGCAAAAATACACGAAAATATTAGAGGTTTAGTCTTCGGTTTTCACAACACTTGTGTCAGTTTGGGTCTATTTCCTCTGTCTGAGAGATCGCTCGGTGTCGGCTTCCCATGCCCATCATCCTCATTCCCTTCCATAATCCTTCGTCGAACTGCACACGTTGTAAGTCCAGCGTGTAGGGGTGCAATCCCTGCCCAGTGCGTGTGGTGCGGCGGTGGAAAGGGGACGGCGGCGCGGCGGGATCGCGTTAAACAAGTCCTCCGAGCACGAATCAATTACAAGTGTGTTTTATCGATCCTCCTCATCAAGTATTCGATAGAACTCACTTAGGGAGCTGATATTCATATTGAGTTGCAGTGGTTCTAGATCGCGGGACACTTCGGGGTCACCCACCAGTCGCCCGGCTCGACGCTGGATCGAGTCCAGGGGCGCAAGTTGGTATTTGGCTGAGCCATCCCACAGGTGCGAGCAGTACTCCAAGCAGGAACAGATCTGCGATTTACAAAAAAGAAGCGTTTATGCATGTCACGTGAAATTAGCAAAGTCAAGTAAAAGTTACAAAGCTCGTCCACTTGCTCTCCAATGCTGCAATCATCAGATTATGAGCAATGAATTATTATGCCTGCGAAATTAAAACATTTCTTCTTACTTATTTTCTGCTTAGCGAGGCGCGGCGCGGCGGGCGCGCCCAGAAACAATAAAGTTGTACGGCTATAATGTTATCAGGGGTGGCCGTTTAAGTGCGAATGAAAAATGGCGGCGGAGCGCGAGCTTCCAAAATGTTAATCTGCTCGCTTGCACACGATGACGCCGCGCGCCGGACCGCTGCGGCTTGCCAGATTCTAGTATGAGTAAACACACTGTTATTGGTAACAGAAAATAATACGAGTTTTTGATACGAGTTTCAGACCGAGCTATATGAAACTAAAATGTTTGTTTTAATAAGTCTTGAACGGGCGCCGTAAGTATTTACATTTTTCAATTTAAATAAAAAAAGGTCAAATTGTTCTCCCTCGAAAATTTTAGTAAGTAACCGGAAATACGAGAAGTTTAAAACAAATTTGGATAAAGCACATTTCACATTCTTGATTGAACATTAAAATAGGAACAAAAAATCGCAAAAACATCTTTAGACATTTATTTTGTCACATTTGTCAGCCTCCTCGGTAGCTCAGCGGTGCGGTCAGTAGACTGTCGTTCGTGATTATAAGCAAGCACACTTGTGCGCGGTCAGAACTTGGATGGGTGACCGTTCGACCGTTGGAGACTGACCGTGGCTCGGATTCCACGTAAAACTGTAGGTCCCTTCCCTTCCTACCTTACTTACTAGCTGCCAGCTGATAGGGTTTAACTCCCCCGGGTTGATACCACCACACAGAATGAAGTTAGAGCGAAATGGCTATGTATAGTTCGTGTTTTCTGTCCAGTTCAGTGTAGCCGGCTCGACCAAAGGGAAGCACTGACATGGCGCCTAGTTCACCAAGGTGTTATGGGCTGATATCACGGATGTTTTAGGTGATGTAGCCAACTGTGTCAATTTCCATAAAAAAGACAAAAGGTATTTCACTTCCAAAATCTCATAATTTTGAGTGTGATTTAGATTTTTTACAATCATAGAAAATATATTTTAATGCATTTACGTTCAATATCGAGTACTTTTTCAATAATTCGATAATTAAGAAATTTAAGGAAAGTGAAAAAAAAATTAATAAAATCAAGCGCTCTCTTCAATCTCGAAGTATGAACCGTGTGAAGTAATATTGATCCTTATCAGCGCACGCCTAGAGTCTACGGGACCTACAGGTTGCTACGTTTGAAAAATTCTAATCACATGCTCTTTGCTTGCTATCAAGTAATTTCGTCATACCAACAAATTAAGTGATCCTGTCCTCGTCAAACAGCTGCTTTTAAATTTTCTCAAAATTGTGAATGTCTGATTTATAATCTGTTTTATTGAATCAATTCTGTCTTGCTGATTGAAATGTTTCGCTTCGTTTAGTAATTTTTAACATTACTCCAAACGATAAATACCTCATACAAAACTAATACACAATTTTAACGTTACGTACTCTCTGATATCCCCGTATACATATATCGTGTATAATAGTGTACAATACTAGAAATTGAAAATGCGCGAGAGCTTGGCACTGCAAATTGTTTCTGGCGACGCGGCGGCGGCGGCGGCGTCGTCGGCGAGCAGAAAAAAAAGGAGAATCTGTAATTTAACGCGGTACCAAGTAGAGGCGGGTGCATTATTGTGCACTAAAGTATTTATTGCGTAGTTGCAGAGCTGAATAAATTGTAGCGATAAATACATAGGTAGGTATCAAACAACGAGTACCGCCCTAATGGTGATAGTTCATACATAACTGTTTATAAAATGTTTGAACAGATTTCAAAGAAAGGAATGCAATGAGCAGATTGTGAGAAATGCGTGTTGGCAAAATTAAAGAAAGACAAGAAATAGAGAAATATAAGAAACTTATAACAATAATATGCTAATTAAATTTTATCCTAGAGTAGTCATGCAACACATATTTTCAGACTTTCATGTATAAAGGAATTTGTAAATATTTGGAAAACACTAAATGTTGTGTATAGATAATATTATCTGGCTTATTATAGATACTTAGGCAATACTTAAGATACTATGGCGATACATACTTAGGCGTTTACGATACTAAGATCGGTCGCCAGGTGCGACAGATCATATGGAAAATGATAAATAACAAAGATATTCGAAATAAACAAAAATTTATACCGATAAATGGCCATTCAGTTCAAGCTTGTAATTTTGATCAGTAAATTTCTCTGCAGGCATGCTTAGGTAAATATACCTAAATACGGCTATATTTTGAACTTTTCATGTTAAAAATTACAACGTGAAAATGAAGACGTTACCCTGTAATCTCGTTCGGCACTGAGCTCTGAGCGAGCCTTGATCCAACTTATTACAGCCGGGATTACAAATAAACCGGTTAAACGGGTCGGGGCGGGGCGGGGCGGCGGCTAGGGCGCCTGACGCAGCGGGTGCCTCCCGCCAAATCCCGAAGAAACGTTCCGGCGTTTATTTCATTTTAAATTCGGTTTGAGCGTGTACTATGCGTAGCTATCTTGTGAAAGGTAGACCGAGGGTTTACAATTTACAACGTCGTCGGCTCAAATTATATTTGGGAGTAATTGATATTTTGTAAAAGATTACATTGTTTTAAATGTAATATGAGAATTATCTTTATTTAATTCGTTATTGTATTACATCTTTCTTTTTAACTCAATAATGCGAAGCAAAAACAGCGTAATTTTAGTTGTAGGCTTAAATATGGAAAGAAAAACCATAATTTCGGGAACTTACATATTATTACGTTTGAAAGTCATAAACTCTACTCTGCATTCTCGTTCATTTAGCTGCGAGCCATAGCGATTTGTTCCTCTATCCATTTATACTTGGTACGCGGCACGCGTCCTCCTTCATCAAATGTTCCATATTTCAGTGGCTCACTCGTCAATAAAACTTGAGCATCAAGCGTTAGTGTTGGATTTTGCGTCGCTGTCATGGCGGCGGCGCGTCGGAGGCGGGATCGCTGGCACCGCATCATTTTCTACCCTATTACACGTCTGATACATTTTAAGCGTAGTTCACGTGATAAATTTATCACTTTTGCACTTCATTACCCGCGTAGCCGAAGCGGCGCCGCGCCGCCGGTGCCGCCTCCGCCGCTCCTCCGCCCCCGGCGGCGCCGCCTCCGCTGCCACCGCTCCGTGAGATGGAAGCACCGGCGGCGTCGCGACGCCTAGGAGTAACATTATTTTGGTCGTGGCCATAAATATTGATGTTAAGCTTTCTCTTAGTTCCCCCTAAACTTGTAACTTTCTAGAATTTACTCCAACACTACTGACATTTATTTTATCGATTGTGGATTACATGATCTAATAGTTGAAAAGTAAGGTGATGTAGATTGACACTTACTAAATGTTGAACGATCTCTCATCTCGCTACTACTGTTTTTGTCGTTGTTATTGTGATAGATAAGGCTTGACTGAAAACCAGCGACACAATTGCAATAAAAAGCGGTCGAACTCGCGTGTCGGAGGTTCCGTACCATTACGTTTTTCGCGAGAACTTTAAGACTTAAGATTTTCTTTTAGGTTTTCCTTTAAACTATGAGAGAGGCGCTATATCCCCAATACTTTTTCACAAATTTTAGACTTAGTAGTTTTGGAGATCAGTTGATGATATGAGATATGCATGATTTTGGTTTTTCTTTAATATCTTTTAATTATACAATTGAAATGAAAATGATGTTTATATAAATGGATAAATTATGTTTTATAGGTTGCGTACATTTATTCTAGTATAACAATATAGCTATCTAATTTAAAATCTGGGCATTCGCTCTTTCCCCTAGCCGAGTTGCGTACAGCGAACGACAAGAGACAAATGTATGTTCTGTTATCTGCGTTGTTTCGCGTTGCGTCGTCGCGTCGTGCATGTTGATCTAATTGCAGCTGAAGCACAGGAATGATCTTACTATATTATTTGTCTTTTTCTGGTTTGCACCTACCTCGGCCCGCGCTTCCTCACTTCGCGCCTCTACGCTACACGCTTGGAGGAAATGCTAGCCGTCAGCGTGTAGTGTGAGGCGCGAAGTGAGGAAGCGCGGGTCGAGGTAGGTGCAAACCAGAAACAGACGACTAGTACTTATTCTACTATACTATATTATACCACCAGTTAGAAATCAATAATATATTTAATATGACTACATTATGCATATTTGGATTCTACCGTATTGTCACAACAGATTGTGTTGTGTTTGGTTGGCTGTGTTATGTCTGTGCCCTGTTGCATTGTATAGAAAATGTTACCTAGTGTTGTTATCTGCGAAAATAAAAAAACTAAAATACATTATACTCTGTCATAGAATGATTAATGATAAATAATCTATATGTGTGTGTTGTACCTCGATAATAGGTGCGTCCGCTGACGAACGTTCACGAAGCGCCTCCAACGTATCCCTGAACAAATTGGACACGTTTTGCAAGACAATACAATTGGTCAATATTTCAAATTAAAATTGAAACGGATTAGTTGGTTCGTGTAAAAGGTCAGCAGTTTCCAAGGTTTTCGTTGACCCATTGTCCACGCGCTGGCACGTAGCGAAGAATATGTAGGTAGGGTCGTTATGTTTACTAATCACAATAAATAACTGTTAATGGATGATCATAATATTATGCGCCATACTAGTGTGATTCCAATTCAGGCAAATTTATCAGTCCCTTACTAAGGTGAGTCCAATTCAGGCAAATTTATCAGTCCCTTACTAAGGTGAGTCCAATTCAGGCAAATTTATCAGTTCCTTACTAAGGTGAGTCCAATTCAGGCAAATTTATCAGTCCCTTACTAAGGTGAGGGACTTATACATTTGAACAGTTTTTAATGCAATAAAAAAAACGCTCGTATCGTAATCAAGACAGATGACCTAAAAAAGGTAGCCGGGAGTGGATGGATGAGAAGAGCGGAAGAACGCGTATGGTGGCGTGCCTTGGGAAAGGCCTACGTCCAGCAGTGGACCGATACAGGCTGATGATGATGATGACGATGATCGTAATCATCTCGTACTTGTGGTAATTATATCAAGAAAATTCTATGGCTATCATGTATTTTGAAAATTTGTTTAATTGGTTCATTTTTCTCCGGTCATCCGGATACACCGACCCTCAAACTCCGTTCCTAATCCAATATCATCGGAATGTGTACCATCGGATCGAGTCTGCGAGTCCAGCTCTTGACCTTGTTGGCAGGAGACAATCACCGCATAGCTGGTGATCGGACGCGCCTCGACCGGCATCGCAGGCTGTCAGTGTGTGAGATATAGCCGCGGTCAGGAAGGCCGACTCGTCACGCGCGCCCGGGTTAAGGACAACTTACATGTAACTAGTGTAGGGTTGCCATTCGTCCCGGTAAACCCGGAATTGTCACCGGCTTAGAATCTCAGTCCCGGTCGTCCCGCCAGACCACCAAATGTCCCGGTCGGGAACCAAAAGCTAGTTAGTGTTTCTTCTTATTTCCTAACACTCCTTACAGAGCGTTTCAGGCATCATAAGTTGGCAGATTTTAGTCGCAGATGTCACTTAATGTGTATACATAGACAACGAACGTTCAGTTGATACTTTTGGCTAACTATCTGTGAGCTTACAGAGCTGCGTGGATCGTTCTGAAATTGACATTTTTCTGGGGCCTATAATTTATTGGCTATGGACATTTAAAACCATGACCCACTTACCTAATATAATTTATGCATAATCTATCCTTAAATGCAAAAGATACCTATAATTTAAAATTTAATTTAATTTTCATAGAACAGGTGCTGCATTTTCCCGCTCAAAGAAAACCAACATTTTTAGGTTTTGATATAGTGTCTCGGGTCAGTACCTGCACCTTTATAAATACCCTTATAAATACCTAGCTAATAATAATTTATAATGTGTTCTATTTAATGTGTATGTAAATGTATATGCCTCACTTATTCGAGTCTACCGTGCTACCAAAGGAATTAATAAAAAAAATGAATATGAATATGAATATGGCAACCCTAAACTAGTGGGACAATTTAATTGTATAGGTACCGTTTGTGATGTGATAGTTAAATGACTTAACTGGTCGAGTGACGTAACCTTTAGGTTCGATCGAGTTGAGTTCTATGACTTACGTTACGAGTATTTGTATGCATCTGTTGAAAATTAATATTATTATTGCAGTGGGTGTCCTGGGCATCGAGCGTAGGAGCGCGTTCCTTCGACTGTTCCTCACTAGCAGCGTGAGTGTTCTTGTCTATTGGCTTGATTTCTCATGACTTTGTTGATGCCATATATCTTATGACTTTTGCGACGAGGGAGACACGTGCCCAGAAATGGGGCACCAAATTTTTGTCAGCAGTAGACAGCTGAGCGCGGTCAGAACTTGTATGGGTGACCGTTCGACCGTTGAAGGCTGATCGTGGTTCGGAGTCCATGTAAACTGTAGGTCCTTTCCCTTCCCTTACTAGGTGGTAGGGTTTAGCGCGCCCGGGTTGGTACCATCGCACTGAATGAAAGGTCGGTCGAAGCGGCTATGTAAATATTTGTGTTTCCGTCGAGTTCAGTCTAGCCGACACGACCAAAGGGAAACACTGACATGGCATCTAGTTCACCAAGATGTTATGGGCTGACATCCCGCATGTGGTGATAGGTGATGTGGTCGACCGTGTCAGTTTCCATAAAAAATTAAAGAACTGCAGATGCTGATAATGCACAAATAAATAGAGACAGAGTAACGTGGGTCCATCACTCCAAGTACTTTGTGTTGAATATTTGCAGCCGACATTTATGCTGGCACCACACTTGGCTGTATGCACACAAATATTTGGCAAACATTTCCGTTTCGTCTCCCTTTAATGGCTTGTTTAGAGAGAGATAAAACTAAAATGTTTGCAACAATCACGAATACGCTAAGCCAAGTGAAGTGGCGGCATTAAACAGGAGAAACATTGTCTAAGCAAACTCGGTAGTGGCAGAAAGCTACAATAGTTTTATTTAACTTGCACACAGCAAGTCATCCCGACACAGTCTCGTAGGAAGAGGCAACAAACATTTTAGTGCTAATGCATCCTGCAGGAGTTCTAGTCTCGCGAGCGTCTGTCGGCAAGATCTGTCCAAATAGAGAGAGATAAATCTCGAGCCAGTTGGAGCGATTGTCGCGACAATAAAATTGACGCATCACTATTGTCGTCTCCCGACGTAGCGGCGCGGCGAGGCGGGGGCGGTACGGGATGTTCCGGGCCGGAGGCGTGGGGGCGTCAGGAGAATCGGGGGCGACAGCGCAGCGGGATACTGCGGGGTTGGGCGGCGCATACAAATTGTCTATACATCATGTTTGTAACTGTGTGTTTCCATATCTATCTGTCATTCGTCATCATCATTCTTGACACACCTCAAACTTGTAAATATTGTAATTAAATGCCTATCTATATTTTCTTTACATGTAAACTGATGACGACTAATTAGATGAGAATGTGTGTTTTGTAATATATATTTATTGAAATATGTATAAAACATATAATATCTCTAATAAAATAAAATAAATAGTGTAACCTCGATGACGATTTATTTATTATTTATGAAAGACCTATCCTTGGCTTAGTCAGGCTTCTTTAAACTGTGTACTTCATAATACAAATTCGTATTTCAGCTTTATTTTGATAAGGTTCGGGTGGATTTTAGGGTGAAACATTTTCTCTTCCTTTGAACAATTTTCACTTCCTTTATTATTCTCTATTTAAAATCAAAATGTTTGATGGCGGCTCGAAGTTCGGCAGTTGTCTCTAAGGGCACAAAATCTGCCAAACAATTTCAGTAGCTTCCTATGAACCAATAACGTAACCAGATTACTCCCTCATAATTTTTTTAAATGTTGTATGTCTTGTTTTTTTTTTGTCATGATAAATATTAAAACACGTCCAATAGTGATGAAGACGTTATAACGCGTAAATATAAAGGTTTGTAACGCAAGCATGTTTTAATTTGATGGAAAAGAGGACATATTAGTCAAACATAATAGCGGCGGCCAATGTCGATCAGAACGTAATTCCTTAAGAACCATCATGGACGATCCCAGTTCATGTTTTCAATAGTTCTAGTCGGTGCAGTGCAGTTCCATAGACTGAAACTATGTAATCAGGTCTCGGTAGACTTATAGTTGTTACCACTGAACATTGTTCGACGCCACGACCTGTGCCGCGGCGGAGGCGTGCGTGACCAGCGAGCGTATTAACTGTTGATTCCAAGTTCGGCAAGCACGAAATCACACTACACAACATTACAAAAGCGTGAATACCTATCTAGCTCGGTGTGCCTGTATGCGGATGTTATTAGTAGATTCAAAGATTAAAAAAAAAATTAAAAGTAGCAAGAGCACTAGCCTAAGCGTGTGAACTGTAAACTTAGACGCCCAATCCCTTTTCTTCTAGCATATTATTAGATAGATGCACAATAATAGTAAAAAATGTCAAAGTACGTTCCGAATATTCTTTCTCTTTATTTTTTGGCTATTAAAAATACACATTGACATGCGTTTACTAAAATAAAATAAAAATAAATATATTTAGTAAAAATAAAATAAAAACAAGCAAAAAAAATGTGCATGCCATGCTATAGAACACCGCCGCCATTTTCAATCCCTTTCTTTAAATAACCAGGTTATACCTAAATACATACCTTAGTCGAACAGCACAATCTATATCTAACTTTAGAAACATTTGGAGCGTGATCTGCAACCACAACACTGCACACAGGCATACCGCATCACACGTACGAGTACCTTGTATTTATTGCTCTGATACATTGTACGTTCACACAGTACGAGCTTAATCGTGCTCCGCGCTCAACTTGGAATCGATCTACTTTCTGCAGTCACATCGTTGCACGCTTCTATATACGGTGAGGTACAGTTGAAATGGAAATACACGTCGTGAACCCTTGTCACATTCATATTATTGGTGGCCTCCTCACAGAACATTCCCAGGGGGTTAGCGATCGTATGTATGGTAAGGCTCTTCAGGAGTACCTTATTACATCCGACTGTGCACCTGTAATCCTGATGCTTTGATAGAGGAAAGTAAACGTAACGACTTCGTATATTTAAAAAAGACGCCAAGTGCGAGTTGGACTTGCGCACCGAGGGTTCAGTACCATCACACAATATATGTTACACAATTATGTATGTACTAAAATAATTGTGTTTTGGAAAATCACGAAACGCCTAAATAAACACTACAGCAATGGTTTGACTGTCAGGCATTCGTGTAATTGAAATATACGAAAATATATTTTTTATGACATAAAACTACAAATTTACAATTATCTGATTTTTCCTTTGCTTGTGCTGTGAGATTTTGCTTCTTACCAAATTTCATGATTCTAGGTTAACCAGAAATACTTATATAGAGTTTGATTTGATTTGATTGAGTTTGTGAGTATAAAATCTGACCTACATGATTTTGTTTGATTGCGTTAATTTAGAAGTTTGCATTTGCTAGGTCTCGAAGGGATCACAGACTTCAGTATTTTTTCATATTAATTTCAATTGATATCTTGATCCGTTCCTGAGAAAAAGGGTCTTGCTTGACATACAAAACCGACAAAACATTTATTTAATATCATATAAGTACAAGTTCACAATTTTCGGATTTTTTCCCTTTACTTGTGCTACCTTCCTTCTTACTATGTAAATTTCATGATTCTAGGTTAACGGGAAGTACTCTATAGGTTTTGATTTGATTTGCCAGTAGCAAATATTATATGACATAAATGGCCGTATCAATATACGCGACTGCGTTGATTTAGTCAACGCAGTCACGTATATTGCTTACTGATTGCGTTGACTTAGAAGTTTACATTTTTTACATCCCCGAGGAAACGTAGACCTTAGTAAGTATTTGAT
The DNA here is from genome assembly GCA_946902875.1 of Nematopogon swammerdamellus. NCBI lineage: Eukaryota > Metazoa > Arthropoda > Insecta > Lepidoptera > Adelidae > Nematopogon > Nematopogon swammerdamellus. Next base: position 9,557,029 of record OX336337.1, read on the forward strand.
ATTAATTTCAACTTGATCATTCTACCCATTCTTGAGAAAAACGGTCTTGACAGACCGACAACCAGACAGACAGATGGACAACGAAGTTATCCTATAAGGGTTCCGTGTTTTTCCGCTTTTGAGGTACGGAACCCTAAAAATGGTTAAATTTGTTGATATTGAGCAGTACAATAATCTAGGACAGTCAGTATGATGCAAAGGATGCGGGCGGTAATGTATCCCTAGATAGTGTAAGAGAAACGTGTAATATTTTGTTTGCAAAATCTATTTGTTTTCTTCATACAGAGTACGTAATTAAAATTGAATAAATATCACAATTTAGTCGAACATAGCCATTTTATTTTATTACAAGAGACAGTTGGGAAATACAACCCAGTATGCTAGCAGCAGCGGCACAGATTCACATGTAATTGTCTTCCAATATTGTAGCGAGCTCGTTTGTTGGCGCAGCGAGGTTGGTTCGGGGCGGAACGAGTTGGGACGGGGCGGACGGTGAAAGGCGAAAATATTATAGTGCTGTGAATTTTATTTTCATGGAATATCCGCATCAGAGTGGTCGGGCCTGGCAGTTTCAATCAGAAACTATATGTATACAGTTACATCACTATTTACATACATACGTATATTTCAATTTCAGTTGATTATTTCGCCCTAAATAATTCTCAATGTTAACAATATTATGTTTAGTGTTGTTCGCAATTAATTAAAATTATTTCCCATTCAGAAATACTATCCTGACAAGAAACATACTATGAGTATTCTAATACTATGAGTAATCCGTGGCAATGAACTATAACCACAGAATAGATATTAGTACTAGCGTCTATAACCTCACAGAATTTTTCTGGCGCCTACCTTTAGTAACGTACCTAGGTAGTTATTTTATTTAGTTCAGGTGCTAGGTAGGCATCAATAGGTAATCAACAAAACGCGAAGCGAACGTGAAACGTCGAAGTTGGTAATTTGGCGCTTTGCCTTGACTAATATCCAGCGGTTCAATGATAAAGCAATCAAACAGACTATTGGTTATTATTCCTCTCAACTCAGCTATCGGCGCGTGCGTGAGGTGTAAAGGGTCAGAATGTGCGCGATCCTTTCGGATAGATTCGTCAGCCGGCGCTATCGGTTATTACTGCCCATTATCGATACTATCCGAGTATAAGGGGCTACGGCGGGCTCCATTTTGCGAATTAATAGACCCATTCTATGTAGGCTCACTCGGGCTTATCAAGAGTAGCAAACTGCTTCAGGTAAGTAATAATTTTCTTATGTCAGAAGGAAATTATCTACTGCGGTCACAATATTATTATTAGCTTTGATGTTAACTTTTGTGAGAGATTTTTTTTATAATATTCGTGCCTTAATAAAAAATGAAAAGAGGTTGTACAAGTTTTTCTTGCTGATGTTGATATTTTTGTTATCTCGCCTCCGTTCTTACCAGGTTTTTGTCATTGGGAGCCCTTTGCTCAGCATTGCCTGCCTGTACGAACTGCTCCCCTACTCCGGTACACAGTGTAGGTACTGGTGCCTAAGGATACATTTTCTGAGACATCAACCTATTTCAAGTCTTTAAAACAATTCAGCCTCCTCGGAAAAAGCTGCGAAGCGGATTTTTTCCGTAAAAAGGGCGCGCTTGTTTTTTTTTTATTATGGACACATTATTTGCTAGGGAAGCCGCGTTCCCTTAACCTGTTTTTATGTCCTTCTGAGCGATAGGGCCAACAAATTGCCGGAAATATTTGAATAAGAATAGGACGTTACTTGGGGGTCTAATGCGCGAGGCGGGCCCGCGCTACAATTTCTTTTAAGTTATAGGAAGGACAAATAAGGCGGATGGAAAAGTTCTTGTTTATGGCATGACAAATGTTTTATTTGGGTGGCTCTGTGTTTCACTTCTTTTAATAATAGCTCTTTGCTTACAATTTACACACAAGGTTTAATTTTGTATATTTATTCAAAGGTCGAAAGTATTTTCTTTCGTCTTATTTTAACCCTATTGCGAGGTAATATTATCTATTCAATATTGTGGGCGCCACGACACGAGACACGATGAGTTCTCGATTTGAGCATACGTACATACAGCACCGACTACCACATTTAGCAATGTATTAGGACATGATAACTATGAAGCAGCAAGTGAGGCACGATACACCCACCTTCTGCATGACTCGGTGGAAGGACCTTGCCAAGGTAAGAGGTGGCTACTATCGCCCTTTAGCGTGACACCTTGTCCTTATCCCTTTTTTACGACATGCACGGGTAGAGATGCGGTCGGGCTATTCTTTTTAAGTACCGGCCCCACACGGTACTGTAATGTGAGTGTAACGGTGAGTATACGCGTAATGTGTATTTGTAATTATTTTATTGTGTTTGTTTATGTCCGTGATATGACACGATTGAAGCAAGTTTAAATACATTATTTCTTACTTGAAGAAATTGCTTTCGAACAATCTGTAATCAGCTCCGATCTATATTATTACGAGTATTATATATAACCGACTACGACGCACTTCAACTAAAACCACGGAAATTAATGGAAAATATAGATATAAATATGAATAATACATATTACAAATAACAAAAGAAGCAGAGGGAATGTTTGATAATAACGTGTCCCGAAAACAACCCTCACATCCTCCTATTTAATTGAAAGTACAAAGACAAGCGGCTATAGAGAACGGTCGAGCGCACGCATCTGGGATATTATAGTCAGTCCGGGCTATGTATATATATATATATATATATATATATATATATATATATATAGGGAAGACTCTAGGGCTGTAGTAGGTATAGCAGGCACGTTCTCGCCCCACAGCGTCTCCGACAATGCTCGAGTAAGAGGAAATTTAATACATACGCCGCCGCTGCGGCCGCCGCGCCCGCAGAGACAATAGAAACGAATCGACTGTGACAACCAAGGAACGAAATTTCGTTAAAATAAAAGCCCGCATTGCTCCTAAACCGTCGGCCCGACGAATAGACGCAATTTTTTAAAGACATGTCGTTTATGATTTCTGTCATATCAGCAAAGTCAGGCATTCCGAAGGAATATTGCGTATTTTGTTGAGCAAAATTTTGACGTCATTGCAGTTCTCTGTCCTTGTTCAAAATTTTATTTATACTTAGAAGAGAATTGTGCAAAGCATTTCGACAGATTAAATTATTAAATTAAGCCATAATGATTGGACAGCTTCATTTTTTATATGTCAAGTCAGTCGGCGTGGATGTGTCCCGCTTGAATTGCTGGACGTATGCCTTTCTAATTTTCCTTCAGCCCTCCCGGCCCTCAGCGGACCGGAACCACTGGTTTCTGCCGGCGTACTTTATGTCGTCGTCCGCCTGGCGGGGAAATTTTTATGTGCATTTTTTAAATTATTTTTAAATAAACACCTTTATTAAATAACTTTAGTAAAACAAAAAGAGATATTGAATAAATTTAATCTAACTTACAAATAATTCCCTACCAAATTATAATAACTAAAACTACAAATAAAACCTAAAACATTATACCAAGAAATATAAAAAAAATAATAAATAATTATAATTTTTTAATTTCTACATCTGACGGAATTTTGCAATATCATATGTAATGTGTTTTCCTTCAAGGCATTAAACATGAAATACTTGACCCTTTTTGCTGCTATTACTGTTGTTGTTTTTAGTTGCATCTTCAATCGAGAGACTTGTCCGCGGGCCGCAGCTGCGTTCCGTCTGTTTCAGCGAGGGCGGGCGGGGCGCGGTGGCGGGAAGTGGTGGGGCGGGGTGGCACTGGCACGGGGCGGGCGTAAGATATCGCGTCCACGTGGTCGACGCGCGCTCCCCAGAGCCTCCACAATGGCGAATTGGAAAAAGCTTTTATAATCCGGCACGTGACACACATGCCGAGCCGAGCGCCTCCGCCGCTGCGCCGACTACTCGCAGGTATATTTCATTCATTCGACGATACTATCGTTTGTGTCGCCCCCCCTTGTCGCCGCTATTTGCCACACGACACTACGGCGGCGGCGGGGGACGCGCGGAGGAGGCGACAGATACGGCAGCGGCGGCGGCGGGGGAGGCGCGGAAGAGGCGACAGATACGGCGGCGGGGGCGGCGCTAGAGTAGATACGGCGGCTTTGGGCGGAAGGGAAGAAAGCCATCGACCCTGCGGTGCGGTGGTGTGGCGAGTCGCAGACGTACTCGTAAGTTATTTATGCCTATGTATCTGCATTTTAAATGCATTGTGTATTTAAAATGTAAAGTATGCAAACTGCCAGTGTATGCATTAATACAATACAGGTGTTAGTTCACGAAGGTATATAAGCTTTGCTTTCTACAGTGTGTGTGGTAAGAATGTACCTAACTGTACGTATGACAATTCTTTTGATTCTTGTATCTAGGCACTCGCACGAGTAGGTAGTTGACAATATATTATTTCTTATCGTGAATATTGGTAGGCTCGGACATAGACACCTGGGGCCCCTAGGAGGTTAAAGGAGTTAGGCAGTTCTTTTTGGTATATTATCAAAAGACAAAATTACAATTTTATTTCTAATTTACTTCACGTACTTTGGCCAAAAGAGTAGACAGAAATGAAAAAATACTATATACTACTATGAGTGCACTCAACACACAAAGTGCACGCTAGTGTATAACGACATCAATAATAATAATGTTTTTAATATGTATTTTTTATAAAATGTGTATTATTACGAGATGATAATCTTACATGAACATGTAGATTACCTATATTATATCACGCGACGAGTAATTATCTCTGCAAAATCAGGTACCGATAATCTCACTATAGTCTACAGACGCATACGGAGTAAGAAATGGGCGTATTATGTTGTGTAGTATATAATTCTTTACCCCTCTTTAGAGCTCAACACGACCGTTCTGCTTGCCGTGCGTGTTGTACTCAATATCATCCGCAGCATGATTACTAGATTTGGTTAAATAAATGTCCAAAACGCCTTTTGTCTAGAATGTACTTTTATAGATCCAGTTACATTTTAGTGCCACGCTCCTTAAATTGTAAAAGAATAAATAAACCCAGTAAATATTTTACCTGTGTTCTGTGTGCGGCCCCTTCGAGGCTGGGGCCCTAGGCAGCTCCCTAGTTCGCCTAGGCAGAAGTCTTCTATTGAATAATGAGTACATTTTTCAGTAATGTGATTCCATGCATCCGGGTGAAACGTAGGAATTTACGCCAGAATTAAACATAGTTTTAGATTAATTCTTGTAGCTGAATAATTATCGTGGATAGGTATTTTATATTCCTCTACCTACGGTATATATCGTCTAGATTATCTTGGCATCATCATCTAATTACTATGCTACATATTTTAACACGCTGCTAAATAGCAGTAATATACGACTCTTCGAGACAAGATGGACTGTATGCTGTCTAGTAGACCCACGTGAGTGCACAGTGGAAACAAGGAAATGAAATTTCAAGCAGTGGTTATTAAATTTGGCTCACAACCGGAAAACGTAGTTGAATTAAACTTTGAATAAATTTCCTCCTCAGCACAAGTTTTCATCTCGCGCTTTATTCGTGCGCGTGGTCAGCGACGGCCGCGCCGCCGCGCCGCCGCCCTCCGCCGCGCTCGGCGAGGTGAGAGAGTGCTCGGGGTGTGTGGCGGCGACCACTGACTACTTTGCTGATTAGTTCGGATTAAAATATACATTATTTAAAGTATAATAGAGAAAAATAACAGCAGGTCAGCAATAACACTAACAGCAGTAGGTAGTTTCGAAAATGTCATTGCTAAGTGTTCATTCGATTTCTAAACCATGTAAAATTTTCCAGAATTATATTTATTATTGTTCCCCTTTATTTATGGGATTGATAATTTTAATATGAGCCTTTTTAATTTGTTTAATTTCATGATTATACATAACTAAACCATGGACATGCAGTTCAGCTGAATAAAAATATCCGCCGTGGGTTAGGAATGATCGATCACCATACATGCAGGAGTGTGATGAATAAGGTCCGAAACATTTCCAGCCAGTTTTAACAAGGCATTGTTCTGCAATAAATTATAGCGTCGGACGTTACAGGCATCATATCGACGAGATAAAATTATAAACCCTGTGATTATGTTAAATGTATCTCATTACAACCATCCGCCTTTTTGGGTTCCGCAGCTATGAACGCTGCATGAACCATATAAAATCGGTCAGGTATTGGATTAAACATATTTTTATAATAGGTCGATTTGTATATCGATGGAATGGCTAGCTTATTATTATCTATTTTTTTTAATACTAGCAGTTGTACAAAAAGTAATAAGAAGGAAATATTATGGCAATGTGCTCTGACCCAGGTGATTATTCCAAAAATAACGGTTCAATAAATTAATTAAAACGTGAAAGTCGTCCATTTAGAGCAACGGCATGAACACTAAATTTGAAGAGGAAATCGTGAAAATCAATATCTCATTTCTAGCAGTTCAGGAACAGTATCAAATTTAAATATTGGATGATTTTATTTTTATTTTTATGGAAACTGTCTGGGTTGGCTACATCACCTACAACATTCGTGATGTCAGCCCATAACACCGGGTGAACTAGGTGTCATGTCAGTGCTTCCCTTCATTTCATGGCGGCTACACTGAACTGGACGGAAAACACGAATGAATCGCATAATGTTGTATAGCGCGGTTTTCTCAACCGTTCACTTCGAAAGAATGCGGCGCGCACCCTCCGCTCTCCGCCCCCACCGCAATTGCCCGTCAGTACGGTGGAGGCGGAGAGCGGAGGGTGCGCGCCGCATTCTTTCGAAGTGAACGGTTGAGAAAACCGCGCTATACGGGCAAGGTGTGAATGTTATAATTTGTCAAAAAGTTCATTAATATCGGGTGAAAGCAATCGTTCCCGAATATGACCGACGATATTTGGCGTTTTAATTGTAAATAGATGTGGTAATTTTAGCTGCTTTTAGTGGGGGGCAAATTAGAAAGTAAAAAAATATATTTTCATCTATAAAAATATATCAAGTGACTTATCAATGGAAACGATTCGTTTAAAATTGATACTTTAAAAGATATTAGAGAAAATATACGAAAATCGAGCATTCCCCCATTATCTCGGAAACTATGTATGTTTGGAAAAATAAATAGAGAATATAGGTTTTCACTTATAGTTTATACGAAAACATAAACGAAAATCCTAAGTCTTAAAGTTCTCACAAAAAACAGAATTGGACGGCACCTTTCCACGCGATTTCGACTCGCACTTGACCGCTTTTTATGAAATATTTTGTTTGTTATATGATGGCACTTGTTCTTTTTATATCGCCAATACCTACATACCTCTTCTTCTTCTTTTTCTACATACCTCAATCCATTCTTGTATGATAAGTAGCTATTCTATTCTAATCTGTGGTATGACTGACCGTACTTATATAATTTTGTTGGACGTATATCTTTTGCCTGGCTAGATGTTTCGAACAAGTAGCGAAAACTATCTTCTGATACAACCAACAACCTATAATTTGCACCATTTTCACAAATAAACCTTTAACCTTTTCAGCCCTAAAATGACTAAAGTCAACAAGAACAACAAAAAGTTTCAGCCAATAACTATAATAACTAGTACGTCAGCATAATACGAGTAGCATGTACCTATAGGGCTCACTTAATACGTTAACTAACTACTCAACAATACAACACAAACAGAGGCCGGGCCTGGCAGACTGACAAAGCTATTGAATAACAAAGAGCTCTGTTCGGTAACCGCCTGCGTCTACGATATAACATCATTATCTGCATAACTAGAGTAGTATATACCCTTTTGACACGTTGTACGAGTCCTCTCTGCGTACATAGAATCCAAGTTATACATTTCTAACAAATATTTGTTTCTAACTAGCTTTTGCCGGCGGCTTCGCTCGCGGCATTCTAGGTTATGCTTAATTTGAGCCAACGCAATATATTCTCTATCTCTGTCTCCCTCCCCACCTCCATCCCTCCCTTCCTCTCGCCCTATCTCCCTCCTCCCTTCCCCGCCACCCCTCTCTCCATTCCTCCCTCTTAGTGTATGAATTTATTCAGTACACAACAAATCTTTAAAAATCGGCCAAGTGCAAGTTGAACTCTCGCACCGAGGGTTCCGTATCGCCATGTTATGGTCAGCTCCACTCACGCCATCTATGTATTAGTTAAAATGCTTCATACTCTTTCTTTTCGGTAGATGGCGCGCATACACTTTTTAGTTTCTTCTATGGGGACCCCGTGAATTTTTAATTTTTTTCTTATTTTTCTTATTTGTTGTTATATCGGCCATAATAACAAATATTCTGGGAAAATTTAAACGCGCTACCTATTACGGTTCAAGAGATACAGCCCTCGGACAGACGGACAGACAGACAGACATACAGACAGACAGACATAGGCTTATTAATAGGGTACGATCGATACGGAACCCTAAAAATGACGCACTCCCATACAAACTTTTAGCCCTTATTTTAAACCCTTAGGATGTTAATTTCCATAAACTCTGATACAACTGCCTTTTATTACCTTTTATTTATAAACAGAAGCCTAAACACTAATTTCCATATTTCTAACTTAAAAAATTATGAACTTTAATCTAAACTTTAATCCCCTATTATATATTATTTATTATTTGAAAATACAGGGGATGTATTTTCAAATATTCTTTTTCACAGTGCTCACCTACGTTATATAACTCCTATGCAAAATTGCATGCTTCTAGACCCACCGGTTTAGGCTGTGCATTGTCAGTCAGTCATTCGGACGTGCTAAGAATTTTATTAAGTAGATGTGACGGAATCAGGTACGTAGCGGGTTAGGTTAGAGGAGGTGCATAGCATGAAAGGCTGGTGCGCTCGGGGCCGCAGTGGCGGGAAAAGGAGAGTGTACGAGTGCGACCATGTACGCACAGTGCCGCATTACTCTTAACGTATACCATTTAAACCGTAAAAATAATTAAAGAATAATTTCAGCCTTCTTCAAATCGTCAGTCCAGTGCTAAACTCGCCAATCTGCAAATTCAAAATTTTTCAGGAGAAGCAAAAAACTACTAAATTTGTTCTGGCAAATCGAAGTTTTATCACACAAAGTCCAAAATTACAATGAACCTACCTTTGGCAAATCTTTACTAAATTGCATACTCAAATATAGTTCAATACAACTGTGAGAGCTGGTAATGCAAGTTTTTTACTTGACCAGTGTGGATGTGTTTTCTGATAGTACGAAACTTACAAAGGCATAATAGTCTAAATGCCACTTTGACTAGTTGACCACAGTAAAATTTATTAAAATTCGGAAAAAAGTGACACTGCTATAGTAGCCTAAATGGTAGTTTGGTTGGTATAGCACAGTAAACATAAATTCAATTTTAAGATTTTTTTGCGTAAAGTACTATAACTGGCAGTTATGATGATTTGCGTTGGTAGGTTTTGTATAAAAATAAAACAAACACAATGCATTTTGTTTTAAGTTGTGTACTTAAAGATAAACAGAATGCCAAAATGAATATAAAACAGTATCAAACATTATAAAGGAAAACTAAAGTTATCATTCACTGTCTTCAGCGATATTTGGCTCTGCTAGAGCATGCTAGAGCATCTCGCACATTTTCCTCAGAAGGGAAGTTATGGTAGAAGTCGTGATGGATTCTTGAGATCTGCATTTCATTGCAGAATCTTAGCAAATTTGCTTTCTTTCCCGCAATTTTTATCCTTTCTATATACGCTGGTTTGGGATAGTGCTCTTCGCCTGTGTTTCCCCTCTTCTTCTTAACAACGAGCTTACGGAACGGCTTTTTTTAATGAAAAATGCGTTCGGTTCACCATTGCCATTTATGTCAATTTTTGGCTCCTGGTAGACCGTTCAGGGTTTGTCCTTTTGGCAGGCATGGACATTTTCTTGCGTTTTCTGCCATGCGCTCGATGCTGACTCCGATTCATGTTCTGCAAAATAATAAAAATAAACAAATGCTTAAGAACAAAGTTCGAGGCTTGTCCACATTTGGCAGGTCATAGCACGATCGTCGTTGTAAACAGTAGATTAATATCCGTGTTGTCAGGTCCTCCTCTATCTGTATAGCAATATCTTTGAACACTGAAGAAGCAGGAAGCAAGAACAAACTGATATCCGATGGTGCTAGAGGCATATGCACCGTGTGATTGATTTTCGTTCTAGATTTCTTAATTTACTAGATGAAAATAGCAGGGGAATTCTATGAGTCGCATCGCAACTAGGCGAGGAGCTGTCAAAAATGCACGATTGGGCGGCAAATCTATCAGTTTCGCCCACAAAACGTGGATTTTTTGCAACTCCTTCCCGAGGTCTCGATTGCGTGCGTTCGTGACCCGTAGAATCTAAGAGCAGTAACTTCCTTTTGAACACCTTTCCATGTTCATAAAGGTGACGCAAAAGTAAGCAAAACTGTTTTCTCCGAAAGCAAGACAGAGCGAAAACTACGTCTTGTCTTGCCTTGCCATCAGGAGCCCTATGAACTGTACCGTTTGCTCAGTAACAGGCCCCGAAGGTAGTGCTTTCCCAGAGCACTGACGTACAGTCCAGTAATATAGTAGAAAATTACCACTTACCTCGAAAACTTGATGACCGTCTGTCTGTTACAACTAATACCACTATGCACTATTCACTTACTTTTAACTTCCCTTGCAAATCGCTTTTCACTGTATTTGGAGAATCTCCAATGTTAAAACCACGATGATTAAGTATGCATACAAATTAATTAATTTGTACCAACGACAATAAACTGTACCGGTAATGACATATATTTTTAACACCCGACGCAAAAAGAGGGGTGTTATAAGTTTAACGTGTGTGTGTGTGTGTAGCTCCCAAACGGATGGACTAATTTGGATGCGGTTTTTTATTAGAGAGCTGGTTTAATTGGGATGGTTCTTAGCTATGTTTGTAATCTAGTAATTAAGTAATCAAAAAAATTATTCTCTTAATAAGTATCGGTCCACTCTGGATGCGGTTTTTTTTAAAAGCTTGAAATAAAAGTTTAATTACAAATTATTGCCAAAATTAAGTGTAGCGAAAGCACCACTTAGTTTATCGTGTCTCGCACGGGGCCAATGCAAGCCAAATAAACAGCATTTTAAAAAAGATATCGTGCTTTTCACAATGGATGACAAACGAAACTGGCACATATTCATTTATATTATTATAGTGTAAGTGATAAATTAAAATATATAGAGCTTTCTGGCTGTGGTGAACTCGATCAACTACCACATTGACGAGTTGAACACTGTTGAGAATCCTACTATGTGAACATCAGCAACAATACGAAACCAGCCACTGTGGTAGATTGGAGATTTTCCAATGTGTATAATTTAAACTTGGAATAATTTAAACATGGCAAATAAACCTATCTACCAGATTGGCTTTATGAGCATTGTGACATCTAGGCTTATTATTTATGTGTGTGTATGGTAAATTCGATAATGTGTACTTTTTGCTAGTTTAGCAAAGTCGGAAATAGAGTTGGACTTGGACTTAGTCCCATACAGCTAGAGCCTAAACTTCAATAGATACACTTACCAGTCTTTGCCACAGCATGTAACTCATATATACCAATAACTTTGCATCAAAAAGTGAAAATCGCCAAATTGACAGATGTGCGACTTTTCCATTGTGCAGACGAAATCTTCTCGACGCCTAAAGATATGTCAAAGGACTTGATATAAGTAATCTGCAGATCGCCAGTTAGATTTCCGGATAAATTCCAGATTATCTGGATAAAGTTTAAGTCCAAGTTCAAGAAATTAGAAACTATTTAATGTTTATTATACAAAATGAGACAAATAACATAAAATGATCATACGAGTATATTTTGCGGTACATGCGTGGTCGTTGTACGCATTTGTACATTTTGTATTCTTTCTGAACGATGAACTTCAGAACGTTTTAGAAGTGAATGTGATGTTGACGCGGGTTGGTGCTGGGGCTGCCTGTAACACTCGTCGCTGACCCTTTGCCAACTTTCCTTGCGACCATTTTTTTTTATTTTTTTTCAGATGGTAGGTCAACAATTATATTTTTAGTTCGTAGGCTTCCTATTCTTGTATGTTTAGCTGTTATTTGCTCTTGTGTAGTTATGAATAATTGTTTATTTATATTAGCGCTTACAATAGCTTTTATTTTTATTTTGGGGTAATACTATTAAGATTTAAGTAAATCGAGTAGGTAGATACATTATCTTTGAATTATACAGTTTGTTTCAGGGTAGGTTTGAGAAACTTCAGGAATAGAAAATACTCATTATTAGAAGAAAAAAATCCTCATCACTCATATCGAAATTCCGTATTATTTTTTTCATACAAAAATTGAAAATTGTTATATCTAATGTAAGTGCTTGCCAGGTGATGTTAATTAAATGGTTCCTAAGGGGGACCACTGATATGGCACCTAGTTAACCAAGGTGTTATGGGCTGACGTCACAGATGATGTAGTTGATGTAGCCAACGGTGTCAGTTTCTATAAAAAAAATATATTTTGACACCTGAAATTTTACATTGCTTACTTAGTTTATAAAATTTAATATAATGACAATTGTTAATAAAGTGAAGCGTCGAGATATTACTAAACCTAACGTTCGACTTCGAACAAAAAATTAATAGAGGCACGAACTGATACAAAATAATTCACAAATTCTGACACACTGGAAAAGCTGTTTGACGCGATCCCGCCGTCCCCTTTCCACCTCCGCACAACGAGCACTGGGCAGGGATCGCATCCCTATACGCTGAACTTACCAATCGCTTCTTCATCTTTCCTCCACAGAACTGGTAAGCCGGAACGCTCTCCCTGCCCACAAAATTATTTCCCCCCAAGCACAGTCTCAGATCCTTTAAGAGGGGCGTGAATAGGCACCTGTCAGGTCGGCGTGGTATTGCATCCCGCATACGCCCGAATATCCATGGGCGTTGTTAGACACCTTATGGGTGGCGCGGCGCTACATGTCGCGCTTTCAGTAAAAAAACACCGAATTGATACCAGCATAACTAAATTAGTGAAAACTGACGTAGGGCAATAGATAACACGTTCGTGCGGCAAAACTGATACCCCAACCCCGCCTGTATTTATTGTTTCATCGAAGCATTATGTTAAGACGATTAGAGATTGAGACGCGTCAGTGAAGCCAGCACGCACTGGAGGCATGTTTGTATAGTGTCACCGCTATAGAATATCGTAAGTCCCTCTGACAGGTTAATGCTTATAACAACACGCATTCGGGGAAGATAAGTCGAATTTATTACAAGAAACTTCTTAGGTTAAGCTCGCTTGGGTATAAAGTAAATAATACAAATCAAAGAATTTTAAAGCGTTATATATAATGGAGAAAATGTACTTTATTGTTTACTGGAAAATAATTACAGAAACCAATAAAATTGAAAAGACCAAAGGGCAAAATTACAAAACCAGTACGAACTAATGACATTGATATGTTTCCATAAATAAATAGAGACTGAAATGATAGATATTACTCAAAAGATTATTTGAAGCAAAGATCAACTTTATGTTGCCCTTAAAATTATTTCACAATAAATTAAACATAAAAATATATCATTTCGCTTCCAATGATGATCACATGAGCATTTGATTTCATTGCTATTTACAATATTTAATGAAGCAACTACCTATTTTCCACCTTTCGTGCATCGCACCCGACCTGCTTTAATCCTACGATTCCGCCCGCCCTATGCCCGCCCGCCCTCGCTACGAGTGCCCGGGAAAGCCGGTTCTCGCTACGAGCGCCCCCTCGCCCTCGACGACGCCTTTGTTGGAAGGCAGTGCGACTGTCGATGAGGTATCGAGCGTACTTCCGGGCGCAGTCAATTCAGCTCACGTATATGTTGCATTTGAATCTGCCTGTTCGTAATTAAAAGCTAGTAGTAATTTATAATTTTCTTTGAAGGCAGGAAAATAATTTATTTTTTAAATTATATACTTATATTTTTAAATAGCAATATTAATATCGTATTCACATAAAGAAATGTTTTTCCGCGAGCATCGAAAAGCATTAAAGAAAATGTGTTTTTCCCGTCCAATTTAGTGTAGCCGGCACAAACGAAGGGAAGATCTGATATGGCATCAAGCTTACCAAAGTGTTATAGGCTTACATTACGGGTGCTGTATGTTATGAAGCCAACCATGTTAGATTTCATAAAAAAACGTACAAAGCCTGAAAAAAAATCAATGAAAATTAACAAACTATCCACGGGGACATCTGTTACTCAATAAGTACATCATCGGTTGTATAGTATGAACAGTTTGATATAACAATATAACAAACCGAAGAAGGCAAGCCTGCTTGGCTTCTTCGGTTTGTATTAAAGTTTCTTATCTCCAATATTTATTCCTGTTGCCAATTTCAAATTATCAACGTCGAATACTTCTGCAAATCACGTAACTCAAGTATTGCCTGAGCAACATCAAACACGAAATCACAAGTTCACATACAATTACATATACAGCTCGAAGCGACAAGAACTTCAATGGCATTTGCATTATAGAATTACTTTAGTTGCACTGACTCTCTCAGTAGAGACACTTGAGCTTGCAGTCTGCAAAGTTCCTTGTTACCTTGTAGTTCGTGATCCTAAGCACACCTGAACGCGCTCAGAGCTTCGATGGGTGACCGATCGACCGTTCGATTCCACGTAAAGCCTTAGATCCCTTCCCCTCTTACCTTAATAGGTGGTACGGTTTGACATGGTCGGGTTGATACCACCGCACTTAATGAAAGGTCGGTCGAAATGGCTATATAAATAGTTCGTGTTTTCGTCCAGATCACTGTAGTCGGCACGACCAAAGGGAAACACTGACGTGGTACTAGTTCACCAAGGTGTTATGGGCTGAGATCACGGGTATAGTAGGTGATGTAGACAATCGTGCCAGTTTAAAAAAATAAATAAAAATAAATACATATTTACAATAGGCACTATTATCAAAACCTCGTGTCCGGTTGGGCAATAAAGTTATATGGCTTAGGGAAGCGAATCTGCGCACGGCGCCATAGCGCAAAGCCATAAAACTTTATTGCCCAACCTGACAGGAGGTTTTGATAATACATAAATGCATTCTGAATAATATGTAAGTTTATGTGGAATTTCAAGTAGGTACTCCTAATATGAGAAACATACCACCAAGAAATAATTTATTACCACTTTTGTTAGACTAGTTGTGACCAGGGCTTCGCTCTAATTAAGCATATCGTGGTTATAGGCACATAGCCCTTATGGGTGCAAACTATTCCCATAACTAAACACATACACTCACAGTGGCCGTGAATGCGGTCTAAACTCAAAACTATAAAACATAAGTTTCAACCCGGAAATTAATTCCGTGGTAAAGTTTCACAGTCCCATAATGTGCGGTGAGCGCGGCTTTGTAACAAGGGGTCACGTGTAATGTTCGGGCCAAAAGCACTGGCCATCAGGATTAGTTTTCGGAGCAGGCAGTGATATGCGCGCACGTTGATTACACTACGGTCGCTATAATCAATTCTGTTTAACTATTCGGCACGACGACACACCGGCCGCAATAACCGAATTGCTTACCCGGCGCTGCGCTGCTGGCGCCCGCAGACTCTACAAAGGACTAGATGTGGAATGACTAGGTTGGTTTGCTGGCGTGACAACGCACAAGAGAAACGGTACCGGTTAATACATATACGGCAAATCTAACGAAGGGTTCTACGGGAGGAATATCGTTAAACATTTTGAACTTAGAACTGCTGATGTTAGCGTAAATACGTTTTAATAGTAGATTCAAATTTAATTTATTAATTCACTAATCAGACTAAAGTGCCTATCACTGAAATGTGGCAAAAATTAAATTAGGTTAGAAACTTAATTGCTTTTTTAGGGTTCCGTATCCGTCGTACGGGACCCTATTACTAAGCCCACGCCGCCTGTCTGTCTGCCTGTCTGTCCGACTGTCCGAGGGCTGTATCTTTTAAACCGTAATAGGAAATTTTCACAGAATATGTGTTATTATGGCCGATATTTTTTTTTATTGCTTCCGAACTAGCTGGCTGTGCCCGAGGTCGAAGCCTCAGGCGCAGCAAATATCACCGAGTAGGTGCCAGTCCGGCTTGGAGGTGGACTAATGTCGCTGGGGAAAGGCTATTTACCCGCGTTTTGAAGATCCGTGGATTGTAGGAGTGGGGAAAGATCTCGGGAAAGATATTCCCCGGAAGCCCGTTCCACACCTTTGCAGTGCGACACAAGAACGATTTCGAATATAACAAATAATAAAAATAAGAAAAAGTAAATAAATCACGGGGTCCCCATACAAGAAACTAAAAAGTGTATGCGCGCCATCTACCGAGTATGAAGCATTTTAACTAATACATAGATGGCTTGAGTGGCGCTGACCATGACATGGCGATACGGGACCCTCGGTGCGCGAGTTTGACTCGCACTTGGCCGGGTTTTTTTACAACGTATATGTAAATTAAATGAAAAAAAAGTACGAACAATTGTGTTTATACGGTGTTAATCAAACAAATCTGACGAAACGTACTTATACAAAGTATTTCGTATACCCATCTCAGTTACAAATCGGAAATGTTGCCTTTCCTCCATAGCAAGAGGCGGGAAGGCTGTATCGCCTAAGCCGTGATGAGAGCAGAATAACTATAATGGTCGTCTGTTCTGGTACAGGCGCCGCTCTAGACGGTACACGTTTGCTGGCGGTGCCACGCTTACCGGCTGCGATACTGTGTTGTGAGCCTATCTCGGCAGGCACAGGGCTGCTGCAACCCGAGCGGTAGAGTACTGAGGTGAGGTGCAAGTGTGTGCCAAGATAGCTGGGGAGGAGTGTAGGAAGTGAATGTCCCGACTCGCGTGCATGTTCGGGAAATGCACTCCGGCGGCACTATCATTAGGTGCGGTCACCACGCTTCACGAGGGCTCAGGATATATCCCAACCCTCCGACCCCCATCCCCACCGGCTCAAGCTGCTCGCGCCTGGGATGAAGGGATTGCGGGAATTTGGACGGTGAGAATTTTGAGGATTAGATTACCGCTTTTATGAAAACCGTGAGAGGGCCGCGGCCGACGTGGCCAGACAAGTTTGAAAGAGTAAATTGGAGTTTCATTTATGCGGATTCGCTCGCATTACCGAATCAGTTTACTATTCGCAAGCAGAAAGTAATCTTGATGGTGAAACATTTCACTTCGGTTTACAGGAATGTAACACCTTGCATTACAGCAATGAAAAACCTCCTGTGGTGGTCATCACAGGAGGTTTTTCATTTGAGTCATTAAAATCAATTTCTTTTAATAGGTATTTGGAGTAAATTCAGTTTTGTTCTTTTCAATTCAACTCAGAGTCTGGTATTTGGCTGAAGCTCATCCCGTCCTGACATCTATCAGCAATTCTCTGAGAATGCTGTCGCAGACTGGGCCTGGCTATCCAGCGCGGGAACGTAGCTGGGGTAATGGGTACACTCTGTGCACTCTTGGAGGACAGAATGGAGGTGCTATTTGTTTGGTAGTATTTACGGTTTTCAG
Organism: Nematopogon swammerdamellus; assembly: GCA_946902875.1. Lineage (NCBI taxonomy): Eukaryota > Metazoa > Arthropoda > Insecta > Lepidoptera > Adelidae > Nematopogon > Nematopogon swammerdamellus. Next base: position 9,574,547 of record OX336337.1, read on the forward strand.
TTGTTTAATTTTTAGATCGATGTGTGTTTTGAAACTTTATAATTTTTTCATGATGTCTTAATAGATTTAAATTCGTAGACGGTATGATCTAAGTTTAAATATACTTTCAGTTTACTTTCCACAAATAATATATCGGTATACACTGGAAGTCGTATCATCACTTGAAATGTCCGTTAAAATTAAATAATATGGTGACAGGATTCGCTAACTTGGTGTTCCGTTCTCGGTTGTAGAACAAGGCCTCTATGAACATTAATTTTAGATTTTTTTATACCGCCAGCCAGCGTGTCAGCGAGGGCCCGGTAATGTGTTGTATATTTTCCGAAACCTTTGATCCTATTCAGGTGGACAACTTAGCCTTGTTAGCCCAACAGTCGGTAGCAAATGGTCGCCTAAAATCGGGTCGAGCACTAACAGTTCGCACACTTTCAATCAACAGTAAAAAGTTTAACTCCTATTTGGAAGGTAACTGTTGATCGTTAGACATATGAATTGAACTGTACTGAACTGAATTGAGGTCAACTGTAATTGAATGTATCGGTTTTATTAGGAAATTATATTATTGCGCTAATGTGACAATTTGCTGCTAGCTGCTAATAGTCTTAGTATTCATTATACAGATATGCGAGCATTTATATCACATACTACCTTAGCGAATTTTATATCAGTATAGCCAATTGATAATTAATAGGTACTCTGCAACCAGCTCGATAATCTCCAAGAAGACACCAATGACATTATCAATGTTGAAAGGCCTATCCAAGACATTACTTAACTTACAAGTGATGATCCCGAATCACACAATAATTTAAGGTTACAGAACTGAGTGGCTGTTTAGCATATCCTGCAAACAGTGCAGAACACGACATAGCTTTCAACAGGACGTGTAGCGCCTACTCCGGCGTGCAAGGAACACGAATCACTATAATCCTTGATTGTAGCTAAGCGGCGGCGGCGGTGTGTCGCGCGCGCTGTGTGCGCTATTTTGAACATTTTAATTGATTTATTAACACCGCCGAATGGCTGACATATTTGAAACGTATCGCACCAATATTCACACTATTCTGTGTGAACCCCGACACCGCTCGCGCGCCGCCGCCACATACAAATTGTATGTATACATCTATTCGAAACGAATGCGATAAATATGAGCACTTGGCGTGCTGGCGAATTACTAGCAATAAACGAAAACTGTGTGTAATTGTTTGTGTTGTTAAAGCGAATTTATTTTTAGGAAGTCTCGGTCAAGGAAGTCAGCACCATTTCCATCACGGTCGAAGTCACTTAACTTTTATGGTGTCGTAAATAAATATATTTAAGCGTACACGAAACATGGCCATGCATGCACGTAATTCTGTCGTTTAATGAAAAGCGAATTAAAATATGGCATAGGTGATAAATTTTAATAGCGAACGTTACAAAATCTCGAATCGTACAAACGAGTGTGGGCACATTAGCGAGTATCAAACTGCACGAAAGGCTAGCTAGACCTAAATCTGTCTTACGCATATCCGAGTCGGAGCCACGACGACTGCGCGTTGCACAAGTTCGGAACTAGCGGTCGTCGTCGGTCGGTTCCCGCACACGCGCATAGCACGGCCATACAGAGCCGCACGCACAAACGAGACATTATCCGAATCTAAGCCTGCTTAATAATGCCAACCTTCTCTTATCCTTTTTGAGAAAGACGGTCCTTAATCTCATTCTCAGGCTCGGGGCCCGGCCGGCGGGCCCGCCTCGCTCCGCAGCCGGTCGCCGCGGGCTCGACGACTGCTCGAACCTCACGGTTAATATTAGGAACGCCAAACTCCCACAGCGAGCGGGGTTTCGCAACGCGTAATTATTATTGTGCTCGAGCCTACTACGGAAAGGCTAGGCCTAACGCGGGGTCAGGATTTCCTAGTCCTTGTACCGCTCTACCGGTCGTGTAGCAACATTATCGCCGGAGATAAATCGGAAACGGCATACTTGCTGGATATTGACAATAACGAGTATTTCCTACGGCGAGCGGCTGATGTCGAAATTTGAGAGCGTGTCGCGCGCGGTGCGCTGTTGGCTAAAAGATAGCGCTAAGGAGTTTAGATACGGGCTAGTTTAGATAGCAGTGGTTTATGAGTGAGCTGATGAATGTTTGCAGGATATAAATTTATCTTGAAGCTCGCCGTGACGTCGCGCGTCGCCTGCTGGATTCGTTTCGTAATGGCAGTATAAACGTTTGTGACTGTACGAGTAACAAAGTGTGCTTAACCCGCGCACGTGACGTGCAATGCAATGCACAATGAAAGAGAACACATGCACGTAAAACCTGTAAAGCGAGCGAGGTACGTGGTGGCGTAGAGGAGCGTGCGAACCTCCAAGCAGAAGATGATGCGACTAGACTAGATAAAGCGCTTGATTAATGGCCGGGTGGTGCTGAATAGAAAGGTAGTTTGTCAGTTGCGGGGAAGTCCTAGGACGATATGAACGAACTTAACCCCGATCGAGGAATCCTGGTGAATAGTAACTAGGCAATGTGAAAATATTCAAAGTTATAAATAAAAAAATGACGATAGGTGTCGCGGGACACCCGGTTGGAACGAAGTTCCTTTCGCTATACAGGTGTTTGGTAATTCGATACATTCCTTCTAAGGGGTCATTCTAGAGTTAATTTGCAACAAATTTGTCCCTATAAACTATGGGTCGAAAATCAATAGTTTTTGAGTTATTTAGGTTTTAAATTTTTTTTGAAATTTTCTGTCTTGTTACCAAAAAATTATAATTATGAAATAACTACTCCACTCTGGGTACTTAATCAGATATTTTCTAATAGCTCACGAATGAGAGACTACTTTAAAAAAATATGTGCGCTGAAAATATCAGTAATCTCAGAAATAAAAGGTCATAAATCACAGGTTATGCAAAAAAAAAACCAGAATATTTATTTAAATCGAAGAGGATTACTAAAAAAAAATTTATGACACGTGGAATGCAAATTGTAGGAATAACTTCATCATTTCATAAGGTTTCAGAAAAGGTACAAATGTTGTACACTTGCACACAAGTATCAGATATCAAGTATCACACTCGTGCTCAAAATGAACGAAAAATGAAACGTCTGACACAGAAGAACGTTTACTTGGGATCGGCCGTTTTGTCTCCCGCCAAAATGAGTAAATTAGTAATTAGTAAAACGAATTCCACGTTGTTGATTCCTTGTTGTTGTTCTAAATTGTTCGTTATTTTTGAGTTGTGCCTGCAGTAATCGCTGCATTCACTCGTGAAGAATATGCTGATATTCTGTTTTGCTAGGTATGGATTTTGCGACGGCGGCGTTGACGCTGCGGCACAAAGGAAATACGCGCATCCTTACCCTGATCGTCGTATACCTAATGTAAGAGTGTTTTCTGGGACATACCGGCGCCTCCGAGAAATCGGCAGTATAAACCGAAGGCAGGCAGATGCTGGCAGACCAGGTGTTATTCCGCCTGAAGATGAGGAGGAAGTATTGGAGTTTTTCAGAAGAGATCCTACTACTTCAATTAGAGCTGCAGCCAGGCGCCTTGGATTAAGCCAGTGGCAAGAACTTCGATTCGTCCGTCCACAAATTCTTACTTAAATAATTGCGGTTCTCTAGGTCGATGTTTATCATAAAACGACAAAAATCCATCCTTCTAGCATGATTTCCCTCTTCGATAGCATGCACGGGCGTGCAGTGGAATGGGTACAGCCGTGCTGTATGTACAATAAACCACACTTGCCACTGGCTTAATCCAAGCCGCCTGGCTGCAGCTCTAATTGAAGTAAGTAGTAGGATCTCTTCTGAAAAACTCCAACACTTCCTCCTCATCTTTAGGCGGAATAACACCTGATCTGCCAGCATCTGCCTGCCTTCGGTTAATACTGCCGATTTCACGGAGGCGCCGGTATGTCCCAGAAAACACTCTTACATTAGGTATACGCCAATCAGGATGCGCGTATTCCCTTTGTGCCGCAGCGTCAACGCCGCCGTCGCAAAATCCATAGCAAAACAGAATATCAGCGTATTCTTCAGAGTGAATGCAGCCATTACTGCAGGCACAACTCAAAAATAACGAACAATTTAGAACAACAACAAGGAATCAACAACGTGGAATTCGTTTTACTAATTACTAATTTACTCATTTTGGCGGGAGACAAAATGGCCGATCCCAAGTAAACGTTCTCTCTGTGTCAGAAGTTTCATTTTTCGTTCATTTTGAGCACGAGTCTGATGCTTGATATCTGGATAAAAAATGTTACTTGTGTGCAAGTGTACAACATTTGTACCTTTCCTGAAAGCTTATGAAATGGTGAAGTTATTCCCATAATTTGCATGGCACGTGTCATACATTTTATTTTAGTAATCCTCTTCGGTTTAAATAAATGTTGTGGTTTTTTTTTTTGCATAACCTGTGATTTATGACCTTTTATTTCTGAGGGATATTTTCAGCGCACATATTTTTTTAAAGTAGTCTCTCATTCGTCAGCTATTAGAAAATATCTGATTAAGTGCCCAGAGTGGAGTAGTTATTTTATAATTATCATTTTTTGGTAACAAGACAGAAAAAAAAAATTAAAACCTAAATAACTTAAATACTAGTCTGGAGTGTAACGTGCGATAAGGAACTTCGCTCCAATAACAAAGAGTAAAACCTAATAATGTACCTATGTATGAAGCTTAACACAATTTTGATCATTTACTAAACTTCACACAAATGTAGCAAACATAGCTCAAAGTTTTTTGTATAATAAAATATAATCTAAGGAAAAGTCTTCTATAGTTTTTAATTATTATTTTTTTATTTGTACGCACAACCAACTACGAAACAACTCAAATAACATATTGTACAACCACTATCTAAGTATACTAGTTAGTTAACAGTAAGTACTAGGTTATTTACAACAGGTATATGTACACGTCCGCGTTATCGGACCAGCAGCTCCATTAATCAATATTGTCTAGCCAGACCCGATCGGTACCAGTACACATGTCGAGAGGTAGGTATGGCAGGCATAGTTGTCCGTTTCAACTGTCAAGTGCACTGCGCTCCTGGCCGGCACCTGTCGCGCACGCGCTCTGCGGCTTCCGTTGCATTACGCTACTGCGCTCTCGGAACACCTTGACACTCTGCTTGAACGTTATTGCGGGATAAGTATTTGTCTTGTAAATCTGACCGGACTTTTTAGGTTTCCGCACCCCGTACGGAAGCCCATTACTAAGCCTCCAACGTCTGTCTGTCCGTGGCCTTTCCGTCCATCCGATGGCTGCATCTTTGGAAACGTTAACAGCTAGTCGGTTGAAATATTCATAGAATATATATAATTTTTGCGGATATAACAACAAATAATAAAAAAAATCTATTGAAAATTAAGGGGGTCCCCATAAAATAAAAGTGTTTTTTGAATGTTTTTTTTTGTGGTGCGGGAACTTCGGTGCGCCAGTCCGACTCGCACTTGGCCGGTTTTTAAAGCACATGCTTACACAGTATGTCAGCCTATTTCACCATTTTCCATGTCTTCGTTACCTACATAGAGTGACCCCATAATTACATCACATTCATACCAGTACATGGCAGCTAGCAGCTGTATCCATTTATGATTTCTGCGTGTCAATTGTTTTGATTGTGAACAGAATTTTTCATCAGATACTAGAAGGTTCGTTAGATAGAATGTACCAAGGTGATGAGTTTAGCAACAATGTAGATTCTGAAGCCTTCCACAGAGTCATACAGCATGTGGGTCTTCGTGGCTTACTTGCTGCTTGACAATCCTAATACTTTGCTAAACGTAGTCGGTGTTGTGCTGTAATGTTCAAGAGTACTTGCAGCACAACACCGATTACTCTGCCTACCCCGATAGTCGGCATACAGCGTGTGTGTGCTATGTAGACTCTGACGCATACGTAAGTACAGATCTGTAGAGAAGGGGTGAATACCAAATATGCCAGAATCAAATTCGACTGTGGAGCGGTTAACCTCGACAGGCATCTTGCGCAAAGTTCCATTAACAAGCGCAAGATCTATTTCAATTTCGTTAAATTACACAGATTATTACACCTAACGATTCCCTCGAATACGTAATTGGGAGAAGGTCGGAAGGATTATCTTATTACTAGATTGTATATTCTGAACTTCTTTCCTTTTCGTCATGTTCGTCGTTGGCAGGACTTTTTAATTGCGATAACTGCTTATTGTTTGACGACCTGCGTGTGCTCTCATTTTATAAAATGCGCAAAAACTGGTGTTTCTGTTACCTACAAAGTTCTGAAAATGTAATGAAATGAACGAAATTATCTCAATATTTTTACTATGACAAATATTTTATGTTTAAGCTACTTACGATGCATTTTCAACCGTGAACATACATATAAACCACAGGAACGAATCAAGTCATTTTGCCGATTGTCAAGATATATTTGTTTGACAGTACCACTGCAGTTGCTAACCCACGGACAGACCTCAAAGCGTGCGTGGAACCCTATTTAGAGTGAATTTATGCGTTAGTGGTTTTGAGGCTGTAGCAATAAACAGCTGTACGAATAGACAAATGAAACCGCGTTGTCGACGACGCCTGCTGGCAACGTAGGGTTTGAGTTGGGTTATTCGGGGTTGGAATTTTTTTTTTTACATAAATATAATTTTTACTTGTAGGCTGTGTTGTAGATATACATCGTATTATGAACCATATTTGTGCGAGACTTGAACGAGATTTTTTATTAATTCAATATTTTATTATTATTTTTATTAGGTACCTATGTAAAAGAGATGGCAAAATGCAAAAGAAATACCTAATTAATACACACATTTAATTCCAGCTACAGCACATTAGTATAACGTTCTCAGGTATTTCCACATTTTCAAAATATTTTTGGAATGGCGAGTCTAGATGCTGCCGATTTATGGATTGATAGATTATAATAGGCTACATGCTTACTGCAAGGAGATAGATTCCTCGATCGCGATTAGTTCCCTCGCGACTGTCTGATGGCGCAACGGTCGCGCCACGTGCGCGGCTCGATCAATCGAACGCTAAATATTCAAATTCAAATTATTCGCTTTGAATATTTCTCTCGTATCTGCTTCTGTTTTGTCTCTGGATCGAATAGATGGAGTTAAATCAACCTGTATTCACGCAGATTGCGTAGTCGTTGCTGGAGCGGAGTTGCACGAGGCCCACGGCAACACCAGCACATAATGATTTAGGGTTTGACTACACGCTGTCAACAGCGGTGTAAATCTACAAGTTCGGTGCCACAAACTATTTTACTGACATAAGAAAAAAAATTGCAGACGCATTTTCTTCCAGTATACATAGTAAAAGATATACATGTAAAACACATTTATTTAAACTATACCGATACTCGAGCTAACCGATCCCCTCATGCTTCGCTATTGTGATTTTTTTGAAGAAAATATTAAAGAGGATTTGAATAAAATCACGCGAAAGGACAAGTTCCAACGCTTGCAAAATAAATATTTTCCGAGAAAACCTAGCTAAGCTTTGTATTCAAACGGTTGATTGAATTGAAATTAAAACGTTATTTAGGTACAAGAATTTAATTTAGCTCCCCGTCTGAGCCATGTGAATGGCCGAGTCGGCTTCAATAGCGCTAAGATCCGAGTAAGCCGGGGCGCGGAGGAGCGGCGGGGGCGGGGCGGTTGCGAGGCGGCACGGGGGCGGGGCGGGGGCGACGACCACGTCGCGTCGTCTTCGGGCCAGGGCCATCATTCCTTCATCGGTCACTATTGGTCGACCAACATTAAATCGAATGTACTTCAGGATGTCTACAGGTCAATCCACAGGGTCAATCAGTCAGACAGAACCACTGGCAAAGCGATTCATTTGACCCACAATCGTTAATAATGGGAATGGGAGAAATAAATGAGAGGCTGGCGAACAAAAGTGTATGATTTTTAATGTTTAAAATTTTAAAGTAGAGCACATAAACTGGTAAGACCCTTTGCTTAACAATTTTTGAATGTGTGTCTTAACAATTTGTGAAATAGTAAAGAAATTAATTGAAATAAAGTTTTGATTAGAAAATTTGACATTTTCAACTACACTCACGGTGAGTACGGTGTACGGTACCATTTGCAGCGAGCGAGCAGTTTCAGAAAGAAGATAAACCTTCTTGAAAAAAGTAAGCAACTAAGACGAGGCCGAAGGCCGAGCCACGTTCAGATAAATAATAAACCATCTCGAAGAAAGCAAGTCACTAAACGCGAGGCCGAAGGCCGAGCTCGGTTCAGGTAAACGATATTCTTCACGAAGAAATTGAACTAATGGCGACGATGAAGGTGGAGCAGCGTATGAATACAAGGTGAATGCGCTACGTGAAGTTGCTCCGGCCCTATTCGGAAATAGAGCGGAGGGTTTACTCGAGTTCAGACAAAAGTTTTCGCCGTCCTGGCTGAAGTGTGACTGGTATAGAATCCGTGCGTGTGTGCCGTACTGTCGCAAAAATTCCAGCACTTACCAACATAACGCTGTGATCCCGGAGTGGTGAAGAGCGGGACGGGATGGGACAGCACTTGGCGAGAGATCCAGGAGCTGAATGGGAAGCGAGAATAACAAGTGAATGCGCTTCGGACAGAAGCGAATTAAAATAAAAATAATGAGAAGCGAACTGAGCTGACGAACAAAACTGTTTACCTTTCTCTCATTGTATCCAGCGACACTATTATGAATGAAACCGGGAATTGTGAAAACGACGACATAAATTGTATTTCATTTGAAGCAAGGCGAGGTTCAGATACCTATTTGTTATTCGCAAGATGATTACAAGGTAACAAGTAGCGAGGGGTTATATTATGTCTAATATGTTTTTTAACTTTCGCTAGAAGTATATAATTTGCTTATTTGGTGCGAAATGCGAACAGTTGCAAACAAATGTTTTGTTGGTTGCGTCCACTTTAATAATTGTAACTGTGGGTCGCCAAGGAGAAGGAATAAAAAATAAAGTTTGCACTCGCCACCTGATTGTTGAAATATGTGAAAATTCCGCCTATAATGGAGCTAAGTACTCGAATAAAAACGCCAACAAGTTTTGAATGAAAAAGCGATTAGTGAACTAGCACGTAATATCTGGAATTATTGAAAATCTGCGGCAGCGAGTCGGCACGCGCTATCGGCGAGTTTTCTTTTTTGCAGCCGTTAAAATGAGCGGGTGCCGAGTACAAACACTTCGAACTCGACTCTTGCGTTCGATTGTTGAGTCGACTGTTCGATCACGATGGGCGCTGATTCGGGCATTCGAAATTTAATTGCGGTGATAATAATTGATCTCGGAAGGTTCTGACCCATTCTCACGACCCATTGTCAAAAAAATATATTTTATTCTTTCGACCCAATGACATTTTATTTTAAGGAAGGTTCTGACCCACTTACCATAAAACACAGAAATACAGTAAGTGAACTTCCTTTGTGGCAATAAGTGTACAGAAACTTTAAAGTATTTACCATGCCTTGGTTTGTTTTTCGTTTCGAAAAGCTTGTCAATATTTTCTTTTATGCGTATGAATAATTCCAAATAAAAGCAAACAAAGCAAATACCAAAAAACTGCATATATGTTACAAGCATTTCGTAAAAACTTAATATTCACGGGCGAGTCGTTGTCTTCGTTGGCGACTCCGTACTCACGAAAAACGTTTAATCACTGAAACACAGACGCAACGTTGCGTTCGTCTCTTTATCGTTACTACTATGGCCGCTGCTCTGAGAACTAGCTTCCCTCATCCCACCTCCACCTGTTCGCATTCGCCAAATCCGCTATACTCTCGCGGAAGTCCTTTTGTAGTCGACAGAAGGGTCCTTCAAACTACACGTTTTTCAAAATCATTTCTTCTTCTTGTGTCGCACTGCAAAGGGATGGAAGGCGCTTAATATGGCTAAATCTTTCTCTACTCCTACAATTAAGTCGCGCGTTAATTCTCTTTTCCCAGACATAATTCAGCAAATTTTAGCCAAATTGACGAATTGAATATTTTCAGGGACAATTTGTTTCGTAAACTCTCACCAAACTCTCCTACATATCACAAATATTATCATTTGATGGTTCAGAAAAACTCAATAAAATTCAACCAGTACCTAGGTACTCAATCTAGCCCAGAATACCGGGGGCCCACCACCGGGAGCGCTTTGAGAAGGCATTCGCGGCATGCACCCTAGGCTATTATACATTAACTTGTACCTGTAATAATACTCCCACAGTAGACTATCGCTTTCGAAATCGTTTTAAATAGGTACAAGTTTTCGCAAAATATTATTTACTGAAACAGAGCCCTGTCATCTCAACCGATAGCAGGTGTAATGTGAAAGATTTGATGTTTTTGCGATTTGTTTTGCAATGTCTAATTTGAATCAAAATTTAATTTTGTTTATTTATGCCATATCGCGCACGTTAATTTATTTACAACTATAACTAAAGTCACCATAAAAAATTTATGAAAAGAAAAAAGTTCAATAAAACAGTATCGTTGAATGTCGAGCCAAAGAGAATTAAATGTTTAAATTGAATGTATTTGTATCAAGTACATACATTTTAATTGTCGATTCAATACAACGATACATAAGACGTAATTTACTAGGTAGAAACTACAGGCAATGAAAATTTTGTTTTAAAATTATTAACAAGATCGAAATGAAACGTCCGTGCAAGCATAATTATCATAATTTCGCGATATTAGGTCACTAAGCCTGTTTAAAATTTATTTTAATTTAGTCTATGTGCTAAAATAACAAATTGCCCTCCCCGTGTTGTAGCAGTTCCGAGTTCCGAGTTGCGCAAGCGCGTAGGTTGTGGCTGCGCTCTTGCACATACAAATCTACTTATTATGGCGCTACTTAGGTACAATTGTAGACCTGGAGCACTTTAGAAATGATTTTTGTCATGAACCATTGGAATAAGGATTTTTTTCACTTTTGAAAATAAGCGAGTTGGTAATCTTACTCAGCCTGGTTTTGCTGGCTTTTTATTAGAGTTCCGTACGGGACTCTATTACTAAGCCTACGCCGTCTGTCCATATGCATGTCCTAAATATAACTGAAGCTACTATTGAGGGAAATAATATTATATTCATTAAACTTTGATAAATAACATATTTTGTTAATTATATTGTAATTAAATATCTTTAGAATCAGCTTAATCGATACGTAAATCAGTTCAGCTGTTTTCGTGTTAACATACATACTGGCAGACAAATGTGGCATTATAGTAAGTTGTATGCTATGTATAACAGTGTCGGTTCTGCCGAATTTTTCGGTTAGAACCGATTTGGAATGATCTCTAGGTCTATTCGGCACGGCACAGCCAGGCGCTAGGGCCACGCGCACAGCGGACTCCCGAGACAAGCAATTATATCACTACAAGCAGCTAAAGCCTGCTTACAAACCTCCACCTGAGTAAATGTACGTTCCAGTTAAGTGCCACTTATAGCCAGTGCTTTGGTGTAAAAATCTTTTGCAATATACAATAGGAACTTGCATTATAAATTACGATATTTTATAAATCTAACTAAACTATAATTCAGCTATGGCTTCACTCGCGTAAAGCTTATTAGTCAAGTTGCTACGTATAGGTACCCGGAAGATTGAACGGTGGATTATCTGGATTCAGATTAAACAAGTATAATTATCATTAATTTGGACTAAAATTAAGAATATTAGTACTTAATAACTTTTCTTCCGCGCAATGGGGTAAAAACCTGAATATTGGCTAGACGAAATGTCTCCAAGTGATAAGGCCGCGTTTGCATGTTGTGCACCATTCACCATAGTGTTATTTTCTCATTCTGTTATTCTTTTCGTAAAATATTTTTAGAGTGATATCGAATTTAACTGCTTTAATTCCAATGTTTTTTTATAATAAATGTTCTTTAAAATATAAAATTTAAGTTCACAAAATGGATATGAAAACGGCCATGAAGCTTGTAAAATAATTCACCCCGAATTTCGTAAATTGTAAACCGAATTAAGTGCGTTCGCATTCGAGATAAGCGGGCGTTCACTCTACATTCTATTCCAATATAATTGACTCAATTTGCATTCATTTTCCGGACAAATATTTTATTATTGCGCCTGTTAGAAGTAGGCTCTAAGAGGGATAATCACGTCATTAATTGACACTTGATCCGTCTATCTAGCCTTGAATGCTGTGATGTGGTTAAACAATATTGAAAAAGTTAATAATGATTTTTTTAAAGTTAAAGGTTATATGGTTATAAACATTTAGATTGGCCACATAATCGACGTACCGATTAAAAATTTAACACTTTCACGCAAAATAATGTGTTGGTAACAAAATATATTTTTCCATATTTACACCCAAAGGTATTGGCGGCACGCATGCACAAACCCGTATTACACCTTCGTGTAATATTTCGCCCGCCCTCGCCCGCCCGCCGCGCCGCCGCCGCCCAGCGCGCGTCGCCGTCGATATGTCTTCATTAGGTGGACATTTCGTCACAGTAATGAATCCTCGCGAGGCTCCGCACGGCCGGGGCTCCGGGTGTTCGTTAAATTAGTATTAATGTGTCGACAATAAAACCTCCCGCTGGTGTAACGCCTATGTTTTACTTTTACGAGATAAACGGTATCGGATCAATATCGTATCTTGTTATACTTCCTACTAGTACGAGAGCGCACCGTAAAAAACCAACGTCATCGAGTACCAAGATGGGACTAGTTTGTGGTGGTCTAGATTAGGATAGGCATCTAAAATATACAGGGTTGCCTGAGCAAATCCTGGCACGTTTTGTGTAAAAGGTAATTAAACATGTCATTTTTTTGGTGCAATTTACGTCATCGAGTACCAACTGGAGACCTGGCACATTCGATAAAGGTCATCAAGAAGAGCACAAAAATACTAGGTTGCCTCATCCTACCTTGGCAGTTTTTGGAGTGGGGCAAATTTAAGAGTGGTGAAAAATGGTCAAATTTACGTCATCGAGTACCAAGGTGACAGTCACACCATTCGATAGTTCTGATAACCTAATTCATAAAAAACCTTGGTTGCCTGCCCTCACCTTGGAGCATTTCCTAGTCGGCCAAGTTGAATATCGGATAGCCGCCTTGTTACTAAGTTCTAAAATCGTTCATGTGTAATCATAGGCTCATTTAAAGATATATTTATCATAAAACTGTGAACACTTTATTAATCCAGCTATACCAATGGTAGTCAAACCGCGGCCCGCGGGCCGCATGCGGTCCGCCGGCGGTATTTGTACGCATTGTCACAAACAGCGCAGATAATAATATATATTTTAGCTTTTACTCAGTATGAAAATATTATCTGCGCTGTGAGTGTGTGTGCGTGCTTGACGACAAAAACTGTTGCGTGAATATTCAGAGCAAGTGAGCGGGTGGCGGGACTGGCGGGAGAAGAGTTTCGGTAAATTTTCCAAATGTTGCTGCTTTGCGATTCGACGTATCTATTGCCGATAGTATCTATCAAAATATGGTTATACTTGAGGAAATATTTAAAGAATAATATAAACAAATTAAAGGTTCGCTGGAATTTGGAATCTGCGAAGGAAAACAAGGTATTATTCGTAAAACTCTCACACCGGAACCGGTATTTTTGCCCGGTAACCCCGTGAGGCCTTCCGTCACTTTGTCCGCCCTATATAAATTAGCACAGTCGCCGTGGTCGGCTGGTTGGTGAGTAGGAGCCATGGGTAGGAGCGGTCACTTTGTCCGCCATAAGTTAGGGCGGCCGCAGTGACTGACTACTGGCTAAGGGCGAGCGGCATCGAAGCCGCTGCAGCTGCGAGTGGTGAAGAGAACTGCCAATGAGAAGCGAATGTCAGTCAAACCGCCTGCTTGCTCGACATCGACCCCGGCGCCCGCCGGGGGGATGGTGCTAGAAGGAGTTCCGCCAGTTCGATTACCACAGCGAAGAAGAACTGGCAAGAAACTTCGCTGGGTCGTACCCTGGTCGTCGACGGTAGGACGGCGAGGTGGTTCCGGACCTGCGAAGTTAAACGGATATGTTAGTATCGACAGAGAGCGCCGTGTTGATGGATCCCACAGTCGGTAGTCGCAAGCGCTAGCGATCAGCGGGCTGTCGTGTCAGTACGCCCCTTGAAGAAGCCCGTGGACAGCGTCTGGAGATACTCCTCCAGCGGTGCTATCCCTGTACGTACGGTGTACGGTGCGGTCTCTGTATAGGTTGGCGTTTCTGTGGACCAGGGCGCACCTGTGGTGATGCACAAGAATTTGTGTTGCCTGACCCTCATCTTGTTGATGAGTCCTTTGGCCGAAGTGTCGCTGTGTTAAGCCTTGGTAGTGTTCTCTGGAGCTGAATGGAGTTCACCAAATTACGAATCTAGCAATCTGCTATGCCAGTGGCGGTTCACACTCAAGTAGAGCTCAGCAAGTCCGACATTCATTGCGACGATGTCTGTAGGCTTTGCCATCGTCCTAGACCTCGCACAGCTGAGAAATGTCAGGCGACAGGCAATCGTCCTGCGCCTAAACGGGATCTATTTTCACCTTCAATATGTTGTAGACAGGTTCTCCACCATGTCGCCCGGTTCGGTACCTACCACAGGTCGCAGGCGAAAAACTCCTGATGTCACTTTCCTGCACTTGGAGGTCAGCCTGTAACTAGCTGGTAACTTAGCCATTGCACACGGATTGACGCAGTTGGTGTCCGGAACTACTAGGATATCGAATAACCGACCTAGTTTATTGGAAATTGTCATGACTATTGAGCCAAATGGCTACAGGGTGAGGATTGAGGCTCCCCTCGGTAACTCCGACCATTGCCTTATACGCTCAACTGTGCCAACTGTACACTTCGCAGAAGCACGTGAATGTAGTACGCGGACAGTTTGGCACTACCGGTTAGCACAATGGGATGACTTCCGTTCCTTCCTGAGTGCATACCCTTGGCGCGACGTTTGCTTCTCTTTTTCAGACCTATCCCTGTGTGCCCAATCGGTCGTCGATGTGATCGCACAGGGTATGAATTTCTCCATCCATCGTTCCCATCGGCGGACGCCTTAAGCCTTGTTTCGATCGTCATTCCAGGCTGGTTATTGACGCTAAGAACTAGGCCTATAGGAAATAGCTGCAAAATAGGTCTTTCAGCCTCGATAGCTCAGTGGTGCGGTCGGTCAACTGTTATTAAGCAACCCTGAGCGCTTACTCGGATGGGTGACCGCTCGACCATTGGATGCTGACCAAGGTTCGGATTCTAAGTTAAGCTGTAGGTCCCTTCCCTTCTTGCCTTACTAGGTGGTAGGGTTTATCCGGGCCGGGTTGGTACCACCGCACTGAACGATACGTCGGTCCAAATGGCTATGTAAATAGTTCGTGTTTCACGTCCAGTTCAGTGTAGCCGACATGAAATGAAAGGCAGCACTGATATGACACCTAGTTGACCCGGTGTTATGGGCTGACATCACAAATGTTGCAGGTGATGTAACCAAACGTGTCCGTTTCCATTTTAAAAAGTCGAGAATAGACGAGAGCTCAACGTCGCTGCTAGGAACAAAAGGACAAAGGAACGCAAAACTTGGCTAAGTTCAGGCGCGGCCGTGGAATTGGCGCGAAACTCGCACCTACCTCTTCGGGTAGCCGCGCCTTCTGGTCTCTCGTCCTTTGATCGGAATTTATGCCGTCTTGCTACCTCCGCTGGAGCGTTCGGTCGGATGGTTTGCTCGAGTTATGTGCCCAGCAGCAGGCGATTCCCGCTGACGATGCAGACGACTTCTGAGGACAGCACCTCGGCCGGCCGCCTGCATTCTTCTCTTCACTGAAGACTCCAATATATTTTAGTTAGTCTGTAAGCTATCGCCGACCTGAAAAGAACTCTGTAAAATTACTACTAATTAATTAAATACTTTTTAAAAAGTAAATAACCGGTGTCGACCACGTAATTCTCGCCATACTCGCGAAGGAAAAGGTAAATGTCTTTGCACGCCTTTTCGCATCCAACTCCAACATGGATGACCTGGGCGCCTACGGGCTCCCACACAAAACTGCGAATTCGCATCGCATCGCAAAAATTTGCGAGCTCGCAGGACGCATCGCAAAAACCTCCGATTTGATTCGCATCGCGCATTCCTGCGATGTTACGTCACACTTGGTGACACCATTTTTAGTCCGCTCTGAGACAGCGTGTGGGCAGGAATTCTTCCCTTGTACGATCGTTTGTGTAGACATGGCGATAAACTTAAAAGCTCTTCAAATGAAGATGAGTATATCTTAGTATATCGTATATGTATTCTAAAATTATCAAAAAATGTATCTTCCTCTGTTCTAAAACCATAGCATTTTCGAATAAAATAGTTACCATTAGCGTTCATTGTCGTAAGAACTGGATGAACCCAAAATCTTCTTCTTTTTCTATATCTATTTAACAATAACAGCAGTGCAACACGCTTCTTGCGATCCATGTCACTACTTCTAAAAACACGTCCAGTACGGTTGACTACCGTCGAGGGTATAGTCACCCGAACCAACGCTTTGCCGCACGAAATCGTATCGCAGCAATTCGCATCGCAGGTTCCTGCGATGCGGCGTCGTATCGCATCGCATCGCAGTTTTGTGTGAGCCCTACCCCATCGCGGCCGTATGATGGCAAATATTACGTTCCACCCTAGAGTCGTCTATAAAACGCACGTGGGTTGAATATTTCGAAGAGGAGCTAGGAGCTAGCCTGACGGCGTTCCAGCGATCGTCTTGAGAAGTTGTGCACTGGAATTGGCGCCATTCCTCACCAGCCTATTCAAATGCCCCTATTCCTCCGGTTTAATGCCTTCTTGCTGAAAGAGAGCTTCGGTCCGGTCGGTTTCGGACCCAGCGAACCCATCAAAATATCGCCCTATTTCGATAACCTCACTCTTCACTAATGTTATGGAGCGTATGGTCAACTCAGCGCTCCCGTACGCTCTAGCGTACGTCACACATTTGTAGGCTGAAAGGCTCGATGGTTTTAGGGAATCGCTGGCGGCCGCTCTGGATATTTCCAAAGCATTATCGCGCCGTCGGGCACCGGGAAATACTAAGCAAGCTTCCATCCTACGGTGTCCCAACAAAACTGTGCACTTGGATTTCCAGTGTTTGAGTGGTCGGTTGATCTTTGTCGCCCTAGATGGTGCCTGTCTGGTCGATTAATCAATCAATGCTTGTGTTTCACAAGAGTCCGTGCTGTCGCCAATGCTGTTTCTTTTATTTATCAACAAGGGTTCACCAACGACTGGAAGGGTAGAGGGGCCTCAGCAGCAAATGCGAGGCGCGAAACTGTTGCTCAGGTTGACCTTGTTTTCGAAAAAGTATCCTCTTGGGAAAGGAGAACTTGGTCAACGTCAAGGTAGCCAAAACGAAAGCTTGCGCCTTCTCTACTAAGGCTGATCCATCTCATCTTCAAGCTACTTTACAGGACGTCCCCAACCAAGTCCCCAACGACGGTAGTCTGGACGTCCTGGGTGGGGAATGTGTCCAGAGACGTTGGATTTTGATCGTTCATAGAGTTGAAGGCGAAACTATTGTCTCGAAAAGATTATAGGGGTACAGAGACGTCCGCGTTAGAACGACAGAGAGATGCTCAACAACCGGATTGTCTCTTTTTAAATCCCGATTTACTGCCACGTACTGTATAGTATACACAAAATGTGTCTTCGAGATGTTTAATACAACGACAAACATGTTTTAGTTAATTTATATGTGACATAATTTAAAGTATTGAGTTACTGTACATAGTACTGTGTTCTTTAAAGTAATTTAAAGTAAAGGTGTACTACGTTAATTATTTCTTCTATGTTGGCGTCTTTGGGACTACATGCAATCCTCATTGCGTCTTCCGGCTGCAAAGGCTATTGCAATATTGTTTTTTAAGATGTTCATTTTTGAAAATGAAACTTCTCAGAGGTACGTCGAAAGAAACTTTGTTAAAATAGTGTGGAGTCTTTAAAACATTTAAGGGTGCTAGGCTTCCTCAAAAATTTTATGTCCTCCTGCTTTTCACCATGTTCGATGAAGTGAGCTTTAGGTTGTGTGCCGTGTTTTAGTTCGATGATTTCGTTCATCAATTTGAATAATTTCATGTCATCATTTTCAAAATGTTACGGGCTTTCTTTGTAGAAATAGAGCAATTATTAATACTTTTCACATCGTTAATTCTTTTTTTAATTTATGTCAAATATTCCTTCAAATATGACACCATATCTTGATAGATATTAGAATGTCGTATCGCAGGGCAGCAACAGTTGGAAAATTTGCCGAAACTCTTCTCCCGACAGTCCCGCCACCCGCTCACTTGCTCTGCATATTTCCGCATCAGTTTTTGTCGTCAAGTGCGCACACACACTCACAGCGCAGATAATATTTTCATACTAAGTAAAAGCTAAAATATATACCTATTATTACCTGCGCTGTTTGTGACAATGCGTGCAAATACCGCCCGCGGACCGCATGCGGCCCGCGGGCCGCGGTTTGACTACCACTGGTATAGCTGGATTAATAAAGTATTCACAGTTTTATGATAAATATATCTTTAAACGGTCCTATGATTACACATGAACGATTTTAGAACTTAGTAACAAGGCGGCTATCCGATATTCAACTTGGCCGACTAGGAAATGCTCCAAGGTGAGGGCAGGCAACCAAGGTTTTTTATGAATTAGGTTATTAGAACTATCGAATGGTGTGACTGTCATCTTGGTACTCGATGACGTAAATTTGACCATTTTTCACCACTCTTAAATTTGCCCGACTCCAAAAACTGCCAAGGTAGGACGAGGCAACCTAGTATTTTTGTGCTCTTCTTGATGACCTTTATCGAATGTGCCAGGTCTCCAGTTGGTACTCGATGACGTAAATTGCACCAAAAAAATGACATGTTTAATTACCTTCTACACAAAACGTGCCAGGATTTGCTCAGGCAACCCTGTATATTTTAGATGCCTATCCTAATCTAGACCACCACAAACTAGTCCCATCTTGGTACTCGATGACGTTGGTTTTTTACGGTGCGCTCTCGTACTATACTAATAGGTAGAAACATAGAAACGATCGCAGTACGTTTGTAGGGTTCCCGCGCAAATGTGATTATTTAAATACACAATGACACGAACCTATCTTTCTAGTATTTCAGTATACTCGTAATGTGTGTAATGTGTATTATACTGAATCGGAAAAGCATTTTGTGTTTTATACTTAGCCGAATGGATCGGGTTTATTTAGCCAATATTGTTAGAAATCCTGTGAGCTTAACTCTAACACATTATCGGGAAGAATTTACATACATTTACAAAGTTTATTCTTACAAAGGTTGATTAAATGTAGAACATTTTTGCATAGGTAGAAGAGAAATACTACCGAGACTTATGCATGAGTTCGTCAGACACGAGGAGAGCCTAAATAAGTTATATTCGTGAAAGCTCTTTAAAAGCCGCGTCGCGTCGCGTTCCTCCACTTAAGTGAGTCTCCTGCCGTGGGTGAGTCGAGAGCCACATCCATGTACGTATGTATCTGTTGTCAGCGTATAGCGCACGGAAATAACTATCCAGAAACTGCATTTTAATACATACATACGTAAATAACGTCACGCCAGTTTTTAAAGTGGGGTAAACAGAGACGACGGATCTTCACGTGCCACCATCCTAACACATATCTGACGCCCATTGGCGTATCTAGTGTTATTTTCCAGGGTGGGCCTGCCTGGCCCCTGAAAAGCGATGGCCGATGAAGCCGAAACCCGATGTAGGTACCTACCTATACGCAATAAAAGTAGGTAATTTGAGCTTGAAGTGTTGAGCCGTATTTCGTCGACCATTGATTTCGGAAAGTTTCTTGACTTTCCTAAATAAAATTAAACAAAAACCTTTTTTTTAAGTGTTTATTTTGATTACCTGGATGTAAATGGAATTTTATGTTGATTCCTCAGCTGTAGATTATTTAAGTGTTTTTGTGTGAAATTATTTAAGTGCCCACCCTAGAATTTTGGGTTGGCAACCCAACATCCTGGGGTGGGCACCAGACACTTCTGGAGTGGGCCGTGCCCACCCGGCCCCCCCTCTATATACGCCAATGCTGACGCCTCTTCTGCACTCATAATGTTCTTCATGCGGCGGTTACGGGTACACGTATCAGACCAAGATTTATTATTTACCTCGCTCTAGACGCACGTGCCTGGACCAGATCGGGCATGTGCTCAAAAAGGTCAAGCGCGTAACCGAAAAACATGCATGACGAATATTATGAGATTGGAAGAGGCGGCAGGGTGTGTATGGATCGTGGCACGTGGAGATCCGTTGTCTCTGCCTAACCTACCGGGAAACAGGCGTGACGGTACGTATGGACCAACATTTAATCGGAACGCACTCTATTTCCACATGAACACGTGAACGAGTACGTGAGAGAGAGAGAAGACGTGTGACAGAGAGAGAGAGAGAGAGAGAGAGATAGGTGTAATTTTTAGGGTTCCGTATCCATCGTACGAGACCCAATTACTAAGCCTACGCCGTCTGTCTGTCTGTCTGTCTGTCTGTCTGTCTGTCCGTCTGTCCGTCTGCCCGAGAGCTGTATCTCTTGAACCGTAATAAGTAAAACTGTTTACAGAATATGTGTTATTAATTATTATGGCCGATATAACAAAACATAAAAAAAAAATTCAAAAGTAAAAAATTCACGAGGGTCCCTATATAAGGAACTAAAAATTGTATGCGCGCCATCTACCGAAAAGAGTACGAAGCACAAATCATGAATTTTAACTAATATGAAGCATTTCATAAAACACGCCAAAGATGGCGTGAGTGGCGCTGACCATGACATGGCGATACGGAACCCTCGGTGCGCGAGTTCGACTTGCACTTGGCCGGTTTTTTTTACCTCCTCGAAACGTTGATGCCCCGTCTCCGTATTCGTTTCGATGGCGCAGCGTATAAGAGATTACTAGGTAGGTTAATGGCAGGATCTGCGGGGACGAGGGAATCGATAGTTTCGTTTAAATATGCATGAGGGCGTAAGTTATGTAAGTGTTGCTCTGCGCCGCACGGGTGGCGCGCGTCTCGCGTCGCGCGCGACGCAGCGGGGGCGGGCCGGGGGCGGGGCAGGGCGGGGTGGCAACTTAGATATTGCTGGAGAGTTCGTCGCATCTTCAGGCAGGTGCACATGAGAATAGCACCGATATGGTGTTCGATGAGACATTTTTAATTTTGAAATTATTTATTTTATGTAATCCGGTATGGGTGGCTGAGTTGGAGGGGCTAAAGCGCATGCTCCGACCAACCAATATCACCTTCGAGAAGGTAGATGCCATACCGGAGACTTCCTTGGATTGCTGGCTATACTGGACTAAAGGTGGAGAACACAACCGAGGCTGCTATGCGGCCATCTTACATCCAGTACGGTGGTATCAACCCAGTCGGCTACAATTTGAGTCTACCACCTAGTAAGGGGCAAGGGAAGGGACCTACAGTTTTACACCGGTTCCGAACGGTGAAGCAGCAGGTGTAGGTATGCACGTAAATTTTTTCGTCATAAAAAACTCATTGATACACACCGACAGGATTCGAACCGCGGAGCTCTCGCATGAGAAGCCGATGCCCAAACCACTCGGCCACCCGCCGCTTAAACAAATAACTGTAATAAGACGAAGGAAAACGCAAGGAAACATTCCGTGTCCTAGCTGAGTTTATTATCACCGTAGATAGTAGGGGTAATCTCTAGGCACATAAGTACATCAGATTATGAGATTGTTATTCCCACTGCAGGCCGCGGGGACATCAGCTTATAAAGGAGGTCAGTTCCCATGTGGGATATAGATAGGTACAATAGCAAATTAAATTATATTGATAGTTATCTTGTCCTAGTACTTTGCTAAATGTGGTGGTCGGTGTTGTGCTGTAATTTAAAAGAGTACTTGCAGCACAGCTCCGACTACTCTGTTTACCCCGATTGTCGGAATACAGCGAGTGGTATCTATGTATGTACGGAGGCTGACCGTGGTTTGGATTCCACGTTAAAGTGTAGGTCACTTCCCTTCTTACCTTCCCGGCCGGGTTGATACCACCGCAATGAGTGAAACGTCGGTCGAAACGGCTATGTAAATAGCTGTTCATGTTTTCCGTCCAGGTTCAGTGTAGGCGACATGAAATGAAGGGAAGCACTGACATGGCACCTAGTTCACCCGGTGTTATGGTCTGACATCACGGATGTTGTAGGTGATGTTGTAGCCAACCGTGTCAGTTTCCATAAAAAATAAAATATAAAAATATGTAGCTAATTAAATTATTATGTTGACTAAATCTGCAGTTGTCGCTACTTCGAGAGGGGAGAAGGAACACACACAAGTGGTGTGGTCTATTTGTAATGATATTTTTGAAGAAGGAAAGGCGAGTCGGAGTCGCGCGCTGAGGTATCCGCACCACAAAAAAAAAACCTCGAAGAAACACGATTCTTGTATGGGGACCCCCTTAATTTTTCTCTTTATAAATGTTTATTATTTGTTGTTATATCCGCCAAAATGACACATTCTGTGAAAATTTCCACCGGCTAGCTGTTAGGTTCCGTACGGTGTACGGAAACCTAAAAACTACATATCAGAATTTCATGTCCATTATTCCATTAGATTCAGTAACTTTTTGATATGGTTTAAGGTAGCGTGATGAATGATGGATGATATATGACATGTTATCACGCTATCTACTTGGTGTACTCAGCAGTAGCTCTAATGCGTGAGTAGTCAGTCCATACAAATCGGATTGACCTTGTCCTCTTCACATCATGCACGCGAAGCCGCGGGCAAAAGCTAGTCTTTTTTTTAATGGAAACTGACACGGTTGGCTACATCACCTACAACATCCGTGATGTCCGCCCATAACACCGGGTGAACTTGGTGCCACGTCAGTGCTTCCCTTCGGTCGTGCCGGCTACACTGAACTGGACGGAAAACACAAACTATTTACATAGCCGTTTCGACCGACCTTTCATTCATTGCGGTCGTAACAACCCGGGCGGGTTAAACCCTACCACCTAGTAATATAAGAAGGGAGTCATATCCCTTAGTCGCCTTTTAAGACATACACGGGGAGAGATGCAGTGGGGCTATTCTTTTTAAGTACCGACCCCACACGGTACAATTAATGTACGGTACGGTAGTCTAGTCCAGTTATATTTATTGTAAACCAGGATGTTCATCGTGCAGGTATAACTTGTATGACAAGATGGTGAATAATAAATTATCCCCCTACAGCAGCTCTACTCTTTCGTCAAACTTATCTCGTCGAAAGTATTTCCATAATACACAACATAATGTTCACAAAAACGCCGTGTATGCTGTACGCCGCCGTCGTCGCACATTCAGCGATATATCGCTTCACGAAGCCGCTGCATTTTATTGAATCTATTAGGTCGTCTAACATTGTATCCCCTTCAGCTGATTTCATAGAATGACCGCCCGTATCACAAGTGCTGGGATGCATTTGGTTGTTAGGGAAAATATAATTCGTTTGTGTTTTCCGTCCAGTTCAGTGTAGGCACGACCGAAGGGAAGCACTGACGTGGCACCTAGTTCACTAAGAAGTTATGGGCTGACATCACGGATGTTGTAGGTGATGTGGCCAACCGTGTCAAATTCAATAAAAAAAACGTAGAACAGCCGCGCCTCTAGCGGGCATTTGTTTTAGTTTAAAAAAATCGGCAATTGACGACTACGCGATCACTCCCCCGAGCCATAATATTGAACCAACCAAAGGAAGGGAAGAAGTAAATCGGAATTTGTACATCGCGGACATAACGATTAACGCTCCGTCCGACAAATATCTCGGGGGCGAATTGTGTGTATAGAATGGAAAAACTAATGACGGCTAACTTATTGAGATAAAATAGAAAGAAAATTAAGGCTGCAGAGCGGGAAATAAAGGGGTAGGTATGCAATTGGCTCACCGATCAAATTTGCTTTCGCTTGCGGGAACGTGCTGCATGCTTAATGCTCTCTTTTTGGGTTCGTGTGGTAAAACCGGTAAATGTTTGTAGGTAGTCAGTAAAACAAGATTGTTAATATAATCTGTGAAAATACGTCCAATATTGACGTATTCCTTCTGTTTTAATTAGCACATTAATAACAACAATATTATGGTACTTAACTTCTTCTTCTTCTTTTTTTTAATAATAATGTGGTCTGTATGAGGCACTTTGACAGCTGTCATTTTAATAATCTTACATTTTACATTAGTTTCACCACTATCTGATCTGTCGCGTCCTTTAGATAATAAAATTAGTGTTAATTATTTTTTATATTTTATACATTTATTCACACATTGTTTTAAACTTATTTCGTATACATTAGAATATAAAATATAAAAACATATACAAATTAAATATAAAATTAAATGGATTTTCCGCCAGCGGCGGCGGGGCGAGCCCAGGCTACCGATGGTCGGGTCCCAAAGAAAGAAACGGACTATGCGCGCAGTGTCGAGCACGGCTGCCTTCTGGATCTGGCCCTTGACCCAACCACTCAGCGAGAGCCTCTCAAGGTGGTCGTCGAGGCTCTTCGCTATCAGCCCATGCGCCGAAACGACTATGGGCACAACCTAATTTTTTTTAGAGTGATGTTTATTTTTCACTTCAGCATTACATTAATAAACAAATAAACTTAGAACGTTAGAAATCAAGATTGGAGAAGAGAAAAAAGAGAAAAATATTTTAGTAGCCTATCATTTCGGATGGTGTCATAGTCGAAGGTGAATCTTCTATTTTGAAACAGAGTTTGTCTCCAATTTGTTGTATGTCTTTTGTCTACCTTAGAATATAAAGATAATTTATAGGTTATTTTGACATTAGGTGGCGTATGTGTACCTATATGACATATCGACCTAGGTGCCGGAGTGGCGCCCTCTCGTACTATGCTGAAGACTGTGGATATTCGCCCCGAGCTTTGGTGAGACTCCCAAACTTGAGCAATTTGAAGTTTTAATAGCTCACCGTTGTGAGCGATTACGGTTACTTCTAAGAGAAGCCAGCGGTGGCTGAGGTGTGGATGAACCGCACAGTCTTTGGAACAACTTCTATGCTTATGTTCTCATCAAATTCGTGTCTACGTGTGATTAGTGAACGACTAAGTTTCGAATTTAGAATGTCGATGCGAGTGATTTCGTTCCGCTTGTATTATCCGATTAAAATCAATAGAAGATCTTTTCGTTGCCTCTGCAAGCTCTCAGTAGTGTATGTTGTCCATAACTAACACTAGAAACTCCAAACTATGACACATAAGACCCAGTTAACATCTTGTACCATTTGGGTTTAAATGAAATTTCGACGTGAACAGGAAATTAAATGGATGTACCAGTACGCTTGAAAACAAAGTGTACAAATTTTCGTAGTCCCCCGGGAAAGGTACCGCGTTTCCTACATAAAAAAAAACTATTTTAATTGGACCACTTTTATTAATCCAATGAAATATGGTACCTCCGTATATGCAGACTGTAAAGCGACAATGGTTCGGGGAGAATTTATTTTGTAACACATTTGGCGTTGCGGCGGCGAGGTCGGACGGATGCGGATATGTCACACAATGTTTTAGTAGTACAATCGACTGTAAACGTGAATATTCAACAACAGAACCTTGTGATACTCATTCTCGATCGCCCAGTGAACTTTCAAAGAGACACAAAGCGAGCTGGTGAGTGTGATAAGGTTCGTTAGCTTTATTTCTACATTTAAAAAGTACTGTTCCGCTTTACGAGTATATGAATTGCGTCGTCGTGTCGACAGCAGTGCATCCGTGACGTCATGCCGGCGGCGGCGGGCACAAAATTTTGTTAATTCGAAATTGACCAATGCAGATTGGGTTCGGAGGGTAGACAGACTAGTGTTCGCCAAATAGAATTTTAAATTGTTTGGTAGCTACCATTAACTCACTGCTCGGAGGCGCAACGATATTTTTGACGCGAAGTCTATTAGTAGACAAGTTTTTGTTGTTGATTTTGTTCATTAAAATGTAGGTACCTATATGAAAATATAATTAAGTAGGGACTCATTTGTAGAAGCCATACGGCAAGTACAAATATGGCAATTAAGTACATTATTATGTCTCGAGCAGATAATTTATTGGATTCTTAATAAATTACAAATTGCCGCGCTTATTGAGACGAATGATTAAACGATACTCAGAAAATCAGTCCAGGCGATGCGATCCACAAATTATCGACCTCATAGTTTTATAATCAAACGAAGTTCACTTTAATCGAGACAATTTAAATTGTATGTTTGAAACATCCTGCACATTAAATGGATTGATTAAAATACTTAATCTGCTTGTGTGTGTGTGCAAAATGATTAGCCGCTTAACCACCTGCAATTTTTATGGAACCTGACTAAAAAGCCATTTATATGGAAAAAGTAAACTATTTTCATAGCCGTTTCGTTTAGCGATTGTATCAATCCGGATGGGTTTAATTGTTTGTTCTGTGTATTATATAAATTGTATAGTAAGACAAGGGAAGGGACCTACGTACAGTGCATCAACAATCGAACGGTCATCCATTCAAAGACAGATCACGCCCGGTGTGCTTAACATCGACGATCACTCACCGAGGCGATGCACCAGCGGGCTACCAACGCTGATATTGACATTACTCATTATGCTGATGCTACTCACAAGTTAATAAAAATATGTTTTTTTTAATTTTATTTTTTTTATAGAAACTGACACGGTTAGCTACATCACCTACAACGTCCGTGATGTCAGCCCATAACACTGGGTGAACTTGGTGCCAAGTCAGTGCTCCCTTCGGTCGTGCCGGCTACACTGAACTGGACGGAAAACACGAACTATTTACGTAGCCGTTTCGTCCGACCTTTCATCCAGTGCGGTGGTACCAACCCGGGCGAGTTAAACCCTACCACCTAGTAATATAAGAAGGGAGTCATATCCCTTATGTATCAAATAGATAATTTATTCATGATTACTTTTTAGTCCCGCACCGTCACTCATTATCAGTCATCAACTCATCACTGTTTCTTCCAGTCCTATTAAAAGTGGTATTGATCGGAAAAATTTTGAACATAATATATGTTCCACTTTCTCATGTATAATATACGAGTAATATAATCTCAAAATTGAAATTTAAAGGTTATGGAAAACAAAATCCAAAATTATACCAATAGTGATTGGAACTACAGGAATCGTTGGCAGATCTATAGACAAATACATTTCGGATTTAAAAGCAGATATCAACATTGAAATTCTACAACAGCAAGCTGCTATACATACATGCAATATAATGACGAAATTTATGACCGGCTATTTGGAAGAATTACAAGGAAACAATAATCACACCACTGAAGACTAACATCTACCACTAACATTTACAAAATGTACCCTCTCTCCCAAGGTGATCTTGGGCGGGGATGATGAAGATTGTCCAGCCAAAACCCAACGATGGCTGAGTTTCCAAAAAATTTGGACGAGGATTTAATATAATATAATATAATCGTACCAGTTTCCCTATAAGAAGAACCTATATAACACGAATCAGAAGTAATTTCAACATTTTGCCGAGTTGCTCCGTCCTGCTACGACCTATTTGTGTCCGCGCGTAACGCGTGTGCTGCGGAAAACATTGATGTCGTACAGTTTTTCATAGTCGCTCCATACTAATGATTGAATCGCAGCATTTCAGTCACTGCATTTTAATCCGATTCAGTGATTTCTCTCCATTAATCACTCTCGATCACCGGACACCGCGGGCGGGCGCGCCGACGGGGGCGGGCGGCGGCGCGGAGGGGCGGGGCGGCGCTCACGGCTCAAATATTTGCTCGTTATTTTTGAAGGCGCGAGAAAATTGTGTAATTTTGTGCCGATTTTCAGTGAACATTTACGTATCACTAAGTGTCACAGTTCGTGAGTAGAGTACACATTTTAAATTTACGCTTAAGTATTATAATATTGATCTACCTAGTTGGAGTTTTTTATAAGTCTTGCTTGACATTTTGTAAAAAAATAACTAAAATATATTTAACAGCAAAAACAGTTTTTTTTTATTTCACGTCGTCTTGGTTTTATGAATGGAACTTCTACGCATTCTGACAATGGAGCATACGATATTTAGCAGAAATAGTTTAAAATTTTTATTTATAGGTAGATTTATTTTTATAGTTATCGTAGTTATTTTTAGATATACATTTATTTATTTTTAAGTAGTTAATGTCATATAAATTATTATGAATCTTAAAAAATAAAATATTTGTTGATTCTGCACTTACGTACTCCAAACTTACAGTGCTTTACGAGAGATTTTTGGTACTTACGCTGGGCCGTTTCTTGAGAGATTACAATGTTCTCCTCCGCCATGACCCCAGGTTGCCAGAAGAAAATTCACAACCTCCACGTATGGCACCGAGTTTGCGCCAGGCGCAATTTCATAAAGTGGTGCGCGTCAATTCCCGCTTCATCGCAGCGGGGCGGGGCGCTGCAATTAATCACCAGATGCATAAGTGCACTGCATAACATTTGTATTACATAGTGGATACATGCAACTGCGTAAATACCCGTATAGTCGAAGCCGGTACTACCATTTAATTTATTTCTATACATATATTCAACACTAGCTTTTGCCCGCGGCTTCGCTCGCGTGAATATTTAAAAAGGAGAAAGTAAGTAAGCCCGCTACCGTACCTTTATTTCGGCACGCGGAACAAATTGGTTTGTATGAGAGCCACATCTTAGCGTAACCGGAACTGAATTTTATTTAGTCTATCCTGTGTCTCGTATACCTAAATGTGCTTTTACCAAGTTTCATCAAATTCGGATGATCGGTTTAAAAGTTATGGAGGAAAATACATACATATATACAGAAAAGATTTCTAAAAATCGTCAATTTAGTTTTAGTATCATACATAGCGTCTACAAACTCAGCATCTCGTAAAACAAAGTAACTTACTCCATGACCATCCTACAGATTTATTATTAGTATTGATACTGATTACCGGCGGGTGTTGTGCTGTAATTTACCAGAGTCCACCGATTACTCCGCTTACCCCGATTGTCGGGATACAGCATGCGGCATGTACTTGTACAGCAGTATGTATATATTCAGTATGTATATATTGAAAAAATTTCCAGTGAAGTTTCTTGTCAGTTCTTCTTCGCTGTGATAATCGAAGTGGCGGAATGTTACAATGTAAATATGACAAATCTGAGCGCAGTGTACTGCCAACAGATGCTAAATAAACAATAAACAATAAACAATAAACAATTCACGACTGAAGTTGGGATAATAGTAATAATTATTGTTACATTATGTATGTATTGCGAGAAGGGGCGAAAAGAAGGTGAGCGCGGAAAACATGAATTTTCCGGAAAAATATACTATTTTCAGGGATCATGTGACAAATGTTTGCTTGCTTGAGGCGTTTGAGTGCGTATAGTGAATTAAAAGTGCGATAAAGACGTTTGTTTAGTTTTAATATTAGATTTCGTGGATGCTGAAGATCTGCACGTATTGTTGAGCGAATTTTACTCATCGCTTTTATCTTCCTCTCTTTCAAACGAAGTCAAATTACTGTAATTTGTAAAAATACTTTAACCACAGATTTTGTTTTTTATTAACATCATAGTATCATAATGAGTATTAAATAATTTATTTTCAATATGTGTACAAAATATTACACACTATGAGAGTATTAAAATATAACGAAAACTACAAGCTACGAGTAAAATGTAATAGAATATTTAATTAAATGTAGTGGTTCGGTTGGAGCGGAGTGTATGCAGTATTCCCACAATCTATAGCCAGACTTAGTGATGTCTGACTAGTAAGTAGTACAGAGTGGAACTGTTCGACTGAGATACCTGTCGAGGATGAGAATCAGCAGAAAGGATTTTTAATTATGAACCATAAGCGTTAAGGATAATTTTGCAGGGGCTGGTCGCACAATACATTGTGAAGGTCGTTTAATTGTCGTTTTCGGACGGGTTGTAAAATTTGTGATTTTCACGCAATAAATCATTCCTAAACACAAAGAAACTATTGTAATTGCGAGTATTACTTACCATTTCTTAAATATTTTTTCGAACAACCGTTCATTTAACGATAAAGAGGCCCAAAAACTTAATCATCAAACATAAAAAAATGACATGACGATTACCCACTACTATTTTGGAACGCTAACTCAGACGAATTCTAGACGTCAAGACGATAAAAAGTGTTGCTGGATTGATAGCATGCTCTTTCATGAATAATTCGATATGGTTATGTATGATAGAGGGGATTAGAATTATTTTTGCCAGAACATAGATTCATTTTGTACTACGACTCGGACCGGTAGTGGTCGGAACCTTAGAAAGGTCGCTCGCACATCTGGAAGGGAAAACGGCGGAACCAAGTTCCGAATGTTTCCAAGAAAGAGAAAGAAGACGTACAAGGACGTTACATGTTTCACATTAAAATTTTAAAATAAATTTGTATTCTAAAAGATCTCCTTCAACAACCATGAATGAAATTTAGTTTTAAAACAATGTTAGCATCCATTCGTACGTTGTACAAGCTGAGTGCACGTTAATGGTAACTTTAAAGGTAGACATTTAATTATATTAGTCTGCGGCCACATAACACGCGATAATATTCTTCGCTAAGTGTACGGCTCTAGGCCGAAACACACAAGAATGTACGAATAGAGTACATATATAACATGTGCCAGCTTCCTTATTGCAGTTCGCGCCACCACAGCAAGCACCGGTAGTCTAGCATCATCGGTAATCGCACCTATATAGGAATCTGTGCCTCTCCGACATGCGTACAGTTGACCGCACGGTTTTCTCTTTTTCGCATTAATCTCTCTCACGAGCACTAGTGGCTTCCATCGTTAAGTTTTCATGTAAAACTGTATGTAGGTCCTTTAAACCTCGGATTGCACTAGGGGACAGTTTTAATACCGCGCCGCGTAAGATAGAGTCTACATGTCCCGTGGCATTTGCGTACATGTTGCGAGCGATATCTCTAATTAATTATGTGTTCAGTTTTTTTTAATTAAAAGGGAGTTTTAAAAAGTTTAAAAACTTCACCAAGCATGTAAAATACATAAAATAATATGCCCGGAAGAGCCTGAGTAGCTATATAAGAAGCTGGATGGTCTAAGGATACTCATCCGTACCCAACTACAGCAAGTGCACATTTGCTTTTAGTGCCACGCAACGCCACTGCCAGCTTTGAGCTAAATATTGGAACAATCTCCAACCGCCATACGAGAAAGACCAGATTCTCGACCATCCCGCACTGAGACGTGCTGAGACCTCAAGACAGTCCGTCCGACTCCAGTTCCTTCAGTTAACAAAGAGTTAACATGAGATAACTATGAACTAAAACTGAGACTGCTGGCTATACAATCGCCCTTTAGTACGGCATATTGTTCTTATCCCGCCGCCCTTTTCGACATGCACGGTGGGAGATGCAGTGGGGCTATTCTTTAAGAACCGGCCGCACATCGCACTATTATATTACTAAAAGATTACTTATACATAGTAATATTTTCCCCAAGTAATCAAACAGAAAAGCACATAAATATAATTGTTCATGAAACGTGCAAATCAGTTTTTCTGTTAATTGTACAAGATGGCCTGAATCGATCACTGGACGATGGGCAACTATGTGCGCTATTATGCAAGGATGAATTGGATTTCTACTCATTGCGCTGAGTGATTGTACGGAGCGGTTGCACAAATTGCTCAGTATCTAGGTGTAGGTGATAAAAAGAAATATTCT
Source organism: Nematopogon swammerdamellus (assembly GCA_946902875.1). Lineage (NCBI taxonomy): Eukaryota > Metazoa > Arthropoda > Insecta > Lepidoptera > Adelidae > Nematopogon > Nematopogon swammerdamellus. The sequence continues at coordinate 9,606,257 of OX336337.1, forward strand.
ATAAATCATGTGAACTTTTTTTGGGGCGGATTTAGATACTGGCAGGTGGCGGAGGGAGGAGGGGGAGGAAGGGAGCTTGGTGTATCGATTTATTGACCCCCCCCCCCCCCCCCCCTCCGAGGAAGGGGCCGTTTAGGGGGGGGCATACAAAGTACCTCCAAAAAGGGAGCGAAAATGAGAAATGCATATAAAACAATGAAGGGAGCAGAAAAAGTTTTTAGTTATTTGCCTCCACCCCCCCCCCCCCCCCATCGATAGCTTGAAAAAAATTCAAACGTATAAAAAACTCATTAGCTAATTACGATTGGCCCTCCGCCCTTGCATAACAAAGCGCAGGCACCCATGCTCGCCTTCGCAGCTTTGGATTTTTGGTCGCCTTCGGCCTCCGCCAGCCTCCGCCGCTACGGCTCACACGGGCGCCTGCGCTTTGTTACAGCGGACGAGGGCTGCACTACCTCCGCGCCTCCGGCTTATAAAACACTCTAGGGAATAGCTATACTACCAGGTCATGTCGGGACGGTGAATTTAGTTTTTTTGCATAGTAGCCATGTCTGACAAGTGACCTGTTAAAATTTTCAATTTTTTTTTCTCGAAAAGTATTGATCTACTCGGGCTAATTCTTTCACTAATATTCTTCTAACATCCTTAACTACAGGATATAACTACCAGCAATTTGTTATCAAACCTGCCATTAACTAAACCTCACCCCTTTTTTTTAGTTATTTCTATAAAGCATAATCAGTTAGCATCCAAACATAATTCAGAAACTTGTCCCCAAACTTTATTTAGTACTAGCTTTTGCCCGCTGCTTCCCTCGTGCGTAATTCGTATTAAAAAGAAGAAAGTAAGTAAACCCGCTACCGTACCTTTATTTCGGCGCGCGGAACAATTTCGGTTTGTATGAGAGCCACATCTTAGCGTAACTGTCAGTTCTGAATTTTATTCTGCCTATCCTGTTTTTCGCATAGCTAAATGTACTTGTACTAAGTCTCATCGAATTCGGATGATCGGTTTAAGAGTTATAAAGGAACATACATACATGCATACAGAAAATATTCCTAAAAATCGTCAATTTAGTTTTAGTATCATACATAGAGTCTACAAGCGCCATATCTTATAAAACAGGTTGATGATATTCTTCGGAATATACTGAAAATCCATAATAAATAGTGATTATTGGCTGCAGTCTGTTTGTATGTATGTTTATATGAATCCCATCCCGACTCGAACTTGTGATGGGTCAGAATCGTCTATTGATGCCATAGCCTCTAACTTGTCTCCAAGATCGATCGCAGTGTCCGCACGTGTCACTGCAATCAGTGATCACGACGGCCAGCTCGCCTGTCTCAGGGAGAGCTCTCTGCAGGCCGGTCGCGAACCTCCTGCCTCTGTACAGCGGAGGCTTCGTACACCCGGCAGAGTGAGCCAGTATTGCGAAGCGATCGAATTATATGACTGGAGTAAAATAGTATGTAACAGTAATTATTCAATTGAAGTTAAGTTTGAAAAGTTTATAAATGTATTAACCTATTATATAAATATGTATTTTTCCATGAAAATGTCAAAAAGTAGAAATAAGAAAAACGAATACTGGATGAATGACGACATATTATCACTAAAGACAAAACTCTGTCACACATTTGAAATGAAAAAACAATTCCCTGATAGCGACGTTTTAAAAAAAATTATTGAGAAGTACAAGACAGCTATAGATATAATGTCTTGGCAAAGTCGTAGAGATTGCATCGAGTCAAGGATTATGAATAGTAATAATCCTAAAAAAGAGATAAGGCGAGTGATTAAAGATGAAACCAACAGAGGGCAGTGCAGGGAAGATGGTATTCATAAGCTTATAACCTCAGATGGAGATGATGTTCCTATTGAAAACATTCCTGAATGTATGAACATGCACTTCCTGAATATCGGAAGTAAGCTAACAGCCCTGAATCCAGCTTCTCCAAGCAAAGCATTGTCCCTAATGGTAGACATTCCCAGTCTTGATGCCGACCAAGCCTTTTGCCTACCCTATGTCACACCTGAAAAAATTCCAAAATTAATACGTGACAAATTATCTAAAAAATGCAGTCTTGATATTTTTGAGTTGTCGGGAGAGTTGATTGCCAAATGTTCAAATAGTTTGTCGCCATACATATCAGTATTGGTTAACCAAATGTTTGAAGAGGGCACCTATCCTAATGTACTAAAACAGACCCGTGTATGTCCCATTTATAAAGGAGCCGGTGAAAGAGCTGACCCAAATAACTATAGGCCTATAAGTTTAGTGCCAGCACTATCTAAAATCATAGAATCTGTTATATCTGACTCTGTAATTAAGCATCTTGAGGATAATAAACTTCTTTCTCCCAACCAATACGCATACCGTAAAGATCACTCCACAAAATCAGCTGGCATGAAGCTAGTAGGAGAGATAATAAAAGGTATAGACAAGAGGAACAAGGTTGCAGGTATATTCTGCGACCTGTCGAAAGCATTCGATGTCGTAGACCACAACCTCCTCTTGCATAAATTGGAAAAATATAGAGTAAGTGATAAACCACATGAATTGCTAAAGTCATTTTTAACAGATCGAAGACAGGTCACTGAGGTCACTTTAAAAGGAAACAAAAAAAGTTCCGAGCCAGGTAAAATTAAAATGGGTATTCCACAGGGTTCTGCATTAGGTAATACATTATTTTTAGTATTTATTAATGACTTAGCCTTGATTAAAATAGATGGTGTTTTAATACTTTTTGCCGATGACACTAGTATAATAGTCTTTGCTGAATCCATGCATGAACTGGAAATAAAATTAAATATAGTAGTAGGAAAAATATCGGAATGGTTTGCTGCGAACGGACTGATACTAAATACATCGAAGACCAACTATATGGTATTTTCCGGACGAAACTGTGGTCCCCGTGAGCTCTCTATTTCGAATTCATCCGGCTCTATTGGCTCCCAGTCATGTATACGATTTTTAGGGTTCTATATTGACCCAACTCTAAGTTGGAAAAGTCACATAGACAAACTATGTGACAAGATGGCTAGAGGTATTTACGCACTAAGAGAGTTACGCCGCTTGATCAGTCCGGAGGCTTTGAGACAGTCCTACTATGCGTACGTACACTCATTACTGTCGTATGGTGTAATCCTGTGGGGTAACTCAACCGATGCTGAAAGAGTGCTGATACTGCAAAAACGAGCGATAAGGGTATTAGCCAGTGTACCGCGAACAACATCTTGTAGAGACTTTTTCAAATCCTTTGGTATATTAACTGTGTGCTCTCTATATATATATGAAGTAGTGGTATATGTACGCAAAAACATGAATTCTTTTGAGTCAAATGGCGCAAGTCATAATTATAACACACGTAACTCAGAGCGTTTAAAATCTGTTGCGCATAAATCGGCGATGGCTGAAAAAGACCCTGACGTGATTGGACCCAAATTGTACGAAAATGTTCCTGATACAATAAAATCAATAAATAGTGACAATGTGTTCCAGAGTCAGCTGAAAATATTTCTCTTAGACAATCCATTTTATAAGTTGAGTGAATTTTTTTCATACTGTAAATAAAAATTCTGCTGACTTTGATAATTCAAATTGTTTATATGCATAAACACAAATTTTATTAATAACTTGACTGAACCCTATCTTCTTTGTTTTGTATTTTATTATCTTTTTTAATGAGTATATTTTTGACTTAGTATTTTTAATTTTTTGCTTAGATATAGTATGTTATATTTAACATAATGAAAACTTAGTATGTAAGTTATATTTAAAAAAAGCTCTGTAAGGTTTCTTACCCGGTTCTTCCTTATAGATTGCACTACTGAACGGGACATCATAAAAAATGATGACGAACCATACTGAATATGCATATGTCTCAATGAAATATTGTTATTGTTGTGTGTTCTTTATGGCGAAATAAATATCTGAATCTGAATCTGAATCTGAGTGGAGCCGCGGACGTGTAGGGTTGGGATATTACAAGAGAGAAATGTATCACAGTCATGGACTTTGTTTCTAAAGGCCATGCAGTCAGTACACGGTTGACTTCAAGACTAAGTGGTCGATATTTAATCGTTATACCTGCAAAAAGTGGCGGATACAAGTGCTCCGCTCCCACCCCCACCTCCACTCCCCGCCCCCGCTGATTCCACCGGTGTCTGCCGACTAATGTAGTACTAATAGGCGATTAACTGATGCAGGAAGCAATGTCTGAAATGAATAGATAAACTAACTTATATAAATAAATAGATGAACGTATGCAATTATCATCACTAGTTTTCGTTAGGACCTTTTCTTCATACACCTTCAGTCGTATATTTGTAAAATATAAAAAAATTGCAAAAAAACATTTCGCGCACGGAATTAAAAAAAAAAAACAGCCGGCCTGAATGCAAAATAAAACACCTTACGTTAAACAAATTTGAACAAAATGATCTATTTAATTTATTGTGATTACATAATATGAGACAATCATTACTAAGTAATCAATATTAATCGTGCCCTGATATAACATTTATAACATACATAATTCAGTTTCTCAACAATTTTTAGTATCATATAATAACTGCACCTCTCCCCGTGCATGGCGTAAAAGGCGACTGAGGGATAAGGACAAGATGCCGTTCATAAGGGCAACAGGCTAGCCACCTCTCACCTTGGTGCGGTCCTTCCACCGAGTCATGCAGCAGGTGGGTCTTGAGTCTTGGTGCATTACTTCCTGCTTCATTCATTACTAGTCCTAAAACCTTGCTAAATGTGGTGGTCGGTCTTGTGCTTGCTGACAATAGTACTTGCAGCACAACACCGACTACTCTGCTTACCCCAATTGTTGGAATACAGTGTGTACGTATGTATGTATGAGGGCCACTCTACTTCCTGATTTCTCGACTATATCGTTAGTATGTAATGCAGTGGGCCGTGTTTATACATACACCGGAATATCGAACAAGTACATTGAATTAATTCGTATTTTTATGATAAGCTGATAACTGATAACGACATTTATATATTTTGTTAGAATTTTTATGAGCACCTGTTTGTAGCCCTATTGCGAGTGAAGGTGAATTATTTATCACATATCAGTATTGGAAGGTGTAACATGGAATTTGGATATAAAATATACACACCTACTATTTAGCGTCAGGCTTGAAATAGTCTCGCTATTGTCGTGTTCTCTGAATTAAATAGGTAGAGACAACGAACTTCCACGTGCCACTTTAACGTCTCTTCACTCATTTGCGGGAAGAAGGATTATCCTGTGTTTCCGCTAATCTTAAGATAATCCCACAGAAATGTATAATATCTTCTTATTATGTATTATCTTCTTATTATTGTATTAATAATATCTATTTAGTATATGTATGAAGGCGGCGGCTGGTTGAGTGGTCTGGGCGTCGGTTTCTCTTGCGAGAGGTCCGAGGTTCGATCCAACCGGCGTGTACCAATTACTTTTTTCAGATTTGAAAAAAAAATACGCGCACACCTTCACCCACTGCTCCATTGTTCGGATTCCACGTAAAAATGTAAATCCACCGGGTTGACTGGAGGAAATTGCCAAAGGCAATAAGCCCGCCCTTTAAGTGTATTGTTATTTCGTGAGATAATTATAATTATAATTAGTGCAGCAAAAGACAAGGGAAAGGACTTACAGTTTAACGTGGAATTAGAACCACGGCCAGCCTCAACGATCGAGTCAGGCACGTATATAAATGTAGGTAATTCCACACTGGAAATGTGGCGCTGGCATACCTTGAAACCGAGTGAGACTGAAATACTGAGTTCCCAGTTATGGCAGTTCTTTTAAAGTCACATTTTATTTTTAGAAATCTTTAAGAAGTGCAATATTTCATCCGTCTTCCTTAGCGGTGGAATTTTTGGAGCATTGGCTCTTACCATGTCCACCACCTCAGTGAGCATGGTAGGGAATATTATGCAACCACACATCATAGGTTGTACGATTTTTTCAAACATTTAATTTGTTTCTGTTTCCGTAAATTGTGGACTTCTTGGCCGTAGGAAAACAAAAACTCACCCAGGAACCTAATGTCACTGTTTGCACGTTCATTCTAAAATGAATTTACCAAGTTTAGTGTTTTTGTTTTTGTTTGGTATTTATTTGGTTTAAACTTTAACTTGATGCAAATATAAAACTTGACACAGCAGAGAATCTTCTTAGCAAGTTGGAAAAAAACCGACATGGTCAATGAGAGCACAGTTCCTTATGTGAAGTGTGTGCGCTGCATAGCATTGTTCCATTTAGGTCTCAGTATTGAAAAATATACCTAGAAAAGTCATTGTCACACATTGCATACCTATACGTTATTATTATGTGGTAGTCAGATGTCTCGTTTATGTTGCTGCGCAGAAGAATAAATGTGTTAATGAACAACCCATACGTATAAAGTCGTATAAAGTGGTGTAAGGCCGGCTTAGATGCCTTGTACCGTGTGGGGCCGGTACTTTAAAAGAATAGCCCCACTGCATCTCTCCCCGTGTATGTCGTAAAAGGCGACTAAGGGATATGACTCCCTTCTTATATTACTAGGTGGTAGGGTTTAACCCGCCCGGGTTGGTACCACCGCACTGAATGAAAGGCAGGTCGAAACGGCTATGTAAATAGTTTGTGTTTTCCGCCCAGTTCAGTGTAGCCGGCACGACCGAAGGGAAGCACTGACGTGGCACCAAGTTCACCCGGTGTTATGGGCTGACATCACGAATGTTGTAGGTTATGTAGCCAACCGTGTCAGTTTCCATAAAAAAAAAGAATGCTCAACAAACAACAACACTAAACAATAAATAATAAACAACAAAAAGTGTGACAGACAGTGGCATATTTTGTAACATCGCCTTCGTAAGCTTTTCTTTCACCTCCTCCGCAGGTTGACGCGTCTAGATGTTCACCTCCACGGGTCTCGGTATCTACAACTCACGATCCCGTCAATGCCGGTAAGTATGGTACCTTGAGGCGTGGTGAGAACTAGTTTTCACTAGGAACTGTCCACATGTCCCGCCGTAGATAATATTTCTGCTGGTTTTTCCTTTCCTTCCTGAACCATTAATAGTTTTCGAACGGCACCTTTACCGGTGGATAAATACTTTATTACTAATTGAGTTAGGTACATGGTACGCAATACACACAACGGAGAATGCTTAGGAACTATTTTATAATATTGTTGATTTAAAATGATATTAGAGAAAACATTAGAACGAACAAATATGTAGAGACTATGTAGGGTGAGCCATTCGTATGGTCGTATTTTCCGTCCAGTTCAGTGAACGGCACGACCAAAGGGAAGCACTGACGTGGTACCTAGTTCTTCAATGAGTCATCACAAGTATAGTAGGTGATATAGCCAACCATGTCAGGTTCCATAAAAAAGTCTTGAGTGCCGAGACTCACGGTTAAGCTATGTGTTAATACGACGTTTGAAGAAACCCAGGTTAAAGGATTCGGCAAACACACACGCCGGAAGACAGTACACGACAAAGAAACGATTTTAGAACCGATGAGTTCTCAAAAGCCCAACATATACATAAACAATTAAATTTTAGATTTAAAAAAAGTACACTTAGTGCATATATACAACATTCCTTAAAACTTTGGGAATAGTTTTCAGTGGACGTGCAATTAGTTAAAAACCAAAACATACAAATAAAAAAAAAACCGGAGCCAGTTTGACCATTTTGGGCACCTATTTGGTTATGGGCACTAAAAGTGAACTTGTCGATTGGTAATAGAGAGGGTCGCGTATGAAAAAGCTATATAAGATCATTAGCCAAATGACGAATTTTACTGCCTAAAATTGCATTTAATGCACCAGTTAAAAGTCCAACAAATCAATTTCCACCATCGATTCGTGAATGTTTTGCTACGGTCATAAATTTGTTTAACGCTAAGTTAAATACGATTAATGGGATGTTTTGCACAATAAAACGCTATGTAAATGAGTTAATAAAGTAAAATAATGGTGATGCAGCCAGACCCTTGTGGGACGAGGTCGCGCCTGGTACCTACTCGCTGAGATGCCAACGTTCACGGTGGGCGAGATACGCGTATGTATGACAGTTATCGTTGGAGGGAAAAATCGTTTTATGTTCATAAAAGTTTATAAAAATCAGCAGTGCATAACGTGGTTACAAAATGCACTTTCCTTAAATTTTCAAATATTTTGCTCATTTATTGTTTAATAGTTTTGGTGTAAATTTTAACCATTTATTAAATATTATCTAATACAAATTAATTTTAATTTACCTCCTAAGATTTGTTCAAATTAATTTCCCCCTACATGTAGCAACAAAAGAACGTGTCGTATGATCTTTCTATAATTTATTGAAGCAAGTTCGGTTTCCCGCCCGGCCATCCACTTTACCTGAATGCGCTGCGCACTGCGCAGCGGCGCGGACGGACATAGAACTCTTTCTTTTGTGCTGAGAACTGAACTCTTCTATTTGCCAACTACGACGACGATAAAAGGAGTCTTGTGTGTGTGTGTGTATATGCACGAGCCTGAATCTATGTATGTAGTATGTTTGATCATGTTTTTTTATATTTTACTGTGTCTTATGTTTACGTGTTCTTTATGTCTTACGTGCACTTCAAATTAAAGTTAATAAAATAACTTTTAATAAATTGGTAGTACCAAGTAAACTTGTTCAGCTTCACATAAATTATTTCCGACTTTAGCTGCTTTTAATTTTTTACACTTATTCAATGTATTTATAGTATAGTATTTTTTTATAGTATTAATAGTATTTTTCAAAATTTAGATACATGGAACAGCTCGCAACATACAACCGCTTAGCTTAAATAGCTTTGACCGCTCGCTGCATTCTGCAGTAGGTCTTGGCTCTGCGCTGACCTCCAGGGTCAGGACGCGCCCTCACCTTGTAGTTGTCGCCGCGCGGCCCCTCGCACCTCGCACTTCGCACTCAATTACAGAACGAGATAAACCTGTGGAATCTTATCAAATGTACGCTTGTTTACCGCTTATAGTACTAAAAGAGCACAATAAAAAAATATTTGTTCATTGAAACCAGCATATAACTGAGGGGCGATTGAGATCAGTAGTGCAGTCGAACAGCCAAACCATCTCATCTCGCGGAACTACATACGCTCAGCGAACTGTCACGCGTACAGATTTGTGGATTTGTAGAGCCACGACTGTAACAAGGTTCCACAGGATTATCTTAAGTTTAAAGTACTGACAGTACCTCGCACCTACCAGCAGGCCTTGTGCCCGAACTGGTCGCCTCCTCGCAGGATGTTTCTATTATTGAATAGAATCGCACTGCTAATTGCTCCTCCCACACGACTAACAAACCTGATTAATAGCAAGAAGCTGCAATTAATGGATGCGTCAGCTTTTAATAATTTGCAAAGTGATCAATTTGAGGCTTAGCATTTCGGACCGTGCGAACGACGGAATTTTAAGTCATAATTAACCAGTGTGCAATTATTTTAAAATATTTGAATAGCTCGCAATTTCTCAAGTGTTTATATAATTGTAACATTTTACGTTAATGCGAAATATGTAATAGTTACTGTGAGAACTTTTTAGTATTTCGCATGGATTGTGTGTAGATTGCGTTGATTGGGTAGGTAATAATTATGATTGATTATGATTGTTACTTATTATTAAAATATTGTAATCAAGGATGATAATAATAGTGACTTGTCTAATTTGATCAATAAAGAAACTAAAACTAAGTTAGCCAAGCACTGCCGTCGGACGGTAAAACGATGTATGAGCACATACAGCGTTTTTACGTAACACGGCTCAATCGAAAGTTCTTGGCGTGCCCTATCGTCCAATATAAATGTTATCTTTGTAGGACCTTCACTGAAGAAGTTATGAAGATCGATATGACGATGTATGTCCAAAAACATACGATTCTGTGCGGTAAAACGATGCATTTTTTTCCAGAACCCTCCATTTAAGGTATGCCACGACAATGTAATATCCAATACATCGTTTCACCATAACACCGCCTAGTTACAGCGTTTAGCCATAACACAAATCCTTCAAACGCGTTTATCTCAAAACAATACTTTTGAATATACATCGTTTTACCGTCCGACGGCAGCATTTGCGTAGGTAAAACCGTAATTATTACAATAGATTAATTATCATAAACATCAGCCCCAGGACTTTCAATTCGTAAGCACAAAGATAAAATGTAAAAATTGGGTCTTCACCAAAGAGGCTGGCGCAGCATACGCAAGACACGATTGCTGAAATGTGAATAAGATTAATGAAGTTTGAATACAAATACATCAGAGTAAAGACCGGTGGGTTGTCTATGCAAACGTATCACTTAATTGGCTCAAGTTGACATTCGAATATAGTTCTTTGTGAATACCGCCAATTACCATACAATTTTCTTAGCAAACACTCGCAAATTAAAAGCAATACGGAATTGACA